>CM019123.1:19912026-21313526 GCA_009720345.1 Fragaria iinumae | reverse complement strand
TAACTCAACGAAAAAGATACCTGTGGAGAAAGTTCCCTGACCGAGGTTTTAGGGAGCTTCATAACATCAGCACAAACAGTTTGAACCCTTGAATCACAATGCATAGCTGGAACCTTCACCTTCTGTTCTGCACATTTCACATTTTCACAAATCCATTTATGAATCAAAACTACTGAAAACCCGAAAAAAGCACAAAACATGAACTAAACCAGAGCTAAAAGTAAATGAGACCTTGAGATCAATCCCAACAACAAGGCCACCATTTTTTATAGGACCCAAGCTCTGACAAGCCACCTACCAAAACATCAAGCAAAACCCATCAATGGTATCAAATTACACAGGTAAATATGGACATAGAGTTTGCATCTTTGGAATGAAGAAAGGACCTGAAGCCAAGCACCAGGGGCACAACCAAGGTCCAGAACAGAGGAGCCTGGCGTTATGAGCTTGTACTGCTTTTGAATCTGAAGCAGCTGTTCAAAGATGGATGATTCAGTAAACTAAACCAACTTTTTGGGTTGAACAAGTAAATTAATCAATCAAAATACCTTGAAGGCGGAGCGAGCTACATAACCCAGGCGCTGAGCTTCTCTGTAGAAAAAGTCCGGCTTTCCTACCCCACTCATCTTCTTCGCTATAAACCCTAAACCCTGTGAAGTCTTCCTATTTGTTTTGTGGGACTGGAACAGATTGATGGTTGAAAGTTGAGGGTTTATGTGAGAACTGAATATAATTTACGGATATGTGAAGTTTGATAAAAAAAGAATAAGAGAGTAATGGAAACAGAGGGAGAGCAATCTAAATCACAAAGCTAATGGATGAATGGACTAAACATTTATCTCAGTAGCAGGTATGGTTTGTCTTGGAGGGAGAAGAAGAATGGCCAGCTGAAGTGTAAGTTGGACTGCTAGAAGTCTTGAACAAAGACTATGGGAAGTGCAAGGTAACTACAAGTCCCATATCGGGAATGAGGGGAAGAGCATGTAGTTTTACTAGTATAAGATAAAGCAGCTTGGCATGGACACAGGCACGGAGCCATGCGCTGAGCACAAAGCGAACTATTCTTTCGCCTTTTACTAAAGAATACCGTGTGCGCGGCGCTTTAAGTGGCATACGCCTATTTTTGGAAGGGTGCACCTCTGTGGGTGCCCCTCAAACAACAATCTAAAATTGAACTAAACCGAGTGGGACAAAACAATGAAGGATTGAACCTCATAATCTAAATTATCAATTGTTAAATCAAATCTGAAATGGAGGGATGTGCGACAAAGTAATGAAAGAATGTAGTAATCCAAATTATTATCTAGGGTTTATGTTGTCACTCGAATTTATATAATTTCAGTCCTGGTATGTTGAAGAAATCCTACCATTGAAATCTGATCCTGGTACGTTTCAGTCCTGGTATATATTTTGAGTTGGCCCTATATGATCCTCTATGAAGGCCATGCCAGAACTTGCTTGAGAAGTTACTTATTGAAGTTTTGGTCACGAATCCGAAAATGATAATAATCTGAAACTTTCAAGCTAAAGCCTCGATGTCTCGTTCAATTTATGCTCTTTTGGAATTGAACAGGTCCGAATCCGAAGTGAACGAAGAGAATCACGTTTGATGGGATTAAAATTGAAGTTTGAGCACATTGTATGGCGGCTTTGTTCTCATTCTCTTTATCATTAAGAGTGCTGAAACGTATGGTACTTTGCCCAGTACTAGGAATTCAGTTCTTAAAAGTTACTAGTAAATATACTCGATAGCCGAGATCAATGTTACTATTTGTATCTAGCTTTGTAACAACACTCATGAGATTATCTTTGATGCTTTTTAAATAGAACTGAGCTACTGAAGATCTACCTGTAACTGAGATGGTCTAGCATTCTTGCCTTTTCAGCTTTGTAGTTTCTGGTCTTCTATCGTTTTCGTTCGACATTCCTCTGTCTATAGTTGGTCATTGATATACTTGTATTTTCATGGAGGAGTTTCAAGTTCTAAACTATCAATAGCAACAAAGGTGCTAGATTCCCACATCGAGAACTTGAAGTAGGCGGAGCAGATAATGTAATATAAATAAAGAGCTATGAGCATAAGAATAATCATCTTTGCGCTTGGGGCAATGACGCAGTTAATGAGGTACTAACCGAGACGCGTCTATTGCTGGTTGAAAACTATTTCCAAACCCCCTCCTGGGCCTGGGTTAATCTCAGTGCCCTCGAGAATTTCTGGAAGGGCTCCCTTCGGGGTAAAGCCCTACAAATCTCAGTTTTAAAATTTTCTTTTACTTAATAAATTCTTTACTTACAAAATTGTTCCCACAATGTAATCAAAATTCTTGAACTTGTTAAAGCCAAATCTACGATGACCCTCCGGTTATCGAAGTTCATTCGCTGGACTCCCCTGAAGTTTAGGCCTACATCTTCATTTCCACATAAGGTGTGGATGTATAATGACTGATCAGACAAAGAAAGCACGTCTCTGCCCGGTGCTGTTTGTGACCTCCATTAGACTTGATATTGATCCTAAAGGAAACTCTTGATGCAATGCATCACAATGGTTGTATGACACTGACCGAAATGTGGTGTATCCTTTGCAGCTGACACATGAATGCTTGATGAACCAAATACTGCCCCAGATAGAGAATTGGCCTGTTGAAGAAGCCATAGAAGAAAGAGGGTCATAAGGATGGGAATCGTGCAAAGAGAATCTCCTAAAAGTGCAGTGGGAATGGGACAATCGAGACATGTACAATGACAAGGTTTTGACATTTGCCAGAAGACTTTAAACAAGCTGATGAATAATGTAATGAGCAGATACTTATTAATGTAAGACTTGCTAAATGCTGACTAGTAATATGTTTTAGCAAATCATGCATATGAAATTGTCTTAAAAGTTCAATATGAAGGTTCTTCTTGTCTTCCTGGCTTCCTGCCAATACTTCTAAGTAATCAACGATTCAATGTAAGGAAGTTTCCCTGCCGTCCATGATGTTTTTCTTTTCTTTTATTTTCTTTTCAATTGGAAAGATGCACTAATAAGAAAACATGTTTCGGTGTAACGAAGTGGGATCCAGAAGGTGCAAGATCAATTTGATAATTAATTCTTTAATTTGTACCTTCATTCCGGGAACAGTTGCTGGTTCTCTGGCAGTTAACGTATCTGCCTTCAACAACAACTCAGTCAACAGTTCTTCACTCATTTCAGCTTGTGCTGTCTTTGTTTGGCAGACAAAATACAAGGAAGATTCTGTTGATGAAGGAAAATGTAGTGCTTATCCTCCCTGCATAAGAAGAAAATCTTGAAGGAGGTTCAAAGATGTTGGTGATTTGATGCTAGTCGATCACCATCTCATATTCCCACATTGATGGGGAAGTGTTACCTGGCTGGAAGTTGATTTAGACAGATAGTTATTCCCATCCTCCGCCTAAGAAAACCGAACAACCACAAAAAGTTAAAAGCAATCTTTGATGCTCGATTTAGATACATAACAATGTTGGAAGCCAACATTACATACTTACATAGACAAACAAATGCTCTCTAGTAATTGAATACAAAAAAAGCAAGTAGAAATTCCTCAGAAAATACAGCTGCATGCAGTTGCAACTTAAGTCACAAGTACAACAGTTACACTACATCCACGCCACAGAGGCGCCATTTATGATATAGAGATATATATTAGCTTACCAAAGTACAACTCGATCAAGCTTTCAACTCCATGGTGATTCTAAATGCGTCAAGCTTCGATATTTTAGTTCTTCATGTATCCTGGTATGATTTTCTTCTACATTAGATACAAAATCAGAGGACTTGGATATCTTAATTGAGAGAATAATATTTCTACACAACTTCCATCACACGAAGCTGAATATTATCGACATTTTATGAAGATATAAGCAATAATCAGCAGAAAAAAAGTCAAAAAACACAGGCACAACCTAGGTAAACCAAAGAAACATTCCCAAGATGAACATTACACCATTAGGCCTCATAGTTACACCTCACATCATGCATAGCTTCCTATTAAATTTAAGACACTCATCCATAATACATCAGATTAACCAAAAGGTTAAATGCAATATGTGAAACCGAACCCAATAGGGCGCTAAGCAGTTGAACTCATGAATCTGTGTGGAAAAACATTGTTCCAGCTATGGGATATATGCTAATCTAAGTCTTTGCATATGGCAAAGTGAATTTTCATGGAATGGACCTCATGGTCATATCCACTCTTTTCTTCCATATCCTAAATATCTTAAGCCAATAACACAACAATATTTCATGCCATGAGATCAGTCTAGGTAAATATCCTAAATACCATAGGCTTACTTAAGATGATTATGAACATGAACTTAAGGATTACCTAGTTTAGGTAAGACAGGGTCATCCATCAGTCAAATGTTCATATGAAGGCACAATTGAATTGACTATATCGAAAGATATTCAGAAAGAGAAACAAAGAAAGAGCGGTGCACCTATTAAGCAATTTTTTTTATAAATACAGTAAAAACCCTAGATAAAAATCTAGCTCCTATACAAACAAAGAAGATACGCACAAGTCGAAATCAGCAGAAGGGGCACAAGCAGCTAGCAGCCGTTGGTAACACCAAAGAAACGATTCCAAGGCAAATTTTACATTGAGAGCTCATTATCACAACCTCCATCCTCGGTCCATCCTCTGTGACTTTGCTAATGGAGTAATAGTCCAACTTGATAACCAAGAACTTCAAGTTATCGAATAATGTACAAATTGGTACTTATGCAGCTTCCCAAGTTCAGTTGCCATGACGAATGCATGCCAGCTTGAATACAAGCAATACAAGTAGCCTGGTGCGGTTCACATCTACGATAATTACATAATTAGAGGACTTATCTATAACTTGGTTTACATAAGAAAATCAATAAAACTACCAACTGTTAAAAGATTTGGGAGATTTCCTATCTAAAACTTCAGCACAAAAGAAAAACAAACCTTAATGGTGAAGATCATCTAGTATTGGAACTGGAAGTCCAGCAATCCCTTGAGAAATTCACATGGCCATGGCCATCATCTCCTGTATAAAATCGACTAAGCTTTGCTGAGTAATACAGAGACTTGGAATAAAACTCAGACAGTCAGAGCATTGAAAATTACCTGTATCTTGATTTTTGAACAAGTCAAGCTGAAAAAGTTAACAAGGCTAAAACTGATAGGGGACTTGATCGAGCATCTGAGGAAGCACATGTATGACCCAACTGGCCGGTAAGATCCTCATGTCTTTGACCTCTTCAGTACCCTCTCATGTTTGGTGTATGCTATAACTGTGCATAGGCCAAACCTAACCATTCATGTACTGAAATTCCAACTGAGAGAGGCATGGCATGATTGTAATACTCTCATAATTCTCCTCTTCCACTCCTTCCCACTCTTCCCATGACTCCATTTCCCAGATGTTGAGTTGTTTGAGGTTGGGGAATGATATGAAACTGGAAGACGAAGACGAGGAGGTTTGCCCTTGTTATATTCCCAAAAACTCAACTCCTACCTTTGAAACTCCATCTAGACGCTGAATACGCAATGATTCAAGGGATGCTAGTTTCCCTAACAGAGGCAAAGTCTTTATGTTTCGGCAAAATCTAAGGATGAGGACTCTCAAGCTGTGCAAAGACGACAACCAATGGGAGAAGGTGCCGCCTTTATACCAGGAGATGTATAAAGATTCCAAACATGCATGCGGCTGTAAGCCATCCATAATTTCTTTTTGACTGAGTTCATCAGCCGAGATGAAATCCAACTCCATTTGCAGGAGGTGACGCTTATTCATCATTATAGCTGCATTATCTGCCATCTTGGGATGCCCATAAATCTGAATAGTAAGACTCCCTTGAAGCTGGTTCAAGTCTTTCAGATGTTCCAACTCGTTCCTCCCTCGGAGACGAAACTCATCTAACCTTTGCAGATGTGATAATTTCTCAATCCCTTTAATTAACCTCAGTGAATCACAGTGTTTAACATAAAGATGCCTCAAGTTAATCAGTCTTTCCAAGTCTACTCTTCGGATAAGCTTGCAACCAACAAGTCGCAAGGTTTGCAGGTTGTATAAGCTACCCATGGCGCTTGGCAATTCTTCCAACATTTTATTACCGGATAAATCAAGATACCTCAAGTGTATCAATCCACCTATCGTCTCCGGAATTTCTTCCAGACCAACGTTCCACTCGGGACACAAGGTTATTGCCCCAAGGCTTTTTATTTGCACTATTGACTCAAATATTGGACCAATGAATCGATTGGACCAATTATAATTGCAGAGAAGAGATACCAAGGAATCAATGGCGGAGCCAGAATCGTAGGTTTAGGGGGCCGAAATATAATGAACGGAAAAAGATATATAATAATTTTAAGTCGTTTGACAAAATTATGTTTTAATTAAAAGTAATATTATTGTTTTTTTCATAATCTTTAAATATAATTGTTCGTTGTAAAGCTTTATTTATGTCTATGTAACGAACGACATATATGTGTATTGAAAATTTAGATGTATGTAAAATGATTGGTTAATACCTAATTAATTGTGGTGATGGATCCATATGGTAAGAGGCAATGGAAACATGACATAATATTACATGGAAAGGAAGCTAGATCTATACAATTATAATCATAACCATTCAATCCTACTGATAGAATATTATTAATTGACATTTTTCAAAACTTTGAGGGTGCCAATTATAATAATAACCATACAATCTTACTAACAGTATAGCATTAATTGACATTTTTCAAAAACTGGGGGGTGCCATGGCACCCCTTGGTCCAAAGCTAGTTCCGCCAATGCAAGGAATCACTCTTTGTTACATGCAATAAGCACAAATAACGAATTTTCGACACCTCTTTTGGATGAAAGTTTGGTTTTCGACACCTCTTTTCTCTCACTATCATCCAACTCAAGATCTAAAACCAAACTTTCATCCTTCGTTAAATATTGCAAAAAGTCATGTGCAATATCATGAATTTTGCATGTTATGTTTCCATTCACATCATCTGACTCAACATCTTGGAAGAATGACTGCATCACTAAGTCATCAAAATGATTTTGATATAATATTTATTTGTTTGCATTTCTTTTGACATTTATATAATCTTGCGACATCCACAACTCAACCAAATTATACTTATTATATAGATAATCTTTTAAAAAAATAACATAGTACAAAAAACAACGTTTGGTTCATGGAGACAAATCATAATAACTTAGAAGTAGTGGTCGAAAAACATCTCGCTAAATCTCTTTCAAAATTCCCGTGTCCTGCTCTTTATTATAGCTCGCCATTCATGAATTCTTTTTTTATTACGCATAAGGCTTCCTAACGTCTTTGTAGCAAGAGGCAACCCACCTTTGCACCTTTTAACAATCTCTAACCCAATGTCATGAAACTCTTTTGAAACAATACTCTCATCTATATTTGCATGGTAATAGAACAATGACAAACAAAATGTTTCACCTAACTCCTTCAAAGGCATCAATTCAGCATTTGCTTTCATTAAAGTAACAACCTCCTTTCTAGTGGTCACCAATATCCTACTGCCTACAACACCATTACGTAAAGGTTTGATCAATTCTTCCCACTGATGAGAGTTTGGGCTCCAAACATCATTTAATTCTATTTTGTGCCCCATAATCAGTCACAAAAATATTTAGCTACTGAATATGTATATTTAGATTTGCTTTGTATTTCTATATTTTGCTTGCTTTATGCTTTTTCTTTGCTTTGCTTTTAAGTACTAAGAAATTTTTCCATACTAAGACATCAGTAATTCTACCAGGATAGTAACTAAAAAGACAAAGTGTCGTTAGGTGAAAAAATGGTATGTTGAAGGCTAGTTCTTAAGATGGTAAGTCTTAGTCTTACTAAGTAGGGTAAAAAAAAAAAAAAAAAAAAGGTGTGGACTAAATTGTATAAATAAAAAATTTGTGGACTAAATTGTATATGAAAATGTTGTGAGGTACTGATTTGTAATTCTCCCCTTCTGAAATCAGTTCAGATCTAAATTTAGGAGTTTCTATTGCTATAAATATGTTATAAGGCTCTTAGCCATGCCTACTCTACTCCCTCTATATCCTCTGCCTTCACCTTGCGTTGATCAAATGGAATCCTCCAACAGTAGTATTAGTGTGAGTTTGAAGCTCCTGGTTGACACAAAGAATCGGAGAGTTCTCTTTGCTGAAGCGAGCAAGGAGGTTGTCGATTTTCTGTTCACTCTCCTGTCTTTGCCTATTGGCACTGTCATTAGGCTCCTCACCAAGAATGGCATGGTGGGTTGCTTGGGCAAGCTCTACGAGAGCGTAGAAGAACTAAATGACACATACTTGCAGCCCAATCTCAACAAGGACTCCCTGCTGAAACCACAGTCAACAGTTGCTGGAGCTAATATTCTTCACTTGACCTACAATGACTCTACTGCTAAGCAGTTCTATGTCTGCCAGTATTGCAATCGCAATATTTCCAATAGATCTGGGGTTATGTGTCAGAATGGGAACTGCAGACCTTACAACCGAAGCATAACCACCGAGGTAACTTACGTTGCTCCACCGGAAGCAGCTGGTGTTGCGTCTAGCGAGGAAGGATATGTTAAGGGTGTTGTTACATACATGATAATGGATAATTTGGAAGTGAAGCCTATGTCTACTATATCAAGCATAACTGTGCTTAACAAGTTCAATATCAGGGAGGTTGGTGCCCTTGAAGAGAAGGTGGTCAGTCTTGGCATGGAAGAGGTCCTATTGATTATTACTTATTTTTGTGTATTTGTGTGATTGGCCTTTTCGTATGTCTTTACCAACGTACTTCTCTATATTATTGTTTTTAACCCATTGTTTCCTTTCCATTTCAGGGCTTGAAACTTCTGAAAGCATCTTTGGAGTGCAATGCGGTTCTCACCAAAACGTTTCTCGGTAGCAAGGCATGATGTTACTGTCGCCCCTTTCGGAATGCTGGATGCTCTAATATGTTTTTATCTTGATAACTATGATCTTGAGGAATTTCTAGAAGTGATTGAATATAATGAGTATTTTGGATATCACTCTACTTTTGTTTGTCTTTGTGGTTTCAGAGTATGATTTTCTAATATGTAATCAAAAATTTAGATTAGATTCTCAAATCAAAATAACCATCTTCGAAACATGCACATGCACAACAATATTGATACAATTTTTCTCATTATTTTACACACGCTTACGAGAACTTAAATACCCTAATGTTATATATGATCTCAACTTTATATAGCATTAATCGTCTCAGCCTAATGTGTGGCCTGGCCGATATTCACACCAACTTCTTACTAGTGCAATGATTGCAATCAACGATAAATTCACACCACCGACACTGGATTTCTTATCCTGTAAGTATATATGAAGAGGAAGATACTAGTAAAGACCATATGTTGCTCTCACCTTTAACGTAAAGGTGACAGAATTTGTTCTATGCACACTGTAGAATTCGTGGCATCAACGTTTATGTGCTGGATTAGATCTGCTTTAGATCTTTCATGTTGATTTTCTATCGAGTGTCATCGACCAAAATGAATTATTGAAGAGATAAAAGGAGGTCTCTACTTTTTCAGAGTGATATGAATCATACACTGGAAAACAAAAGTTAAGATAATCCGGAAGCATCTCTGTGGGGATGAAGGAGAAAGTTGCCAGAGTTGGTTTTGGCACTTTGGCCATGTCAATATGCATGATTGATAGTTTGATTTATTTTTATTTTTTTTGACGTGAAAAGATAGAGAAAAGATACGAAAATTATAGAGCGCACCCGGCCGATCTCACCGTCCACTCACCCGTGCCGGTCCCACCCGGTGATCTCACCGTTCAATTTCCGGGTGCGCCGCGCACCCAGGTGCTCCGAGTACGCTCTCGAAAAGATATTCATTAAAGCCCAAGAGGGCAGAGAAAACAAACCTAGCACGGGGCCAGCAAATGAAACAAGCTAGCTTTCATAGTCACAAAGCCCAACTAAAGGCACGACTAGATTCTAGATAAGCCTAAAAGAGGAGGAAAAAAAAAACGACAAAAGTAGAAAGAAAAACAAAGAAGAAAGCAAAAACCAACGACGCAAAAAGAGAAGACCGCCAGAAAACTACGGTCTTTGCTCTGCCATTGATGTCGGCGGTGGACACGGCAAGCCGTCACAAGAGAGAACATGGACCAGGGAAGACAGGGGCCTATCAATCCAAACATCCGTGCACGTCTTCCTCATACTAAGCGACGCAACGTGATGGGCTGCGCAGTTCGCTTTTTTAAGAATCCAACACCAAGAGATTAGCCTGCATAGTTTGATTGATATCAGGAGAAAATCATGTGTGCTAAATGTGAATCTCATTGCCCGTAATTGAACTCCTGTTGTGTGCCTTGATCTTTGATGTGATCGGCTCTCTACTCTTCTTGTTCATGTTTTGGTTGCCTTTTGATTTTGCTATTTCTTTTCTAAGAGATTTTGGCTTCATGTCCTCCTCTTAGGTTATATTTTCTTTATTTAATAAAATTTTGATTGACAAAAAAAAAAATGTATGTGTGAATGTATCTATCGAGATACTTAACGTACTATTTGCACTATCAAATATCTCTCTGGTTGATTTATAAGATCTTTGAAGCTTTGACGTTACATCTTTTGGTGATGTATTGAGATTAAACAAGATTTTGGTGATGTATGAAGATTTATCAAGACCGGCAATGGGAAACAAAGGTGAATGAAGCATACTTCTTATTTTGAAGCAAGATTATCCTTCTTTGATCTGTCATGATGATCAACATACAGCTTGTCAATTGTATGTGAGATTAGAGCCTCGGCTGCTTGACTCTGCTCCAACCCAGCACCCGAACTCAGTCCTAGTCAGTCTCACAGAGACAGCTAACTATGTGCAACAATGTTGAAAGTGAACAATAATGTAAAAGATGACTATATGGAAAGATAACGAAAAAGAGAAACAAGACACAGTGTTGCCCTAACCAACTACACAAAGAAAGAAGATACGCACAAGTCGAAATCAGCAGAAGGGGCACAAGCAGCTAGTAGCCCTATGTAACACCAAAGAAACGATTTCCAAGGCGACTTTTCACATGAGAGCTCATTATCACAACCTCCATCCTCGGTCCATTCTCTGTGACGTTGCTAATGGAGTAATAGTCCGACTTAAGAACCAAGAACTTCAAGTTATCATATTATCTACAAATTAGAACTTATACAGCTTCCCAAGTTCAGTTGCCATGACGAATGCATGCAGCTTGTATACAAGTAGTACAAGTAGCCTGGTGCTGTTCACATCTACAATAATTACATAGTTAGAGGACTTATCTATAACTTGGTTTACATAAGAAAATCAATAGACTACCAACTTTGTAAAGATTTAGGGGTAATTTCCTATCTGGAACGTCAGCACAAAATAAAAACAAACCTTAGAGGTGAATATCATCTAGTATTAGAACTGGAAGTCCAGCAATCGCTTAAGCTATTCACATGGCCATGAAATCATGAATCATCATCTCCTGTATATATACAGGAGATCGACTTGGCATAAAACTCAGACTCTCAGAGCATTGAAATTACCTGTATCTTGAAACAATCAAGCTGAATAAGTTAACACGGCTAAAATTGATAGGGTGTTGAGCATCTGAGGAAGCACATGAATGACTGATTGGTAAGATCCTCAAGTCTTTGACCTCTTTAGAACCCTCCTAAGTTTGGTGTGCTGACTTGACTGATCATGCTCCAGATTAATGCTCTTTAAAACCATATGATGCATCATGCTCGATCATGTCCACAGCAGTGAATGACTACTACGTGAAGAACTGTTTATGTGTGTATGTGTTTGTTTATTTGATAGAGAGATATCAAACATTAACAAATTATGTGTTTATTTGATAGAATTTTTTTTTTAATTATGTTTAATTATCAAACATAAACAAATAACTCAATATAAACCATGCATTCGAACGCTGGAGTAAAAGGTTGGTTTGATTAGAAGAAAGATTGTAAGCATATATAATAGTCGCATAAACCTTGAATTCCCACATCAAACACACTGAATATAACAAAATGCTTAGGTCTTTTACAGATGAAAAGTTGGTATAAACTCGATCAAAGGTTGATTCATCATCTTCAGTAAGGTCATAGCAGGTGTGGAGTAAGGCTTTGAAGTACACTATGTTTTCTCCCATACTGTACACACCAAAATCGTAGGGTCATTCAGGTCCCAGAGATAAACTTGTATAATCCCAATCATGGTTGTAGCTAACGCAATCTGGCTTCTTCGATCCAGCTTCTTCTGGTCAGTCTGGATTCAGGTCTGGGAACCCAAGAGGACATGCACTGGATTGCAGAGGTCCTGTTCCATTGTTGTGTCACAGCCTCACAGGGTCTGGCCTTGGCCCAAGTCCATCAAAGAAAATAAATATATCATCCGGGATCCCTTTTCTACTGAACTGACAGGAAATACTGGTTCCTAGTTCAAAGAGAAGTAATGCCTACCAAAATTCTGATTCCATTTTACCTGCGCAGCAAAATAGTGTACCATTGGCAATATGATAACACACATGCTTTATGGTTAAATACCTAAATGACGGTGATGTAATCTTGAATTTTGATCAAAATAGTTACCTTAGCTTCATATATTAAAAGTCCATGACATACTCATGTGGCTCAAGCTAGACGAGGCAGTAAGTCCTCCAACAAGCCATAAACATAAACATGCTGCCCTCTGATGAACTAGGACAATCTAATAAGCAGCCCTCCAAGAAGAAAGTGCATAGACAATGCGTCCTTTCCATCCCTGCAAGAGCCACCGGCTATCTTCATCAATTACGAAATCCTTGTGGTAGTATGTATGCAATCTGTCCTTTGCTATGTCCATGATCTCCTGGTTCAAAGGAAGTTGTGTAAAACCAGCCCTCCGATTCCTCACCTGCCACTGCTTGTATGTTTCTGGTCTTTCAATCCTCTCTGAACCCTCACATGCGATGACATTCATTGCCTCCCGGCCAAATATCTCCCTCTCAATCAACATTCGCTCTGGAATATCACGGGGCACACACATGTCAAGCATGTCAAATATTGTAGAGAAGTGGAAGAGAGCCTCGCGAAATCTTGAAAGAAAGAAGGGTGCACTGTAGGCTCCATTTACAACTCCCAAAATGTAGACATCTGGATTCATCTTCCTTATCAGGTTCAGGACAATATCTCTTGGACTGTCTACCACCACAGTCTCATCAAGTAGGTTTTTAAGTCTGTAACAACTATTCACAACAAGCACATCATCACGATCAAGTTTAAGATCCTCAATTTGAATGGTGTCCCACTTTTGTGCTATGGCGTTGAACTCAAATGGAACTTTAAAAGTTTCTGCATAGCTTGCCAAGCGCCGTCCCGTCTCCTCAACCCTTTCTGCTGGTCGGAAACCTGGATTTGGAAAATCAATCCCCGTAATTCGGAGCTTTGGAGGTCCACCGGCCCTAGATGAGAGACGTTGAATGAGGCAAGGCCATTGAAAACCATACATAATACCAAAATCAATTATGTGGAGGCTTGTTGCTTTCTCGGATACATTCATTATTGTCTTGTTTGAAAAGAAATTTGATAGCTTCCTGAATGGACAAGCGGCAAGAAATAGATGGTAAGCCTTCAAGATATCTGCTGCAGATGTTGGCTTGGCTATGAGGGCTCTGTAAATCTGAGTACCAGATCCAGCCATTCGTGCCTCAAGACCATCAGCAAAATAGCAAGCCATTCTTTGCATCCCATCTCCTTCAGGAGAAGCATGCTGTCTGATCCGCTTAAGTAACTCATTGCCAGTTCTCTCATCCCCAGCTGCAATAGCTTGTGCACATACTGTCAATAGGGTTCTCAAATCCACCACATCCTTTTTACCTCCCTGCTTCTTCCCACGGGATTTTCCACCACTCGGCCCCTTTGAGTGACCACTCTGTGGTATGTTCTTTTTTGTTCCATTCTGCAAAGCTTCGCGAAGAGCAGATTCACTTTTTCCACAGTTGAGCAAAACCATGTCAAACATTTCCGGACTCACAGCTGATTCAGTAGAGACTAATGATTGCTTGTTACTCCTCTCCCCTTCTAAAATTCCATCGTCATGATAAGGATGCTTCTTTCCCCTTGACCCAGCAGAAGGGTACTCACAGTTATTCTTCTTGTCTACCTTAACTGTCATATCTGTAGCCTCTGCGTTCAACTCTTTAAGCAACGGTGTGTTGCTCTCCAAATCAACAATTAGGTTGTTACCATTTGGAAGAAACTTACTCGCTTCCTCAAACCCTTTCTTAAATTGCAAAATTGAATCAGTCTCGTTAAAAAAGTCAGGAACCCTGAGAGTGCTCACAGGAGATTCCACAAACCCATCTACAAAATTACCGGTCCCATTTGATGAAGCATGGGATGACTGAGAAGTTGACTGAGAAGCAACATTCAGAGACTTAAACTCAAGCAAATCACAATCCCTATTGCTACTACTAGTACTGGTAGAGGTAGTACTACAACAGCTGGAATGTAAAGAATGGCTTTCATCTGGGCTTCCATGGTTCTGATCAGCAGTAGGAGTCAAATCAGGAGGTAGATGATGCTTTTCTCCAATAAGCTCATAAAAAGATTGCTCTGCAGCATGAAGAGCTGCAGACTCCTGATACATGCAAGTTTTTTCTTCCATATCTTCTTCCATAAGCATCTGGCTAATGTACTTGAGAACCACGTCACTGAAATCACAATCTTCGTTCGAATCCCCATCTGGGATCATGCTCAATGGCAGTGCAGAATTAGTAGGAACTTGAGTAGGAGGTACTTGGACCGTTGTAGCATACTTATGTCCGAGTACCTTATTTGAACCACTACCATTCCTGAATCCACTATCTAGTTTCTTATTCATCAAGTTCGAAAGAGCTTGATCCCTGAATTTCAACAACTCATTACTAGAACCATAAAATCCACTCAATGATTGATC
Organism: Fragaria iinumae; assembly: GCA_009720345.1. Lineage (NCBI taxonomy): Eukaryota > Viridiplantae > Streptophyta > Magnoliopsida > Rosales > Rosaceae > Fragaria > Fragaria iinumae. Next base: position 21,298,557 of record CM019123.1, on the reverse strand, counting down.
CATGACCATTGAGATTACAACTACAACTCCCAACACCAAAACCCAATATCTTCTGACCGATATGTTTCAATATTATCTATTCCCCAAATTTCTCCAGATTAACACCTTTACACCATCAGCCTTCTTCAAGCATCAAACCCAGAAAAATCAAACCTACAACACCATGTATCACACACAAAGATTCAACCTTTATACTCAGTAATCAAAAGGGTTCCATAAAGTTCATCTCTTTGTGAAATTAGAAGCAACATAACATATCAGGGAATAACCCTATGAATCAAAAGCCCACTATTCTCCACAAACAATACCACAATCCAATCAAAGTTGCAACTTTTCTTATTTATTCATATAAAATACATAAACATACAAGAAAATAAACCCCAAAGTTCAATTCTTTCCAACACAAATGATTTGAAAATTCAAAGAGGTCAATAACAAGAATTTTGAGTACCTGGGTAGACCCTTGAGAAAAGAATAGAAACCCTTTCAGTAGTCCAGGTTTTCAGGACTCCATTGTGAACACAAGGAAGACTTGAAGACTTGGAACGGTGAAGATGATGAGGATTTGGGGGTCTTATGCCTTTTATGATGGGGACATGAATCACAGCCGTCGAATCTCGGCTGCTAGAAACAGTCTCGGGTGAGATTCTATTACAGTAGTTTGTGCTTCTCTTTCAACCAACACTGACCACACTGATCGAGGAGGAGTGGGTCAGATCTGGCTTCAGTACTTTTCTCTGTTAGGTAATAATACTAGACAATACTACCATGTATTATGTCAACCATAATATATATATATGTCGACATAATCAACGGTCCACATCAATGTCTGTGAAAATTTTAGGGTTAATATCACAAAAACGCTACTCGAATTTTGTCCGATATTTTAAAGTTATGTGGAGTATCTAAAGTATTGAAATGAAAAACACAAGACTAGTACGTATCTTTCTTCAGACAACTCGTACGAAAGTTTTTAGGTTGTGAATTCAAGATCTTTATAAGAGAATGGACGAAATATTGGTTCACGGAAACCCGATGAAAGTTGGCGAGATTGTGGTTCTATTTTACTAACATGGTAATTATCTTATATAATGGGAAATACCTATCGAAATTCAATTCGGATCCATACTTAGTGACAAACAATGATGATAGATAATTATGGTAGAATGAAATTGCTCATCCCACTAATTATGGTAGAATGAAATTTGTCTCCAAATAAGAAAATAATTAACAATTAATACCAAAATCCCAATTGGTCATAATCTCAGTGTCGTTTTCAGCATAATAGCATCAATATATAGGATTGGACGAAAGCAAAGCGCCAAAATTAGGATTATAGAATATGGACCAACACATGAATGATAAGATTGTATAATTTGATGTGTTTTTGTCGCATAATTGCTTTTTGAGTGACGCTTATCTAATACTTCCATGCCTAATTCGCAAGATTTAAGGTCTAATTTAACCTTAAAACCTTGATCACTCATTCTCAAAAGGTAATTGTCATCCATGGTCCATTAAGCATCTTGAAGAGTTCTAGAACTTCATGAAAAGGTTGCATTATCAAATATCACATTCATACTGTCTGTCAGGACATACCCGGAATCCGGGATAAACTCTGCGGGACCCACATTAAGATAAATTCTACCAAAATTTTGACATAACTTCCCTTGAAAATGAGTAACCCTACCTGAAAGAAAAATCACCGAAACTCAAACACTTCTAAAACAAATAAATCCACAACTCTTAGAGCCACCCGCTCCCCTAAATAAACATCCACCACCTCAAAATCAATATAATTCCAACAATTTCATAAGTTAATTTCTCATGCAACAATATCCCATAAATCTTTCAAATCCCTCCTAAATTGAGTCATAAGCTCTTAACACACATAAACATAAATTGATACAACATCTCATGGTTATCAGAGCTACTAATTTGAAGAAAACGAGAAAAATACACAAGTAGGTTAATCTGGTAACCTACGAGAGAAAACAAGAAGTGGTGGAAAATATGACTCGCCTCCTACTCTCGTCGAACAGAACTCTGCAAACTGGGCATTTAAAACGAAAGGCCCAGGGGAGAAGCATTTAAAACGTTAGAGTGAGTAGACAAAAATATATAATCCAAATGCTGACTTAATGATAGAGCTTTGAAATCATAATTTATGTTTTTTCCATATTTTCCATTGAGAAAATATTTATGCATGCCACTCTTGGAAATCTTTCCAAAAATAATTATAGACAAAAATAATGAACCAATCTCATTGGTTCCTAATAAATCAATAAAAATGAGGAAGAGGTTTCACCATAACGATGAACCTCCCAGGCTAGGGTCGGAGCCTCCCAGGCTATAATAGCGTCTCACGCTACGCGCTCTACTCACATATGAAGAGGACCGCTAATAAGGTTATAATAACGACTCACATATGATGAGGACCGCTAATAAGGTTAGCTAACAATAATCAATATAAATCAACCCTTTTATGGTGAAGTACAATATTAAGATAAAAAGATCAATACTTCCCCAAAAATTATAATAAACTCATAGCGCACAGTACAGTTCCCAACTGTACTTAGAAATAATATAAATCACTTGACACGTCCCACGTGTCAACTAAAATTAACAAGAGTGTTCCGGAAAAAATAAGTGGAACTCGATAATCCAACAAAATTTTATATCTCCAAATACCTTTGAAATTAAATAACTTTAGCGCATGCATGATAATAAAATCAAAGGTCCACTCACAGTGCACGGCTATGCCTGCCGACGACCTGAGGCTTCCTCCAAATGATCCTCCTCACGTCCTGAACAATAAATAATTATTAAATCTCCAAACTAGGATAATACTTCAATAAAATTTCCGAAATAAAAAGGAAACCCATAATTTCATCTCTCTTGCCCAACTTCTTCACTTTTAATCTAACAAGGCTCACAATATTTCTCAATTACCGAAAGCCATAATTTAACCTTTTTGAAGTTTAAATCCTGCTAAACCAACTGCCGGATCTCCATTCGAATAACCGTCTAAATCCTTAATCATTGATAAATCTCAAACCTTATCAAAACTCCTCCAAAAATTCCAAATTATACTTCATTAATCTCCTCTCATTACAACAAACCGAAAACATGCAAAAACAACCTCTAAACGGCGCCGCCGCCGCCTGCTCCGCCGGTAGCCGAACTCCGGCGATGTCCATTGCCTCTCAAATTTTAACAGAATAATCCTCTCATCACGCACAACAACTTTCATAACTAGCACTTAGTCCAATTCTAAGGCTAACTAGGGTAATCGAACCAAAACATCCATAAATCCCTAGAACTTCAATTATACATTTCACCCTAACCAGATCGAATTAGACCAATTCCTTTTGAGAGATTACTCACCTTGATGAGGGCTACAAGATGAGCCAAAAATTCCAACCTATGGTGGCCGGAGGAGAGAACTCCGGCGAAATTCCTCTCGAACGGCGGCGTTACACGGCCGGTGACCGGCCCAGGAAGAGAGAGGAGATGGCGGGGGTTCGAACGAGACCAGTCCGGCTGTCTCTGGTGACCAGACGGCGGCGGACGGAGGCTGGGTCTTCGGCGGGTCGGGAGAAGCTCACGAGAGAGAGAGAGAGAGAGAGAGAGAGAGAGAGAGAGAGAGAGAGAGAGAGAGAGAGAGAGAGAGAGAGAGAGAGAGAGAGAGTGGGGGGTGTTGGGCTGCCCACACCCGGTCCAACAACTTAAACCCCAAAAATTATACCCACTAAATATTTACCCCTCCTTTTACCATCTCAAAAATTTACTCTTTTAATTAATAACTTTTCCATGCTAACTCCGATTATAACGTATAACATGTCTACAAACTCGTAATAACGTCCTCTACGACTTTCATGAAGAAAGTTTTCCCAAATTCCAAACGGAAGAAAAAGTCAACTCTAAGGTCCTTAACGGTAAACGGTTACTCAACACGGTAAAAGATCAAAGTAATACCAAAAGTAAATAACCGTAATTTAATTTAAGAACCGGGATGTGACACATATCTTTCTCCACATTATAATTTGTTGTCCTCCAAATTTCTTATTAAAATAGAACACTAGTGTAGTAGTGTATTGGCCCTTGGGGTCACAGACGGCTAAATTAGATGGAAGTATTTTGGAAATCCATTACATGAGAGAATTGATTAGCAAAGGCTTCATGGTATTATTGAGCATTGAAGAATCCGTATCTCTAAAGCCTCGTAGCTAACATATCACAGCTCACCGACATGTTATAAAGAAAACACACATTGTTCTGTTGTTATTAATCAATAAAATGAGAGGTGGTAGTCATCTTAGGGTGGTTTATAGGCTCAGCCCCATTGACATTATTGTACACGATGCAAAGATAGTGACCGATTGACTACTCCCTTGTGACATATCATTCACTATAATTGGGGTCATCGTATCTGGAACTTAGCACTTCCGGTCATTGATATGATAGATACACACGACCCCCACGGTCCAAAGTCTCATAAAAACCAAACTCCTTCAGTAGTTCATCAAACACGCTTTATCTTCAGGGTTTCTGATAGTTCTAGTGTTCTTCAGCAATGCCGGAAAACGCCACTGCGGAACACTTGTTTCATAGTCCCTTGAAGGAAGTTGTATCATAATTCAGAATGACTTGCCGATGGACTCCGACTCAGTTTCGGCCTTCGAAGCTACTCATCCCGGACGACTGTGGCTTCAGAGTACTATAAGGAAATTATCTTCCGTTTCCGGGATGTTATTGAGAATCGATTTAGACATTAGCTTCCTTGTGATGCATACCAATACAAAATACGTATGTAAGGGGATAGACAGAAGGTCGAGTAATACACTACAAACTTGCAGATTACTCAACTGAATTCATTGTCAAGCCATTTATATATCAATGGTGGATGCTCTATTCGTATCCAAGAAAATGGTGGATGCTCTATACTCTCGTTCAACAGAAAGGTGCGTAACCAACAATACTGCAGCCATTTTTGGAACAAAGCCTTTGATTGACTTTCTACGCAAGTCACTCGTATCACATGGTAGATATACTAAAGAATGGTTCAAGAACAGACATTAAAATTGACCCAGAAAAGAACTTTTATATAACTAGACAGAAGACAATATAAACAATATAAGCAAATTAATGAGAGATAATAAGATCAGAAAGGATAAGCAAGATCTGAGCAACAAAGGAAAACAATTGAAGAACTTTATTTCCTGTTGATGTTCATTCACAATTCTACAATATTTATGATGAAATTAAATCAATTGAATTCAAATGACTGTATCTGTTAGACTGACTGAACTTATTTTGACGAGATCATTTACATATGCTAACATCTTCAGACAGAGATGTCAGCAAATAAATCATAGTATGGGTGTGAGAATAAAACACAATTTTAGGAGGGTCATTTGTACAGTTGTCTTCTTTCTTGTTTCTGTCAACTTTTGCTGTTTTCTACATCATACAATGGCTGAGTACCTTTCAGCTCCATGTCTATCAGTCGAGCAAGTGTCTGTGATCCTCGGGACACAAGCCTGGTGCTTGCCTTGTTGCTTAGCCTGGTGTTGGCACCAGTAAGAATGGGCAGCCAATACTCTGTCCAAAAGCTCCTGTGGAACAGGCTCTCCCCTTCTTTGCTGAGGAGAGATTTGTGCGGTGTGAACCAAGGTCTTCCATTTGTCCTGCAGACAATGCAAAGACTATAATTTAACTTATGCTTTACCAGCAAAGTACTCAATCAGCAACAATGTATAAACTTTGTCGTCTACTAACTCATGAATCATAAGTACTAATCATGTGTCTCAACAATATGTGAATAAATGTAGGACATGAGTTACTCTATTCAAAGTTTCAAACACATGGTAAGTTCTTCATTTGGATCGAATTAAAATGTAGGTATATGGGGAACAATAGCTTAGTACCACAGAAAGTTCTCTGAAGATAAGTATTCAAAACATGTGGTAAACTCTTAATTACTATGATTTAAAATGATATCAAAATATATTACCTTCAAGTCCACATAAGTTCGATGATCTGCATTCTCAAATGCACACAATTTAACATCACGCCACCTGCAGAATGAGAAATGTGGTTAGAGCCCTTATATCCTTCAACCCTTATATAATATAATGTAATGCAGTTTAGACGGTAAAGAATATCGCACCTTCCGGTCCCAAGGTCCTCAACAGCCTGCACTAATGCTTCTACTTCTGACACAGAGAATGGCCTCCTGGTTCGACGCTGCACAAGCTCAGATCGCTTAGATCTCTGGTTTACAGGAACCGCAGCTAGTGGCTCCATGCTCACGTCAGGAAGAGCAACTATTGCCTGGCACTCTGGCATGGCTTTTATGATTAATGGCTCAATATGAGAGGAAACCGATTCATGATTTATTTCAGCAAGACTGCCTGAATTGGTCAGAGGAGTGGGATCAGATATTGCATCAGGAATCCCTGGATCCTGTAGAGGTGTGCTTGGAGACCTGAAACAACAGAGATTTAGCTACAAAAACTCAAAGTGCACACTTGAACAGAGTTAAAGCATAATTGAAATCTAGTCATATCCAATGTAACTAAAAGCATGAACATCATTTTCTGACCATATCAGCCATGAAATCACTGAAATGGTAAAACAGCCTATAAAAAACAGTCAAAATTACCCGGCCCACAGTACCGATGCCCCACAAGACAACGGTGGAGGATCACCAGGACACAAAGATGAAGGAGCTTCCACAAGACTAGGCTCCAATGTAAAACCCAGTGAATCTAGATTGTCTTTACAAGAAATTCCACTCTGCAGTAGAGTTCTGTTGTCATCCCTAACCTTTTTACCTTGAACTAACACCCCAACATTTAGGCCACCATTAAGTATTGCATTTACTGCCTCCATAACTGTCCTCTGCAAATTGTCACAACGCAAACATATATTGAGTAATAGAAGTGACAAAAGTTGGCATCAACCTAAAAAAATAAAACCCGTTACGAGACCAACAAAACTAGCGTGTTCCACGTCACTAAAGAAAGTATACTTCATTGAGGAAAAAAACAAAAGGACTCGACACCCGTACACTAAAAAAAGCCTGAGTTTGTGGCCACTGCTAGTCCAAAAAGAATTTAAAAAATAGCGGCTCGGTTATACCTTCAAGGAACCGATAGTTTCAGTTTCTGGCACCTCAATTAAAAGCTCTGGTACCCTAAAGGATTTGATTCTGAGTTTCACTGTAGAAAAAGATATCCACCATGAAAACCTATTAAACACAATCCAACAAAAAGTGTATTTGCAAACCTAACCCCACCAGAAAAGCTTTAATTACCATGAGAATCCCTGGAGTGGAGAGAAGCTTTAGGGCCTATGACTGAAGAAGACACCCCATTTGCTGCAGAGAAGAACAACTCTTAAGCACTTTTGTTGGCACGATCCTTAAATTCAAAAAGTATAAAAGAATAATGATGGTGTAAATAGGTCACTAAACCAATGAACATACAAGGAACACTTTTGTCTCCATTCATGCCCTTCTCAGGTGAATAAGAAACACTCTCACCACTGAATCCTCCATCAGAAGTCACTATTGAGCTTCGTTCAACCATTTTCCTCCTCTTACAAAGAGTGTCACGCTGAGATCGTTCACGACTGTAAAAGATTTTCCTCTTGTGATAAGTAGGTTTTACTCCCCCATCTAGAGAAATCAAAAGCATGATACTATCAAAACATTATTCACATAAGTTTATAGATACACACATTTGGAAAAACATGAGGCTGAAATAGTAAAAGCAATAAGCAGCCACTTACCATATCTGAGGTTATCACATTCCCTCAGTTTTGGAGCCGCTTTCCAATACTTGGATGTCAGTAACTTTCTTATTCTTCGGTCTCCAATACGCGATGGAGGCCTAAAGACCTTTACCTTAGTGCTGAGTTTATCGCACCTAGAAAACTTTTCGTCATCATCTCTAATACCTAATTTAATATCATTCCTACGCCTGGAAAAAGAAGCATTAGGAATAAGATTCCTGTACAACGACAATTTGACATTATTGTCTCCATTGACAGTTGCAGGATACTCTGCATGCAATTCCATTGGATCCTTGGAACTGCATGTGTTAGCCCTATTACAACCACCAGTCTCTAATCCCTCACTGCCTTTTGGAGTTCCTAAATTACCAAAAGAGGATTCCCCAATACCTGGGGAGCCTCTCCCTAATTTACCGGAATAATTGTGAAGTGTGGGCTTGCTACTGCGTATTACAGGCTTCGTCTGACCAGCAAGATTCTCTGAGCTGTGGGAACTAGTAATAACTGAAGCACGTTCCAAAGCCGTATCACCCTCTGCATGCAGAAATTCTTTTGGAGTACACTTCCGATCAATGCTTTTTGAGGTCAGCTCTAAAGCAACACTCTCTTCAGAGCAGCCTTGATATAGACATTCATCTTTCAGAAGTTTGTGTTCATCTAGTATTTCCCGCTTAACCTCTTTACCAAAGGCAGGCTGAGACTCTCCTTGTGAAGCATGACTAGAGGCGGATGAACTTTCACTCTCCTGCAATAGCTTGCCAGCTATAGAGGCCAGTAATTCAAACGCACAGATTTGTTCATCCTCAACTGGCTTCTTTTGTGGGCCCCTCCTCTGGAACCAGTACCCAAGATCCGTGAAGTTAATACGTTGCAACATCAAAGAAGCAACTAACTAAGTGGAAAGAGTTTAAGTGAGTGCTTACTCTAGCTGATCTGGGAGCTTTGGGTATGGTTGGGACCTGGAACCCATTAAATCCAAAATCTAGCCTCTTCTTCAACACCATATCTCAGGCATACATGGCAATATGAACTCATCAAACAGAGAGAAGCATCACCTCCTCATTCTCCTCACTGCCAATCAAAATAAAAGGAAACGCATGTCAGGCTCAACTTAACCGAAAAAATTGTGGATGGATACTGATTAGTGCATCCTATTTGATAGCATAACGGTCAATAAGAATCAATTCAAAACGAATCTGACGCTTGTCACACAATTATGAGAAAATCTTGAAAGCAAATAAAATGTGCTCTACACTTATATACTTTTTCTGAACTACATATGTCAACAACTCAAATAAGAGCATACACTAAGAATTCCAACACTGCCTAAATGTTCCAAAATGCAAAACAACCATGCGTAGCCACCAACCTTCTGTATGCATATACCTATTTTTTCCATGATTTCTTACAAATCCAACAGATCACAGACATTGATATATGAGTGATGCTACATTCCAGAATGACAGGATTTAGAACCCTCAATAGAATTGATCGCAAATTCAAAAATTTCAAAACAAAAGGCAGAGTAAGAAGAGATGAAACTTTTTCAACAATGGAAATTATTATATCAAGGTCCAGATCGTAAAACTCCTGATCACAGCTCTTTGGAAATTAAAATCCAAGTAATAAGACAAAGACTTAGATCAGCCATAAATTCGAACCAAATTTGGAAGTCAAGGCCCCAATCACATCCAAACTAAGTTGCTTTACATAGCAGACATTAAAGAAATGTAAATTGCAACCAAGTTCCTAAACCCTCAAAACCCAGAAGCCAAATCCAATGCTGATCAAAATCAATTACGTCATTCGAAGAATCCCAAATCACATACAATTCACTCCCAATTCAGATCATTCATTTCACAACATGGCCTTTTACGTATCGATGAATCCAAAGCAAACAACTTAAATCTCAAAAACCTCAGATCAACAAAATTAAAATACTCCATGCAAAAAACCAAAACCAACAATTCTGATCATTCAACAAAGTCCCAATCAAAACCAAAACTCCACGATCAGATCCCGATCCCAATCACAATTCCAAAACTTGCATGCAGGAATCCAAAACCCAATTGCTCAAAAACTCCAAACCAGAAAAGAACCAAAACCCATTAATCATTAATCCAAACAATTCAAACCCAATTCGCATCACAACCCAGAATTCACCACAGACTATAAACCACTCACCTCCACAAAGATCTTCACCTGGGCAAGTTCCAACCACCAATCCGACCAATCAATCTATATCTACAATTTTCACAATTTCTGGAAGAATGTGCAAATCGATCTGCGAGAATCACAACCCGTAACAATTTACTCTGTTTTTTTGTTTTTGGTTTTTTACAAATTGATTTGATTTGAAGAAGAAAGCTGAAAAAGAAATGAAAAACCCAGAGAGAATTGTTGTGTTGTATATACAAAAAAGAAAGAGAGAAAAACCATGCAAAACAGTGGCTTAAACCCCCTTCTTATAAGTTTGTGGTTTTCTGACCACAAGACCGGGCCAGCCAGTAAAAGGGCATTATTGTCCGGAGAGAAAGTTTGAAGCTTTTGCCCAAAACCTCTTCTTTCTCTGTTGGACCAGTTCTTCTCTCTGCCACCTACACCTCCCTCTCCTTCTACGAAACCATTTTGGATTTTTCTCTTTTTTGAGGATAAGGAAAATATGAATCTGAGAAATTAGAATTGGAGGGAAGAGGACAATAGAGTTGAGGCTAGACGATTGTGGTGGTTTGATTGGTGGATCGGAGTTGGGAGATGGGTTTTGATGGATATTGCATAAGCAAAGCACGACCTCCATTATGGGATTATTGGGATCCATTACACGATGTTGGGATATTCGTTTTCCTTACAGGGGATTCTTATTATTCTCCTTTCTTGAATCCATATTCATGAAATCATGCCAAATATTAAAAGGTTCGTTCAGAGGTTGGGATCTAGTTGAGTAGTTATTCCACTATTGAGTTCTAGTCTCGGATTTTGAAAGCTCGAGAGTTAAGAAAATAGACGATTCGTATTAGGTATATAACTGTCGGTGTTTTAATGTCGTTCCACAAATTGTTGTTAGAGTTTTGGGTTTACATTCATTTCAAGACCTTTTCAATTGAAACTCGTTCAATTTGAGCCCCAAGTTAGCTACCCAGTATAGATAATCTTTAGCCTTATTTCTATACTCATTCATTTCGAAAATCAATTTATGTAAAACACAGTTAACGAGTTATGGTATGTAACATGTTTTACGTCAATACTGAGAGATATCTTAAATTAATTTTATATAAGTCTGATGGTATTGGCTTTTACAATTTTGATTATATTCATAATTGACTAGATCACATAAGCAAGAAGATGTATCAAAACTTTTATCTGAATACGGAAGTGAATGTTTCATCAGTTTAGGAGTAAAACTCAACCATTAACTTAGCTTGACTTTATACATATGACTCGTAAAGGACTTGGTCTTCGATTCATGTTTTCAAATTTCATCAACTCTTGCAAACATATAATTAACTTGCATGATTCATGAAACACAATATGCTTATATTGACATCATCGTATAGGCTGTTCGACTGCGTCATGGTTTCTGGGAAAGGGAGGAAAAGAATCTATGTTGAAGCACCCGTGATTGATCCAAGCAGAAATATTGAAATCAAAGTGACACGACATTAGGATATTCAAAGAGAAAGGAAGCATATGATGAGAAAGAAACTGAGTATATATAATCTTAGAATATCGTATGGAATCACTCCAATAATGGTGTGGTTTTCTAATCCAACTAATAAAAGTGCGTAACCAAATTACGAAAATGCACGTTGAAGTGTTGTTAGAATCAATGAAGATCCATTTGATTCATATAATTAGTCGTTAAACAAAGCGTATAAAAACAGATCCAACCTATCATGGGGTCTCCATTGCGAAACACTAATCTTGCTTTCCCTACATCTTTCTTAAACAATATCCGATCTCAATGGTTTATGATGACTTTATCTACTACGTGTTAAAAAATTTGATTTTAATTACTTATCGGTTCTTAATCTCATTCAAACTCGATGGTTAAACGGTAAGTTGGGGTATATTTTTGTTATTGTTTGTTAGTTGCCGACGCTTATTGTAGGAAACTATCGTATAATTTTTAAAGAATTTGGGACGTTCTTAATGCGGCTTCACTGAATTGAATCCACCGAACAAAACTCCCGCACACTTCATCAAGCAAACTTTGATTTCTTATTTCATTACAAGTTTTCACTACAATAGTTTTAAGGTTAAAATTGAAGTTCACACTCTTGGTGACGTGTGTGGTGGCAAAGAATGGCCTAGAAGATACCGAAACGGGTGGCCAAATCCGTTTAAGCGGTTATCCCCTAGTCGAAAACTCTCTGCATTATCGTCGCTCCTTCATCTACTCTGTGTGTCTTACACGCTCCCCACTACCAAGTGTCAGGTACCCGGTCACCCGCTTCAATTTTGGACACGTGTCAGTTGTTAGCTTTGGGGTTTGGTGACTGGCTGACTGGCTGCGACTGGATTGGGTTTTGTTGAGCTATGACTGTCTGGGCTTCAGCTGCCACCTAGTCCATTCTTGGGCTTTCACCTACTTTTTCAATTTGTGACGTAAGCAAGTTGGTGTTCATCAATCGTAATAAAAAAAAATACAATTATGATCTCTAGTGACTTGTTGAAAGTAACCATTTCGTACTTGAGATGATAGTCACGTTAGTTTCGTATAAGTATAAATTCGGTTTACATCGGGTTTACTTTGTATCGTAATAAAACAAAAATTGTATCGTTACTAGTAACTCATAGAAGTGAAAAATAATTGAGATGATAACATACGGTTCGAAATGAAACCAATAGAAAATAAGAGTGTGCACAATTTGGCCAGACAACGAAGGTTAGAAAACTATTACGTGAATGCAACGTTTGCTAGAGCCAATTGGAGATGTTTATGCTTTACAATTAGGTGACATGTGAAGAACTTGAAGGAAAAGGAAAATTATTTCTGAAACAAAAAACTATGTAATCAAAAATTGAATGTGCATATGGCAATTAACTAAGAATATAGAAGCATGTGATTGCTTGTGATCGAACAGAAGAGCATTGTGTATTGTCTATTGTTACCACCGCCAACCTATCTGCCGAGCTAGCTGTCCCATGCAATGCCCATGATAGTTGTGTATTATCTTAGTACTCCCCCATTCTTCTAGGAGGGAAACAGATGTAAAGCAAAAGATTAAGGTTTATGAAATTCAAATCTTATTATATGTGATATACAAATACAGGGATGTAAGTGTAACTACCATTTATAACAAGGTGGGTTATACAAGCCCAATATTTGATTATGTATTTGTAAATACTCTTGAATTCTTGATCATTACGTAGCTACATATCATCCATCTCATCGATCGCAATTCATCTAAAACATAAACGTTTGGTGCAGACCTGCAGATCGATCTTCTTGGTGCGTGGCTACTTGTTTGAGTCTGCATCTAATTTCTACCTCTTCTGTACTTAAGCCTGTGCGCAGCAATGACAGCATCAGATCAATGGAACTATGGAAGGGCAAATCATCTGGAAAGTCCTCTCCCACGTACACTAGATTCAAAGAACTCATATTCAAAACAAGAGGGATTCATTCGTCGGCTGCAAAGAGCCCAAAAGCGTTGAGTCGTCTTAAATCAAAGCCCACTTGACCGGTCACTCCAGGCCGGGTTTGTATTTGCATGACGCCCACTGCATTATCCAATCATGTTTTACATGTACAAGTTTAGTACTTAAGATTTTAGAATTCAATTTAGCATCAATGAGGCAAGACCAGGACAACACTACTGCATGGCGTGCTGTCCAGGATGAAAGTGGCTCTTCTTCTGTGAAAGCATACCTGTATAAACCCCATATTCCCTTTAGGATGTTGGTTTAGTGGTAGAAACAGTTGTAGGCATTGCTCGCTGCAGTATGCGTGTGGTGTCTTCCTTTTAGTAGATCAGAGCTTCGCCATTGGCCGTTTGTAGCAAGACAACGTCCGGCAGAAACCCTCTGTCGGCACCAAGCTCGCCTTCACAGTAGAACTTGGCGGCAGAACAATGCTATACGTGATCTTAACTTTGATTTAATTTGGGTGTGCGACTCTCCCCGCACTTGTAATGTATCCGGCGAACTGATCAGGAGAAATCTTAACATCGCCGGCTAATCAAGTAATTAGTTCTCGGGATGCTAGCTACAGATGACGCAGGCACTGGTGCCGTAAAATTGATCCTCATTCTTAAAACAAAAACAGTTCATGTTGGTCGTCAATCATCATTCTGGATTTTGGGCTCAAGTTGTGTAAAGGTAGTCTACAATCTGGGCAGAACAAATCCCTATTGATGATTTCTTTCATCTCTGACAATGAAACTCTACGGTTGATCTACATAGTTGCAGAGTGCAAATAGTATTCAGATGCACGTACTCAAGTACACCCAAAAAAAAGAGTAACTGGATCTGTACGTATTTTTTTTTTCTCAGAAATTAAAGTATTAAACTAATAACTCGATCATTTCTCCTAAGCTCATTGGTAATAAGTATATATGCGAGGACACTGATATATACTTCCTTGAAGCGAAGGATTAATTGATCGGCTCTCCGATATACATAATAGTATTGAGCAATATGAATTAATTTTGAAGGAATTATTACATGCGTGTCTATATACTTCCTTTACATTACAGCAAGCTTTCAACCAAACAATGCATAATGAAGCAAGTAATAATAAGCTCTCTGTAAATTTTGCAACCTCCACCACATCATGTTCTTGGTGCTCATCTAGCTAGTAGCTTGCCTCTGATCAAAAGCTCAAGTCAGATAAGTAACAACATAAATGAATTATTGCGTCACATATATACACGATACATGTCAGCTCTACATCAGCTAGCCTTGTTTAAAAGTCAAAATTCAAAAGTCTATCCCTTGACTTGGCTGATGGAGAAAACTCAGAAAAGCTAACACGAGCGGGTCAAGAGCTAGGTATAGCTAGCAAGAACATATTGCTGCTTGTTAGTCTTGTAGAAAGAAGATGAATAATTGGGGTTGTGTTTAATTTGGGGTGGCAATTTCACATGTTGGTAGTAAGAGGCATCGATGGTAATCTAATACGTTATGGAAGTCGAATGTGAATTCAAAGGGCGATGAGGTTTGGTGTGGTGTTGTTGAACGACATATATAGCTCCAATAATATGGGATAACTCGATGACGTGGTCAATCTCATAGATTTTGTTGATGAGTGAATTAATGAAACCCTCGTCAACCCTTGATGCAAAGGCATAAAGCCTACCTTCCTAACCGTTCTTGACTCTCTTTTTATCTTCGATTCACCCCTTTCTTTGCTAGAACCCTCTTGCACTGCTCATGAAAGACATAATGTTAATGTCATCATTCTTGTTTTCCTATTGCGATCAGGTAAAAGAACCATTCTATTGGGTAAAGTGGTAAACATTGAAGCATTCATATTTTGCACGTTGAGAAAATCTTAGGTGCGGCACTCGCACCACGCGTCATCTATGCGACCTGCCATATACAGAATGACACGTGTCCCTTTTTTTTTGTTGAAAAAAAAATAACCACGTCGATTACATAATTAAAACTTATTTTTCGCATCTACCATTCACATCCAAATGAGACCGATAAGTGTGAAAAAATCAGTGTCATACTCATGATACACACTAACTTATCTATTTTGCATCGATCATTGGTGTGCTTGTTTGTAACTTCAATGTAATTTGGACTCCTATAGAAAACATTTCAGACTTGTAAACGGGAATTGAGATGAACAATCAGTGATCAAATATATCAGCTAGCTAAGAACTGAATCGGGTTTTCTCATATTTGGTTTTGGATCGGGTTTGGGTGACAGAGCTAGCTAGCGATTATATTGACCCGACAAGAATTCTAAGCCAGAGTCGACGCGCGTATGCCACGCTATCCATTCATACCCGTCCGTACGACATTTACATGCACGGCGACGGCGTAATACGAGGACCGTAGAATGCGCAGGTCCTATTCATAACGAGAACCCCAATCTTCTTCCGTTCAAAGTTTCACATTTTTGGCATTTTGGTGATTTTGGTAACGGGTCAATTGGTATCCAAGTTAATTTCAAGTCTCAATCAAATATATATCACTATGAGGCATTGCCTTGTTCGTGCATTTCTTATTTATGAATGCTTCATTTTGGGATCTATATCATATAACGAGCGTATAAGAATCAGAGTATTTTCAGTACATGACGTGTATCTATACATACATATATGAATAGTCAAGATTAAATGACAAATATAGAAATATGTGTGATCAAACATATAAATTGTTATAAACAGTTAAGATTACATCGTGTATTTACATGTCGTGCATACAAATAATTGTTAATTTCGCTAGTTTTGTGCTTCAATTATATATCTTTGAATTGTATATCTAAGCCACCCTTGATTAACTCTCATCAACCCCAATTTTCTCTATCAAATACTTTCCGTTAGTTTTTCTTGGGTCAAAAACAAAACCAACAGAAGTCCCTCATTCCTACCATTTTGTACTCATAAGCAAGTCCACCATAGACTGTCCTAAAAGTCAACGAAAAAAATGGAAAATAGAGAAACAAAATCCATTTCTGCAGGCTTAAATGGCACAGCTTGCAGATGAAGCAAAACCGGTTTCTTTCACATGATCACATCATCCCAAAGGTAGAAGAAACTAAGAAGCTATCTACAATGGCATTACCGCCAAAAAAGAGGCCATTAATTATGGCTGATTATTGACATTTGCTTCTTCCGTTTCTCTACCCCTTTCAGCTTCCTCCTTAAATACCAATCTATCCTCCGCCTTCTTCTCACACTCGAATCCTCTGTTTCCTTAGTCTTCCATGGCTTCCATGACTGTGCTCTGCATTGTTTCCCTCATTGCATTCTCCACAGCTTTCGTTGTCGACGCAACTTCTCATGTCGGGCCATGGAAAACAGCCCATGCTACTTTCTATGGCGGCGGCGACGCCACCGGAACTATGGGTACGTCTTATTGCGGAAAACTTCAACTATCGGCATTTGTGCTCTTTATAAATAGGTTTCTATTTGCCAATTTCTTAAACCCCACGTTTCCACTTGTAAGTTTTACAGAGGATATAGAAGAACAGTACGTGTTTATACTTTCACTAATTTAGTGGCTCTGTTTTACAGGAGGGGCATGTGGGTACGGAAATCTTTACAGCGATGGCTATGGCATCAACACGGCGGCGCTGAGCACTGCTCTTTTCAACAATGGTTTAAGCTGTGGAGCTTGTTTTGAACTAAAGTGCGTAAACACCAAATGGTGCCACTCTGGTCGTCCCTCAATCTTTGTTACCGCCACCAATTTTTGCCCCCCAAATTGGGCTCAAGCCAACGACAATGGCGGCTGGTGTAACCCTCCTCGCACTCACTTCGATCTCTCCCAGCCCATCTTCCTCAAAATTGCCGAGTACCGCGCCGGCATTGTCCCTGTTGCATATCGCCGGTGAGACTCACTCTGTTTTCTATTCTCTTTTGGGTTTATTCTCAAAAATATACTGACAGTTCTGTAAATGTTACTTAATAGAGGTGAATTTCGTTGTTGGCTAAATTAGTGCCTATATTACATAAAATCATCTAACATCATGTTCCATCAAAATGTTACATAAAAATCATTCTTCTTCCCTCCAAAACGATACCTTAAATAAAAAGAAATTTGTGCATCAGCTGCTCAACTTTGTTGGAAATAATACCCGAATAGAAACCAATATGTACATTTGGAAGTACCAATTTTCTTTTTGATTCACTAATCACTATATTACTAAAATCATTTTGGAGTTTTTCCTTCTTTGTTTGAATGCCTTTGTTCATGTAGGGTGCCATGCCGGAAGAGAGGAGGAATGAGGTTCAAGATCAGTGGAAACCCCTACTTCAACTTGGTTCTGATCACCAACGTCGCCGGTGCAGGAGACATTGTGAAGGTGAGCGTCAAAGGGTCCAAAACTGGATGGATGCCAATGAGGCGTAACTGGGGGCAGAACTGGCAGATAGACACCGTCTTGGTCGGACAGTCACTCTCCTTCAGTGTCAAAACCAGTGACGGTGGCACCTCTACTTCTTGGAATGTCGCCCCTTCCGATTGGCAGTTTGGTCAATCTTACACCGGCAACAATTTCAGAGTCTGATCATAGTTTGGTAAATAACTTCCAGAATCTGAGTATGATTATAATTATACTCCTAGTAATTATTTTAGTTTATTGAAAAAAAAGGTATACTATTGAGAGGTAACAGCCCTCAACAGATAAAGATTATATGTTGTGTCATGAATCCTTGACAGTGAAATCAAGTTCAGTTATCTTTAGCGGTGTATATTTTTCACTCCATTCATACATCAAGTAGAACAATATCCCATTTTCTTCACTTCCCATTTCTCAGCCTCAAACTTCAAAGTTAGCAGCCTTTACTCATCTCTCAGTCTCAAACTTCATAGTAGGGTTCAGGGTTCAAGGCCAATATCTCAAAAAAGGGTTTAAGATTTCAAGGCCAGATTTTCAACCAACCGAACATTGTTCTCCGCTCCCAATTGCACATACAATGGAAAATGCATAAATGAATCGAAAACAAAAGAAAATCAATGAAATTGAAGAAATGTGAGATGGAACCAGTAGACGAAACGGGACGAAGAAACCCGCCGTCTGTGGATGCCCATCTCTACGGTTGTCTGGCCGCTGCCCAACCCACACCGAATCAACGGCGTGAATCAGGCGTTCAATGTAAGCACTATTAGTCGAAACGAGAAGGCAAATCGAAACTCGCTTCCTCTACAAACCCAACAAGTGCAAATAAACCAAAATCTAACAAACAATAAGGGGGCTCATATCAAGTGTATAGAATAGAAAGACCTCTCATTGTGGGAGCAAAAAAACCCGAATTCGTATTGGAAGAGACAAGACCACAAAGGATTTCCCGGGCGCCAAGAGCCAGCCTTTCTGTGAAGAAAGGGGCGGCGAAAGTTCCACGGGGCTTCTTTGCGGTCTTTCTTCTTCCAGTCGAATTAGGGTTTTCCAAAATCTTGGAGAAGACCCACTCAAGCCTCTCTCTTTATAATCATAGCCCTGATTTTGAAGACGGAGAATGCTCTAGGTAGGCGGAGGAAGAAGAGAGATGGAAGATGATGATGATGGGTTTGGGTAGAGAGGCGCCATTATATATAGCCTAGGGTTACACTGAAACCTCTTAAACGCCGTCGTATCAGCTAAAAAGAGACGAAATTTGGGGCCTTCTACTGGACGACGTCGTTTTGTGGCTTACTTCGTGTTTCCTGCTTTTAATAATAATAATAATAATAATCCACAATCATCATATGTTACCCTTTATCCTCTTTTTTTTTCTAGGTAAAAAGAGGTAGTTCTATTGATCAAAAATCATGACGATTAAAACGGTCAAGGATGAATAGTCCGAAGATCATACAAGCAACATAACTAGAAAACTAAATATAGATTACATCTAAGAATTGAAAAAACAACTTCAAAACTACATCAAAAAAGGTAGATCTAACAACTAAAAAAGCATATAACCTTTTATCCTTTAACAAACAACTCGACTTTCAATCAAATCAGGCCTAAGACCTCATGGTATACCTTTCATCGAATTGAAGAGAAAGAGAGTTGTTGTTAAAGAGTAGCATAGCTAGAAAACTAAATACGGACTACATTTAAGAATTGAAAAAAACAACCTCAAAACTACATCAAAAAATGTAGATCTAACAACTAAAAAAACATATAACCTTCTATCCTCTAATAAACAACTCCACTTTCAATCGAATCAGGCCTAAGACCTCATGGTGTACCTTTCATCGAATTGAAGAGAAATAGAGTTGTTGTTAAAGAGTAGAAGGGGTCTTTCCTAGCTACACTAGGAGACTACTCAGCCTCAGCCTCTGAGTCGAGGCCTGGATCTTCAACACCTGCAACTTGTGATACACTTAGAGCAATGGAATCCGGAGACTCAAATGCTCCTTCTGGAACTCTCTTCTTGTTCTTGCTTCCTCTCGGTTTTCCTCTCTTCTTGGGAGACTTTCCAGTCTTTGCAATACTCAGATCACAATTAGGGTTAACAGAAAAGCCAAGTTCATTAGGGTTCAAAGGCAATGGAACCATTGCCAGAGCATGTCGAGCACGCTTACCATTTGGAGACTCATCTTCTTCACGTTCTCGTTGAATTCCGGTGATCTTTGTAGGAGAGGGAAAAGCAGGCACCTCTCTGATGGTTACAGCTCTCTTCTCTTTAGAGAAGAGGGAAGAAAGCGACACAGATGCTGGAGTGGATAGTGTGGAAGGCATGTTGGCTCTAAACACCATGGGAGGTGCTACAACTAGGCTCATAATCACCGCCGGAGCTTCATCCTCTTGTTCTCTTGGACATGGCAGCCCGTCATGGTTTAGCATAGAACACACACGACACCGACCCAAGAGACGTTCATAGCGAAATTGAACTTCCAAAACATCAATAGGGGAAACCCTAATGCGTCGACTTAGCCTCACAGGCTCATCTAACATTAGGGTTAGACGAACCCTAACGATTCCATGGTTAATACCGTGATCCACTTGCAGAACCGGTCCAATCGTTTCACCTACTAACCTTGTCGTGGACGCTGTTGTCAGTGCAGCCAGGAGTCCAAGGATTTCCACCCATAACCAAACAAAATTCAAAGGGACTTGCCTGATATCAAAGAATCTGTCATAGTCGTTGATGATGATCATTGAGCGCTAGTAAGCCCAAGGACCGCCCTTCTTTACTCGATTGACATCACGCTCGCTAGCGAACGTAAACATGTAGCGATCATGTCACGCCCTAGATTTTGGGGTAGATTTTTTTTTTCTTTTCCCGAAAACCCGAGGAGTGAGCTAAAATAAAAATAAGCTAAATGATAAAAAAACAAAACATACACCTTAAAGAAATCGACTTTTCATTTCAAAATTAAGATATGTACTACTCAAAAGTTCTAAGGAAACTCTCTTCCTTATGATGATTACACATTGGGAAATCCAAATAACTCTAATTACTTCAATCACTAATTGTCATTTTCAGTCTGAAAGTTTACTGGTCAGGAAATCTTGTTGTCACACTTTTGTTGTTTTAGTTGTACTCTTTGCTTTTAATTTTTGTTGTTATGTTATGAAATTATGCTGATATAGATATTTGATATTGGTGTTCCTATATATGTCTTTAATTCCTAAATTTTAAAAGTAGAAACCAAGGACTGGAGTTGTATAAAGTTGCTTAAAAATATAGAAGTTAAGACTATTGCATGCTACTTTCTATTGGTTGTCTGTGGTAATTTAAGCTAGTCTTTTTATTACAATATTTGTGTTGTTTCTTCATTCTGAAACATTTTAGTGTCTATATTCAATAATCAGTAGTTTTTGATACATTTGAGTTCATGTTTTGCTTTCAAATACTTTAAATAGGCTTATAGCAGGAAATTCTGCAGATCAGTATTTCTGAGTTTTCGACTCAGCTGTCTCTTTACTAACATATGTGCATTTCAATTGAGTATTTGAAGTTTGTGTCTTCATGAAAGTTGTAGTACACATGTTAAACATCATTTAAGAGTTTGAATCTCTTGAAAATAATTTTTGTAGGTTAAGTTAGGAATTTTCGAAGTTGAAGGTCAGCTTTAAATGGTTTCTGCATTTGTTACTATTTTATTGTTTATTCGTTTTGATTTCAATGGTTTCCTTCATTCAAACTTGTATAGATATTGAGATTAGATCATAAAGTTCCTATATGTGTCATTATTTTCTGATATTGAAGGTAGAAACCATGATTTTGGTTTGCTTAAAGCTAGCTATAAGATTTAGAACTACTTTTACTTGTTGCTTCTTTATTTTGCTGTTTGTGTGATGCTTTAGTTCAGTCATTTACACTGAAAGTTTTGTGTGATTTATTTTTGTTTTTACACCAAAATGTCTGTATTAAATACCTAGAAGTTTTGTATCACACAGAGTTTCTGTTTTGCTTTTGAAAACAAAGTTTAAGCACTTTTAGCAAAATTTTCAGAAAAAAACTGAAACTGAAGTTGAATTTTGAAAATTCATATGTAATTCAAGAAAAATCGTTTTAAAATGATTTTAACTCTCAGAGCTTCTTTAGTGTGTCTATTACAAGTCTTTAAAAGAAATCAAAGTCAAATTCCTTACAGTTTTGTACAGTTTTCGGTCGGAAGATTATTGGTTCAGAATGTTAGATTTGTGTTTGAGTGAAAAATTGTTTTGGTTAAGTATCCTATCTCATGTTTGGCATCATAGCTGAGTCTTAAATTGAGTTCTATGTTTATGATTGCTTAAACTAATGCTTGTATCTTTTTATTAGGAACTTGCTGTGAGTATCGACAAAGGTAGGTGGATCTGGGGAACCTCTACTCATTTGTATTGTGTACTTATATGTTTGTTCATATGTTTGTTTTGGAATGATTGCATATTTGATGGAATTACATGTTTGAAGTATATGTTATCAATCGGTGCATCATTCATTAAAGTCATTTGAAGGATAAGGGTGGTGAAGGGAATATGAAATTGATCTTTTGCGTAGTTGAGTCCAAACCTCAGCAGGAACCATGTCTCATGTATGCCCGTGGTTATTGCGTAATTAGTATAGGAATGATAAGGGTAATTCGGGACTGGAGAAAGGGGAATGGACAAGATGACTAGCAAAAGAGGGATACGGATTGATTTTGGTGAAGTTTTTCATTTAGTTGAGTATGCTGAGTCACATTCTTGGTAAAATACATGGTATGGGACATGTAGGCTCAGTTTGTTCAGCTATGTGGATTAACTGGTGTAGAACATCCATTTATGCATATCATGTGATCATTATATGGTTATCTTTTGTTTGGAGAAGAATAGCTCCCTACTGAGTCGCAGGTTGAGCTCACCCATTTACAGTCTTGCAGTCTTGCAGGTTATGAAACAAGAGAATTGTGAGGTTAGATAGACATAAAGGACTGTGAGGTTAGATGGACATTGTTGTTGGTATGTATACCGCAAGCATAAGCAACGACCGAGTAGACCGTTCTCCGGCCACGAAGGATCCCGCCCCCGACATACTTCTGGTAGACCGACATCCGGGCTATCTCACCATGGTGAAAGATCATCGGTACCACATCGGGAAGGTGCTTTTCCATACTCCACAAGAAGACACCATGATAATAGTTATGTATAGTTTGTCCCATATTGGAAACATGTAATAAGAAGGAACCTTCCTTAGCTATAAAAGGAAGGCTTCCTTTATGTAGAGAGGGACTGAATCCCTTTCTGTCTGGCTGACTGAATCTCTCCCTCCCGATCCCTACTTACTCTATCTCGGAGAGCTCTTGTAACACCAAAGGCCTATTGGTCATGATAGTTGATTCGTAAGTGGACGTAGCCATGTCATCCGATGACATGGTGAACCACTATATGTTTGTCTCTTGCCCATGATCATTAATTCTGTTCTACCGTGATTCTGCATAGCTTACGGGATTATGCAGAAACAGACATATATATATATATATATATATATATATATATATATATATATATATATATGATTTCTCATTGTTAATTTTTTTTCCAGAATCTGCTTTGGTGGTTTTGGAGTTATGTTTTATATGGGTGAAGTTATGGTGTAGGATATATAAGTTCAGTTATTTACTAGCTATTGTTTATATGGGTGTTTCTTTGCTTAAGCTTTGTAACATAGGTAATCTGTAGATATGTGCTTTTCTTCATGTGATATATATTTGAGACTTGATTTCTGTTATCTTTGGAGTCTGGTGAAATAGTGAGGTGATAACTATTTGTTTAAGTTGAGTGTTTTGCTGCTATGATTTTGGAATTTTTATGGTATTGGTTTCTCTATATCTGTTATTCTTCTTCGTATTATGATTGTGTTTTTCTTAGGTGATGTTGATTACTGAATTTGCATAGTTGGCTAGAATATGTTTACTTATGACTTGTGTTTTCTATTTGATCCTAGCTAGATTGTTATATACTTAAATTTCGAGGACGAAATTTTTTTTTAAGTAGGGGGAAAATTGGGGAGCCTCTATGTTTGCTTTATATGTTGTTTCTATTTGATTGTGTGAAATGCTTGTTTCCTTGCTGCCATTTAATATATGTAGGATTTGTTTTGATGTACATGTTATCTTATAAGGAAATGATGGTGCTATGTATAAGCATGTTGGGGTAAAGAAGTTAGGATTGAAACTTTTGTGTAGTTGAATCCTTGTCCTCAGATGTACCATATCCCACAATGCCCGTGTGAATGCGTAAGAATGACGCAATTAGTATATGTGAAAAGGACGAGATTGGCGAAAGAGGAATGAACAAGATGACTAGCAAAATGGGAATGTGAGATTTGAGTGGGAGGTAGTTCATATATTTGAGTAGACTAAGTCACATTTGTAGTAAAATACATGGTATGAGACATGTAGACTTAGTCTATTCGGCTATATGAACTATATGGAGTTGATAATAGATGCATTCATCTATTTTATTAAAGTTGTTCATGTTCTTTTGTTTGAAGAAGTTTTTGCCTCCTACTGAGCTGTTTGTGCTCACCCTTTTAAATATTTTGCAGGTGAGGAATAAGTAGTTTGAAGTTGGTTTCTTACAAGAATCTTTTATTTACATGTGAAATATGTGTGGTATTGCTTTCCTTAGAATAAGACGTAGACTTTAGTCTACCTTTGTAATGTTACTTTTTGTAGTACCTTATAATAAAAAATAAATTTCAGTTTATTGTTGAGTTGTTCTTTTCCAATTTTTTTCATATTCTAATTATGAAAAATCTATTTCATAGTTGGAATATGAGTTGCACCTAAAAAAAAAAAATTCCAAAAATTGGGGTGTGACAGATCACCCCTTGCTTGAACTTCAACAGGAGAAGGGAGACGCCACATATTGTGAACAACACTTCGAAACGCATCAAAAGCCACTGCCCTAGCAGTGTTGAGGCGTCCGACCAAGTAGTATCGAGGAGCAACAGAACCTTTCTTCGGGCACCGAAGGTCACCCAGATCAACAGACTCTTCTTGGTTGGAGAGAGAGAGAGAGAGAGAGAGAGAGAGAGAGAGAGAGAGAGAGAGAGAGAGAGAGAGAGAGAGCTTTGAAATTAGCCTTGCCGTGAGAGAGGCTTGGGAGGCTACCATGGTTGCCATGAGAGAGAACTTGCGCCGCACAACAGAGAAACCCTAGAGAGAATTAGGGTTAGGGGGCCGCAATATTTTTCTTTGTATGCGTTGCTACCCTTTACCCTCATTCTTTTCATTCATGGTCAAACAAGAATTTGATACATGCATTTTATACTATATTCTTAATGTATTTTCGACATTCTTTAGCTTTGTTATTTCCTTAATAATGCCATTTCTAGCTTGTTTCTGTTTTATAGGTCGAAATAGGCAGTTTTACACAAAAGAAGGCTAAAACACAAGAGAAGAGAAATCCTAATCAAAGAAGGATTCCTGGTGCAGCAAGAAGTCTCATTAAATCCCAAAATCTGAGGATAAGTCATTTAGGAAACTTTTATAGTTTTGAAAAGGGAAAGTTGCCTATTTCATTTTAAAAAACTTTCGTATTTTGATTTAGGAAACTTACTATTTCTGAATCTTTCCTATTATGACTTTCCTAAAATATTTAGGAAACTTTCTTTTCTAATGAGACAGGAAAACCGTTTGAAGTCAAGAAACCTAATCCAACTTGGAATAGGAATGGTTTGAACGGTATAAAAGGGAAGGACGAATTCTGCAGTAATCAAGGAGTTATCTGTGCTAATATAAATCAGAAATTAAGGGAGATTCTTTCCTTTAATTTCATGGTTTGAATTCTGTTATTCCCTACCATATTTATCTGACTTTATTTCTTTTCCAGGAACCCTAATTGCGCACAAATAAAGGAAGGAAAATTATGTATTTTCGTCAGAAGTCTGATTGAAGGCAGAAGAGGGAAAGTTCTTAATCGCTGGGATTTCCTTTGGAGAACAAGGAACGTACCTGGTCTCTATTCAAGCCTCATGCAATGACGTACTGCACAAGACATTCCAGAGAATTATGGGGAAGATTTTGTGCAATATTCTTTACCGTTGGATAAGAAATTCATCAAGGGCTGAGAAAAGAGCTAAGGTTCAGCCAGACCTACTATATAAAGGAGCAGAGAGCAACAAAATTGGTATCACTTTTTCCACCAAAAATTCAGAAAAACGTTATGTCTCTTCCGTTCTATAATCTGTGTGAGTGCCAAGCCGCAAAGGAGCAAGCACGCAGCCACAAGAGTTTCCTCACGCTGCCAAAGTTCTTCCTGCACTAGTTCGTCACCCCTTTGAGTCTTCTTGGCCTTGAAGCTTCAAAGGGGTGACGAACTAGTGCAAGAAGAACTTTGGCAGCATGAGGAAACTCTTGTGGCTGCGTGCTTGCTCCTTTGCGGCTTGACACTCACACAGATTAGAGAACGGAAGAGACAGAAAGTTTTTCTGAATTTTTGGTGGAAAAAGTGATACCAATTTTGTTGCTCTCTGCTCCTTTATATAGTAGGTGGAAAAAGTGATACCAATTTTGTTGCCCTAGCTCTTTTCTCAGCCCTTGATGAATTTCTTATCCAACGGTAAAGAATATTGCACAAAATCTTCCCCATAATTCTCTGGAATGTCTTGTGCAGTACGTCATTGCATGAGGCTTGAATAGAGACCAGGTACGTTCCTTGTTCTCCAAAGGAAATCCCAGCGATTAAGAACTTTCCCTCTTCTGCCTTCAATCAGACTTCTGACGAAAATACATGATTTTCCTTCCTTTATTTGTGTGCAATTAGGGTTCCTGGAAAAGAAATAAAGTCAGATAAATATGGTAGGGAATAACAGAATTCAAACCATGAAATTAAAGGAAAGAATCTCCCTTAATTTCTGATTTATATTAGCACAGATAACTCCTTGATTACTGCAGAATTCGTCCTTCCCTTTTATACTCGTTCAAACCATTCCTATTCCAAGTTGGATTAGGTTTCTTGACTTTAAACGGTTTCCCTGTCTCATTAGAAAAGAAAGTTTCCTAAATATTTTAGAAAAGTCATAATAGGAAAGATTCAGAAATAGTAAGTTTCCTAAATCAAAATACGAAAGTTTTTTAGAATGAAAAAGGCAACTTTCCCTTTTCAAAACTATAAAAGTTTCCTAAATGACTTATCCTCAGATTTTGCGACTTAATGAGACTTCTTGCTGCACCAGGAATCCTTCTTTGATTAGGATTTCTCTACTCTTGCGTTTTAGCCTTCTTTTGTGTAAAACTGTCTATTTCGACCTATAAAACAGAAATAAGTTAGAAATGACATTATTAAGGAAATAACAAAGCTAAAGAAGGTCGAAAATACATTAAGAATATATCATAAAATGTGTGTATCAGTTACTGAAGATAAATTTATATTACTAAAACATGAATGAATGAGTGTGATTCGTAAAATAAAAAGTGCAAAATGAAGCAATGGAAATAGTTTGACAGAATTCTCGAAAGCATTCTCTTTGGTATATTAATGAATTAATAGTTCTAAAGATAAATGGTAAACCAATTCTTTGTAGTTAGCATATCAGAAAGACTGGCTTACAATTGGTATACTCTGGGACTTTTTTATTCTTGGCCAAGTATTGTTATCAGTCTCAAATATATCTCTCTTTTTTTCTTTTGAATTGAAATTTGTTTTGTCCGTGGTTTGAAGTCGACATCTGTTTAGTCCTTGTGATTTTATTTTAATCTGAATAGTACTTAAAGTCACAATTTTTCATCCAAATAATTCTTATGGTTTTATTTTAATCTGAATAGTCCTTAAAGTCATGATTTTTCATCTAAATAGTCATTCCGACAATTTTCTCAGTTAAAGACCATAAGGACTATTTGGATGAAAAATTGTGATTTTAAGAACTATTCAGATTAAATAAAACCATAAGGACTAAACAAATATTGACTTTAAACCACAAGGACTATACAATATTTTACCCTTTTCTTTTTCTCTTTTGTAATTTTCAGAAGCTTGAACAAGTTAATTGATTATAACTGCAGAGCGTGACAAGAAACGTTACAGATATTCCAGATTCTGATATATTCATGACATGTAGTAACAGATGGAGGATTTGAGAGATCTTGCAAAGCGATTATTCATTAGCACACATACTGATACTGATACAACCGAAATGGAAATGGGAATTCCTCAGAAACCAAACTTTTATACATGTGAAAATGAATGGTTTCCATGGAGGCTAAGAGGAGGCTGGGACTGAGGAGCCACTGTGACGCCCATATGGACTCAGCACTGTCCCAAATAAGGTTTTATTAAAACTTGAGAATAAAGATAAGTTCATCCACTAAACAAATGAATACTTCTTATTTAAAAGGAAATAACACTCTGCTGGAGATCAAGATTGATGCGGGGAGACCCTAGGACAGGACATAGGCTGGAAGAGTTAACTCAGTCATCTGAGTCGGAAGAATCCATCTAGCTCGCCTTATTCAGCCCCTACAGAAACGGAGATGAATTATTAAATCAAGGGCATGTCCTATGTATTATCACTAATATGTAGTTTAAATATGATACAGTTTGAATACCAACCTTTAGTCCATATCCAATCGTGGTTTCTTTTGTTTCAATATCTTCAGAATAAAAGCAGCTCCCTCCTTCAGCGTAGCCTTTCGTCCGAGACCATAGTGCCACAATTCTGAAGTTATATAACTCCCACTGGGGTTGTATTGATTTATCTCCATTAAAGCTGATGTTACCGCGTTATATGCATCATCACCCAATTCATTCTTCAAACGTTTCAACCTCTCATCATCTTCATCGATAATTTCCTGAGCCAGTGACATCAATAATATGTAAACCATACGAATCGGAAAGGAAGTCAGAAGTTAAGAGCTGAGAGTTTCACTACAGAAAGTACAGAGAAAATTAGTATGATTTAAGCTTGAAATAACTGTTCAAGAATATACTGCATATATTTAGATTACAATGCCGCTTGGATGTTTTTTTTAGGATTCTCAATCTTTTGTGTCTATGCTGTTGAAGCACATTTCCTAACCAAAGTGTGTGTGACTCATAACAACGCTAGTCAAACTAATTCAAACGAAGAATTAATAGAAGATGTGTGTGTGTGTGTGTGTGTGTGTGTGTGTGTGACTCATAACAACAAGGCTACTAAAACTAATTCAAACGAAGAATTAATTGAAGATGTGTGTGTGTGTGTAACTCATAACAACAAGGCTAGTCAAACTAATTCAAACAGAGAATTAAAAGAAGATGCAACAGGAGATCTTTAAAGCTTTCTCTGACATATTTGTTACCTTTTCATTTTAAATGCTAGGGGGAAACCGAAAAAGAACCAAATTAAATGAGGTATTGAGATTAAGAGAAAGCACACCTTGGTTTTTCCTTTGACTTCAACAACCTTAAAAGGATGCCATTCTGGTTGCTTAAGGTATTCCTCCCACAAACAGCAAAGCTCTGTGGCTTTATCTTCTGCTTCTTCCACATTATACTTATACTTTCTCCTCATTGCTTCTTGGAACGGTTTACTGTCGAGCTCTCCCATTCTTTTGATACCAAGTTGAGCTTTACTGGACATATCTATCTCTTTCAACCCCTGCAGAATACATATATTAGTATTACATGACAAACTAGAGGGAGCTTGTCATGCCATCCTATGAAATTGAGAACAGTATTTGGAAAAAATTTAATACACAAACACAAAGGCACATTTCACTATTGCAGTGAACAAATTGAAGATCCATCTCCATTGAAAAGATCATACCGAAACAAACAAAAGCTTGTCCAATTAACCAGTAAGGTATTAATCAAACATTGATTTGAGAAACACTGCTACACTAATTTATGAGTCGCTTGATCACCTGAAAAGATCTTCTTCTTCTTCTTCTTTTTTTTTTTTTTTTTTTTTTCCTAAATAAGGAAATCACCTTGAAAGTTCCTATGCCTAACTACCCAACTATTAATAGATTGTTCTTTGTCGAAAAAAAAAAAAAACTATTAATAGATTGTTAAAGATCATAATTCACTATCATCTACACAATGTTCTTGCTAACTAGCCAGATCAATAACAAAAGAAAAGAAAAGGAAGAATCCATAAACCATTACATTCAATTTCTCAATAAGTTTTCATTATCAGGCCTTATAGTAACGGTTTGTCACAAGTAAAAGAAAGAAACCTATCCTAAGAATCACGACCTCAAACTACACAAGAAAAATCTCAAGCTTACTTCCAAACTCTTGCAGGACCATCTGAAATGCCAGATGTCTGCCTTTAGTAAAGAGAAGGTACAAATGAGGCAGGATATAAAGTACATATTGAGAGAAAATACTTACATTTATCAGTTCCTTACGAGCCTCCTGCAGTTCGTCATTGCTCTTACGCTCCTTTACGATTAGAGTTTGATTTAAAGCTTCTAAATCTTCAAGTTCATTTTCCTTTTCGCTCAAACCTTTCAGCATTTTGTCCACCTTTTCCAGAACTTCAGCATCACCATCATCTCCCATGCTCCTTACAACATTTACATTCCCTCTTAGTTGCTCAATTTGTAATTCAAGAGCTTGTTTTGTATCCAGGTCCTTCTCTAGCTTAATTATTTTCTGATGGAGCTCCTCCTTTTCCCTCTGTATGAAATTGGTGACAACATGCATCAAAGATCTTATCTGAAATCTATCTTTAAAATACTGTTATGTTCATTTTGAAGTACTTAAAAAGAACCAACAAACCTTCTGATCTTCTGCCAGTTTCAATAATTTATCATTAGCTTTCACTTGCTCCGCAGCAGCCAATTGAAGAGAGCTATTTTTCACGGAATTCTATAAGAACAAAATAAAAGTTAGGAAGTCTTCATAAACGCAGAGCTTGGTAAAAATATCTCATAAATTTTTCCTGCTACATGGAATAGCGATGCTTTTGTCTCATGCAACTAGTTCAAAATACAGGAAGGATACCACCAAATCTGACACATTATTTTCATTTCTTGTGAATGAACACACACCCAGATATGGGAATCTACTTGGTCACATATCAGATGTCATTCAATCAGTTAACATAAGTTGGTATGTTCTTAATGAAATAATGAATAACAACAAATCAACCAAGGAAGATAAAGAGAATGTGCATGTTGCAAACTATAGTCTACAACTATAAGTTGTTTCATAATCAGGAGTATGTTTCATGACAAGGTTGCAATCAGTGTGAATCCAGGAAGCATCATTTTTATTTCTTTTACCAGAATTATGGAAGTAAAGATACACATGACATGACTTGATTTTATTTGAGGCGTGAAGACTCAACAGCATGCTTGTGTTCTGTAACCTTTGGACAAGTCGCCCAGTCGGCATCCATATATTGTCAAATGGTTGATAATATTCAAATCAAAGACAACTGTACAACAATGAAGCACAAAGTAGCATACCTTTTCAAGCTCCTCAGCAAGCTTTCTACTTTCACTTTCGTTATCCACAGCACGCTTCTCCATTTGTTCTATGCGTGATTCAAGCTCTTTCTTTTGGGATTCCAACTGCAAC
This sequence comes from Fragaria iinumae, assembly GCA_009720345.1. Lineage (NCBI taxonomy): Eukaryota > Viridiplantae > Streptophyta > Magnoliopsida > Rosales > Rosaceae > Fragaria > Fragaria iinumae. Next base: position 21,267,170 of record CM019123.1, on the reverse strand, counting down.
TTGAGTTTTTGGTGGTCATTAAAAATCCTCTTAAAGTGATCCTGTGCACTTACTTGAATCTTCTTTATATCTGTCACCACAAACAAACAGGTCATGAATGAATGTCTCTTCAGCATCATAATACTAAAAAATGATAATGAAAAATACCAAACCCCAATTGTCAAAATAAATGTCTTTACCAAACTAAGATAACATACAGCTGCAGAAATGGACCTTGCACGAAGCTTTATAATAATGTAAAAGCTATTAAAGATGCATTTTCTGGTTAAAGGATTAGAGAAAATGGCCTAATATACCATACAGCTGCAGAAATGGACTATGCATGAAGCTCTTTAATAATGTAAAAGCTATTAAAGATGCAGTTCTGGTTAAAGGATCAGAGAAACTGGCCAAAGAAGATATTCATGTTGCTTTTGATAGTAGCATTCTTCCATCAATATACCTTCATTGTAAGTCTGTATGAGCTTATCTTTCTCAGTGATTACGTTCTTAATGGCATTTGTAGTTTCATTGCATTTCAGCTCCATCTCTTCCAAATCTTTGTTCTTGACCTCAATAATACTAGTCAGATTAGATACTAGACTATCCTGCTTCCTGGCATCTTCCTCCATAATCTCAGAAATAGATTTGAGGTCCCCAATCTTACGGAGATGCTCTCCAACAATATTGTTGGCTTTATAGTCATCAGAGCGTGCCACCCAAGCATAAAGACCAGATTTATGGTCACCATCAGCAAACCAGTCCTTTTTTCCATGACGATCTGCCTCATGAGCCCTCTCAAAAGCCATGGCATTGGCGTAGCCAGGCCAATCTTTCTTAAATTCCACAACAGCATTTCCTGAGTGACCCCTAAAATTCCATAGAGGAATAACTCTAGTGGGATTGTACCCTCTCCTTATATACTCATCCCTCAGCTTGGATCCACTTTCTCCTACGAATCGTCCATCTTTTGCTCGTGTGGTTGGGATATTAGCCACCACTCCTATCCAAGGCCACACTAACTTTTCATCATGGTCACAATCGACTGGGGGCTCATCCTCAGCAGCAGGTTTTGATGGACCACCTTCAGCTATTAGATCATTTTCCAAATATTTTGACAAAGCCAAGTGCTTGGCCTTCTCGTCGGTGCTTCTCTTGTCTGAATTACTCTTTCCCACTCCAGAGGCATGTTGGAGCAGGTCCTTTAAATTAAAATCCCGCTTCCTCTTCCTCTGGCAGAAGGGGCACATAAATACCCCGTCCGCACCTTTCACCCTGTGCTTCCCATTTTTCAGCTCTCCAAGATATTGCTCTACCTCCTCATCCAATTCTGAGTCACTCATATCTGTATCCTCGTCAGAGCTGTGATCCATCTCCAAACTCCCCATTTCCACCGTACTTAAATAGCAGTAACCTGAACATCAAAATTTCCAAGCAATCACTTGTCAAATTGCTGTTAAATTCAATGATGTCGCATACTTCTTTTACGAAATTGAACAGTTGTAAACACAGCTCAAAGCAAACACCAAAAATTAGACTTGACTGAGTGTATATAACAGTATCAGTAGTCCAACTCTGTAAGTCTAAATTCTCACACTTTCACAAAATTGGGTCTGTTTCTTCATTTTATTTTTAGTTTTTTTTTTTTTTATTTTCTTCCCAAAAAAGAAAATGTTAAAATCAACCCAGTTCATTTCTCTCTTCTATGAATTTAAACGCTACCCAATTACTTCACAATAATACCCATGCAAATTCAGTCAAAAAAATCCAAAATTCACAAAAATACACAGCTCAAGTCACACAAAATCACTTTAAAGCTCCAAACTTGAAGCCTAACACAAATTCAAAACCCTAAAACGGAAATGCGTGAAAAATGTAATATGCAAGCAGCTAATCGGAACAGAAAGTCAGAAACTATGTAAAAGCTCGGAAATTGAGGTCACCTGAGAGAGAATCGGAGCTCCAGAGGAGAGAGAGGACTGGGTCACAGTCGCTGAGTGACTTGGAGAGAAAGACCAGTGGAGAATTGGGTTGGTTTGTTTTGGAGGTCAGTGAAACCCAAAGGCCATTTATATAGGGCGTTTGGTACAACTGTGCAGAGTGAAGGAAGACGACAATATGCGTCAGCAAATTCGAGAGCTGCAACGGTTTTTGAGGACAGGTTAGGAATTAAATATTTCCCCACTCAACTGTGAGGTGAATTTTGCCACCAAAATCTGGTCATTCTAATTTCAAGAAATTTTAATTTGTTTCCAATATTTGGTGATTGCCTTGTTGGTCATGGATTCTATCTTGGGTATTTGGACTTTTGGAGATGCGTGTATGATGTGTTGGATTGATGTGAGAAGTCATGTTTTTGAGACGAATGTGTTATGATTTTAGGATGAAGTTTATTGATCTCGTAAATTACTTTTTCAGAAAATATGTGTTTATTGAAGTAGAACACCGTTTATCTAAATAATTTCTTTTTCAAGTTGTTTAGTGACGTAAGAAGCAAGACGTATGTGTTTTTGTAATCATATCTTTGAGCATGAAACACCCTTTATTTATATTTTCCTAGTTGAAACGATCATTGATTTAAGAACTTACGTTTTTAAGACCACCTTTAAACACCATTTTTATGACTTTTCCTATTCAAAATATGTGAGATGCAAGAGAAAACTCGTGCATAACACAAGTCACACATACAATCATTACTAGAGGCATTACTAACTTTCTCATTTTTAGTACCGAGGCGGGACTAGCCATGCTTAGGTAGTGATACACGTTAACCATTACAAGTGACCTAGCGATTCTTGCTTTCTTGGGTGTGTTCTCAAACTTAGGCGGCTAGGTTCAAACCTTGAAGTCGTCAAAGTGATCAAACATTATGATGCAATACATAGTTGGAGCATTTCATATGTGACGAGGGATTAATTTATGAACGTATAATGCCTTTAGGGGTACCATAAACAACTCACATGGGTAGTATGTGAATACCCTAGGGTGTTTGTGACATTTTAAGTCCTCCTATCAATCATTCATGCATAGTTAATAATAAACGTAAGATAAAAGAGAAATTTCACATGAGGCACACATAGATCTAACATTATACGAGTGTATGAGAAAACATGACTCATAAAATCGAAAGTCCATAACAGTTGCCTCACCATACTTTCATGATTCATGTATTTGGTAAGGCATAATTGGGAATAGTTTTGTTTTGTTTTTTTTTTTTTTTTTCCTGCAACAATTGAATCCATCCATGGTGATTCATGTATTTGGTCAGGCAAAGTTAGAAGCTTTTTCTAAATTTTTGCATTAAAGGGTAAGTGAATCCATCAATGGATTAGATTCACGTATTTAGCAAGGCAAAGTTAGAAACTATTATTCTCGCAACAAAGGATAGTAAATCCATCAATGAATTATATAATTCATGTATATGGTAAAGGCAAAGTTAGAAATTTTTTTTTGTTTTTATTCACAACAAAGGGTAGTGAATCCATTAATGGATTATGATTCATGTATTTGGTAATGCAAAATTAGAAACAATTCATGTTTGCAACAAACGGGGTGTCGATGGATTATTTTAGGAGTCTTTGACTCCATATGAGTCATATCTATAGAAAGGTAAAAAAATTAAATATTTTTAACAAATTAAACGAGATGTCAGTATCACGATTTGAATTCGCCAACCAAACCATAAAAATAAATCTTTCCTATTCATTCGTTTAGTTTTTATTTTTCGATGAAAAAAACTACAATACCAAACCTCTAGAAACTCTCGTTCTAGCTGATCCAAATCTGACACTCGTTGGCAAATAACCGAATAAAATTTGGATTCGGACTTTACGAAACTCGACCCGAATCTGATGATTCTGATCCACCGCATCCAAGTCCAATTTGATTTTGGGCCAGTTTAGGCCCAAACTCCCTTCCCTCCCACTCTATCAAACACACACAGAGAATCAGCTCACACAGTCAAAAAAAGAAAACCAAAAACCACCGGAAAAGATGTTCAGTCAATTCGGCGCCACCGCCGATACTCTAAGCAAGGCGTCGACAGTTGTGTTCCGGATCGGCACCGACGCCCACCTCTACGACGACCCCGAGGACGTCAGCATCGCTCCTCTCCTCGACAGCAAGTTCGACTCCGAGAAGTGCGAAGCTCTCAAACGCCTCCTCGCTCTCGTCGCCCAGGGCTTCGACGTCTCCAATTTCTTCCCTCAGGTAATTATCAATGCTCTTTCGCCTCTGCAAATTTTGATCTGATCAAATCGGAAATCGTATAATCTGACGGTGAATCGGAACTGCAGGTTGTTAAGAACGTAGCGACTCAATCACTGGAAGTGAAGAAGCTGGTGTACTTGTACCTGTTGCATTATGCTCACAAGTATGTTAATGTTGAATTGTTGATCGATCACTGTTTGATAAGCTTTTCTGATTCGTTTTGTTATGTGGAATTTGAGTTTTTGTGTGTGAAATGTGATGGTGCAGGCGTCCGAATGAGGCGTTGCTTTCGATTAATTGCTTCCAGAAGGATCTAGGGGATCCGAACCCGTTGGTGAGGGCATGGGCGCTGCGAGCCATGGCCGGGATCCGGCTGCATGTTATTGCGCCTTTGGTTGTGGTTGCTGTGGGAAAATGTGCTAGAGATCCGTCCGTGTATGTTCGGAAATGCGCTGCCAATGCACTTCCTAAGCTGCATGATTTGCGGCTCGAGGAGTATACTGCTGGAATTGAAGAGGTCTGATTCGTTTATTTGCTCAATAGTTTTAGTAGTTGTTGATATCTCGATCTTATTTGGTATGTTCACTACAGCAGTACTGTATCATTGTGATATTGCTTTTGGACTAGAGATATAGCTACTGTTGGTTCTGTCTTATAAGCTAGCTGCCTAGTTCTGCCAAAACTGGTTTATTTGTGATATGAATTAGACACTACGTGCATGGAAGTGTTCGAACAGTATACCATTAGAAATGTTTCCGGAAAATCTACATGCCTTTTGAACTTTATATTATGCACTGAAAGGCTGGTACTGTTGTTGTTAACATCCATATGATATTCTACTCTATGCAGGTTATTGGAATACTGTTGAATGACCATTCTCCTTGTGTTGTTGGAGCTGCTGCAGCTGCCTTCTCTTCAATTTGTCCAAATAATTTGTCTTTGATTGGAAGAAACTATCGCAGGCTATGCGAGATTCTTCCTGATGTCGAAGAATGGGGTCAAATAGTTTTAATTGGGATCCTTCTGCGCTATGTAATTGCAAGGCATGGGTTTGTGCAGGAATCCATTATGGCTTCTTTGCATCATACAGAGAATTCTAAATCTCAGAAGGATATCTGCGACACCAATTCTGTATTAGAAGACAATGGTGCCATGAGTGGTCTTCATGAGTCTGAATTGGCAAATGTTGTCTTTCGATGTTATATTGAAGGGCCAGATGAATATTTATCACGAGTGGGTTTCATGAATAAATATTCCTCTGAATTCAATCCACGTGTTACATCTGGAAACAATAATGAGGATGTGACGTTCCTGCTGCGATGTACCTCACCATTGTTATGGAGCAATAATAGTGCAGTTGTACTAGCAGCTGCTGGTGTACACTGGATTATGTCACCGATGGAGGAAGTAAAAATAATTGTTAAACCACTCTTGTTCGTCCAAAGATCATCTACTGCCTCAAAATATGTGGTAGTTAATATTTCCTTGTGTTTGAATCCTTGTGTATTTTATTATGATTAGTTTACAGTTGGTAAAATGGTGAATATTGTTTTCTTATTGACCAGTGCAGGTTTTGTGCAACATTCAAGTCTTTGCTAAAGCAATTCCTTCACTCTTCTCTCCATACTTTGAAGATTTCTTCATATGCTCATCAGATTCGTATCAAATTAAAGCCTTGAAACTTGATATACTGGCTCACATTGTTACAGATTCATCAATTCCATTTGTTCTCAAAGAGTTTCAGGTAATTTGTTCTTCCTTTTAAATTTGATTGGATCTTTCCTCTCAAGGTTGATAAGTCACTTCTGCTAGGAAGACTTATATCGGGTACTTTTATGCTTAATATAATGAGAGGTTAATATAATGAGAGGTATGCATTCTTTGCTTATTGGTCTCATGTGTTTCTAGGATTATATTAAAGATCCAGACAGGAGATTTGCTGCTGACACTGTTGCTGGAATTGGTATCTGTGCACAACGACTTCCAAAAATGGCAAACACATGCTTGGAATTTCTATTGGCTTTGACCAGACGGCGTCAGTGACCATCTATTTGTACTGTTGTAATTTTGAAAATGTATTTGTTTTTGTTTTTTCTGAAGTACACTGTCTTATCTTGCAGAAGTTATGACTGGGGAATTTGGGTCTGTGGAGGGAGAAGCAAATATTTTGATTCAAGCAATTATGTCAATTAAATCAATCGTTCAGCAAGATCCACCCAGTTATGAAAAGGTAGTCTCAATTTTTCTGCTTAGCTATTGGCATGTATATTTTCTTTTTCTACTCTGCTATTGATTTTGCTACTAAATCCAAGTCCTCTGATAAGATGTGAATAAAGGAAGACTTAATCGTGCATTAAGTCTTTTGAAATTTTTTACTGCTCGTTACAAAACAGAAATTTGTTCATTTGCCTCATTGTTGGGTCTGGTTGGATTTGTAGATGATTTTCTAGTACAGTGGTATGTTTTGACCTTTTATTTGACCTTTTATTTCTGCTCTATGTTGTTTTTTTATTGGGCCTTTGACTAACTGTGAGACATTTTCAAGGTTATTATTCAGTTGGTTCGCAGTCTGAATTCGGTAAAGGTGCCCGCAGCTCGTGCAATGATTGTTTGGATGGTGGGGGAGTATAACTCTTTAGGCGATATAATTCCAAGGATGGTAACTACAGTACTCAAGTATCTTGCAAGGTGCTTTACTTCAGAAGAGTTGGAGACAAAGCTTCAAATTTGTAATACTACTGTTAAGGTACTCAGGAAAACCATTGCTTGTTATATGATGTCTTCTAGTATCTGCATGTCTTTAATTTTAAGGTTGTTTCAAATTCCTCTAGCACCTGAATATTTTTATCAAAAAGTATACAGGAACCCATTTTTACTTTTTATGAAGATTCTTCTCCAAGTAAATATGTCAATGGACCTCGGTGTCTAAATGTCGGGGCGATCTGTTTTCTAGGTTTTATTGCATGCTGAAGGGAATGATCGGTCAACTATCAAAAAAGTTTTGAGCTATGTGCTGGAACTGGCCAAGTATGACTTATGCTACGATGTTCGTGACCGTGCTTATTTCCTAAAGAATCTTTTGTCATCTTATCTGGATTCTCAAGGTCTGAAGGAGGAAAACAATAATCTGTCACAAGATAAAGATATTCCGTGTGTCCTTCCAAAATACTTGTTTGGAGGACAGACAAAATCAAATTCATCTGAGCCCATTGATCACCGGTTTTATCTTCCTGGCTCTTTATCACAAATAGTACTTCATGCTGCTCCAGGGTATGAACCTCTTCCGAAGCCCTGTACTATGCACTCTGATGGCCTCGAAAATGAATTTGGGGAGGGAGTCACTAGTGAAACATCTGTTACAGATGATCAGAATTCAGTCTCTGAGTCTTTGGATGAGGAGAATTCCTCTATTTATAGTTCACACCATTCTGATGGCAGTGGCAGTGGTGACAGTGAAGAGGATGCTTCAGCAAGTGAAGATGACAATTCTAATCCATTGATTCAATTAGCAGATGCTGGCAATGCGCATGAAGTGAAAAATGGAGCTTCTCAATCTGCTTCTGATTTCGGAGAATTGTTGTCAAAGAGAGCTCTGGAATCATGGTTGGACGAACAGCCTGGTTTTTCGAGCTCAAATAATCCAGAACAAAGTCAAGTCAATAGATCTTTGGCTAGAATCTCCATTGGGGATGTCGGAGGACAAGTTAAACCTAAAAGCTATTCACTCTTGGACACTGTGAATGGAAATGGCTTAAAGGTTGACCACTCATTTTCATCTGAGATTTCAGACATCTCTCCTCTTTTTATATGTATAGAAGCTTCCTTCAAGAATTGTTCAAACGAGATCATGTCTGATATAAATTTGGTTGACGAGGAATCTGACAAAGGCACACTCTCTGGAGACCAGGCTTCAGTTACACATGAAAGGTAATTTAGATATATTTTCTTGTTTGTTTTTTATTGGACTACTGAAACACACATTTTGTTCAGAAAATAACGATGCTCTTTTCTTCCTGGTGTTTTGGTAACGGTCCATGGTCGTGACATTAAGTCGCATAGCCACAAATCTCTTATACAGTTGTACTGTAGGGTCTATTATCAGCTTTCCTTACCATTCTTAATTTTGTTCCCTTTTTACATAAATGGTTTATGTTTTGGTGGATATCAGTTGTACAACAAAGTATAACTCTTACAGTTGTTTTTTCCTCAATAGTTGAGGTTCATAGTGTTTAGTTGCATTTTGACAGACTCTGGTCCATGCTTTGATGCTTTGGAGAACCACTGTTCAGCTCGATCCATTTTATTCTTAGGCTAGCCATACAGTATTAAGAATATGTTTATTTCTCCTCCTGGTATCTTTTGTTTTGGTGAGGGCTAATGTTTTGTTATGAATTATCTTGATACTGCAGCTCCATGATATCTCAAAATAATGCGTCAAATCTAGCTTCTGTACAAGAGATCACTTCTCTGGAATCTGGTCAGACAATGACAAGAGTCATCCAAGTTCGCTTCCATCACCACCTCTTGCCTCTAAAACTCACCTTATATTGCAATGGCAAGAGGCATCCTGTTAAGTTGAGGCCTGACATTGGATACTTTGTGAGAGCTCTTCCTTTGGATGTTGATGCCTTCACAATTAAGGAGTCACATCTGCGAGGAATGTTTGAATGCACAAGAAGGTAAAGTGATTTGTTTTTCGAAGACATCTCAATCATGGATATCAAAATCTCCCTTCTATTTAGTCTTTGTTGAATAATGTAGTTTGAATGTCATATTTTGTGAAACAGGTGCAATTTTGTAGATCACATTGAGGATTTAGACAAGGACAAGGCTGACAATGCTTTGGTAGAAGACAAATTTCTTGTAATCTGCCGAAGTCTTGCATTGAAGATGCTTAGCAATGCGAATCTCTATCTTGTATCTATTGACATGCCGGTTGCAGCAAAACTTGATGATGCAACAGGTTTGTGCTTACGCTTCAGCAGCAAGCTCTTGAGCAGCTCAGTTCCCTGCTTAATTACCATTACAGCTGAAGGTAGATGTTCTGAACCACTGGAACTGACCGTCAAAGTGAACTGTGAAGAAACTGTCTTCGGGTTAAATCTGTTGAACAGAATTGTGAATTTCTTGGTTGAGCCCTCTCACTCCCACGTGTGATTGGTAGGGATGTTGAAAACAAATCAGATTTCAAGAGGAAATAGAAAAATACATTGTGTCACAGATTTCTTTACGTGTTGTATTTGTTAATGCAGTTTTCGTACAGTAGGCAAAAGCATTACAACCGTACTTTTTCAGGGAAGTGTCTCAAGTATGCTCAGTCTTTTCGCTAGAAAGTCTGGTTTCTTTCTTCTTCCTGATTGTATAAGCTGCGTTCTGTTGTTGTACAGTGGTTTTCGTCTAATACATATAAATTTGTTTTTCTCTGTTTTCTTTTGAAAGATAGCTGGATCTCAGTTCTGTAATGCTTCAACTCGATGGAACACTAGAGGTCCCCTAGTACATATGCAGATACAATGTCAAACTTGAGGTATACATTTTCACGATGTTTGAAAGAGTGTACAATGAATAGTAACTACGTACACAAGTCAAAATCATTTACATAGTAGGACTGTTACATTTTGGTTCTCAGTCATTTGGTCACAATGGTAGTAAATAGCGGAACTCAGACTCATGAGGTTGAACTTCTACAATTTTGTTTACCGGTGACTTTGTTTCACCAATCAAGCACTCCATTATCAATCTTTTCAGCGACCCCGATCGCGGCAATTGGCTGTAAATCCATTCTAGCAGTGAGTCTATATCATCTGCAAAATCGCGCATGTGCCATTGTAGAAGCTTTGGCAGCATGATTCTTTTCTTGCTAGTAACTCCTACTGAAGCTTCCAAGTACTCTACCTTGGCTCTCTCTAGCTCATTCACTATCTCGTCTGAGGTATAGACCCTTAACTGCACATCGGATCAGGTGTTTGTTTCATCAAATTATGGAGGTCAGGAGATATACGATATGGAAAGCAAATATAATACAGTACTTACTGCTGGTGAGGACCAACTTCCTCTGCAAAGAGCAAAGGTCACATTTGGTTCAGGGTATCCTAAACCATAGGCATGTCTTAGTAGCATTTCTTTCTCATAAGCAGGTCCCTAATGAGATGAAACTTCATCAGATAAAATAGAGAGGAAGGTTCAACAGATGTTATTTCCATGGATATGGTTTTCACTTACATGTTTCGTTTCTGATGGATGTCGCAGTATGAAATGCTCGATAGCTAGAGCGTTTAGCACTATGCCGCCGACATTCAGTGCAGCCTAGTTAAAAATGGTTACATCAGTTGATTTTCAAGAGTGGCTTATGTTATAAATGCTTTGAAATTGTTAATCAACCAGGCATTGACGTACCTTGTTCATAAGTGCAAGTAGCTTTTCTTGTGTAGAAGGCAACCCATGTTCCAGAAATGCCTGAAATTTGATAACAAGAGAAGCTTACATAAGATATCACACTTGATTTTTTTGAGTTTCTTCTAATTGCTGCTTAAGATGTCTTACAGTACATGCATGATGCAGGCATTGTAGATGTTGATCCAGAATGCTAGCTTCTGCTTGTAGGTCAAGTAAGTCAAGTCCACATCACACAACTGATGCATCAATTTCCTGAAGAAAAAAGAACAAAAGACTTCATTGGAACAATAATTTGGAATAAGTCGCAAGTTAAAAATCATCATTGCTGAGAAGACCTGCAAGCCACCTCAATTTTTCAATTCCATTTGAACAATCTGATAAGCGTCTGATGTCTAATGAGTTTCTTGTAATTTGGATGAAGTTCTTATATGGGCCAACGTCGCGGACAACACCATCTATATCTGGCAAAATGCAGTAAGGATCAATATGTGATGTGTTGTAGTTGAAGATCGCGGATGATTTGCAGTTGAATGAAGTTTTCGGCATGAACCCTTTTGAGTTCATACAAGAGAGTGCAAGCTTTGGAACAACAGAGGATGACCCCCCTTTGTCCAATGAGGTCTGTTTTAATTCAAGAAATATGCCTATAAGGCACTTGAGCAACTGTTCCGAGAGTTCATTTGGTTTCAGAATGCCACTTTCATTGTCCCCAACGCTTTGAATTCTGCCTCTTCTGCTTAGTCTCCTTGACATTTCCGCAATTTCTCCTGCTAAAAAAAGCACAAGAAACATAACAAACACTATGAGTTTGATGCCAAAAGTTTAACATCATTTCTCATTTATATATCACCAAGCAGTTTACCATCAGTTTTTGTGTAATTCCACCTTTGCATATCAGAAGCAGAACCAACAGAGGCTCTTCTATCCCTTACTACCCTTTTTTCTCTTCTCAATGCTTCGTAGTTCTGCGATCTCGATCCATCAATCAGCGACTGATTTCCAGCTCTGAACAATGCTTGGTTCTGTTCCCACTGTCTCCTATGCATCTCCCATTCTCTTGTTTGAACTCTCTCTTTATACAACATCAGTTTCAGCTCTTCCATTTTTCTTTCTAGCCCACTGATCTCATCTTCCACCATTTCCAGCTCCGAAAATAGCTCCTGAACCTGCATAGTACATAAAACATTAACACCCTCTTCTCAAAATTTAACTCCACTCTGAAGTCTAAAGTACAATATATTTAGTCTTGTAGATATAAAGTTATATATACCTGAGCTGGGAGCAATGAGAGAAGACATGGGTGTGACAGAACAGGTCCATGAAGTGCACAGTGAAGAACCCTATTAAGGGTTTGCTCCCCATCCAACTCTTCTTGCAATTTCAGAACCTGCATGTAGAAGAAGATACAAACATGTATTACTGTCAACTACTTTTAAGTGACAAGTTTCTAATAAGCTACATATTTCATGTAGGGTTTTGTCACCTCTTCCTCAAGAACAAGTCTCTTCTGCTTCTCCTCGCTTCGTTGCATTAGAAACTCTTCGAGTTTCATTCTTTACATAGACAAAAACCAGCTGATCAGACTCTGAGAACACGAATCCGGGAACAGAAGAATTATTAAGGGAAGCAAAGAGAGATTGAGGTGCCATGTCGTGGGTGCCATTAAGGTAAAAGTAGGTAGAGGAAACAAGAGAGGGGGTGAGATAGGAGGAGAGGGAAGCAATGAACAGATTAGAAAAACTGAAATGCATGAATGACAATGTGCGGTGGGAGAATCTGTTGTGTTTGGGGAAGTTGGTGTGTTATTATTGCTATAGGTGTGTAGTACATGACCATCTCATGAAGCTATCTCTCTTTTTTTGGTCCAAGTTGCTTGCTTATGCCATTGAATTAATTTCAACAGTAAGTGTGATGAGGACGTGAACACCATGAATATTGAATACAGTGAAAACGGCAAAACTGCAGATGGAAAAGAAACTAAAAAAAATAGCAGAACAGAAAATGAAGAATTAGTTCGCCGTCTGTGGGAATCGAACCCACGACCACACGGTTAAAAGCCGTGCGCTCTACCGGCTGAGCTAAGACGGCTGATATTCATGAAATTCCAACAATTATATATAGATTCTTTACTTTGAGACGTACTAACTATCTTTAGAAAAGTATCACTTAAACTCAAGTCACACACCTTATAGTACTTTGAATCTTTGATCATTCCATCTATTTTCTAGTTAAAATTCGTCACATAATCGAAGAAAAGCCTTGCTTATAATATGACTAGCTAATTTTCTCAAGTCATCAATGTTACCGACCTTCTCAAAGTTTCAGAGAGTGATCGAAAAAGCTTTTTGCTTACAAATCATCAGAACTAGAAGCCGGGTGGAATCACTACTAGCAAAAAAACATCTCACACGGATTTTATTCTCACATATTACTTTAAACTCACGGAAATCTGTGAAAAACTCTCAATAGCACAGATAACTGTGTGAAATAGACTTTTGTAAGCATGCATTACTTTATACAAATATAACTGCAACAGAAATCTGTGTGAAAAATATTGGTCACGGAATAGAGTGTGTATGTGAAACATGATAATAACATTTCATACAGTTATTTGTGTGTATTATAAGTCACACAGACATCTGTAGCAATGAAATATTAGAAAAATTAGAAATATTTATCTTTTTCAATTATATAGACCACATATTCACAGTATTCCGTAATTAATATTATTTCCCACAGATATCCGTGTGAAATGCTAATTACACATTTAACCGTGTGAAATGTTTACACAGATATCCGTGTGAATAACTAAATTTGACACAGACTTCTGTAGGTAAAATTCCCAAGGACAGAAATCAGTGTGAAATTTTGACATGACAATTATTAGTTTACCGAGATGTTATACCTACAGATATCCGTGAGAGATAAAGTATAAAACCCAGCAACTCGAAACAAACTGCCATTGATGTTTTCTCTCTAAAACTTGATGTTGTCGGTTCTGAATCTAATATCAAGTTTGTCATTCTCTTCTCTTGATTTGAGGATGTATAAATATGTATGATCACTATGATGGTATATCCATTTTTGTTTCGGTTTTTGTTTGAAGGTTTGTTGTTGATATTTGACAGTAGCTCTAAGTGTAAGGTGGGGTGTATTGCCGCTTAAAACTACCTGCTCTAATTCAATGCTGGAAATTTGGGGCGGGTGTAATGCCGCTCAAAACTAGATACCCACACGGACTAAAGTGCCTAAGTTAAAGAAAAAAAAAAGAGAGGGGTGTATTGCCAGAACACAAGGTGCATTTGGGTCTCTATTTACTGTCTTTCCACAACCACACAAGAAAGGAACAAGGACTGCTGCTCCGATTGCCGACTCAGATCCCATCATCACCGTTGTACCGGAAGCCGGTAAAGGAACGTCTGATCGCCGACTCAGATCCCACCACCATCGGTGTGCCGAAAGCCAGTAAAGGTACGTGTATTCGTTCACTAACTCTGAGCATACTGAACGGGTAAAGTACATGGTCATTTGGGTTTGTAGATCTATAAATTGGCTGTGAATTTCTATGCTAATTTTCATATCCATCGGGTTTATTGAGAGGGATTTCTAACCAAATGATATGCCGAATTAATTTTCATTTGGTGGAATGAGGTTAAGCTTTGGACTTGAATTGGAATTATGAATTGGTTTTGTTGTTGGGAAACTAGAATCTGGGATAGATATAAAGCCAGTAAGACCCACCATCTCTTTCCTTTTCATTTGCTTGATGTAATGGATCCCAAGAGGTCATAGACACACATCTTTATTCCGGATGGATTTGGCTTCATTTCTGCTAATTTATGTGGTTGGTTTTATTAGACTTAGGGTCGTTAGAATGAAATTCCAGCTATGAGTTTAGTGCTTGTCTTCTTGCCCTGAATTTTGGTTTTGAGTCAAAACCTCCTGAAATCTGGTCTTAAAGTTGTGGTTGATATGAAAAATAAGTTGCATTTTGACTAGTAGTTTTTGATCAAATAGCCATACAACATGTGATTTGCATACCTCTACTTCTTTTCAGTGAGTTCATGATCCCAAAGAGGAAGATGCGCTGGCATGTTAGCTAAGCTGAGACATTAAAAGGAGCAACCTTTTTATTTCTACATATTCTAATGAAGAATGCACAAAATAATAAGATCCATGTATATTACTATATTTCTCAGCTGCTCATCTTCTTTGTGAGCATGTGCTTAGGTTTTACAAACTATGAGTGAAAGCAGATTAACCTTCAATCTAACACTAGCTTTTACTCTGTTCACCTGGAGTTGATTATGAGCTTGAGTTTTTCTGGAAAAAGAATCTGTGACTACTGCACCATTTTGTAACAACAGACTGAATATATACAAGTATGCTATCAATCTAGAATTGTAACAACAGCTATGACAATGATTACAATATGGAAAGCTTTTGTTACTCACTTAGATGATGAGGATACTCAGATAATGATGCATTTCTCGCATTTTCAATGTTCATCAATATAATGTGTATGATGAGTAATATATGAGTGTCCTTTACAGACCAATATAATATGTGAAGGTTGATATTAATGTCCTTTACAGACCAAGGCTGATATTAATGTCAGTAATCGCTCGCAAAGGGTAATGCATCACAGTACAGGCACAATGACTTTTTCAGTAGTTGTATATGAATGGGTGAGTTATCATGTTAATGTACATTATGTGTCAATTGATTGATGTTTAATTCTTTACGTATCCTACATTGCAGCAAGTTCAGAATGGGGTTGAGGAACAGCCTGATAGGTTGGAAATCTTCAAGTTGACACATCGTAAGAAAGGAAAAACAAATGAATATTGGTGAGTATTGAAATAACTAAGTTGGTATTTGTATTGGTTTTTATTTTATGAAACCAAAGCAGTGGTGAGTATTGAAATAACTAAGTTGGTATTTGTATTAGTTTTTATTTTATGAAAGTGCTAAGATGTTTATGTTCAGTTGAATACTAATACAGATTTTGGTATAAAAGTAGTGGATTTTCAGTTGAGAACGAATTCAGTGAATTTGAAAATAGAAAAGAAGGTTGATTGAATGCAATGGTAATTATAGTTTATAATAGTTTCATGATTGAATGCAGCAAGATTTGGAAAAGGCTGAAGAGGAGAGAAGAAAGTTAAATGTTGAGATTACTCCAGAGGTTAGAGAAGATATCTATGCAGAAGTTTTTGGGCCGGAGAAACGTAACCGAGTGAGGGGACTTGGGGGTGGAGTTCATTGGCGTGATGTTCCAAATATTCACATTGAGAAAAGAACTACTTCTAGCACCGTGGAAGCAATGAAAGCTAAACTTGATGAACAACGTGTGGAGATGGAACGATTAAAGATTGAGGCTGAAAATGAGAGGAAAAAAGCTGCTGAAAGGGAAGAGAGAATTAGAAATGAAACCTTTGATATGGAGAAAAGACTCACTGCACAAATGGAGGACTTCAAAAGGCAGCAAGAAATACTTATGGCAAAGAAGGTGAAGGAACTAGCTACATATGAAATGGGTAGAATGCTGAGAGATGTTGGATTTTCGCAAATTGAGACAGCACCCCAAATGGAGCCAACACAACCAGAAGGCAGTAGAAATGTGATCCCAACCCCAGATATCAATGATGTGTATCGGCCTGAAATGCCTCAAACGGTTCGTCGTGTGCAACCTTGCTAATTTGGTTAGTTTCACCCCAATATGTCATGTGTGTATTTTGATGGTTCTATCTATGTTTACTTTGATGGAATCTATTCTTGGACAAGGATTATGTTCTTAGGGGGAAATTCTTAGTGGTTTTCCACCTTGAACAACATTGTATTCTAGAAAAGCAACCTTGTTTTGTAATCCAAGAATTCTAAAAATTAAGGTATGTAAACTATGTTGGTAGCTAGGAATGTAAACTATATACATTTATATGGGAATGTCAACTGTTATGTTATGGATGAAGTTGTGGATTTGTGTTGTTTGAATGTTTGATTGTAAATAGAATGAAACATATATATATATATATATATATATATATATATATATATATCAGAAAAATATGAGCATGAAATTAGTATTTGATATTATATTTTTTTTACTGCTATCCCTATTTCACACAAAATAGTGTGAATGAAAGTAAACAAAATTGACACATTAATCCGTGAATAAGTTACCTCACAGATTTAGGTGAATTACATTTACACAGTTATCCGTGTGAATTATAACCCAATTTGCACAGACATCCGTGTGAATTACAACCCAATTCACACAGACATCATTGTAAATTATAAAGTTGTTCTCACTAAATATGCTGTCGTAAAGCAATCACGTTTTATGGATATGTGATGGGCCCCACGTCAGCTATTCGCACGGACTTTTTTATCTGTGTGTGTTGAGCATTAGCCCCCCCTGCAAACAGCACGGATAAGCAATTCGTGAGTGTAGCGTGACTAATGGTTTTCTCACACGGATTTCTGTGTGAGATATCTATATTTCATACTGATTTAAATCTGTGTGAAGCTTCATTTTGCTAGTAGTGAATAGCCGTCAAGGTAGACTAAGAACCGTCACTCAATTATGTACTTCTTATCTTTGTCACAATTATATACTTTGTTTGTTTGTCATTCGACTCATTCATAGATGGCCGGCGTGCATGTGTGCATGCACCTACGTACAGGAACGAGGGAAATAATTCATAAAGGTCATACTGAAACCATGCCACAAGGAAATAACTGAAAAAGCAGCATACAGAAATGAAGAAAATACAATGTATGATTCAGTACGTGAAGGCCAAACATATCCGTCTACTATGTTTCAGCGACTTAGCTGGTTAATATATATGGAACAGCAATAGCTTTAAGAGGATTTTCTCGGCGCATGTTTAAACCAGTTGTTTCTGTCATGTCTAAATCCTCACCTCTTGCTCCTTCGGGCAATGTCCAATTGAACTTGTGCACAAGGTTTGCTAAAGCAATTTCATGAATAGCCGATACATATTGAATCGCCGGACAAATCCTCCTACCGGATCCAAATGGAATCAATTCGAAGTCATTTCCCTTCAAGTCGATGGAGCTATTCAAAAACCTTTCTGGCTCAAACTCCTCTGGATCACTGAATGACTTTGGATCTCTACCGATTTTCCAGATATTTACTATAGCTTGTGTATTGGCATTAATGTCATAACCATTTATTTTAACATCTTCCGTCGATATCTTGGGAAGTAGTACCGGTATGGTAGGATATAAGCGAAAAGTCTCTTTGAGCACCGCTTTCAAATACTTCATGCCAACTAAATCATCCTCTGTTACCATTGCTTTGCTTCCTACTATTCCCCTTACTTCGTTTCGCAGTTTATTCATGACTCTCGGATGTCTTAGAAGTTCAGACATCGCCCACTCCAGAATTGCATATGTATCGTTACCAGCAGTAAACACATCCTGCATATATTAATGTGCATTTGCATGGAAGATCAGAAATATATAAAGAAAAACGTTTTATTAACTAGATATCGAAACATAGGTTTCATAAACGTTTTCATTTACTACAGAAAATATACATGTATATTATACGTGTATTTAAGTTTTTACTAAGTAGATATGGTCAAGCAGATGTATTATAAGAAATGAAGAGATAGATATATAATAATTACCAAGATGAGAGCCTTTATGCTAAGACTATCAAGAGCAAAACCAGCCACCTTTTCTTTCTGCAGCCAAAGTAAGACGTTCACGAAGTCCTTATTATCCTCGTTTTTTTCATTAATACCATTATTCTTCTTTGAATCACTAGCGCCAAGATCTCTATGCTCTTGAACAACTTTGTCCAAAAAATCATCAAACCGTTTAGCCACCTTGTCTAGTTTAGCGTTCAAACCATTGACGCTGCTCCACCAAGCAAGCCATGGAATGTAGTCCCCGATATTCACACGTCCCATCAGCTCCATAAACTCCTTCAGAAGCTCCTGAAACATCTTACCATCTTCTCCAACGCAGTACTTCCTCCCAAGAGCCACTCTGCAGCTCACATCATTTGTCAGAGTCGAAAGCATTTCGCTCAGATTTAGAGCAATTGAATGGTCCGGTGACGAAGATGTGGACTGCTGTTCTATCTTCCTGAGCATCAGTTTGGTCTCTTCTTCTCTAACACCACGAAAAGACTGAACCCTTTTGTTGCTCAAAAGATGCAAAACGAATACACTCTTCATCTGCCTCCAGTAGTCCCCGTAGGGCGCGGCCGAGACGTCTCGGTGATCGTAGAGGAGCTTCTTGAAGACAATCAACTTGGGACGGCTGGAGAAGACGAGGCCATTGGTCTTTAGGACCTCGCCGGCTGTCTCAGCAGACGAGACCACAAGGACGGGCACGCTTCCGAAACGGAGGAGCATGAGATCAGGGCCGAAGCGCTTAGCTAGGGCTTTGAGTGAGCGATAAGGGTAGGAGCCTAGCTGGTGAAGGTTTCCGATGATAGGAAGCTTTGGTGGAGAAGGTGGTGAGTTTTTTGTAGTAGGGCTGGTGATGAACGATTTGTATAGGAGAATGAGGAAAATGAGAAGTAGCAGCACAGGCATTAGGGTTAAGGAACTGAAAGCTTGCAACAAGGGTAGGTTGTTGAACACAAGCATTTGCAGGATTTGATCACTCGACATCTTAGATCTTCTCACAGTATTACTTCCTCTAGCTATGTGTGTGTTGTTGGATGATAATGTTAAGCACGAGATCAGTTTATATAAGATCAGATCTTGACTAGGGTTGGAACTCTGGATATATAAAAACACCAATAGATAACAATCTCAAGGAGAACCAAGAGCAGAGCATCTCGCAGAAGAAAACATGAGGGGAGTCAAATTACTAGTACTGTTTTTTTCTTTAGACGCTACTACCAAATTGGCCAGTAGCCACCTTCTATTATACAAACTTAGGCCGCAGCCACCGTCCCAAGTAGAGACCAGCGCGCAAATATTTCACAAATATATATACTATGCTAATATGTTGATACAACTAGCAAATTAGTACACTATCATATAAATTGACCACTAGCCTCCTTCTATCATATAAATTGACCATTATTCTTGGACATAATTAGTACGATGTTTAGACATTTGTTATTTGATAGAGCAAATGACACGGTTTGTCATTTTATGTTTCGTTATACAATGTGTTAATACGTATGAATTGAGTCATCAAATTAGTAATATTAGTCTTTAAAGTTGTAATATGAGTCATTGAAGTTGTAAAATTTTCTAGTTACAACATTAGTCATTATGTATTCTTAAAGTGGTAATTGAGTTCTTAAAGTGATTAAAAAAAGTTGTTACAACTTTTAAAACTTATATTACAACTTTAAGGACTCGATTAACACTTTAAGGACAAATGAAGACTAATGTTATAACTAATTTTTTTTACAACGTTAAGGACTAAATATTACTACTTTGAAGACTTATTTTACAACTTGAGAACAAAGTTAACGCATCACATGTATTAACACACCATAACCTTACCCATAATCTCTTGTATATAAGTATATACAGGTTTTTTAAATCATGACTATGAGACCACGGTTCACTATTATAATAATATATATATATATATATACAACCTTTCTCAGGTGCGGAGGTCAGCACCAATGGTTTTGGTGCAGATTTCCATTTTTGCACCACTTTTTGATCGAATTTCCTCATCTCCACCGTCTAGTATCTAGATAATATTATGTAGATCATATCTGCAAAATTTCAGCCAATTTGGTAATCGTTAAGACCCTCAAACTCGAAAAACAAATTGACGGACTGAATTTTGTCAAACATGAACCGTTCATGTTTAAAACAGAAAAACGCAATTTTGAGGGCCTTAACGATTACCAAATTGGCTGAAATTTTGCAGAAATGATCTACACAATATTATCTAGATACTAGATGGTGGAAATGGAGAAATTCGATCGAAAAGTGGTGCAAAAATGGAAATCCGCACCAAAACCATTGGTGCGGACCTCCGCAGTGTATATATATATATATATATATATATATATATATATATATATATAGAGCTGTCATACATAGACATACTACATGAATATAGAGCTGTCATATTATTTGCTAAAGCAATCATAATATTTGTGACCAAATTATTATTTTCTACGGGTCAGATTGAGCTTTACCGGCCTCTAATTAATCAGCATGCATGGTTGGCTTCGTTTTGATTTAGTCCCCTTCTTCAGTTTCTGTTTCATACATTGTAACTTACGAGCTGGTCGACTTCTTTTTCCTTGTGATCTAACTATATATGTTTCATACTTTACGACGTTATTTTTAATTGAAGCGAAAGCTCTTATCCTCACCCAATCCATCCCATGATATTAGTACGCTAAAAACAATAGCTCACCAGGAAACGAAATGAAACGAAATTAAGAGCAGCATACAGAAATGAAGAAAGTACAATAATTCAATATCAAGGACATACATATTGAACTGATGATAGCTACCATCTTTCAGCAAGTTAATCAGCTGATCATTATATATGGGGAATGGGAATAGCTTTAAGCGGATTTTGTCTGCGCAAGTTTAAACCAGTTGTTTCAGTCATATCTAGATGTTCACCTCTTGCTCCTTCAGGCAATGCCCAATTGAACTTGTGCACAATGTTTGGTAAAGCAATTTCAATAATAGCTGAGGCATATTGAATTGCCGGACACATCCTCCTACCGGATCCAAATGGAATCAATTGAAAGTCATTTCCTTTGAAGTCAATTGAGCTATTTAAGAACCTTTCTGGCTCAAACTTTTCTGGATTGTCGAATGACTTTGGATCTCTGTTGATTTTCCAGATATTTACTACAGCTTGTGTGTCGACTTTAATGTCGTAACCATTTATTTTCACATCTTGCGTCAATACCTTGGGAGGTAGTAATGGAATGGTAGGATATAAGCGAAAGGTCTCCTTGATCACCGCTCTCAAATAGTTCATGCCAACTAAATCATCCTCGGTTACCATTGTTTTGCTTCCTACTATTCCCCTTACTTCACTTTGCAATTTTTTCATGACTCTCGGATGCCTTAACAGTTCAGACATCGCCCAGTCCAAAATTGTGTGTGTATCGTTACCAGCGGTGAAAACATCCTGCAGATAAATGACTATTTGCATGAAAGATAATAAAGAATAGAGAAAATTAGCCTATTGCCCAAGCTTCGTTTTGCAGTTTAATTTATAATTAGCTCTCCCATAAGTAGGAAATTAATTTTCTTGCAAGACGAGAAGTACGTTGTTTTGATGTATATATGAACATGCATGCTTTAAAATTGAAACTTCTACTAACTAGATGTGGTCAAACAAATACATGAAGCTATGAAGATATGGATTTGATTACCAAGATGAGAGCCTTTATGCTAAGTCTGTCAAGAGCAAAATCGGCCCCCTTTTCTTTCTGCAGCCCAAGTAAGACATTCACAAAATCCTTTTTGTCCTCGTTTCCATTAGTACTGTTATTCTTCTTCGAATCACTTGCATCAATATCTATGTGCTCTTGAACAACTCCTTCCAAAAAATCATCAAACCGTTTAGCCACCTTGTCTAGTTTAGCGTTCAAACCATTGAAGTTGCTCCACCACGCAAGCCATGGAATGTAGTCCGCGATATTTACACGTCCCAATAACTCCAAGAACTCCTTCAAAAGCTCCTGAAACATTTCATCATCTTCTCCAACGCAGTACTTCCTCCCAAAAGCCACTCTGCAGCTCACATCATTTGTAAGACTCGAAAACACTTCGGTTAGATTTATAGCAGCGGAATGATCCGGTGACGAAGATATGGACTGTTCTATCTTCCTGAGCATCAGTTTGGTCTCTTCTTCTCTAACACCACGGTAAGACTGAACTCTTTTATTGCTCAAAAGATGCAAAACGAATATACTCTTCATCTGCCTCCAGTAGTCGCCGTAGGGTGCGGAGGAGACGTCTCTGTGATCGTAGAGGAGTTTCTTGAACACAATCAACTGGGGCCGGCTGGAGAAGACGAGGCCATTGGTGTGCAGGACCTCGCGGGCTGTCTCAGGGGACGAGACCACAAGAACGGGCACGCTTCCAAAATGGAGGAGCATAAGATCAGGGCCAAAGCGCTTAGCTAGGGCTTCGAGTGAGCGATAAGGGTAGGAGCCTAGTTGGTGAAGGTTTCCGATGATAGGAAGCTTTGGTGGAGAAGGTGGTGAGTTTTTCGTAGTAGGGCTGGTGATGAACGATTTGTATAGGAGAATAAGGAAAATGAGAAGTAGAAGCACATGCATTAGGGTTAAGGAACTGAAAGGTTGCAACAAGGTTTGGTTGTTGAACTCAAGCATTTGCAGGATTTTATCACTCAACATCTTGGATCTTCTTTCAGTGCTAATTCCTCTAGCTACGTATGTATATTACTGGATGATTTAAGCACGGGACTGATTTATGCAAGATCAAGATAATGTTTGGACAAACCAATAGATAGGCTATCAAGGAGAACCAATTCTTGGATGATTTAAGCACGGGTTGATCGACATGCAGCATCTTTCAGAAAGAAACGTACGTGGTGAGACAAATGTAATGTGTTAATCTGTGGACGCTAGCTACTAGCAAAGTCATCACTACTCGCTTTCTACTATACAGAATTTGGACACTACTAGCAAATTTGCCTCGTACAGTAGTCGCGTACTAGCCGCGCGCAATGATTCTTGGCTTGAAGTGATGAGCTCCAAAGTCGTTGCTGCAATGATTCTTGGTCATCATGTTTGCTATATGGGTTCATCAAGTTACTATACGAGATTACGAGTACTCAATTCGAAAGCACGTCGGTACAGCTACTCCGCGGCGGCACCAGGGAACAAGGAATCTTGTATAACGTGGTTAGTAGCTAGTCCCGTACGTCTTGATAAGATATGCATGGCTAAAGGCTAAAGACTAAAGAGAACAGTCATAGCACATTAGCAGATCGAGATCAAGGACCCCCTGCATGTAAGGCCATTACTTCATGCAGATATTTATGTTTTTGCCGTATATCAACACATGACAACTTAATTTGCATTCAGATGTTCCAACGACTCAAATCATACTGCACCAACGTATGATAGTGCACTCCTTAACATCTTAAGGAATCACGTAGAGGATACACCAGTAAGGAAAATTAACCCAGAGTCCATGGAGCTTCTGCTTCAATCTCCTATACGTGATCCAACTCATCCAAGTACAATCTTAGCATTTTTTCTCTTACTGTTCTCTTTCGTATGGACATTAAAATACTTCCAGACACGCACGGCCAAGAATAGAGGACCGCCGGAAGCCGCCGGTGCATGGCCAATACTCGCCCACCTTCCCCTCTTAGGAGGGCCTCAACCGCCCCACATAATCCTAGCCAACATGGCTGACAAGTACGGACCGCTCTTCACTATCAAGCTTGGTGTTCACCGAGCTCTTATCGTAAGCAGTTGGGATGTGGCTAAAGAGTGTCTCACCATTAACGATAAAGCTTTCGCCAACCGCCCGAAAGCTTTATGTGCAGAGATTTTGGGGTATGACTATGCCTTGTTCGGTTTTAGCCCTTACGGACCTTACTGGCGCCAAGTGCGAAAGATAGCCACGCTGCACATCCTCTCTAACCACAAGTTGGTGTTGCTCAAGCATGTCCGAGAATCGGAGATGAAGTTGTCTACGAAACTTATATTTGAATGTGGGAGAAAAACAAAGGTGTATCAAATAAGGTGCTGGTGGAAATGAAGAGGTGGTTTGGAGACTTAACTTCAAATGTCATGTTTAGGATGGTTGTTGGAAAGAGATTTTTTGTGGCAATCTCGGCGCAAGAGAATGAAGAGAACGAGAGGTTTCGAAAGGCGTTGAGGGAATTTTCTAGACTGGGTGGTGAATTTGTAATCTCAGATGCAGTTCCATATCTTAGGTGGTTGGACTTGGGAAGTTATGAGAAAGCCATGAAGAAGACTGCTAAAGAACTCGACGGGGCGCTACAAAAATGGTTAGACGAGCATAAACACAACCTGCAGAAGAGAAGCACTAATTCTGTGAAACATGTCAATGGTGAAAATGACTTCATGGATATGATGCTTGCTGTCCTTGATGATGATTATTGTATAGAAGAGTTTGCTGGTTCACTTACCGCTGATGCTATTTTGAAAGCTACATGCCTGGTATTTACTCTGATTGCTAACCTTAATTCCCTTCCGTTTGATTACATGATAAACTTCCAACTTTCTGTGTATTCTGTTCTATAATACAAACAGTACTAGAAGCTCGTTCTCGTATAGTTTTGTATTAAAAACAACTAAAAGAGCTTTCTGCAATATAGAACACTTTCCATACTTAAATACATGAAACAGATTTATTCTAAGTGCAATTACTTGAAGTAGTTTAATGACTTAATCTACGTGCCTTAGTGTTCCTTGCATGTTTGAAAATAATGTACATTTCGTATGTCCTTTCATAGGCGGTTCTTCTAGGAGGAACAGACACCACAACAGTGACATTAACTTGGGCTCTTTCTTTGCTACTCAACAATCCTGAAGTCCTGAAAAAGGCTCAACTTGAGTTAGACAACCATGTCGGTAGGGAAAGGCAAGTTAATGAATCAGATGTGAAGAACCTCGCCTATCTCCAAGCCATTGTCAAGGAAACCTTGCGGCTATACCCTGCTGGACCTCTCTCAGTGCCACATGAATCCAGAGAAGACTGCACAATAGGTGACTATCATGTAAGCTCAGGCACACGTCTTCTCATCAATCTTTCAAAGATGCAACGCGATCCAGATGTCTGGGACGACCCTTGTCTATTCCAACCAGAAAGGTTTCTTACAACTCGGAAGAATGTTGATGTTAGGGGCCAGAGTTTTGAATTGACACCATTTGGAAGCGGTAGACGAATGTGTCCAGGAATCTCTCTTGCACTTCAGGTTACTCTACTTACACTAGCTCATTTGCTACACGGGTTTGAAATTACAACTCCATCTGATGAACCAGTTGACATGGGTGAGAGTTCAGGAATAGCAAACATGAAGGCAACCCCACTGGAGGTCCTTCTCACCCCACGCCTACATGCTAAACTATATGATAATGTTTACTAGATGACATGTATGTTCTTGAATGTTAAGAATTCTACTACTAAATGTCTCTGTGAAGACTGAAGCACAACGTATATTGTAGACAACAACTCAGTTACGAATTCCAAATGTGTATTAAAATGAAATCGATTAACTAGGAGGTTCAATGGCCAGTAGGTCCACAAAAGTACACTACAACAAAGCTGGTTAGGCCTGGGAACAGCAGCCCATTTCTCTTGATAGCCAGATTCAAGCACATCCCCAGTAGTGTTTCTTTCCCTATGAATATGATTCACTATGCTTCCATCCTCCAAATTCTTGTCCCCCGTATTCCTGCTCTGCCTATAAAATGCAGCAACAACCACACATCAATCAAACAAGACTCTACAAGTTTTATGTCCTGACTTCCCATATTTACTTGAAACGAAAAGGAAAAGAAATTGAATACCTTCTTGGTGAAAGTTACACCAACTTGGATATCTCCACGAAAACTTTTATCTGCAGCAACCACACTATATTTTTTAGGATGTATTTCAGCAGATCCTTTCTCCACACCCAGTTCCAATAACTCCTTAACATAGATCCTGCACATTTATTAATAGCCATTTGATCAACCATTTTTGAGTCAACACTGAGCATTTAAGGAAAATATACCATTATTTCTGTCTCTGTGATCAGAAAAATTATGTTGCAATGCCAGATGAACAACATTAGCTAATCTTCAGGACAAAACACTGTTCATTACTTCATTTTCATCACATTACATGTGTATGATGTATCAAATTACTTACGTTGCTTCGCCTATAGTATCATCAGGAGTGAAGGTGTCCTTGTCCATGATCTTAAAGGTCAGCTTATACTGCTCACCAGACCCAGGATACTCAACCCTGAATATTAATCTCTCGTTCCACACCGGATTGCCACCTTGTCCTGCACAACCATTTCAATTAGTGCATGTAGACCTGTAATTTACAAGAAAAACTAAGACTGCAGATAATAAAGAATTCTTGACAATAACTAGGACTCTAATATGCTCTCATTTGATTATTTCCTGCTGTATAAGGCCTTCTCTTGGCCATGACTTAAAGTACTTTAAATTTATAATAAACCGGTGTATCCGAGTCAATCGCCTTGTAGAAGTTGAAGTAGTTACTTTATTACAAATTTAAAGGAAGAAGCATCGTGTTAACAATAAACTATGCCCACTTGATTAAGCTGCCGTCAATAGAAAAATGCCACTTTATTCAGAAGAATTGCTAGAAGAAAGTCTACCACAGTTTCACACGTTCCAGAAGCTATCATCTGATGTTTGCATATGGTTAATTTCCTACGAAATGTGCTTATAATATGCCAAAAGACTCTTCTTATTTCTTGTGTGTGCTTTGTCATAGCTCAAAATGGACATGTAAATCGAAACTTTCTCTTCAACTTGAGGTTAAAACTCACCTCTGGCCACACTGGTCCTGTGCTCTTGGCTTTTGTATTTCACCACAACATAAGGATCCATCCGACCTAATCAAATCATACATGATATGGGTCAAGAAAGAACTACAACCAATATGTCCAAATCAGACTGAAAAACAGATGTAAATCTCTAACTGGGAGACCAAGACCACCCCGTTGGCTAAAAATTTACAAGGACCTATAAATCAAGTCTAATCATGTATGAATGCTGGCTTTCTTCAAAGCAAACCAGAGAAAATTTAAAAAAGCAAAAAGTACTGGCAGAGATGAAGTTTATATGAACATGGCCATATAGGGATGAACATAGTTGACTAAGTTTAAGCAGAAAACAAAGAAAGCATCAAAATTTGAAGCAACCCATCAACCAGTTTGGACTGTGGAGGATCATGGATAAAGGATGATGGATCATCTAAACTCAAACATTGTCAAAGATTAGTTAACAATAATCATAAACCCACACACACACACACATATGATGAACTCCAAGAACCAGAAGAAAGAAAAATGATGCATACCAATGATATCTGTATCTCCAAGTCCTCTTGCATTCACAAGGAGCACCTCCATCAACCCAACTGCCATCTTCTCTTTCTCTCAGTCTCTTTGTCTCTCTCAGTATTTCAATTTCAGAAAGATTCAAATGATTCTATTAAGGTGTAATGACCTTAAGGGTAGCTTGGTTTATAACGAAGATGGGTACTTGATCAAGTGACGGGCGGTCAAATTTCACAAGTGAACAACAACAAAGAGCCAGCCACCTCATCCTGACTTGTATCAGGTCCGGTCTTCTTAAGTTAACCATGGCAACACGTTTATGGGGAAGACAACAAAATATTCTATGTTTAAAGCGACCAGAGGACTGGTCATTGCTTAGACCTTAGACTCAGTTCACAGGTAATGGAGGAGTTGACATCCAACAGATATTTAACTTCTGCAACTAAATACTAGTTGAGATAGGACATGGTTCACCACAAGTAGTTAAAAATGCGACGTGCAAAGACGAGGTTGCGGTACCGTCTTTTTAAGAGTCATCGTCAAAAACATCCAGATTCCAAGCAAAAAGAGTGACAGTCTAACGATCTGCAAAGGGATTTCTGATTTCTGCCCTTCTTGTAACTATGGAAGAAGAGCAAATAGGAGACGATGCATTTCTACTTCCAACATTTGAAGCCGGAAACAGACAAGACTCACAAAAATTGAACGAGAATGGAGATTTCAGACCCAGAAAATGAGCAGGAGTAGAAGACTTGATGCCTCGCAAAATACTTGGCATAGGCTCATGTGTTTAACTGAGCATTTGGTAAACAAAGGGTATCCTGCTTGAATGTCAAAAAAATGCAGGTGACTTTAAAAAAAATGCAGGACTTTTCTTCAAGACTGAGGAAATGAAACCATACTACCATAGAACTTTCATGTCCATACACCAGCAAACAAGGGGTCACTAATTGTTTCATTGGTCCAAACACAAGCAAAGGGTTTAGGGTTCCAAATGTCTTAAGTTACTCATATTACAACCTGCAAATTAAAAATCTTGCAAACTCGACCAAATGTCTGTTTATGCCTTCAGATTTGCCTTGTCCTTATCTGCTGCGCCTAGGTGATAACTCAGCAGATCTGGACCTAGAACCAGACGGTGATCTTGATGCTTTATCGGGAGACCTCCAATTGCCTCGTGGTTCAACCTCCTCATCATACCTAGATTTCCTACAACATATTGGACAAAATAGCCCGTTATTAACATATACGATTAGCATCACGCAAGATGAAAATGAATCTTGCTACAATTCAGCTGAAGTACTTCATCTGATTGAGAAACCTAGAGTACAACTAGAGAAGTTAGAGAAATGGATAGACTTCAACTTACTTGTCATACCCATCTCCATTTTCAGCTTGCCCAGCACCATTATCATAACCAGGAGAATATGGCCTTCGTTCATGATCACCACCTCTCTCAAGGGGAGAATCCCGTGATGACCTTGGGCGATCAAGTGGAGATCTTGGGTGGTCACGAGGTGATCTTGGATGGTCACCGCGCCTTCTAACTGGCGAAACAGAGTCAACTCGTCTTCTTGGAACAGGAGAATAGGACCTGAAAAAGAAGTTGACTTGTCAGCTGCATTACTAAACACAAGCTAATTATAGTGGAAACCTATAACTAGTTCAAAACTTACCTTGAGCGGTACCGACTTCTAGAACCTGATGGATAGTGAGGAGAGCGTGACCGAGAACGAGAACGTCCTGTGGCAATAACAGTTATAGAATATAGATTAGAGAGTCGCTGATATCCTTCACATTTACTCATAAAAAAGCTCTGATATCAGAAATGAGTCAATGACATCATAAAGAGTAACTTATACTTGTGAAACAGCTCTAATAAGATGGAAAACAAACTAAAACAAAAGGGAATACCGTAATGAGATGATCTTCTGTCCCCATAGCCTGATGACGGTCCCCTACATAAATTTAACTAAACAATCAGTATTTCAAACATATGAAACCAAGTAAATAAGTTTTGCATAAGAGTTGGAGAGGGTGAGTTACAGGAACTACCTAACCCTAGTTCTTTGGCGCATCTCCTCTGGTCTTTTCCTTGTCTCTGCAGCAAGGACCACAGATATCTCCCTCCCAGCAAAAATCTTCCCATTCATATGATACTGAGCTTCTGCAGCTTCATAAGAATCCACAAATTGTACAAATGCGAATCCCCGAGGTTCCCTACACCAAAGATCAGATAACTTGAGGCAATGTGTGAAAGAATACGTGCGATTGAAACTGATTGGAGAAGCCTAAAAGGACAATGACTTATAAAATTCTTGGTATGTTAGCACCACAGGTTTACTGAATCTAACTTTCTTTACAAATCTAACACATCACCTCTGGAGCACTTCCACCTGAGTGGATGCTGAATTCACGTAAAGCAGGTCAAATCAAAGCTTAGTGGCTAACCTTCTCTTTATAGTCAAGTATGAAAGGCAACTTCAAAACATGCAAGTAACTTGGAAATTCTTCACATTCTTTAAAAGCACTTGAAATCAACGTTGCCCCAAATTCTTCACATTCTTGTGACATTATAAGAAGCACTTGAAATCAACTGTGGCTTCACCCAACTTCTAATCATTGGTGTAATTATATAATTCTCTTCAAACATCACTCTTTAACACGCTCGGAATACCACTATGTTAGGCAACGATAAACAGTAGGCCTTCATCAAAAGTGGGGCTTGGTCTTGTTTTAACTTCAAAGTTCAAACCAACACACCCCCTGACAAACCAGTTCAGAAATTCACTATGAAAAAGGAAAAAAAAAAACCTCAAAAATAGTTTATGAATTCAAAAACATGTATTTTAATCCCTACTCACATACTCTAACGAAGGATGCCAACAAATTGGGTAGCATGTGATCTGAAACAGCTAAATATTCACATAATATTCTTATTGATCAAGATTAATTCATATACTATTAGCACAATTTAAACATTTGAACACGGCTTGAGGAATACGCAGATCATTAAGCTGATAAATTTATCAAGATATTCTTATTGATCAAGATTCATTCACACAAACTATTAGCACAATAAAATAAAATAAAAAACATGCAAACATGTTAACATCGCTTGTGGAATACAGAGATCATTAAGCTGTCAAAATTTCATCCATTACAGCAAGTTTCGGCTAATTTTAAAGCGAAATCCTCACTAGCGAAAGTAAAGCTCACCCAGTGTAGTAATCCTTGGGAATGTAGACATCCCGAACAAGCCCAAATCTCTCAAAGGGAGTCCTCAGCTCTTCCGGCCTGCAAGATCACACAAACTCAGCTCAAATAAACCTAAACAAACACGAAAAACCCGAAAACCGAAATTTCAATTCAAAGAATTGAGTACCTGCAATCCAGAGGAATGTTCCGAACCAACAGACTTCCATTATTCTGCTCCCTGCCGCGCTTCCTCGGCGGGCTTCTCCCCCGGCCTCCGCCGCCGCCGTAGCTCCTCCTCGGAGGACTGTAGTACTCTGGGCTGTACCTCCTCATGTTCACACTGTCACAAAAGAAGAAGAATTTTCCATCAAAATTTTCGTCAAGATCGTAAGAAGAAAGATCGCAAGAAAATCAAAGCTGTGATTCTCGGGAATCGAACGAGGCCTGATTAGAAATTAGGGTTTCACCGTCGGAAATCGGAAGGGTGTGAAGAGAAGCGAAGATGTGGTGGAGGTGAATTGGATTTACCTTTGAGTCTGGAAAGCTTTGAATTCTCAGATCTGAATTTCAGAGAAGACTGGGCAACGACGACACGAAGGGAACCCTGGATTTTAAAGAAGCTTTCTCTCGGGTTCAAGTCGAGGTCTTCTTTCGAGCGGGCCCGCTTTTTTACCGGGAATTTCCGGGTGTAATTTTATTTTTCCTAATTCTTTTTCTTCTTATTTAAAGAGGAGATTTTACATATTAAAGTGCACTGTGCTAGTTCTACGCTACAAGATTGCATAAGCTGGTCGTAATTATGCATTTTGTACAAAATTACTAAAATTATGAAAGTTTCACACCTATGTTGATCTACACGAATGAGTAGTTTAGAAGTGCCTCTAATAGTATTACAGTGTAATTAACAAAGGATGACACATAGTAAGAAACTAGTCTGATTGTTTTCCATCTTTACTGGTAAGTTCTCATGATGGGAATTGGGAAGTGTCTCTCATCCATAAATCGGCATTCTTTCCCCGAACTCGATCATGTAGCGCAGAATGTTATTTTCTGCAGCCAACACAATATCATATATACTGCAAAATCACTCCTAGATGGTGCAGTCCATCTTCAACTTTGAGCACCGCTTTTGTCGAACTTCTCACTGGTGAAAGATAGAAGAACATGGAAACTTGTGGTGTATGGCTTCCAGTGCAGGGGAGCAAAGACCCCAGAGGAACTGCGGTACTAACATGCAACTGCAACATCTGCTTCAAGTTCAGGTTGTAAGTTGTCAGACTCGGAGACTAAAGGACTCTTCTGGAACTTGTTTCTTAGCTGGCCACAAGCTGCATCTGCATCAAGGCCCCTGGTTTGACGCGTGCTAACAGTTATTTTACCGGACTCCAGAGCAGCAGCAAATGCCTGTACCTGTTAAATGAATTTACCAAATGAAAAACAGCCACTAAAGAGGTAAGCAAAAGCACAGCAAGTAGAGGGAGGGGAGAGGCGGGGGCGGTGGCCTTGGGTATAAGTACATACAGCTCTTTTGGATGGACGCTTATACTCAGAACCTTCTATTGGGTTAAAAGGTATCAAGTTCACATGATAACCCTTTCCCCACTGATGAAGTAGCTCTGCAAGTTCACGTGCGTGCTCTACTGCATCATTGACTCCAGCTGCTCGAAAAACATTAGAAATGATCAACATCAATTCATGTGTTAAAGCATAAATGGATGTGAAGGGAACAAACAGAAACATAATAACTTCCAGTACCTAAAAGCGCATACTCAAAGGAAACTCGTCTACTTGTTTCATTGAAATAGTCACTGCAATCCTTCATAAGTGCACTTAGAGGATATGCTTTCGCACTTGGTACAATTGTTTCCCTAAGTTTCTGGTTTGGAGCATGCAGGCTGATGCAACAAGAAGGTGAAAATTGTATCAGGGAAAACTATATACTTCATATTTGACAAAAATTAAATATTAAACCAAAAGTAAATCGATATGGATTGCAGAGAGGAGAAAGCAGACCAAGGAGAGGAAATATTTGATGGCCAGTGCTCATCACTCACAACATTGTTCTTCATTTTATGTATTTCCACTGAAGGATGTCCATTCTTATGACTTACTTAACTAGTACCAGTCTAAAACTAAAGATCAGGAAACCATAATGTCTTTATGAAGTAGGCAAAAGAAGGCAAATTCTTACATGCTTCTCACTCCTGACATGAAAGCTTTGAATTGCAGCATCAAGACATAGAATAAACAAAGACAATGGGTACACAACACCTACTGATTATGGTAATAAATATTAATGTTGAGCCGACTACATTAACAAACATATGAGCAGTTCAATAAAAGTGGACCAAAATTACTGGATATAACACCACTACATCATGCACAATATCTCGAACCAACTACTTTTCAATGTTTCTTATTGAGAACACTATACCTGACAGCCAATGTCGACTGAAGCTTGTGAGATGCCAGCCTTTTAATTGTATTTGGAACCCCCACCGTAGAAATTGTCATCATTCTTTGCCCAATTTGCACATCCTTAACAATCAAAACAACGCGGACATGAGTTTTCACTTAGACTGCAATACTAACATTGTTAGTACATGATAAACATTATAGGTCAATCTTACCAAAGAGTGCTTCGGTATAAATTAGTTTCATATGTTAGGTTCACAATCAATGAGCATATTCGAAGGTTATTTGAGAACTTTTGGAAATGAAATAATGCACAATACAAACTTATACCCCGAGAGCTTCTATTCATATCTAGTTCATCCAAATTCAACCAGTTCCAATCTGTTGCTTAGGAAAAATATGGGGTTTGGTTGGAGCTTAATGCAATGAAGTGAAGTGTTTACTTCTATCACACAAAAATATATAGAAGAAGCTAGTATTGCCCAAAGTAGTTGAAATGCACCTTATTCAAGCACTGGTGTGCTTCAAGTACAGACTTGAGGTTCATCATTGGTTCACCCATTCCCATGAACACTACATTAGTCACCCTATGCTTGAATATCTCCTCAATGGCCAAAACCTGTGAACATAAAGGTATTGCAGTTACATTTATACTAAACAAACTCAAAGCTAGTTTATGTAGTAGCATAAAACAACAACAACTATACTGTTAAAGATTTTTACAGAAAATTTCAGTCGTTCATGTTCACAAATTAGGTAAGCAAGGTAAAACAATATGGATTTTGAAGATAGAGCATGGAAAACACAAACCATACCTGCTCAACGATTTCATGCCTCTTAAGGTTCCTTGAAAACCCTCCTTTCCCAGTGGCACAAAAGGAGCAACGCAGCGGGCATCCGACCTGTTTAAAGGTTTCACCAGTTCAAAAATACACCAAGCTTGAAAATACCAACACAAAAGCAAAAACTGCACCCGGGAAAAGTTCTGTCAATGGCTGAATCTCCTCTCAGAAAATCACCTGTGACGAGACACATGCTGTAAGGCGCGTCAAACCTTTCTCATCTTGAACTGGTATGCCAACAGTTTCAATCAACCGGTTATCCTCCAACTTTATCAATAACTGCAAGATTAATAGCCAACAGAACCTAACAACCATCACTTTGCTGACTTCTAAGCATCAAATTTGTAACAAAAAAGCGCAACATTTTCAACTCAATATCAATAAGGCACATAAGCATACACAAAGAAAATGTAAATTTACCTTAACAGTGCCATCAGCAGCGGTAACGGTATTGTAAACAGGTGACCTCCCAACCTTCCATCCAGCTTCCTCAAGCTCGTTCCTGAATGCCAGAGGCACTGCACCATAAACAACACTACTAATTCAAAAATAAAAATAAAAAAAAATAAAAAATCAAAATCAAAATCAAAATTGCAAATTACCTTGACTAAAATCCTGAATGTCTTTAATCTTTCTTTTGTAAATAAGCTGATGAAGCTGCTTGCCTCTGTAGCCTTGCTACACACACATTGCGAAATACAGAGAGATAATAAGCACTTGGAACTTGAAGAAATGGTTTCGAATTTATTGAAGCCTTGTTTACCTGACTGAAGTCGAGAGCGAGCTGCTGGAGCTCCGCTTCGGACAAGCCGAGCAGGACGCGCGAGGAGTCGGCCTGGGAGGCGCGTGGAGTGGGAGTGGTGGAGAGGTTCACGGCGGTGGCCAAGGCGCGAGTGCGGACGGCACGCGCGAGGGGGACGGAGCACACGCGCTGGATTAGCGCGGTTGATGTGGCTGTCATCATTATGGAGGAGTGGTTTTTGGCTCTCGACGAGTGAAGAGTCGAAGGAGGAAGATGATAGTGCTAAAACCTCAGTCTGTGGTTTTGGGATATTGGGTTGTTTTGGGCTTTTAGGCCCAAGAAGGCTTAAACCCATGATATGCGAAGTTGCTTGGATATGGGGTAATCGGTTCTTTTTTTTTTGGATACAAGGGGGGTCAAAAGACCCAAACAAAGAAAAAAAAGAGAGCAGAACCTTCCTAAACTTAGTAATATTTTCTGAATGAAAGATGTCAAACTTTATTATAAGAAAAAGATTACAAGTAGATGATGTAGAAAAACACATTCAAAAATAAAAAACATACAAACGTAAAATTGCAATATGAGCATCAGCGCTAAAACAATAACGTCTGGACTCGGTTTACGCTTAAGGATTGCAGCCGTTGAGCGAAATGAGTAGTCGGTGATTTGACTACCCATGCAAAACCAATGCCCAAAATGATAAAAACCATTCTAACATTGGGATGAGGGATTCCAGACATGGCCGTGATGGCAGACGATCCTTGACGAACAAATACCAAAGTTGTGGGTCCGTCAACCAATAGCAAAACCAATGTAGAGGCCAAAACCAAAGATTGGCAATATTTCCAAAAGCAAAAAGAGATTGGATTCCAGATCCATGACCCACAAAAACCACTCGGGTCCCAGACCCAAACCTTGCCCCAGGCCCGGATCCAGATCCGACCCAGCACACACAACTGAGCCTAGATCCGCCCGACCTAGGTTCCAGCCGAATCACCACCGTCTGAAGAAGTCGGAAAACTACGACACAAACCCATCCTCCCTCCTTCGACCCCGACCTAGGTTCCAGCCGATCTGCACATGCCAATACGCTGCCGCATATCCCATCAAGGTAGAGGGGATTGTTGAAAAGAATCTACGAGAACCAATCCCGATTCCCACAAAAACCCTTCATCGAAACCGGTCGCCGAATCAACCATCTCCCAACCGCCTTCACAGCAAACAACCACCACTCCAATAAACGCCCTTTCGCCGTGGGTGCAAATCTCTCCCACAAATTTGCATTGAGGCGTGCTCGACTCGGTCGGAGACAACCAACAATCGAAACCGATTCGAACCCACCACTTAACACAATCTCTTTTTTCACCCCAACCACCATGAACGGGAGGAGGAGAGCATGTTTTCGCTGCCGAGAAACGCGCTTGTCGTGACGAATAGGAAGGCAAGACCAAAGCCATGCACACAGGTGACGACGTCGAGGACGGTGCCAGATTTGTACTCCATTGATGATGAAGAAAGGTACAGAGAGGCCGTACGCGGCGCTCTCCCAACCCAAGCATAGCGCTAGGTCCTTAAACTTAGTAGTATCACACAAGTCATCAAGAGCAACATTGACAACTTGTGGAGGAGGTTGCTGAAAATATACTTGAATTAAATGAATGAAAGTGAAAACCACAATATGTAGAATTCCTGCACAAAAACAGATGGTGTGGGATGAGAAGTAGCTAGCTACCACGCAATTGATTCTTTTCGATACAGAGATGTTTCAGAACACTGCTTGAATTAGGATGAAGATTTTGGCTAGATTCACTTTGAGATATGCCCCAAGGCCTCCAATCACTCACCGGAGGACTTAAGTTCCTATTTCAATAATGTTGACATATCAATCCCACATCAGGAATATGAGATTTTGACTGTGGGTTTATAAGAGTTTGTCTCACTCCACCTATTACCAATTGATTTCGGATGTCAACTCATACTACTTTATCAATCTCACATCGGGAATATGAGACATTTCCTGTGTGTTTATAAGAGAGTTTGGGTCATCCACCAATTACCAACTGGTTTTAGATCTGAACCTCAGACTACTTTATCAAATAATAACCTGATACATGTCTGGTCCAAGTGTGGGTTCTTAACCTATTACACAACCAAACACTAAAATTTCGCAAGAATTTAGAAAAGTCTCATCCAAGCAGTGCCTGCATACTGCATTGCTGGCCCCGTTCATACTTCTTCAATTTCGGGGACCGTAATTGAACTGGCATGAAGATTTTGGCGAGGTTCATTCTGAGAGGGTCCCGCTTCTTCCCGTTTCTGAAGCCGCTCCAATGCTTTTACCACGTCACTCATGGTTGGCCTATACTTGGTTTCTGTTGCTAAGCATAGATATACAATCTTAGCAGCTCTATGAGCTGCAGCTACAGAGTACTGGCCGTCAATACTCGCATCAAAAATTTGGAGAACTCTGCGTTTTCTGGGATTGACAAGATAAGGCTTGGCCCATTCAACTAAGCTCTGTTCCTTTCTAGGCCGGCGCAAGTCCCTAGCTCGTCTTCCAGACAACAATTCGAGCATAACAACCCCAAAACTATACACATCACTTTTGGCGGTTAAACCTTCACAAAAAGAAAAATATATGTGAAAATGGGGAAAATTAAAGATTATTGATGAAGATATGAAATTCATTCTTAGGATTGCTAGAGAATATATGTGCCTCTCATTTAACATACGTACAGTATAGCAGGGCGGTGAGAGATGATGGTACCTATTCCGGTGTTTTTAACCTCAGGAGCTACGTACTCCCACACAGGAGGTACATACCACGGAGACTCATAATCAAGAATCAAAGCATCATGCAAGGCATGGCTATAACTATCAAGCAGCTGTTCCCCGGATACACCATAGCCATAGAGTTTCGCATTATAGTTCTGTCATTTCACAATGAAAATATGATGTGAGCAACTGAGCAGTTTTACATAACTTTTTGAGACGACAAAATTTTAAACATGTCACATACTGAATCAAGAAGGATTTTTGAACTTTTGAAGTTCCCATGTATCACTTTTGCCTCATCACTATGAAGAAATGCAAGACCCTTAGCAGCACCAATTGCAATCGTAATACGCTGCATCCACGAAAGTGGTTGAAGGTAAGAAGCCTCTGTTCCAAAAAAATAACAGACCTTTCAATGGTGATGATCCAGTTACTATATCAAATAATTAAACAAAGAAAGAAGTTCATAACTTGCCTCTAAACAGATGCCTTTCCAAACCGCCATTAGGCATACATTCGGACACCAGAAGCTGTCTGTCATCCTCTAGGCAGTAACCGATCAGTTTTACAATATTTGGGTGAACCAGCTGTCCAAGGTACTTAACTTCTGTCTATACATCAAGAGCTTCCCGAAGTCAATGAATTTTCCAGAATCATTAATTATAAACAATTTCATCTGCTAGAAAAGTTACTAATAAGGAAGATCCAATAAGATTGTTTTTAATTTCCATAGGTTTTTAGACTTTTCAACTACTGTATGCAGTATGCACTATGTGCTCAGGAGCCCTTTGAGTAATAGAACATCAATGTGTCTGAGATTATCAACTGTGCGCTTGATTATGCGCCAGATTCACTAAGGTGAACTAGTGCTACGATCAATATAAAAACCTGATTAAAAGGATATGGAGAAAGTGGATTGATCGAGCATGCATTGAAGTGATAGTGCTTGATTGTGCAATACTCAACTGAGCTGAACCAATGCTAAGTACTTAAAGAGCATTTGGGCAAGAATATATAGACGTTATACTTACCATCCATTCCTTGGGACTCTGCAGGGTGCTTTGTTCGTTAAGCTTCGTTATTGCAATGGCCATGCCGGTACCAGGCTCGGCAGCTGCGAACAAATGCTCATCAATCCACCCCTTATAGACAGAACCAAAACCACCTTCACCCAGAAGTCTATTAGGATGAAAGTTACAGGTGGCTGTTTTCAGGTCATTAAAGCAGAAGCTCCTCACACCTAGACAAGTGATGTAAATTCCAGAGAACTTGTATTAATCAGCATGTCTAAACCGAAGTGCATACTCGACCTTTATAATATGACAAAAGTTTAGT
This sequence comes from Fragaria iinumae, assembly GCA_009720345.1. NCBI lineage: Eukaryota > Viridiplantae > Streptophyta > Magnoliopsida > Rosales > Rosaceae > Fragaria > Fragaria iinumae. Next base: position 21,228,257 of record CM019123.1, on the reverse strand, counting down.
AATAAATAAGATCAGATTATAGTAACACTGTGTTATACTGCTATTTTTGGTTCTATACATGAAGGAAAAAATCATGTTGATATACGCTCAATGGTTAGTGGTGGTTACAGTTTAAGGGGTGCAATGAGGACCAACTTTTTAATGGAAAACCAAATTAGGGTCGATGATTTATCTAAAGGCTGTGGTTTCAAATAGCTCATAAATATTTTGATCTACCAATCTCCATGAGTCAAAGGAGAAAGAAGCAATTTCCAGCATCTAAGAACTTTGAACAGAGAACAACTGAAAATATTGAACTGCCAAAGAACCTTGGGGAGGGGGACTCTCAGCTCTGGTTCTAGTCATGTATGAAGCCATGCTCTGCAGGTCGACGAATACAATCCATTAAAGTTCTGCACTAAATTTCAAGACTCACATACACAAACTGAAAAAAATGATATACTGAACTCTTAATTGAAGAATTGGAGAACAACAATTCTGTCAGAACAACAGTAGCTATATGAAGCCTCTTTTTGAAGAAGTTTGGAACAGTATACACTGATTCCCTTATAGTGCTCTACTAACAAAGTCAAAGGCAGCAAGAGTGTGTGTGACATACCATGCATATGAAACACATAAATTAGAGGTTGATTTACTTTGAGTACCTTTGCAGAGTTCAACATTGGGACGCAAGGAATGTTACCATCACAGATACCGAGCCCATATGCACCCCAATCCATTGTCTTCTCCTCAACTGGCTGCGAAGGTGGATCTAGGGGAGCTGTGACATTGTTGCTGATGGTCTCATTTTCTGACAATGGGTCTGTAGCCGAATTGAGACGTTGCGCTATAAGGTACCCTTTCACACTTGTCCGGAGCCCTCCACTCATAGTCTCAGTCGCTAAGATCGTCAACAAATGAAACCAATCCATCAGTAAATGAAAAACAAATTACAGCACCTAGCACTCTAGCAGGCAATAGCAGTATCAGAAGCTTGTAATAAAAGCTATATCTCAGGATTCATTTCACTTTTGCAAATCAATCATACTATATGAACCCATAAATGTGACCCGGTGTTTCCATCTATATAACCAGGATATATGTACCAAAAGAAGAATATTACCAATCCACTACTTCTGATTACACAACTGAGTACTTAAGCTCCAGTTCTTCAATATGGGACAGTAACCTGGAATGAAGAGAACAAAAGAAGCTGGAATTAGGGAAATCATACCAGATATCTACCAAGCCCGGCTTAGAAATCTGTAAATATGCACACTAAAAACTTACAACTTACAAGGCTGCTGATGAGTGAACAGAAGCCTTACAGATTCACAACTATGGAACCTAAAGAGACAGAAGGCTAATGGAAACCGGAGAGGAAAGAGGTCGAGATGTGACCATTTTGTTTTCTTCCAAAAATTAATGATTATTTTTATTTTGTTAAAAGCTTAAAGAAAGCTGGGACCTGGGAAAACTGTACAAGCAGTCAAGCACGACCAAGTCTTCAAGTGTGGAAATTACAGTATTAAGTAACACACCTGTCTAGTATTTATGTATTTTAAATAAAATTCTCTGGCACCCCATATCTTTTTTGTTCTAGCTCAAAAATGAAAAGGCTTCAGAGTTCAGACTCGAGTAACCTTGAAAAAGATACGAGCAATAGCTCTACTCACTCTGTCAATAATACAGTTTTCAAATATGCATATATGCCATCTAAATGTAAAAGGAACTAGTCTCTGAGATTTTTGGAGGTCAGGCATCATTTTCCTCTGTTTCTATGTAAATGAAGAAAGTCTGCTGATTTTTTCCAGACCCAGAAGGCTACCTTTCAGTAGAGGACCAGAGTTTTTCCAACATTTGTGTCACCTGATTCATGTCTGGCCTCAACCTGGGATGTCTTGATACGCATCGAATTGCAAGCTTTAGTGTTAATGTAACAAGATCCGGTGCTCAACATAAACAGTACATCTTATTTACTGTCTCTTCCTTCTGAATCCCCATTTTCCTCTGAATGTAGGAATATAATGATAAGCGTATCCATACATTGACTATCTTATGTAGCCGCAAGAAACAGATGACCTGAAGCTGATCCAACTTCTCCAGCTTGATTTTGCACTGTTTGAATTATAATATAGAGATTGGCGAAGGTCGTTTAGAGAGATTCCTGACCCCTCAATGTTACCTGATTCCTGAAGGTGCTCCAATGCTGTTACCACCTCATTCATGTTTGGCCTCAACCTGGGTTCTACTGATAAGCATCGACTTGCAAGGTTGGCCGCTTTACGAGCTGCATATCCTGTATGTGAAGATTTAAGTAAGAAATCCTGTAAAATTAATCCACCTGTAGCAACATACTCTGGAGCTGCATATCCGTATGTCCCCATCACCCTTGTCGAGACATGGCTACTATCACCGGCTGGTCCATCCTTGGCAAAACCAAAATCAGAGAGTTTGGCATTGCAGTTCTGTCATTTTGAATGAAAAACGTGAAGTGTGAGCTAGTTTAACAGCATTCTTTTAGAAGACATAAGATTCGGTACTAAATGTTTCACTTACTGAATCCAGTAGGATATTAGAACTTTTAAAGTCTCGATGGATCACTTTTCCCTCACTACTATGAATAAATGCTAGGGACTTGGCAGCACCAAGAGCAATCTTCATACGCAGGATCCACGAAAGTGGTTGAAGGTAAGACACCCCTGTTCCAAGCCCAACAACATCTGAGTACGAAAACCTTACTACTAGAAATAGTTGATCACCTTTTGAACAGATGAATATAGTTCAAATCACCTGTTTATCTGTTAAAAAGGTCATCAACAGGCTAAATATAGTTCATAAGTCATAACTCACATCCAAATAGATGAACTTCCAAGCTTCCATAAGCCATAAATTCATAAACCAGAAGCCGGTGGTCATCCTCGAAGCAATAACCCAACAACTTCACAACATTTGGATGATGCAGCCTTCCCAGGTAGTAAATTTCTGTCTACAGTTCAAGGGGCACTAATAAATTTCTATGAATACATTACATCCATAATTGCTTATCTATAACAACTAATAGGCATAAAATTGATTCATGAAACCAAACAATGTGTTCTTGAAAATTGGTAATTAATCATATAATCTCCTCTATTCCTTTTCAGGAATTGAACATTTATGTGCATTAGATTCTCAAATGTGTGCCATACTCAAGAGATGCTAAGTTAAGGATACCAAAAAAGAATCAACAAGACAGATTGAAACTTTGAAAGTGTATGTAAGCAGATAAAAGTATGAGTTGATAACTCACCAACCATTCTTCATGACCCTGTAAACCTTCTCGGTTAATGTTCTTCACAGCAACTAACATGCTAGTTCCGGGCTTAGCAGCTGTCGATGTATTGTCATCAACCCACCCCTTAAAAACTTGACCAAAACTACCTTCACCCAGCTTATTTTCAGGATGAAAGTTCCAGGTTGCTGTTTTCAGTTCATTATAGAAGAATCTTCTTAGCGAGATATCACTCTGTGTTCGAGGAGTTGAAGGCACTGTGATAGATGACATATGACACAAAAATCTTTAAGAGCAAGAGGATTTTAACTAACAAAAAGAGCTCAAGAACATTGGAAAACTACCATCACATATACTGAACATGCTCTTCTCTTGTGCTTTCATCTTATCCACAGAATCAGCAGCAGCTTGCAGTGCAGCGAAAGTGCGAGTGATGTTCTCATTAGTCTCATGCACTGTATCTATTTCCGAAGACAAAGCCAGGCGTTTTGCATTAAGGAACCCCTTCACGCTTGTACGAATCCCACCACTCATAGTACCTGTCCCTGAGAAATTATATATATGGTGAACAACTTAAACTCATAAGGTTGTAACTTTGTAATACAAATGATATATAAGCTGTTAGCCAAACTACTTGAAAGCCATGGACTCAATTGAATCATGCAACTACAAATCCATCACATCTGCCCTATGTTTCTAAACAGTAAATTACCAAGATGACCGCTTTAATTCAAGAGAGCTGATTCAGTTCTTCAAGTAATTACTTAAGCTGGAAATGAACTTTTCATCCAATACGAGATGATATAACAATCAGAAAGAAACTTGGGATGAATTTAGAAAATCCCAGTTCTCCTATTAGGCTTCAAATAATATATGAACAAGAGAGATGATTATGAAGTTTACCAATTATTTAGAGAGAGAGTTTGGCCAAATCATCACGCTTTTGACCAGAAAACTACATAGTCAAAGTTATGTTCTCTCAGGTCCTCTAATTTTTTTGGTCTGAAGTTCTCTCAGTTACTCGGTTTGTGGAAAATTCTCGAATAATATGTGACGTCTGTTAACAGCAATTCAGGAGACAACAACTGATAGCTACATGTATGTTTTTCAACTAAGATGTTCCACGCTCAAGCAGAGCAAAAGCAGAGAAGCTAAAGATGATTGATTTTACCTAAATAAAGCCGGCCGCCAACTGCCGGAGGATTTCTGGTTCCGACGGCGGTAGAAGGCAGCGGTTGGAGACATAACGGTGTTGGCAGCCATGAATAAGCGTCGTTAATTTTGGCCTTTGTCCGAATGAGGAAGTGAAGAAGACGAAGCCACAGAAAGAATGTTCGACTGTTATGGATTTTTGTAATGCTACGGGCTTTTCTATAGCTTGTGGACCTGTAATCTGAGACTGCCTGGCCTAAGCCCAAGCTTGCTCGAACAAGGTGCTTAGGGCATCTCAAACAATCATTTCTATACCCATACATATACCTATATTTTAACTCACTCAAACTCATTACTATTCAAACTCATATTTCATCTCCAACCATTGTATCAAAACCCATACTCATACCCAAATTTTAATCATTTTATATAATACTCGTACCCAAATTTTAATCATTTCATATAATTTGAGTATGAGTATGGGTTTTGGTATAATTCAGCCTAATTTTTTCTTTTTCTAGTGGCTTTATCTGGACCTTTCATTTTGAATCGAATCAATTATGGGTCGCTTATTTTCTGACCGTTGGAGGACCTCAGCCGAGCTCACGTGAGATCAGCCACACCAGTCAAACTCTCTCAACGCGTGATTAGCGTGTCCTCTGTCTCCAGCCGTTTTTTTGTCCTTTTGCTCGCGTCTGTTGCCTTTCTTGTCCCTGGCGCATCGCTTCTGCTGCAGCAGACTGCTCCACGTGCAGCTACTGGTCGTGGGTCCCGCACATGTGGCAAATGAGTTTCCTCCTTCACAGTCGACCCAATTTGGGTCGGGAGACCGGGAGGAACCCATTTATGAGTATGAGTTTTGATTGTTGGAAATGAGTTTTTATGGGTTTTGAGTATAGGTATGCGTATGCCAACCCTTGTTAGAGATGCCCTTGGACCATGAACAACAAAAGGAATATATGATGCAAGTTTGGTGAAGAGAGTAGGAGAGAATGCAAGATGGAACACAGAGGTAGCCTTTTATTTTTTTATTGAAGTGAATTTCATTAAGAATTGAAAGGATTGCAACATAGTTGAGTGCTAGAGAGTGGCCTCGTCAAAACTCTGCCCGGTTAAAACCCAGTGGGACAAAATCCCGGGTCAAGGGAAAAAGAGTACCACAGACCCCAACTGAATTGTGAAAAAGGAAAGAAACAAAAGCCACAATCGGCAAAATATGATTAATACTAATGCAATCTTCATCACTGTTGCCGCAGCTGCAGGTTTTATTTCCAGGAGATTTAGAACAATATATGCTTGGTTTTCCAGAACTGTACTCGTCACTTTTGGCATTTTAATCTGTGTAATGGTTGCAGAATATAATGAGGAACTTAACAAAAGCAAGACAATGAGATAACAACTAGAGTAATAGCAGACACATACCTATTGCGGTTGGAACTGTCTCGAAATTTCCATACACCGGTTCCTATTGTCTCTGTGTAGTCGTGTACTGGTTTCTGAATATAGAATCAAGAGTTTGATCTAAGCCAAGTTGAAAATCTGAAAATGTCCAAATAACATAAATATTTCTTCTACTGCCTACTGATTTCTTCAAATTACGTATCTGGAAATTTGCACACGACATAAATACCTGAGGTTCATCCTAATTTTCTTAGGGAGTCTAGCCAGCACAATTCTCCTACACAGCAGTTGCTTGCAAATTTTCTGTAAATTAGAAGTCTCTAGCTAACAGGTGCTGTTTGAGACCTGTTAAGCTTCTGACAGTCTTGATCACCTATATCAAACATTAATCTGTCAAGAAATCCCACATGATGCATCATGCTCATTTCTAGATGAAATGCATAATTTTTCACTTTCTTTTTCCTTGTAATAACCGGTTAACACCAAACATACAAAATTACAATTTTATGGCAGGACTTAATTATGTACCTAATAATTAACCTAAATAAACTATGAAGTTGAATCAGCAGGACACACAAGCTAGCAGGACCTAGTTAGACCAAAGGAAGTAAGGAACAATCCTGACTCTAACTTCTCTGTTGACAGGTCAGTGTTACAACCTTGCCTACCTTCCCAATAACTCTTATTAAAGTCTAGACACTTCAGACACTTGGAAGAGATTCTCTTGACTCAGTTCCATTCTCAGTCCCTGTGATTAACCAAATGATTTTCAGTGATACGTACAGCTAATCAGTCGAACTTCAAGTTGTGATATAATCTACGGAAAAAAAGCATACATGTAGGCATGCAGCTTACCAAACTCTGATAGTCTGATGCCATTCAAGTAGCCTGCTGGTGCAATTCTCATCTGCAATAGATACAGTCATACATTATCAGAGGACTTATCTATATAAGGAATTACAGAAGAGTGAGAAGCCGATCAATAAATTACGAACCCACCTGGAAAATGGCAGATATGCTTGATTTTAAATTAAGGTGCAGATGAGAAAGAAAAAAAAACTGAGGGGGTGATCGAGGATAATGTTGTGTTGGGGAGTCCAGCCATTCTCTCAGCTATTCACATGGCCGTGAATCATCACTTGCTGTATATATACAATGAGTTAGCTTCTCTAACTCATCAGAGAATTGGGATAGAATTCATCAGGGCAGTGAAATTACCTGTACTGTATCTTGAAGAAATCAAGCCGAAGAAGTAAAGACGACGGGTAAAATTGGCAAGAGTTGAGCATCTGAGGAAGAACATGTATAACATCCAACAAGAAATGAATCAATTATAAAGTTGAAAATACATATAACGCTATAAGAGAGTCCCAAGTGATACAAATAATAACAGGGAGGATGATATTAAGCTCACCAGTGGAAAATAATTAAAATATGATAAACCATTACAAAAGGCATTATTCCCTCGTGAAAATGTGATTGTTTCAAGCAAAGCTGAAGCCTGGAATGACACAGAGAGAGAAATTATACTTCCAAATTAATAATAAGACATACCAAATTAAATGAAGCAAGTGTGAAGCTCTAATGTACCTTTGAGATGCATCATCCACATCTTTGACCTCTTCAGGAACCAATCTTGATGGTTGGGATGTGAGAAATCTTGGCCCACTCCTCACCGATTCCTTGTCTGTAAAGGTCTTGGAGAATTGGACAAGAACTGATCTCCAAGTTCTGTAGTGGTGTGTTCCACAGGAAGTCCGGCAGTGCTTTTAGCTTATAACAATTAGAAATTGTCAAGGAAGAGAGGCATGGCATGATTGTCATACTCTCATCTTCCACTCCTTCCCACTCTTCCCATGACCACAAGCTTTCGATGGTGAGTTGTTTAAGGTTGGGGAAGGATATGAAAATGGAAGACAAAGACGAGGAGGTTTCCCCTTGTTCTATTCCTAAAAACTCAACTCCTACCTTGGAAACTCCTAGAAGAATCGCAACATGCAAATATTCAAGGGACGCCAGTTTCCCTAAAGGAGGCATAATCTTACAGGGGCACACTTTAAGGGTGAGCTTTCTCAAGCAGTGCAAAGACGACAACCATTCGGAGAAGGCGCCGCCCCAACCGCAGATGGATAAAGACTCCAAACCCGGATGCGGTTCTAACCCATTCATAGTTTCCTCTTGTTCAGACCATAAAGTGAAACTTAATTTCTCGAGGTGACGCTTATTGGCCATAATTCCTGCATTCTTCGCCATGTTGGCATCCCCGTTAATCTGAATATGAAGACTCCCTTGAAGCTGGTTCAAGTCCTTGAGATCTTCCAACTTGTTTCCTTCTTCTTCTTCTTCACCATCTGGGACAAGAAACCTATCTAGCCTTTGCAGATGTCTTAATTTCGCAATCCCTAAAATTAATCTCAGTAATGCACATCCTTCAACATAAAGATGCCTCAAGTTAATCAGCCTTCGCACATCTATTTTTTTTAGTCCCCAGCAACCAACAAGTTTCAAGGTTTGCAAGTTGTATAAGCTACCTATGCCGTCCGATAATTTCTCTACCTCTCTATTACCGGACAAATCAAGATACCTCAAATGTATCAACCTACCTATCTTCTTCGGAATTTGAACATCATCACCATAACGCACATACAAGTTTATTGTCCTTAGGCTTTTGAACTGTGCTATCGACTCAAAAATTTGGCAAACAAATTTGGACCACCTTAAAACTGTCAAACTACGCAAGTTCGTACATTTCAAGAGAAAAGAATCAAAAGATACCCAATCGGAACTATCTGTTGCATCTTCTATGGTCACATGATGAACTTTATCATTTGGCACCTCCTTTATCTCACCATCACCCAAAATCAAATATTCATTCTTGGTCAAATATTGCAAAAAGTCATGTACAATATCATGAATTTTGCATGTTATATTTCCAGACCAATAATCTACCCCAACATCTTGGAGAAATGACCGTTTTACTAAGTTATCAAAATAATTTTGACCAACAATCATACTTTCTTTATTTCTTTTCACATTCAGATAATCTTGCGACATCCATACCTCAATCAAAGTAGTCTTATCATACACGTAATCTTTTAAAAATACGACACAATATAAAAGACAACGTTTGACTGCTGGATCCAAATCATGATAACTTAGTAATAAAGGTTGAAAAACATCATGTTGAATATCTTTCAACTCCCATGTCTTACTATTTAAAATAGCCCGCCATTCTTCAACCTTTTTCTTATTTCGCATGAGGCTTCCTAACGTCTTTGCAGCAAGAGGCAACCCATTGCACCTTTTGACAATCTTTAACCCAATGTCGGCAAACTCTTTAGACACACTACTCTCATCCATGTCTGCACTGTAATAGAACAATGCCAAACAAAATGTTTCACCCAGTTCTTTTAAAGGGATCATTTGAGTTGTTGCTTTCATTAAAGTAACAACATCCCCCTTTCTAGTGGTGACCAATACCCTGCTGCCTATAGCCCCATTGCATAAAGGTTTGATTAATTCTTCCCATTGATGAGATTCTGGGCTCCAAACATCATCTAAAACAAGGAGGAACTTTTTCCCCTTAATCAATTCAAATATACACTGCATCAAAGTTTCCAACTCATCTGAGTTTTTTGAAGTGTTTGCTTTGTCTAGAACTTCAATAATAGCTTTAGCAATTTTGATCTCTTCAAAAGGGTCTGAAACACATACCCATATCCTCTTGTCAAAATGAGATGTGATCTTATCATCATTATAGACTAAGTTGGCAAGAGATGTTTTCCCCATCCCCCCCATCCCTACAATAGGAATGATGAGAGGAACCTCATTTCCTTCACTACTCTCGCTTAGCAGCTTACTAATGATGAGGTTTTTTTTTCATTATCTCGACCAAATGTTTTAACATTAATTTGGAAGAGAAGTAGTATTTCGTCTTTGAGGCAGTTCGGGAACTGCCCTTGCACAGTTTTGAAAGCCAAAACTTTGTTTTCTTTCATCAATTGAAGCTAATCTCTCGTTTAGTTCTTTTATCTTCCTAGCAATTTCGTGACGAAGAAATAGCTGAGAAGAGGAAGGGTGGCATACCTTCTTAAAAGTAGTAACAAGAGCATTTCCAATCTGTTTCTCCAGCTGATGCTTGAGAACTTTAGTGATCCACTCATCCAACACGTCATCCATGTCGAGGGAAACATCATTTAGCAGAGCCCAGGTGCGCACCCGACGCTAAAGAGCGCGTGCAAACAACGCGAAGTTAAGTTCGAGTGGCCCTCGTTTTTAGTCGTTTCTTCTCTCTCTCTCTCTCTCTCTCTCGTCTTCCTTGTTGCTGAGACCTTCTCCGCAACTGGCCAACACAACCCAGGCCTAATTCTTCGCCGACCTCATCGATTGTACTCGACTCGACCCATCCAAACATTCCGATTCTCCTTCGTCTTCAACGATTACGGCATCCATCCACGTCGATCTCTTGGAAATAGCGAAGAAGCTCGAGCTCTCTGACTTGAAGCAATTCATCCGTACCAGATCCTTTAATTCCTTGCAGATGGGCCTCGCCGTCGAGTGGGTTTTTTGATTTTTGATCAGCGAATATCCACCTTAAATCTTGCCCGATCATGGATTCTGGTTTTGTTCTTCTTTTTCTTTGGAGAAGACAGTCTGGGTTTGTCCATTCTCAACAAATAAAAATAAGCAGATATGGGGTTTATTCTTTTTATTTTTTTGGTTTAGGGGTTTAGGGTTTTCTTCTCATTTTTTCGTTTTTGTGTAACAGACTAACAAGATTGCAATTGTTTCATATAATTATGCAATTAATATGTAATTGTATTTTCTTCTTTAGCAAATCATATATACATCCTCCAAAAGATTTGAAACACAAATAAATCCATTTGTGTTGTTGTTAAACAAATAAGGACAGTTTTTAACAATTAAGGACAATCTTTTCTCTACATGCCATGTGTCATGATTTAATTACCAAACTAACCTTACACTAATTAAATATACTTTTGGAAAAGAAAAGTCTCTCCTTTTGAGATTTTTCAGTAAATGGAATACAGTAGCAGATTTTCAATAGTTTAGTGTAGTAGCAGTTAATTTTAGTAGAAGTAATAGCATGGGTTAACATCCCAGTAGAAGTAGTAGCATGGGTTAACAACCCAGTAGTAGCACAAGGATGCTTGAGCAATCCTTTAATTCAGCACACATCAACAACATGCAATGGCAGCACACAACAACAGCACACGCAGTAGCAGCAATATGAATCAACAACTTGCAGTAACAACACATAGCAACATCACACGTAGTAGCAGCACACATCAACAACACACACAGTAGAAACACACATCAACAACAACATGTAGTGGTAGCACACAACAACAGCACACACATTAGCAGCACAGAGCAACACACAACAACAACACACGCAATAGCAGCACACAACAACACAAGCAGTAACACACGTAGTAGCAGCACACAACAGCACGCAGTAGCACCACACAACAACAACACACGCAGTAGCAGCACACAGTAGCAACACACAACAACAGCACGCAGTAGCAGCACACAACAGCACGCAGTAGCAGCACACAACAGCACGCACTAACATCACATAGCAGAATGCAGTAGCAGCACACAACAACAACACACAGTAGCAGCATTAGCAGCACATAACAGAATGTAGTAGCAGCACACAACAGCAGCACGCAATAGCAACACGCAGTAGCAGCACACGACAGCACACAACAGCACATAGCAGCACGCAGCAACACATAGCAGCAACACATAGCAGCAGCACACAGCAGCACGCAGTGTCAGCACATAGCAGAATGCAGTAGCAGCATGAAGCAGGAGCACGAATTAGCTACAAAGGATCAATTTTTGCTGTCAAATTCAAAGCTATGATAATTCCGATGACTCTTTAAGTAAACCAAGTTGTAGAGATTGAAGAAGAATTAAAGTCGGATTCGGTGAAGTTTCTTTCATTCTTCATCTCCTCCTCTCTTCCTTGCCTCTTTGCGATTTCAACGCCGACAGATCTGGTGAAGAAGAAGAAGAAGAAGAAGAAGAAGAAGAACCAAATCAGATCTGGTTTGATTCATTGAAGCCTTGATCACTATTCATCCTTTCATTCTTCGGCTTCTCCTCCCTTCCTCGACAGATCCGGAGTCCGGGTTTTGTTGAAAATTGTCGTCAGAGAGAGAGAGAGAGAGAGAGAGAGAGAGAGAGAGAGAGAAAGAAAAAAAAATCAGATTAAAGGAGAGAGTGAGTGACATGGTATGTAATTTTGTCAAAATTCTGGGTATTATGGTCATTATGTATTTAGAATTTGGATTAGTCTTGATGTTGTATTGTTTTGGGTTTGGGCTTCAGTCCTTATTTGTATAAATCTTTTGAAAGGTGCGTTTTTTGTGTTTTGCAACTGTTTATGGTAGTGGGATGTCATTTTCTCTTTCTTCTTTCCAAAAAATGGTTAATAATTCATTCAACACAAAATAAATGGTTAATAATTTATACAAATTTCCCAAATAATATTTACGAGGTCATAAATATGTGAAAATTAAATTGGTCAGTCATCGGAATAACAACGTGTCTACTAATGTGATATAACTTGTTAAGTAGGTTATAAGCAATTGTACATCATTGTGAACCAACTCTACAGATGAAACAAAATTTTGGAAAATCTTGTGAAATAGGAGGTGATCGGTATAGTGAAATACGACTATAGTAGTAAAATCACGTAATTCCGGTAACATTTGCTTCTCGATAGAAGCGGTCAACCCTATTTACACTTACGCATCTGTATGGGGAGCCCTATCGTCGGAATGTGAACGTCCCTAAATTTTTATATAGGTGGTTACGTCTCATCTATGTGAGACTATGATGTGTGGATGAATCAACCAAACTAGATCACGGAAGGGTAGGTAAGAGTGTTTTCGTGTGATTCAATCTACTTCAAAACCATGCACTCGATTCAATCATGAAAAGTATGAACCCATCAAATTTGACCTGATATCTATGTACCATTAAACTGTTAAAAATAAGAAAATTACCGAGTTGGCTGCTTCTCATTCAACAAAGCTGATTTAGCTCTTCAAGTACAAATGGAAATGCAGAAAACAGCCAGTCATCAACTAGTGATCTTTAAATCAAATACAGGGTGATATAGGTCCATTGCACATCAGTTTGTTGGCAATAGATGTTCAAGCTTCATTCAGCTCTGTAGATGACATGAAGCTGATCCAACTTATATACAGCTGGGGGAAGTAGATGACATGAAGCTGATCCAACTAGTGCTTCTCCTGCGATTGCTTGAATTGGCCCGAGGACTTTGGCGAGGTTCATTGTGAGGGATCCTCGGAGCAGCATACTCAGGAGCAGCATGCACATGTGTCCCCATCACTGCTGCCGAGACATGGCTTTTATCACCTGTGGTTCCATCCTTTGCCAAACCAAAGTCGCCGAGTTTGGCATTGTAATTCTGTTATTTTAAATGAAAATGAAGTGTGAACAAGTCTACCAGAAGTCTTGAAGCCATAAGACTGAACAATTAAAATGCTTCACTTACTGAATCCAGCAAGATATTAGAACTTGTAATGTCCCGATGGATCACTGTTTCCTCACCATTAGCAGCCGTAAGGGAAATCTTCATACGCAGGATCCATGAAAGTGGTTGAAGGCAAGAATCCCCTGTTCCAATCAACAACATATTAGCCCCAAAACTACTATATTTCATATTGAAATAGTTAAATTCTTTTACTAAATTGTTTCATTATAAAGGTCACACATGTCCAGGTGAATATAGTTCATAACTACTCACTTCCAAAGAGATGATTATCCAAGCCGCCACGAGATAGAAATTCAAACACCAGAAGCCGATGATTATCCTCAAAGCAATAACCCAACAATTTCACAAGACTTGGATGACGCAGCCTTCCTAGGTAGTAAATTTCTGTCTACAGTTCAAGGGATACAGCTGAGTTAATAATTTCTGTGATAATATTACATGTATCATTTCTCTGTAGAATCCATTAAGGTGCAAGGTCCATTTAGATTGTTTCATGAATTTGAAGAATGTCCTTTTTGACAGAGAGCCTATTCAGCGCACCCGGAAATTTAACGGTGAGATCGCCGGTGAGATCGCCGGGTGGGACCGGGCACAGTGAATGGACGGTGAGATTGACCGGGTGCGCCGCGCACCCGGGTGCGCTGTATAATTTTCCTTTTTGACAGTTGGTAAATATCCATTTTTACCTCTTGTTTTAGAAATTCAATATCAATATGTAATAGATTCTCATATGTGCACCACTGTCAACAAAGGCTAGGCTTGGGATACTGGAAACAAATAAACAACACATTGTGAAAGTACACTAAAGCAAATGATGGATATAAGCAAAACTCACCAACCATTGCTGCTGGTGACCCAGGAAACCTTCTTTGTTAATCCTCTTCACAGCAATCAACATGCCATTACCATGGTTGGAAGCTGTCGATGAGTCATCAACCCATCCCTTAAAAACAGAACCAAAACCGCTTTCTCCCACCATATTATCAGGATGAAAGTTCCATGTCGCTCTTCTCAGTTCATTCAATTAGAAGAATCTCCTTGGAAAAATCTCACCTTCTGTCCGAGGACAAGATGACACTACTGCAGATGTCGACACCATTGCTATCAGAATTCAATCCCAGACAGGTAGCAAAAATGCCATATAACAAGTAATGACAATATCTAAAACGACATTAAGAACTTACATAGTTACCATTTTTACTATTTGAAAAAAGGTGTACAAATAGAAAAATTCTAACATCGCACTAGTAATTGTTCCTATATCCTCTCTTACGATCTTTTAACATGATAAGACAGAAAGAAGCATGAATTGAGAACGTACCATCATGGGGCAGACTCACAGCTCTACAGATTCTATTCCAATTTGAATCCATGCTCTGCAGTTCCATTTCCATAGTGTAAATGTAATGTTGTCCACCTCAAGACACATATGGCTGCGTTTGGGGGGGCTTATAAGCTCCTGTGCTTATAAGCAAGGAAGTTTTTAGTGTTTGGTAACTCGTACAAAAGCCACTTTTTAAAAAAGTAGAAGGTGTTTTTAAGGGGAAAAGGAGAAGCTGCTCCTACCCTCCTTTTCCTTATAAGTCAGCGTGTTTTTTCGCGCGGGTGTTTAATGAAACTTTTTAAATGACGTTGGGTACCCCTGTCGATGCCAACAAATTACATGAACAGGCTGCGAATCCATTCTCTCTCTTTCTGTTCGTCGCTAAGCTTGAGATCTGCAACTGCTCATCAAACTTCTGATCAGCAGCAGCTCTCTTTTTCTCTCTCTAATCTCTGAAAACCCAAACACACCACCACCATGGAAACACAAAACGACGACGTCTCTTCATGGAGCTCCGATACGAATTGGTCCGTCGCCGGTGGCGCTCTCGTAGATCGCGTCACCTTCGAATCCTCCTTGTCTCCGATCGACGACGACGCTCCAAATTCCACCGCCGCATCCTCCCTTATTCTTCGCCCTCCGTCACCAGATTCTGGACCTTGCGAGATCATCATTAATCTCTCTCCCGGCCCTTTACTTTCTTGGCTGCCCCTTGATTATTGTTACCCGGGGAACAGGAGGACCGCGGGAGTGGTGAGGAAGCGACGACGGTGCAGGATGGAGGAGGGGGGGGGGGTTTGGATAGTCAGGCTGGGATGGATGAAAGAGTGCCCTTGGTGGCTCCATCGGCGCCGGGAATGAGGCCGGGGAGGGTGGGAATGCCATGGAGGAGAATTCGAGGGATTCGGCTTACCAGAGATATGATATTCAACAGGTGGCCAGGTGGATTGAGCAGGTTCTTCCGTTTTCGCTGCTCTTACTCGTTGTGTTCATCCGTCAGCATTTGCAAGGTACTAGCCTTGTTACTAGTTTTTTACGCAATTTCGATGATTTGGTACTAGTTTAGAATGCATATATGGAATGAGTGTTTTACTTTTTCTGTTTATGTTGGTGGTGTTCGAATAACTATGTTATTTGGAGTAGCACGTTAAAGATGCAGTCTTTTAGCATGGTATATAGAGAAACTATTTCGGCTTAGGTTGGGTGGGGAAACAAGCAGTGAGTTTGGTTTTCTTGGCATTGTGTCGCATTTGATTGCTTTGACAACATTAATTCTATTAATGTTGAAAAATTGTTCTAGTTTGTGAGTGTTTTGTTTTTTGGTTTATCTTGGAAATCTTGGTTAGATGAGCTGTTTTATCTGGGCTCGCATATGCAAGATGCAGTCTTTAGTAGAATATGGTTTCTGATTAGATTGTGACGGGTAACAAACACTAATGCAGCTATGGCTTGTCTTTGACCATTAGATTGTGATACTTTCTTGGCTGCCCCTTGATTATTGTTACCTGTAGTAGAGGTCCTTGAATGATTTGTATGTTTGTCATGGGTCTATTTATCTTGATTTGTAGAGCTTCGATGTTGAATGAGGTTTTCAACAAGCCAAATAGTAAAATAAGATTCAAGATTATCAAATAGCTGCCATGTCCATTGAGTTAGCAATAATCTAATTATGCAGATGCATATTAAACTTTAGTTTATGATACATTTTTTGTGGTTTTCTAAGTTTAGGTACATATACATGTCTTGTCCTGCCAATTTAGACACTTCTACTTTCTACAATGAACTGATAAATGGGTATATGCGTCTAGCTATATTTATATATATGGTATCTGATATCTAGTCCATTAGCTTGATGTGCAATCTTCATATGTGTCGCATTGTATCATAGTTTAGATTCTTTTAGGCTCTGCCTCATCATTGGCAATGTGTATGTGGATATGTAACCTTGTGTACTCTGTATTTTTACTTATCAAGTAGCAGTACTTTTTAGTGTATATAAAAACAGTGAAAATTTGGTTTGGTATGAAACTATGAATGCAATTGAACATAACGGGGTCCAAGAGGATCTGATTTTGCAATGTTTGATAGAAGACTTGGCACCTTCCTGGTGCTAGTGCTGAACCAAACTTCGAGCCTCAGAAATAAATGTTAGTTTAATTGTGATGGGTATGATTTGTTTAGTTATCATAGAAGATATAGAATATGTGTGAGGGGAGAGCATGAATATTTTGAAGTTATGATCTCTTGTTTGGATTATTCTTCTTGGGTTCTTTGTTTCTCTTAGTTATTTAGATGAATGCTTTTCTGATATTGTTCTTTGTAGTTTAATAATGTTTCTGTTGTGAGGTGCTCTTGATTTATGATAGTTTTTATACCATGATGCTTACTCAAACTTGCATTATTTTTTGAAGGTATCAAGCAGGATAAACTATCAAAATTTGATGAATATTGCTTGGCCACTACGTGAGCTGTATCAAATAAAATGCTGGATTTTGGAGTAAGGCTAGCTTTTGCTCGACTCCTTCTGAAGTTGGTGTATAACATGTTGCAGCAATTGTGAGTAATACTATAGATAGTGTAGCAGGCGCATAGTTTATCCTGGTCACTATTGTTGCCCACCAAGACAAATCTGAATGTGCAAGTTATGGTTCTTCTAATAGAGTTTAAATTGATGTACATTTAATTGTCTCCTTGTCAACTTGAACGACAGGCAGGATGAACAATTTGTCATTATGCATTAGTGTGTTCTTTTAGTAGTGCGACTCAATACTTGTATAAATCATTTTAATACTTATCATATGAACATCATGATTTATAAAAATAGATAGTAAATAATTTATATGGACATGAAGTTATTTTTATGGTTTGTAAAAATAACCAAAAGATAAATTATAGTATAAGAAGTTAGTTTTAGTTTCATGTCCAAATTGGTCATTCTGCAAGCTGGAAACACTTTTAGTTTTCAATTTACCAAACACCTTCTAGTGCTTTTAACACTCACAGCACCTATTAAAAGTCAGTTTACCAAACACTTAGTTATACTTTACTTATCAGCCACTTATTCTCAGGAATAAGTAAAAGTCAGCTTTTCTTATAATCCCAGCTGCACCAAACGCAGCCATAAACACGTAAATTCAAACGGACAAGCTTTTCAAGAAAGAATTTGAGAACAACTACTTCTGCTTCTTTTTAATAGATTAGTTATATAAACACAAGCAATAGGATCATTTCTGAGTTTTGCTTTCCTCCCATATACTCATTCACTTATAAATTACCATATGTCAATGGCTCGGACATTAAAACATCCATCTGAAATATATAAACACGCGTGCCACTTGATTCAGGTACCTTTGCAGCATAGCTCAACATTAGTGAACGAAGATTGCCATCATCACTGATAGTGAGCCCATTTGAAGTTAAAGCGATGCTCGTCTCTGGATGATCTTGTGGTCTCTTATCTACAAAAACATCAGAAGCTTGCAGCCCGGTCAAATTGCTATCGATGGTCTCATTCCCCTCATGCACTGCATCAATTTCTGCAGTGAAAGCCAGGCGTTGGGCAATAAGGTTCCCCTTCACACTTGTACGAAGCCCACCACTCATAGCATCAATCCCTAAAGAAATCATATGGTTAGCAATTTGAACCAAACCATTAGAAGAAGTTCGAGGAACTAGTAGTTAGCAACTTAGCATGCAGGAGCAGTAACATATAGAACTCAAAAGCTAGTAATGAAAGCCACAAGCTTTTAACCATATCAATAGATAAAGTGTACATGTCAACTTCAAAACCAAGCACTCAATTCAATCATGCATCAAAAGTATGAACCACCCATCAAATTTGACCTGATATCTATGTACCATAAAGGTAATAAGATTACCGAGTTAGCTGCTTCTCATTCACCAAAGCTGATTCAGCCTTCAAGTATAGCTAGCTGGAAATGCAGAAAACAAGAATTTCATCAATGAGTGATCTTTAAATCAAATATAGAACACAATCAGCAAATCCTAGTTCCCAAAGCAACTATAAGCAAACTACTTGGAGTAGAAGGCTGATAGAAGAAAAGAAATTTGAGAAGTGATGATTACTGAGTTATCAACAAACCAGAGATTGCATTTTCAAAGAAAAAAAAAACCAGAGATTGGGATTGAGAGAGAGAGAGAGAGAGAGAGAGAGAGAGAGAGAGAGAGAGAGAGAGAGAGAGAGAGAGAGAGAGAGAGAGCTCTTGGGAAGCAGAAGAGTCAGAGTTTGACGAAACGAACACGCTTAATAGCCATGACCAAAAAACTAATTAAATTTACAGACTCAGTTAACTCAAAAGAGAAAATGAATTCTGAAAAGTATGAGACGGATAATAAAAATATTATGTTTGATCGCTACGCATACATCTTTTCGAATATTATTTTGATATGATCACATAATTGAAGAGAAAACAAAAGCATAGGTTCTTTGTTGCCATCATCTTGATCTTGATAGCTACACATATTTTTCAACTAAAGCAGAGCAACTAAATAAAAGATGATTACTTTACCTGACTAAAACCGGCGGCCAACTGCCGGAGGCATTCTGGTTTGGACGGCTAAAGATGATAACGAGTTGCGCATATGAGGAAGCACATATATAAACAAGCTGCAGTAAGATCTTCCCAGTCTTTGACCTCTTGAGTACCCTCATAGGTTTGGTCAGGGCAATAGCTCTGTCAGATCATGCTCAACTAAATCACTGTTCAGTGATGCTCCTCATACTTGTGCCCTCCAATACTGACATCCACATTGGAAAACAGTCTTTAAGACATGCGTGCCTAGAAGACAGAATGCATGGAAGAAGAAATGATTGAATTACAAATTTAACAATACATATATAACAGAGTGCAATGTGATACAAATGATAAGAGGGACGAAGATATAAAGCTCACCAGGTTACCAATATGATAAACCATTAGACAAGGCCTTTCCTCTTAAAATGCGCTTGTTTCTGAAGCCTGTAATGTGAGGAATGAAACTAAGAAGAATATCCAACTAAATGAAGCAACTGTCACTCTAAACATAGAATCAAATGTACCTTTTCACTCATCAACAGATGCAACATGTGACGTCTTCCAAAACCTCCTGTTTTAACTGGATGTTTGGGATGTGAGAAATCTTGGCCTCACCTATTTCTTGTGTGTACAGGTCTTTTAGTATTGGAGAATTGCAGATTTCCAATTTCTGTAGTGGTGTGTTCCACAGGAAGTCCGGCAGTGCTTTTAGCTTATCGCAGTAACCAATTTCCAACTGATCAAGGCATGGCATGATTGTAATATTCTCAGAATTCTCCTCTTCCACTCCATCCCACTCTTCCCACGAGTCCATGAGACCGATGGTAAGTAGTTTGAGGTTGGGGAATGATATGAAAATGGAAGACGAAGACGAGGAGGTTTCCCCTTGTTCTATTCCCAAAAACTCAACTCCTACCTTTGAGACTCCACCGAGCCTGTGAATATGTAATGATTCAAGGGATGCCAGTTTTCCTAAAGGGGGCAAAATCTTACAGTGTCGGCACCCAATAAGGGAGAGGACTCTCAAGCAGTGTAAAGACGACAACCAATCGGAGAAGCCGTCGCCTCCATAACCATAGATGGATAAAGATTCCAAACATGGATGCGGCTCTAACCCATTCAGTACTTCTCTTTCTTCAGCTACATTCCAGTAGAACTCTAGTTTCAATTCCAAGAGGCGAGACTTATTCACCATGACTGCTGCATTCTTCGCCATCTTCGTATTCTCCTTCATGTAAATACTGAGACTCCCCTGAAGCTGGTTCACGTCTTTCAGTTGTTCCCACTTGTTTCCTTCATCCATGTCGTAGCAGTGTACGACAGGAAACCAATCTAGCGTTTGCATATGTTTTAATTTCTCAATCCCTTTAATCAACACACGCTCACTACATTTATTTACATAAAGATGCCTCAAGTTAATCAGCCTTCCCACATCTATTTCCTTGAGACCATAGCAACCAACAAGTTTCAAGGTTTGCAGATTGTGTAAGCTACCCATGACGCTCGGTAACTCTTTCAACTCATTGCTACCGGATAAATCAAGATATCTCAAATGTATCAATCCACCTATCGTCTTGGGAATTTCAAGACTAAGACTGAGTGGATTAGCATGCTTGTCCGACGACACACCACACAAGGCTAATGTCCTAAGGCTTTTCAGTTCGACTATCAACTGAAATATTAGATCAATGGAATAATGGGATACATCTATCGCTCTTATGGTACGTAATCTTTTACAGTTGAGGAGAATACGGTGCATAGAGTAACCCGTGTCTGCATCCATTGAGGTCAAATGATGAACTCTATCATATGGCACCTCCTCATCACTATTGGCCTTCAACTTAGAATCAAAATTCAAATATTCATTGTTGGTGACATATTGTAGAAAGTCATGTACAAAATCATGAATTTTGCATCTTATGTTTCCATACTCAGGAAGATCTACCTCAACATCTTGAAAAAACGAGCGCTTTACTAATTGGTCAAAATAATTTTGACCAATTATTTCCTTTTCTTTACTTCCGTTCACTTTTAGATAATCTTGTGACATCCATGACTCAATCAACATATTCTTATTATACATGTAATCTTTTGGAAATGAGAGACAATATAAAAGACAACGTCTGATTGGTGGATGTAAATCACGATAACTTAGTAGTAAAGGTTGGAATACATCATGTTCAATCTCTTTCAACTCCCATGTCTTACTATTTAAAACAGCTTGCCATTCATGGATCTTCTTCTTATTTTGCATCAGGCTTCCTAATGTTTTTGCAGCAAGAGGCAACCCATTGCACCTTTTCACAATCTCTGACCCAATATCGGAAAACTCTTTAGACACACTACTCTCATGCACTTCTGCATGGTAATAGAACAAGGACAGACAAAATGGTTCACCCAACTCCTTCAAAAGGATCATTTGAGTTGTTGCCTTCATTAAAGTAGCAACATTTTCATTTCGAGTGGTCACCAAGACCCTACTGCCTGTAGCACCATTACTTAAAGGTTTGACTAATTCTTCCCATTGATGAGATTCTGGGCTCCAAACATCATCTAAAACAAGGAGGAACTTTTTCCCCTTGATCAATTCAAATATACCTTGCATCAAAGTTTCCAACTCATATGAGTTTTTTGAAGTGTTTTCTTTGTCTAGAACTTCAATAATAGCTTTAGCAATTTTGATCTCTTCAAAAGGGTCTGAGACACATACCCATATGCTCTTGTCAAAGTAAGATTTGATCTTATCGTCATTATAGACTAAGTTGGCAAGAGATGTTTTCCCCATTCCCCCCATCCCTACAATAGGGATGATGAGAGGAACTTTCTTTCCTTCATTACTCTCACTTAGCAGCTTGCTAATTATGAGGTTTTTTTCATCATCTCGACCAAATGTTTTGACATTGGGAAGAGAAGTAGTTTTTCGTCTTTGAGACAGTTCGGGAACTGCCGCCCTTGGGATGTTTTGAAAGCCAAAACTTTGTTTTCTTTCATCAATTAGAGCTAATCTTTCATTCAGTTCTTCTATCTTCTTAGCAATTTCTCGACGAAGAAATAACTGATAATCAACTTGGCCGAAGCGAAAGCAAGAGGGAGGAAAGGGGAAGCATACCTTCTTCTTAGTAGCCACAACAGCATTTGCACCTTCCGTTGCTTGTTTCTCCAATTGATGCTTCTCAACTCTACTTATCCACTCATCCAGCACGTCATCCATGTCGAAGGAAACATCATTCAGCTCATCCACCCAAAGTTTCACGCTGGCTTCCATCACTTGCCTCTGCTCTGCGTCCTCCAGCACCGCCCGAATAGCTATGAGTTTTTTGGTGAGATTTTTGATTTCCTGCTTAACTCCTCTCACCAGCTTCAACTCTCGTTCGACCTTGTCAAGGGCGAGCGTAGCCAAACGCTCAAGCACAACGTCAACCAGTACTCCCGCCATGTTCTTGAAACTGATCGAGAAAAACAGAGAGATATGAAAGCAGGGTGTTCAGAATTGGCGTGGTATCATCTTTGCTCTTTATATAGTAGCAGTGAGTTGAAGTGGGCTAGTGTGTGAGTCAAATCATCTTCCATGTTCGATATTTAATTCACAGATCCACAGACCATTGATTCAGACTGCCTGTCCATTTGTTTCCTACTTTCACGGCGCCACGAAAGGAGTTGTATACATAAGCATCCAGTGGAGGTGTATATTAATAATGTAACTCGAATAAGTAAACCAAACCGAAGACCTCGTCTTCTTCACAACAATCATGGCCAACTGTCGACTTTGTTTCTGTGCAACAATAAGCCAATAACCAATGCTTCGTCCCAGCTTGATATTGATGAATAATAACAAACCATTGTTCATCAGTTTCTTGGCAAGCTTGATTTTCGAGCTTCATTTCAGCTCTGTTAGGAACTTAGGGTTGTATTTGTCTCTATTTACTTTTTGCAAAAATGGCTCCCAGAGAGCCTGCATTTCTGTTCAATATTTTGGATAGTAAGAGAATGCTTCAGCAAATATTTTACTGTATAGTTATATCTTACGCACGTATCAGCAATAAAATTGATACCACCAAACATGATTGTACGGTGAATCAGGTCCTATGTAAAAGTATTCATTGTTCCTTTTTTTCCAACTAATTTCTCTATTTTAATCGATTTTTAGTAACAATCTGTTTTTGCCTGAAAAATTCATATCTCTTCAATCAATGGAAGTAATGATCAAGAATTCAAGCATGCAATCACGCTAGAATGTCTTGTGTATTCGGCTGCAGAAAACAGATGGCCCGGGATGATGAGAATCGATGAGCAACTGGTCCGTTATGGATTTAATACTTTTCCTGCAAGATTTGGGTACACTAGAATTGGCATAGAGACTGTGGAAAAGAGTCATTTGAGGACTGAAGCTGCTCCAATACTTCTACCACCTCATTCATGTCTGGCCTGGATTGCGGTTCCAATGAGATGCACTGAATTGCAAGGCTAAGTGCTTTGAGTGCCCTTTTCTGATAGTACTGCCCATCAATATGAGCATCAAAGATTAGTGCAACTTTTTTTTTGTTGGCATGCTTGGCAGAACCACCTAGCGATGAAATGTTTTTCACAAAGTGAACTAAATTTTTTTCTCTAGGTGGCTTGCTATTGTCGAAAGCTCGTCTGCCAGATAACATTTCAAGCAGAACAACCCCATAACTGTATACATCACTTTTCGGAGTTGAGTTATCTTCGAAAGAGTAGCTCCCTGTAACTACCAAAGTTGAATCAACCATAGATTAGATGAAACTGCTTGTTGATATCATGTTGAGATAATAAAAGATGTAAAGGCTCCGTTTAGGTGTTAGATGAAGGATGATACCATCATCAATCATTTACTGTTTGGTAAAGACAATAGCAGTGACATATATGGTTACTTAAGGCTCCATATGGATATGTTTTGGTTCTTGAGATAATATGAGATTTTATGTCTAGTATAGGTGGTGATGGTAGAATACCTTCAGAAGTCTCAGGAGCTGCATACACACTGTGAGCAGCAGGTACATCAAAGAACCCATCCTCATACATAGCCACGTCCGCTTCAGTGAAACGGCTCCTATAACCCTGAAGCCTCTCAAAGGCCGAACCATAACCATAGAGTTTGGCATTATAGTCCTGTCATTTCAACATGAGAATTTGATATAAGAAGTCTAACAAAATTCCTCCAGAAGCCACAAACTTAAACATATGTCACATACTGAATCAAGAAGGATCTTGGAAGTTTCAAAGTCCCCATAAATCACTTTTGCCTCGTCACTATGAAGAAATGCTAGACCCTTGGCAGCACCAAGGGCAATCTTCATACGCCTGTGCCACGAAAGTCGTTTAAAGCGAGAAGCTCCTATTAACAAGATATGAGATCCTTAAAGTTATATATTCTCTATAGAATACCGGATATCAATGGTATTGAATCATCTGAAATTCTGAATGGCATTACTCACTATCGTATAGATGAATGTTCAGGCTTTTTTGAGGGATAAATTCATGCACCAGAAGCCGCATGCCATCCTCTAGGCAGTAACCAATCAGTTTTACAAGATTTGGGTGACCCAACTGTCCAAGGAAGCTAACTTCCGTCTGAAAACATTTACACAAATTCATCTAGGTAACTATATATTGTCAAGGAACAAAACCATTACAAATTTTTTGGTTAACGTTTAGGACATTTAACAATAATCATTCATTATTTAAGGAGCACTTTGAGCAATTGAGCACCAAATGTATATTAGCTTCCAACGGTCAAATAACTTGAGCAATTGGGAGGCTAAACAAATTATGGATTAATTTGACTATAAAAGATACAAGTGATACTCACCAACCAATCCTTATGACGCTGCAGGTTCCTTTGTTGGCTAAGCCTCTTTATTACAATGTTAATACCGGTACGAGTCTTGGCAGCTCTGAACGAATGCGCATCAATCCACCCCTTATAGACAGAACCAAGACCACCTTGAGCCATAATACTATCAGGACAGAAGTTTGTGGTGGCTGCTTTCAGCTCATTAAAGTCGAAGCTCCTCAAATGGAAGGACTGCAAGATCTCAACCTCTGTTCGAGGAGATGAAGGCACTAGCAGAAATGACATGACGTACACCTTGTTATTCGAATGCAATCATAGACATTTAAGGTAAATACAAGACAACTGCAGTATATGCTCCACCTTCAATGATTATGACAAAGGAATGACATCTCAAAAAAAAATATATGACAAAGGAGTGAAGGACTGAATCTTTACACTAGATATATCTCTAACATACCAATGTGAGGTGGACTCTCAGATTTGGTTCTAGCACCATATGAAGCCATGCCCTGCAGTTCCATTTGCACAATTTGAGTGGGACACACACACACACACACAGAAGGAACATACTGAAAAGATCTTAAAAGGAAGAACTCCTGTATGGTTAAAGTATAATATGGCCATTACACTTAAGCCTACCAATTTTTCATACAAGAATCCTTAATTAGTAAACTAATTCGTTCACTACGTTTTACTGCTAGATATTACATCAAACACAAATTAAAATAATGTTTGTCTTTGATTCATGTACCTTTGCAGCAGAGCTCAACATTGGTAAGCAAGGAATATTTCCATCACAGATATTGAGCCCATATGAAGCTGAAGTATCCGAAACTGAAAGTGGATCAGGTGGATGATCCACAGATTCAGCAGCAGTGGAATTGTTAACTGCATATATGCTGTCATGCACTGTGTTTATTTCCGGTGCCACAGTGACGCGTTGTGCAATAAGGTACCCCTTCACGCTTGTGCGAAGTCCACCACTAGTACTCATAGCTAGTCTCAGTCACTAAGAAACTAAATCAGCCCTTGACAACTGAAACCAATTATCAGAAACTAAAAGTAATCAGCAGCTGGCTAGTAGAGGCACTAGTCATATCAGAATCTTGTAATAAAGGCTATGAAAAATTTGAAAGCTATAAAACTCAAGACTCATGTAATTCAAATAACTAGGATTGAATTACCCAACAAAAAACTTACAAAGAGCAGATGCTATGTATACAATTTAATAACAAGCTAAAACTGGCTGATATGAATTAGAGGAAAAGGAAAACTCATAAACGATGATCAAGAAGCTTACGAGTTAAAGCAGAGTGAGACAGAGCGAGGAAGAGAGACAGGGAGCAGATGACAAAGAGCAAAGACTTAAGAGGCAGGACCAAGACTTGGACGCACTATGTGGTATCATGTTTTGACAAATCAACACGTTTTCTACTCTTAATTATCTCATAAATTACTTGGAATTAGAAACCAATTCATGTCAACTTCCGTTTCTGCCCTATTGGTGGCGTTCCGACTACAAATGAAGATAGAAAACTTCCAATTATCAGAACAGACTTCACTGCTTCCGAGTAATGATCAGCTCAAGCAGCAAGACCACGCTGCTTGATGCTCACAAAGTGGAGTGATGATCGGACCTTGTGTTCCTCATATTCCAGGCCCAGAATGAGAAATGCTTCAGTGACAAGTAACCATACAGACGTTCACAAAACAAAGAATCTGTACAATATAACTGTTGCAGTACAAACCCATTACAAGAGATGAATTTCAATACATGTGTATATATATATATATATATATATATATATATATATATATATATATATATATATGTATGTATGATTTTCAATAAACGTCACAGTATACTCAAGGGTGTTAAATGAATTGCCGGCGTCATTGATGCTTTCCCTCCACTAATTAGGACCATTTCTTGAACTCGCTTGTGCATTTTGGCAAGGTTTATCTTGAGAGATCCTCAAGTCATCCATGTCACAGGATTGCTGAAGCTTCTCCAATGCTTTTACCACATTATTCATGTTTGGCCTAAGCTTGGGATTTCTTGATAAGCATTGAAATGCAAGGTCAACTGCTTTAAGAGAAGTAGTCACAGAGAACTGGCCTTTAATATGACCATCAAAAATCTGGAGAACTCTGTGTTTTCTGACGAGGTAAGGTTTAGCCCATTCAACTAAGTTCTGTTCCCCCGGTGGCCGGTTCGTGTCAAAAACTCGTTTTCCAGACAACAATTCGAGCATAACAACTCCAAAACCATACACATCACATTTGGCGGTCAAACGACCTTCAACATAAACAAAGGGATAAAACAGAGATCAGAAAGCAGCTGCCTAATACTTTTGGAATCTGTATATACTCTAAAACATAAAAACTAGAGCAAAGAATTGAAATAGCAGAAGCTAGTCATTCATCAGGGATCAAGGGGACTATCAAGAATGGAGAGTGTCATATCTGGTCCATAACATTTAATCTTATTTCTTTCTTTTCTACAAATGAATGAATAACAGAAACCTGGCCTGCGTCAGAGACGAAAAACATCTGCGGTGACAAAATGCACAGAATATAGATAAAGGTACAAAAGTATTCCAGGGTACATTGCTTCTGTATTTGAACAAAAATATCTTTATACACTACGATACCTGTAGCTATATACTCGGGAGCTGCATATCCATATGTGCCCAAGACCCTTGTTTCTAAATACTCTGGAGCTGCATATCCATATGTTCCCATGATGACCTTTGTTTTAGCACCTGGGTGTCTGATTGATCGCCCATCCACGACCAAACCAAAATCAGAGAGTTTGACATTGTAGGTCTATAATTTCCAATGAAAAATATGAAGTGAGCAAGTCTACCAGAAATCCACAAGTCTTTTACAAGCCATAAGATTCAGCACTCAAATGTTTCACTTACTGAATCCAACAGAATATTAGATGATTTGAAGTCACGAAATATAAGTTGTGCTTCATTGTGAAGAAATGCTAGAGCCTTTGCAGCACCAAGGGCAATCTTCATACGAGCATTCCATGAAAGTGGTTCAACTTCAAAGTTAGAACTCCCTGTTCCACAACATTCAAATCCAAACATACAACTTGCATAAATATTAGATATGTTTGATCTCCTTACTGATGGTAATGCCTTCTTTGAAAGATCAAGTGGCTAAAGGGTGATCATAACTCACCTCTAAATAAATGATTCTCCAAACTGCCACGGGGGACAAATTCATACACCAGAAGCAGTTCGTTATCCTCTGAACAATAGCCTATCAACTTCACAAGATTTGGGTGACGCAACTGTCCGAGGTAGTAAACTTCTTTCTGATTGAAGAGAAGTATAAAGTCAATAAATTTATGTCATAATATTACATGTAGCATCACACTTAGCTGTAACAACTAACAACTGTGAGCAAAATCCATTAAGATTTGGCCTTCAACTACACTCAATTTGATATTAATGTGTGCCAGGTCCTCAAATGTTTGATCTACCATACTTGACTAACATGATCAATTTCAGTTATCAAAAGGAAACACCATATATCAGGAGAGTGCATGTAAGAAAATGAACAAAAAAGTGATACTCACAGACCATTCCTCCCGACCCTGCATACTATCTTGGTTAAGCCTCTTTATAGCAATAGCCATTCCTGTACCAGGCTCGGAAGCTGCTAATGAATTCTGATCAATCCACCCCTTATAGACAGGACCAAAACCGCCTTCACCCAGCACAGTATCAGGCCGAAAGTTCCTGGTAGTAGCTTTCAGTTCATTATAAAAGAAGCTCTTTAGCAAGATCTCAACGTCTGTCCGAGGATTTGAAGGCACTGAGACAGATGACAACCTTTGATATTAGAATTTCGTCCAATACATCTAACGTAAATGGTAAAATGCTATCAGCAACATACACCCCAAACCTTCAATTATATGACAAAAGGAGTTTTAAAGTCACATCAATCTGCAATGTAATTAAGATGTATAGTAAAACTGTTGATGTCCTGGTGTTCATAGTACATGGATAAACTTTCAGACTTGATGCTTTCAGAGTTATCATAGTACATAAATTATTTCAACTGATAGTTTTTGTTTCCAGAGTTGTGTAAGGTAAATTATTGGATTACAATTTTTAGTTCCCTGCCTTCTTGTTTTGTTGTCTACCTCAGAATCCATACTTGCAACTGTTAAACTACTCTTTGGTGTAGTGGAAAACAGGAAATTCACAATTAAAAGATGGTAATAAAACCGAATTTTCCACGAGGATCTTTGATATGATGATCATTCATTGTGTGTAGTATCTCTTACTATCTACCCTTTTGATATACGTACCCTTATATACAAAAGGACCAGGAAAACAACTTTTCATCTACACACTTTTAATATAACAAATCATGAAATAGATGGTGAATCGCAAATATACCTCTGTAAGGCAGACTCTCAGCTCTGATTCTAGTTCCATTTGAATCCCTGCTCTGCAATTTCTCTAAACAATATAAGTGGGCGAAAACATGTGTATGCACATAATGGCAAGCATTTTAAAGAACTGCAGAAACTTACTAATTTATCTGTAACTAATAGCAAATCATACATGTACTAAGTCACTTTTTCTAGTAGCATATACCGTATAGGTATGGCTGACAACATATGGAATGCATTAACAAATTACCAATGTGTGACTTTGATTAATGTACCTTTGAAGCAAAGCTCAATATTGGCAAGCAACGAATGCCACCACTAAACCTACTAAACCGAAATGAGTTAGTTGAGTCTAAGTCCATCCTGGTCTCTTGTTCTGTATCAGCTGCTAGGGGCGCAGTGAAATTGCGATTGGTGCTCTCATTTTCATGCACTGTATCTGAAGCCATAGTGATCCGCTGCGAGAGGAGGTAACCCTTCACGCTTGTACGAATTCCCCCACCCATATCTTCAATGGAAAACTCTGCAAGTCATGCATTTAACACAATTACATTACCACTTTTGGAACTTAATAACTCGAAACTTATTCTGTGGCAACCAAGACATCCGAAGGCCAAGTAGTTAATAGCTAGCGGTACTAGAGAATTCAGAAAAAAAAAAACCTGAGATTTATCTTGATCAAAACCAAGAACACATGCGTTCAATTCAGTCAGTAAATCCCATCAAAGTTTCTGGTGTTCCCATATAAACTTGTACCAAAATTTATCTAGAAAATTACCGGTTGCAGCTTCTGATCACTTCCAACTCCTCTGGTCAACTTCCTGAGTATTGAAGCAGATTCAGTTGTTCAAGGGGAAGCTGGAAATCAAGAATTAGAGATAAAGTGCTATATGAATTGTAATTTGCATAAACAATAATCGAGAAGCTTCTAAGTAAACCAAAGACAGAGACAGCTCTTGAAAAGCCGAGGAGGAGAAAAAGTTGACTTGGACCCGCTCAGTAGCATCATGTTGACCAATAGTTTTCAACATTCGACTGAGGGAGGAAAATTGTTGCACTGCTCGAACTTTTTTTTTTTTGACGCTCTTTACGGATTCATTTGAACTTCCAAGCTTCCACCAATGATCGGATTCTGAATATGTTAAAGAGATTTGCATGATGTAGTTTCGAAACTCTGTTTCTAATGGAATTATTCTCTCCTATATCCCAAATAGCCGTTCAAACTAGGAAAATAATTATACAGCATGCATAAAATTATGTCAAGTATGAGAAGCAGTTGTTACATAGCTGGTTCCATTTGCACCTCTGCTGCGATATTTACGACCATTACTTGAACTGGCATGAATATTCTGGCGAGGTTCGTTATGACTTAGTTATGAGACATGTCACCGGATTCCTGAAGCTCCTCCAAAGCTTTCACCACATCATTCATGTTTGGCCTAAGCTTGGGATTTGTTGATACGCATAGAAGTGCAAGGTCAGCTGCTTTAAGAGCTGTAGCAACAGAGTACTGTCCTTCAATACGAGCATCGATGATTTGAAGAACTCTGTGTGTTCTGACACGGTCAGAATTAAACCATTGACTCCATTCAACTAAATTATGTTTCCCTGCTGGCCGGTCAGATCCACCTGTCCCCATGACCCTTGTTGAGATATGACTTCTCTCGCCTGCTGGTCCATCCTTGACCAGACTAAAACTACAGAGTTTTGCATTGTACGTCTAAAAAAATAAGGTGTGAGCAAGTCTACCAGAAGTTTCCAAGTAGGCATTAGAATCAGCAGTAAAATGATGTACTTACTGAATCCAGGAGGATGTTAGAACACTTTATGTTCCGATGGATCACGTTTATGTCACCACTGTGAAGAAATGCAGCACCAAAGGCAATCTTCATACGAAGCGTCCATGACAGTGGTTGAGAGACAGAACCCCCTGTTCCAACAACAACATTACATTTTTTAAATTGAAGATCAAATGGGTTAAAAAGTAGTGAAGAAAGTTCATTAACTCACTCCTAAATAGATGATTATTCAAGCTTCCACAAGGCATAAATTCGTACACCAGAAGCTGGTTGTCATCCTCAGTGCAGTAACCAATCAATCTCACAAGATTTGGGTGACGCAATGACCATGCCATTACCAGGCTTGGCAGCTCTTAATGAATTGCCATCAACCCAACCCTTGAAGACACATCCATAACCACCTTCTCCCACCATATTAGCAGAATGAAAGTCCGTGGTAGCTCTTTTCAGTTCACTAAAGGCGAAGGTCTTTAAGGTGGGGAACATCAAGATTTCACCTTCTGTCCGAGGAGTTGAAGGCACTGAGACTGATGAAAATTTAATACTGGAATCAAATCCTTGACAAGTAACACAAAAGTTGAAGAAGTTGTAACTAACTAATGTATAATTAGAAGTAGAATTTCACCTTCATTCATGTAACAAATTGGAGTTCTAGTATATGAATTATAGCACTCAGTACAATGACTATTTTGGTTTCTGCTATTCAAAGTACATTGAAATTTTAATTTCGGCATTGATTTGGCTTTCACTAGATGAAAAATTCATATTATACTAACCACCTTGATTTACATAGAAGATACTAAACCATTAAACAGTGGACTAGTGGATGAATTGTAGACGTAGCAGTGTGAGGAGAACTCTGACCTCCGGTTATAGTCAGTAGTCACATAAGAAGCCATACCCTGCGGTTAGTTACAGTTACAAATCATAAGTAGGCAGATGCCTAAAATTTAACAATACACACAGATGACAGCTCAGCAAGAATTGCAGAACTATACTTGTCTCAGGCCTAACAGTTGTAAGTAATCTTCCAAATGAGGCCTATTTGTATTATAATCCTTCAAGAAAGGAAACAATTGCACATGTTCCATTAACCAACATTCCCTATTTCCAATCAAGATGACTCCTAAGTAGATTCATTAGTGAGTTGCAATCTGACTTGACTCATCTCCTATATACATATTACATAGCATTCATATAAAATGAAAAATTAATTTTGGAGTATAACTCATGTACCTTTGCAGCAGAGCTCAACATTGGCAAGCAAGGAAAAGTTCCATCACACATATTGATCCCGTATGAAGCTGAAGTCTCCGAAACTGAAAGCGGAAGTGGACGATCCACAGAGTCTGTAGCAGTGGAATTGCTAGTTACATTCATGCTCATCTCATTGTCATGCACTGTGTTTATTTCCGGTGCCACAGTGACGCGTTGTGCAATAATGTACCCCTTCACGCTTGTCCGAAGCCCACCACTCATCTTCTTGGTCTTCAAGAACTAGTACCAACTACCAAGTAGGCAATAGCAGTATCAGATAAGTTTATTAAGCTATATAACACCCAAAAAATAAAAAGGCTAGTAAGCTCATGAACCTCCACCTTCAAAAATCAAACCCCTGCAATCAATCCAATCACACAAACATAACCTGGATTCTTGAAAATTGCCGAGCATATTAAACTAAACAAGAAAATTAAATACATGAAATGATCAGAGCCCAGTTGTTCAGAAGTTGTACACATGCAAGAGTATATTATAAATCTGATGATACATCCAACAATGAAGAGAAAACTCACAAACGATGATTATGGAGTTGATCAACGTGTTAGAATTCCAGACCAAATAATGATGTTATTTTAGGTTTTCCTATGTGGAAATTGTGAGGGGTTTCTAAAACCTAGGTGAAGCTTCATGAACCTTAAAGCTTGTGGAGGCTTCTAGACAAATGGTGAAGGCTCTTAAATAAAGGAAAGTGTGGAAGCTTCATGAAGTATGAAAGGTTCATGAAGGTGCAAGTTGTTGAAGGGGTCTAGAGAGTTCCTCCATGGCCTATAAAAGGGGAGGCCACTTACCCATTCAATCAAGCATTCAAGCTTGAAGTCATCATCTTCCAAGTAGAGAAGAGTGTCCACTCTAACTAGAGAGTGTAGTGTTGTAGGTAGCAAAACAAGTGTGAGAGAGTGTTTCCTTCAAATGTGTTCTTGAAGTTGTCTACCTCTTGTGTACCCACCATTTGATAGTGAAAGTTCTTGTTGTTGCTGCCCCGTGGACGTAGGCAAATTGCCGAACCACGTTACATCCGGTGTTCTCTTTCCTTTACTCTTTTGCTTCCTTGTTTACTAATACTTTGTGTGTTTGAGTTTATACTTCCATTATCTCTATTTTTCCCAACAGTGGTATCAGAGCCCTTGGTTCGTAGGGCGTGGGTGTTACAATGGAATGTTCAAGGAGTACCATGGTGCGACTCAACCAGTCAAATTGGATTACATGGAAGCCGCAAATGGAGGACATCCTCTATTGCAAAGATTTGCATGAGCCCATCGAAGGAGTCGAGGCTAAGCCGGAAGGGACTTCAGATGCTAATTGGAAGAAGATGAACCGCAAGGCGATCGGTCATATTCGGGAGTGAGTGGACGATAGTGTGTTCCACCATGTAGCCAACGAAACCGATGCGCACGAGTTATGGAAGAAGTTGGAGTCCTTGTTCGAGAAAAAGACTGCCGCCAAGAAAGCCTTTTTAATCAAAGAGCTTGTCAACATGAAGTATAGTGATGGTGTGAGGGTCACCGAGCATCTAAACAACTTCCAAAGTACAATTAATCAATTGACAACCATGGAGATGGCGATCGATGATGAATTACAAGCACTGTTGTTGTTGGGGTCGTTGCCGGATAATTGGGAGACTTTTGTCATCACTGTAAGTAACTCTGCTCCTAATGGTAAATTGACTATGGATAATGTCAAAAGTAACTTGTTGAATGAAGAGACAAGGAGAAAAACCTCAAGCTCCGACAATAGCCAAGTCTTCGTGGCGGAGAACAGAGGAAGGAGCAAGAGTAGAGGACCCAAAGGTCATGGAAGGAGTGTAAGCCGATCCAGAATGAGGTTCAACGGAAAGTGCCATCATTGTGGCATTTTTGGGCACATGAAGAAAATTGTCACAAGTTGAAAAAGGATCCAAGGGAGGTGCGAGAAGGCAGTTCTCAACCAAAGGATGACACAAGGAACACAACCGTTGCCGTGTGCAATGATGTGTATGAGTTCATTTGCCTTGAAGGAGAATGACTACATGTTCATGACGATACTCCCGGTGTTCCATGGGTCGTTGATTCCGGAGCCTCTTTCCATGCCACTCCAAATAAGGAGTTCTTCTCTACATATAGAGGTGGAGAATTTGGGATTGTAAAGATGGGCAACGAAGGGTACTCCAAGATTGCAGGAGTTGGAGATGTTTGCCTTGAGATTGATTTGGGGAACAAACTTATGTTGAAAGATGTTCGACATGTTCCCGGCTTACGTCTCAATTTGATGTCAACCGGCGTGCTTGATCGGGAAGGATATCATCATCACGGAGGAGACCAAAAGTGGAAGCTTACCAGAGGATCACTAGTGGTGGCTAGATGGAAGCTGTGTTGTACCCTCTACAAGACATACGACAAGATATGTAAAGGGGAGTTGAACATTGGAGAAGACTCTTCCCCAAGTCTATGGCATAAGCGGCTGGGCCACATGAGCGAGAAAGGATTGCAAGTTCTGGCAAAGAAGTCTCTTATTCCCTTTGTCAAAGGTACCTCTCTTGACTCTTGTGATCACTGTTTGTTTGGTAAGCAGCAGAAAGTCAGCTTTTTTAATACATTCGCCAAAAAGGAGAATCTTTTAGACCTAGTACATACTGATGTATGTGGCCCCATGGAAGTTGACTCACTAGATCATAACAAGTATTTTGTTACTTTTATTGATGATGCTTCACGGAAGGTTTGGGTGTATTTGTTGAAATCAAAAGACCAGGTGTTCCAAACCTTCAAGGAGTATCATGCCATGGTGGAGAGGGAAACGGGGCGAACCCTTAAGTGTCTCCGCAGTGATAATGGTGGAGAGTATACTTCGAACGAGTTCAGAGGTTATTGTTCGAAGCATGACATTAGACACATAAAAACAGTACCTAGCACCCCACAGCATAATGGTGTAACAGAAAGGATGAACCGCACCATTTTGGAGAAAGTGAGAAGCATGCTGAAAACGGCGAACCTTGCGAAGAAGTTTTGGGGTGAAGCAGTAACAATCGCGTGTTACCTCATCAACCGAATACCATGTGTACCGCTGGGCTTGGAGACCCCAGAGAGTGTTTGGACCGGTAGGATCGCTTCATACTCTCACTTGAGAGTGTTTGGGTGCAAATCATTTGCACATGTGCCAAAGAAGGACAGATCAAAGCTAGATGATAAGGCCATACCATGTATCTTCCTTGGGTATGGAAATGAAGAAATGGGCTACCGGTTATGGAATCTGATAACTAAGAAGTTATTCAGAAGCAGAGATGTGGTGTTCCATGAGGACCAGACTATCACGGATTTTGACAAGACTATCTTAAAGGATGCATACCGCCTCACCTATGACTCCTCACCGCTTCAAGAAGAATCTGCAGGTGCCGCGAATGATGTCGCGAATGAAGCTGCAGATGTGGCGAATGATGAAACAGAAGCTGCAGAGGTTGCAAATGATGTCCAGGAGGCCGCGAATGATGTTCAAGAGGCTGCGAATGATGATCAGGCTACCGTGAATGATGATCAGATTCAGGAGGATGATGATCAGGGGGAGCCTAATCAAGAGCAACAACAGGCGAATGCCCAAGTACCAGTTCGAAGATCTCGAAGAGCGCCGAAGCCAAGCGCCAAGTATCCTTCTTCCCAATATATTTTGCTTACCAGTGATGGAGATAATCCATATTCCAGATACATTTTGTTGACCGGTGATGGAGAGCCTAAAAGCTTTGAGGAAGCAAAGACTCATGCAGACGACGACAAATGGATGTTAGCCATGAAGTCTGAGATGGAGTCCTTGATAAAGAATGGTACCTACGAGTTGGTGGAGCTTCCTAAAGGCAGAAAAGCTCTCAAGAACAAATGGGTGTTTAAGCTGAAGAAGGATGAGAATGACAAGTTGACAAAGTTCAAGGCCCCCGTTTGGTTGTCAAAGGTTTCGGGCAAAAGGAAGGAGTTGACTTTGAGGAGATTTTCTCACCTGTTGTCAAGATGACCTCTATTAGAGTAATCTTGGGCATGGCAGCTAGCATGGATCTTGAGGTGGAGCAGTTAGATGTGAAGACTGCATTTCTACACGGTGATTTGGAGGAGGAAATATATATGGAGCAACCTGAAGGTTTTAAGGTTGAAGGTAAAGAACACATGGTTTGCAAATTAAAGAAAAGTCTGTATGGGCTGAAGCAAGCGCCAAGACAATGGTACAAGAAATTTGACTCATTCATGGTGAGTCATGGGTACAAGAGGACTGATGCAGATCCATGTGTGTACATTCACCGATTCGCTGGAGGTAACTTCATAATTTTGTTACTTTATGTTGATGATATGTTGATTGTGGGGCAAGATGTTTCAATGATCTGCAAGTTGAAGGCAGATTTGTCAAAGTCTTTTGATATGAAAGACTTAGGTCCAGCTAAACAGATTTTGGGCATGGAGATTACACGTGACAGGAAGGCAAAGAAGTTGTGGTTATCATA
The DNA here is from genome assembly GCA_009720345.1 of Fragaria iinumae. Taxonomy (NCBI): domain Eukaryota; kingdom Viridiplantae; phylum Streptophyta; class Magnoliopsida; order Rosales; family Rosaceae; genus Fragaria; species Fragaria iinumae. The sequence continues at coordinate 21,191,266 of CM019123.1, read as the reverse complement.
GGAGAGGTATGTTGAACGAGTGCTTGAAAGGTTCAACATGAAAGGAGCCAAGGCAGTGAGCTCGCCTCTAAGTAATCACTTCAAGCTAAGTATATTATTATGCCCAACTACACAAGAGGAGAAAGACAAGATGGCAAATATCCCTTACTCGTCAGCTGTTGGCAGTCTTATGTATGCCATGGTATGTACTCGTCCGGATATTGCTCATACAGTTGGTGTTGTTAGTAGATATTTATCTAACCTTTGCAATGAGTATTGGGAGGCTGTTAAGTGGATACTTAAGTACTTGAGAGGCACCTCAAAGTTGTGTTTGTCTTTCGGTGGTTCTGGACCCATTTTGGAGGGTTTCACAGATGCAGATTTAGCTGGGGACCTAGATAACAGAAAATCCACTTCTGGTTACTTGTTTACATTTTGTGGGGGAGCTGTGTCATGGCAGTTCAAGTTACAGAAGTGTGTCACCTTGTCCACTACCGAAGCTGAGTATATAGCGGTGAATGAAGCAGGCAAGGAAATGTTATGGCTGCAAAGGTTCATTCGCGAGTTGGGAGTGAAGCAAGAAAGGTATGTGGTGCATTGTGATAGTCAAAGTGCTATTCATTTGAGTAAAAACTCAGTATATCATCCTCGCACCAAACACATCGATCTCCGCTACCATTGGATAAGAGATCTAGTGTCGAAGAAGCTCTTGCAGTTAAGGAAAGTTCACACCAACGAGAATATTTCTGATATGTTGACCAAAGTTGTGCCGCAACACAAGTTGGAGTATTGCAGTAAGTCCGCTGGGATGAACTTCAAGTAAGAAGTCTTGCCTGATATTCCCCGGGTTGGTCTGGAGGGGGAGATTGTTAGAATTCCAGACCAAATAATGATGTTATTTTAGGTTTTCCTATGTGGAAATTGTGAGGGGTTTCTAGAACCTATGTGAAGCTTCATGAACCTTGAAGCTTGTGGAGGCTTCTAGACAAATGGTGAATGCTCTTAAATAAAGAAAAGTGTGGAAGCTTCATGAAGTATGGAAGGTTCATGAAAGTGCAAGTTGTTGAAGGGGTCTAGAGAGTTCCTCCATGGCCTATAAAAGGGGAGGCCACTTACCCATTCAATCAAGCATTCAAGCTTGAAGTCATCATCTTCCAAGTAGAGAAGAGTGTCCACTCTAACTAGAGAGTGTAGTGTTGTAGGTAACAAAACAAGTGTGAGAGAGTGTTTCCTTCAAATGTGTTCTTGAAGTTGTCTATCTCTTGTGTACCCACCATTTGATAGTGGAAGTTCTTGTTGTTGCTGCCCCGTGGACGTAGACAAATTGCCGAACCACGTTACATCCGGTGTTCTCTTTCCTTTACTCTTTTGCTTCCTTGTTTACTCATATTTTGTGTGTTTGAGTTTATACTTCCATTATCTCTATTTTTCCCAACACAAAGAGAAGGCCAGAAACACAGAAATCTGGAAAAGCAGAGGAGAACGATGGGGATGAGGTCGATCAAGTCATCAAGAGCTAGCCAGACTCCAATGAAGAGACAGATAGAAGTGATGCTCACCAACCAGTCCTTATGATGCTGCAGGCTCCTTTGTTGGCTAAGCCTCTTTATTACAATGTTAATACCGGTACCAGTCTTGGCAGCTCTGAACGAATGCGCATCAATCCACCCCTTATAGACAGAACCAAGACCACCTTGAGCCATAATACTATCAGGACAGAAGTTTGTGGTGGCTGCTTTCAGCTCATTAAAGTCAAAGCTCCTCAAATGGAAGGACTGCAAGATCTCAACCTCTGTAGTGTGGGAAGTAAATCACCTGTACCCGATTTCTAAGACCACATAGATAAAAACAAGAAAATGATCAAAACTCGAGATGACCCAAATTATGTATCTAATTTCCCACAAGATCTAATGAGGGAGCAAAGGAAGAATTGATGGACGATGAAGAAGAGGGAAGGTAGAAAGGAAGAAGACGCCGAATGACTGAATGAGTCTGGGAGTCTTTTTTTTTTCTTTCATTAAAAAAAAATAACAGTAATTAGAATTAACAGGGTTAAACTTATGTTAAGTTGAGTTAAGTGGAATTCCACATGTCAGACTTCTATTGTAGGCACATAATGGGCACAGGGAAATTGGGAACATGAGATTTACTTCCAGTGGTGTGAACCGTGTGATGATGAACCTTGTGTTCCTCATATTCCAGGCCAAGAATGAGAAATGCTTCAGTGACAAGTAACCATACAGACGTTCACAAAACAAAGAATCTGTACAATATAACTGTTGCAGTACAAACCCATTACAAGAGATGAATTTCAATACATGTATATATATATATATATATATGTATGTATGATTTTCAATAAACGTCACAGTATACTCAAGGGTGTTAAATGAATTGCCGGCGTCATTGATGCTTTCCCTCCACTAATTAGGACCATTTCTTGAACTCGCTTGTGCATTTTGGCAAGGTTTATCTTGAGAGATCCTCAAGTCATCCATGTCACAGGATTGCTGAAGCTTCTCCAATGCTTTTACCACATTATTCATGTTTGGCCTAAGCTTGGGATTTCTTGATAAGCATTGAAATGCAAGGTCAACTGCTTTAAGAGAACTAGTCACAGAGAACTGGCCTTTAATATGACCGTCAAAAATCTGGAGAACTCTGTGTTTTCTGACGAGGTAAGGTTTAGCCCATTCAACTAAGTTCTGTTCCCCCGGTGGCCGGTTCTTGTCAAAAACTCGTTTTCCAGACAACAATTCGAGCATAACAACTCCAAAACCATACACATCACATTTGGCGGTCAAACGACCTTCAACATAAACAAAGGGATAAAACAGAGATCAGAAAGCAGCTGCCTAATACTTTTGGAATCTGTATATACTCTAAAACATAAAAACTAGAGCAAAGAATTGAAATAGCAGAAGCTAGTGGGATCAAGGGGACTATCAAGAATGGAGTGTCATATCTGGTCCATAACATTTAATCTTATTTCTTTCTTTTCTACAAATGAATGAATAACAGAAACCTGGCCTGCGTCAGAGACGAAAAACATCTGCGGTGACAAAATGCACAGAATATAGATAAAGGTACAAAAGTATTCCAGGGTACATTGCTTCTGTATTTGAACAAAAATATCTTTATACACTACGATACCTGTAGCTATATACTCGGGAGCTGCATATCCATATGTGCCCAAGACCCTTGTTTCTAAATACTCTGGAGCTGCATATCCATATGTTCCCATGATGACCTTTGTTTTAGCACCTGGGTGTCTGATTGATCGCCCATCCATGACCAAACCAAAATCAGAGAGTTTGACATTGTAGGTCTATAATTTCCAATGAAAAATATGAAGTGAGCAAGTCTACCAGAAATCCACAAGTCTTTTACAAGCCATAAGATTCAGCACTCAAATGTTTCACTTACTGAATCCAACAGAATATTAGATGATTTGAAGTCACGAAATATAAGTTGTGCTTCATTGTGAAGAAATGCTAGAGCCTTTGCAGCACCAAGGGCAATCTTCATACGAGCATTCCATGAAAGTGGTTCAACTTCAAAGTTAGAACTCCCTGTTCCACAACATTCAAATCCAAACATATTAGGCATAAATAATAGATATGTTTGATCTCCTTACTGATGGTAATGCCTTCTTTGAAAGATCAAGTGGCTAAAGGGTGATCATAACTCACCTCTAAATAAATGATTCTCCAAACTGCCACGGGGGACATATTCATACACCAGAAGCAGTTCGTTATCCTCTGAACAATAGCCTATCAACTTCACAAGATTTGGGTGACGCAACTGTCCGAGGTAGTAAACTTCTTTCTGATTGAAGAGAAGTATAAAGTCAATAAATTTAAGTCATAATATTACATGTAGCATCACACTTAGCTGTAACAACTAACAACTGTGAGCAAAATCCATTAAGATTTGGCCTTCAACTACACTCAATTTGATATTAATGTGTGCCAGGTCCTCAAATGTTTGATCTACCATACTTGACTAACATGATCAATTTCAGTTATCAAAAGGAAACACCATATATCAGGAGAGTGCATGTAAGAAAATGAACAAAAAAGTGATACTCACAGACCATTCCTCCCGACCCTGCATACTATCTTGGTTAAGCCTCTTTATAGCAATAGCCATTCCTGTACCAGGCTCGGAAGCTGCTAATGAATTCTGATCAATCCACCCCTTATAGACAGGACCAAAACCGCCTTCACCCAGCACAGTATCAGGTCGAAAGTTCCTGGTAGCAGCTTTCAGATCATTATAAAAGAAGCTCTTTAGCAAGATCTCAATGTCTGTCCGAGGATTTGAAGGCACTGAGACAGATGACAACCTTTGATATTAGAATTTCATCCCAGTACAGCAATACATCTAACGTAAGTGGTAAAAAATAGTATCTACGAACAGTCCACCCTTTGATATACCCTCATTAGTCATATATGAAAGGCCAAGGCCGGAAAATCATCTACGAACATTTAATATAACAAACCATTAAAAATAGAGGATGAATAGCAAACATACCTCTGTAAGGCAGGCTCTCAGCTCTGATGCTAATTCCATTTGAAACCCTGCTCTGCAATTCCACTAAACTATATAAGTGGGGGGAAGAAAATAAATACTAGCTAACGAGTTCGGCAAGAAACAAGAACATATATATGCACACAATGGCAAGCATGTTAAAGAAGAACAACAGAAACTTACTAAATTTGTCTGTAACTAATAGCAAATCATACATGTACAGATTCACTTTTTCTAGCAGCATATACCATATAGGTATGGCTGACAAGTGACAACATATGGAATGCATTAACCAATTACCAATGTGTGACTTTGATTAATATACCTTTGAAGCGAAACTCAATATTGGCAAGCAACGGATTACACCACTAAACCTACCGAACCGATATGAGTTAGTTGTATCCAACTCCATCCTCGTCTCTTGTTCTGTATCAGCAGCTTCGGCTGCTAAGGGCGCAGTGAAACTGCGATTGCTGCTCTCGTTTTCATGCACTGTATCCGAAGCCATAGTGATCCGCTGCGAAAGGAGGTAACCCTTCACGCTTGTACGAATTCCCCCACCCATATCTTCAATGGAAAACTCTGCAAGTCATGCATTTACCAAGAACACATGTGTTCAATTCAGTCAGTAAATTCCCATCAAAGTTTCTCGTGATCCCATATAGACTTGTACCAAAAACTTTCTAGAGAATTACCTGTTGCAGCTTCTGATCACTTCCAACTCCTCTGATCAACTTCCCGAGTATTGAAGAAACAGAGAAAGTTGTTCTGATCCCCTCAATTCCGAGATCGTGGGGGCAATACTGACTTTCCTGAGTACTGAAGCTGATTCAGTTCTTCAAGTGAAGCTGGAAATCGAGAAACTGAGGAACTTGTCAGTTAAAAAGTGAAGGAAACCAAGTGTTGTAAACTCGCATATTTGCTTTGTATACAATTTAGGAAGAAAGAAAGAAACTGACCGAGTTCAAACGGCCGATGAGTGATGATGACTCATCAACGATGATTAAGAAGCATACGAGTGAACCAGAGACAGACAGCTCCTGGAAAACTGATGATTAAGAAGCATACGATGACAAGTTTTCAACTCTTACAGAATTGTTGTTCTGTTTAAACCTTTTTTTTTTTTTTTTTTTCATTTCTTAATACACCTGTTACGAAAATTTATTTGATCTTGTGATTCTTCCCCTCTTGGTGTTTTTTGTGTTTCCAGAGTTCCTTTCTTCGTTTTGTTCTCTACATTAAGTGATGAGTTGTGGTAAATTGTTGATGTTTAGCTATTTTAATGGGCATTCCATCTATCAAAGAAGATCAAGGCCTACAGTTTGATGTTGCAGAGTACTAAGCAGCCAAACAATCCTTGTGTTGTGTGACAGCTGAGCAGGACCTATAATTTGATGTTGCACAGTACTACCTGGTCAATGGTTCCTGAGGACTAAACCTCATGATGTTACACGAAACAAAATGCTTTAGAGAACAGTGTAATGATGAAGACATTCACAGAACAAAAGCTGTACAATAATCGATAATCGTAGTACACATTCATTACAAGATTACAGTGTTCAATATATATATATGCCCTCCTTGTTCTCCTCCCTCTCTCCATCGCTCTCTCCCCTCCTCTATGGCATGAAACACCATTTTACTTGATTTGAATCAATGAAAGTAATAGTAGACCGTGCATGGATGTCTTAAGAATTTCCGCGCGAAGCAGCTGGCCTGTGAAGAGAAGCTTTTCTTGCACTGCTGGTTCCGTTCATACTTCTCCTTCGATTTTGGGGACCATTACTTGAACTGGCATGGAGATTTTGGCGAGGTTCGTTCTGAGAGGGTCCTGGACCCTCCATGTCTTCAGGTTCCTGAAGCTGCTCCAATGATTTCACCACGTCACTCATGATTGGCCTAAACTTGGGTTCTGTTGATAAGCATCGAATTGCAAGGTTAACAGCTTTAAGAGCTGTAGCTACAGAATACTGGCCGTCAATACGAGCATCAAAAACTTGGAGAACTCTACGTTTGCTGGCAAGGTAAGGTTTGGCCCATTCAACTAAGCTGTGTTCCCCTGTCGGCCGGTTCTTGTCCACAGCTCGTCTTCCAGACAACATTTCAAGCATAACAACCCCAAAACTATACACATCACTTTTGGCGGTTAAATGACCTTCAAAAAAGAAAGGAAGATACAAGGATCAGAAAGAAACAGACATAATAGCTTGTTTTTATTTCTGGTTAACAAAGCCAATAGCCGTTTACAAAGTTGAGCAAAATAGTAGGAAGTTTAACTGTTTGGGGGTGAGATGTGTTGATTCTAATGATTTCAAGTAGAACTTACTCTAAAAGTAAAGTGGATTTGTTCATGCAATTATGGGGCTGACAAAAGAGTTAAGTAGGATATCAGGGGATTGGAGAAGGGAAATACTCCAGCTAGTGAGCATAATATATAAAAGCTGATATTGGATGCTACCTTAGGTATTGAGTAAAAGTGAACAAAATCAGAAATCAACCCCTTACCACATAACAATGGAAGATTTCATTGCCCATGTCACTAATTACCCTTTTTCCCACAATGAAATAAGACTTGGCTTTGGTTCAGACTTCAGACCTTAAATATTTTGGTTACGGTATCCAGTAGTCAAATTGGACTCATGGAGAAATGATATATTTAGTTTGTGACATCTGTGCTAACTGCTAAGTCTTCTACAAGAAAGTTAATATGTGCATATTTCATAATTTGACCTTTCTGCAAATTTAAGTACCTGTGGCCATGTACTCAGGAGCTGCATACCCATATGTTCCCATGACCCTTGTTGAGACATGGCTTCTATCACCTGCTGGTCCATCCTTTGCTAATCCAAAATCAGAGAGCTTGGCATTGTAGGCCTGTTGTTTTGCAATGAAAAAAATAAATAAATAAACAAACAAAAGATTATGAGCAGTCTATCAGAAGTCTTCTAGAAGCCATAAAGTTCAACAATTAAACATTTCACTTACTGAATCCAACAGGATATTAGAAGTTTTAAAGTCCCGATAGATCACTTTTGCCTCATCACTGTGAAGAAATGCTAGACCCTTAGCAGCACCAAGGGCAATCTTCATACGAAGGGACCATGAAAGTGGTTGAAAGTAAGAAGCCCCTGTTAAAACAACAGGTTAGTCCATCTCATATGTTGATGGTATTGCTTCCTACAGAAGAGTAAATGTCCAAATAATGAAGGCAGTTTATAACTCACTTCTAAATAGATGATTGTCCAAGCTGCCACGAGGCATGAATTCATACACCAAAAGCCGGTGGTCATCCTCCAAGCAATAACCAATCAGCTTCACAAGATTCGGATGTCGGAGCTGTCCAAGATAGTTGATTTCTGCCTGTAGGTCAAGAAGAACCACAAAGTTAATGAATCATTCCCCTCAAATTATTACATGCTGTATTATCTATTTGTACCAACTATTTAGGAGCAATAAAAAATAAGATTCTGTCATACATTGCCCTTCAACTACAATAAATTGAAAATGAATGTGTTCAAATTTTTTATTGTGCCCTACTCCATCAGTATGAGCAAAATCTAATTTTGAGGATACCAAGAAGCAATGAACAATAGATCAGGGAAGTGAGTGCAAGCAAATGAAAGTAGTAATACTCACCAACCATTCCTTGTGACCCTGGAGACCTTCTTGGTTAAGCCTCTTCACAGCAATAACCATTCCAGTACCAGGCTTTGCAGCTGTTAATGCATTCTCATCGACCCAGCCCTTAAACACACAACCAAACCCGCCTTCACCCACCATACTGTCAGGACGAAAGTTCCTGGTGGCTGTTTTCAGTTCATTAAAGAAGAAGTTCTTCAAGTTGGAGGACATCAAGATCTCACCCTCTGTTCGAGGAGTTGAAGGCACCGAGACAGATGAAACCTTGCTATTAGAGTTCCCTAAACAAGCAACATAAGAGATCAACCCCGACTACATGACAGATGTAAGGGTTCTAAACAAAACTCTACACCAACACTGCATAATCGGTAATAAGGCTAATGTTGGTTACCCATTGTCCTTGAAAAGGATTTTAATTAAGGTATTCCATGACTTTGAAGAGAAAATGATTAGTTTGATAATAACATAGCATTGGCTCATTCCTTGGAACTTTAGTTCTGTACTACAAATGGTAATCTAAATCTAACATGTTATCAGAGGCTCAGTTAAACAACGTATCAGATTGGAAAGCTATCATATGGTAGTAGTAAATAACAATTAAAGGGTGTAGTGAAAACCAGCTTGCCCACTCAATCTCATATTTAATTTAATTGATGAAGAATATAAGCTTCATTGAATGAATCTTAGAAAATGATAGATCATGAAAAAGACTGCCTTATAAATGTTTATTCTCTTGATATTCCTCTCTAAAGCAATAGACATGGAATCTAATCCATTTCCTTTTCACAAAAGTAAATAGAACAAAGATCAAATCTTTGAACTCAGAAGTTTGTTCTCACTTTGAACTTGAATATGACCACTAACTAGAACTAAGATTCCAGTGTCACTAATTTCTGATCAACCAGAGCAGCAATAATTAACAATCATATAAGCAGGACCCAACAGAAAGAACAATGTTGAGAAGCAGATGCTGAAACAAAAAGAACCCAATTCAGAACTGTCATAGACTGTAGAGCCCAATTCATCAAATCCAAGCTAACCAACTGTAATACCCCCAAACTTCATTAACATAGCAACACCAAAAGATTAAAACTTTATGATCCCCGTACTTCAATGATCAAAAACAGATAGTGAAACCAAAAACCCAGTAGCCGAATGAAGTTTATAGTGCTTGATCAATCAAATCCAAGATAACCAACTTTTAACATCCCCAAACTCCATCAGCATAGTAATACCAAAAAAATCAAACTTCAATGTTCAGAAGCAGCAATTGAAACCAAAAACCCAGTTGCCAAATGAAGTTTCGGTAGCTAATACACACTCTGGTGCATGTTTCATCAATCAAAAGCAACCAACTTTAACACTCAAATAAAAAAAAAAAAAATATATATATATATATATATATATATATATCAAAACTATATCATCAAACCAAAACAGAAACCAGCTCATGAATCAAAAACTACATACCATTATGAAGTGGGCTATCAGCTTTGATCCTAGAACTAAAGCAGGAACCCATGACAGCAAACCTCAAAGCTCTGTTTCTGTCACAAAAAAAAAAAAGAACAAGAAGAAATAGAGAAACCCAACTAGTGTAAACAAGTTGAGAACAGCAAAAAGTGAAGCCCGTGAATCAAAGATGATGTCCTAACACACGTCCTTCCTCTTCCTCTTCCCAGTGTGAAAGCTCGAGCGTTTCTACAACCACCTAACGGTGACCAACATGCGTAACCCGCAATTGAGTGAGGAAAACCCACGAGCTTTGATTATTAGCATGAAAATTAGCATGAAAAGTTTGGAGGCTTGTGTGGGGTTTTAGGCTTCTGGGAAAGTTCTGTGATTAAAAATTCAAGGACCTTCGCTAAGGACAAAAACAAAGAGTGGAGGGGTTGACTCGGCCTCCCATTTGAAGTTTCTTTTCTTTATCTGCAAGTTGTAGAGGCTCTTGAGAGAGAGTGGGAGGAGGTGGACGAGAAATTTAAGTGTAATAAGTGACGGCTTTGCATGGCTGCAACCTGTACAATTTTGTCTTGAAATTTTTGGGATAGGTTTATTCACAAAAGCAAGAATTTAACCAAAAGTAGAAACAGAGAATGTGAACTATATGATTATGGATCACATGAACGGTGAGCTACTTGGTTCTCAGCCTGGAGTTCGTTAAAGGCGGTGTGAAAACTCGAACACTAGCGTATAAAAGTACCCATCAAAGATACAAACACGAGCATAGAAGTACCCATCCAAAATAGAGAAAGAGAATCTAGAGTCATTGTATAGATGACATTAGTGAATCACGTGATGCTAATTTTAATAGATAAATCATTAATGTAGTGTGATAAATACAAAACACCAACTATATGTCTCAAACAAGTCATAATAACCAACAACACATTAAAAACAACATAATCTAGTGAAACATTTCGTGATTTCTTTACCACATACATTTTACGAATACATTATTTTTGTGGCGTGCTATGTTTGCCTTGAACAGATGAATGATCTCACCACATGCAATTTATGACTAAAAATGTACAATGACATGAAATCCCATCGCATCCTGCATTTTAGTGTGAAAGGACGAATTTTAGGTGGAAGAAAACACACAATGTTGGACTTTTCCCAGCCTAACAATATTTAGTTTTGACTATCCAGAGGGTGCAAAAGATATGTTAAACATTAGGGGCCTCTATTAAACATTGTGACATTATTGTGATTATAAGATCGCATGTGTTTGGTAATCCTTGACAATCAAACTAATCTTATATTCCTTTGCTTGTGAGTTTTCAGCCAATGTTGAAACAACTCTCATTAATCTTTGTATCGTTTATGCTTAATCTAAGTTCTGGATGGTCATTGGTATAAAAATAAGATCCACATGGAAAATGACAGCAAACTCATCAGAAAGGGGCAGAAGGTGTTTTCCGAGTACGTCAACGACGACATACCGAACCTCATCAGCGACTTTTGTTTAACATATTGGTTTGATGCATCTATGATTTATGAGACTGACAATGAAATGTTGGCTATCTTGAAGAGTCCTCACGAAAGAGTCAAAAACAACCACTACCCAGATAAGAGGTTAGTCAGCTCGAAAATCTGGATCAAGATATTATGGGGAAACAAAGCGCAATCTGGATAGTGGTTCTGCGGAAGGCACTCAGCAAATGAACTTTACAGAAGATGAAAAGATAAGAAGGTGATGATGACTCGATGTACACCAATACACCATCAAACCGTAAAGCTTGAAAGCCTTTCACGTAGAACAAAAAGATTGGCTCAGTTCTTTCAAGCAATTACGGAATCCTTTTAATTAAGAAAAAAAAAAAATGAGAGAGTTGCTACATCTGATCATCAATCTCCATTGACTTGACATTTTGTTTTGATCCCATATCAAAAGCTAGCGCAAAAACATTAAAAGCACCGAAACTGTAGATTGTTCATACAGGGAAAACCCAGAACCGGGTGCTGATCGGAATACAATAGGCATAATTATTTGTAAAATTGTACGGACATGAACATGAGATTTGAAGTCACCAAACTCTCCCTCAAGTACCAACCCTCTAGGCTTTCTTCACCTCAGCTGCGTTGATAATGTCAATAAACTCGGGCTGCAGAAAATAGCAGCAAGGGAACAGACGTAAGAAAATAAGATAAGAACACTTTTCTTGACCAAAGGAACAAGATTAACATGTAACACCCCAAGCTCAATTAATATCGTTATCATTACCTTTAGAGAAGCACCACCAACCAAAAATCCATCGAGATCAGGCTGACCTGCCAACTCCTTAGAGTTTGCACCATTGACAGAGCCTGAGGAATTAAACAAGTGATCACCATCACCATCCATTACAAAGAAACAAGAAAAAACAGTATCCAAATAGAGTCAATAGCACGCCCAATGCAATTTTCAACAGCAAGATCATGAATTCTTAGCAAGAGAAAAACATACGTCTTTGATTCATTATTATAATTATGAACAAGAAGATTATACAAGAGCAAAACCAGAGTTGGATAAAACTCATCAGCTAACAGATATATAATACAGTTGCTTCTAATATATGCAGAAACACGAGAGAAAACTAATTGAACAAAGGACAAACTACACAAACAGATAAACAACAGGTTTATGTGGTAGAGATTCATAACAGCACCTCCATATATGATCCTGGTTGATGCAGCAACCTCAGGACTTGTGTTTGCATGAAGCCATTCCCTCAATTCACAATGCACCTGTTGTAAGGAGACAAGTACTGTGAATAAACTGACATAGCGGAATCTGTTGCAGTGAATAATACACATGTCCAAGGAAATCACCAAGAAAGAGGCGGGTAACAGCTTAGAAAAACTTGTTCACTTGAATTCCATTTACAATTATACCCATAAATACAATAAAAAGCAAAACACCAGACAAAGGCTAATCTACATCCACAAAACAGAGTAAGGCATAACTTACTTCCTGGGCCTGAGCTGGAGATGCAACCTTCCCGGTTCCAATAGCCCACACTGGCTCATAAGCCAAAACAATGTTGGTCCAATCTTTCACTTTCTCTGCAAATAAAAACAACATTTAAAATCAATCTTAACAAGGAAATCAAAGTTCTAAAGAGTATCTGCAAAATGAGCCACAGAGGGGTTTTGATTCATACCAGCAATTGCCTTGGTTTGTGCAGCAACAACTTCAACAGTTGATCCAGCTTCTCGCTGCTCAAGAGTCTCACCAACACAGGCGATCACCTTCAGACCTTGGGAAAGTGCATAAGCAACCTTGTCCCCAACAAACTGAAACAAAGTGTACAAAGAATGAGAAACTATGTTGTTAACAACAGGCAAAGATAGCCACTGTCCAGTGATAAGCAACAGAGTAAATCCAATGGCAACACCATATAGATGTACATACAACTTCTACAAGGGGAAGAAATTACCTCATTAGTTTCACCCAAAATTGCTCTTCTTTCGGAATGACCAAGGATGACCCATGGAACCTCAAGATTTTTCAGCATCTCAGCACTGTATACACACAACAAATCAGCTTGAAGTTACTTAACACGGAACAGATACTAAAAGCTTTTCAATCAAAGAATACATAAATGCAAGTACACTATACACATACTTGTACAAATCTAGCATGCCTATCTGTTTCCAACTATAGTAACAGTAGTATCAAACATTCCAAACTATGAATACAGAATCTAACTCATTATTATAAGTCAGTCCCTTGGATAGATTGATATAACAACGAAAAATAGCACTAGACAATAGTTGCATCATCATGTCGAAATAAAAGTCACTACTCACTACTAAGTCATGAACACACACCTAACTTCACCGGTGAAGGCACCGCCCTTCTTCACCCAGCAGTTCTGTGCCGCAACCTGGAAATCTGGCCTCAACGAGCTCTTCACCAACGGAAGAAACACATACGGAGGACTCACCACAACCTCTGCATCAACATCAACACAGTAAAAAAATAAAAAATTAATTAACAATCAAATAACTCATGCAGATCACAGACTCACACTTACTTCAATCCAAATCTGACCAATTAAAAAAGTAAAAACTCACAAATCTAATCCAAGTAGTAACAATTAACTGATCACAGTTCAATACTCACCCACGCAATCTGGTGACGGCACTTTTCCGTCGTTGAGTAAGTTCACGATCTTCTTCACCTCATCGATTGTTCCATTCTGCACTCAGATTCAACTCACATATAAGCACATAAACCCTAATTTGATCAAACTCAAAGCGAATAACGAATCAGATACCAAAAGCCTAACGATCGGCTAGGCTGATCGGTTTTGAGTGATCGGAATCTGATTCGCGGCGAAAACAAACAGATCATAATAAGAGGGATCGGGATCGGAGACTTACGCATTTCCAGTTGCCGCCGACGAAGAATTTCCGGCCCATTTTTTTCTCGAAGATTAGATTAGATTTCTCGGTAGTGACGAAAATGGCTAAGACGAATAGAACTGACGGAGTGTGATGGCTTTTTCTCTGTTTTTATTTCGGCTTTTTCTTGGTGCGCAAGGGGCGATACTTGCCAGTTGGATTGGGCCGGCGGGCCCACTTGATGGTGGGAAATGACGGTTGGGGGATAAGGATCTAGAATATTCTTGGAGGAATAGAGTGAGGGATTGAGGGGTAGTTTGGTCTGTTTAGATATTTGTATTCAATGAGTAGAAAAGTGACTTCACTGGCGCACGGGTTCTCTTTCCTGCGTCACAAAACGTGGATCGGCTACTAGCGGATTAGGTGGAGCCGAGGCGAGCTGAGTCCACGGATTTCCTACCAAACCTTTCTTTATACGGCCCATCGTGTACAATGTACACATACGGCCCAACGGCCCAAAATTTATGTGAGATAAATAGAAATGATTGCGATAGAGATAATAAGAATAGTAGTCAATTTAATTACAGTCCTGATTTTTCAAATTCATTTTATTTCTGCTTCAATCGAAACATACGATCAGCTTAACTGTGTAGTTCCTAAAATGGACCTCTCTGCACAATAATCTTGGATATTGCTTTATCTGTTTATCATACTCTAGAGTCTAGACACGCATGATGTTGCATCAATACATTGTGCTGTGGGAACCTTCACAAAATAGTACTGCTTATGCATAATTAAGAAGTGCAATAAGAGGCGATGTTGTTACTATAAAAACAAAGGATTAAATTCATTTTACTTTCGTGAGGTTTCGAGTTGACCTCATTTCAGCCCTTGATCTCCTAATTTTGAAAATTTATCCCTTGAAGTTTCCAATTTTCATCAGTCTAGCTTATTTGCTAAGATTTAGTTCAATTTGAAGGTTAAAAAGTGTGATTTTTGTCGTTAACCAACTGTTTTAGCCCTAAAAGTGAGCTATAAAGTCAAAATTAACGTTCAATTTTGACGGATTCTTAGCAAATAAGCAAAGCTGATGAAATTTAGAAACTTTAGGTAAATTTTCAAAATTAAGAGATTAGAAGCTGAAATGAGGTCAACTCGAAACCTCATAGGGGTAAAATAAATTGAATCTAAAAACGGATGTGTTCACTTAACGGATCAATCTAATCTACCCAACAAAACCTAACTAATACAGAAAGTATCAATATCTTCAACTAAACGATCATACATTTTACCCTATGAGCACCAATGTAATTCACTAGAAAAACGTGACTAAGAGTATGAGAGGTGCAAAAATAATCACTTATTATTCTACCGTTTTACCACGGTGAATAATGTAACGTTAATTCCAACCTAGAAAAAAAGTTAAAAGGCGAACTCATTTCCCGCCATCGGAGGTTAGGGTTCATAAATACCAATTGACCAAAAAAAAAAAAAACAAAAAAGAGTTAGCAGAGTCACTTGGATACACTAGTCTGTGGAGTTCCAGTTCTCTAGTCCCTAATCTCCGACCCTCTTTTGCCTCTATTGAACTCAAATTGCTTCCGAATTGGTCTTAAATCTTCATCTCCATACTAATCCAAGCGATGGCTGGCCAATCTGACCCTCATCTTTCTATCTTTTCCGCCGAAGAGGTTCATCTCTCTCCCTACCATCTGTTTAATTGCCTCAATTGGTTCTCTATTTCGATTTTTAAGGCTTATTTGAAATGCCCAGGTTGAGTTCATGGCTGAAGACGAGTTGGTGGAGATTGTCCCCAATATGAGAATGGACAAACTCACTTTAATCTGTGTATGTTCTTCAGTTTTCACATCTTATTAGACCCTAGTTGAGTTGGTTTATGGAGGTTGGTAACTTTTTTTCACTGCGTATAGGGAGATTTTGGTCCATTCTTCCCCCAAATGCCTGCCCAAGTACCGCTGTGGTTGGCAATTGCGCTGAAGAAGAGGGGGAAATGTACAATTCGGCTCCCAGTTTGGATGTCGGTCGGTGAGTGTTTTTTCTTTAGCATTTAGTTTGGTTTATGATGCTGATTGTCTGGGAATTCGCGAGAACTCCACTTAACTAGATTGTTTGAGCCTGTATATTATGCTATTGAATGCAGATTGATTTGGATTATAGCTGTAAACTTGTTCTCATTAGCATTACCGAGCTGCCTGTTAATGCAAAAAATATGGACTTTTAGGTATATCGTTTCAGAAAGAGATGACCGATTTGCAGTGATAATCAAGTTAGTAATGCTTTAGTGCAGAATTTTTAGTCTCTTGGCCACTCAGCCTGTGCTGTTGGAACGTATCGGAGTGGTGTTGTTATATTCATATTATCTGCAATCATGGCAGTGTTGAGAATTAGGGATGATTGGGGATGGCATTTAAGTCACTGCTTAGATTTCTTTTAACCAATAACCGATTCAGGACATAATGTGTTAGTTTATGTGTGGATCCAATCTCAAAACCAGTTAGATCATTGCCAAAAGCCGTTATCTCTTTTTAAAACTATATATCATTTTACTTATTGCATTTTCACTTATCTAACAAACAATCATTCTGGATTTCATTCCTTCGTGTATTCAAGAATAAGATATACTAAGATCAAAGTCAAAAGTAGAGGAAGAATACGGGGAGGTTTTTCTAATTGAACTCTCTTTATTGGGACTAGAAAACTTGAGCCAGACTTTGGAAGCGGAGCGTGACTCTCAGGAATCCTTTCAAGTCCTACCTTTCCATTATGTTGAAATTTCAAGGCTTCTTTTTGATCAGTAAGTACAAAAACTTTCTACGACATCTATGTTTTACTGTACAAGTGTTTTGATGCCAATTTGTTGATACAGTGCACGCGGTGATATTCCTGATGTATATACGGTAAGTTGAAGACTCTCATGTAACCTTACTGAATGGTTCATTGGTATTTGCACAAACCTCACTAAAGCTCTTTCTAATAGGTGAGGTCTCTTATTGAAGACATTAGGGATGTAAGGTTTCATAAGGTTGAGACTAGCTTGGAATCATTTGAGGATGCTCGCTCTTCTGCAGTGAAGGTATGTTTTTCCTTATCGTGCTTTTGCCTAAGCTAATTGGAGTACTGAGAATATCAAAGTAATGAGACCTGTTAATTATATAATTTGAAGTCCTAAGATTATAAATCTCTTTGGATTAAGCTTTTCGGCATCCTGGGATTGAACAGTTAAATTTTTCATTGTTTGTTTGGATGGATCAATATGTAAATGTGGGATGGTTGGTAAAGTGTATCTTTCATTTCACATTTGAATGAAATGTATAATGTTGTTCCGGAAGGCATTGAGCGTGTCTCCATCTTAATGAGAAGAGCATTGAGTACATCTATGTTAAATGTAGTGTTACTTTCCCTCTATGATTTGTGTTCCGGAGTTAATTTCATTTGCAATTGCAGGTTAAAAATCTTTCTGCTATGGAAGTGAATTTAGTTCGTCCATTTGTCGGGAGAGCCTTACAGGCATTTTATAAGCATGGCAGTCCAGAGCTGGTTCCAAATCCGGAGAGAATGCCTCCCAGACGACCACAAGCAACTGATAACGTACAAAGAGTAAGTGCTTATGTGATCCACTCTTTTGTTTTCTTTCCGTAGTAGAATTGAGGAAGGTGAAGTGACCATTTATTGTAAGAACTAGTATATCCGTGCTATATTTTTCACAAAGCTCAGTATCAATTTGAGTGATGTGTTCTTCACATCATATTCAGAATTTGGTTATTTCGTGAAATTCTTACTAGATCCTGTATATAAACACACACACATACACATCCACATCCAGGAAGTATGTCCTTTATGATCCAAACTCTTTTATTTCTTTTGTTAATAGAATCAAAGAGGTGAAACTGTACTAATGATCACTTGTCTCATTAAGCATAAGTGACGGTGGTATATGTTTCACAATGCTAGTTGCTGTTTTGATTATCTCATGCTTTTGTTTCTTGGATATTCATGTCTCACAAAAAAATGCCAGACTATTAAAGTACACATGCAGGGGCACAGATAAAAAGACAGTAATACAATTTCTGACTATATATTCTGCCTTTTCAGCGACCTCTGCGGAAACGGTAGATGCTTTCATGGTGTCAACAGGTACCTTTTCGTTCCGCCAGAAACACTAATTAGCTCACCAGGAAAGTAGTGATGCTCTGAACAACATGTTAAGCAGGATCCTTGTTGTAGTTAATAATGCTTTCTATCAAAGTTACTAAAATTAATACAATTCATTAATTTTATGTTCGTTCATAGTCGTAAATGATCCATAGTTGCCCTTTTCCTTTTTATGATGCCTATTGTTTGTCATATTCCATGTCTGTCACAATTCTTGATGCCTGTTTGTGACTATATGCAGATTATAGGCATTGGTACATCTGCCATTCTGCCATGATCATTTCAATGAGTTTGTCTAAATCATTCTTGTACTATATCTAGCTTTGGGTAGCTACCTTTGATTATTATGTACTATAGCATGTGTTTAGTGATTGCTTGACATTTGATGCATATAAAATGAATGCCTTTTGCAGCAGCTTCCTTTTTTTTTCCCAGTTAATGGATGTTTCTGACTTATCAACACATGAGAAGCATTTATTCTCTTTCCCTATTTTCAACTAAATTCACTTTTTGTTGGCTTCTTTCACTGCAAGATTAAATCTGGTCCTGAAACTAGATTATTGATGCTCTTCTTGGATATGAAGTTGCATGTGAACGAATGTTCTTTTGCCAATCCCCCTGTGCCGGGAAATAGCTTTTTTTTCTTGGCGAGTCTGGGAAATAGCTTTAGGTGGGGACAATTTGCAATACCAACAATATTCTGTTTTTGATCATGCATTCACCAAAATACACAAGAGTTGGAACATTCAAAAGAAAAGAAAAAAGAAGACAAGTGCTTGCAGCATCTACCTCCTTTTATTTTATTTTATTTTATTTTATGTTATGTGTATATATAAATATATAATATCTATATATATTTATATTACTATTCCCTGGCAGCCTATATTGAGTTCTAGAGTCATCATAGAGAATCTTGTTTACAAATACAGGATGGACGTTTGGATATTCCTTGGTGTCCCAAGTAGATTGAGCCATAACATGCCTCATGTTCCCTCTGTCTCCACTCTTAATCAAAGAGGTATTAAATAGTCTTTCTGCCACATGCATTTGGTTGTCTAGTTTTGGTGTTCATTGTTAGGCCAACATATACAACCCCTAGACAGAGGGGACTGATGCTGCATATGCCTAACCCTCAAGAAACCCCCTTCCCTCCCAGAAAATGCTGAACCTGTCTGGCAGTGCTTCTGTAAGAGTCCTTTTACAGTTTTACTCGATAGCTCTTCTGCTCGAAGCATATATGTGCTTTTATTCGTGGAAAACTAAGTGCTTGAAATGCACTTGGAAGCACTACTGGGGAAGTGCTTTTACTTTCAGTCTGCCAACCAAAAAGGGTTTAAAGTGAGAAACCCTTTTAGCCTAATTCTGGATGCAGTTCATGGGTTTGGCTAAATAGTTCAAGTTAAATGCTTCAATCATGTGTGAAAATTCATTAGGAGTAGTTGGTTGTTGAACTCAATTTTTAAAAGTTGCTTCCTGCTGTGGTTGTGATTCAACATAGTTAGTCATCATAAACTAATCTGTTGTACAGAACTTTGGATATATGCTAGTTTGTTGCACAAGCCTAGTTCTCATAAACAATTTCCCAAGTATTTATTTTATGCATCAATTATTTGATTCCAGGTCCACTTCCCCAATGATCTTTGCAATCATTAGATTCCCATTGATGTTGTAGGGCAGAATTATCTGGATTTCTATTGCTACAAGCTTATCCTAACAGAAATACTCAGATTTCAAACTCATAGATGCATCAAGTATTAGTCTATTCCTTTCAGTCTTTGCATATGCTTTTGCTTTCAGTCTTTGCATATGCCTCCACCTCCAGCCTGGCTTGGCCTAGTTTGCGGGTGTTTTTTAAATTTCGAAATTGTTAAATAGAATAGGATAGGATACGATGTGTTTGGTATTATAAAGTCAATGGTAAATACATTGTAGTTTGGTCTTCCCTAGTGTGCTGCTATGTTTAAGGATGTAGCGTAGTGATTCGGTAATCAGGGATTGGTCAAAATCTTACATCGTTATTCCACCAGTGTGGATTGGTAATGATTCATGAACCTGTTCTCTTTTGATATATTTTTTTGCAGCAAGATTAGCAAGTAGCTTGAAGATATTTAATTTGCACACGGCCGTGAGATATTGTTCTTGTCCTACATATTGCTATGTTCAAAGTTCACACGTAGTCGATTTGTTTGCACAAAGTTACATAAGAGTCTTCTCTTTGTCCGTGATCGACTAGCCCTCCGGGTAGATTAGTCTTCTCTTTAACCAACATGACACAGCTCATCGACAGATAAGTAACTTGTAAATAGGATTCATGTGTAATGTCACGTCTTAACGGAGGTTGAGGAAGAACACAGGATGGTTCTTGTTTTTGGGTAAATGTTTAGTAGGATGCTTCCTGGTCCTAGCTAACCGACCATCGGGTACAAAAGGCATGAACCATTTTTGTTTGCTCTAGACACTTGTGAAAAGCATGACTTTGGTTAGTTCGGTCATTTTAGGAGAAGAGCCATCATTAACTCACAGCGTGCCAAATGTCCGCATCTTCTTCTAAAGTAGTCCAACGACAGTGAAAGATACTGCTTCTGAGCGCGTGGTCCCCCTTTTGGCGCGCCCGCACTTTCCCTTCAAATCATTTTCTAATTCTTTTACTTTTACTTTTATTTTTCTTAATCTGTTGTTATTCTTTTCAGTGTGGGATTTAAAATAAGAACACCTGTCAGACAAAAAAAAACTACTGTAGATTTTTTATTCTTTAGGTAACGTGGTGATTAACACATAAATATTCATATTTGTGTAAAGAGATCCACTGAGAGCGTGTCCTAACACAGCTGTCTCGGTGTCTCATAAATGCTCGGTTCATCATTACTCATGTCATAAACTTTAAAAATAATATCTAAAAACTTTTCTCATCTTGAGTTCTGATACATTGATTAAGTGTGCTACACGACAATGCCACAAATCAAATTCACCAAAATATTCCAAAAAAGAGGTGAAATTCTAGTCGTTGGTTAATTTTTAACTAATACAAAATAATAGTGTCTCATGTTAGTCACGGATCACGTCATCTTCACATAGTTATCTGACCAAAAATGTTTTCAATTCAAGTGGATTGTGACTTGGTCCCCAAGTATGATATAAATCTAAGTTATTGCTGTCACGGTATACCCATGGAATTTCCCCAACTGAATTGTCATGTTCACGCTTTGGTTGCATTTCAATTTTTAGTAATTTGGCTACAAAAATTTAGGTGTAATCTGGTTGGGCAAACGAGAACAGCTGAATAATTCCTAAGCATCTTTAACGAAATTACCCTACTTTAAAATATTTATAAAAATAATAATCAACTTCGAGTCAGAAACAAATCCAGCACCAACCTGGATTACCGTCCAAATACAAATTTTCCGCCTTATCCACTGTTGCGGCGTAAACGAGGATTTCGTGGTCCTTAAGTCATCCGGCGAGGCTAGTTCCGTCATTTCGACTAATCTCCCCCGCTCCTTTATATCAAGTCCCATCCCCCTTGCTTTCCTTCCCGTCGTTTATTTTCTTCTTCTTAATTCTCCCTTCTTCCGTCGATCATCTCGGAATCTAAGACCGGAGAAATTTCGTTTCCGGAAACGAACAAAAGGATTTTAAAAACCACGTAATTCGAGCAGTTCGGTTAATTGTTTTCAGTTTTCTTGTTCTGAATTTCTTGGCGTTTATTTTTGTTGTTGTTGAGAAATTGGGAGCTGAATTTGAGGAAGCTTAGGGTTTTGAGAAAAAAAAAATGGACGGACGCTTAAAGAATTTCTAGAAAAGAGAGAGAGCGAAACGACGCCGTGTTGGAGGAGAGAGAGAATGGATTGCCGTGTGATAATGGCCGGCGGTGATGTTTGGATGAGAGGTCAGATCGGAGGGGCTCTGAGCCATGAGAGCGATTACGACCTGGCTTCGATGGTCAGCGATTTCTTGGAGAACGGTAGCGCCGGCGGTGACTCTTGGTGTAGCAGCGATAGCGATTCTGCTCGTCTCTCCGATCTTGCTCACCTCGCCGATAAGATTAAGGTACGTTTATCTCTTTGAATTTTGCGAATTTATTGATTGAAATTTGAGTTAGAGCTACAAAATTTCTTAAATTGCAAGTGTTTTTAATGTTATGAGTAAATTGAATTGACTAGTTCTCAATTGGAGTGTAATTGGGACCATTTCGATTAATTTTCGGCAATTTGAACTTAGTTATGAGCTGAATTTTGCTCTTCCAATTGAGGTTCTTGGTTTTACAGAAGAAAAAAGTAGACCTGCTTTGACTAATTTACAAAAATTCTTGTAAAGACCTTGGTTCTTGTTTGTTAATTCATCTTCTGCACTAGTTGTGTAATCCGAGTCAAATTGTGATATCTGGATGAGTTTAGGAGTCTGCAACTTGAATTTAATCAGAAGCGAATTGACTTGTTATATATTCCCAGAGTCAAATTGTGATATTTGGATGAGGTTCTAATATTCAAGAGTCTGCAATTTCTGATTAGTCGGAAGCTGAATTCAGTCTTTTTCAATTTGTTGTTCCAATTATTGACGTGTGTGCATAGTTTTGACGATGGTGTTTTGTTGTATAACAGTTTTACAAGTGCTCGGTGGCTCAGTACGAAAGTGATTTGGCATCAGTGGTTCATTCACTTATACTATCCATCAGTGAGAACAATCTTCATCTTGTCAAGTCAGGTCCATGCAATGCCAGCTGCCTCAAGTCAACTCTGGTAAAGCTTCTCAGGCGTTCTGGTTATGATGCTGCTGTGTGTTCGGCTAGATGGCATGGCAGTGGAAAGGTCCCTGGAGGTATATCATTCTTCACTATTGCAAAACCTTATGTTTTAGAAACATGGTTGTTCTTTCCTACTCTGTGTTTATTATCTGTTGGAAAATAGTCATTCTGTCTGTTGCTTGGTGTTGCATGTAGAGTGAAGCCAAAATATACCATTATAGTCATCCATGATCCCGCTAAATCAATTCTGCAATTAGTTGTTTATGTTTCATATACACTTCTTGTCCAGCTATTGTGAAATCAAATTCAGTCGTTTCTGACAGTTTTATTTTCTATCATCTCAGGGGATCATGAATATATAGATGTAGTCAACCACAGTGATACAGAGAGTTCTGAACGTCTCATCATTGATATTGATTTTCGAAGCCACTTTGAAATAGCTAGAGCTGTTCAATCATATGACAGGATATTGAATTCGCTGCCAGTTGTTTATGTGGGCTCCTTGACTAGGTTGAAACAGTTTCTTCCAGTTATGGTTGAAGCAGCTAGATCTTCCCTCAAGCAGAACTCGATGCCTCTTCCTCCGTGGAGATCACTTGCTTATTTGCAAGCAAAATGGCAGTCACCTTATCAGAGACACTTCAATCTAGATGAACAGAATGGTAATGGTGTATTCTCTTTTGACCACAAACAATGCAGTGGACATTTGAAGATGCTGCAGTCCCTGCTTCAGTCTGAAATAGAAGCAGATAGACTGTTAAAACCCAAAAGCAATGATAATAACAGGAGACACAAGCCTGTGCGGAGTTATTCTTTGTTCCGGAATCTTTGAGATGTACAGATTTTTTGCCTTTGAGATGAGAGAATTGTACTGCGGCTTTTCAGAATTTTTTTTTTCCTTATGAAATCGAATAAGTGAGAACCAGAATGAAGGGCAGAGGTCCATATCATCAACACGAATTAGCAATAACCTGAGGCATATACTATACTGGAGACATTTTCATTCTTTTGTTTCTGCTGGGGAGTCTACACTACATTCTTTCACCTACAGTGCACCAACCATCAAGCAATGCTATCTGGTTTTTGGAATCACTGCTGGTACAATCCAGCAGCATCGCGGAACTATTTGGTATCTGGTTGACTATGGTGCACCAGTTTTGTTTTTGTTCTTTGATATCTTCTTGAAATGTGTCCCTTGTCCTTATTTTTGTTGGCCAAGGAATTTTAGTCATTGTAATCTTTTTTTTGTTTCTCTTTGTACCAATGTTGAGTTGCGTTTCTCCCCCAGTCAGAATGTTATCTTGGAGTATAATTTCTTTTTTACACCCAATAAATACAATAAAGTTTATGTGAGAATCTATCATGTTGCTATTGTTGATGTCACATTCCCTTTCCCATTGTGTTCATGTTTCTGCAAATCCTGTCTTCCATGCTTTATGCTCGATTTTCAGGTTCGGAAATTCAGTCCCAGTACTATAAACATGGGCTTGTGATATTGGCCCATTTTACATTCATCCTGGCTTCTGAGTTTTCATTTTGTATAGTTTTCACTTTTCAGATATGGTGAGCTATCCTTGGCAACAAGGTAGGTGCTATCTTTGGGAATCTGGAACTGAGTCTAAGACTAGTTGTTATATACGCAAATGTGTTCTGCAACACAATTCAATTATCTATAAAGTTTGACAGGAAACTTTTCGTCGCCTCCTGCACTTGCCGGACGATGACTGTCTTTGATCTAGTCACTAGCGCCGCCTTTTCTGACGGCCAAGCCTTACAGCACGAACGAGCATCCCTAATCGTAGATTCAATTAGATACCCCGCCTTCTCCCTCAGTCGAACCACCAACCCCACAACAGAGGCATAACCCATGAATTCACGGTGAATTCATCTTCGATGGATGTAACCGAACCAGTCGTGTCTGACACCTTTGAACCATTTTGGTCGAGAATCTGGTGCCATCGCTGGAGAAGAGACTGCCTCAGTATGGGTGCTTGTAACTGATCGATCATGGATTTCGCTTATGAACTTTGTATTTGCTTGTCACTTGTGTGTTCTGTTAGAAGGAATTTAATTAGACCATTCTAGTGTTTGTTCACTTTGCTGCATGTAACTGATCCTCAATTTCGCTTATGAATCTGTATTTTCTGGCTTTTCAATATTCATTCTTAAAAAGCATGCAACCATACATTTTCCTAAAAATAAAATAAATAATCTCAATTTATAAAAATTGTATAAGATCACTTTCAGCCAGCCCTAGCAGCTTCCAATTCCATGGCTTCCATGGCTTTCTTCAATCTAGTGTATTGTTTTCCCGACCGATCATAGTAATACTGCAATATAACCAACATCAATTTATCAGTTTCAACTTGCATAACTTACCAATGGAATTTATAGTTTTCATTTTTGGATTTTCTAAAAGCCTACGAATATATAAATACAGTAACCATTATTAATCTAGATTGATATACAACATAACTCTATGGCTAATTAATATACAACATAATATTTACTCGTGCGTTTAAATACCACTTTACCCGCGCAAAGCAAAAGTCGAACAATATAAGTTAACGGTTAAATACCAATTTACCCGCGTAAAGCAAAAGCCGAACAATATAAGTTTCTATATAATTAAGAGAATCATTTCAGAAGTTCGGTATTATTGTTAAAATGACCGCCTTTTCCAATTTAATTACCCGCGTAAAGCAAAAGCCGAACAATATAAGTTTCTATATAATTAAAAGAATCATTTCAAAAGTTCGGTATTACCGTTAATATGACCTTCTTTTCATTTTTGCAAGTGCACTGATACTGTTAATAAATATAAACACTTGTCTATCAAAAAATTTAGACAATCTCAATCAAATAGCTAGTTAGGACAATGATTGTGAAAGGAATTAAGTAAGAAAAAAAAAATCTGATTGTTGCTTCTCTCGATCTCTCAGAACAGTACGTTCTCCTTACTAATTAAGTTCAAGCTTGTTTGCTGGTAGACCAGTCTAACCTGAATTCTGAGGAAATTTGTTTTACAAAATTCTTTTCAATTTTCATAGATCTAATAGCAAATTCAACTCATCATGGACAATGATTATCATTCAAATCGAATATATATATCATTTTCTTCTTTCTTTATAACATCTCAAAATTTTGATAAATCTAAAGAGAAAAAAATCACCAAAAAAACGTGCGATTGCATATATGCTTGATCCCTACAAACACAAGTGCTTGTCATATAAGCAAATTGAGGATCTAGCTTTCAATAAGAAAAAACCAAAGTAAAGCAACGAAAAAGACTAGATAATTAAGATTACTTTGTTGAAATTTAAGATGATAAGGTGATCGATGTACACACCATGTAGATCCTTCCATGCTCCATCTTTCTCCTTTCGGCTAGCCAGCCTCTTCGAAGAACAGATTCGAATCCAGCACTCTGATACCCATATATCTCTGATTTTGTCTCAGGCTGCTTCTTGGCGCCTTTCTTAGGGCGTTCTGTCACTCTTTCCCACGTCTCTTCCGACTCTATATCTTCAAAGCGGAGGAACACCTTCTCCGCTTCTAAGCCTCGCCGATAAGCTGCTCGACTTGACTCTCCTCTTTCCATGTTGATGTGCAGCAAGACTGAAGAGGGCAGATATGTTTTAGTGCAAGGGTTGGCGAGAGAACTATAACCTGAAGGCTTATTTATGTTTACAAATGTGTATATGTGGGCATTAATTGCATTTACTGGCGTATGAAAAAACTGTGTGTGTCTCTGTGAGCAAAATACACTGCCAAGGTGGTATACAGGTATGAAGTCTATAGCTAAGTTTAAACTTTGGTCAGCAAACCACATTTAGAGAAAATTATATAATTAGGTTTATGCATCCTTAATTCCTTTCTGTTTCTTTGCTAGTTACCTCCAGTCAGCTCACCACATTGCTGAAAGGGGTAGCCATGAAATTAAAGAAACAAAGAAGCAGAAAAGGAGGTAACAACTCAGGTAAGTCTGGTAACCATAGGTTCTTATGAAATATCAGAAAAACAAAGTGATTAGTTTTTAAAAAACCAAAGAATTGATGGATCAAAATGAAAATAAATTTGGTGGTTTCTGAAAACTTAAGAGCGCTCCCCCAATCCAGGTAGAAATGGACAAAAAATAACCGTGCCTCGATTTGGTGTATTTTTTTTTTTCTTTTATGAAGAAACGTATTTTGAATTTCTTATGAGAATCCATGGCTATAAACACATGCCGGAAACATGAACGACGCGAGCATCTTGTTTTTCCTGCAAAATCCAGCATGAGCTCCATCTGTAAAAGGACCCGGCCTCTTTTGGTGTTTAGACATACATGGTAAATAATCAAAGAATTGGGTTGAATAAATAAATTATAATTTCCTTTTATTCAAAAAAATTAATTATTTATGATTATCATTAGGCGCAGGGATGCATGTTTAGGGCTCGATTGATAGGACAGTACTGCTTTGGCCCTTTTGTATGATATTGTTGGAAATGAGCTCGGAGATTAGTTGTATTTCTAAAAACAACTAAAATTATTAATTTCAATTCATAGAATTATTGTATTTCTTCAGCAATCCTTTAATAGCACACCTTAGAGAAAACAGAAATCCAATTAATTTGAATTTTGTTGCTATCTAAGTTGTTAGAATCATTTAAGTGCATGTATGTGAAATTGTGAATACTGACCAGACACCTCGTTTTCCACCTGTCGCTCCCAACATAAAGAATGAATCGAAGACCAAAATAGGAAAAGAATATAATGGTTTAATATAGTTTATGCCTTCATGCATGGTTTACAGATATTTCCTTAATTTTGAATAAATATTTCCTTGTTTTATATCTTCTAAATTGGTGAATGTGAATCGGGATGGATTTATTTGGACCTCTAAATTTGCTATTTGGATCTCCTTTCAGAAAATATGCCATCAAATTTACATTCTCTTTCAATCCGATATGTTTCTTCTGTGAGGCATGAACTTCTGATGATCCGATCTCTGATCTCTTTCTTATTCCCTTGCTGATCTCTCTTTCTTACTCTAACTCTTACTTCTTTCTCTTTACACTTACAGTTGATAGAATAAGTGACGCATGATTCCTTGAGTTGAACATGCATGCTCACGATGCTTAATTGTATTACATTCACATCAGATGCTTGTATCAATCTCATTGTGTAATTGAAGTACGAAGATGCCAAACCAAGGTGCATTCCAAATTTGTAACTAAATTATAAGATTCAAGAGGCCATGCCAGAAATAAGAAACCACCAGCAAGTATTTATAAAAAAAACACCCTCATGTATAAATAACTAAGTTTCAAAGACTTGAGCTAGATGCAGGGTCATGTCATGCATGTTATTAAGTACAACATAGGCCAGGAGGTCGCCTGAGAACTCCTACTTGTACAACAACGTACACTAAGAAGAATACAACGATTTTGACCCCTCCTTAGTCGACCATCGGAGCTTTCCCCTTCTCACCAGAATCCAGAGAGGGCGGCGGATTGTCTTCAACTGTAACAAAAGAGAAACACTTGTAGTGAGTGTGCGTGCATATATATGCTTTCATGGGTTGTCATTAACTGATAACTGATTGTAAAAGCTGATAAGAGAAGATAGAGTTTTATACGAGTGAAAATGTGGTACCTTCTCTTGTTTCCATATCTTTATACGCAGCCTTTGCTATATGCTTCTTCGGGTACATAAACCCCGAGGGGTCATAATAGTACTGCAAATTTACATATTCATCACATGTTAACCCATCAGCTAGTGATATATAACTAAATACTGGTATAATGCTGAGTGACATAGTATACGATACATATTTGCTCTAACAAAGACATAACTACAAATGATTATTGTTTGTAGTTATTGTTTTCACGCTCATCCATTTTCAATTGCATTTGACCCAATAATGAACAATTAAAAGATAAGATCTTAATTTGCAGCTTAATCAGCTAACCCTCCTGCATGTAATATATCAGGATTCCAATATATTATATCATTTTTGTACGAGTACAAGCATGAAAGTCTAAGAAAAACTGTCGTCCTAACATTTTTTTTATTTTTTCCAGTTAGCTCTAATAACTACGTAGTCAACTTCAACTATTTTTTATGTCCTTATGAAGTAGTCATATGATGAATTTCGATATTACCTTTATATTTTTCTTAAAACAAAGAGCAAATCTCTTCACAATCTGTTAAGAGTATTATAAACAAGCAAATCTAACAAATATTAAACCCAGTAACATCTCAAAACCTCAGATCCGAAAAGACTCAAAAGAGTGTGACACTAAAAGAATAAAAGAAAAACAAACAAACAACGAATGAAAGATCAAGCTGCTACGTGAGGGCATAAAATGAACCACCTACCCTGTATACCCTTCCCGATGGCATGACCCTTTCCTGGACAACCCATCCAGGTGGTAGCCATTCATACAGCTTCTTCTTGCTTTTGTGGGATTCGCTGCTGTAGTCCTTAAAAAAGATTTCTGCTCCAGGATTCTTAGGGACATTCTTCCATTTCATTCGCTGTGTTTTGATAGTGTGAATGGTTGCGAGGCTGAGTGGATCTATAATCTGATTTTCCTGTTCCATGTTTTCTCTCCCTAGCTTGCTATATTTCTTCCGCAATTTTATATATCTGGTCTGTCTTAAAGGTGGTGATATCTGGTCTGTTTATTAATACAACATGCATGCAATATCAGAATGTACTGGATATAGAAAAGTGATCCGATTTTCTGGAGAGTTATATTATTAGAGCAAGTCCAACAGCAAAACTCAAAATCTCTAAAAATTTAGTATATCAAATCCAACAGTTTCTCTATTTTAAAGATTCAAATATTTATTACAACAATAATCCTCATTTATTACAATATAATAATAAGTATAAAAATTTCAAAGTTTATTTTTTAGAATAAATTATGTTTTCTTTTTTATCTTTAAGCCTTCAAGAATGTGCAACATTCAATTCTTCTTTTTCTAAATATTTTTAAAGAATCTGTAAATATAGGGAAGCAAAACTTCTCTTTCATCTCTTTCTCTATTTTAGAGAATGAGATAGGGAAGCTGTTGGAGTGGAAAATGACCCCATATTTTCCAAAATAGAGAAAATAAAAGAATTTAGAGAATCTGTTGGACTTGCTCTTACTTTGTTTCCTTGACGGAAGAGTGTCATTGGGGCGATTTGTATCTTTAAAAATCTTGGAAGTGAGAGAGATGGTTCTTCTCATCCGACTTTTGCATATGGATCGAAAATGAGAAAAGTCGATATTAATTGTAGTGTACCTTGATCAACATTTATAGACTAAACATGATTTAGACTTTGGGCAAATTCAAAGTTAAATATGAAATAGCGTATGAATAATATTATCTATCTCGGAGTAATTTTGATTGTCGGTGGATAGGTATTTGTTTGGTGATATAACATTATTAATACTATAGAGGTCATGAATATAACTTCTCACAAACATCAACCATTGATGAAGTCAGTGAAAATGATAGCCATGAAAAGAAACAAAGAAACAGAAAGGAGGTAGGTTCTTACTAAAAAGTAAACTAAGGTACTGTAGGTTTGGTAATCATAGGATCTTATGAAAAATTATAAACTATAATGGTCAATTGTCAAAAGACAAAGAACTAATGGATCAATATGAAAATATAACTTTGTGGTATCTGAAAACTTTAGAGCACTCCCCCAATCCAGGTATAAATGGACATAAAATAATGTACATTGATTTGGCATTTTCCTTTTTCTTTTTCAAAAAACGTATTTTGAATTTGTTTGTTAACTGAGAATTCATGGCTGTAAACCAGTAAATGACTCGAGCCTCTTGTTTTTCCTGCACTATACATGCATGAGCTCCATCTGTAAAGGCCTCTGTTCTGGAGCTTAGGCGTACATGGTATTTAATCAAAGAATTGATTTTACTAAATTTATTGCTTTGGGTGCATTTATATTTATACCAAATAATAATAAAAGAAAATGATGCCATGTAATAAGCAGCATCGATGCAACATATACATTATAGACAGCGATGATTTTTTTTTTTTTTTGAGATCAGGAACTTGAGGACCCAGGCTATCCGGCTCCTCAGTTGGAATAATATTATTAATAAGAGAATCCAAACTCGGGGGACATATTGCCTGAACCCTTTACATTATTACACATATCCTCGAATATGACATCCCGAATGATAACAGGTGTCTCTTCAATCCAAATTAAAAATTATCTAAACTATTCCAGCTAGCAAGGTGGGCTAATCTATGTGCCACACCATTTGTTTCTCGAAATAGATGTCGAATAAGAAAGCGATGAATATTTAATTTTCCACACATAAACACATAAAGCTGATAAGCATAGACAAATGTGGCAATAATGATATCATTTAAGCTGGTGCAAACTGATCCTATTCTAACACAAACAAAAGCTCTTGGTCCATTTGCACCATGCGTGGTTTTCTCAGAGTACCCTGCTAGAGTGCCAGATAAACATGATATATAGATGTTACGATTTTTAACATGCAAAGAAAACATATAATGTCTCCAATGAAATATAAGTTAAGAAAACAGATCAATATTTCCAGAAAACGTAGCCTGGTATTCTTGGGTGGCAAAAGGAACTATTCCCAATTTCCCATATTAACCAAAAACAAGGCTAAGTATAATCTTAATCGAACCACTCTTTCAAGTTTCAAGTCTTTTACTCTCCAAAGTTCCAGTCTTATACTCTCATTCGGACGCTCCGTAATATACAGTTTAAATTAAATACTTCCACCCGCAAACTGCATATTAAGAACAATTGATCGAAACTTTCATTGATGAAAGTTATCAAACGGAGTACAGTTTATTTTACCAGCATGACAATTTCTGTTTGTTTTAGCTTTAAATCCTTGTAATTTTCTAGTTCATATTTACAAGGCATAAACAACCTCCAGTTTTATAATGTTAGCAAAGTCTAAGCTAAGAAGAAATAAGAAAAAAAAAATTAAAAGAAAAACGTGCATGCCCTCATTTCCTTTGGCTACCGGACCTGCGCCGGCCTCTAGCAAATAAATCCAAACAATTCAGTTGAAATTATGTTCACCTTACAAGTTCTCAAACAAGAAATCGGCAAACTCCCGTAATAACTAATAATAGGATTGACTGATATGCTTCAAGAAGAACAGAATTTAGCTGTAAATAGCAATGATTAATGATTGGCCTCTTATCCTGTCTGGTTTTTGTTTTGTAAAAACGTGTACCCTTTCTTTCTTCACTATAAATACTTCACCTACATCCTCATTGACAATAGCAGTAATAAAGGAGAGGATTCACCTCCCACCATTTTTGCAAAATAGAAAGGGAGAGATTACAGACAACAAGTACCTAGGGAGATTATCGAGCTAGAAAACCATGGCGACAAAATTCCTCCTCACCCTTCTCCTCTTCCATCTTTCCACCACGGCCTACTCTATCGGTGTCAACTACGGCACGCTCGGAGACAACCTCCCGCCGCCGTCTCAGGTTGCAAACTTCCTCAAGACCCAAACCATTATCGACTCGGTGAAAATCTTCGATATGAACCCGGACATCATTAGAGCCTTCGCCAACTCAGGCATCTCATTGACCATAACCCTCCCAAACGGTGACATCCCAACCCTCACGAATCCACGCGCAGCTCGACGATGGATCCAGCAGAACATCAAGCCCTTCTACCCGGCGACCCTAATACGTTACATCTGCGTCGGCACCGAGGTTCTTCACTGGGGAGATGATGCCCAAAAGTCCAACCTAGTCGCGGCCATGCGAACCCTAAATAATGCCCTAAGGGTTGAGGGGTTCAAGGGCATTAAGGTCTCCACACCACACTCCCTAGGCATCATGCTGACGTCTGAACCTCCAAGTCAGGGCCGGTTTAGACCGGAGGTGACTCCAATTTTGATACAAATGCTGCGGTTCTTAAGGGAATCCAACTCCCCACTGATGGTGAATCCCTACCCTTACTTCGGGTGGAGCCCGGAAAACGAGAACTACGCACTCTTCCGGCAGTCAAGAATGGATCCGATCACAAAGCTAACATACACCAGTATGTTCGACGGCTTGTTGGACGCCGTTTACTCGGCGGCAAAGGCGCTAGGTTTCCCTGACGTCAATATACTTGTGGGTGAGACCGGTTGGCCTTCAGCTTGTGAATTTCCAGTCTGCTCGATGCAGCATGCCGCGGACTATAACGGTAACCTGGTGAAGCATGTTGAGTCAGGTAAAGGCACGCCTTTGATGCCGAACCGGAAGTTCGAGACCTACATATTTTCCATGTTTAACGAGAACCAAAAACCCGGTCCGTTAGCTGAGAAGAACTGGGGTCTGTTCTACCCTAATTTAGCTCCGGTTTACAACGCTGGTATTATGCGCAATCAGCAGGTTGGCTAGCTAGGTGTTTGTTAGTTTCTTAAATTTCTCTCTTGTTTATGCAATATATGTATTTACTGAACTGTTGTTCCAATTAGGGCGGCGGCGGATCAATACCTAATCCAACACCAGCTAAACCAGTTCCAACCACACCGCCAGGTAAAGTGTGGTGCATAGCAAAGCCAGGTGCAACCAACCAGGCCTTGCAGGCAAACTTAGACTACGCTTGCAGCCAGCCGGGTGTGGATTGCAAACCTATACAACCAAACGGTCCTTGCTTTTCCACCGATATCCGCTCCCAGGCATCATATGCTATGAATGCTTATTTTCAGAAAAACGGCCGCAATAATCTGAGTTGTGATTTCTCTCAAACCGGACTCGTCACCAGCACTAACCCAAGTACGTTAAGAATTTTTCTCTGTTTTTCCAAGTTCTACAAGATCAAGTGAATACGACTTACGAGTTTAAAACTTTTTTTTTTTTTTTTTTCAGGCCATGGCGAGTGTACATTCGCCGGTTGATAGATAAAGATGAAGCAAAGAAGAAGTCACGATCAAGTTGTATGTGCATAAGTGCGAGCTAGGTTTTTCTATTTTTTTTTTTTCTGGTTTATGTTATTTGTTATTTGTATATATTTGTTGTAAATATTTAGGAAGACTTAAGATGAGCTCTACTTTTATGAGTTGCAAGGTCTTAATTGATGTACATGTAAATCTGGAGAATAAATTTGAGCGAGATGATCCGACAGTAAATTTCTTGAGCATGCATGCAAACATACTCGCCCAGCATCATGGAATTTTACTTTCAATGACGTACTTATAACTTAATTAGGTCAATTAGTCACTTACGGTCACGACACTTTAAAGAAAATTATGCGATTAGGTTTCGAAAAATGATAATTAACAACGGTTCATTTTACAGATGCAACAAATCTGAGACCAAGATTCAGTTCTATTCTCTCAGTTGTGTTCTTGATCAAAATGAATGTCAAATTTCTTCAGTAGTGATTAATTCTATTGGTTATAGCTGGAATGATGGATCTATAAATATAGTTTCTCTAATCTTTCTGTACTGTAAATGGACGCCAGTATTTTGATGCCATAGGTTTCACCAAATACAAAAACCATGGTTGTTTGAGTTTCATTCCAAATACAAATACCTGTATGCCATAGGTTTCTCATGAGGTGCTTCAAACTATTCCACAACATCTGGAAGGAAATTATAACTCAAAATTTGAGGCAAACTAGGGGAAAATGAAACCATTTTTGATCTTCTCTTTGAGGCAAAAGGAACATTTTCTGTTAAGATACAAGTGACATACGTACTCATGCATTACTAAGCCAACCTCTATTCGTTCATCTTAGATATATATTTATTTGATTTTATTGTCACATATAAAGAAAACAATACAAGAGACATGCATCCAAATATAGTCTTACAAACAAATTCAGAGATTACGGTATGATCGAACATCTTCTACTATTTTAAACACTAGAAGTAGTCAACTCAACCAAACCTACACAATGAGGATAGAGTAGTTTATGGGTGAAATCCTCTTCTGGTTTTAGTAATGCTTGAAAGAATGTAGAACAATTAGTTCAGCCTATAAATAGTCTGACCAACAACATGTCACAATTCCATTGGATATATCCCTTCCCTTGTTCAATACATATATATCACCACGCACATAGCCAATCTCACGTTTGAAAAAAACATAATGAAAACCATGGCCACCACCAAGCTCGTCTTACCCCTCCTCCTCCTTCTCCGGCTGGCCTCCCCAACTAGTGCCGCCGAGTTCTGCGTGGCGAAACCAGGCGTTAGCGAACAAACTTTGCAAGCAAACATATTCTATGCATGCGCCCAACCAGGCGTAGACTGTTCGCCAATTCAACCAGGTGGCTCTTGCTACACCAGCGATCTCACCACTTGGGCCTCCTACGCTATGAATGCTTATTTCAATGTCTACCGCTCAAAGGGTGCTACTTGTGATTTCTCTCAATCGGCACAGCTCACCTCCACCGATCCAAGTTCGTCAATATGATTATGCTCTATTCTCATGTCATTTTCTTTTGAGAGAATATAACAGACAGGTGAAGCTCTAACCACATTTAGGGTTGTTTTGTTTGTTCTTTTCTTAGGTAATGGCTCGTGCAATTTCGGTCATTCAGGATCTGGTTCGAATCCACCACCGGCTGGATCGGGTGCACCAAAACCACCTGCTCGCGGAGGCAAGAAGTGGTGCATAGCCAAGCAGCAGGCTCGCGTACAGGACTTGCAAGCAAACTTAAACTTCGTGTGTGATAACCAGGGCGTGGACTGCGGCCCCATACAGCCCGGTGGTGCTTGCTTCGATGAAGATGTCCGGGCTCGAGCATCCTACGCCATGAATTCTTACTATCAGGTCAAGGGTGGTAACGATTTCAACTGCGATTTCTCTGGAACCGGACTCATCACCATCACCGACCCAAGTACGTCAACATGTTTTGTTCACTCTCTTCTTCCTGAAAGCGCCCAGCTATAGTTTCTATAAGATTTGATCACTTAATTTCTTTCTTCCATTATTCAGGTCACGGCGGATGCAAATATATCGAGGTATATACATATATATAAATTTCGTTGCATGCACTTGAATATCAGAGATCATATAAACACAATTCTCAAATGCCCTAGCTAGCTACAAATTTGACTTCAAATTTCAATTGATCATATAGGCTGGTGGCCAAGGACCCTCTGGACCAACACCAACCCAACCAAGCAAACCTGCTCAACCGTCTAAGGGAGGGTGGTGCGTACCAAAACCAGGGGTAACCGACGCAGTTTTGCAGCAAAACATGGACTGGTTGTGCGGCACCCATAAGGTGCATTGTAACGACGTAATGGCTGGTGCTATATGCTATGCTGAGTCAATCCTGCCACGGGCGTCCTATCTCATGGATGTTTACTACAAGAAGTACGGCCGCCACGATTACGACTGTGATTTCAATGGAAGCGCCCAAATCACCAACATAAATCCGAGTATGTTGATATATATGCTTACTCTCTTCTTTTGTTTAACTGTGGATAGAAAATACTAGTTTCTTTTACCTTCAGTTTTTATATCTTTCTTCCTTTTCAGGCTGGGGCAGTTGTATCTACAATTGAAGGAGAAGCAAACAATGAGACTGTGTTGAGCACAACTTTCCTCTTTTTTTCTTTCTTTCTACATTGTATATATCCAAGTTAGTTGGCATAAGATAGAGTCTATAAATATGAGCACTCTCTTGATGTGGTCCTTTGAAATAACTTCTTCTTGACAAAAAGAAAAGCTAACTCCATTTTTAACAAAAGCTTAGAAGTTTCACGTACTCCCCTCCCCTTCATCTCATTTCCTGATCACCTCCTGGCCCTTACAGATAATACAGATTGTCCCGATCACGATAACTGTAGATCAATCGTGCTGATCGACGCCCCAAAAGAGTTCTTGTGTGCTTAGAGTTGCTCAATTTATGAGAGACTATAAGGCCTAGCTAGTTAATCTTGATGCATCAACAAATAATTGCATGAATACTTAAGCAGTTACGCTAGTTAAGAATCTATAAAAAGTGTGGCACTAGTGACTTCACTCAATCCGCAACTTCCCTCCACTGTTCCAAATGCGTCAAAATATATATTATCACTCTCTTATGTCTATTTTGCAACAAATTAAAGAATTATCTACTCTTTGTGGAAGCGTTTGAAAAGAAAAAATAAATGAAAGAATTCTACAATTCTTAATAATCAACTTAATCGAATCAACAAACCTAGCTAGAGAATAAGTAATTTTGTGAAACCAAGAATAAACCAACTAAATGTTACATTAACCCTGACATGATGAATAGGTAATTGAACTTCATCATGTGCGCATATGACATAGTTTCAATGGTTCAAGTTATAGTGATTAAATTAACAAAAACTTTTAAATCGAAACACACTCATTATGTAAAAGAAGAGCTATCCAGCCTATCCTATTGCACGAAACTTCAAACAAGTTTGATCGAGTACATTTATTATGTAGTCAGAATATTGAGATTAAGAAATGGACTAAGAGGAAGTTATCGAATTAAGGTAA
Organism: Fragaria iinumae; assembly: GCA_009720345.1. NCBI lineage: Eukaryota > Viridiplantae > Streptophyta > Magnoliopsida > Rosales > Rosaceae > Fragaria > Fragaria iinumae. The sequence continues at coordinate 21,153,898 of CM019123.1, read as the reverse complement.
TCGATAACTAGACACTAAGACAGAACCATACGCATTAGATAGAAATCGAATACCACAATAGTGTCTAATCTCAATTTAAAGCTTGATTTGAGCAGTTAGATTTACTTGTTTCTTACGGTCTTTCAACACTTATCTCCAAGATGAGCATAAGGTGCTAAACTCATATATCGAAGTAGTAACATTCTTAATTATCAAACTGAGCTCACACTAATGGTACTACATCAATTAGATCAATCTATCTGGTCGGCTAATATACCTCCATCCTTACATCGTATGACAATGTTCCTTTGGCAACCGCTTGTAAAAACTAGTGCAAAACGAAATCAACTTTGAGTTGGCATTTGTCAACTCGTACAATACCGACAATTGATCGACACCCATGATTTCTTTCCTAATATAGCTAGAACATCATTCCTTGTAATTGTGTGAGCACCTTTTACGACATCTGAAGCAAGAAATAGGCAATCTCCTCCAATTAAAGAATGAAGGTTTTCATAAACAAAAGTGTGCGGCTATAGAAATGTAGCTCTAAATATTAGTAGTCTGTAAATAGTAATCATATCCAGTTACCAACAACATCTCAGAATTTCAGTCGAGCTCTCTAATCCGTTCTTCTATAAATACTTCCACCCCCTCAAATGCTAATCAATCCAATCGAGATAGACACAACAGTACGTTTCCAACCGACACCTCTCTCCCATAAAGGAAAACGTACAATGGTGATCACCAAGCTCATCATCCCGCTTCTCCTCCTCCAACTCTCCACCACCGCCTTCAGCCAAAATGTTAGTCTTGTATTTCCCTCCCCCTCCCTTTTCAATCTTCTTATTTATACTAACTTTTCTTTTTCTTACTTAGGCCGGCCCCAAATACTATTGCGTTGCAAAAGTAGGAACTAGTGACCAAGTTCTGTCAGCAAACATAGACTATGCTTGTAACCAAGCCAGCGTAAATTGCCAGGACGTTCGACCAGGAGGTGCTTGTTTCAACAGCGATCTTAAAACCCGGGCATCTTTTGCAATGAACGCTTTTTACAACCTTTACCGCTCACTAGGTGGCACCTGTGATTTTTCCGGTTCCGGGCAAATCATTAACACTGACCCAAGTGCGTGAACAGGTTCACAATCTCTTTATATTTTTGATGATTCCTATAGGACTCACTAAGTTCTGGTTTCTTATGTTTCAGGCACATTCACATGCAAGTTTGTTGCTAGTGATGGTGATAGTGGAAGTAAACCTCCACCAATTGTTCCACATCCGCCGGGTAATGTTTACAATCCTAAACCTATACCTAAAACACCAAAACGTTCAGTACTAGGAGGAGATGGTCCAGTCCGCAAATGGTGCGTAGCGAAACCGCATGCTGATACTGATACTTTGGATAAACATTTAGACTGGTTATGCGGAATGGTAGAATGCCAAGCCATAAAACCAGGTGGTGCTTGCTATGACGAATCTATTAGGGCGCAAGCATCCTTCGCTATGAATTCTTATTATCAGACAAGGGGTCGTAACGACAATTATTGTGATTTCTCTGGAACTGCAGTCATCACCACTGTCGACCCAAGTACGTTAAAATTCCCACTCTCCTTCTTAATTTTCTTCTTCTCTTTGGTTGAACAAATGTATATATCAGAGTCCCAAACACCAGTGCAGAGAAGAAAGAGAATACAAGTTTCGATTCACTAATTGCAAGCCTCTTTCTTCTTTTTTTGTTTTATATCTTTTCTCAGGTCATGGTCCATGTCGCTACCTTTCCTAAAAGTACCTACATGAGGAAACAGGCAAAGAAATCATGCATGTTGAGAATTTACTAGCTTCTTGTGTACATGTTCTTTTGATTTATAGTACGTAGGAAAGAAACTAGGACAGAGCTATATATGGATCAGGAGTCGGTGTGAGCACTTTCCTGTTATACATAGTTGCTTAAGATTATCTTTTGTAAATGAAGACAGATAGAGGGAGTATGACCTAAATGGTCTTCCCCGTTGTAGAGGAGCCACGGCTCATATACTTTTGACAGTATATAAATCTGTAATTCTTATGCAAATTAGGTATCATCTTGGCATGAAGAGAATGACAACTGAATGATCGATTGTGTTTTCATTGATAGTAGAATACTGAATATACAATACGTACATAGTGTGCTCATCTGATATATTGGAGCATCTGAGGTTACTATGTACATATATAGATCGACTTCTCTGGAAGCTTGTTGAAGTGAAGGATCGACTCTGGGAGTGCAAGAGTCGTATGTCTAACAATTGATAGCATTTCCTAGTTCCTACAATTACAGCTGAATTTCAGTCTTTACAAACTCGATCCTGGATCCTGGATCCTCGATCATCTACATAAAATAAGGAACGGCACACTGGATCCTATGACAGATTGACAGATTAAACCGTAGGGTCAAGCTATAGCAACTCCTTGCGCATCCTCGGCGTTTGAAACCACTGTGCTCTTAGAAAGAAACGATGGCATAGGAAGGGAACTTGGAGGCGGGGAGACAACAGAAGTGCACGAGCCGGCATAGAACCTGTGTTCTTGATCTTTCTGTGGACACGGGCGTTTCTTTTTAAGAGTGGGAGATGGCTGATGCGGCCTCCCAGGTTTGGTCAGTTTCTTACCGCGCTTGAGGATTTTGACCTGACCACTCAGCTGGTTATTGGCCGCAGTAAGTTTCTGGACTGCGGATATGGCCGGCACAGAGTTGGTGTTGTTTGATCGGCTTGACTTCCGCGGCTTTTGACAGTTGGGCTGGTCACGGATGGCCTCGTTTGTACTAGGGTTAGGCATGTTGTTGGAGCTAGGGTTAGGGCTAGGCTTGCTGTTAGGGCCAAGGTTAGGGTTAGGTTTAGGTTGAGGTGAATATTTCATAAAAGGAGAGAGTGAGGCTTGTCGAGAGGTTAAAGGGTTGTTGAGGCAATAATGCGGACTGAGAACTTGAACCGCCATCTCAGATGACAAAAAATAGAAACCTGAATACTGGAATTGTTTCGAGGAAGATCGATGAAGGCTAGGGCCGAGGGGGTGGAGGTACTTAGCTAGAGAGGGGGCTTTCTTTCTTTCCTTTTACAAGCTAGCGAGAAAAGAAAGAGAAGATCGAACGTACGATTGTTGTGATGCAGATGGGAATTATTGTGGGCTAGAGATTATATAGGGAAGGGAAAGTACCTCTAGCAGTAGCATGACAAGAAATGTAAACTCGATCGATCACTCTCCTAAGTGGTATGGGTTTCCAATTTCGGTTAGGAAATCCCACTTCATTACGACTTCGGAGGTAAAAATTGTTTTTTTTTCTTTTCTTTTCTTCTTTTGTCTTCAATAAAAACTGCATTCTTGAGAACAGTTAAAACTTGAAATTATATAGTGTGTGCTTCCACTGATCAGCCGGCTCGACTTGGCAAACACGAAGTAGCTACCCCTTCCGGTTTGACATAACCACTCCACCAGTTAAGCCTCAAAGCAAACCGGCGCACGCAGAACCGTGTGGCGGGAGAGAATGTGAAGCTACGTATTATGCCTTATAGCTAGGGTTGCAAACAGGTGCAGGCAGGGGCGGAGCCATTATTGGGCCCGAAGAGGTCCGAACCCCTTTTAGAATTTGGAAAGTTTGAAGTTTAGTGTGTAATTTAGTTAATTATCATTATAAATTGGTTAAATTTTATTATTACCCCCCCCCCCAAGAATTTCTCATAATCAATCAATTTAAATGACAAATCAATTATATTAAGAAATGTATCTATAGATTGATTGGTCTTTATGTCTTGACAATCGAAATAGGTAAGAAAGTTAATAGGAAATTAAATTACTACTAACAAAATTTACCAAAACAAAATTTGTGAAGTAATAAATGAATAAATTACTACTTTCTTCCCTTGTATATTTTTAATATATTTTTAATTTTTTTACGAGTTAAGAGATGTATATAACAAAATTTTGCTTCATTTGAAGATTTTTTTACAAAAGTTTGCTTTATTTGAAGATCTTTATTTGATCATCTTATACAAGAAAAAAATACAAAATTTTGAGTTAGGTGATTTTTCACTAAATTTAACATACGTTTCAGTATATATATTTGAACCTTCTCAGACTTCAAATCCCGGCTCCGCGACCGGGTGCACGTATGTAGCCAGATGCATTCCCGTTGTGTGAAAAGATCCCCAAAACAAAACAAAAGAAAAAAGACGGTGAAAGAGGCCTAGCTTAGATTCCTGAACACTTGTGGGACAAGCTATAGCCACCTCTGAAGTATGGAATGAAGCAATGAGGAGTCCCCAAATAACACATCACGGGTCCACGGTGCAAGATATTAAAGTTGGATAGTGGACACTTTAAAACCCACTACGCCACAACAACACGCTTTAGACGATGGTCCATGTCTGTCGTCCGATAGCTTAGAGAGTTGTAGTACTATAAGTGGTTGCTGTCTCTAAACAACTTAATTAGACGACAGATATGGTACGCGGACTATTATGCACTTAAATGAAAAATGCATCTTAAAGAAAGTGTACACGCTTTAGACGATGGTCCATGTCTGTCGTCCGATAGCTTAGAGAGTTGTAGTACTATAAGTGGTTGCTGTCTCTAAACAACTTAATTAGACGACAGATATGGTACGCGGACTATTATGCACTTAAATGAAAAATGCATCTTAAAGAAAGTGTAGTCTGAGTTTCCCAAAATTGAAGAATTGGAGACATTATGTTGTCTGTTGTAGCATTAAACTACATATCTAATGACAATATGTAGTTTGAAGTTGTTTTCAATGATATAAACATATATTTAATTTGTTGTAACATTAGACTATAGACTTTCACTCCCGTATACTTTTGACAATATGTAGTCTGAAGGGTAGTGCAGATTTCATTCCTCTATATTTTTGACGCAAACCAAGTTTCTTCGTGCTAATTAATTCAAAACTAGAATCTCATACTCGATACGTAGTATCAATCTAGTGTAACTGCTTACGAGTTCCGAGTAGGGGTGTCCTCCCGAGTCCCGTTTCCATATTTCACATGCTCTTTTGTTTATTTATTTACAAAGCATTATTGGCTGCTGACTTGGCATAGATGCTTATAATTCCATTTTTTTTTAAATTTTTTTTGGGTAAGCGTAGAGAGACAAACATCGTCCCCTACAAAAATTTATTGAAAAAATAAAAAATATACAATAATCTGGAGGAATAGGTCAATGTCAGTCATATAGTAAGAAAAACGTCTAATACCAAGAGAGAAAAACAATATAGCAAAACAAATGAATTAACGAAACCTAAAATTTGGCATACCGAAAAGATCATGCTCATATATAATAGGACAAGATAAATGGAGGAGACACATCCCACCATACCTGCTGAGACAGAGATGTTCCATGATTAGCTAGAGTATTTGCTACCCTATTTCCTTCTCTGAAAATGTGAGAAGATTTAAAAGTCATTGTAGAGATCCTGTATAGACAATTCAACCACCTAACTCGAAGTTGTCAAGACAAAAGTGAAGGAGAGTGGATATAGTCAAGTACAATAGAAGAATTTACCTCCAACCAAACGTGCTTCCAATCACGAACCCAAGCAAGCTCTATATGCTCAAGATGAATGCCGATCGACAATGGTGCTTTCAAGTTTCAAGTATGTGTCTCGCGGTCATGGCCTCATGGGTCTCCTTTCCTTGGTTTTGTGAGCATTTTCGGTTTGCTCATGAACACCATGTTATGTGTTTCTTTGCTGACAAAATAGATGAGTTAGTACAACTTACTGTAATGAAAATATTATGATACTTTTCGAACACTATAACTTACATATATGTTATATCAGTTTATCAGTTTATTACGAACTCATTACATCAGTTTATGAACCATTAGATTATTAGATGAGCGGCTACAACATTCATACAACAACACAAATGCATGCACGTTACACCGAAGAGTCCCGAAAAGAGAAGAGATCTTTTAGGCATGCATAACCGTATCATTATAAAGATCCGATCGTTCAATCAGATGAATCTTAGTTAGAAGCAAAACGTACATAATCATTATTTATTCTTTAGGGTGTGCCTTCTATTTAATCATTCTTTACTTCAGTTTCTTTTTCATATCGAGACGGCTCAGACGGGAGTACATCTTCTTCTACACTGCCCTCGAATTGTGGTTTTATGGAAATGGGTGTGCCTTCTATTTAATCATTCTTTTTCCCATAGAGTAGTCTTGAAGATGTATTTTTTGGAGCTTTGGTCTCAGCCCTCTCCAAGTAAAAACGTAAGCTCTGAATTTTTATAGATCGCACTCTAATCTGGTATATTTGGATCACTAGAAATCTGATGCGTTTTGAAGGTGAGGTTTTTGATGCTCTAGATGCCCAACGTCATCTTCTGGAATTGTTCAAGGAATCAGTTAAGCAATCTTTTCATCCATACAAAAACCATACAGTTGTTTCTGTTTACTTTATGCTTGGTATCTCACAATTATCAGCTAATGCTACTAGTTTCATTCCAGCTCTTAATTCTTAAAAGATGGGTATTGGCTAAAGGTTTCCTCTATCTTCGAAGAAGCAACGGTATTATATATGGGCAATGACATGAAGCTGTTGACCGATGATCTGCATGGTTCATATTTGTGGGACTGTTTGTATGCAAGATTGAACATTTGTTTATCATCTCTAGTTAGAGAATTGCATGATATAGTTTTTGTCCCCCTCTTTGTTTGTACTATATTTATAATTTTTAATAAAATAGGGGGTTGCTACCCTCTTTTTAAAAAAGAAATAAAAAATAATAATAACGTACGTTATACAAAGAAACATATACATACAGTTGATACGGCTAGCTGAATTCTTCTTTGTTAGTAACCTTTCTTCCGTTTGTCTAGCTAGCCAAATTGTGTGACTGGTCCCAACTCCCAAGCACTCGGCTTTCTTCTAATTGAAACCGCGTAAGACACTCATACACAGCACTTTAGCGATTTCCAGGCAAAAGGAGCAATGTCGGCAATCCTAGGCCCAGCAGCACAAGCTTTTAGAAAGAGAGTGATACATCATCATCATGTTTGACAGCCAACCCAAGCAAACAGACGCTGGCTAGCTTCTGGGACCAATTCGAGGTCAAAAGAATGTGGTCATATTCACACGTCTTTGAAGATGTATAAAGATGGAAGCATTGTTCGCTTTGAAGCTTGCAGAATCTGATGCCAAAGCGATCACATAGAAGATCCAAAGTGCGACCCTTGTTCTTGACTGGAGGAACGTCCTCCAAATGCCTCGTAGACACGTGGGTCTTTAGATACTAACAAGAATGTTGCTTTCAGTTTACTTAGTGGCTAATCCGACAAATGAAAATGTTTTTGATGAAGCTAGAGGTCCAACTTACTAATTACTATTTACTATGATACAACCATTTTTACGTTTTTTTTTTTTTTAGAGTATCAACGACGGTATCCTCATATAAGCTTGTCAGAATGTTTATTCTTCTACGACCACCAAGAATAAATTATGATTTAACTCTAATTAGCGTCGGCTGTGATTCGAATCTGGGTATAGGGGTTCCACACCTAATATTTTACTAACTCGACCACATGTGGTGGTTATTTTTATGTTCTTATTTCAATTATTGTATTCAACATACTTCGTTAAACAACATTTTACACATGTCTAATTTGACACGTATAGTCTCAAAAACGTTTTTGTTTACATATCATTTTGTCGAGCTTTAGTTCCGATGATTTAATCACTCTTAATTCTCTTCAATTATGATTATTGTTATAATCTTTTCTTGGCCGGTCGACTTATGCTTCTTCAATGATTTCAGTTCATCATTTAGGAAACAGTAATAATGAGACCTTCCATCTTATGTGCATCAAATATCAGATTAAGATTAAACTTTTTGGATCCCTAAACTCTGTTCTGACCGGAAGTCTCTCTCTTGATGAATTATGAAGGCAAACGGCTAGTTTTGTCCCCAAGCGAATCCCAAGAGTTGGCATTTATAATTCCCCCATGTTGCCTAAATATTACGTTAACTCCTTGCCAAAAACTTACCAAGATTAATTTGATGCCAACTATTCTATTTGATGCCAAAAACTTACCATGAAAAATCTACCCATCTTCCCATTTTGATCTACTGTCAGCTCCCACAACCTGAAATAGAGCCTCATAAAACGATGAGTTTCTGATAGGGGTAAAAATTAAGAAACAGAAATTATCTGTAATTAGAAACTAATCACAATTATATATGACTCTTGTTCTCACTATATAAACCACAAGAGTCGCATTCCGATCCCCACAACAAGGAGTGGAATAAAGAAACAATGGCAGCGGCCACCAAGCTCGTCCTCTCCCTTCTCTTCTTCCAGCTCGCCACCACCGCCTACTCCATTGGCGTCAACTACGGGACCCTCGCAGACAACCTCCCTCCTCCTGCACAGGTCGCCAACTTCATCAAAACCCAAACCATCATCGACGCCGTAAAGATCTTCGACGTCAACCCCGACATCATCAGAGCCTTCGCCAACACCGGCATCTCCCTAACCATCACCATCCCCAACGGCGAGATCCCCGGCCTCACCACACTCGATGGCGCCAAGCGTTACGTCGCACAGCACATCCAACCTTTCTATCCTGCAACTAAGTTCAAGTACATTCTCATGGGGAATGAAATCCTTCACTGGGGAGACGCAGCTCAGAAAAACGGACTCGTTCCGGCAATGAAGATGCTCTACGCGGCTTTGATCCAGGCGGGTATTACGGACGTTAAAGTCTCTACCCCACACTCGTTGGGGATAATGCTCTCGTCTGAACCGGCCAGCGCTGGCCGGTTTAGACCCGAAGTGATCCCGATATTACTTGACCAGCTCAAGTTCTGTCGGGAGACAAAGTCCCCGTTCATTTTCAACCCCTACCCGTACTTCGGGTGGTCACCTCAGAAGGAGAACTTCGCTTTGTTCAGACCCAACAAGGGCATTTTCGACCAGTTCACCAAGAAAATGTACACCAACATGTTCGACAACTTGATGGACGCCGTGTTCTCCGCTTGCAAGGCTCTAGGATTCACCGACGTCCAGTTCGTTGCCGCCGAGACCGGCTGGCCTTCGGCTTGTGAGTTCCCGGTGTGCTCGGTTCAGAACGCCGTGGACTACAACTCGAACTTGATCAAGCACGTGAACTCCGGCAAGGGGACTCCTCTGATGCCTAACAGGAACTTCGAGACTTACATCTTTGCGTTGTTCAATGAGAACCAGAAGCCGGGGCCGATGGCCGAGAAGAACTGGGGGCTGTTCAGGCCTGACTTTACTCCGGTTTACAATGCCGGTGTTATGCGCAACCAACAGGTTAGTTCTTAGTTTATTTTTACCTTTTTACCCAGCTCTGTTTCTTAGAACACATCATGTGAACTTGGTTTGTCTTCACGTTAGATTTGCTAAATCTCGTGCTTTTAGAAAAGTTAAAAATTATGAACACATGGGTGTGCAGGTGACACTTTCAATTTAATCATATTAGATTCTTCCAGACCCGACTAAAGAGAATGCCGACACCAAAATTTACAGTATTAGATGAAAAACTTGGTCCTTGGTTAGGATTGTTTACATGGTTTTCTAGTTTGGGGTTTAGAGGTTCGAGGTAGAGTTTATGAGAGCAAATCTTCGTTCGTTTTGAAACAATTCGGCATAATCACATCGATATATTTATCTGACATGGGTAAAATGCAAGTAATTTCACTAACATCTGTGGATTCCGAAGGTATGTGACCAGGGACATTAAAAAGTTAGGTAATGTAAGTATTAGTAGTTTCTACTGACATTGTAATCTTTGGTCTATAAACCTAGAAAGATTAGGAAACCGTGTGATCTCAATCAAAAAAAAAAAAAGATGTGAAATCCACACACATTAAATTGTAATACACACACTTACTTTTTATTTTTAGTAATCATTATTATATGAAAACAAAATTTAAATCACTAAGTACAAAATTTAAGTTACTAAAAAAATAAAAATAAAGGCGTGACAAAAACATTGAGTTTAGCTCATAAGGATGAAATTTGGGCCGTTAGCTGGACTGGGCTTTGATATGTATTAACGAATTGTGGTCCAAATAATTATTTGTTTACTTATGTCTATATTGTTTTTTGTTCAGGGAGGTGCATTGCCTGGCAAACCAGGAAAGCCAGGAAAACACCTAGGCAAACCAGGAAAGCCAGCAACAAGACCAGCTGCACCAGTTGCTGGAGGCAATAAGTGGTGTGTAGCGAAACCAGGGGCAAGTCCTAAGGCTTTGCAGGCAAACATTGATTACGTGTGTAGCAAGGGAGTGGACTGCAAGCCCATTCAAGCAGGTGGAGCTTGCTCCTCCGGTGATCTTGCTAGTAAGGCATCTTTCCTCATGAATTCTTACTATCAGGCCAATGGCCGTAACAACTTCAACTGCGATTTCTCTGGAAGCGGGCTAATCACCACCGTGAACCCCAGCCGCGGGGCATGTGCATACAAAGCTTGAAGAAGCCAAGAGGAAGAGCAATAAGCAGATCCACTGGTTTTGAAATCGTAGTAATCACTGTATTTTTTTTTTCATCAAAATTTTTGGGGAATACGCTGTTGAACTGAACATGCTGCCAATGCTATAACTTTAACTTATTGTACAAAACGATTTGACAAGGAATGATTAATGAAAGTACTTTCTTAATTTTATCATTTTGCAACTAAAATTTGGCAAAAACATCAAAATTATTGACACCGCCGAATTTATGAGTCTAATTCCATAGATTATTATCTCAAGTAGTATTAGGAACATAATGCAGATTGACCATGGAAGTAGAACATGAACACCTCTGATGATCTGATACTTTATACAAGTTTAACATATCAGATTCAGATACAAATATTGTTTACTACAGTAGTTCAAGGTGGGAGAATTTAGATTATGGATGACTTTGCATCATTGAACCAATCAAAAGCTCTGTGGCTTAGTATTATGACTATTATCATCAATTAAAGCTGAATAATCAATCGTTTAGTTGACAATAACTAAAAAGAAAGTTTATGGAAGATGAAGTAGACAAATGAGATGCCATATATTAGCCTAAGGTCTCTGATGAGAATAATCAGAACCTGCATACTGCAGTTCAATTATGCACAAAATGTTAGGTGATTAATTCATTGAAGGTAAATTATGATTAATTCATTGTATATGCCTAAAATTATAAATTGCTTCTTAGCCAAGTCTCTATCAAACAGAATTGATTCTTCTGTTACAAATTGATCAAGGTTATTCATGTTGCAGACTTGCAGTTACCTGGTACTTGTTATCGATTCGAATTTCCTGGAATTTGGAAATCCAAGTATCCAACAACATATTCTTATACCATGAGAGAATGTACAGTATAGTCTTTCTTTTCCTTTCTATCAATATGATGGTAAAGATAATCTGCTAGAATCCTTTTCCTTTCTACTTTATCCCAGGTTCTTCCTTCTTACTTCTCCGTCTCATCCCATACAATCTTTTTGTGAAAAGAAAGAGAACAAAGAAAGCTAAGAGAAAATTGCTAGAATTCTGTTTCCTGTTGATATATGTTATATACTTATATCAGTTATATGTCTTCCGAGTCTTCTCTACTTGATTTGATGCAAAACATTGACAGATAGACTCCCATTCATTTCATTTTGTTGTACTTTATACACATGATATACTTGCATTGTTTGCTCTTTATATATCTTCTAAATCAGAAGCCTCTCAAATTTAATTTTGATAGGCCCCCTCTTTGCCCCTCTTCCAGTAGTTACACTTATTGCTTTTAGTTGGGCCTCTAAGGACCTCTACCATATGTTTCCCATGAATTGATTAAACACAGAGGGTGGCATTAGAAGGAAACTACTTTAAGTGTGGAAGAAGACTTATGGGTTGTCACAAGAGTTTTTTTCATATGAGGGCATGATGCAACCATACCTTATCTCCACATCAAACATTAGTTTTATAGAGCATGTTAATCGGTCTCTTATCTTAAAAGCTCATAGGAGAAATTGAACTGGTATACGCTTCTGTCTGTTAAGTAGTCTCCATCAAACTTTGATCTTTCCTCTCCTGTACCAATTTCATATAACATTAGAGGGCCAGCGGTCTAGAGCCCTCTTGGTATATTGCTAATTAGTGATTTTACCCAAAATGCAGTGTTTTTTGCTTCCTGCCGACGAGGATTTGATGCCATGTTAGATAATCATCGCGTCTATAAACACATAAGAAGCCAATTCATATGAGGTTTTGAACTCGACACCTCATATGAATTGGCAAGGTTCATATGAGGTCTTGTATCTATAAGGGAGGTGTTAGCTTAACATGATTTTGGTTCCTACCCTCACTGTTCAAGCTTTTGAAGCACCATAGTTAGTTAACAGCCTAACAGCATTCATAATTAGTAAAATTAGTTAGTCCATGGAGTTAGGCTTTTTGTTGAATGAACTTGAACAAATGGGTGCAATTATGTTTGGAGGGCTCTCCAAAATGTGGTCCCAATACCTCTTACATTGAGCTTATGCACCAAACTTGGAGTTTAATTATCATTTGTAAACCCAAAATCCAAATCTTCCTAGTTGCACATGCTGATGTTTCTGAATATTCTGATAAAAGTGAAACAGATTTACTTCCCTCAGCCTTCTAAGACAGCTTGTATATATAGATCTGTTTTGTGTCTCACCAAAATTGCCATTCATGGTGGTGAGCCAAATCCTATCTTGATGGACCAACACAATGCCTTTCCATGATCTGTAACAAATTGTTCTCAAAATAAATGATACATCATATAGTTAGAGGATACATACATTCTCCAATTGGTAGCATCATACTGTTCATTCATATATAGAAAAATACAGATAAGTATAAAGCTGAAAGGGCAACATCATCAGCTGCTTCACTGATTATTCTCTTACACAACCACTAAGCAAATATATATTTCATTGCTCAAATTTGACTAAAAAGGAGAAATTTTATTTACACAACGAGTGAATGAAATGACAACTTTTTATTGTATTTAAGAGAAAACATAGTTGGAATATTTTGTTATAAACTTGAGCTGGAATCTTCTTCAACAGAGGATGATCAAATTTATGTTTTTATGGTTAACCCACCTTTCCTAATATAATCCATCATTACAAAGATAAAGCAGAACTCCCAATACAATATACCATCAAAAGCTCTTCATTGGTTTTGTTATCACACAAAATCAAAACCCACCAAAGCAACCACCAAAACCAATCAATCCCACACACCATGGGAGAAAAAGAAGAGAAGAAGAACAAGAACAAGAAGCAGAAACTCAAACACCAAAACCCCAAAGATGATCAAACCACCACTAAACCAGCATCAGATTTCTCCTTCAAGCCAAGCTCCGACGTAAAGGGTCTCCGATTTGGAGGCCAGTTCATTGTAAAGTCCTTCACAATCCGCCGTGCAAGGCCCTTTGAGCTCTTACAGCTCCTCTCGGTCACACCAAACATCAAAGAAAACCATATCAGCAACAACAAGAAGCTACCCTTTCCATCCACCACAGCTTTCTTGCCCACAAACTTCACCATTCTAGCACACCATGCTTGGCACACCCTCACACTAGGCTTAGGCACCAAGAAGTCCAAAGTAGTACTCTTTGTTTTCGACAACGAGGCCATGAAGGCTGCAGTGGACCGCGTTTGGCCGCCGGAAATTCCACTCGGGGAAGTGAACAAGAAGCTGATCAGAGGGCTCAGTGGTTGTGAGATGGCAAGGTTCAAGTTCAGGAAAGGGTGCATTACTTTTTATGTGTATGCAGTTAGGCAAATTGGGAACTTGGGTTTTTCAAATGCTGATGATCTCAGAACAATTCTACAGTCTGTGGTGGCTCTTCAAGATTTTTTGGATCACACTGCTATGCTTGCCATGCCTAACCAGAGAAGCATTAACTTTCAACAACCTCCTACAGCCATGGCTCACTAGAAACAAGTTATAATCTTTGATCACCTTGTTCAATCAACATCATCATCATCATCATCTTCTACTAGGCCTTATTTTTTGTTAATTCGGTTGTTGACTCTTTTATTTTTTGTTCATTATGATGGGGAAATTGGTTTATTTGTTGAAGAAGATCTTGGTTTAATTTGTATCTCTTGGTTTAATTAGTATGAATAATTTGGGAATTCTATCAGCAGTGGAATTGAGCTTCCCTATATGGCATCCCTCTGCTCATTTCTGCAGAATGGCACATGCTGCTCCTGCACAATTCTGTAAGTGCCTGACAAACTTTGCCGTAGTTTTTGCTACACTGTTCATCAAATATCATAATTCAAATCTGTGTATGTTCAGAGTCAAAGACTGGAACTTGAGATTAAAAAAAGCCTTTTAGTTTTACTATAGGGAAGAACTTCTGCAGTGAAAATGATATTATATACAGTTTTTGTACTGTAAGTTTGCAAGTCCAGAATAGGGAAGAATCTGCATGAACATCAGTACCTTACCTATATTATGTATATGGTTAATTCTGACATTGTTATATAGTAAATTGTGTCCAGATATAACCCCCGTGAATCTAACATTGAAGCCACAACCTGCCCTTTGGCGGTTTAGACCAATGGCCTGGTAGTAGTTTATTAATTACCATATGACATATTATAATGGCAGAGCTTACTTGAGGGCTTAAGATGATTATTAAGGTGGTTTCTGCAAAAAAATCAAAACCAGGGTATGGAATTGTGGATGTGAATGTGATAAGTTATGAGGATGCATACATGGTTAGTGAAAGGTCTGTTTGGCATGATGGAAAAAGAAGGGAGAATGGGGCAGCATTGTAGTAGTGATGAAAGGTGAAGTGCCAATTTTCTTCCAAAAGCTTTCTGGCCCAAGAAAGTGATGAGGGAGAAAGAAAACCAATGTCTTTATTTTTAATCTCTGGAATTGGTTTTCATTTCTTGTGGCTTTAATCATAGCCATGGCCAGAGATGAAGCCCCATCACCAACTACCTTTTCCTTTCAAAAGAATCATGGACATCTCTGTCTGTCTGCAACTTGAGTAATGAGTATTTCAGTATTGAATTAGCTAGCAGACTGCTTCATGTTATGTATACAAACACCACAAATGCTACAATACTCCGGAATATCACGTTCACGATTAGCGGATCCGGTGTATGATAGAAGTTCTCTACGAAATACGAATACATGTACATGAGTGGAGTAATAAGTACCCAAATACATGTTTGTGAGAATCATAATGAGTATAGAGTATGGCGGTTCCACCATAAGATATTATGGTGTCGCATGCAATCAATCATCTACAGAAGAAAGAGTACCAAGTTCTAAATTCTTGGTAGGTGCTGTCTGCTGTGATTTAACATCTGTTAAGCAAAGGTTCGCAAATTGGATTTTCTCATATATATTGGTAGACCTAAATCTGAGGTACAAGTTATAACAACTATACAAATATCGAATGTGATGCTCAAGCTAGAAGAAAGGAGTTCATTAAGCAAGTCCTGTTATTATGCTAACTAAGATAGAGCTCCACTTGTGGGTGGTAGTACTTATGGTCCAGTGCTGAAATAAATGGGACACCACTAAATTTGGGCTTCTGCCAACTTCTAGATCAGATTTGTAGCTTATATGTGTCACACATTGAACATGGAATTCACTATACTACTAACATCCAAACCAGGTGAGTAAATTGAGGGTATCCAAGTGGGATTCTCAAAATTGTAAGAACATTGTTTCAGCTATGAGTTTTTGTTAGAAGAATGTGGATCTTTTCAGCCTGAAGCTTGAAACCTATTAGTGACACTAACAAAATCATAAATTCTTAATTATCAACGTCCGTTAACTCGTTGACTCATTTCAAACGTAGTAGCGTCAACTACTACGTAGATGAGTTTTGGGTTCCTTTATATCGTTTGGTTTTGGGTACGATTGAGGAAGAAATAAACCCCACAACCAGAACACCTCCACAACCACCACCACCGTAGATGAGTTGTTTGCCCGTAAGTAAATTGAGGATAATGATGAGTTGTTTGCCCGTAAGAAAATTGAGGGCAATGATTAAGTGGAGCTATGAGATCTCGTTTCATGTAAAACCCTGAAATCTAGACCTTTTTCACCTCAAACAGGCCGGGATGCTTGTGGATCTTAACCTTCACTCCCACCTCATTGGTTTTACAATTACATTCTGGAAAACTAACGAAACCTTGGTACAAAAAATGGAAATGTTAACTTAAAGAACAACTGTCACAGTGTCACTAACGAAAAAAATATTAAGCGCCCACCGAGGGGCTCGAACCCTCGACCACAAGGTTAAGAGCCTTGCGCTCTACCAACTGAGCTAGACGGGCTTGTTGACAAGTCTAACCTGTAAATAGTATTTAACCCTTCCTGTACCTATTTCTGTAACTACTGTAATATATTGACCCAAACTCAGCTGGTGCACGACTCCTTGGTTGTTGTGAATCTCAGGGAGACGGAGCAAACCATCGTCTCTCTCCCAGAGAAAATGGAGATCGTGATCGTATGGACGATAGTGGAGCTCCTCCTAGCCTTCATTCTCATCGTAGCCCTTGGTTTCATCTCCGTCGTCTTCTTCGAAGCTCATAGACGCCGCCACAACAACGCGTACCTTCCCCCAATCTCTCTCTTCTCTCTTCTCTCTTCACTCTCAAACCGCACCGCAATTCCTTCTCTTTCAGATTGTTCTCTGATACAGCTCCATGTCTTTCAGGCACGTCGAAGCTCCGGCGATGTTCCAAGACCCCAAGTCGTTGAAACAGGTGCTGTAATTTTGTGTAATTTACTGTTCAAGATTGTAGTTTCTTTGCTGGAATTAGGTTTTTAGGCGTTGATCAGTAATTGGATTTAGGATCATGTGAATTTTGCGTTGAAATGTTGGTTTGATGTGTTACTGAGTGGAAGCAATTTGTGTTTAGGTTGAATGTCCTTCGATTTACGATCCGGCGGAGAAGTATCTGTCTTTGATAATCCCTGCATTTAATGAAGAGCTTAGGCTTCCTGTGGCGCTTGAGGAAACGATGAAGTAAGTTGAAGCATACACCTGATTGCATTTCAGTTGTTGTCGAACTTCGCTTTATGCTTGTGGTGCATCATTTCCTAGCAAATGATCGTTTTTGTTATGCTGTGGTTTCGTCGTTGTTCTATTGTATGTGATGCCTTCTGTTGAGTAGTTTCGTTGTAGAGGTTTGCGTTGCTATGAAGGATATGAGAAGCTTGATATGACTACTCTTGAGCTTGATTTACTTATGTTTTCATTACCGCGGTAGAGTTTCAGTTGGCTTGTGCATTTGTATCGCAGATAGTTCATAATTGCACCATTCACCATTTCATTTGTTGTTCAGTGCTTGCTAGAGCTTTCATAATTTTATTGCTTTCTTTACTTTGTAGTTATCTCCAACAACGTGCAGCCAAGGATAAGTCGTTTTCTTATGAGGTACTTCTTTGTATCTCTCATTTCTAGATCTCCAGAATTTTCTTTGACTGATGTGGTTTATAATGCTTTTCTTGTTCAGTTCTTTAGTTTTCCTAAATGAATGTTGGAGCAAGGTTTACATTTATCTAGCACCCTAGCTCATAGAGAAATGGATATGATGAACGAGAATATTCCCAGCAATTGCTTTATAGTTTACCCCCATCGAATACCTAGATATTTAGATGTCATAGTTACTAACGAGAAAAAATTCATGAGCTAGTTTGGCCTATTTTGTCCTGGAGCTTCTTTCCTTTGCTTATAGAAATATTCATTTTGGACAGGTGCTTATCGTTGATGATGGAAGTGTTGATGGGACAAAAAGAGTAGCATTTGAATTTGTAAAGAAATACACTGTAGACAATGTGAGGGTTATCCCTCTTGGAAGAAATCATGGAAAGGGAGAAGCTATCAGAAAAGTGAGTCTAATCTAAACCAGTCCCTAGTAATTGTGTACTCACGTCGTCAAACTGTCGTCTTTCTCCCTTGTGGGATGACAATAGTTAATTGAAGCTTTTTACTTCTGTGAAAGCATTGTAAAACAGGGAATGCTTCATTCTAGGGGTGAGCTACTTCTAATGCTGGATGCAGATGGAGCAACAAAGGTCAATGATGTAGAAAAACTTGAAAAACAGGTCTGTCTCAATTGTGATAAAATGAAATGCCCTCCAAGATTTTCAAACTATTTGCAAATCTTTTGGAAATACTAATGAAGCTTCTTCTTTGTATTCTAGATCCATGCAGAGTTAAAGCATGGGGACTCATCTGCTACTAATTCAAATTTTAGAATATCTGATATCCCAATTGCTGCATTTGGTTCCCGTGCTCATCTCGAGGAGAAGGCCTTGGCTTCAGTTAGTTTTGCTAATCTGTTCTCGCTATATTTGCATTCTTGTTATCTTTACAAGTATTTTAGTTGAAGTAATTGATTTCATGTTTTCAGAGGAAGTGGTACCGCAATTTCTTAATGAAAGGTTTCCATCTAGTGGTACTTTTGGCTGCTGGTCCCGGAATTCGTGATACCCAGGTATTTGCTTAGTTTTTTCCTTGCATATAACTTCTTCCTGCTTGAAAACTGCTCAATGGTTACTACCGTTTCCTCTTTTCAACTTGCTAAAGCTACTTAAGTTATAATGCTGACATAGAATCCTTCATGCATTGCAGTGTGGTTTTAAGATGTTCACTAGGTCTGCTGCAAGGAAGCTTTTCACTAACATCCGTTTGAAGAGGTGACTACACTTGAGATAGCTGAATGCTTGAACCCCATCTCTTAGATGCAACTACACTTCCAAATTTTCATTTGCAACAGTTTTCTGTGTTTGGTCTCATGACTCGTATTTAAGTTCTTTTGTGTATTGCTGAGATAGTAGATTCTTTTATTGGGGCTGATGAGACTTCAATTGCCTGCAGGTGGTGCTTTGACGTCGAGTTAGTTTTCCTTTGCAAACGGTTTGGAATTCCGATGGGTGAGATATCTGTGAACTGGTCTGAAATTCCTGGTTCAAAGGTGAACCCATTAAGCATTCCAAATATGCTTTGGGAGCTTGTGCTGATGTCTGTTGGATATAGAAGTGGTATGTGGAGAATTTCCAGCTGATTGCTCAGTAGCTAAACATTTTCAGAAGCATTGCTATCCTCCAGGCTTCTTGTATACATCAGCAGTAGAAATCAGATATCTCCTTCAATACAACCTCAGGGCCTCTGGTTCTTTTGCTCCGGAGGCATTCGCAGAGATCAACTATAGAGGGTTTTATACTTCGTTTCGCCATTATCTAACAATGAGATTCTAGTAATGTAAAATCAAT
This sequence comes from Fragaria iinumae, assembly GCA_009720345.1. Classification (NCBI taxonomy): domain Eukaryota; kingdom Viridiplantae; phylum Streptophyta; class Magnoliopsida; order Rosales; family Rosaceae; genus Fragaria; species Fragaria iinumae. Next base: position 21,134,639 of record CM019123.1, on the reverse strand, counting down.
TTGGGGCTACTGTTTTCTTCCTCATACATTTAGTGAGCTCCCATCTTAAAGTCGTACCTTTCGGACATCACAAAATGCATTCACTAAAAGCATACTCATCCTATATACCGTTGGCTCTTAGTCTGATTTCTTTGCAACTGATGTGGACTAGATATATATCCTAACACGTTTAGAAATTCGAACTCTTATTTGATTAAAATTGTTCTCCCACATGGTTTTCCTTGTAGAATAATATCTTTATTACATTATATACACACATATGCCCTCCCAGAGCGAAAATTATAGAGCGTCTCACCGTCCACTCACCGTGCCGGCCCCACCCGGTGATCTCACCGTTAAATTTCCGGGTGCGCCGCGCACCCGGGTGCTCCGAATACGCTCTCCTCCCAGAGATAAAGAAATACATAAATCGTTTGTCTCCAACCCCTCTCCCCTCTCCGGTTCTCAACCTCAGCTGCTCAAACATACACCATAATCAAATCTTTCACAGACAATGACGACTAGAATTGCTCCCGGAGTCGGGGCCAACTTGCTCGGCCAACACTCCGTCGAGAGAAACCTAGACGCCACCGTTCACGTTGGCAATCTCGACCCTCGGGTTGATGAAAAATTGCTATGGGAACTGTTTGTTCAAGCAGGCGCTGTTGTTAAAGTCTATCTTCCCAAAGATAGAGTGACCAACCTGCATCAAGGATATGGATTCGTGGAATTCCGAAGCGAAGACAATTCGTGTAAACAAGAACTCCCAAGATAAAAGGAGCTTGGATGTAGGCGCAAACCTCTTCGTCGGAAACCTTGATCCTGATGTGGATGAGAAACTTCTCTACGATACGTTCAGTGCCTTTTGGAGTCATGTCTGGCAAGTATCTATGCAATCGTCAGATAACAGTGTCCTAAGATAATGAGAGACCCTGAAACTGGAAACTCCCGCGGTTTCGGCTTCGTTAGCTTTGATTCCTTTGAGGCATCGGCTATGTCTGGCCAGTATGCTTATAAGAAAGACACCAAAGAGCGCCATGGTACTCCGGCAGAGAGAGTTTTGGCTGCTACAAATCCTGCATCAAAGAGCCGCCGGCCTCACACAATGTTTGCTAGTGCGCCTCCAACAGTTCCCAATGGTTCTCAGGCCAACGGTGGCATGGCTGCTCCAGTTCCTCCACGTTCCTTTGCAAACGGTGGTGTTGGTGTGGCTTTCCCACCGCAAGGTATGGGTTTCCCGCCAATGCAGGTTGCTGTACAGCCAACCTGGCAAGGTCAACAGCCTCAACAACCAATGATGCCTCCACTGCCAATGCAGCAGTTCAGTCATGTTGCTCCGAATATGCCTCCACCGCCAATGCAGCAGCTCATACCTGCTCCCTGGAATGTGCCGCCACCGCCTCCGCAGGCCGCTCCAGCTCCTCCACGGTCTCTTCCACCTCCTATGGCCTAAAAGTGACAACTGCTAATAATGCAATGGAAAAATCTAATCAACGGTTTGGTGAATCTATGAGGTATGAGAATGAGTTTGGTTTTTCTATGTTATATCCGTGCTTTGTGTTTGTTTGTTTTTTTTTTTTTTTTTTTAACTTTCCGTGTAAGACGATCTCTTTTTTATAAACAGTATTGTGTTGATTCGAAACTCTTCTCTGATGATTTCACATTTTTTTGTTGTTGGGTGAAGAACCGAGGATGCTTTAAAGCTTGAGAACTGATGATGATTATGGTTTGTATATTTTCTTCGTAACTTTTCCGGATTAATTGATTACTGAAGTCATTATACATAGAAAGCATAAGTCCATGTGTTCAAAATCGTTTTGAATTGAGTTTGCAGCATTTTGTAGTTTGATATTGAAACACACAAGGCTTTTCTTCTTGTTCTTTTAATCCCTTTTGGTTGTGTGCAGTAGCTAATCAGAGCTAGAAGAAGAAGTAGCTAATCAGAGCTAGAAGAAGAAGTATCTAATCAAAGCATGAAGAAGATGTCTCCATCGAAGGTTGTTGTGCAGGGTGCTATGAGAAGATCAATGTATTTCCTGATTTTCATGTTCTTGCTTTTGTTTATATGTGTGTGATTCTTGTGATCCGATCTTTATATTGGTAGTGTAACCAGGAAATTCCTTGATCTTCTGCATAAGCATCATGCACAACAACGTTCGATGAAGACACCTAGATTTGATTAGCTACTGCACACAACGGTAGGGGATTAAAAGCACAAGAGAAAAGCCTTCTGTTTTTCCGTTAAAATTGAACTATAAGTGCCCATATTTTTATGTATCATTCCAAAGAGAACGAGGACTTTCAAGAAGGTGAACCAGATAACACTGAATATTTGACAGCAAGAAATTGCTAGGGTAGACACGGCACATAGAGTGTGCATAAGCCTCATTAAAAAGTATTAATGGTCTTAAAGAGTTAAAGAATTCTTAATTGTCCTAATTCTTACCATTACATATGCAAAGTCACCTTTAGAGAGTAGTTGGTGTTTGTTAGTAATGGAGTAGTTACATTTCTTACGTAGACAAGGTTCATAACCAAAACAATAGCAAAATCTTATCAGCCTAGAAACATTCCTTGCATGATGGTCAATGTTCAAAACAGCAACAGAAACATGAGCAGTCCTTTGTTCTATGAACTGAAGAAGCAAGCCTCTTCCTTCTTGAAAGAGAAGATCAAAACCGCACGCCTAGCGCTGACTGATGTAACACCTGCAGAGATGTAAGCTTTCTGTACATATGATTATATCGATTAATTCTTCAGTTCATCTGATAACTTTTGTGGATAACAAATTCACAGAATGACAGAAGAAGCTACAAATGAAAATTCATGGCCACCAGACACACGTACCATTGGGGTAATATCCAGGGCTGCCTTCGAGGTTGATGATTACTGTAGGATTGTGGAGATTCTGCATAGGAGGTTGATGATATCTATGTGCATGCTGTAATCTGATCTTGTAGCCAAGTACTTGTTGAGTAATACTCACTTCAATTTTCTTAATTTCTATGTTATGAGTTCAGGTTGTTGAACTTTGACAGAAAGAACTGGCGAGGCTCTTACAAGGCTCTAATTCTATTGGAATACCTTCTAAGCCATGGACCATTGAGACTTGCTGAGGAGTTTGAGGATGATATCGATGTTATCAAGCAGATGGGAAGGTTTCAGCATATTGATGAGAAAGGGTTAGCACATCTGTAATCTTGATTCACATCACTTTATTTGAATCTTATGCATGTGATTGCTGTCAAATTGCTTTGAATTTTCGAAACAAAACTCTTAGTTAAACAAAGATATATACTATGTTTCTTTTACCCTTGGCATTCAACATCTATGAAGTGTGTGTGATATGCAGGTTTGACTGGGGCTTGAGTGTGAGGAAGTTATCTGATAGAGTGCTCAAGCTTCTTGGAGACACTGTATTTCTCAAAGAAGAGAGAGCCAGAGCTCGGAATCTAACTCGTGGTATACAAGGGTTTGGGAGCTTCAGCCAGCACCATTCTTCCTTCACAGATTCAAGCTTGAAGGAGCTCTATCCTAAAACGTATGAGAGGAGTAACTCACACTACAATGATCATCAGAGTCGGGAAGATAAGTCGTTTGACTTGAATAGGCAATTGTTGGTGAAGAAACAACTGCAAATTGGTGATCAAGACATCATCTCATTGAAACCTGAAATGAATCTCGACACAGGGGATCACCCATTTTGCAAGAATGAGCATCAGAAGGAAGAATCCCTTCTTTCTTCTGAAGATTAAATCATGAGAGATGTCAACTAGTTCGCTACAAGCCATTTTAGAGTAGCTAAATGGCAGACTTCATGTTGTTTGTGATACATAAACCCAGTTTTCAAGTTTTTGATGCACAGTTTGGATACATATACAATGATAAACACACATTATCTTCACCGAACACATTTCTCCTACTTATCGGGTTTCTGATGTAAAATTTTGTATATTATTTGCTTCTGAACGAGATATTTTCATCATGAATTCAAGATCTATTGACGAAGCAAGTTGACAAGTTACAACAAGGGTAGGGATGAATTCAGTCCTCTGTTTCTGGCAGAGGGATTGAGTTTTTCTTTACAGTCGAGCAATTCAGGCTGATTCATATAAACTCGAATGGCAGAAACAACAATTTTAAATGAAAGAATTTACCCCTATAAATTCTCATGAAAGTATCATCCCAGCAAGAAAGTAACATAGAGATAGCAAAGTTAAACACAAACAATAAAAACGCTCTAACACTTCCATGGTCCTATTTGCATGAATTTAGAAGCATTTCCTATGAACTATGGATGGCCCAGACTCATCATACTCTGCTTTGGCAATCCACATCTGCAAAGAAACAAGTAGAGAACTCTAATTAATATTTATCCCAAGATCAATGTTGAACACCATTGTATAGAAAAATGAGGAAACGAAAACAAACCTGCTGGAAGGTACTGAGTGAAGCCAAGATGGAGCCTCCAATCCAGACACTGTACTTCCTCTCAGGTGGTGCCACCACCTTGATCTTCATGCTGCTTGGGGCCAGAGCAGAAATCTCCTTGCTCATCCTATCAGCAATGCCTGGAAACATAGTTGAACCACCAGAAAGTACAATATTTCCGTAAAGGTCTTTCCTGATATCAACGTCACACTTCATGATCGAGTTATAAGTGGTCTCGTGAATGCCAGCTGCTTCCATTCCAATCATTGAGGGTTGGAAAAGGACTTCTGGGCATCTGAAACGCTCTGCACCAATGGTAATGACTTGCCCATCCGGTAATTCATAGCTCTTCTCAACTGAGGAGCTGGTTTTGGAAGTTTCCAGCTCCTGCTCATAATCAAGGGCAATGTAAGCAAGTTTTTCCTTCATGTCCCTAACAATTTCACGCTCAGCAGTGGTAGTGAAAGAATATCCACGCTCAGTAAGAATTTTCATCAAGCCATCAGTGAGGTCACGACCAGCAAGGTCAAGACGAAGGATGGCATGAGGGAGGGCATAACCCTCATATATGGGGACTGTATGGCTGACACCATCACCAGAGTCGAGCACAATACCTTCACAGCGAAGAAAGCACACATCAATAAAGCTGAAAAGAAACAAAAATTGAATAACAAAAGCATACTCTAATAATAATGTCTAACAATAGAATTTCCAAACAGTAGCAAAACTAAAGTTCTCAACAAAGTGGTCTGAAAGTTCAAGACAGTAGCAAAAGTAAAGTTCTCAACAAGATGGTCTAAAAGTTCAAAACAGTAGCAAAAGCCAATGTCTATGATCCAACTCAAGACACTTTTCGTGACCGACCTTCGAATCCTAAGCTATAGTAACATCTCTGAAAGATCCAGAAAGTACCATACCTGAAGTACTCAAACAATTAATCTAAAAGCTCAAACCACATTTAAAAAACCAATCTCACTAAATCCAATTCAGGTAAGAAACTATGTGGAACTCAGGTAGGAACCCTATAGTATAGACTGATATACCGACATCTAAACCTATAATGATTGGCATCACGGGCTTTTTGTCAAGACATAAAAACACATAGAACTGATCATGCCACTTTTTGGCCATGGATAATCTACGTAAAATTAACACCCTTATATTCATGAAACAACAATCAGAATCCTCACCAGTAGTACGCCCACTTGCATACAGGGAAAGAACAGCTTGAATGGCCACATACATAGCGGGAGTGTTAAAGGTCTCGAACATTATCTGGGTCATCTTCTCACGATTAGCCTTGGGATTCAGGGGGGCCTCAGTTAGGAGAACTGGGTGCTCTTCTGGGGCAACACGAAGCTCATTGTAGAAGGTGTGATGCCAAATCTTCTCCATGTCATCCCAGTTGCTCACAATACCATGCTCAATTGGGTATTTCAAAGTCAGGATACCTCTTTTGGATTGAGCCTCGTCACCGACATAAGCATCTTTCTGGCCCATGCCAACCATGACACCAGTGTGACGAGGGCGCCCTACAATGCTAGGGAAAACAGCTCGTGGAGCATCATCTCCAGCAAACCCGGCCTAAACATTAACATCAAAATCAGTCCTTGAGATTCGACATGCATAAAAAAGACAATAAAGGGTACAAAAACAACCACTCAAACAATCACAACATAATATCATCCAATACCTTGACCATTCCGGTTCCATTATCACACACGAGCGGCTGAATGTCCTCGGTTTCTGCCATCTTCTTCTACCTGCTACATACACCACAATCAATGACACCAATGCCTCATCGACACAACAAACAAATAGACATTCAAAAACAAAACACAATACACGATGCTAACATTTCCCTAATCTCTCCTCCATCAACTAAAATCTCCATTCCAAATCACACACTACTACACAGAAACCAAAGCATGATTCAAAACAAACCAAGAACATCTACATAGTCCTCTCACAATAGTAAAGAAACGATCTTTGACAATCAAAAGGCATCGAAAGCTAGTAAAGAAACGATCTTTCAGATGGGAAATACCCAAATTTGATTGCTATATACATAAAACCCTCAAATTGATACGAAATCAAACAATGCAGCAATCAAATCATTCCACATAAAAAATAAAAAAAATCAAGAAAAAAAGAAGAGAGAAAATTACAGATCTAAAGCGACGAACAAATGAGAAGGAATGAGAGACAGAGAGAAGAGATGAGGAAGTTGACCTTTGTGAATGAGAGTGAGAGAGAGAGAGAGAGAGAGAGAGATCGAAGACGAGGCAGAGCGAAAGAGACGAGTGTGGTGTTTGTGAGTTGAGGCGAAAGAATTGGAGCAAAATAAAGGAGTGGGATTGACGAGTAATCTCAGCCGTTTGATTTATGGACCGCGTCCATTGCGCCCTTGTGGGGGCCATTACAGCTCCTTCCGCTGTTCCAGTCATTTTTCTCCACCTTCTTCACCTTTCTGCCCCTCGTTCCCTTTCCCTCTTCTCCCAACTCTTCTTAGCCTAATCGCATTTTCATTTTAGTGCTTAGATCAATATGATTAAGAAGCTTCATTTTGTCAACACAAGGCAACAAGGACATAGGGGAGCATGTCGATCATCGTTCCGGTCATTTTCGTATATAATTTGGGCTTGAAATGGATGTAATATGGAATGAAGAGTGTGGGTGAAAGTGTCATGCCACACATTTTAAAAGAGCTTTAATGTAGGGTAATGAGCACAACTGCAAGCTGCTTCCTATAATGGATCAATCAGAACATTAAACAACGTAAAGAGGAAGGTATTTGCTTTACACAACCTTATAAAATGATGAGGATCTACTCAAAATCCAGACTACCATGGTTGGCAAAATTAGATCCTCACTGTAACCAGCTAGGCATTGGCAATGCATAATAGCTATAGCTAACCATAGGTGGGGGACTCATCATTGAGATCATAGAAAAACAGAGATGAAAGAAAGAAATGATGAAACAAGCAACAGTTATTCGAAAGCAAGTACAGAAGGGATTGTTCATGAAGTGTTCACCAAGTCACAGCTTAGGGCATTCTTAGAAGCAACAAGCTTTACCAACTTCCATTTACTTGTTTCAAGTTCATGATGATATTAACCATCCAACCAAAACATCCAAAGGTACTGTGACCGAAAGCTCAATGGGATATCAGTGTTTAAAGCCACAACATGACTAAATATAATTGCTTCCAATTTCTAAAGTTACATTCGTTTTGTACAAATGACAAAACAGTTCAAATTGACTGCATAAATAGATTACTCTTGTATAGATCAACAAGCAAATCTCCAAGTTCTTATTACAAAGTCTAAGCAGAATACTAACATCAATATTGAAATTGGATAAATATGCGATCTGAACTTCTTCACGTTGATGACCTATCATAGGAAATGGAATTGAACACTTGACACCAAAGAGAACAATGAAGGTAGCCTCGCCAATCACTTCTACAAGAATGGGGGTAGAATCACCCATCGACGTGGATACTTGGGTCTTCCGTCCTTCCCATCAAATAGCTGGACATGGCAGGGTGTCACAAAAGATCAATATTGCATGTAAAGAGCTTCTACATACAAACTCAAATGGATATGTTCTGGCGCTTGTAGAATATAATTATGTATACAAATATGCATGTACAGAGCTTCCACATACAAACTCATATGAATACTTGTAAATTTATGCAATTTAATTCCAATAAAGGTGAGTTTAAATAGACCAAGATGTTAGCTAAAAAAAACAGACAAAACATTTAAGCAAAAGAAGAGCAGTAGAAGGTATTAACAAACAACATATTTGGGTTGGAGGACAAAGTAGTATAGAGGAGTGTACCTTCTTTAAACGGCGGTGTTTTCCTAGGGCCCAATTGGTCATGATAGAAGCAGCAACTACAGCAAAAAGATAACCAGCAACCGTCTGTGTTGCAATATTAAAACCCAACCACTGATAAATCTCAGTCGTGTAATTTGCACATGTCACAATATTGAATAGAAAACCACGTGGTATTTGATAGCCTCCACTTCCATCAGGACTTCGCAGATTCCTCAGTAGAATATGGCAATAGAAGTTCGCAATTTGATTTATTATCCCAAAACCAAACCCAATCTTCATTTGGAGGTCGCTGACAGGGGTGTAAAGTGGGTGATTCACATAGTAAGACATGAGTGCTGCAAAGCTCCAATAATATGCACAGTTCCGGGTTACATAGGAGACAGGTGAGGTTGCATGACTGAACCTATGTATGAAAAATGTTTCCATAATACGTTTAAAGTAGTGGAAGCAATAGTAATATAGAGCATATGTCTGGACTGGGTGGATGACACGGTCTCCTTTGAAGCCCAAGTACTGGTAAACAGGGAAGAAGTAAAATATGGGATAAATGAGCAGAGGACCAATATACTCAAAGAAGAAGAGTGTTCTGTATTCAACTTGTGGGCCCAAGTCCTTGAACACCACGGTTAAGTTGTCTGAGTTTCCACTGTAATAATCTTTGAGACTCTTCTTGGAGGTGAGGACAACTGCCTTCTCTTTTGATCCAGGTTGGACGGGAAGAGTAAGTCGCTGCCTTGAAGGATAGAACTTTTTGGCTGTTGACAAAAGAAATGCAATCATGTAACAGTTATCTGATGATATGAAGGGTCACCTACACAGTTCTCTACTCATTTTGATTTTTCTCGATGGAGGGAACTTATAATGGGAGCAATGAATATAGGATGACAAAAGGATCAATAGTGAAATATACCAACCTAGAAAGTAACAAATGTCAATAACAAATAATTCAGGGCAGGGCAGGAAACACAAAGTTTTCTAACAGTCCAAGAGGTCCTTGGATTTCAGTTAACTTCGAACAAAGAAACCACACAGTACAACAGTGCAACCAAACAGGCGTATCTAGTGCTATCCTTAATTCCATTATTTTCTTCCTAGAGTGCATGATATTCTAACCCTATCACCAATCATGATATATCCATACTAGCTTTTTAATCATAGGCAATTGAACATGATTGTCTTTTACTGTCAAATGTAACCGGGAAACTTAACACAAAACGAGAAAAAAGGAATACAGAAAATTAACTAAAAGCATCAAATGTGCAAAAGGCAAAAGCTCTGGGCATCAGATTAGACCAAGTTTATGAATCACAGAAAAAGTACTTCATGCATTTAGCAACATGATCCTTACATTTTCCTTGAAATGATTTTTCCAATCTCATTTTTCCACTAATCGTACTCTAGAGTTTGTTTGGAAGTAAACTTGAAACTACTTGTGCTCACTGTAACTTCCCATGAGATGTTCTTCAATGAAGAAAACCTTATACTTCAAGCAAAAGTTAAAGCTACTAGTTTCTACTTCATTCGCTTTCAAATTTTGTTGATATTTATGTAGACTAGGTTATCAGATACTTTAGGCATTCAATTGCACCGAACTAGCTTTTGCTGTTAGTCCATTTTATATACAAGGTGCTTCAAGTTTACTATCTCCATAAGTATAACACAATGTAAAGTATGCATCTGCAAACTACTACGCCAAAACCTAAAGAAAATATAAATGACACAACAAACTCTAAAGTCACAAATCAATCAGGATTAGTATTCAAATGTGTTGATCAACCCGAAAAGAAACCATGTCGAAAACTATGATTATACAGCTACATAAGCCCCTGATAAAAGAGAAGCGTATCCAACAACACTTACATCTCTTATGGATCTCCTCCTGCAGATCAGCAACTGTGGCCTGCAACAAAACCAGAGTGACGAACACAGTCAGCAAAACCTAACAAATTGGTTCCACTATACTCAAAGAACCCAACTTTAATTCTTCAATAGCTCAGATTCTCAGAAAGTTTGAATCTTTAGCCATAAAATCTAACCCAGTTGAATAAAGTCCCATCACATTCAAAAACCCAAATGAAACAAATAGATACCCACAAATTTTAAAGAAGAACAGAAGAGCTTACAGAGTCACTGAGCTCAAGGCCACCCTTGAAAAGCTCTCTGCCACTCCTTGTGACTACGGTGACCTTCATCTTCTCGAGCCAGAGAGAAAGAGACCCACTTCGCCAAAATGGAGCAAAGCAAAGTTGGAGAGTAGGAATGAGAGAAGGATTGAGTGTTAGATCCGGAAATGGGTTTATGGGCTGTCTCTCTCCTTAATAACGATGTGGGAATTAGTTATGTGTAGGACAGTAGTAGGAGTTGGTTCGGGCGGTATTGGATATATACAATTATGGCGTGTGGTTGGGGTAGGAAAGCTAACCATTGAGGCTGATCAACCACACATAACTCCCAGTTACAATTGCACTATGAAACGTGAAGGACTCTTTGCTTCTTTGGTTACATCGAAGTGCATTAGTCAGTGTTTGTTGTTGTTATGAAGCGAGTAAGCTACACTTTGAATTTTGGTTACAAATTGATCATTGGGGCTGTAATTTGATCCAAATTAAAACCATTAGGTTCACCCTGCAGTGGATTCGTGGCCGGATGTCGTAGAGCCAAACGCCGGTGTATTCAGGAAGCCGATTTAAGCGATTGTTCAATGGTCTAACAGAAAATTGAAGCTCAACATTTATTGTTGAGGAGCAGTTTAGTTGTTAAGTTGCGTTTATGACAAGAAATTGTTCGCAGTTGCAAGGATTGGTTGCTTCTCTTTATTGAGGGAGTCTTGGTTCATCCCAAACATAACATGTGAGACTTCCAAGTTCCAACGAGTCAGAAACTCAGAATAGTGTCCCTCTGTAAACTACTTAGATTTGATACAGATCGTTAAAGAAACAATCTGGCCTGGACCTTGATATTGATATCTCAGAACTCTGTACTTTCCATTGTGAATACTGCTAGTGTTCATTTATACACAAACTTCAGATAAGTAGCAGTAACTCCTGCACATGACATTGTTTATGAGCCACAATTTGTGTCACATTTATACACAAACCAGAACCAGGACATGGACACACAAAATGTAAAGATTTTCATTACCATATAAAGCAGAATAACAAAATGAATTTCAATCGAAAAGCATTGGTCAGGCAAAGAGTGGTGGAATTTGCTACTTTCGTAAATCATATTCAACATATAAAGAACTGAGGATGAATGCAGAGAGATAATCTGCCACTATCATGAAACGCTCTGCTCAGACATTTTCCAATCTCTTAATCTGACAAACAACTGCTGTCGAAATCACACCTAACCAGATAACTGTCTACCTCTCTCCAACTATTTGATTGGCAGAATGAGGCATGACTTCACATAACAGCAAATAATACTGGATAGTGGATACTGCAACATAGGATTACACAAGATTCCGGCTCTAGGCCACACAGAAAGATATGTATGACAAGATAATTACAGTCACATCAAATGTGATGATGACTTCAAGGAGACCAAAGGAATGAGAAAGTAACCACCAAAGAGAAGCTTGTATCACAAGCATGGGAAACTCGGAAAAGCATGAAGTCATAAAAGGTAGTAAAACCCATGATAGCTCAGAAAATACATGTTCAGCTCTTGGAAATTTAGCATATTGGAAAAAACAAAAAGATCGTATGATATAACAAAACACACAATCTTTTTGATATGCTCTAATAAAGATCAGTCAAAAGAACTAGATAATTGAGCATCACCCTAACAGTCAATAGTAGATAAGAAACAACTACCGACTTGTGGAACTAAAATCATGCACGGCAAATTGCAGGGAAAACTTAGTTTGACCACTATCAACATTGACGAATTACTTTGAACATTTGACTGCTACATACAGTTTATATAGCATACATTTCTGATTCATACATGCAAGAGTTTTCACAAGATCAGGTTGACAACCAAGCAATATGTGTAGTATTTGTGCAAACAAGTGCAAGTGAAAACAGATATAGATAAACAGTTAAACAATGATATCAAACTCTTAAATTTGTAAATTTTTTAATTACCAGAACATTTTAGAACAGATAATCAGTGCACAAGTATCAGGAAATTCAAAACAGAGAACACCTTTGAAAATCAGATGATTACCCACATTATAGCTCAATCTCCACCAGAGAAAGAAAATCTACCATACGCACTAGGCAAGTTTACAAATATCTTCATAATCAACAGCTTTAAGCACTCTACCATCATATACGCCCTTCTCTATCTGCACCTTAGCACAAAACTTATCCGTGTCCACAGCCAGCAACTTTGCATTCGATCCTCTGTACGCCCCATTCACTATCTTCACAAGGCACCCAATCTGAGGTATCACCGTCTCAAGCTCCTGCTGATCAACTCTCAACACATGCTTACTCTCAAGCATTTCAATCTCCCCAACATACTTATCAATCACTTTCTTCACAACCCCTTTCTGCTTATAATACCCCTTCTCCGCCAAAGCCTTACTCATAACCTTCACAATAATCCCCTCACAGACCCAATAGTCCTTCCTATTAACCCTCTCCTTCTTCCTCTCCTCCTCCCTCATCAACTCCTCCAACGCCCCGCTCCCCGCCCCGCCACTCCCACCCACGGTTTTGGCCTTCTTACTCTTCCTCTCATCCTCCACCTCCTCAAACACCAACTTCGAACTCTCCCCTCCTCTCTCCTTCTTGACTCCACCAAGCGCAAACCCGATTTTCACCCCACTCTCAACTTTCAACTCCCTGCTCACCTCCTCCCCACCCTGACCATCCACATTCTCCGCATTGGGCATTGACTGAATAACCCTCTCAATCTGCTTCTTAATCTCCCTCTCCTGCTTCTCCTCCTCCACCAAATCCTTCTTCGCTCTATTCGCCTTCTCCCTCTCCTTAAACAAAGTCTCCGAATCCCGATCAATGTAGGTAATAAACCACCCTTTCGGCGTCTCCTCCACCTTACACTTGCCGGTCTTTCCCAAATGCTTAACAAACTCCGTCAATGTTGCCCACTCCGTCGAGTTCATGTGGATGTGATGCCTATCATTGATGTACTCATTATACACCACCGTGGCGGCGATGCGGCTGAAGCGGTGGCTCCGCTTCATGTGTTCGAGGAAACTGCGCTCGAACTCGTTGGTGTAGCCGTCGACGAAGCGGTCGGGATTGTCGCCGAAGATGCTCATCTGGCGCTGGTGGCTCTCGCTCATGCAGTGGCACTTGAAGCCGTTCTCGTCGCGGCATTGCTTCTGGCACATCTGGCAGTACCACCGGAGCTTCTGGAGGCCTTTGGCTTTGATTCGGTTCGCGATTGCCTTCGGCGTCAGGAAGTCGTTCTTCCCCATGGTGAAGATTCACGGAGATTTGGGATTTGGATTTCGATTTGGGGGAAAATTGAAACCCTAACCCTAGGATCGGAGATTTGGGGGAAATGGGAAAGGTGCGATCTTTGATAGGGAAAAGGTTGGGAACAGAGAAGGGGATCAGATTTGGAGTCGGAAGAAGTTGCCGGACGTGAAGGATTGACCGGAAGAAGAATATCGGAGAGAGCGGGAGATTGTTGGCTTTGTTTCTCAGGCTTCTTTGCAATCGTGAGTCGTCTCCTTCGTTTTATATTGTTTTTTTTTTCTTTAGATTTTTGTAGATTTGTTAGTTTACCATTTTATCCGTGTTTGATCAAGGAGTTCTATCTTTTATATACCATTAGTACAGGAGTTTTATGGAATACTGAAAATTTAGACCGTCTTACAGATCACTGATTTGATTTCGTTGAAGCCTTTAAGGAAGTAGGAATCACTAAACCTTGTCCACAATGGTGAAGCAGATCGTCTCCTTCGTTTTATTTTTTATTTTATAATTTCCGTATAATTTGTTAGTTTACCATTTTATCCTTGTTATATTCGGCTATTTAACAAAGGAGTTTTGGGGGAAACCCTATTTCTTTGTTTCTGGATTGTTTCAAGTTGAGTTTTCCAGCAAGCCATGGTCCGGCATCACCTCCACTTACTGGTTCCGGAGTTGTCTCGGCCCCCTTACGTGCTTCACGTGGTTGACGACGCCATGGCCCCACGATTCAGGTTGAGCTGGCGGAGAAAGGCCTGGGTCTTCAAAATGGATGAGGCTTAGGTCATAGGTCTGATCTAGGTGAAGACCTAGTGAAAGCCCAGGTTAAAAAAAAAATTTCATGGATGGAAACTGATATTTGAAGCTGGGTCTTCATTCCTGCGTGGATCATGACCTAGACCTTCAAATGTGCTTGGGGTGGACTTGCTTACTCTTATAAGTTATAACAGCTAACTTTGTCCAACAGTTACACTATGGACTGGATCGATATAGAACAGCAAATGTACAGTTTAGACAAGACTAACTCCATAAATGAGTACATGTAATATCCTTAAAAACCTGTCTTGCAATTGACTTCCACAGTTTCCCCACAGCTTTATCTTTAACCAGATGTGTGGTAACAGGTATGTCACATTGTCACATGACTGTTCCAGTCCCTGTCACAATACCATCTTTACTCTACAATGGCACATTGAATACTCTAAGATACCATACTCAAGAAAATGCAATAGATTTATAATTGAAGTAAAAAAAATGCCATTAAACAACCTTAAGAGAGGAAATAGTCGAAATACACCCTTGAATAAGCAAGGTTTGTTTCATAACTGGAGTTAAGGAGAGAGAGTGAGAGACACATGACCAAGCCAACGAAGGAGCATCCAAAACAGGGATTACTCCAAATGAAATTATGTTCTCCAACACACCTGCACATCAGTCTTAGGATGTCATAAAATTAACAATTCCTACATTGCACTCTCGATGCCTTCAAAAGCTCTTCCATCACTGTTGATTGTAATCCCCTTCTTTTGGCCTGTGGACATGTCCTCAGCAGAGACGCTCAAGATACCATTTGCATCAATATCAAAGCAAACATCAAATTTGGCTTGACCTTTAGGAACCGGAGGAATGTCATCAAGTGAAAAACTACCTAAAAAGTTATTTTCTTCGGGTATTGTACTCTCACCCTCATAAACAGGGAAGGCAACTGAACGTTGGTAGTCATAAACAGTTACTAAGATCTTTTTCTTTCTTATCGGAATGCGAGAGTTTCTTGGAATCAACACACTCATGTGTTGCTTGAATTTGAGAGGGTCACTCGTATCAGTACTCTCCACTCCAAGTGAGAGAGGGGTGACATCCAAGAGAGTAAAGTTTTGAAGTTTCCCATGTAAGTTCCCACCTGTTAAAACTGCAGCTTGAACAGCTGCACCATTCGCTATTGCCTCATCAGGATTTATGCTCTTGCAAAGCTCCTTCCCCTTGAAAACATTCTGTAGCAGTTCTTGCACCTTGGGAATTCTAGACGAGCCACCAGCAAGAACGACATCATG
This sequence comes from Fragaria iinumae, assembly GCA_009720345.1. Lineage (NCBI taxonomy): Eukaryota > Viridiplantae > Streptophyta > Magnoliopsida > Rosales > Rosaceae > Fragaria > Fragaria iinumae. The sequence goes on along the minus strand of CM019123.1, from coordinate 21,118,938 downwards.
CACACTATGTACGTCCATTTTGGCATCCTCCAAACACTTCTCCACAGGCTCCATACACTTATGGAAGAAATCAAGGTTGAGCTGTTCAAATTTGGCACGAGTAAAGGTCACATCGAAATCAATACCCTTATGCAAACATTCAATTTCAATGTCAGTTGTAGTTGTAAACGAAAGTCTCCTCTTTGCTTTTTCACATGCATTTCTTAACCTCCTAAGAGTTCTGATGTTTCCACTGACATCCAAATTGTGCTTCCTCTTGAATTCCTCAACACAGAAATTCACCATTTTGTTATCAAAGTCCTCACCACCAAGGTGAGTATCTCCGGCAGTGGCTTTCACTTCAAAGACACCATCACCTATTGTAAGTAGTGACACATCCAAAGTACCCCCACCCAAATCAAATATGAGTACATTTCTCTTGCTGTACCAGCCAGCCTTCTTATCCAGGCCATAAGCAATGGCTGCTGCAGTAGGTTCATTAATAATACGCAGCACATTTAGCCCTGCAGTGATACCAGCTTTCTTAGTTGCCTCACGCTGTGAGTTATTAAAGTAAGCAGGGACCGTGATCACTGCATTCTTCACAGTTGATCCAAGATAGGTTTCAGCAATCTCCCGCATTTTTGCAAGAACCATGGACGAGATCTCTTCAGGAGCACACTGTTTCTCTCTGCCTTTGTGCGTGACCAAAATCATAGGCTTATCATCAGGACCTTCAACCACCTTGAATGGCCAGAGCTTCTTGTCACTTTGAACAGTCGTATCACTGAATTTCCTTCCAATCAATCGCTTCGCATCTGGAAATTGATTCGAATCAATTTTCTTTTAAAAGATGGGCGTTTTGTTACAATTCAAGTGGCATTGTTTATAACATGAAGATACTTCTTTTCAACCCTCCAGTCATTCATTGCAACTTACAAGGATGCATATCACAAGTTCAAAACTAAGATGAAGTTTTCAACTCCTTTAAAAGCATACCAGTAATGAAAGTTAAAGAAAACATGTATTTACATAGCGGAAATTGTACACATTGATCAACTGTAATTTGCTATCATCATATCATTCATGTGGGGAAGAAGAAGCCATGCATACCAAATATGGAGTTTTCGGGGTTTCTCATGACCTGATTAAACGCTGCTTCTCCTACCAGAAGCTCAGTATCAGTGAAGGCAACACATGATGGCGTGGTCCTGCTGCCCTGGTCGTTCACTATGATTTCTACATCATCGTTATCATGCTTCCAAACTCCCACACATGAATACTTTGTTCCGAGATCAATTCCGATTGCATGTCCTTCTTTTCCAGCCATTCTCACCTCAATAACTTACAAAAGTAAAATAAACAACACTGATCATCAGAATGCGAGTTAAAAGAAAATACACAAAACCCAAAGCAGTTTTTGGGGCTATGGCAAAAGTTAGGAATTAGAGCAGAAGACACAAAATCACATATGAAAATACAAAGACACCCACCAATGGCATATGGAGGTGTTCGGAGGTGGGCGGCGGCTTTGAAGATTAAGCCTTGGTGAGTTATTTACAGAGTTGAAGGTTTTTAGGGTAGAAAATTTCTAAGAGTTAGAGGATGAAGAGGAAACTGATGAAGATTAGCTTTCCCTTTTCAGCGAAGCGATGTCCTTTCGGCAGTCAACTAATTACTTTATGGCGCTAGAAGTTCCCGCCAGCTTCTAGGCCCAATATAAAGTTTATCGACTTCCAGTCCATTTCAAGGCCCAATAGGTAAAAAGATGCGTCTCCCACTCCTAATAGAAAACATTGTCACCTATAGTTTTGTCTGCAGATTTTTTGACCTTGAAACACCCTAGGCCACCATCACAAAAGAAACATACAAGATATAAATAGGCACCAATTGAGAGATTTTTCTCTGTTTTAAATTCTTGTGAAGCTAGCTGCAGAATGATGTGGAGGTCAAAAGAATATAAGTAGTGACAGTACAATTGAAGAGCAAAGACCTCTGGCAGTCTGGCCCTCTGCACAGATGGGTTAAAACATACAAAACATATATGGCCAAGTAGAAAAGTCCATTAACATAAAACTGATGTCAATTTCATTACAATATTTTTTCATTTCTTACATCATCTCCTCAATTCCATCAGAAGATCTCCTGTCACTGTTGATTGTAATCCCTCTCTTCCTACCAGTGGACTTGTCCTCAGCATGAACAGTAAGAATACCATTAGCATCAATATTAAAACAGATATCAATTTTAGGGACACCTATGGGACATGGAGGAATGTCATCCAAGATAAATTCACCCAAAAAGTTATTGTCCACAGCTGCTGAACTCTCACCCTCATAAATGGCTACCCTGCCACTGCATTGTCCATTGGAAGTAGTAGTTGAAGTTCGCTTCACAGTAATGGGAATTCTTGAGTTTCTTGGAATAAAAACTCCCATGGCACGTTGTGTGCCACTCGCCATGCCAAGTGAAAGAGGTGTGACATCCAAGAGGCTGATGTCGCGAATTTTCTCAGTTCTAATGCCACTCAAGATTGCAGCTTGAACAGCAGCACCATAAGCCACCACCTCATCCGGATTAATTCCCTTGCACAATTCCTTCCCCTTGAAGAAATTCTGCAATAGCTGCTGTACCTTTGGAACTCTAGAAGAGCCACCAACAAGCACAATGTCATCGACACTGCTTATGTCCATATTAGCATCATTCAAACATTTTTCCACAGGCTCCATACACTTGTTGAAGAAATCCCTGTTGATATCTTCAAATTTGGCTCGAGTAATGTTAGTAGAGAAATCAATACCCTCATGCAAACAGTCAACTTCAATACCAATTGAAGAGGAATATGAGAGCCTTCTCACATTCATTTCGTAGCCTCCTGAGAGCTCTAGGGTTTCCACTAAGATCCACTTTATGCTTCCTCTTGAATTGCTCAACACAGTAACTTACCATTCTGTTATTGAAGTCCTCACCTCCAAGGTGAGTGTCTCCAGCTGTAGCCTTCACTTCAAAGACACCATCTCCAATGTTAAGTAACGAGACATCTAAAGTACCACCACCAAAATCAAATATCATAATATTTCTCTTACAATACAAACCAGCCTTCTTGTCAAGCCCATAAGCGATGGCTGCAGCCGTTGGTTCGTTGATTATACGAATCACATTTAGGCCAGCAGTGGCACCAGCATTTTTGGTAGCTTGACGCTGCGCATCACTGAAATATGCAGGGACAGTGATGACAGCATTTTTTAAAGTTGATCCAATATAGCCCTCAGCAATCTCACGCATCTTTGCAAGAATCATGGATGAAATCTCTTCAGATGCAAACTTCTTTTCTTGACCATTTTGGGTAACAACAATTATAGGTTTGTCACAAAGACCTTTAATAACCTTGAAAGGCCAGAGTTTCAAATCTTCTTGAACAGAAGTATCGTTGAACCTTCTACCAATTAGCCTCTTTGCATCTGCACAGTATACAATCAAGAAAAAAACATAAGAAGAAGAAATTATGGATATGCCACAAACCGGCAATTTCAATAGGTCACCAGTTGAAAAAACAGGTCCAAATGAAAAACAAAAAACCCTACATTCACATGAATATACAATTTTAAAAAAGATGAGTGAACATACCAAAGATGGAGTTGGTAGGATTTCTGATAATCTGGTTAAGTGCTGCATCACCTACCAATACTTCTGCGTCAGTGAAAGCAACACAAGATGGAGTGGTTCTATTTCCCTGGTCGTTCACTATGATTTCAACATGATCATGCTGCCAAACTGCCACACATGAGTAGGTTGTCCCCAGATCAATACCTATTGCATGGCCTCGCATTCCTCCTGCGATTCTCAGTTCAAAATGCTTGAAAAAGATTTAAAACAGGAAAAATGGCTAATGCTTCTTTTGGTTTAATAGAGATAGAGAAAAGGAAGATTTATGGGAATAAGTAAAGACAAGTTTGAAAGGGTTACATGTTTTAGTCTGTTGAGCTTGCATGAACTTATGGGGAATGCAATAGGTCCTATAAAATTTATTAGGTTCACTCTGTACTAGGTATTTGTTTCCTCCCCCAAAAATAATTAAAGTAAAATTGGTAATTTAATGTGGAAAGTTTAAAGTTTAACAATCAGTAAATTTGAAATGCTGTTGCTCTGCTGTTACTACTCAAGTTTTCAATATTTGAAAATGATCGAAGGGGGCACAAATCTGGTTTTGTATCCTAGCTATGAGTTTCAAGTTTTTATCAAGAGGCTAAATTTTTAAAGGGCAAGCTGCAAGACAACACATATTGGGGTTGAAGTTATTCGATAGCTTCTTCATTCTGGCCTCAAGAAGAAAAAGAATATATTCACCACAGCAAATAAACAGCATAAGTAGATTGTGTATAGTAGGAGTGCAAGTGTTGTGACTGTGTTGCACAAGTACTTACTGTATGTACTCTGAAATTCGAACATTTACTAGCTCTACTATATATTAAAAATGAACAAAATTATGACACGTTTGCTAACTTGGAATGGAAATTTCATGAATCGGTATCAACAAGAATCGGTATAAGAATATTTCATACCATTCTACTGTTTATTTACCATAAGGAATCAAAACAAAAATGAAACTAATTACAATTGATGTTGTTTACTTACCATATGAAATCAGAATTAAAATTAGTTTGATTACTAAAATACCCCTAAAATACAATATATATTTTTAGGGTTGGGTAATTTAGAAATTTTATAATTATGAAGATATTTTGAGAGAAAAAATTGATTCTATTACTTTGATTCTGATACTCATCTCCCCTCTTGGGTATCGAATACCGAGTTTTGTTAGGAATCGATTCATGATAAGCAAGTGGGACCCACATCCATTCTAATACCTACATGTTAGTAAAAACCGGAATTCACCCATTCCGGAATCAATTACATCACTCTCAATTTCATTCTAGGTTAGTAACACATGCCCTAATGTACTTAGATATGTATATGAATAGAATTTATAGTTTGATATGGCCAAAATTGGAAGTGTTCATATCAGCACTTTTGTTGTGATGGAAACAATTTAGTCTGAATGGAAGTTCTAAACTGCATTTCATGAAAACGCACATCGATATGATAGAAACATATAACCAGAAAATTCAATTTGAGCTGTAGTAGTATAGCATTTTGGTCTTAAACATGGCATGATACTTCTTATTCTTAACTAGTTCTTACACTGCATTCTGCATTAGCAACACTTACAACAAAGAGTTGGTTTAAACATGGCTGATAGCTCAGTTTTAATATCATGCAACCTATTACTTCACTGGCTCAATTCCTTCACTGGCTGTTCGATCACTGTTGATCGTAATCTCTTTCTTTTGGCCAGTGGACTTGTCCTCGGCAGATATACTAAGGATACCATTGGCATCAATATCAAAACAGATATAGATTCTGGGAACACCTCTAGGAGCTGGAGGAATGCCATCAAGCAATAGCTTACCCAAAAAGTTATTATCTTTGGGTATGCTACTCTCACCCTCATAAATGGGAAAGCTGACAAAAGGTTGGTTGTCACTAACAGTAGTAACCCCATCTCTCTTCCTTAGGGGAATTCTCGAGTTTCTTGGAATCAAGACATTCATGAACGGTTCCAATCTACCATCTCTGGAAACTTTGGCACTTCCCACCCCAAGTGACAGAGGGATGACATCCAATAGAGTGAACCGTTGAAGCTTCCCAAGTACATTTTCACCATTCAAAACAGCAGCCTGAATAGCAGCACCATGTGCTATAGCCTCATCAGGGTTGAGGCTCTTGCACAGCTCCTTCCCCATAAACACATCCTGCAATAGTTGTTGCACCTTAGGGATTCGAGAAGACCCACCAGCAAGAACAACATCATGGACACTGCTTATTTCCATTCTAGCATCCCTCAAACACTTATTTACAGGCACCATACACCTCATGAAGAAATCATTGTTGAGTTGTTCAAATTTGGCACGAGTAAAAGTTACATAGAAGTCGATACCTTGATGCAAACTATCAATTTCAATGTCTGTTGCAGATGTAAACGAAAGTCTTCTCTTTGCCTTTTCACAGGCGCTTCTTAACTTTCTTAGAGCTTTGGAGTTTCCACTGACATCCAATTCATGCTTCCTCTTGAACTGCTCAGCACAATAGTTCACCATTTTGTTGTCAAAGTCTTCACCTCCAAGGTGTGTATCTCCAGCTGTGGCCTTAACTTCAAAGACACCATCACCTATGGTAAGTAGTGACACATCCAATGTCCCTCCACCCAAATCAAATATGAGCACATTTCTCTTGCTATACCAGCCGGTTTTGTTGTCAAGGCCATAAGCAATGGCTGCAGCAGTTGGTTCGTTCATAATACGCATCACCTTTAGGCCAGCACTAACGGCAGCATGTTTTGTAGCCTCACGCTGTGAGTTATTGAAATAGGCAGGGACAGTGATGACAGCATTATCCACAGTTGATCCAAGGTACGCTTCAGCGGTTTCTTTCATCTTTGCAAGAACCATAGATGAGATTTCCTCAGCACCAAATTGTTTCTCTCTGCCTTTGTGAGTAACCACAATGACAGGCTTGTCACTAAGACCTCCGATCACCTTGAATGGCCAGAGCTTCATGTCACTTTGAACCAAGATGTCACTGAATTTCCTACCAATTAACCGCTTTGAATCTACAAATTCAAGCCAGATTTCTTGTAAACAGCATAGAATAAAAGGATCTAAGGAAATTATAGATGCCAAATTACCTTGAGCATAATCAAACAGAAATGAGAGGATACTTGGATTCGAGATGCTATTCACAGACACCAGTAGTTCAATGATCCAACATAATCAAAAAACAAAAAGGCAAAACTTAAAATTTGGCAAGTCACATGCATCTTATGTTAAGATCCCCAACTCTTTCGAAAGCTTAAAAATGTAACTAAACATGAATATGTAGATGACTAATGTACATATATAGTTACATACTACTACTGATCAAAGAAGTAGGAAAGAAATAGAGGACCTTACCAAAGATAGAGTTCTCCGGATTTCTCATGACCTGGTTAAGTGCTGCCTCTCCTACCAACTCTTCTGTACCAGTGAAGGCAACACATGATGGAGTAGTCCTATTTCCTTGATCATTCACAATCACTTCAACATGATCGTGCTGCCACACTGCCACACAAGAGTATGTTGTCCCGAGATCAATTCCAATTGCATGTCCTTTCACTGATCCTGCCATTCTCACCTTGAAAACTCAAAGTACACAAATGATCACAGTTAGGGTGTGTCTGCGGTTGGGGGAAGAGAAAACGTTTAGAGCAGTGTATAAAGGACTAATCTATTGTGAGTCATCTCAAATTCTCGATGTATATTCATTAATTAATACCAAAGCCTAAAGTAAAGCACAAATTTGTTTTGTTAAATACAAACCGTTTAATCCTTTTCCCTTAAACAACTCTTTAGCTACCTTACCTACTTTAAAGACTAAAAACCAAAATCCTGAAACATGCCTTACCAACTTACCCTATTTCATTGGTATAATCAAACATGAACAAGAATAATTAAATCCAAGATTTCAAGGCAAACACAGAACTGTTGCGGATTTCAAAATCTTATTCCACAGATCCTTTAAATTGTATGGTAAACAGTTACAAATAAATAAAGATGTTGATTAGTTATCTGTGTAGTTAAACACTGGAGAAAAGAAAATTAGAAAACTATTTGGACTTGTCAACTGAATCTTAGTGATAATTAAACCACATTTCAAGATTTTGTTTATGTTAGGAGCATGATTATTGTTGTAGAAGGGACTATATACATGGCAAACAAGTTTACTTAAGGAAACACATTTCTGGTAGAGAAACAAAAGCATTTGGCAGCACCAATTTACATCAACATTAATCAGAAACAATTTGATCATAAAACCAAGAAAAGTACCAAGTTTTCACCATTGATTTTAGTCTGCACCTTCATTTTCAAGCATGCAAAATAATAAATACTGATTATTAAATAATCCTCTCAATTCCATCAGAGTTTCTGTCATTTGTGAAGGTAATCCCCTTCTTTTGGCCTGTCAACATGTCCTCAGCAGTTACATTCAGAATGCCACTTGCATCGATGTCAAAGCAGATGTTAAACTTAGGAACACCCCTGGGAGCTGGATGAATATCTTGGAGCCTAAAGTCACTGAGAAAGTAGTTATTCACGGTTGTTATACTCTCACCCTCATAAACAGCAAATTTTACAACAGCTTGGTTATCATGGCGAGTAGTTACAGTATAGTACTTCTTGATGGGAATGCTGGAGTTTCTGGGAATCACAACCGTCATGTCACGTTCTCTCCCAGTCTCAACCCCTAGTGAAAAAGGTGTGACATCTAAAAGACTAAAGTCTTGAAGCTTTCCATTTCCATTCCCACTCAAAACTGCAGCTTGAATAGCAGCACCTTGTGCTATAGCTTCATCAGGATTAATGCCTTTGCACAACTCCTTACCCTCAAAAAGATCTTGCAATAGTTGTTGAACCTTGGGAATTCTAGAGGAGCCACCAACAAGAACAATATCATCAACACATCCTTTGTCCATTTTAGCATCCTTCAAGCATTTCTCTACTGGCACCATACATTGGTTGAAGAAATCCTTGTTGATTTCTTCAAACTTGGCACGGGTGAAAGTTATGTAGAAATCAGTATTCTGATACAAACAGTCAATTTCAATGTCAGTTTTAACTGAAAATGATAGTCGCCTCTTTGCCTTCTCACAAGCACTTTTCAGCCTCCCAAGAGCTTTCGGGTTTCTATCAATATCCAAATTGTGCTTCTTTTTGAAATGTTCAGCACAATGCTTCACCATTCGATTATCGATGTCTTCACCACCAAGGTGACTGTCTCCAGCTGTAGCATTCACTTGAAACACACCACCACTGATGGTAAGTAGTGACACATCTAAAGTACCACCACCAAAATCAAACATCATCACGGTTCTCTTTCGATACCAACTGGCTTTTTTGTCAAGGCCATAAGCAATGGATGCAGCAGTTGGTTCATTGATCATGAGCAGCACCTTCAGGCCAGCTGTGATAGCAGCATTTTTGGTAGCATTCCGCTGTGAGTCACTGAAGTAAGCAGGGACTGTGATAACTGCATTTTTAACAGTCGAGCCGACATAGGCCTCAGCAATCTCCCGCATCTTTGAGAGGACCATGGATGAGATATCTTCGGCAGAAAACTTCTTCTCTTGGCCCTCATGGGTAACCACAATCATAGGTTTATCATCAGGACCTTCAATGACTTTGAATGGCCAGAGCTTTATATCACTTTGAACAGAAGCATCACTAAATCTCCTACCAATTAAACGCTTTGCATATGAAATTTTTATCAAAATAGAATCAGAACCCCTCCATGCAACCCAGACTTGGTAAAGGATACATGCTAAAAAAAAAATCTCATAAATGGGTAAGACATACTTCATTAACAGAATAAACTAAAATCTTTATGTTTATGTAGTTTCAGTGTTTCACTGCTTCTAATGTAGTAACATTAGACCAAACAGGTGGTACCATAACAAGAAACAGTGAAACACAATAGAAGCAACCTCATCCAAAGCATGGATTAAAGAAAGCGAAACCTCAAAATGTATATCTACCTGAAGTAGCAGAAAAAAACTAAAACAAAGATAAAGATAATCATTAGAACATCAATACTATGAAACAGGCTAAGATAAAAATTTACTCAAAAATATGGTGAAACAACAGTCTTCTTCTAAAAATGCTATATGCATGTGTAGTTTCACTGCCAACTAAACTATATTGAGTTAACCTCACGGAAAACATGAGATACTAATGAAATACTCAACAAATCTAAGTGACAGGAAAAAGAAACAGAGAATGATATGAAGAAAGATAATTTAATCACTGCATCAGAGGTTACTGGAGGAACAAAAGCTTACCGAAGATGGAGTTTGTTGGGTTTCTGATAATCTGGTTGAGTGCTGCATCACCTACAAACGTCTCAGTATCAGAGAAGGCAACTTGAGATGGAGTAGTCCTGTTGCCCTGATCATTCACTATGACTTCTAATTGATCATGCTGCCACACCGCCACACACGAGTACGTTGTCCCTAAATCAATACCTATTGCATGACCTTCTTCTCCTGCTGCCATTCTCAGCTTCAAAACTCAGATCAGAGTAAGGAGGGTGAAGGATTTCAGAGAATGCAGTATCCTTGGGAGAGTATCTATCAGTCTATGGCTGGATTGGTTGCGAGAGGAGGTAATGAAAAGTCTTAGTTGGGTTGGTATATTAAGTTGTAGGATTAAATTATAGTTTTGATAGTGGAGCAATCAATGATATTGTTCTGTGTAGACTGTTGTGCAGGGACCTTTGGAATGCAACAAGTCTCAAGAACATATTTTTGGTGCATTGGTTTTCCAAAGCAACAAATTTTCACCCATAAATGCACAAACCCCAATTGTGATAACTCCAAAGGTTGAACATCTATTCAGCTACCTCACAAATTACTCCGACCAGAAATTTTCAAATGAAACGTGTAAGCTTGAGTTTAACAAATTAAAACAGTCTCATACAGAAGAACGCCAACAGGCCCTGCTTTTGCAGTAAACAAGTAATGCTAATGACCTTTCTCCTTCATGTTTGGGAAGATGAACTTCAAACATTTTTGACATAAAAGTGTGAACAATTTGTTCAAGTAATGAAAGAGGTGATACAACACTAAAAATCTCTGATTTATATTTGGAAATTTAGAACAGACTAGTAGTTCAGAATGTTAGGAACATATTATGATAAATACATTGGCTGCTGAATGATGAGAGCTTAAATGAAACAAAGTTCAGAACAGAACTAATAGTCCACAATGTTAAGAACATAACGGAAGTTATGCTATACATAACTGAAATACATTGGCTGCTCAGTGATGAGAACATAAAAATAAAAAAGAAAAAAAAGAAAGACAATATGCCAGTTGCAGTTTAGTTTAACTGCTCTTCAGCAAACCATATTAAGATTTCTTACATCACAGTCTCAATTCCTTCATAATTTCTCTTCTCACTGTTGAATTTGATCCCTTTGTTTTGTCCAGTGGATGGGTCCACGGTAGAGACACTCAAAATACCATTTGCATCAATTTCAAAGCAAACATCAAATTCAGCTTCACCGGCAGGAGCAGGAGGAATGTCCTCAATCTTAAATGCACCCAAAAAGTTATTCTCTAGGGCCCTTTTACTCTCACCCTCATAAATTCGGAAATGAGCAACAGCTTGGTTGTCAGACGCAGTACAAAAATTCTCCTTCATCATTACTGGTACTTCGGTGTTTCTTGGAATCACGACTGACATGACATGATTTCTAGTCTCCACCCCAAGTGATAGAGGGGTGACATCCAAGAGTGTGAAGTCTCGAAGCTTTCCGATTAGATTCCCATCACCACTCAAGATAGCAGCTAAAGTGGCAGCACCACATGCGACAGCCTCATCTGGATTAATGCTCTTGCAAAGCTCCTTCCCCTGGAACAGATTCTTTAAGAGCTGTTGAACAATGGGAATTCTCGAAGATCCACCAACCAGAACAACATCATGGATGCTGCTACTGTCCATCTTAGCATCCCTCAAACACTTCTCAACAGGCTCCAAACATTGTTTGAAAGTATCCGAGTTGAGTTCTTCAAATTTGGCCCGGCTCATGTTTATACTGAAATCAATATCCTGATACAAACAATCAATTTCAATGTCAGTTGTAGAGGTAAGTGAAAGTGACATCTTTGCCTTCTCACATGCAGTTCTTAATCTTCTTAGTGCTCTAGGGTCATCACTAACATCCACACTATGCTTCTTTCTGAATTTGCTAACACAATGTTGAACCATCCTATTGTCGAGGTCTTCACCTCCAAGTCGAGTGTTTCCAGCAGTGGCCTTGACTTCAAAGACACCATCCCCTATCGAAAGCAATGACACATCCACAGATGCGAGCTAGAACATTTGCGGACAGATAGAGGTTACCAAGTCAAGTACATATATCTTCTCTCAGTAGAAAGGAATCCATATCTTCTCTCGGTAGAAGGGATTAAGGGAATCCACAAAAAATCGCTTTCTTCCGTCTGTTTCCGAAATATTTTTCTCGGTCTTCTTCCGCGTTGGATTTTGTTTCTTTCTTTGTTTGCCACTCTTTTCTTCTATGGTTGGCTTGTTAAAGAAAGAAATTCTCGACCTATTGAATTAACGAAGTGATGCATAAATATTTTCATAATTGCATAGACACTCAGCTATCATTGGCATCTTTAATAATATATAATCATATCCCAAAGCTGATAACACGTCCTTCGTTGCCTTGCAATACATATTCAGCAACCTTACTGGTTAGTATCAGAACCAAAAAAAAAAAAACCTTACTGGTTTGTAGTTACTAATACATTAGGACTGCTTATACAACGTTACTAATTCCATAAAAGATAAAAAAAACACAAGAATGGTGCTCAGAATACAAAAATGCAACACTTATCTGTGTTATCTATATTCCCAAAGAAGAAAACCCCAGTTCAGGAGAAAACAAACACAAAAAAAACAAAAAACAAAAAGAAAGAAGAAATCTTTGCCCTATGGAGCAAAGCTCAAACTGGTTAAGTTCAACCACTCTCAGTCAACAGACAACACTGGGCCTTTGGACCCCCCACGATAACACAAGGAATGGGCTTTTCTGGCTATTTAAGAGGAACCGGAAACGCACTTTCTGGCCCAATCACTATCTGCATGTAGAGAGAAGAGTTCTAGACTTATAGCCAACATACAAAGATTAAAAATCAGCAGTTCGGACTAAATTTGATTTCATTAGTAAATAGTAATTCAAATGATATAGTAGAAGCTAGTGTGTGGATGAATACCCTTCTACTTTTTCGTGGAAAAAGGCATCGTTTGCTCAATGATACCCAATTCCATGTCTTGTTATTCTTACTGCACCAGTGCACCTTTGCAATTCCCTCAATAAGCTTTTCTGTCACAGTTGATTGTGATCCCTCTTTTCCGGCCAGTGGATATTTCCTCAGCAGTAACATGTAGGATTCCATTTGCATCAATACTGAAGCATACATCAAATTCAGCCTCACCCTCAGGAACTGGAGGAATGCCATCAATCTCAAATTTACCCAAAAGGTTGTTATCTAAGGCTCTTTCACTCTCTCCTTCAAAAATGGCAAAGCAGATAGCAGTTTGGTTGTCTTTGCTAGTCTGATAAGTTTCGTTCTTCTTGATGGGAATTTTCGTGTTTCTTGGAATGACAATACTCATTGTATCATCAACTGAACCAATTCGGGCCTTAACACCGAGTGACAGAGGGGTCACATCCGAGAGAATGAAATCTTGAAGCTTCCCGGGCAGATTGCTACCATTCAAGACGGCAGCCTGAACAGCGGCACCATATGCTATAGCCTCATCTGGATTAATACCCTTGCACAGAGCTTTCCCCTTGAACACATCTTGTAATAGCTGCTGCACCTTGGGAATCCTAGAAGAACCACCAGCAAGAACAACGTCATCCACGCAACTTACCTCCATTTTAGCATCTTCCAAACACTTCTTTACTGGCTCCATACATCTGTTGAAAAAATCCTTGTTCAGTTCTTCAAATTTGGCTCGAGTGATAGTTATATAGAAATCAGTAGTCTCTGCCAAACAGTCGATTTCAAATTCAGTCGTCAAAGAAGATGAGAGTCTTCTCTTTGCCTTCTCGCAAGCATTTTTCAACCTCCTAATAGCCTTGAAATTTTTTCTGACATCCAAACCGTGCCTCTTCTTGAATTCCTGAACACAGTAACTAACCATTTTGCCATCGAAGTCTTCACCTCCAAGATGAGGGTCTCCCGCCGTGGCTTTCACATCAAAGACACCATCACCATTAATGGTAAGCAGTGACACATCTAAAGTACCACCGCCCAAATCAAATATCATCACAGTTCTCTTGCTATACCAACCAGCCTTCTTGTCAATTCCATAAGCAATTGCCGCTGCAGTTGGTTCGTTGATAATACGCAACACATTTAGGCCAGCACTAACGCCAGCACTCTTTGTAGCCTGACGTTGTGAGTCATTGAAGTTAGCAGGCACAGTTATGACAGCATTCTTCACAGTTGAGCCCAGGTAGGCCTCAGCAACTTCTCGCATCTTTCCGAGAATAATGGATGAGATTTCTTCCGCAGCAAACTGTTTCTCTTGGCCGCTCAGGGTCACTACAATCATGGGCTTGCCCGCAGATCCTTCGATGACCTTGAATGGCCATAATTTCATATCATTTTGAACTGAGGCATCGTTAAATTTCTTACCAATTAACCTCTTTGCATCTGCAAATTAATGGCCATTTTTGGTTAGACCTGCATGCATGGTATCATCTACAATCTAGCTAGACTGATACTGTACACGTTCTTAACAATCAATCACATACAGAAGACTGACTGACTGAGGACTAATCAATCATATAAGCAACTATTAACAGTCCAGTTATATATGCGTGCGAGTGTGTGAAGATTTGGTTAAATGTTGTATGTAGATCGATGCAGGTTCGGGAGGACACAAACCTACCATAGATTGAGTTGGTTGGGTTTCTCATGACTTGGTTAAATGCTGTATCACCTGCCATTTGCTCGGTATCAGTGAAGGCAACGTAAGATGGAGTCATCCTGTTGCCCTGATCGTTCACTATGACTTCTACATGATCGTGCTGCCACACTGCTACACATGAATAAGTTGTCCCAAGATCGATCCCGATCGCATGGCCTTCTCCTGCCATTCTCAGACCAAAAGTTAAATACTTCGAACGACGAATCAATGCGAAGAGGAAACTTATGCTGGAAATATAGATGGTCGAAAGAGCTCACGTAGCTATATATACGTAATACCAAGTCAATAAGTGCTCCAAGTCAATAGATAGACTCGGACAAGAACCTTAAGGGAGAAGTCTTATACAGGTACGCAGGAGGCAAGCGACCTTTTTTCTTTTTAAATCGAAAAACGATCATTTCCAGTGGGGCAACAAAAAGAACTGTTCCGTAGAAACTATATCAAACCCACCTAATAAAGGGCAAATGATGTAGGACGGATGGCAGAAGAAATCGAGGAACAGATCGATCGTTGCAGGTCCAAACCCGGTTTGTTGCAGATTTAGCGTTCGGTGTCCGAATAACTATTATTATACATTTTTGGAAGCGGAATGGCCCAACGAACAAGAATCGTCACTTTGCCACGACGTATAGGCTTTTTCGGCCATCCGAGTTTGTTTTGGACCTCAAATCAGCATTTTATTAGTTTTCGGGATTTTTATATTTCCTAGTTATTTCAGATTCTGTTTTAATTCAATCCTTGAGCTTTTATGTTTGGTTGTTAGTCGCCCTAGGGTTTTGTTCCTCATATATAAACGCCCTTATGGGTAGCTGACATTCAGTTTTTCAATTATAATTCTAAAACTTAAGGGTTTTCTCTTAGTCTCTGGCACGCTCCAGGTTTTGGTCCTATAGAGTTCTTCGCTTGAAGGTTAACGCTGGTTAGCTCTCCATACTTCTGCTGCGTCAGCAAATTAAACTAGTAATCTCCCAATACACCAATCTTCTTGTATGAAGCCAAAAATAAAAGAAATAAGAGCTTCGGATAATTAAAAATATCTCATAATAAGAACACCGGGATCTCTTTTTTTTTTTTTGCGATCTCTCCCGCTCAAGACAAGATAATAAAAAGCTCATCATCCTTTTGTTTAAAAAAAAAAAAAAGAAAAGTTATGAGCCCACCGCAAAAATAAAAATAAAAATCATAACAAGAGGTACCAAGTCCAGACAAAGGGGGGCTCAGACAATGAGGAAACTAGGACTCTAGGAGCCAACCCTGACTAGATACTCGCTACTCAAGTATGAATTACTGAGCCACGAGAGGTTAAGACTAATCACCAAAAAGATCAATCACAGAGTCCAGGATGCATGTATTTTCATCATACGTGTTTCCCTGCTGTATTATCACTATCCTTTTTCCTTTTCTAAAAAGAAGAGAAAGAAAGAAAAAGTCACTATCATATGTGTTTCCCTGCTGAATTATCACAATCCTTTTTGTCTTTTCCAAAAAGAAGAGAAAGAAAGTAAAAGTCACTAGCTATCTGGGCAGGGAAAAATTGCACTGTGATATGGTGCTTCTCTTTTCTAAATGGACCACAAAAAAGACTACAGCAAAGGACTTTTTTTGGCAAGCGACTCTTTTATTACACCCAGAAGATCATATATCTAAACTCAATGCAATATTTTACTAAACAGAACAAGACACCCTGACCAAAGAAACCAATTGGTGAATTGTTTACCACAAGAAGGGAGAAGCCAAATGAGCCCGTGTTGTAATTATTTTGAATTTTATGAGAAAAAAACTTAAAAGTTAAACCAAACTGAAAATCATCTAACTAAAGGAGCATATACTCACGCGGCGTGGTTAGTAAAATCAAAACACTTCGATGTCATTGCTTCTGAAATATAAAGGGTTTCAACAAAATCGAAGATGCTGTGCAGAATGCTCTCCACTTGAGTTTGAGTTTGTGAGGCTGGTGCATGTTCGAAACTCAAACTGCATTGGTTTCTGGCTCGAAAATATAATCTGCGGGTAGGCGGAGACGACACGTGGCTTGGCGGTCTACGTGCCACGGGCCATAGCGGGTCAGGGGTCCCACCATTTTAAAAGAAATTGACTAAATAGCATCTATCGAAACGTCGTCGTTTCTATGCGATGCTGGTGGGGGAAGATATCCAGCATCGACAGAAGATTTCTCTACATGAGCATCCAGCAGTTGCAATGAATTTCTTTTATTCCACAGATTCCATTCCTTAAAAAAAAAAAAAAAAAAAAAAAAAAGGGGGTTGTAGCCAATGTCATGAAAATTGAGCGAGTACATATCATGTCATTTTCATGTGCACTTACATGTCCTAGAAGAATGAGATCATGCTTAATTAGGGGATGAAATCCAAATAACTAAGACACAGGGTTGCAGATATACAAAGCAGTAGTTTATTGTGGTACATTACTAAACAAGATTTAGATGAAATGACTGAATTCATCTAAGAGCTTTGCTACTCGAGTTATTAATTAGAACTACTGGAAAGTGATACTTAGTACTTTACTGATGCTGCAAAAGCAACTTGTTTTACAGTTTCCACTAACTTACAATTGCAAGTAGAAATCAATACCCTGTGATGCAGACATTATATTTCAATGTATGTCGTAGTTGCAAATGGAAGTCTTTGCCATCTGACAGGAAATTCTTAACCTCCTAAGAGGCCTTTATGTTAAGGTTTCCACTGATGTCCTCTTGAATTGCTCAGACCTAGTAAAACCTGACGCTACCACAAAACACAGAGTACATCACCCTCTTGGCATAACATTGAAATGAGCCAAGGAGCCATTTATGAAGAACAATTTACTGACTTGAGCATTTTATAAATTGTAGTGAAGATAATGACATAATGTTCAACAGAACCAAGCCGTGATGGACTTGTCCATGTATGTCAGGCATGTCTGTGGGATTGTGGGATCATAGAGCACATAGGACTTGATAAAAGTTTAAAACATAGCAAAATGATTTCGCATCCTCTAAAATAACTTTAAGCCGGAGATCGACTTGGACTACTATGCATGTATCATACTTATTCCACTGGCCCAATTCTTTCACGAAGTTCTGTAACTGTTGATTGTAATCCCTTTTGTTTGGCCAGTGGACATGTCCTCAGTATTACTGACGACCTCCATTTGCAGTAATATTCTATCTAGTCCAAGATCAGGAATATGCAGTAGAGTATCATAGACAGGATCCAAAGAGTGGTCCAAGACAAGGGACACCTCTAGGTGCAAAAACTCAGATTGATGTATTTGATAGTTGGAAACATTATAAGAATAAAACATGGAAGCTAGAATCAGAAACTTTCAAAAGACAAATTCAAATATGTAAAATGCTACCTCAGACTTGGACATCAGTCACATCACACGCTAAATCTCTTATGCTATCCTCTCAATACCCTCACTGGTGAGGGTAATCCCTTTCTTCTGCCCAGTTAGCATGTCCTCAGCTGATACATTAAAAATGCCACTGGAATCAATGTCAAAGCAGATATTGAATTTAGGAACACCCCTGGGAGCTGGAGGAATATCACGGAGCCTAAAATCACCCAAAAAGTTATTATTCACAGTTGATGTACTCTCACCCTCATAGATAGCAAATTTAACAACAGATTGGTTGTCATGGCGAGTAGTTACAGTGTAGTTCTTCTTTACTGGATTGCTAGTGTTTCTTGGAATCACAACTGTCATGTCTCGCTCTCTACCAGTTTCAACCCCAAGTGACAAAGGTGTGACGTCCAAAAGGCTGAAGTCTTGAAGCTTGAACAGCAGGACTGCAGCTTGAACAGCGGCTCCATATGACACAGCCTCGTCAGGATTTATACCTTTACAAAACTCCTTTCCATTGAAGAATTCCTCCAAAAGTTGTTGCACTTTGGGAATTCTAGAAGAGCCACCAACAAGAACAACATGATGGACACTCTCAGCATCTACTTTAGCATCCTGCAGACACTTCTCAACGGGCTCCATACACCTGATGAAGATCCCTTTGTTCAGCTCCTCAAATTTGGCACGCGTAATAGTTATATCAAAATCTGTATCCGAATATAGACAGCTGATTTCAAATTCTGTTTCAGACACACATGAGAGTCTCCTCTTTGCCTCCTCACATTCAACTCTCAGCCTTGCAAGAGCTTTAGCATTCTGACCAACATCCAAACCATGCTTCCTTTTGAACTGCTCTACACAGTAGGTCACCATATTGTTATCAAAGTCTCCACCACCAAGATGAGTATCTCCAGCTGTGGCCTTTACTTCATATACACCACCAGTAATGGAGACTAATGAAACATCTAAAGTACCACCACCAAAATCAAAAACCATCACAATTTTATTGCCATGCAAACCAGCATTCTTTTCAAGGCCATAAGCAATGGCTGCAGCAGTTGGTTCATTGAGAATACTCATCACATTTAAATCAGCAGCGATACCAGCATCTTTAGTAGCCTGGCGTTGTGAGTCATTGAAGTAAGCAGGGACTGTGATAACTGCATTTTTAATAGCACAGCCAAGGTAGGCCTCAGCAATCTCCCGCATCTTTGAGAGAACCATGGATGAGATATCTTCAGCAGAAAACTGGTTCTCTTGGCCCATGTTGGTAACCACAATCATAGGCTTATCATGAAGACCTTGAATGACTTTAAATGGCCAGCGCTTCACATCAATTTGAACCGAATTGTCACTGAATCTTCTACCAATCAGCCTTTTTGAATCTAAAAGTTGGTGCAAACTCAATGTAAGAGACAAAGTACACAATAATTAGAAACTTTGATAGCAGTAACATGAATCAGAAACTGTTTTCATATAATAGATTCACAAAATTGCTGACAGCACTATCATTTTTACTAAACACAAAGCTTATTGCTACTGTTGTTTGACAGCTTCTCAGCAATGTTTTTAAGTCTCTCATCGGAAGTAACAATATCAGTGTTAATTTTTCAGTTCCAAGAAACCAAACGCAATGTATATCTAATCAAAGTAATGGAAAAAAAGAAATAAATGCAGAATAAGCTGAAGATAGAAAAGAAAGGAAAACTCACTTAGCTTCATAGGCTTTACACTTAAGCAAAAGAAGAACTACGACATCAGTACATGTGAAAAAGTAAACTCACCCCAAATAGAGTTTAGCGGGTTTATCTTTGCCTGGTTTGATGCTGCTTGACCAACTAATCTCTCAGTAGCAGTGAAGGCAACTTGAGATGGAGTGGTCCTGTTTCCTAGGTCATTGACAATGATTTCTATGTGATCATGCTGCCATACAGCAACACACGAATATTTTGTACCCAGATCAACCCCGATGGCAGGTGTTTCTTCTGATCCCGCCATTCTCAATCACCTGCAAAATTCCAAGAAGAATGAAGAACAGATGCGAGCTTTTAGGAGGTGTGCCTATGGCTCACTAAACAAAATTGGGAGAGGAAAACATCGTTCAAATTGGTGCATGTATATACAGTATACTCATTGATGGCACTACACATTTTTCCTGCAACTAAATAATTGTGAAGGAATGCTATCAGTCTATAGAATTTGTTTTTGCTTCAAGTTCATCAATGCACTTTACACAATAAAGAAAAAACTTGTTTTGTTAAATAGTATTTATAACATCCTCTTTAGCTACTCTGAAGATGTTCAACCTCAGCTTTCCAAAGTCCAATAAAAAATCGCATAAATAAATTAAGACTTCTAAAAGGCTGAATCCAGCAATAAATAAAGTTAAACACAACTTTGAAAAGGTTGAACTACAACTTCTGATATATTTGCAAAATCGTTTCTGATTTGCATAATTTTATTGTATTTTCTTGCTCTTCAAGATTACACGTGTGTTAACTTTGCTTTTGTTTATGCGTTTATCCATGTTGGGGCTGTCTTCACGAATATGTCAAAGTCAGAAAAACAACTAGATAATGAGGTATGTAAACAGTTTGCAATTTTGTGAAAGAACACTTCATTAAAATTGCTGAAAGAACACTACATTAAAATTGCTGAAAGAACACTTCTATACAATATGGACACTTCATATTGTACCAACCGATGATTTGCCACTGGTTTTGACCTGATGTACAGAGTCCGGAACGATTTTGCACAGAAGTGTCCATGTGTTCTTTCTGGTTTGCAATCTTTTAAATCAGAAAACTGCAGCATCTACAAAAGGAGAGTTAAGTAGATATGAACCAATCACTAGCAGAGATGGAAATCAATAAATCCTTTTACAATTATATTTCAAAGAAGGAAAATGCAGTAGATTATGCAGGCACTATACATATATCAATGATGTCAAAAATCTTATTTCATGAATGAAGCCTACTCACTTTTGATGTAGAAACAACAGGGGGACACATTGGGGGAACATACTTAATTACTTACATTGATGTGATAGTTGGAACATTGTAACCAGTATGTATTATGTATATCATATTATATGGTATATGTATATCACCCTATAAAAAGTAAAATTCAGAATCTATCTAATATGTAAAACTCATGTGATGCATCAACTTTGTCCTCAAGTTGTAAAATGAGTCCTCAAAGTAGTAATTTTAGTCCTTAAAGTAGTAATATTAGTCCTGAAAATTGTAATATGAGTCCTCAAAGTAATAATATTAGTCCTTAAAGTTATAATATGAGTCTTTAAGGATTCATATTACAATTCTGAGGACTAATATTATTACTTTGAGGACTCAATTTATAAAGTTGATACATCACATTCACGTGCATTAACACATCGTAGAATTTTCCATAAAACTGAATATAGGACAAAATCCTTGTATTAAGCTGATCACACTACAAAGTACAAAGTGCAGTAGGATATAAACTCAAAACTTCTTACTCGGGACAACCCTCAGAAGGAGGAATATATTGATAAATATTTGCCCAAAATAGTTTTTGTTCGGGGTTGTTCTACTTACCCTTAAATGGACTTAGAATCTTGCTTTTCCATGAGCAGTACCTTAGGGAAGAACAAACATACATTTTCTGCTAGTCCACACATATGATTTCCGGATCTTGTTTTCTGTTGATTTTGG
This sequence comes from Fragaria iinumae, assembly GCA_009720345.1. Lineage (NCBI taxonomy): Eukaryota > Viridiplantae > Streptophyta > Magnoliopsida > Rosales > Rosaceae > Fragaria > Fragaria iinumae. The sequence continues at coordinate 21,097,316 of CM019123.1, read as the reverse complement.
TTTTAATTGTAATCTCTTTCTTCTTGCCAGTAGACTTCTCCACGGCTGAGACACTAAGGACACTATTAGCATCAATATCAAAGCAAACATCAAACTCAGGAAGACCCTCAGGAGCAGGAGGAATGCCATCAATCTCAAATACAGCCAAAAGGTTATTCTCTGAGGTTGTTTTGCTCTCACCCTCAAATATGGCGAACTCAATAACATCTTGGTTTGCATAAGATGTTGTCAGTGTACGTTGCTTCTTGGTGGGGATTTTGGTGTTTTTAGGAACAACAACAGACATCAGATCTCCAATAATCCTCACCCCGAGTGACAGGGCAGTGACATCCAAAAGAGTAAAGCCTTGAAGCTTCTCATTCCTACTTCCATTCAAGAGGGCAGCTAGAACAGCAGCACCATATGCCACTGACTCATCAGGATTTATACCTTTACAGAGCTCCTTTCCCTTAAAAGTATCTTGTAATAGCTGTTGCACTTTTGGAATTCTAGAAGAGCCACCAACAAGAACAACATCATCGACATCGTCTATATCCATTTTAGCATCCTTCAAGCACTTCTTCACCTGCTGCATACACTTCTTGAAGAGATCCATGTTCAGTTTTTCAAATTTGGCACGCGTAATAGGCATAATGAAATCAATACCCTGATGCAAACCATCAATCACAATGTTTGTTGTAGTCATAAGTGAAAGATTCTTCTTTGCCTCCTCACATGCATTTCTCAACCTTCTAAGAGCCTTAGAATTCCTAATGTCCAAACCATACTGCCTCTTAAATTCCTCAACACAAAAACTCACCATTCTGTTATCGAAGTCTTCACCGCCTAGGTGGGTGTCTCCGGCCGTGGTCTTCACTTCACAGGCGCCATCTCCTATGGTAAGCAATGAGACATCCAAAGTTCCACCACCCAAATCAAATACCATCACGTTTCTCTTACAATACCAGCCAGCCTTCCTGACCAGCCCATAAGCTATGGCTGCAGCAGTTGGTTCATTGATTATACGCATCACATGTAGTCCAGCTGCAACAGCAGCAGTTTTTGTAGCTTGTCTCTGTGAGTCACTGAAGAAAGCAGGGACAGTTATTACTGCATTCTTCACAGTTGTGCCGATATATGCTTCAGCGGTACCACGCATTTTTGTGAGAACCATGGACGAGATATCTTCAGCAGAAAACTGTTTCTCCTTATCCGCCTGGGTAACCACAATCATGGGCTTGTCATCAGGACCTCTAATGGCCAAAGCTTTATATCATTTTGAACAGAGGTGTCACTAAATCTCCTGCCTATCAACCGCTTGGCATCTTGACGCAGCAGGAGTATGGGGGCTAACCAGCGTTAAACCCTAATATGTGGAGAGTCTTCAAGCGAAGAACTCTATAGGACCAAAACCTGGAGCGCGCCAGGGACTAAGAGTAAAACTCTTAAATTCTGAATTATAATTAATAAACTGCCTCTCAGCTACCCAAAAGGGTGCTTATATATGGAAAACAAAACCCTAGGGCGACTGACAACCAAACCTAAAAGCCCAAGGATTGAATCAAAACACAATCCGAAAAGAACTAGGAAACATAAAATCCCAAAAACTAATAAAACGCTAATTTGAGGTCCGAAACAAACTCGAATGGCCGAAAAAGCCCATACATCGTGGCAAAGCCACGAGTCTTGTTCGTTGGGCCGTTCCGCTTCCAGAAAAGTATAATAATAGTCATTCGGACACCGAACGCCAAATCTGCAGCAAACCGGGTTTGGACCTGCAACGATCAATTTGTTCCTCGATTTCTTCGGCCATCTGTCCTACATCACATCTGCCAATGTACGTAAAATAGAGACATTTTGTTCAATAAAGGAATAGGGGAGAATATAAGTACAATATACATAACTTTGTTACAAACAGTAATGTGATTTATGGCTTGATGCTTGGTATTGGTAATGTGAAATATGCCCATATTGATTTATCCGAATTCTTGTAGTACTAGTCTCCCACTCTGCTATGACGTTACTACTTAGTTGTGATGCCTAGTTAACGATATACAAAAACCATCGTATTTTACACAAAGAAAAGAAAAGTCATTTACGCCATTTAACAGTTTAGGCAATATAGTTTTCACCTATACAAAGATAAATTATATACATTATAAACAAAAATGCTGAGCAGAGTGAGAACTGAGAAGACAGTGGTGTGTATACAAAATAAACATGATCACCTATGAAATGGCAATCATTCAATTTCCTTTCCTGATGTAATCTCTACTCCATGAAACGATATATGTTAAACTTACTCCAAAGTGACATAATTCCAAAATGAAAGATGATGACCAGTATATATTTTTGGTCCAATTTTGCAACTGGGGATCTTCTGAACATGAAATCTTTATTAGAACTTATTTATCTTAATATGACATAATAGAGATAAACTTCCGAAGCATAATCAAGTGAATAATCAAGTGAGCTATAAGTCTATAACCGATCAAAGAAACAAACGTGAGAATTTGATCTTACCAAAGACAGAATTGGCAGGATTTCTTTCGAGTTGGTAAATGGCTGCATCACCAACTAACTTCTGACTACCCCTGAAGGCAACAACAGATGGGGTAATCCTCATCCCCTGATCGTTTGCTATTATTTCGGCATGATCATTTTCCCATACTGCGACACATGAATTTGTAGTTCCCAAATCAATCCCAATAGCATGTACAGTTTCCACTTTAGCCATTCTCAGATGACAAAACTCAAACAAGGAAAACTGATGTGGCTAGAGTAGTTTTTTTTTTTGGAAATGAAAGTCTTTTTTTTGGCTCGATTAGTTTAAGTAAGCAAAGGTAAAGTCTTTTGGTGGGGTGAATAAGTACTTGGAATGTGTTGCAGTGATTTCATTTGGTTTTTGACCACATTCTGATTCATCAATGCCAGAGCACAATGTTCAATGTACAGAGTATAGTGTTGCATAACAGAACCTTCTCAGCTACTCACTAATTAATAACATTACACATTCTAGAACAAGAAAAATTGACAAAAAATATAAAAGACACCCAAGATCCAAGTTTTATCGGTTAAAGAAAAAACCGGGTGCTCTGATAATGACATACCAAGTGAAAGATAAAATAAAAAAAATAAAAAAAAGGATAAGGATCATCGCTTTGGCTGAATTCTCTCATTGGCTTCCTTGGCTTTTAATCTAAGTCATCCATTGCAAATCTAAAGGCCAACATCAATGCACCTCATCAATTGCTCTTAAATACCCAATTAATGCAGTTGTCTTACTAACGTCGTTGCGAAATTCCTTCTACCTTCTCCTCCTTTTCTACTTTCTCATCTGATTGCTCTTTCTTCTCTCATCTCCTTAATTTGTTTGTTTTTTCAAGTTGATCAAAGCATCGAAACAAATTTAATCCTTCTGAAATGTAAACTTACTAACTTGAAATGAAAATAAACATAAATCAGTATAAACAACAATCGGTATCAACAAAAATCGGTATGAGAATATTTCATACCATTCTATTGTTTATTTACCATAAGGAATCAAAACATGAATGTAACTAATTACGATTGATGTTGTTTACTTACCATATGTAATCGGAATTAAAACTAGTTTGATTACTAAAATACCCCTACAAGAAATGAATTTAAAAGACCCCTGAAATATATATTTTTAGGGTTGGGTAATTTAAAAATATTATAATTATGTAAGGATATTTTGAGAAAAAAAAATGTTGATTTCATTACCTTGAATATGATACCCATCTCCCCTCTTGGGTATTGAATAAGGGGTTTCGTCAGAAATCAATTCTTGATAAGCAAGTGGGACCCATATTCATTCTAATACCTTAATATGTTAGTAAACGTCGGAATTCACTCATTCCAGAATTAATTACACCACTCTCAATTTCATTCCAAATTAGTAAACATGCCCTTATAAGTGGTATTTACTTTTTTTCTCATGCCCTGTAACAACTCTGTCTCTCTTTCGATTTGATATGGGTTCATTTTTTAGCACTAGGTTCTCTCTCTCTATTCCATCTGGGCTCCTCTATTATTTCGCAATATCTATCCAGTTCAACAAATGGGGTTTCCTTCATTCGCTTCATGTCCCAGACTTGAAATCATCAACCTCAATATTTGGGACAAGATTTGGTGTTCGATTGTGTTTGAGCTCTGTCAAATCGATGTCCGAACAACGAATCTTTTGCTCTGAAGAAATTTGAAATCAACAGTTGTTTCGGTAATGAATTTGTTCCGACTCGGGTGGATTTAATCTTTTGGGGATTTAGACTCCCAAGATTCATAAAGATTGGATTTGGGCCCATTACGTTTTCTCACAAGTCAATGTTGTTTTTCTCTATGCATTCACCATCTCTGCAACTTGGTGTTTAGTTGCCAAAGATATTAAGAACATGAATGAAGTATTAAGTAGTGCCTTGGAAACATTTTATCTCTCAAACATAGCTAGCCAATTAAGGTAATGTTCAACAGAATCAAACACAGCTCTCATAAAAAACATATGAATAACAGAAACACGCCAAGGCTAACAACCAGCCAACAAAAGGAATGTTCATCAGCTGGACAACCGACCAAGTTCTAGATAACATCCTCAATGCCTTCAAAAGTTCTTCTATCACTGTTGATTGTAATCCCCTCCTTTTTGCCCGTGGGCATGTCCTCAGCAGAGACACTCAAGATACCATTTGCATCAATATCAAAGCAAACCTCAAATTTGGCTTGACCTTTAGGAACTGGAGGAATGTCATCAAGTGAAAATGTACCTAAAAGGTTATTTTGTGTGGGTATTCTACTCTCACCCTCATATACAGGGAAGCCGACTGATTTTTGGTTGTCATAAAGAGTCTTTAGTCTCTTTTTCTTCTTGATGGGAATGGGAGAGTTTCTTGGAACCACCACATTCATGTACTTCTTGAAGTTGTGAGGGTCAATTCTTGAATTATGACTCTCCACTCCAAGTGAGAGAGGGGTGACATCCAGGAGACTGAAGTCTTGTAGTTTCCCGTTGAAGTTTCCACCTATCAAGACAGCAGCTTGAATAGCTGCACCATATGCAACAGCCTCATCAGGATTAATACCTTGGCACAGCTCCTTCCCCTTGAATACATCCTGCAAAAGTTGTCGCACTTTGGGAATCCTAGAAGAGCCACCAACAAGAACAACATCATGCACACTGCTTATCTTCATTGTAGCATCTTCCAAACACTTCTCCACAGGCTCCATGCACTTGCTGAAGAGATCTGCATTGAGTTGCTCGAATTTAGCGCGGGTAATGGTTAAAGAGAAGTCAATACCCTGGTGCAGATAGTCAATGCCAATGTCAGTCTCACAGATAGTTGAAAGCATCCTCTTTGCTTTTTCACATGCATTTCGCAACCTCCTAAGAGCCTTGGGGTTTCCAGTGATGTCGACTTTATGTTTCCTCTTGAATTGCTTAACACAATAATCCACCATTCTATTATCAAAGTCTTCACCTCCAAGGTGTGCGTCTCCAGCAGTGGCCTTCACTTCAAAGACACTATCAGCTATGACAAGTAGAGAAACATCCAATGTACCACCACCAAGTCGAATACTAGCACATTTCTCTTGCCATACCAACCAGCCTTCTTGTCAAGCCCATAAGCAATAGCTGCAGCAGTTGGTTCATTGATAATACGCATCACATTTAGGCCAGCAGCAACACCAGCTTTCTTTGTAGCCTCACGCTGCAAGTTATTGAAGTAAGCGGGGACAGTTATAACAGCATTCTGCACAGTTGATCCAAGGTAAGCCTCAGAAATCTCCCTCATTTTTGAGAGGACCATGGATGAGATTTCTTCAGCGCCAAATTGTTTCTTTACTCCCTTTTCGGTGACCTCAATCAGGGGTTTGTCACCAGCACCTTTAACTACCTTGAATGGCCAATGCTTCAAATCATTTTGAACAGAAATATCACTGAATCTCCTACCAATGAGCCTTTTTACATCTGCAAATTGATCATGAAATTAACTAATGCCAATGATCACAAAACTAGCATCCTCGATAAATTATATCACTCTCTCGGGCCAGAATGCTACGCAAGGTATGCAGTAACTAAATATTATGCATATTGATTGCCTAGCTATTTAGCCATCGCTCCTATGGGACATAACACAAAACAGAATAAACTATGGAACAATTGAGTTACACTTCCAGTGTTGACGAAATCAGAACACCAAACAATTTATATTGTTAGTTTGTCGAAAAAAAGTTATGTAGTTAGCACACATTCTGTATAAATCTGAATCATTGGAACTTTTTTTTTTTTTTTTTTGAAAAGGATAGTTAGAACTTTCCAATGATTCAGATTTATACAGAATGTGTGCTGACTACTGAGTAACATAAGATACTGAAAATAAATGTAACCAAAGGATACGGAAAGAAGAATACCAAAGATAGAGTTGGCGGGGTTTGTGAAAACTTGGTTAAATGCTGCATCTCCTATCAACCGCTCAGCATCAGTAAAAGCAACATAAGATGGAGTGGTCCTTTTCCCCTGATCATTCTGTATGATCTCTACATGGTCAATCTGCCATACTCCGACACACGAGTACGTTGTCCCCAAGTCAATTCCGACAGCATGGTACCCTTCCTTTCCGGCCATTTTCAGCTGAAGAATCAGAAGAAATAATATGGAAGAACAAAGGAAAAATAATCTCAGAGAAAGGTTGATAGAGTCTCTTTGGCTGGAGAGATCATCAGGTATGGCCGGGTGTGGAAAGGAAAAGCTTTTAGGTGTTGGTATAAGAAGTTGAAGGATTCAGATAGCCTTATGGAATGTAGAGCAGTAGTCAATTACGTTTCTCTAATTTTCTGTGTATGAAACCTTGGAAATTGGAATGCCATATTAATTCTTTTTTTGAATATACTCAAGAGTCTCTAGTCTCTACCTTTTTATCTGTCTATTGATGATCCCATACTTATCAACGGCATACATAATGCATTCATTGCATGGTGAGCTTAGAAGTTAGAACACAATGATATGCATACATTTTCCTGAATGTTCATCATCAGAACTTGTCCGGAAGTTCAATAATACATGTATATTTTCACCGATGAATGCATAAAGGCGGTCAGTTCTTTTCGACTCGATACACCAACTCACTTCCATATGGCCCTGCATCTATATAAACAGTCGAGTTCTCATCCATCTCTTCTCCTACCAGCATTCTTGACAACTCTGTCACCACCTTCTTTTCAAGCCATCTCCTAATTGGTCTAGCACCATAAGCCTGAATAGAAACGACACCACTTGTTTAGCATTTCATGTAAAAGGGCAAAGATGTTGTCATGTAGATTTTTTGAAAAATAATTGTGACAAGATGCGCAAACATCTTTGGGCAACAAACGGGAGAGCGTATTCGGAGCATCCGGGTGCGCCGCGCACCCGGAAATTTAACGGTGAGATCGCCGGTGAGATCACCGGGTGGGGCCGGTACGGGTGAGTGGACGGTGAGATCGGCCGGGTGCGCTCTATAATTTTCGAACAAACGGCAACATTTGTGAAAGCGCAACTTTTGTCGGTAAAATTGCGAAAATTATAGAGCGCACCCGGGTGCGCCCCGCACCCGGCCGATCTCACCGTCCACTCACCCGTGCCGGCCCCACCCGGTGATCTCACCGGCGATCTCACCGTTAAATTTCCGGGTGCGCGGCGCACCCGGGTGCTCCGAATACGCTCTCGTAAAATTGTTCAAGATCAAACATTTCCAACCAAGAAATAGTTGGCAAAACTTTTGAAATCGCAAAGCCCTTCAATCAAAGAATTTTTGATATATGTGAAAAGATGCTCAAACACCTTTCAAAGAGCAAATTGATCGAATAGCTAGTGGATTAACTAAATTGTAAATCAAGGAAAGTAGAACTAACCGGATCATAACTCTTATGCATAATATAATTCAATGCTGCATCAGTCAATTCCAAAGCAACACCTCTCTCAGAAAGTCGATTAATAACATCCTTCATTTGCAATCTGGCCACCTTCTTTACTTGTTCATATGAAAGAGGATCAAATATGACAATCTCATCAAGCCGATTTAGAAACTCAGGACTAAAGTGACTTCTCACCTATCCAATCACCAAAACCTTATTCAGAATACTTATGTGTACAAATGAAACTACAAATTAGAGACTAAGGTGGACAGTGAAGCTACCTCTGGCATAACTCTATCACGAGCAACTTGCATTGAACACTCTCCCACTAAACCAGATAGGAGATGTTTTGCTCCAAGGTTAGAGGTCATGATAATCATAGTGTTCTTGAAGTCCACAACATGACCTTGTGCGTCAGTTAACCTTCCATCGTCTAATACTTGCAGAAGAATGTTGAAAATGGAGGTGTGTGCCTTTTCCACTTCATCAAATAATACAACACTGTAGGGTCTCCGTCTCACGGCCTCTGTCAGTTGGCCACCTTCATCATGACCAACATACCTATAAACAAAGAAGGAACCAACTTTTAGATGTTATACTCAAGAAAAGTTGTTAACTAATGTTTCGACTTTGAACAAAACTCAAAATGTACTTACCCTGGAGGAGCACCAATCAAGCGCGAAAGAGAATTTTCAGAAAGGTACTCAGACATGTCTAGTCTCACAATTAGATTTTCATCATCAAAAAGTTGCTCAGCAAGAGCCTTTGCAAGCTCAGTTTTGCCAACACCGGTTGGACCCAAGAATAGGAATGAGCCAGTTGGTTGTTCTTGCCTTCCTAGCCCAGCTCTTGACCTCAAAACCGCCTCAGAAACAGCAGCAACTGCCTGTTCTTGACCCACTACTCTTTTATGCAGCCTCTCAGCAAGTCCAACTAGCCTCTCTTTGCCATTCTGGTCTAGCCTTGTGACAGGTATGCCAGTGGAACGGCTCACAACCTCTGCTATATGCTCTGGTGAAACAGTTGTTGTCAGCATCAAGTTGTTATTGCTGTTCGCTTCAAGCTGTGCGACAGCAGTTTCCAATTCCTGAATAGCCCCATAACGTAAGTCAGCAACCTTGGCAAAATCACCTCTCCTTTCAGCCTGTGCTAAAGCAAGTAACAGTTTTTCGCGCTTCTGCTTAAATCGTTGAGTTTCATCAACTTTGTCCTTCTCTCTTCGATATTTGATCATCATAGGCTGCAGTTTGTCTCTCAAGTCATCAAGCTCTTTTCTCACCTAAAAATATCAAGTTACAAATCCAACAAAGAACAACCGTAATTAGTGGAAACACAATCTGTAAAAGATTAGAACCAAAAAGTAATCTCCAATAGTACAATGGAGATGGAATTAATCGATACTTACTTCAACAAGACGAGCTTTGCTACTTTTGTCCTTCTCTTTCTCAAGTGCATGAACCTCAACTTTCAGCTGCATTATCTTTCTTTCAATGTTGTCAATCTCTTCAGGCCGACTATCAAGCCGGACTCTCACATTTGCACAAGCTTCATCAACTAGATCAATTGCCTTGTCAGGAAGACGTCTGCCTATAAAACAACCAGAGTAAAGTTTACTACTACGAAATCCATTTTACCATAACACATCCAATGCACCAATATTTTACAGCAATGGTATACAAACTATTAATGTTCCTACACCTTCTGCACAAATCCAGCATAATTCCAATCAATCTTGATCTCCCGAGATTGATTGTGGAATCATCTGTTTATATTTGTATTTATTGCTATGCTTCATTTTAGCTATTCCTAGAATGTCAACAGTAGGATCTGTATATATACAGAGAATGTAAAATCAATCTCGGGAGATCGAGATTGATTCCACAAACACATGCGCCACACTATATCAGTCATCTGTAACTTGTTACCTGTGATGTACCGGCTTGAAAATTCTGCAGCAACAACCAGGGCACGGTCCAAAATTCGTACACCATGATGACTTTCATATCTCTCTTTCAGCCCTCGAAGGATACTAACTGTGTCCTCAACACTAGGTTCAGCCACAATAATCTTTTGGAACCTTCTCTCAAATGCAGCATCCTTTTCTACATATTTCCGGTACTCTTCGGGGGTTGTTGCACCAATGCACCTCAGCTGACCTCTAGCAAGCATTGGCTTAAAGAGGTTGGCAGCATCCATATTAGACCCCTCAACTCTGCCAGCACCAAGAACAAGGTGAATCTCATCAATAAATAGAATCACCTTCCCTTGAGCCGCATCCACTTCATTCAAAACAGCCTTTAATCTCTCTTCAAATTGTCCCCTATACTGTGTCCCGGCCAGCAAAGCACCCATATCCAATTCTATGATCCTCACATTGGCAAGAGTACTAGGGACATCACCTCTTAATATCCTCTGAGCCAAGCCTTCAACTACAGCAGTTTTTCCAACTCCTGGTTCTCCAACCAGCATTGGATTGTTCTTTGTTCTCCTTGAGAGATTCTGAATAACCTGCCTTATTTCTTGGTCTCGGCCAATAACTGGGTCAAACTTTGCTGCTTGTTCAATAAGGTCTCCTCCATAAGTCTTCAACGCACTGATAGTCATCTCCTGGAAGGCAGTCTCCATATCTCTCCTTTCCCCCACAAAGGAAAGAGAGTGCTTTGGCTGAAAATGCTATTATAGGGTCAAAAATCAGCTACTATATATACATCTTGCCAGAGACTAGTGACACAAATTGCAAGAGACTCGTATCCAAGAAATGTAACTGAAAATGCATCAATAAGTATATAGCCAGAATGCAAATTTACTGATGAAGCATAAAATCACACATACCAATCACTCTGCAAAGCATATGACTGATTTTCATCACCCAAAAAAAAAAATCATCACCCAAAAAAAAATGCTGTGTATACAAGCAAAATCCATCAAAGTTCATAACAGAAGTACACAACCACGATGCCACCAAGAAACCTTCATTTCAACCAAATAAAAACAGAAACTTTAGTATACATTTCATTTCGACTAAGAAGATAAAAAGCATATATAGAACTGACATGGAATCAAATTCTCATTAAGATTCTCAGAATTCAACAACTTTCTCTTGAGAGCTCTTGAGATAGAGTTCAAGAAAAAAATAAGAGAAAAAGGCCAAGAATATCACGGACTCATAGCCTTGAAGGTCACACTACCTTATAAGTGAGCTGAAGCTACAGCCTGAAATTTTAATTTGTTGGTGTGCAGCGTGTACAGTTGTGTTTGGCCTCTTCGATTTTGGCTCCCTTTACCTTTAGGTTCTATATGATACAGTCGAGTCGATGAACGGAGATGAGAGACTTTTTTTTTATTATGATCGATGAGCGGGAGACTTCTTATGGTGGCAAGAATCGTAGACTCCAATGTTTTCAATGGCTGACTTGTTACAGATTTACAATATATGATTCATTATTGTTACAAAGGAGGAATAAAAGGCCCTTAGTGCCTAACAACTTGTTATTTGTTAAAATTATTTAAGCTAATAGTTGTTCTTGACTTCTTGGTACAATCATTTCACCTAAATGGCCAGTGAGATTATGAAATATAGTCAATGGCTACCTGGATCTGACTTACAGAGGAAACAGTCATAGTGAATGTGCAGAAATTAGAAAAATGCACACTTGTCCCGGTGGTTTGCAGCTTCATGATACAATAATAGCAAATCACATATACATCTTTCAAAAGGATTTGAAACACAAATAAATCCACTTGTATTGTTGTTAAACAAATAATGACAGTTTTTAACAATTAAGGACAATTTTTTCTCTGCATGTCATGTGTCATGGTTTAATTTACCAAATTAACCCTATACTAATTAAATATGTTTTTAGAAAAGAAAAGTCTCACCTTTTGAGATTTTTCAGTAAGTGGGATACAGTAGCAGGTTTTCAATAACTTAGTGTAGTAGCAACACACAACAACAACACACAGTAGCAACACACAACAACATGCAGTAGCAGCACACAACAACAACAACACATACAGTAGCAGCACACAAGAGCACACGCAGTAGCAGCACAAAGCAGCACGCAGTAACAGCACAAAACAACACGCAGTAGCAACACACAACAACAACACATGCGGTAGCAGCACACAACAGCACGCGGTAGCAGCACACAACAACACACAACAACAACACACACCAACATCACACGCAGCAGCAGCACACAGTAGCAGCACGCAGTAGCAACACATAACAGCAACACACAGCAGCAGCAGCACATAGCAGAATACAGTAGCAGCACGAAGCATGAGCACGGATTAGCTACAAATGATCACTTTTTGCTGTCAAATTCAAAAGATACGGGTTTTAATTCCAAAGAATCTTTGAGTAAACCAAGTTGTAGAGATCGAAGAATAATCAAATCAGATCTGGTTGGATTCGGCGAAGCCTTAGTCAACATTCATCCTTTCATTATTCGGCTCCTCCTCCCTTCCTCAGCTCCTAGTGATTTGGTCGGAGCGGTGACCGGCGAAGAAGAAGAAGAAGAAGAAGAAGAAGAAGAAGAATCGGTGTGTTTCTCAGATCTGAAAATGGTGGAGAAGTGGTATTTTGAGCTAGTGGCAGTTTTGTAGATATTTCAGAAAATAATGATTTTTTGGGTATTTTGGTTTTTCTGTGTTTTGCAACTGTCGGAGGATGTCATTTTCTATACAAATAAATCAATATTTTTTTTTTGTCTAGCCTCTTGTAGAATGATCACCGGCAAACAGCAATCCTAATTGAGAATTTTTTCCGGCCAAAGATTTGTAAGCAACAATGTTAACTCTGTTTTTGAGTTCATTTCCAAAGTGTTTTGGAGATATGTTTTCGAGAAATACATAAAGAGATGCTAAATTGATGAAGCGATTCACCAAACTAAACAAAGCAACAAAAGGAGTGCAGATTATCTCCCTCATCAAAATCGCTCATTCTTCACCAAACTATACAAAAGCCAAATTCCCTCATGGATTTACCAAATTTTAGCAAATCAGCAATGTCACAAGTACTGTATATATAAGAATTATCATTGAAGCTTCAGTAATACGAACTAAATTCTAATAGTTCTTCTGGCTCTTATGTCTCAAAGTGAACTCCATTTCATTGTCCAACATATACTTTCAAGTAAGTTCATGACTTGCACACAACAGTAAAAATATGGCCAAACCCTTAAACATATCAAAAACTTTATTACCAAATACCAACACATTAATTTCTGGTACAAGCAGAACTTCAATGCCCTTAAATATTCCTTCACTGTTTCTTACTGATGATAGTGATCCCTTTCTTCTGGCCGGTAGACGTATCCTGAGCAGACACACTTAGAATGCCATTTGCATCCATATCAAAGCAAACATCGAAGCTAACACATCCAGCAGGAGCTGGAGGAATGCCCTGAAGAACAAATTTACCCAAAAAGTTATTATTTAAGGTTGTTGAGCTCTCACCCTCGTAGATTCCAAATACAGCTTCAACTTGGTTGTCATACGTAGTCCACAATGTGATGTTCACTTTTATGGGAACTCTGGTGTTTCTTGGAATCACAACCTGCATACAATGTTCATCACCTGTACTCGGCACCCTAATCTCAACCCCAAGTGATAGAGGGATTACATCCAAGAGAGTGAAATCTTGAAGCTTCTCAATCTCATATCCACTCAACACCGCAGCTTGAACAGCAGCGCCATATGCTATTGCCTCATCAGGATTAATGCCCTTACATAGCTCCTTCCCCCTGAACACATTCTCTAAAAGTTGCTGCACCTTTGGAATTCTGGAAGAGCCACCAGCAAGAACAACATCATCAACACTGTCTACATCCAAGTTTGCATCCCTCAAACACTTCTCCACAGGCTCCATACACTTGTTGAAGAAATCCATGTTCAGTTGTTCGAATTTGGCACGCGTAATGGTCACGTAAAAATCGTTGTCTTTATCCAAGCAATCAATTTCAATCTCAGTTGTAGCCGAAAATGAAAGCCTCCTCTTTGCCTTCTCACATTCATTTCTTAACCTCCTAAGAGCTCTAGAGTTTCCAGCAAGGTCTGCATTTGTCTTCCTCTTGAATTGCTCGACACAGTAATTCACCAATCTATTATCAAAGTCTTCACCTCCAAGATGAGTCTCTCCAGCAGTGGCTTTCACTTCAAAAACACCATCACCTATTGTAAGTAATGACACGTCTAAAGTACCTCCACCTAAATCAAATATCATCACATTTCTCTTGCCATGCCAATTGGCCTTCTTGTCAATACCATAAGCAATGGCTGCAGCAGTTGGTTCATTAATGATGCGCATCACATTTAGGCCAGCAGTGGCACCTGCATCTTTTGTAGCCTGGCGTTGAGAGTTATTGAAGTAAGCAGGGACAGTGATGACTGCATTTGTCACCGTTGATCCAAGGTATGCCTCAGCAATCTTCCGCATCTTTGTGAGAACCATGGATGAGATTTCTTCAGCAGTAAATTGCTTTTCCTGTTCCTGATAGGTAACCACAATCATAGGCTTATCTTCAGGACCTTCAATGACCTTGAATGGCCAAAGTTTCACATCGCCTTGAATAGAATCGTCACTGAATTTCCTACCAATTAACCTTTTTGCATCTGCAATAAGATATCAAGTTTAGACTTTGGATTATTTGATTTAAATATGTAATTTATTTCTTTAAGTTTAGATATCAAGTTAGTAGATTGCCCAATTTTATCTGCTTATTGAACATTTCAGAAACAATTTAAACAAACTGAATGCATATATGTCTGTGTCCCTGTGATGTGGGAAGAAAATCTTACCAAATATTGAGTTGGTGGGATTTCTCAGGATTTGGTTAAATGCTGCATCCCCTACTAAGCTCTCAGTATCAGTGAACGCAACATAAGATGGCGTAGTTCTATTTCCCTGATCATTCACTATGATTTCTACATGACCCTGCTCGTGCTCCCACACTGCTACACACGAATATGTAGTCCCCAGATCAATTCCAATTGCACGGCCTGCTGCTCCTGCCATTCTCAGCTCAAGGACGTGAAGATGAAAAAAATAAAACAGTGAAGAAAAAAAAATTATGAAATGGTTGCAGAAATCAGAACATGATAAGGAAAGAAAAGTACCTGCCTGCATACCAAGTCAAGTACTGGAAAGTCCAAGTCAATACATAGAACTCGTCCATAAACATTTCATCAACTTGTAGGGAAGAACCATTCTTTATTCTTTTCTTTTCTTTCTTTATAAGGATCTGGCATTTTCAGACGATTCCCTACTATGAAATGCCCAATCATATATGAATCACCAACTTCTGGAATGAACATGCAGCCAGAGACTTTGCTGGTTAATTGATTAGCAGTTGAAAAAAGATTGCTCACGATCGTGAGCAACTCAACCATTGACTAGCTTGAGCAACTTTATTATTCTGCAAAACCAACAACAAGAATACTACCCAAAATAAACATTGTTTATATCTGTATGTGATGTTTATTCTAAACCCCCATTCAGTAATATGAACAAGTTAGAGTAGAGGCACATAAACAGAACCATAAGAGCTCCAACTTCATTTTTGATAATAAGATGCCTTAAGTACATTATTAGCTTAAATTATAAGATGCTCCCAAGTAATTCTGAATAAGCTGACTTGTCACATTATTCAAGCTAATGATTTTACTTCAAATGAACTTGGAGCATCTTATTATCCAAAAATAATGATAATATTAACACAAAAGAGCATCTCCAAGAGTTTAATAATTAGTAATAATACTGAACATATGCTATCAGAAATTGATATGGGATTATAGCAGTAATACTGTGAGAAGATTTGTATAGGCTTGAATGTAGCTAGCCACTAATTGCTCTGCAAGAATTAAATGACGTCGTATAACACACAACATAAGGGTTCTGGTTGCCCCCCTCCATCTAGTCTCATTCATCACCAAACAAAACAAAAGAGGCATGCCCTCACAGATTCACCATTTATAGCAGTAACAGAACATTGCCAGTATAATAATCTTCAGTAACACTTCTTTTTTTCAAGAAAATCAAAAGGAGGTCAACTGTATTTTTATTCCGTATTAACATTAAATCAGAGGAACAATTGAAAGATGCAGAAATACATCAACAAATGAAAATGCCAAGAGCCAGTGCAAAGAAGCATCTGAAAAGAAACTTAACAAGAACACAGAAAGATGTAAAATTTCATCTGTAGGCAGAGTAAGACTTTAAATGAATTCATAAGAATAGCATAAAGATGGGGAAACAGAAGATCAATTTCATCACATATGTATGCATTTTCTTTCAGGTACTAGAGCATAAATTATGCATTCTTACTTCAGGCCCTTGATTCTTCACAGGTTTTTACTGATTGTGATCGTTTTCTTCTGGCCGGTGCCCATCTCCTGACCAGAGACCGTCAGGATACCATTTGCGTCAATATCAAAGTAAACTTCGAATTTGGCTACTCCTGCAGGAGCTGGAGGAATGCCCTCTAGACGAAATTCACCCAAAAAGTTATTGTTTAGGGTTGTTGAACTCTCACCCTCATAAATTGCGAATGTAACTGAAACCTGGTTGTCAGTGGAAGTTTCTAACGAAATTCTGTTCTGTGTGGGAATTCTGGTGTTTCTTGGAATCACAACTGTCATGAAATTTCTGTCATAAACTTCATTAGTCTCTACCCCAAGTGACAGAGGGGTGACATCCAAGAGAGTCAACCCTTGAAGTTTCTCATTTCCAATCCCACTCAAGACAGCAGCTTGAACAGCTGCTCCATATGCTATAGCCTCATCAGGATTAATTCCTTTACTCAGCTCCTTACCCTTGAACACATCCTGTAGTAACTGCTGCACCTTGGGAATTCTAGAAGATCCACCAGCTAGAACAACATCATCAACATAGCTCACATCCATGTTAGCATCCCTCAAACAATTCTCCACAGGCTTCATACATTTGTTGAAGAAATCCATATTGAGTTGTTCAAATTTGGCACGGGTAATAGTTGCATAGAAATCATTCTCTTTATCCAGACAGTCAATTTCAATTTCAGTTGTAGTTGTAGATGAAAGCCGCCTCTTTGCCTTCTCGCATTCATTTCTCAACCTCCGAAGAGCTCTAGCATTTCCAATTAGGTCCACCGTATGCTTCCTCTTGAATTGCTGTACACAGTAATCAACCATTCTGTTATCAAAATCTTCACCTCCAAGATGAGTCTCTCCAGCCGTGGCCAACACTTCAAAACCACCATCACCTATGCTCAGTAGTGACACATCTAAAGTACCACCACCTAAATCAAATATCATTACATTTTTCTTCCTATACCAACCAGCCTTCTTGTCAATTCCATAAGCAATGGCTGCAGCAGTTGGTTCGTTGATGATACGCATCACATTTAGGCCAGCAGTGGCACCTGCATCTTTTGTAGCCTGACGTTGAGAGTTATTGAAGTAAGCAGGGACAGTGATAACTGCATTCGTCACAGGTGATCCAAGATATGCTTCAGCAGTCTTCCGCATCTTTGTGAGAACCATGGATGAGATTTCTTCAGCAGCAAATTTCTTTTCTTGTCCCTGGTGGGTAACCACAATCATTGGCTTATCATGAGGACCTTTAATGACTTTGAATGGCCAGAGTTTCAGATCACTTTGAACAGTGGCTTCACTGAATTTCCTACCAATTAACCTCTTTGCATCTGTGAATTGACAAATTGATGAAATTTCAGATTCTGTCATGAAAAGAATTATCTATAAATACCTCACTTTTACTAAACTGTACTATCAAAAATATGTTAACCGAATGTAGTTAGCTACAGTTGAGCACGTGTACTACTTCAGATATAGAGAAACTTAAATAAATCGAAGATGAAACTTTAGACAAAATTTTTGACATCCTAACTCTAAGAACTCAAAACTTTTTCTTAACAGAAAACAAGAAAGCTTTGATTTATTATACTAAAGTTGACCGAACCCCCAACTTATCATAATCCTAATCCATTTCCATATCCAGCAAGCTCAAACTTACATAGGCACACATTCTGTAGCTACATTTGTAGCTGATCAAAGATACATCAGTCAACAAATTAAAAAGACTAACAATTTCAGAGCAACAATTGCACAGTGAGAACAGATGAAATAAAAGCAGTGGTCTTAGAAAAAAATAATACTACCAAAGATTGAGTTGGTAGGGTTTCTCAGAATTTGGTTAAATGCTGCATCGCCTACTAAGCTCTCAGTATCAGTGAATGCAACATAAGATGGTGTAGTCCTGTTGCCCTGATCATTCACTATGATTTCCACATGACCCTGTTCGTCCTCCCACACTGCTACACATGAATATGTTGTCCCCAGATCAATCCCAATTGCACGGCCTCTTGCTCCTGCCATTCTCAGATAAGAACTTCAAGAAGAAAGCAATATATCGAATGAAGAAGAAAGTTAAACAACTGTTGTGATATACATTTCCGGAAGATATAAAGAGTGCCTGGGCACCAAACCAATGAGAGAACAAGTCAGAGTCAAATTGTAGAACTGGTCACTTATGGTCCAGTTTTTGGGAAAAAAATCATTAGTTTATGCTATGATTTAGAAGAATTTGTACAGAGTAGTTTTATTGTTTTGGGACACAGAAATGAGTCGTAACAACTGTTCTGAACATGGAGACTTAGCGGCTTCAATTATTAGCAGAAAATTTATAATGATGTTACAGAGCTACTTGCAAATAAATTTATGATGATTACTAACCAACTCAGACAACTCAAGCATTGACTTACAAACGTTCATTTGTTCTGCAAAATAACAAGAACTATCCAAAATACTAGATCCATTCTTTTTGTGTCTATAATCTTAAATTATGTGCTCCATTTAATTAGAAACAAAAAACCAAGTCAAAGGCACATGGACACCTATACCAAGCTTACTAGCTGAGAATGGATTTAAGGAAGATAGAGTTGGAAATGGACAAGTAATTTGGTCTCTGATATAACTATGTAAGTGTCAGCGAATCTTCGGTCCTGTGTGACCGATCTCCCAACCTAGCTGTGAACAAAATTTGCATATGAAAATATATACTTATTTTATAACTAAACTGCAGTAATGTGACTTATACTCATAACTTACTAACTTATAGTACAATACCTATTCTATATAATTTCCTTTACATTCTGCACCATTTGAAACTAGATTCAACAACCGTAGAATCATTTGAATCAATATATTATATACATATATATATATATATATATATATATACATGCCTGTTCTGGTGCGGACGTCCGCACTCGGTTTAAAGTGCGGACGTCCTTCCATTCTCCACCGGACGGCTCCGACGACGGCGCGCCTCCACCCCATGGGACTTCAGCATCGTTCCCGATCACTTTTCCTCCCCGGCGAGTCTGCCGAATTCCAGTTTTCCGACGAGATCACCCAAAACTTCAAATCAAATCGATCTCACCGGAAGGAAAGAGGGGTTCTTGAAGGAGATGAAGTTGAAAACAGTGAGGGAGAGTCAGGCAGTAGTGATTGTGATTGAGAGTGAGGCTTTTTTTCTTTTTTTTTTTAAAAAAATTTATTAATAACTCACGCACCCTACATATGTCAGTTATGTGCGTGGGGTTTGAACCCATGACCTTAAAATTGTCAGTTAAACACCGAGGGAAATAAAATAAAAGAGAAATGAGTGATTTGGCAATATAAATAGAGAGAGCGCAAAGCCAGAGCCTTCTGATGAGTTCTGACGCTCATGTGTTTCAAACACATTTGTAGTGGGGTATAGTTTTTTTTTTTTCAAATCATGCATGATATTTTGAAGAAGATGACACAAATACTTCATAGTTGGCGGTTTGGTACCATGAGTTCTACATATGATGAGTGTAAATTGCATTATAAATGTGGCATATCACATCAACATTTCTATGCTAATCACATTTATAGAAATTCTATTTATTTCATTCCTTCATAGTATTTCATCTCCTTTAGCTTCTAAACAAGTCAAATTAGACTCGCCAATAATTCTTGTCAAATAGTATATCCCTGCGGAGCAATATATGCTTCTTCTATTGTCTAAAGAAAGAACTTGGAGTCTGAATTTAGGATACAAAAGAAAACTAGAAGAGTAATTAAGGATACTTATCCTGCAGTGAAGAATGTTATTAGAGCATTAAGTACTCAGTGTACTGTTGAGTATCTATGGCAAACATTTAATAAAATGCTCATGCATTGAGTTGTGGTAAAATTACAGAATTCAAACACATGATTACTTTGATAATTTGAGTCCTCAAGTACTCAACCAGGGTTATCTCTAGCATAACAAGGCAACTATTAACAAAAGGACCACCACTGCAAAAGAAGACCGTCCACCTACTGCCTGAATTGATCACTAAATGGAAACGTCAGCTCACCTGGAATAAGTAGAAGAACAACTTAGAAACACAGAAAAACCCACAAAACATCAAATTGGTTGTATAGCATATGACAATTTTCAGCCATATCATGTCATACCTCATCTTCTCAATTCTTAATGTTCTTCTGTCGCAAGTAATTGTAATGTTTTTTCTCTTGCCTGTAGATTTCTCTTCAGCAGAGACGGTCAAGATACCAATTGCATCAATATCAAAGCAAACATCAAACTTAACAGCACACTTGGGAGCTGCAGGAAGGTCATTAAGACAAAAGCTACCCAGGAGATTATTGTTTATGGTTGTTTCACTCTCGCCTTCAAAGATAGCAAATGGGACCGAAATATGGTTGTCTTTGGAAGTGAACAAAGTTATGTTCTTTATGACTGGAATTCTAGTATTTCTTGGTACCACAATAGTCATACAATTACATTCCTCAGAAATAGGATCCTTAGTCCTAACCCCAAGGGACATTGGGGTGACGTCCATGAGAGTGTGAAGTCTTTAAGCTTTTCAGATTCATTTCCATTCCCATTCAAGACTGCTGCTTGAACAGTTGCACCATAAGCCACAGCCTCTTCTGGATTAATTCCCTTGCAAAGCTCCTTCCCCTTGAACACATCCTGTAATAGCTGCTGCACCTTGGGAATTCTAGAAGAGCCACCAATAAGAACAACATCGTGGACACTGCTTGTGTCCATTTTAGAATCCCTCAAACATCTCTCCACAGGCTCCATACACTAGCTAAACAAATCCATGTTGATGAGTTCAAATTTGTCATGAGTAAATGTTATATAGAAATCAGTACTCAGGAACAAACAATCAATCTCAATGTCAACAGAACAAGCAAATGAAAGCCTCTTCTTTGCCTTTTCACATGCATTTCTTATCCTCCTTAAAGCTCTGGAGTTACCACTGACGTCCAATTGATGCTTCCTCTTAAATTCCTCAACACAATAATTCACCATTTTGTTATCGAAGTCTTCCCCTCCAAGATGAGTGTCTCCAGCAGTGGCCTTCACTTCAAAAACATCATCCCCTATGCTAAGCAGCGACACATCTAGAGTACCACCGCCCAAATCAAATATTACCACATTTCTCTTGCTGTACCAGCCAGCTTTCTTCTGAAGGCCATAAGCAATTGCTGCGGCTGTTGGTTCATTTATTATACGCATCACATTTAGGCCAGCAGTAGTACCTGCATCATACGTAGCCTGCCGCTGAGAATTATTGAAATACGCAGGGACAGTGATAACTGCATTCTTCACAGTAGAGCCGAGGTAGGCCTCAGCAACCTCCCGCATCTTTGCAAGAACCAGGGATGAGATTTCCTCAGCAGCAAACTTTTTTTCTTTACCCTCCTGGGTAACCACAATCATAGGCTTATCCTCAGTGTTGAAGTTAATGCTTTCCTTTGTAAACATGTTAGGAAGCAGCAGGAAATACTTAGCTGCAAGGAAGCTGCAGTGACTCACTGCAGTGAGATATTTTCTCCTACTTGCTTTACTGTTTCTCCTTCACTTAATCTAGATATTTTGTGTATGTAAAGTACAATTATAATCTAATTAATTAGGTGTTTCTAAGATATTTTGTAGGTTACTTTGCACCCTATATAAGGGCTATGTTTGCTATGTAATCTTCAAGAATTCCAGAAGTAAGAAATAGAAGCTGCAAAGTTTTGCTTCAACTTCATCTGTGTTTTTCTTCTGCCTCATTTGCTACAGCAAATTGATCTTGATCATATTTTGTTCAAAATACAAAGTAGAAGCTCAAATTCTAACATGGTATCAGAGCCCTGTTGATCAATATCAACTGGGGTGTACCATCTGTTGGATCAAAACAAAACAAAACAAACACTTTTCTTTAGTTTTTCTGCTACTGCAATGACTACAGTAGAAAATGGTTCAGAAGTTAGAGTTCCTATCTTCTCAGGAGAGAACTTTGATTTCTGGATTATCAAGATGGAAACCATGTTCATATCACGTAATCTATTGAGCTATGTGAATGAAAGCTATGTAGTTCCAGCAGCTGAAGGGATGACAAATGCTCAAAGAACTGAGCTGAAGGCAAATATCAAGAAAGATGCAAAAGCTCTTGGTATTTTGCAAACCGCAGTCACAGATGCTATCTTTCCAAGAATTGCAAATGAGAGAACAGCTAAAGGAGCTTGGGATGTTCTAAAGGTGGAGTTTAAAGGCTCAGATAATGTGAGAGCTGTTAAAGTTCAATCTTTAAGGAGAGATTTTGAATATACTAGAATGAATGAAACTGAACTTCTAAGTGATTATTGCACTAGATTGATTGATTTAGTTAACCAGATGAAAATCTTTGCTGAACCTATACCTGAAAAGAGAGTAGTACAGAAGATCCTTATGAGTTTGAATAGGAAGTATGATGCTATAGCAAGTATTATAGAGGAGACTAGGGATATAGATACTCTTGGTGTGCAGGATTTAATGGGGACACTTAAGGCTTTTGATCAGAGGTTGATGAGTCATGATGAACCAACAGAAAAAGCCTTTCAAACACTAAGCCTAAACACAAATAGTGAGCCATCTAGTTCAAATTCCAAAAAGAAAAAGAATTGGAAAGGCAAAGGCAAGAAGTGGGAGGGTAGATCAGATCAGTCAGGAAAAAGAAAAAATGAAGGAGGTAGTAGTTCAAATTATTCAAAGTGTTCAATCTGTGATAAGATGCATATAGGTGAATGTTGGTTTAAGGGGAAACCAAAATGTTCAATTTGTAACAAGTTCGGTCATGTCAAGAAGGATTGTGACTACAAGGGAAATCAACTGGCAAGCTGCAGTGAAGAACAAAGTGATGCTAGTATGTTCTGTGTCACTTATGCTGCAACCACTGCGGTGAATGAGAATGTGTGGCTTGTTGATAGTGCTTGCAGTAATCATATGACTGCAAATGCCAACCTTCTCTATGACATTGACTACAACAGCATTACAAAGGTGAAGATGGCAAATGGAATGTTGGTGGATACAAAAGGCAAAGGAAGTGTTGCTGTTGAAACCAAAAATGGAAAAATGTTCATCAGAGATGTAATGCTTGTTCCAAATCTTGATTCGAATTTGCTAAGTGTTGGACAACTCGTTGAGCATAAATATCACCTGCATTTTGGTGATGACACTTGCAAAATCTTTGAGAGAGGGAGTAGCAAGAAGCTGATGGTGGAAGTTGAAATGAAGAGGAACAGAAGTTTTCCTCTGACTCTCAAGTATGCAACTGAGAGTGCAAGAAAAATGGAGCTGCAGGAAGATCCTTGGCTCTGGCATCAAAGGCTTGGACATTTGAATTTTCAAAGTCTGAAGCTGCTGCATCAGAATGAAATGGTGCAGGGATTGCCAAAAATTAAAGAAGTTACTGAAGTGTGTGAAGGATGTGCACTTGGAAAGCAGCACATAATCTCATTTCCAAAAGGGAAGGCATGGAGAGCAAAAACACCACTAGAGTTGGTCCATTCTGATGTCTGTGGTCCTATGAAAACAATTACTGAGGGAGGTAACAAATATTTCCTTACATTCATTGATGATTGTTCAAGAATGACTTGGGTTTATTTCCTGAGGCAAAAATCTGATGTGTTCATTGTGTTCAAGAAGTTTCAAGCTATGGTAGAGAGACAATCTGATCTCAAAATCAAGAAGCTTAGATCAGATAGAGGTGGTGAATACACATCAAATGAGTTTGGAGATTTTTGTGCAGATATTGGTTTGGAAAGGCAGCTTACAGTAAGCTACACACCGCAACAAAATGGGGTAGCTGAAAGGAGAAATAGAACAATCGTCGAAATGGCGAAGTCTATGCTGCATGCCAAGAAAGTGCCTCTAGAATACTGGGGAGAAGCAGTTAATACTGCAGTGTATTTGATGAACAGACATCCAACTACTGCAGTTCAAGGAATGACACCATTTGAAGCATGGAATGGAAGGAAGCCAAGTGTTAATCACTTGAGGGTGTTTGGTTCCATCTGCTATGCACATATCCCAAAGGTGTTGAGGAAGAAGCTTGATGAATCAAGTGAGAAGTCTGTGTTCATGGGATACAGCTTGCACACGAAGGGCTATAGGCTCTATAATCTGAAAAAAGAAGTAAATTGTTATCTGTAAAGATGTTCTCTTCAGTGAGAATTCATCTTGGGATTGGAATCAATGTTCAGTCCTACAACAATGTGTGCCAGATAATGTTGTTCAAGATGAACATGTTCCAGAATAGTTGGAACTTAATCCACCGCAACAAACTCCACCTCACAGTCCTGAACAACCCTCACCAACACATTCAAATGCTCAATCTACACCAAGCTCAACACCAATAAGGATGAGAAGCTTGAATGAAGTGTATGAAAGCTGCAATGCATGCTTATTTGAGCCTGAAAGATTTGAAGAAGCTGTGAAAGAAGATAACTGGCGGACTGCGATGAAAGAGGAAATTGATGTGATTGTGAAAAACAACACATGAGAGCTTGTTGATAAACCAGACAACAAGGACGTCATTGGTTTGAAGTGGATTTACAAAACCAAGCTAAATGCGGATGGTTCTGTGCAAAGAAACAAAGCAAGATTGGTGGTAAAAGGGTATTCACAGATACTTGGAGTTGATTTCAATGAAACTTTTGCACCAGTTGCAAGGCATGAGACAATCAGAGGTCTGATTTCCATTGCAGCACAAAAAGGCTGGTTCTTGCACCAGCTAAATGTCAAATCGGTGTTTCTAAATGAAGTGCTGAAAGAAGAAGTATTTGTGGAGCAACCACAAGGTTTCATCATCAAGGGTAAAGAGCAGAAAGTTTATAAGCTGAAGAAGGCTCTTTATAGTTTGAAACAAGCCCCAACAGCTTGGTATGGTGAGATCGATTCCTATTTCACAGAAAGAGGGTTTCAAAGGAGTGAAAATGAACCTGCTCTCTACACCAAAACTGAAGGTAAATCAAGCATACTTATTGTCTCCTTATATGTTGATGATTTGGTATTTACTGGAAGTTGTGAAAAGATGATTTCAAATTTCAAGTCTGATATGATAAGGAAATATGAAATGAGTGATTTGGGAATCTTGCATTATTTTCTGGGAATTGAAATTGTTCAAGCAGTGGAGGGAATCTTCATTACTCAGAAAAAATATGCAAACACAATTCTAGAGAAGTTCAAAATGCTTGGTTGCAATGTTGTTGCAACACCTCTAGTTGTCAATGAAAATTTTTCAAAAGAAGATGGAAGTGGTAAAGCTGATGAGAGTTTATACAGAAGTTTAGTGGGAAGTTTGCTTTACTTGACAGCAACAAGACCTCATATCATGTATGCTGCAAGTTTGATGTCCAGATTTATGCACAATCCTACCAAGATTCACTATGGAGCTGCAAGGAGAATCCTTAGATACATTCAAGATACAATGGACTTTGGAATTCTGTATGAGAGGAATGTGGAACCAAAACTCTTTGGCTTTTGTGATAGTGATTGGGGAGGAAGTGTTGATGATTTAAAAAGCACATCTGGATATACTTTTACACTTGGAACTGGTGTATTCTCTTGGGCTTTAAAGAAGCAAATATCAGTAGCCTTGTCTACAGCTGAAGCAGAGTATGTATCTGCATCAATAGCCACTTCACAAGCAATGTGGCTCAGACGAGTCATTGAAGACTTTGGTGAGAAGCAAGCATCTGCAACAACCATTCTCAGTGATAACAAGTCTGCAATTGCCATGAGCAAGAACCCTGTGTATCACAGTAGGGCAAAACATATTGCCTTGAAGTTTCACTACATCAGGGATGCAGTTGAGGAGAATGAGATTGATTTGGTGTACTGCAATACAGATGACCAAGTTGCATATATCTTCACCAAAGCTCTACCAAGAGAGAGGTTTGAATACCTCAGAGACCCGCTAGGAGAGCAAAAGCAAAACATTAAGAGGGAGTGTTGAAGTTAATGCTTTCCTTAGTAAACATACTAGGAAGCAGCAGGAAATACTTAACTGCAAGGAAGCTGAAGTCCTTACTATAGTGATTCACTGCAGTGAGATATTTTCTCCTACTTACTTTATTGTTTCTCCTCCACCTAATCTAGATATTCTGTGTATGTAAAGTATAATTAAAATCTAGTTAATTAGGTGTTTCTAAGATATTTTGTAGGTTACTTTGCACCCTATATAAGGGCTATATTTGCTGTGTAATCTTCAAGAATTCCAGAAATAAGAAATAGAAGCTGCAAAGTTTTGCTTCAACTTCATCTGTGTTTTCTTCTGCCTCATTTGCTACAGCAAATTGATCTTGATCATATTTTGTTCAAAATACAAAGTAGAGGCTCAAATTCTAACAGTAAGATTATAGATCTCTACAGCAACAACAAAATATGATAGCTACACCAATCAAACATTATCTAGCTCAAAGCATATAATGTTAATTAGCTCAAAGCATATCAAGACAAACTAAACCAGATGGGGCATGTTAATTAGCACAACAATGAGCAAGTCACCATAACGGTTAAATATAACAGACAGAAAAAGGAGTGCCCGTGGACTCCAATCTATCTTTTAACAATTAAAAACTTCATTTAATCCCCGAATAACAGAACAGGCATAAAATAAACACTTCTGGCTTACTGGACAAAGTACAATAATGTTCCAATACAGCTAAACCTGTAGATCTAAATCACTTGAGGTGCCAACTTCAGTCATAGTAAGAATAACATATTACCATTTCTTTTCATCTTCTGGGTTCCAGAAGTTCTTTCACGATTGATTGTAACCCTCTCTTCCGCCCAGACAACCTGTCCTCGGCACACACACTCAATATACCATTTGCATCAATATCAAAATAAACATCAAAGCTGTAAGCACCTCTTGGACCTGGAGGAATACCATCAATCCTAAATTCGCCCAAAAAGTTATTATTTAAGGTTCTTTCACTCTCACCCTCATAAATTCTGAAGAGGATAGCTACTTGGTTGTCGTTAGCAGTTTCAAATATTTCGTGCTTCATGACCGGAGTCCTCGTGTTTCTTGGAATCACTACTGCCATGACATGTCGATCACAGTGCTTAACCCTACAGTTTCCACCCCAAGTGACAGAGGGGTGACATCCAAGAGAATGAATTTTTGAATGTTAAAGATCTTTCCACTTAAACTGGCAGCTTGAACAGCGGCACCATATGCCACAGCCTCATCTGGATTCAGGCCCTTGCACGGTTCCTTCCCCTGAAACAGATTCTGTAATAGCTGCTGCACCTTGGGAATTCTAGAAGAGCCACCAGCAAGAACAACATCATCGACACTGCTTATGTCCATGTTAACATCTCTCAAACACTTCCTCACAGGATCCATACACTTATTGAAGAACTCCATGTTGAGTTGTTCAAATTTGGCACGGGTAATAGTTATGTAGAAAGCAAGACCATGATGCAAACAATCAATTTCAATGTCCGTCACAGTTGTAGATGAAAGACTCCTCTTTGCCTTCTCACATTCATTTCTTAACTTCCTAAGAGCTCTGGAGTTTCCACTAACATCCACATTATGCTTCTTCTTGAACTGTTCAATGCAGTAATCGACCATTTTGTTACTGAAGTCCTCCCCTCCTAGATGTGTGTCTCCAGCCGTAGCTTTCACTTCAAAAACACCATAACTTATAGTAAGAAGTGAGACATCTATAGTGCCACCACTTAAATCAAATATCATCACGTTTCTCTTGCTATACCAACCAACTTTATTGTCAATCCCATAGGCAATAGCTGCAGCAGTTGGTTCGTTGATAAGGCGCATCACCTTTAGGCCAGCAGCGACAGCAGCATTATTAGTAGCCTGACGCTGTGAGTCATTAAAGTAAGCAGGGACAGTTATAACTGCATTCCTCACAGTTGATCCTAGAAAGGCCTCAGCAATCTCCCGCATCTTTCCAAGAACCAAGGATGAGATTTCTTCAGCCGCAAACTGTTTTTCCTCACCCTTTTTGGTAACCGCAATCATGGGCTTGTCAGCAGGACCTTTAAAGACCTTCAATGGCCAGAGCTTCATATCGTTCTGAACAACTGCATCAGTGAATCTTCTACCAATTAACCTTTTTGCATCTGCAAATTGATTCCATAGTTAGAAACTACATTATATTGAGCCATTGAAGAGAAACTTCGGAAAGAGTAGAGTCAGTGTTAAGTTTTAATCAGCTGATATACATGATAGGTTACAAAATAATAACCATGTTAGGTCTACATTAATGATAAAGTCTAAACATTTAACATCCATCCATATGCCACATGATTTATCACAGAAACTACAGTGAAGCTGAAATTGCTAGTTGAAGACTGTTCTATTTTTTCTTTTGTGACATATAGCTAATACTCACCCCACAAATTCGTGCACTTCCACGAAAACAGTTGGTTAACTAGACAACATAAATAAATCCGTATGCATGTTTAGCTATAGATGCAGAACTCCTGAAGATGAGAAAATATTGTTGAAGTTAATGCTTTCCTTTGTAAACATACTAGGAAGCAGCAGGAAATACTTAGCTGCAAGGAAGTTGAAGTCCTTACTGCAGTGACTCACTGCAGTGAAATATTTTCTCCTACTTGCTTTATTGTTTCTCCTCCACCTAATCTAGATATTTTGTGTATGTAAAGTACAATTATAATCTAGTTAATTAGGTGTTTCTAAGATATTTTGTAGGTTACTTTGCACCCTATATAAGGGCTATGTTTGCTGTGTAATCTTCAAGAATTCCAGAAGTAAGAAATAGAAGCTGCAAAGTTTTGCTTCAACTTCATCTGTGTTTTCTTCTGCCTCATTTGCTACAGCAAATTGATCTTGATCATATTTTGTTCAAAATACAAAGTAGAGGCTCAAATTCTAACAAATATCTTGTTGTATGCATAATTCTGGATCGAATTGATGTCTGGCATATCTTGTTTCTTTGTTGTATGCATAATTCTGGATCGAATTGATGTCTGGCATATCAATTATCACTATAGTTTATATCCTTAGAGATGTAGACTATGCATTTCATTAAGTTAGGACAGTACGATCTATGATTCCATGTTTTAATGAATTACTCTCTAAATACACTGTTAGGATATTTAACTGCAATAATGGATATTAAAATAATTTACCAAAGAGTACTCGACACCTCATTCTTTCTTTATAGGCCATACCCAAAATTGACCAAGGTCTCCAACCATTTGACTCCCTCATGTAGCCAATGAGTACTCCCTTCATGAGTTCATGTTACAGAACTTACACTTTCAGGAGAGAAGACTTGAAAGATGATCGAATTCGTGTATGTATGCTTTGTTAAAGGGAAATCTTAAGTGATTAGAGGGCACTCAAGCTTAACAATGATTCATATGAGTAGTGGTCGCTAACTACAATAGTTTTGTGCTTGTATACAATAAGGTTAGTAGAATGGGATTATTAATTTATTGACCTTTTGATTTATTGAAGAACCATACGTTGATCAGTTTGATGGATTAAGCAAATGAGTGATACCTTCCTCTCTACCTGCTTCTTTCTCGACTTGTTTCTTTGATCAATCAAGTCTATAAACCTCTTCTGTCTAAAACACCAAGTTTAGGGTAGTAGAGCTATGTGCCGCAAAGTATAACCCTTATAACTCAAAACCAAGACTTCTTTCATAGTTATGGTGGCAAAATACAAACAAAAACAAGGGAGGTCCATCAGTAAAGGAAATGCACTGCAAAAAAACTACCGACTGTCACTAAGACTCATGTTCTCAATTCCCAAATTTCTTCTGTCACCATTGATGGTAATCTCTTTCCTCTGCCCAGTTGTCATGTCCTCCGCAGAGACGCGCAGGATACCACTTGCATCAATATCAAAGCACACACTGAACTTAGGAACATTCTTGAATGTCCCAGAGGGTAAATTCGCCCAGAAAGTTATTCTCTTTAGCTACTCTGCTCTCACCCTCATATATTTGGAAAACGATCGACTTTTGGTTGTCATGAATAGTTGTTACAATTTTCCTCTTCAGAACAGGAATTCTGGTGTTCTTTGGGATCACGACATTCATGTACTTCTCGAGAGTATCAAGTTTGCAACTCTCCAGCCCTAGTGACAAAGGGGTGACATCCAAGAGAGCAAAGCCTTGAAGTTTCCGATCTTCATGCCCTTTCAAAACTGCAGCATGAACCGCGGCTCCATAGGCGACTGCCTCGTCTGGATTAACTCCCTTGCACAGCTCCTTCCCTTTGAAGACATCTTGTAATAGTTCTTGCACTTTCGGAATTCTAGAAGAGCCACCCGCAAGAACCACATCATGGACATCACTTATCTCCATTTCAGCGTCACTTAAACACTTTTTCACAGGCTCCATGCACTTGTCGAACACATCTTTGTTGAGTTGTTCAAACTTGGCCCGAGTGATTGTTGTATAGAAATCCAAACAATCAATTTCAATGTCAACTATAGACGCAAATGACAATCTTCTCTTTGCTTTCTCACACGCATTTCTTAACCTTCTAAGAGTTCTAGAGTTTCCAGTGATGTCTGGATTGTGCTTTTTCTTGAATTCCTCAACACAATAGCTCACCAATCTGTTGTCAATATCTTCACCTCCGAGGTGAGTATCTCCAGCTGTAGCCATCACTTCGAATATACCATCACCTATGGTAAGCAATGACACATCTAATGTACCACCACCAAAATCAAATATCATCACATTTCTCTTGCTATACCAGCCGCCCTTTCTGTCAAGTCCATAAGCGATGGCTGATGCAGTTGGTTCATTGATGATACGCATCACACTTAGGCCAGCAGTGACTGCAGCGTCATGTGTAGCCTGACGCTGTGAATTATTGAAGTAGGCAGGGACAGTGATAACTGCATTTTTCACAGGTGAACCAAGATAGGCCTCAGCAATCTCCCGCATCTTTGCAAGAACCATAGATGAAATATCTTCAGCAGAAAACTGTTTCTCTTCGCCCTTGTGGGTAACTACAATCACTGGCTTCTCAGCAGGACCTTCAACAACCTTGAATGGCCAGAGTTTCATATCATTTTGAACTGAGGCATCACTATATCTCCTACCTATCAAACGCTTTGCATCTGCAGATGAAAGTCCAATTTAGAATAAACACATTCCCAAAACAAAGCAAGCTAATAATCGAGAACAAACAGGTCATACAAACATAATTTTTTTCATCTTTTTAATTGAAATTCTAATTGAAACAGCAAATAACCAAGAAATAACTAATTGCAAATACAAGGCAACAAAAGATTAATCACACGTTAAGCTTCAACGTAGTCTCCTAATCCTGGTGTATAACTGTATACTACTCAGTCCTCTACATAATAAAGGATACCAACAACTAAAACTATGTAGTGTAAGCTAATCTAGTATTCGAAACATAAGAACCTCACAAGAATATAAAGCTGTTGAGAAAAGAAAAATATGGTTATGCATGAATACTAGTGTTGTGGATGTGGGAAGAAGATCATACCAAATATTGAGTTTGTGGGGTTTTTAATGATCTGGTTAAAAGCAGCGTCGCCTACGAAGAGCTCCGAGTCAGTGAAGGCAACATAAGATGGAGTTGTCCTGTTGCCCTGATCATTCACTATGATTTCTACATGACCATGCTCCCACACTGCTACACATGAATAGGTTGTCCCCAAGTCAATACCTATTGCATGACTCCCTCCTCCTCCTCCCATGGTCTTCAAAGTATGAGAAGAGAGGAAACCTGGAGAGAAGGCTGGAAGTAAACAGAAGGCAGAAGTCTAGAAGGAGAAGACCCCTCTTTTAACAGTTTAACCTAGTCGGCCCAAATATGGGGGGTGACTTTTTTGGGTTAGCGTAATGAACAAGGTTGTTGATTTAGGTCAAATTGAGGGACGTATTTTCTTTACCTCAAAACCTAATTATTATTATTTAGTAATATTGATACACACGATAAGGGTAAGTATCAAGCCAAAAGTTGACTACGTGTTTCTGTATTGATTTGCCCTTCTTTTGTTGGGTCTGAATAGATAGATGCCTTGCAGTGTACAACTTGAAGAAAACAGAGATACAGACCAGTGGAGTCAAGTGAAGTCTCGCCTCATCTTGCTTGAGCTTCAGTATGATGATTGCATTCAAGTATGAGCAAAGTTCTTAGCAAAGGTCTCTATGAATTGAAGTATTGAACCAGTGGTCTATTGTAATCATACTTCGACTAAAAGTATGGTTACAATATGCTGTTCACAAGTCCATCTTCGTTTCCGCTCAAGCTACATCCAGGGATGCAGCTACTCTCTGAAACCCCTAAATTCCCGTTTTCTATTTCTCTTGTCTATTTTCTCTCAATTACCAAATCCCACTTCTGATCCTACGACCTACGTCATATCGCGACTCAAAACTCAAAAGCATGATATTCAGTTGTGTATATACTGTCAAACATGCACATGCAGTGAGTAGTAATGATATTTTAGCACTCAAATGTGTTTCTTACCCAGAATAAGAAAAACAAACAGGCACTTTAACGCCCCATAACCAAAACAGCATAGAAGAGTCAGCCAGCCACCTCACTTGCCCAAAATTTTGATTCATCCCAAACTCCTAATAACCTGGATCACGTACAACAAAAATCTGTCAAAAGATAGGAACACCGGCACCAAATTGATTTTATAAAAATGCAGTCTTTACTATGCCATAACATAACATTTATTTCTTACCTCGACTTTCCAGTACCCTCAAGAGTTTTTATCTGTTGATTGTGATCCCTTTCTTCTGGCCGGTAGACATGTCATCAGCAAAGATACTCAACAAACCATTACAATCAATTTGAAAGCAAGTTTTCAATTGAGGAACACCCTTGGGAGCTGGAGGAATGTTGTCTAGCCAAAATTCACCCAAGAGATTATTGTCTACTATTGTTGCACTCTCACCCTCATAGATACGAAATCTGACCCCAACTTGATTGTCATCACCAGTAGTGAAGAATTTGTTTATCATGACAGGAATTGTAGTGTTTCTTGGAATCAGAACTGTCATCTCACCATCAAAACCAGTTTCAAGGCCAAGTGAGAAAGGGGTGACATCCAAGAGAGTGAAGTCTTGAAGCTCCCCATTTCCATTCCCACTTAATACAGCAGCTTCAACAGCAGCACCATATGCCACAGCCTCATCTGGATTAATTCCCTTGCACAACTCCTTTCCTTAGAACACATCCTGTAATATCTGCTGTACTTTTGGAATTCTAGAAGAGCCACCAGCAAGAGCAACATCATGTACACTGCTTTTGCCAATATTTGCATCCTTCAGACACTTCTCCACAGGCTCCACACACTTGTTGAAGAAATCCATGTTCAGCTGTTCAAATTTTCCTCGAGTAATAGTAGTATAAAAATCAAGACCTTGATGTAAACAGTCAATTTCAATGTCAGTCTGTGTCATAACAGAAAGTCTCCTCTTTGCCTTCTCGCAGGCATTTCTTAGCCTACTAAGAGCTCTGGAGTTTCCACCAAGGTCGAAATTATGCTTCCTCTTAAATTGCTCAGCACAGTAATTCACCATTCTGTTATCGAAGTCTTCACCTCCAAGGTGAGTGTCTCCAGCTGTGGCCTTCACTTCAAAGACACCCCCAGTAATGGTAAGTGGTGACACATCTAAAGTACCACCACCTAAATCAAATATCATCACATTTCTCCTACTATACCCACTGGCCTTCTTGTCAAGGCCATACACAATGGCTGCGGCAGTTGGTTCATTTATAATCCACATCACATTTAGGCCAGCAATTCCACCAGCATCTTTTGTAGTCTGACGCTGTGAATCATTGAAGTTAGCAGGGACAGTTATAACTGCATTTTTTACTGTTGAGCCAAGGTAGGCCTCAACTATCTCCCGCATTTTTACAAGAACCATGGATGAGATTTCTTCAGCTGTGAACTGTTTCTCTTCAACATTTTGGGTAACCACAATCAAGGGCCTGTCACCAGGACCTTCAATGACCTTGAATGGCCAGAGTTTCACATCATTCTGAACTGTTGAATCACTGAATCTCCTACCAATTAACCGCTTTGCATCTGCAAATTGGTGCCAAACTTAGAACAAAAAATTTATAGAAAGAGATTAAGAGAATATTTAGAAACATGCAGTATCAGGCCAGCAGTTGTGATTATATATCTTATACTGTTATACAAATCACCAGTCAGTTTGTGACAATCTACTGTTTTTATGGTTAATTGGTTAGTAGTTGTGCTATGGTGAAGTGTATACGTTATTCCGAATCCTCACTCTCACTATACAGGGGTTCAGGCAAACAACTTAAATTGTTATACCTGATGGATTACTACGCATCACTTCAATTACACATGTTTTTTACACGAAATCAGATGAATAAATGTGTGGAAAAAAAAATCATATCTTCTATGTAAATCACAGATATCTGCTTTTTTCATTGAAAGCAGGTGTTTTGATTGATTCCTGGACTTTGTAAATTGTAGGTACACTGTGACTTAAGTACATAGTTAATGGCACCATTTTTCAACAATGGGAGGGGTAGAGAAACTCATATATGACGTGCAGTGCGAATTAAAAACAGACCTAAATAAGAGTTTAGAATGCTATCAATTTTACCTAATGTAGCCACAGAGTTTGGCAAAACTGGAAAGAAAAACAAAACAAACAAACAAACAGAAAATAGAAATTGATGATGAAAGAAAACATATTGAGGAGTAATAAGCAAAGAACTGATAAAAGACTATTTTGATGTATGTGGATGGAATATGTAGATAATTTTACCAAAGATTGAGTTGGTTGGATTTCTGATGATCTGGTTAAATGCTCCATCACCTACCAATCGCTCCTTATCAGTGAAGGCAACATGAGATGGAGTTGTCCTATTGCCCTGATCATTTACTATTATTTCTACACGATTATGCTTCCACACTCCCACACATGAGTAAGTTGTTCCCAGATCAATCCCAATTGCATGGCCTCCTTTCCCATCCATTCTCTAGTCAAACACTGGAACATAAATATAACACAAGAAAATAGTTCATAATTTAATACATTGTCAAAGAGGCTGTCTTTAGGCTTTCATTTCTATGTGTTCTTCTCCATGTGCATAACAAAAAGAAGTCCATTGAGAAAAAGGAAGTGGTCAAGAACAAATACCAGGTAACTAAAGTGAATGGGGGTTCCTGTTCCTAGTCAATGTGCAGCTACAATAAGAACTACTAGATATCTGCTACTAGTGGATCAATAGAGGCGACAAGAGAATCTATAACTGTCGAACGATAAGAATCAATTCAACTGCTTTCGGTGAATCAACTGGGCTGGGTTTCTGTAATTATTCATTAACCTTACATAGCAAAATTCTTCTAATTTTAAAGTCAACATAGAATAGCTAATAACTGCAGGTTCATGAAGTTCCTGAGTACCCAATGGAAAGATACAAGGGAACCAATCAACCAAACAAGAAAATACTCTAGAATCTGATTCTTAACAATCTGAATAGAACTAGAATAACACCTGAATAGAACACTGATGATAACACCAATAACAGTAATGAGTAACAATCCATATCGGCTATCAAAATCCAATGTATCAACAAGAAACAAAAACTGGTGCGGGATTAGTACTGTTCGACGTTTTAGTTACAGTAAGTTGTTTCATCTTGGCATTTGTAGTTATACCCAATTGAACATAGCATAGTAAACTGTAAATTGGACCACTTGACATAAATCAGAAACTGTAAAATCAAAACGATGAGAGGGCGAGAGGGTTTCAAAGGTCTTACCTTTAAGCATAAAAGGTCGAAACTTTGAAGTTTAAACATCAAAGGTCGCACCTTTAATCATCATAAACGGAAAAGGAAAGGCCTTTGCAACTTTGGATTGATGAAAAATCGAAAAGGTCTAAACTTTTTATAAGAAAAACGGTCTTACCTGTAAAACGGCAACGATCTGGACTGTGGAGCAGAGATAGAGTAAACCAGAGCGTCTGAGTACTGAGCTTGTTTCTCTCTCTCTTTCTATGCCCTCAATAAAAGGATTGGGATCTTTTAACTTTGGCGCTCTTCAAAAATGAACAAGAAAAAATCCCGCTTTTATTTCTCTTTTAATCGTGTAAATCCACATGTTTTTTACTCTTTGGTCATTTTATCATAAAACGTGGTGCGACAAAATAATCCCAGGTATGAAACTTCCTATGAAACTTTGATAAGTTAAAACTTCTCAACTCCAAGGTTTCCAATACCTTTGTGATCAAAGTGTTAAAGCAGAGGACAGTTCATGAATTGAGGGTAGTAGGAAACACCATTTAACTTTTTCTTTTTTTATGTGTAAGATCAATTGCAGTAGTGAAGTGAAATTACACGTAATCATTCACTTTTCATTACCGTAACGTACATAAATAATCACTAAAAAAATATGGACATTTTCTAACCCGCAATTTATTCAATAGAAATAGGAAAGAGATGCAAAGAGGGCGTCAAACCAAATTAACCTCTTCTAAAACAACATCTAAAACGAGTGTGAAAACTGAGAATACCTATATATCTTAAAACTAGACGGTCGAGATATGGATATATAATCGAAAAATAGGTAAACCAAAGTTTTTAACTAGTCCTCAACTTAGTAATCCTCATTAAAAAACTTTGGTCTATATTTTAGTTGAAAAAAAGCTACATGTCAAAATTTAATTCGGAAAGTCTGAAGTGATCCTCTTTGACAATAAATACGATTAAGTTGGATACTAACGTATGTAACACTCTAATTTTCTAATACAAATATTTTATTTCTTTTCTATTTGAAAGAAAAGAAAAAGGGTGTGTCTAGTGCCACCCCACAAACCAATTTGCTCACCCCACATTCTCTTCACACCTCACTCATATAATTTTAATTATAAGTCTATTTTGTTCACCCATTAACAATACCTAAAAAACTCTTTTCTCAATTCTACTTTGGTCACCCTATACACTCTTCATATATTTTGTTAAATTCATATTTGCTCAAGATAAGTAAAATCATCAAGTGAACAAAAATTCACATGAAAGTATAAATCCAAGTTAAAGAACAAGAAAAAACTCTCAAATTTAATAACTCAATGGTATCAGTCGATATCAAGATGCACAATGTATGTAAATGTATCTCTAGTAGCAACGTCTTCCATACTTCTACGTCTCTTGAACTGATATATTTGTTATTCATAAATACGGTACGTGTCCATGAGAATTTACATACAAAGTCGACATGGGAAATAATGAGTAAAGGGATAGACGAATCATCAACAACAAAAAAAATACAAACAGTTTACCTCATATTCAGGTTAAATGTTAGTGTCTTCAGACTCACGACCGAATATGATAATTTGGGTTAGAGTTATGAAATTCAGTGTTCTAAAAAACAGCCTAGGCGGCTGCCTGGGCGCCAGGAGCCCTTAAGCCGCCCCGATTTCAGGCAAATCGCCTGGTGTAGTCGGCTGGCCATTTTGGGACCGCCTAGACGGGGCTGGGTGGAGCGCCGACTTTTTTTTTTTTTTTTTTTTTTTTGAGGTATGGGCTTCATTATTTTTGTAATCCGCTAGGTTTTTATTGCAATGAAACGGAGAAGAAGAGAATAGAGAGAGGAGTAAATAGAGAAGAGGAAACAGAGGACGGTGAGGATCTGCAGAAGAGAAGAAGGAGGCAGAAAGAGAAGAAGGGAGTAGAAGAGAAGATGATGTTAGACTTGTATAATTGTTAGGGTTCTACTAAAGACAAAAAAGACCTCATATACTACTTTTGGGCTCTACATATGGTTATGGGCCTATCACCTCTAACAAATTTATTTAATTTTCAAAATTTTTGAACAATGATTATAACTTTTAATTATTTATCATATAAAATCTGCGGCTCCTTCTCAAGTTGCGGCTCCATAAAAAAAAAAACCCAATTCACAATCAAGATTCACGGAATTAAGAAAATTAAGGTTATTGGATTCGAGACTTCAGAGAAGAAAATAGAAATTAGAAAAAAGGGGAAATCAGAGCTTGTGAGGCATTGAGATTTTCGGACAAAGAGGATATTGTTGTGGACTGCCGAGAGCAGTGGTGGTTTTTTTTTTGTTGAGGAAGAAGAAAGAGGTTTTTTTGTTTTGAAGAGGAAGAAGAAAGAGGTTATACTAGAAGAGTGAAGTGAGAAAATGGAGAGAGAGAGGGTGACACAAGGGTCTCGCTGTATATATAATTAATTTTTTAAATGGTTTTGAGGTCAGAAAGAAAATGTAAAAAATAATAAAATATATACCTAGTCACATTTGTAAGAAATTGTGAGTAATTGGCAGATTATATTTCACTTAACAGTGAAATTACACACACAACTTTTATATGTGGCCAAAAAATGTTGTCATTGCTTAGAATTGTAGTAGTGTTTTTCTTTCTTTCTTCGATTCTTCACCATTTCTAATTTTGAAACAGAGGTTGAAGACTTCGGGTACGCCATTAGTTAATTTCCTCTGGATTAGTTTTTATTTTTTAAAAAATAAAAAAAATAGAAAAATCCATTACCGGAAATAGTACAAACAGGTTTGTGGCGTCAACGAAAAACAGAGAAGCTAGTTAAAGGGATGGTGTTTGCTTCTTATGGGATATTATATTATGAAAAAATTACATAATAGCACATGACCAAATTTAAAAACACAAAAACCCCACTTTTAATATTTTTTGTACAAATTAAGACATAAACCCAGACTCAAACTAATAATACCATATCTGATCTAAACTTTCATAAGCAAAATGACTAAAATACCCCCTTTTCAAATAAATTTACGCAAAATGACACAAACAGTAGCACGTCTCTCGTCGACACGACAGTAGCACGTCTCCAGTCGACATGACAGTAGCACGTCTCTGGTCGACACGGCAGTAGCACGTCTCTGGTCGACACGGCAGTAGCACGTCTCTGGTCGTAGCACGTCTCCGGTCGACACGGAAGTAGCACATCTCCGGTCGACACGGAAGTAACACGTCTCCGGCCGACACGGCAGTAGCACGTCTCCGGCCGACACGACAGTAGCACGTCTCCGGTCGACACGGCAGTAGCACGTGTCAAGACCCACCCCGAATTTCACCTTGAAACCCGAAGTAAGTCTTGCGGGGTCCACCTCCAAAGAAAATTTACTGAAAAACTCGACAAACCTCCCTTGAAAATGGACAACCCTAACCTAGAAAATTTAAGAATTACCCTCCTATAACGAAACAACCAACCTCCAATTCATCCCATAAATATCCAAATAATATAACAAACTTCAACCTTCGAGAATACAAAAAATATAACATAAGTCTTAGCACACCACCGAAGAAGTATACGCTAACCCCAAGGGTAATCAGAGCTACTAAAAACTAGAGGAAGCAAGAAAATACACTGGTAGGTTAAACAGGTAATCTACTGGTGAAAAGTGGTGGAGAAGTGGGTAACTATGCCTCGCCTCCTACTAGTGCCAACCCGAAATCTGTAGACTAGGCATTTTTAAAACGAAGGCCCCAGGGGAAAAACATTCGAAAACGTTAGAGTGAGTGGACAAAAATAAAAAAAATAAATAAAGAAAATAATTAACAATATTTATGCTTTCCCAATTTAATTTCTAAAGAAATCGAATGCATGCCTCAAGCGATAAATCTTTTTTCTCAAAAATATCGAGCCTCTTCAGCTCAAAAATATATAACAATATATGTATGTATTTACACACGTCCATATACTCCCTATATAATTATTTTATAGATTTAAAATAATTTATATAGGGCTACTACGGCCGTGTTTAACGCTCACATCACGCCTTAATGTGGTGATACACTACGTCATTAAGGTGGACAGACAGGTGTATAAATATGTGTCCATACCCCCTATATGAATTAAACACTCATATAGGGCTACTACCCTTGCGTCTAACGCTCACGTCACACCATAATGCGGTTATATACTACACCATTAAGGTGGACAGACACATATGGCTAACTAGCATTTATATACATACTCTCCTCGTAAATATATTTATAATTTACCGAAAAATATCATTTTCGGTAACTCTCCAAAATAAAATAAAATCGTCAAAAGCTTCAAAAAAAGAACTTGCTCAACAGTAAACCAATGCATGCATATTATTTAAAACAAAAGTCCACTCACTAATTAGGCCTAAGCCTGATGTCGATCCGAGGCCTCTTCAGCTCGAGCCTCCTCACGTCCTGTTTTAAAAACATAAATTAATCTCCAACCAACGCTTAAATAAAAATAGGCAAAATTAAATGTGAGTCTTATCTACGCTCATCATTACCCAACTTCGTTATTCTTAAATCGATATGATCCAAACTTCACAACAAATACCGGCAGCCTTAAACCAACCTTCTACAACCTAAACAACATTAATCTAACGGCCGGATTCTATCCAAATTAACTGTCAAAATACCAAAGTTTAAAAAATCTCAAACCTATCCAAAACTCCTTCAAAAATTCTAAACTTCATACCATTAAACTCCCCTTAATATTACACATATAAAACCATGAAAACCCCCCTAACAGCAGCGGCCGGCGGCCGACTCCGGCGACCTCCGATGCCTACCAAAATTTATCACAACTTTCCTCTCAACATGCACAACAACTTCCCTAACTAGCACAAATACTACTTTCAAGCCTAGATAGGGTAATCGAACCAAAACAGTGAATTAAGCCCTAGAGTTTCAATCAATGATTTCTCCTTACCTAGCACGAATCGCATCAAAACCTTTCAAGGGATTGAAGCACGGGAGGAGGGCTTCCTCTTGAGCCCAGCGGCTCCGGCCATGGCGGCCGGAGGAGGGAGTTCCGGCGACGAGAGCTACAGGAAGTCGGACCTTTCGGG
Organism: Fragaria iinumae; assembly: GCA_009720345.1. Lineage (NCBI taxonomy): Eukaryota > Viridiplantae > Streptophyta > Magnoliopsida > Rosales > Rosaceae > Fragaria > Fragaria iinumae. The sequence continues at coordinate 21,056,241 of CM019123.1, read as the reverse complement.
CGTGGGTTTCTCTCTCACGGCGGCGCTAGGAAGGCTTCCACCGGTCCAGGAAGGAAGAAGGAACAAGGGCCGATCGATTGGGACCGGTGCAGCGGTCTGTGGTGGCCGGACGGCAGCGGACGGGCGCAGGAGACGTCCGGCAGGGAGAGAGAGAGAGTGAGAGAGTCGGGAGGGAGGAGAGAGAAGAGAGAGAGAGATGTTTTGGGCTTCTCTCCCCAACCCGGTCCAACATCACCAAATAAAACCCAATTCCAAAAATTAACACCCTAAAAATAATACCCTAATAAAACTTACTTTTTTACTAGCTAAAATTTACCATTTTTACCGTCGTCACATTTTTCTCCTATGAATAATTTCTCCGAAATAATCGTCCCTCAACACCCTTCTAGGGACCTTTGAAACTATAAACTCATTTACGAAGACGGTAAAACTATTATTAATACCAAACTAGTAAATAAGGTAAAAATTTAAGAGTCGGGATGCACGTCTCCGGTCGACACGGCAGTAGCACGTCTCCGGTCGACACGGCAGTAGCACGTCTCCGGTCGACACGGCAGTAGCACGTCTCCGGTCGACACGACAGTAGCACGTCTCTCGTCGACTCAGTAATAACACCTTCCTACAAGGCAGTAGCACGTCTCATGTCAACACGGCAGTAGCATGTCTCTCTTCGACACGGCAGTAGTACGTCCATAGTAGCAGTATAATATGTAGTGAAGGGTAGTTTGGTAAAATATGTAGTGACAGATGACATGTGGACATTAGTTTGTTCTAATTTGTTAATTTTTGTCCTTAAATGTATAAGATAATGTGTAAATGATGTATTTGTAAACTGAAATTTGAATTTAGTCAGTAACTAATACGTAGTTTATTATATTATATATATGACTATTCTTCATGATGGGTAATATTATTGCTTGCTTAGCTGTCTTTTGTTGCATTCTTTGTCCTGGCACATTTTACCTATTAATTTAGGGTTTTGGTATATCGAAATACAGCATAAATCTACTTAATTATGACTGATTCGAAAGGAAAGTGTTTTCTTTTTCTTTTTGGTAAATTAAAGAAACAAAAAATGAGCTAGCTAGCTAGGTATTATGATTTTCTTACTTCATTGAAAAGTATGTATATCATACAAAGAAGCCAAAGCTTTGCTTAATTAGCAACTTACGTACGTACACCCATAGCCTTACATGTTAAAATCGCATCTTATGAAACCTTAACCAGGGTCCTGAAACAAAAGAATTACATGAATTCAACTAACAGAAACTGATAATGATGTTGATATGATGTTGGCGCTGGTGCATCTGAAATTTAAAATCTCCTTGGGAGTGCGTATGAAGAGAGTTCCGATAATATAAGCGCGCAAATGAATCCAAGGAGGAGGAAACCGTCTGCTGCATATCCCATTTTGAAAAACTTGTGGTAGTAATCACCAGTATCTTTGCTAACTTTGTAGGCTTCTCTTTGTAATTCTCCAGTCATAACGAATCCTGCAACCGATCCTGTGGCTAATGCTATCGACATAATCTGCCAAATCATATTCACTCGTCATTTTTCATTCAAGGAGAAAAGAAAACAATACACATACAAGCAACATATATTGATGATTGTCACAGTGTAGTCACTACTAGGAATTGAACCAGTTGGGTTAATTAGTCACAGTGTAGTCACTACTTGTGTGTTGTGTCTGCGTATATTGGCATTATATGTGCATGTACCTTATCACCATAGTAGTCAAGTACAAGGTTTCCTTCATATCCTTTCTTGTGGCGGATAACTGCTGTCATGGTGTGCCAGATTGAATATGCACCTCCAAGAATAATTGTGGCAGTCATGTATCTGAAATTAACCAAGTATGAATTATCAAAAAATATGTATAAAATTTCAGGATGTTGAAGAAAAATGGGATTTTAGAGCAGGCATGCCAGTTAATACATTAGTGGAACTAGAGCATAGAGTTTACCTAATAATCAGATCAGGAATTAAGAACGCAAAGCTAGTGTGTATAATGATTTTGCTCTAATAACAACTGAAAACGTACTTGATAAGAAATATGAACTACTCTAATTAAACGTACCCTAGCTAGAAATATACCAACTATTTACAGGCTTACCGGTATCCAACAAGTTCATAAAAGTGAACTGTGTCATCCTTGAACGGCCCGTTTGCATTAACTTTTGTGATGAGGATGATGAGAGACAGAAGCAGGAAAATGTTGGTGAGGATCCTCAGCGCAAGAGCAGAAATTTTCAGAACTCTACTGGCGGTAAACGCTGCTGGTTTTTCTGAATACGTATGCAGATCCATATTTAGTTTGCTATCTTAAACTTAAACACAGGTATATATCGATCGGTATATATTGCCACTGATAGGTTTGCTCTCCTTTTATAGCCAGGTTTATTGAGGCTATGCGTGAAATTGTTCTTTTCTCATTTGGCAAAACCAAGGGAAACAAACACATAATGACAACCGATCGAAGATAATGATCTAACAGTGTTAATCTGCCATTCTTTTAGTCCTTTTCTTTTTCGCACTTAGAACAAACCGCCGGCCATGCATCCCAAATAGCAAACTGAAACTGATAGCAGAAAAGACAATAATACAGCAAGGTTCTTCTGGCATAGATTTTTTCTGGGGTTGACTTCTTCTTAAACTTTGGCTGTGCATGGTGGAGTCTACTTAGTATGTAGTTATTTATCAAAACTGTGGTAATGTATACGATAAAACTGACATGGCGGCAGCTACTGATTAGAGTGAAGAATATATATAATGATCGTAATCTTCGTTGAAGAATCCAAAGATGCCAAAACGTTGAAATGGAAAGAACCATATATTACTTCATATGCAAGCAGTCTTCTAATATTGCTCAGCTTTTTGAAAGCAATTGATATGAATATGTTACATTTGGAGATCGATCAGCAAGAATTTTAATTCTTAGTGAAATGGACTCGTATGGTTTTCTGACAGGGGAATATTGCTTATCTTTCTGTTTTTGATTCAATTATATACGTAATTTTCGAACTTGAAGTACGTGATGTCTAGGGTGTTGTCACTGCATATATATATATATATATATATATATATATATATATATATATATATATATAGTATAATGTTGCAGTTAATACCTTTAGGTATTGGGTATATGGTTAAAAAAATAAAAAATTTTGATCAAATGAAATGATTTCATTAACCAGACTTAATGGAGTCTTTCAATTTCGATCTGGAGGAGATCAGTGATACAATCTGGGGGATAGTCTAGCCAAGTACAGGTTAGATTGTCCTCAAAAGCTATAGCTGCTAGTCTATGAGCAATGCTGTTACAAGTTCTGGGTGTGTGTTTCAGACTCACATTCACCAATTTCTTCTGAACAAGCCTAATATCATCCACAATTCCACCATTAGCTAACAACTCTTAGTCAGGTGTTTTGACTTCTGCTACTGCCTCTTGACAATCACTGTGGATTTGCACATTGCATGTTTGTAGAGAGTATAGCAAATCCATACCTTCTCTGATAGCTAGTAGCTCACACTGTTTTGGTGATGCAGTGTGAGAAATAGACCTGGTAAATGCAACAATGAAGTTACCTGCCACATCTCTTAGAACACCCCCAATTCCTCCTCTGTGTTGGTTTGGAAGAAACGCAGCATCCACATTCAAGATCATGTTGCCATTGCTAGCTGGTTTCCAAACTTTTTTCACTTTCAATGTCTGCTGTTTTTCACTGCTATTGGCTTTCTGGTATTCTTCTAGCCAAACAAAGCTACTGATTGTCAGACTTTGTGCATTCTGAGACTTGTTTTTCCACAAAGCATCATTTCTGTTGTTCCAGAGTGACCAAATGACAACCAATAATTTCTCAAAGATCCCTAAACTCATGTGTGGCTCTTTCCAACATCCATTCTTTAAAAACAAGCATAGGAAGCATAGTATGTTGTAAATTAAAGGGAGTAGTACCAAAAATGCTAGCAGCAATGGGGCACTTACAAAAAAGATGAATTGTGTCTTCAAGAGATGAGTTACACAACAAACATCTTAGATCTCCATCATAACCTTTTAGCAGCAGCCTCTCTCTTGTGGGAAGGATATTATTACAAGTTCGCCATACACGTACTTTCAGTTTACCAGGGACTTTTGCTGCCCACAACTTTTTTTCATAATTAAACTATTTAATTTCTATTTGAAAAATAATGTTGATGTAATGCTAGCTAAAATAGAGAGCATTAATGCAGCTAAATTTCTAAAGTGGCTAGCTAAAATGACATTTTAGCTAATTTGACTAAAATTTAACTTAAAAATGACTAGCATATAGCTAGCGAAATAGCTAAAAGTCATAATAGCTCAAGTTTGGCTAGTCTGTTGGAGCTCTTAAAATATCCAAAAAAGCTAAACACGTTATCTAAAATAGCTAAGGAGTCAAAATAAAGAGTCTGTTAAAGATACTCTAACTCACTAGCTAGCTGATGCATATCAGCATATAGCCCTCTTAAAACTTGCTCATATATGTTTAAATTCCTTGCTTTCCTGACTTGCTTCAAGTCCAAAGTTTAATCCCTTTGAAAATTGATCACATATATGACCATTACATTTCGAAGGGGGAGAAGTTAGTTAAACAAAACTAAAGAGGTAATTGACACTTCAATTCAAATTAAACATCCGTAACACACTTCAACTCAATGAACAAACAGTACTACGATGATTAATATCTAGCTAAACTCTCGTAGGGAGTGCATATGACGAGACGACAGATGATATGAAAGCGCAGACAAATCCGAGGAAGGCAAGTCCATCTGCTGCATGTGACATTCCGAAATATTTGTGATAATATTCAGTCCAGCCTTTTCCAATTTGTCTCTGAAGTTCTCCGGTCATGGCAAAGCCTGCAACAGCTCCTGTAGCTATTATAGTTGATACAACCTGCAAATCAGTTTGACTACTTGTTATTTCTTCCCGAAATATATAAAGCAAATGCAGTAGATTCATATATATATAGTCATCACGTATATGTACCTTGTCACCGTAGAAGTCAAGTAAGATGTTTCCTTGAGTACTGTACTTATTGATGCGGATAACTGCTGTTACAGTTTGCATTATCGAATATGCAAGTCCAATAACAACTGCAGCAGCCATGTACCTGGGAGTGATTTAAAAGAAAAGGAAATTATTCATTCAAATTTACGTGTATGAATTTTAAATATGAAAACTAAACAGGGATATATAAACAAGTTTTTGAAAGGTTAGAATCAAAACTTTAGACTATATCAGATCAAATCATGTTATGAACTTGTCTATAATATATATCTGTATGTTTTGCTGAGTACTTTTAGGATATAAATATATCTATGTATCCTAGTCTGCAGTCTATGAAAATCTACTAATCTGTTGTATGCAAATTACATGTGTTATCCATGTTAGTCTTCTCCTTAATCCAGCCTAATGTTCTCCAAGTATATAGGACTTGTTGTAGAACTATTGTGTGTTTAAGAATGGACTAGATAGACATACATATAGAGCACAACCATAGCAGTTTCATCCATAAAGAAATTGTCATGTTCTTTAACTGTTTATCAACTGCTTGATAACTGCAATTCCTTTTGAATTCAAAAACTCTTACAAACTTATCCAATATATAGTAATATATAGAATATAAACTTTATATCTTAAACTCAGATTAAATAACATATAATAAGTATATATTAATACAAGAACATGTAATATGCAGGTTAAATACAATGTCAAGTTCTAAAGCAATATAATTGCTTACGGTTTTATGTATGTAAGTCTCGTATATCAGATTCATATAAGTAGTACTTGATGAGAAGATTGAACACTAGACTGAAGTAAGCCGGAATTCTGTGAAGTGCATACCGGTATCCGACACAATCATAGAAGTGAAGTGTCGTCTTCAAGCCCGTATAATCTGACTTCACATTGGTGACAAGGATGACCAGTGACATGAAGAGAAAAGCTGAGGTGAGGACTCTCAACCCTATATTAGCATACTTTGAAGATCTAGTGGGAAGCACTACTGGTGTGTGAGTTTCCATCTTAATTTGCTAGCTATATCTGAACACAAGTGAATAAATCTTTGGTTGGTGTACATTTAGGCTGAGCTCCTACACCTTTAATTTAAAGACGAGTTTACGAAGACCTTTCATGAAATTTGTTTTTCTCATTTGGCAAAACTAAGGGAAACAAACACACGATGACAACACAGGAAAGTGTATACGAAATGTGCCATTTTTTTAGTTCATTTCTGTGATGCTTAGTACTCATCGCCCTAGCCGATTCTGAAAAAGACAACCAAATCAACAACTAGCTACGGTGCTCTTCTGAGATTAGCTCAACTCTTTTGGGTTGACTTTCGCTTGAGCTTTGACTACTGGTTGCTCGAGCTTAATCTGAACGGTTACTTTGAGTAGTGTAGACAGTGAGTTAATTATGATGAACGTTGAATCCTATTTTATATTAATTTGGTGCAAGTAGTGTCCTGGCTTTGCCATAAGCTTTCCGAAGTCATCGATGTTACATTTGGAGGGCAACTACAGTTTTTTTTTGTCTGGCCGGTCAACTACAGTTTGATTATATTTGTCAACTACTTATTTCTTAATTAAGTAGTAGACAAAACATCTGCAATTCTAAATAGGCTCTCTCAACCAATGTATTCAGACCAAAAAAAAAAAAAAACAATGTATAGTCGTCCCAGAAAATTACCCCAAGCTAAGACTCGTTTACTAACTTTGAATTGAAATTATCATGAATCGATATCAACAAGAATCAGTATCAATTTTGAATCGGTATCAATAAAATTCGGTATGGAAATATTTCATTCTGATAATCGGTATCAAAAATGTGTTTACAGGGAGAGGATGAGATTGATATCTGATGATTAATTTATGGATCACTTCTAATCTGATAATTATTTTATGGATCACTTTATATATTACTCGAGAAAAGCATTGGCACGTACACCATGACAATACACGCATGTTATACAACTTAATTAGGAAGAAACAGAAATAATTCAAAGGAAGTAGAAATGACAATTACATGCTCATCATGACTCGAAGACGTACACCGGCAACCCTAAACGAAAAGAAGAGAAGAATATATGTATCTATGCTGTAGAAATAAGTCAATGGTGTTCGCTCTTCTTCGATAAAATGAGGGATGCATGGAATCAAAGAGATCGCCTTGGAAGTGCAAAGGCAGAGATGATAGACAGCACAGCAGTGCAAATGAAAGCGAGGAGGAGGAGACTAGCTGATGCATATGCCTTCTCAAAGAAATTGCTCATGTCTAAACCCGTGCCTCCGGTGACTCGTGATAGGTCTACAGTCACACCAAATCCAGCAGCAGCTCCGGTGGCCATCACATAGGATATGAGCTGCAAATCCAAAAGATCGATACCGTCAAGAACTTTATATGATCAAAGAATTCACCTAGCTATGCTCCTCGTTTCAGTGTTATCTTTTCCTCTCTCTTTTATTCACATAAACTGATAAAAGCGAATGAATCACCAGATATTGTTTGATCAAGACCGTTAAGTAGCGCAACGTATGTACCTTGTCACCAAAGAAAGCAAGAACGAGCATGCCCTCACCACCAGATATTGCATTACAGATTGATGCCACGAGTTGCAGGAGGCTGTATGCGGTACCAATAACGATCGTAGCAAGCATGTATCTGCAATATTAATCTTTCACATTAATTCAACATATTCAAAGATAACTATCTAATTGAAAGATAAACAACTTAAAAAGATGTGTTAGCAAATTGCTTGATTACCGGTAGGCATAAAAATCCTGAAAACGAAACTTTGCCTCATTATACTCGTAATCGGTGACAATTACGGTATTGGTGGCGAGCACTATGAGTGATATGAGTGAGAGAGCGAAGGCCAAGATCCTCAATATGAATGAGGCAGTTCGTGAAGATGCAGAGGTTGCAGAGGACGATTGTGCCATTTCTTCTTCTTCTTCTAGCTTCTTGTATGCGTTGCTTAATTTACTTGCTGCAAATATAAATGCAACTGCTAGCCTTTTATAAACCAGACTTCAAATTCAGATAATTGGCTATGCCATTGCCACCGGTTACTTAAGCTGCATTTCCTTGTAACTACCACTTAATTTCAGAGTCAATGACTAGCTAAGTACTTAAACCTTGAAAATATATGAGAGTTGGCTTTGTATATAGATTATATGAACCAATATGACTCCAGCCATATATATTAAACGTGCTTGACCCGGAAGAGCTGGTATGCAAAAAAAGGAATCGAACACAAGTGGGCTGTATAAATTTGCTTTCATTGATTGTGTACTGATTGTTTTGCTTGTCAAAGTTGATGATACTGTTGAGATATTAATCCCACATCGGGAATATAAGACTTTGCTTGTGGGTTTATAAGAGTTTGGGTCACTTCATCTATTGTCAATTAGTTTTGGATGTGAATCCCACATTACTTTATGTGTTACTCACTAATCTTAGACCATATCAAAGTTAAAAGGAAAGTACAATGTCATTGGTCTTATTATCAGTATGGTACCAAAAAAAACTGGGCATATATTAGTTTTGTCAACTCTTTTCTGCATGGGGGAAGCAAATTTGGACAGCAATATATTGAAGGAATAATATTAACGCTTACTTGGATCTAAATAAAGCTCCAATTGAAAATTGTTCTTCAAGTATTATCATTTAAATGATGATTTGGCATTCTTATGATATTATCAGAATTGATTGGATGCAAATTGCTGTCAATCCCATGTATATATTTTTAGCATTGACCGTACCTATATTAGCATTGGAAAAAATAGTACCATGTGTTCTTTATTTTGACGTCAACTATCATCAACGGAGATCGTCATGATTGACAAGGCTCGAGCTTGAGTGGGAACTTGCTCACAAGTTAAAAATGATGATGAATGACGTTCATATCAAATTGATTATATATATAATATAAGGATTAATGTCTATTTAGTACTAATTTTAAGGATTTATGATATATTCTGATGAAAATAATTTCCCTTTGCCCATTTGAAGAAATCTTATTAAAAAGACAATATTGTTCTTCATAAAGATCAACCTACTTCTCATCTCTCTCATTCCTGATCGGCGAACCTCTCTCTCTCTCTAACTCTCACTCACAGTTCCCATTGCTGGCGACCTCATCCTCGCCTCCGCCTACTGCCCCGGTCTCCTCCTCGCCGACATATCCGAAGTCGACCCTAAACACTATCTCACTCACGTTAATTGGTTACTTATTAGTATATTTTAGCATTGATTATATACTTACGAGCTCTAGTTACATAAACTAACCTTCCTGTATGCGTACATTTTTCTCCGGTTGAACAAGAAAGAAATTGCAATTACATTAAGACATAAGAGCCCCGACATGCCCATTGGAACCCTGTATACAAAGTTACAAACAAACACTTGACCCATGATGGGCAACAACGAAATCAACCGAGCCCAGACTTTGGGCCGAAGAATATTCCAGAGAGAAGCCCATATCCGTAACCCAACCTATTCTGAAGTTCACTAGCTCCGTCTATGGCGACTAATGCGATCGACGACTGAGCAGTGTATGTTAAAGTTCACCACTAACTAATATTCACATACTTTTACATTTTTCATGAGCCCTAGGAAGCAGATATAGAGTTCAGAAATGTTTCTGATATGTATTATGTTCCACTAAAAATATTTATTCATAATATTATACATGATGATCATCGATCTATCGATTTAACGAGATCCGTTACCAGTTATCACTTTCTTATATATTAAGAATGTACTATGATCAGGATGCTACACAGTTCTTCACATGATGCATGTTCAAAGGCTGCAGTACGTGGTCCAGATTAGTTTCGTGCGTACGTAGGGATTGACATGTAAAGCTTATAAATTATGTGTGTGTATACAATGCTTTAGCATAATGGCATTCCTATTTGCTCAGTCACATATGCACCTTACTTGGCCTTTCATTATTTCGTCAACAACAATGGCTTCCCTACCGTTGCCCCAATTTGTATATATATTGCTTTACAAACCATGTAGAAGTTCGATGACATGTTTTGGACCACAGCAAATGGCCTCTCCATCACTTTTCTTCAACCTGCACAAGCAAGCTTTACTACTAAGCATGCATGGCCACGGACTGTGACGAGTCGAACCAGTGCACTGTGAATTAACCTCCTAATACTAGAAACCTACAACATTACTTTCTTCTCCTTTGGGTTTAATCGTACTTGATTTCATAATTTCTTCTTCTTCTCTGTGACAGGATGTTTGTGATCTTAACTCGGAAGCAAAGATCCAAACGAAGAAGAAAAACAATGGAAGGGATCAAAGTAGCATTACTGGTGTATTCATATATGTAGGGCCTTTTGACATATCCATAGATTAACGAGCTGCATGTCTCATTTCACTCTCTTCAGTTTGATCAAATTAGAGACTCATCTTCGATCTATTTTCGTGAGTCTTTAATCAATAATGTTTTGCGACATGATGTTTGTGATCTTAACTCGTAAGTAAAGGATCCAAAAGAAGAAAAAATGGAAAGGATCAAAGTAGCACTACTGGTGCATTCAAGTTTAGCTGTTGACTGCCTAGCTAGCTAGATGGAGCTCCTTGAAATCTTGAATTGTAAGAATGGTGTTTGCCGTCATAGACTGGATTTTGCAGCCTGTGCTAATCGAGCTGATTATAGGTTGGACAAGAAATTATGACTCATCAACTTTAAGATATGATTAAAGTTAAACATGTCACAAGAAACTATAAAAATGAAAAGTTGAGTGAGTGTAGGACCTTACGGTTAGAGGATTATGCACGATCCTCTTACGTTATAACAGGTCCACGGAATGGAAGAAAATCATGTCGGTGAGTACTGAAATCATATGATTACAGAATCTAAAGTACTCGTGAACAAATGTAATTAGTGATGCGTAATCAGTGTGGTGGAAGCTTAATTTGAGCCTTCGAACAAGGACGACTGAAACAATCGAATTTCCTTTATTAGTTGAAGGTGTTGATATACAAACGGGAAAAGTTGTTAGCACATATTAAAAAGTTGAGTTACTCGGAATTACACTCATTGATCGATGAGGACTGTTAATTAACAGCCGATTAATTACCAGTTAATTAGTAATTATATCATGCTTGTAGGTCAGGATCGACATCTTGTTAGGCTATACTAAGGGTGGAGGCCGTGCATGCTTGAAGTGCTTAGGCGGGCTTAGAGAATGCTGCATATAACCAAGATTCGACAACTCGTTAAGTGCTAATACGACGGATAACTGCCTTGTAGCGCCTAGGCGCGGCGGCCTTGTTTTATTTAGATCACTGCTTGTAGGTAATCCCCAATTCCCCATAAACACAAACATACACGGAGTCAGGATTAATTGATTTCAGGACCTCTGATTAGTTAGTTTACAAAGGCTAATCAAGTTTTCGCACTGCTACACTGTCTAGTCAAACATTCATCATCACCAACACCCCCCCCCCCCCCCCCTCTCTCTCTCTCCCTCTCTCCCAATTACATTTTGATATAAAGAATTTGAAGGAGTCCAAGTTCTCATGGAAATTTTAGTGCTTGGTTACGCAAGATTCCATTCAAGATTATATGATGGATGATGTAATGAAAGAAATAGAAGATCAAATATGGATCCATCAATCACTAAATTTCTTTATTACATGCACTTACATTATATAAAAGATCAGTCATTAAGAATCAAACAGAGTTACATCAGATCAAATGGGATCCAAACCACACCTAGTTAGGGTTTCTAAGATAGTATTTTTCAGTTATTTTCTGCATGCAGTTTGTGATTTTCTAGAACTGGTCTTGATTCTTGAACTAAGTGAGGAAAGAATCTAGTATATGTATGATTGAGCACATGTGGAAGAACGTGAGGGCTGATAACCAAGAATTAGAATTAGAAGAAGCATTTGCAGCGCGCAGCTAGCTAGATTGGAATCTGTGCGTGCCCATATATATCAGACTCGATCTGCTGTATATCAGTACAGGATGAGGGAGCTAGCATTAACCAGTTAACAACGACGTCACAAAAGGGAAAGCTGCCATGGAAACACAGACAGAGAACATCTCTAACATCTCTTCCTTCTTTTTCTGGTCTCAAGAGAGAGATGATCTTCACGCCTCTCCAGCATATTATATTGTGGCCATATCAACAGTACATATTACTTAATGTACATCTTGGATTTCCGAGCTACACAATGTGCTTTTTCTTTATCTTAAATTTCTTCTTCTACTTCCATATTTCCTTTTCTCCTCGTTTTCTTTTCAATCAGACAGAGAGACAGACAAGCGCCCCATTCCAATCAGACGCAGTAGTACTGAGTTTTTGGGATCGTTAAGTTTGAACATCAATATGATTCCCAGATCATTAAAAATTGAAAACAAAACCTAAAGTAGCCTTGACATGCAATTTAACAAGAATAATATATGATTAAATAGGATTGAGATGGACTATTGTAATCTCTATTGATCGATCACTAGGGCATCCAGGTGCTCTCTCTCAGCCTCTCTGTATGAATTTAATCAAACAACTATGGTATCCCATTTGGTCAAGCTAGTGTTCAAACATATATTTCACGTCCCAGTCGTAGTCTACGACAAACCGACCAACGAAACCATCTTCACTGTTGCACTATAGTGAGGAAGACAGATGGACTAGCTTTTTTGACAGTTTATTGCTTACCTTGGTTACTGCAAAAGCAAATCCAAAACCCAGATTCCATTTCCTTTACCACAGAAAAGTAAATATTAATTATTATAAAGTTACATCATAATCCTAATCTCTAATACGATTAATTTGTATCAAGTGGGATTTACCGATTCAGATCTCTTAATTTTCTTAAGTTTTGGTTGTTTCTTATGCTTTTGACCATGTGTAGTATGGTCGTGATCTCTTGGTTAGTTTTCTTTCCAAAACAAAATTCGAAGAATATGTACGTCCTTTGCTCCTTTGCATGGTTTTGAGTGAGATCTTGGCGTCTTCCTTTAGTTCCTTTATAGTCGTCCATATCTCACATAACTCTACTAATCGCACTACCCACACCTGTAACTAAAAGCATATAAGCCCTTCTTTAGATCTGCTTCTCTTTGAGTCCAAAAGCATAGAAGGGGCACAAACTTTTGGCAGCTCGGGTGCAAAGTATAACTAACAAGAGCTGGAAATAAATACATATTTTCCAGAAAAATATGAGACCAAAATATCTGCTAAATATTGCCATTTGGATGCTGAAGGAAACTGGGTTAACGTATTACTAGAAGCAAGCAATGAAGGACTACTCAAACTTCAAGCTTCATGGTGATTACTGGATCGAGAAGCATAGAGAGTTAATGACTGATCGATCAGTAGTACTATTCTTTCATGGAAATAACCCAATAGGTGAGAAGTGAAATCTGAAAACTGAAATACCAGTCTCTGGCTACGCTTGTTCTAACTTGGCCAGAGTGTGGAAGGAGCTAAGATTGGTAATGTGTGTGGGTGAATTTCCTCTACCCTCTCAACTGAAATAACTGATAGAGAGTAAGGATTACACAGAAGATTTTAGTGGCCACAATTCCATAAAATTAATGAAGGAAAATTACTTGAGTACACATTGTATTCATTTGATAATGATAACAATTTAATCCTTTCATGTCAGATACTACATGAAAGACAAGCTAGCCTAGCTACTTTGGACAAACCAATTGAATAACCCCCAAATGCTCAAGCAATAAACACACAACAAAACGTTTCAATGCTAGAAAAACCTACCATTCTAAGCTTGTTTGAGAAAAATACGAAGAGAGATCATCACTCCATCGATCTTTCCCATTTCATCATATATATATATATATATATATATATATATATATATATATATATATATATATGTCGCATTTGAATGTTGAAGTTTCGATAAAACTCGATCAACGGTTAGGGTTGTTGGTTGGTTTGAAACTCAGAGGCCTATTGATCATCAAAACATTATAAGAGATGACTGGTAGAAGAAGTGAAACCTGAAAGATCAGTCCAAGCATTATTAATACCTCCAGCACTAGTAGTACTACTCCAGTATTGCTGATGATGATCGTTTCCAAGACTGCCCAAAAAGTTTCTTGACATATTCAGTGCTTGGCTTTCTTCCATTTTCACATTAGCCATCTGAGTAGCCCCGATGCTTGAATCCACTAATGCCTTTGAAAGTAGCTGAGCACCTCCTCTTCCATAGGTTCCTGTATCCTGAGCATTATTATTTTGATTACCTTCAAACTGGTATAAGCCATGACTACTTGGTGGCTCCAAATTAGCCAAGAAAGGAAATTGCTGCCCTTGTTGAACCTGAAGATGCTGAAGTGATGATCTCCAATGCTCAGTAAGGCCAGTTGACAAAATAGACCCAACACCACCACTACTAGTTCCACTAGTACCAATATTCTGACTATGAAATTCAACACCAGAAGGTTGTTGTTGAATTCCCCCGAAACTTAAGCCGCCGGAATTATAGTCACTTAGATGATGTAAAGAGGGCAGAAAGGGAAATTGATGTGGTGGAGGAGGAGCCAAATGGCCTAAGAGATTTTCACTAGTACTGCAGCTGTTGGAGTTAGAAACAGTGCTCGAGCTCGAACCAGCTCCTCCTTGGCGCTGATGATGATCTGCTGCTGATGCAGATGCTGGTGACTTTGATCTTTTGCTTCTTTTGTTCCTTCTGCAGCCTCCTCCGACCGGCACGCTTCTCAGTGCTCCTCCTCGGGTCCAGTAGCGCCGGCAGGTCTTGCAGAAGTGGCGCGGCTGCGTCAGGCTGTAATTGTTGAAGTAGCAAAACTTGGTGTTTGTGGATTCGCATCGAGGGCATTTTAGGGCTGTCTCGGGCTGTGGCAACTTGGCCTGTCTGGCACGATCAGACATGGATCCAGGTCTAATCGTGCCTGTTCCTCCGTTACCACCATCTCCGGAAGATGGTGGCGGCGGCGGAAGAAGATGAGAATGATACTGATCCGTGCCACCTCCTTGTTGCTGATGATGATGAGTGGATTGCTACAGAAACCAAAAACAAAATTAGAAACAAAGAATATGAGAAACAAATCGAAAACCAGTGTATATTCAAGAAGATTTGTAGAATGAATAAAAGGGTATAAGAATAATCATCTTTAAAATTAACTTTATTGATGATGAAGCTACGGAAAGAAAAAAAGAAAAGAAATGGTTGAAACTAAAACCCTTATTACCTGTTGCTGCCAGTTATTGGGTGGATCCAGGTAGCCGGGAATGGATGAGAAAACCATGGCTCTTATCTCTCTCGGAGAGCTTTCTCTTTTTTGTAAAGGGTTGGTGTGGGTTTTTTAGGGAAGTAATGAAGAGAATCACATCAAACACAAGAGAGTTGCAGAGAAAGAGAGAAAAGATGATGAGAAGGAGACGGAAAGATAAAGGAGGCACTGCTTGCTAGCTGGTGCTTATTAAACTTGTTTATTCTGTTCTCTCACCCCATACCCTCTCTCTCTCTCTCTCTCTGTAGTCTTTCTCTTTTTGTTTTATTAAATTTTTAGGGTTTGATCAAAGGAGTCGACAAAACCATTTTCTTACTCTTTAAGCTTCTTTTCGATGATGCTGTTTTTACAGTAACCCCGTAAAGATTACAGGGCCAATGGCCATGCATGTAGATAGAGATGGAGAGCGCCAACGACTAGTAAAAAAAAAAAACAACAAAGAAAAACAAAAGCAATAATATTACATATGAGCTAGCATTCTTGCAACATGTAAATTAATAGTTTCAATAAGGAATTAATAATGAAAAGTTAGTGATTGTGGGGGATGGTCATGGGTGGAAGTGTCACAATCGAATGTACCTTCGTCTCTCCAATCTGTTCTTGACAGATCGAGTTTTATGTTTGCATGGAAATGCATATGCAATTACTACATTTACTTTTACCATCCTCCCTATATAACATATTTTAGGGTTTAGCGTAAACCATAGTAATTTTGGAAATTGTAGTGTTATTTACTCAGACCAGCTTTTTAACTCGATCAGCATTTGGAATAAGAACGGAAGCTACAAGCTTCTTCCCCACCCAGAAAACTGTGTCGCCAAAACTGTGAAAAGAGATTGAGATGTTATTGCTGGTGATATTAAGCAACACGTACACGAACTTAGTGATCTCATTCAATATACTATCCCTTTTTACTGTCCGGACAGTCAAACTGTTTCATGTAGAAGAATCAAAGTGCAGGTCAAAAAAGCTATAAGTGAAATGATGGGAAAATAACCAAAAGGATGAATGACCGTTAATGCACACTACTGATCACCACTGACGTAACATTATGTTTGTACGTGGGAGCTTTAGGGTTCTTTAACTCTATTCAATTAGGTCATTCATATGCATCAGATCGAGAAATCAGAATACCAATTGTACCTAGTCGGCAAACAGTGATCTACAAAGCTGCAGCTAGCTACATTCATCAAGAAGTTAGTTAACTTTAAGTCTCTTTATGGCTTTAAATTCCAATTGAGAGTGCTGCGTGTGGTCTAAGCCAACCTGTATATATGGAAATGTATGCTTGGAGCTCAAAGGGGTGGCAATCAAATTAACTGGCAATTCAGAGTACTAATTATTTCCAGTAATTAGTACTATGATTTTCAGTGTCATAGTACACATATATATATACTCCACGACCACTATAGACATAAGCAATCATTTAACGTAAATTTGTTACTCATTTGCTCATGTCATGTGAGACATGTTTCACCAAATCACCTTTGGACTGATTAGCATTAGTGAAAGGGAAAAATCCGGAAATGGTACCTAAATTGTGTTCTAATGAAAATTTTGATACCCGAATTTTCAGAACTATCCTCATGGTACCTGAACTAATGATCCGTTACCCATTTTGGTACTTTCATCCATATTGCCGTTAAAAATGCTTATGCGGACATCATTTTGATGACTAGACCATGGGTAAAAAAAAAGTAGACAAAAAGAAAAAATGGAAAAATATCATTCAGCCTACTAACATCTAGCCTAGCGCTAGCCTTGAGAGAGCATGCAAACATTATGCAATGCGGCCTCGTAACAATGACCCCGATTTCTCGAAGCTGATACATTCACTAGCATCATACGTATGTGTTATGCGTAACCCTATTACTCAACAACGTACAAATGAGAGACTTGTAGATATTACCGGCTCAAATTCGGTACGGATTTCACTCAAGTAATTAAATATATTATTTCGGTATAAAACACAAGATACGATTGAGATTTTAACTAATCATAATTTCCGGTGTATTAATGCACCAATAACTATTTTTTTTTTTATGAATTGGTACTAAGCTTTAACAAAGACTATATAAGCTAGGGTTTGGTACAATACCCCTGTGGTAGGCCAAGCCGCGGGTTGTGGGGTGGCTAGAGTGGTCGTCATCAGATGCTCACGGTCGGGGACTCTAACCTTTTCTTTCCCAGTTGATATCAACGGGTCCCAATCTCACCTTCTTGTCCTCAGTTTGCCAACCCAGAAATATATGTATTATCCAGGTCCCCCATATGAAATATACATATATTTGAGGCCAAGATAGGTTAATTCCAGTCCAAGTTTTCATTCACGTATGCGTACCCAGAACATAGCTCACAGAACGTGCGCATCAAATCTATATGTATCTTTGTTTTCTGGATCAGATTGTGTGACCTTCGGATATGAATTATTTGATATGAATGTAGGCCTGATCATGACAACTCGGTTCTTATTTATGTGTGGATCGATGGTTAATTAGTTTTTCATTTTTATTTTTATTTCTTTTCCCTTAGAACACAAGCTGGGAAATGAAGATAGACTTGAGTTCATTCCTTAGAACACAAGCACAAGCTGGGAATATTTAGCAACAACATGATGAATATCTATTTGCGAAATGTATGATCACGTTTGCATTCTGAATACCTAACCGGAGTTAATTACCAAGCCAGGATTAGCAAATGGATACCATTTACTTTGGGACTACTGAGAGATGAGACAGAATTGACAATGAGATCGATATACACTTGAACAGCTGGAGTGACAAAAACACATATAATCAATCAAATTAAGGTGATAATTATTAAGGAGAGGAATTGACACCTAATTAGATAGCCGTTCTATGCTGCTGCATGTTTGTCACCTTAATTTTCAATGGAGATTGATGATGAAGAGAGACACGCGTGCACAATGATGGAATTCATGGAAAGAAATTGACGCTTAATAAATTTGTGGTACGTACCATATATTGTTCTCCAAACAATTATCATACATTATACCCAGACCTAACAATCTACCAAATATTTTACCTGTGTATGTATACTAGTGGTTTTCACATGTTTAATCAAACGACATGGTAAAATTTTCATACATACTTGGGTTTAGTAGGGTTTAATTATAAGTAAATTGCACATAAGAGCTTAATTTCTCATAAAAAGATGATTTTATTATCTCATTTCTTTTCGTAGAAAATGGGGGATGAACAGTAGGTGATATACGATTAGAACTAAACTGCTGACATCTTGGACACAGCTAGATATGGCTTGGGAGAGCTGAGTTAATTAGTGTGATACTTATAGACAACAAACATGGCAGCAGTATATTGTAACTCATAAGGCTGAAAAGAAGAAAAATGATTCAGGATATGATGCTGTCCCAATAAAAAGAAGCAAGATATATAGCTGTAGCTCATGTGGTCCAAATATCAAATGGTAAGCTAATAACATATATATTACCCACTGCAATGAATCAAGTTTATTTGATAGTGTACAATTTATAGGCATAATGCAGCTTGATGATCAGCCTCTACCGACAACTAATTATATGAATCAAATCATATGAAACCATAGCCCACAATTAAGAATGTACCAAACGAGCTAAATGTTATAGCTACCTATGTTTGATCCATATGAATCAATCTTTGTATTCATCTGCATCTCTTATATGTTTAGATAACACCCATTTATTTGCACATGGAGCTCCAATGTTCATGAACTAGGATGAAACAATTCATATTTTTCAGGATATGGACCCCCAAATTTGACAGTCTTGTATGCTCTGAAAAAGTCGAGGCATGGACAATTTGCTTTCCTTAGCAATAGAACAGTGGTCATAAACTCACACTCAAACCCATGCCTTCTGATGATCTGAGTAAAAACTTTACCTACAAGGTGAAAAGAGATTCTTCTATTAATATCAACATATATACCGTGCTCAAATTCATGAAGTTGAAGTAGGCAAAAAAGGAGGCAAACTGCGATCATGCGCGCTATATATATATATATGAGAATGCACTGCGTTTGATCACACAATTAAACAAAAACAAATTCATGAGTAAACATCGATATCCTCATGCATATTTCCAGCATCATATACAGCTAATTTTGCAGCCTGTGCGCTTCTTGCCAAATTTTAAACTTTTCTCTGCAAGCTTGCTAGGTGCTGAAAGCTTACCTTGCTATAATATGATTGCTACTGATAAATCGATGTACGACAGTCCGCGTATACATATTCCAGTCCTATTCGCTTCAATATTGTACCAAGCTAATTAATCAATGGTTATAAATGTTGACAGTCACTTCGGCAGCACAAGTCACACCCTTTAGGGCTGTCAAGGTGACAACTAACATTTAGATCGAGTCTGTAATATGCTTAGTTGTGAGTAGAACGAAATAATCTCATGAGAAATAATGAGTAATAAGCATGCCTAGCTTCCGTTATTCTTGCATTCTGTAGAGATTTCTGATACATCTTCTATGAACATCTTAGTCTTTTACAACTTTCCAAAAATAATCCGATAAGGCTAGTTATCTATGTTCAGAGTTTCAGACCAACCCTTCTAAATTGCAGAATGTTATCATAGGTGAATGGAATATATACTCGAAAGAACTAAAATGATAAAATTGATTAATTGGTTTCTCTGTTTACACGGCGACAACAAAACAAAATTGACCTTGAAAGGATCCCTTGAACACAGTTTCATTGTCTAAACTATATCTATCATATCTATTAGTCATCACAAACATTCAAGTGTAATATTAATACTTGATAGATTGTCACAAAAATAATTATGCACATTAAAAGTAACATTCCCTATACACTTTTGTATGCTAATCACTTAATGATCACGTACTGCAAGCTTAAATATTAATACAGCAAATTCCAGAATCCAGACTGTGTATATATGCAGCAAAAGTTCTAAGGATACCAGCCTGCCAGGGAATTAAATGGAATATATCCTTTTATGTGCATGAAAACTATTATATTAGGGATCAGATCTCAAATTGACTTGCATCTGTAGCATGACAGCATGTGATTGATCTGGGGAAATCTGAGTAAATTTTAAGGTTGGTGAGTGGTGTAGGAATCTAATTCCCCTATCTAATCAATATCTGCAGAATATTTCTTTAACTCATTTTCATGCAAACAAAAGAAGGAAAGTAGTACTCAGCTGTACAATTATGCAAAGCAGCAAAGGAAAGCTTTAGCTATAGCTCCTGCAGCTTTTGTGCCCCCATTATTTGTTTTTCTTGGTGTCACAGTGTCACCTATCTCTCCCACACATATAAACATTAATTTACATCTGAGACATGCTGTAGCTTATTGTTTTGATTCATTAGAATAGAATCACCATATATTCTTGTTGTAATATGGGCTTGGTCAGAAGAGGGGATTTTCCAGAATTGTAAACCAAGATTAAGAAATGAAGCACACAAATCTCACTCTTGATTCTCCTCACGTGCTCTAGCTTTTCTTATGGTTAAAGACAGTGGTCCAATATATTCTGCATTACAATTATAGGGGGTAAACTGGCTAGCTAGTTTATAATTTTAACACCAATTTGAATAGGCAGAAGATAATTAATCTTGTGCCACTTTTTTTTGGTTGCTAATGCCAATGGTGTTCCACCAGCTGTTTAAGTGAAAGGTAGAATTGCTATTTTGCTCATCTGTGAATTAGGCTGCATGAGGCTCAGGATTTCTGTTGACGTCCAAACGTTTTTACTAAATGGAAATATGGGTTTGAAACTTTGAACACAGTGAAGAAAGAGCTGCTCTAAGTTGCCCTAAACCATTGCATTACTCATATCCTCCTCCGCTTCATAAAAACTGTAAAAACTAAAAAGCTTACACTACCATCTCCATCCGCCGTGGCCTCCGCCGAAATGAACGGCCGAAGATCTACTCCCCAGCCAAATCCAAACCCTCCACCAGATCACGCTTCCCGCCATAACAG
The DNA here is from genome assembly GCA_009720345.1 of Fragaria iinumae. NCBI lineage: Eukaryota > Viridiplantae > Streptophyta > Magnoliopsida > Rosales > Rosaceae > Fragaria > Fragaria iinumae. The sequence goes on along the minus strand of CM019123.1, from coordinate 21,034,986 downwards.
CGTCTCCGCCACCTCGTCTTCGCGCGCAAGCTCAGACTCGTCCCCTCTATTTTTCCCGATATACGTCGTCGTTTAGGCATTTTTTTAATTTTAAAGATGATCGACCAGCCTGCCTAGGCCCAACCAGCATAGCTACCGCCTAGCCGGCCCAAAACTCCACCTAGCCCAACCTGCCTAGGTGACCCACTAATTTTATCAGACCCAAATGAGAAAAGGGGTCCACTTGGAGTCAACAAAGACCGCGTAAGCCGACGTTGAAAAAAAAAAAGGCAATAATGGAAGGAAACCACCACAGAATCGTCACCGTCCACATCACCGAAAACGAACGGTCCTCATTGAACCCGAACATTCTAGAGACGCTCCCTCCAAAAAGATCTTAGGTGCGAACATTTTAGACCAGCCACCCCCTATAAAAGCCAACCCCCAAATCCTCTCAGCCTCAGCAAAATCACAATTCTTTCACAGTCCAAAAACAAACCCTAGATTCTTTCTCAAAGCTTCAATCTTTTTTGCGTTTATTGATTTTACGATGGCCGGAAAAGGAGAAGGACCAGCGATCGGAATCGATCTCGGAACTACTTATTCTTGCGTCGGAGTGTGGCAGCATGACCGCGTCGAGATCATCGCCAACGACCAGGGGAACAGAACGACGCCGTCTTATGTGGCGTTTACTGATACCGAGAGGTTGATCGGTGACGCGGCGAAGAACCAGGTCGCGATGAACCCTATCAACACTGTTTTCGGTAAGGTTTCGAAATCCTGTTCTTTGATTCAAGATTTGTGTGATTTTGGTGTGTTTTTGAGTTGATTGCTTGGTTGATTGGTTGTTTGTTTGGTTAATTTGGTGGATTTACTATGGCGATTCTTTACTGTGCAAGATTTACTGCTGTAGATTGTTGAGGTCTTTGAATTTTAAATTGAATTGAAGATTCTAATTAGTGCTTAGATTATTGTGCTTTCGATGTATGATTTAGTTAATTTGCTTACTGGCTGTTGTTTTGGCTAATTTGATGGAATTTCTGTAGCGAATTTTATCAGTTGTACTGTGGCAGATTAGTTAGGTTCTTCATGTTTAAATTGAACAAAAGATTTGTGATTTTACTTCATTAGTTTGATATTTTGTAATATTTTACAAGATTAATTGGACATTGAGCAAATAGAAGCCAAGAGAAATAGATTGGTCCTGCTTGATTTCAGATATGATGTTCTCTACTGCTACCGGGCTTTGTGTTTGTTTATTTCCATGAATCTTAAAACTGGGAAAGAGTTGCTGCTTTAGATCGGTGGGTTTTGTTGATTAGATTTGTGATTTTGATTACGGAGGTTTTCAGTATATGTCAATTGCGCTTAGTCTCAAAGGAGCGATTCTGTGATTTTGTTATTCAGTTCCTATGTGTTTATTTGGCTGTGTTAGTAGAAGTAGCCTGTTTGATTCTGTATGAATAGCGTTATTCTAAATGGAGTTTTGTAATGCGTGCAGATGCGAAGCGGTTAATTGGTAGGAGGTTTAGTGATGCCTCTGTTCAGGGAGACATGAAGCTATGGCCTTTCAAGGTTGTCGCCGGCCCTGGTGACAAACCCATGATTAATGTTTCCTACAAAGGCGAAGAGAAACAGTTTGCAGCTGAGGAAATCTCATCGATGGTTCTTGTCAAAATGCGAGAAATTGCAGAGGCTTATCTCGGCTCATCAATCAAGAATGCAGTTGTGACTGTGCCTGCTTACTTCAATGATTCTCAGAGACAGGCTACAAAGGATGCTGGGGTCATTGCTGGCCTTAATGTGATGCGTATTATCAATGAGCCTACAGCTGCTGCCATTGCATACGGTCTTGACAAGAAGGCAACTAGTGTGGGAGAGAAGAATGTGTTGATTTTTGATCTTGGTGGAGGTACTTTTGATGTCTCTCTACTTACCATTGAAGAAGGTATCTTTGAGGTGAAGTCTACTGCTGGAGATACCCATTTGGGTGGAGAGGATTTTGATAATAGGATGGTGAACCATTTTGTTCAAGAGTTTAAGAGGAAGAACAAGAAGGACATCAGTGGAAACCCAAGAGCTCTTAGGAGGTTGAGGACATCTTGTGAAAGAGCAAAGAGGACTCTCTCATCCACTGCTCAGACTACAATTGAGATTGACTCCCTGTTTGAGGGTATCGACTTTTATTCAACCATTACGCGTGCTAGGTTTGAAGAGCTTAACATGGATTTGTTTAGGAAGTGTATGGAACCAGTTGAGAAGTGTTTGAGGGATGCGAAGATGGACAAGAGCACAGTCCATGATGTTGTACTTGTGGGTGGTTCTACCAGGATTCCTAAAGTACAGCAATTGTTGCAGGACTTCTTCAACGGAAAGGAACTGTGCAAAAGCATCAACCCAGACGAAGCTGTTGCTTATGGAGCTGCTGTGCAGGCTGCTATTCTTAGCGGTGAGGGTAATGAGAAGGTGCAGGACCTATTGCTTCTTGATGTGACTCCTCTGTCCTTGGGTTTGGAAACAGCTGGAGGTGTGATGACTGTGTTGATTCCCAGGAACACAACAATTCCAACCAAGAAGGAGCAAGTCTTCTCTACTTACTCAGACAACCAACCTGGTGTGTTGATCCAGGTCTTTGAGGGTGAAAGGGCAAGGACGCGTGACAACAACTTGCTGGGCAAGTTTGAGCTTTCTGGCATTCCTCCAGCACCTAGGGGAGTCCCTCAGATCACTGTTTGCTTTGACATTGACGCCAATGGCATTCTCAATGTCTCTGCTGAGGACAAGACAACTGGCCAGAAGAACAAGATTACAATCACTAATGACAAGGGAAGGTTGTCCAAGGAGGAAATTGAGAAGATGGTTCAAGAAGCTGAGAAGTACAAGTCAGAAGATGAGGAGCTCAAGAAGAAAGTGGAGTCGAAGAATGCCCTGGAGAACTATGCCTACAACATGAGGAACACAATCAAAGACGAGAAAATTGCTTCCAAGCTTGATGCTGCAGACAAGAAGAAGATTGAAGACGCTATTGAGCAAGCCATTCAATGGTTGGATGGAAATCAGCTTGCTGAGGCAGAGGAGTACGATGACAAGGTGAAGGAGCTTGAAGGCATTTGCAATCCTATCATTGCCAAGATGTATCAAGGTGGTGCTGCTCCTGACATGGGCATGGGTGGAGGCATGGATGAAGATGTTCCTCCTGCTGGTGGCAGCGGTGCTGGTCCCAAGATTGAGGAAGTCGATTAAGCTGTTGTCTTTTGATTCAGTATTTGTTTTTCTGCGGTATCGGGGAGAGGTCCAGGCGGTTTTGTCCAGCCTTGTGCTGATGTTTTTTAAGTCTTAAACTTGATTAGCGGTATCTTATGTGAAATCTATATACATTTTGTTCTTGATAATTTCTCTTAAGCTTTTATTGCTGGTGATCGAGTGTCCTTTTCTGATTTGCCTGAGGTTTTCAGCTGCCCAAGTAAGATCACTAATCACTTGTTGATCGAGTGTCCTTTTCTGATTTGCCTGAGGTTTTCAGCTGCCCAAGTAAGATCACTAATCACTTGTTGATAAACTTCTAGGAATCAAACCCCAGTCATGTTATGATACATTCCATGGAGTCTATGAAGCACAATTGCACAAAAGCAGACCCTTTTGGTTTACTGTGCCAGAGATTTACTAGTTTCACAGGTAAACCTCATTCTCAATGTACGGAAAATGGCGATGCTAATATTAGATTTCGATCCTCATACTGAAGATTTCGATCATATGAGTTTTATTAAACATAGGTAAACTAGAGATTATATGAGTTTTATTAGAGTTATTAGTTTATGATCATATGGTTCTCTAATAAAACTCATATGATCGGAATAAAACTCTCTAATAAAAGAAATAAACTAATAAAACTCATATTGCACATCCATTGGATTGAGTTTAAGAATCAAGCCGCAGAAGTAATAAAAGCTGATAGGGAGTTCAGTATATGTGAGGAAGCCATGAGCTGCTTAGCTAGAAGCTACAAAGACCATGGTTGATGCTCAATTGATGTGACGTTTTGATCTCAAATTATGACAATATAGGTATGCAGCTCACTAACCAAATTAGGATGCCATCAGTTTGACAACTCCAAGTCTCCAATGCCATTCTGAATGTAACGGTTTTCCCATCCAACTTTGGGAATGTGAGAAATCTTGGCCCACTGCTCGCCTATGTAAAGGTTTTCGAGAATGGGAGAGTCGCGGATGTACAACTTCTGTAGTGGTGTGTTCCACAGGAAGTCCGGCAGTGCTTTTAGCTTCTCACAGTAATCAATTGTCAATTCAGAAAGGCATGGCATGATTGTAATCTTCTCAGAGTTCTCCTCTTCCACTCCTTCCCACTCTTCCAAGGACGGCACGTACACGATGTCGAGTTGTCTGAGCTTGGGGAATGATATGAAAATGGAAGATGACGAGGTTTTCCCTTGTTCTATTCCCAAAAACTCAACTCCTACCTTCTCAACTCCATAGATATACAGAATACTCAAAGATTCAAGGGACGCCAGTTTCCCTAAAGAAGGCAAAACCTGACAATCGCAATCAATAAGGGTGAGCTCTCTCAGGCTGTGTAAAGACAACAACCATCGGGAGAAGGCGCCTTTATAACCTTCGATGAATAAACATTCCAAACCATTCATAATTTCTCTACCCAAATCTGGATCACAATTGAAGAACTTTAGTCTCAATTCCAAGAGGTGAGGCTTATTCACCAGAATTGCTGCATTCTCCGCCATCTTTGGATTCCCCGCAATCCAAATATCAAGACTCCCTTGAAGCTGGTTCAAATCTTTCAGATCTTCCAACTTGTTTCCTTCAACATCTCCGACAAAAAACCAATCTAAAGTTTGTAGATCTCTTAATTTCTCAATCCCTTTGATTAACCTTAGTTCAAAACAGTATCGAAGATGAAGATGCCTCAAGTTAATTAGCCTTCGCACATCTATTTCCTTGAGACTCTGGCAACCATCAAGTCGCAAGGTTTGCAGGTTGTATAAGCTACCAATGACGCTCGGTAATTCTTTCAATCCCATATTACCGGATAAATCAAGATACCTCAAATGTATCAATTCACCTATCTTCTTGGGAATGGACCAACTCTAGGTTAATGTTCTAAGGCTTTTCAATTCTACAATCAAGTCAAACATTAGCTGACCTGAATGAATGGGTTCGTTTATTACAACAGTCAAGGTACGTAATCTTTTATAACTGAGCAGACAATCTAAAAAAGAGTCAGATGCATGTACCAAGGTCAAACGATGAACTTTATCATTTGGCACCTTTTTTCTTTCACTACCATCAAACTCAATACGTTTGATTGCATCCTCGGTCAAATATTGTAAAAAGTCATGTATAATATCATGAATTTTGCATGTTACATTTCCGTAACTCTTATCATCGACATCAATATCTTGAAAGAATGACCGCAACACTAAGTCATCAAAATAATTTTGACCGACAATCATCATTTCTTCACTTTCTTTGGCATTCAGATAATCTTGTGACATCCACAGCTCAATCAAATGATTCTTGTTATATACGTAATCTTTTGGAAATATAGCACAATACAAAAGACATCGTTTGGTTGCTAGAGTCAAGTCATGATAACTTAGTAATAATGGGCGAAAAACATCTTGTTGCACCTCTTGCAATGCCCATGTTTTACTCCTTAAAACAGCTTGCCATTCATGAATCGTTTTCTTACTGCGCATGAGACTTCCTAATGTCTTTGCAGCAAGAGGCAACCCATTGCACTGTTTCACAATCTCTAACCCAATATCTTTAAACTCTTTAGACACACTACTCTCATCCATGTCTGCACTGTAGTAGAACAATGACAAACAAAATGCTTCCCTCAACTCCTTCAACAGGATCATTTGAGTTGTTGCTTTCATAAAAGTAGCAACATTCTTATTTCGAGTGGTCACTAATACCCTACTGCCCATAGCACCATATTGTAAAGGTTTGATTAATTCTTCCCATTGACTACATGTAGGGTTCCACACATCGTCTAAGACAAGAAGAAACTTTTTTCCCTCAAGCAATTCATATATGCATTGCATCAAGGTTTGCAACTCATTTGAATTTTTTGAGGTATTGTTTCTATCTAGACCTTCAATGATAGCTTTAGCAATTTTGATCTCTTCAAAAGGGTCTGAAACACATACCCATATGTTCTTGTCAAAATGAGATTTGATCTTATCATCATTATAGACAAGTTGGGCAAGAGTTGTTTTCCCCATACCCCCCATCCCTACAATAGGGATGATCAGAGGAACCTCGTTTTCTTCACTACTCTCACTTAACAGCTTGCTAATGATGAGATTTTTTTCATTTTCTCGACCAAATGTTCTAATATGGGGAAGAGAAGTAGTTTTTGGTCTTTGAGGTAGTTCAGGGACTGCCCTTGTGGTGGTTTGAAAGTTAAAACTTTGTTTGTCTTGATCGATCAAAGCTAATCTTTCATTCAGTTCATTTATCTTCGCAGCAATTTCATGACGAAGAAATAACGGATAATCGACTTTGCCGAAGCGAAAGCAAGAGGAAGGAAAAGGGAAGCATACCTTCTGATCTTATTACTAACAAGAGCTTTTGAGCTTTGTTTTTCTTGTTTCTCCAGTCGACGCCTGAGAACTTTAGTGATCCACTCATCCAGCACATCATCCATGTCGAAGGAAACATCATTTAGCTTATTTAGCCAAAGCTTCACGCTGGCATCCATCTCTTGCCTCTGCTCTGCGTCCTCCAGCACAGCGTGAATAGCTTCGAGTTTCTCGGTGCGATTTTTGATTTCTTGCTTGACCCCGACCACCAGCTTCATCTCTTGTTCGATCTTGTCAAGGGCGAGAGTGATGGGTCAGTCCCTCCTTAATTGGAGAAGAAACTCATGTGGTGTCTTGCAACATGAGAAAAGCATTTGTTGCTGTAGCCTTGGTGACCCATTCAATGAAAACAAGGCTGGTTGCTATAGGAATAGCAAAGTGGGTGCGGCATATTTTAAAAGGTAAGAAACAAAGCTACAATTCTAGGGTGGTGGTGACAGCAATTCTTGACAATGGGAGGAGACATGCATTGATGAGGATGTCAACATTGAGCATAAATCATGGAAGAAAGCTTGACATTGCTTTCTTGTGCATGTTACGTAGCATGAAATTGCATGCATCCCATTGCCTATATAAGACACCAAAGATTGCACCAAAGAAACAACCCCAAGGCAGAGTCACAAACAAAATAGAGAGAGTTTGTGATAGTTGTAGGGTGAGCTCATCTTGTGTGATTATCAAGAGTGAGATAGAAAACTCCTAAGTAGAGAGTTTGAGTGTGTAGCAAAACAAAGTGTATGTGAGAGTGTATCCTTTCAAGTGTGAGTCTTGAAGTAGTGTTTCTCTCTGTGTAACCTTTATTCGTATAATAGAGGTTCTTTGTTTTTGTTGCCCCGTGGAAATAGACACTTTGCCGAACCACGTTAATTCTCGGTGTTCTTTATCATTTTATTTCCACTACATTTTACATTTGTGGTTGTGAGTTTCCGATTCCATTCTACAGTTTATTCTTCCGCATAACCCAACAGTGGTATCAGAGCTCTTGGTTCTGACCGGGAGCTGCTAGTATGGAAGGATCACGGAGTACCATGATCAGACTCAACCACTCAAACTGGATTACGTGGAAGCCGAGAATGGAGGATATTCTTTATTGCAAAGATTTGCACGAGCCGATCGAGGAAGACGATGCCAAGCCAGAAAGAACTACACCAGCAATTTGGACGAAGATGAACCGCAAAGCCATCGGTCATATTCATGAATGGGTGGACGACAGTGTGTTCCATCATGTTGCCAACGAAACCAGTGCGCATAAGCTATGGTTGAAGTTGTAGTCCTTGTTTGAGAAAAAGACTTCTGCCAAGAAAGCTTTTCTCATTAAAGAGCTTGTCAACATGAAGTATCGAGGAGGCGTTCGAGTGACTGAGCACCTCAACAACTTCCAGAGTGTACTCAATCAATTAGCCACGATGAGCATGAAGATTGATGATGAGTTACAAGCCTTGTTGCTGCTCGGGTCGTTACCAGATAGCTGGGAGACATTTGTTGTTACTGTAAGTAACTTTGCTCCTAATGGTGTATTATCTATGGAAAATATTAAAGATAATATAATGAACGAAGAAACTAGAAGGAGTTCTTCGTCAAGTTCAGAAAATGGTCAATTCTTCGTTGCGGAGAATAGAGGAAGAAGCAAGAGCAGAGGACCGAGAGGCCATGGAAGAAGTATGAGCAAATCCAGGACAAGGTTTAACAGAAAGTGTCATCATTGTGGTCTTCCAGGCCACATGAAGAAAAATTGTTACAAGTTGAAGCGGGAATTCAAAGAAAGGCGAGAAGATGCTACTCATCAACAAAAGGAGGACACGAACAATGTTGCTGCTGCGGTGTCTCATGATGAGTGTGAGTTCTTGTCACTTGGAGGTGAATGTCTACTTGTAGATCATCCTGGAGTTCAATGGATCGTTGATTCCGGAGTCTCATTTCATGCCACGTCCCACATAGAGTTCTTCACTACGTACAAAGCAGGTGACTTAGGTAAAGTGAAGATGGGCAATGACAGCTACTCCAATATTGCTGGGATTGGAGATATTTGCTTGCAGACGGATGTGGGCCACCAGTTAATGTTGAAAGATGTGAGACATGTTCCTGGTCTACGTCTCAATCTTATGTCAACCAGTGTACTTGATCAACAAGGCTTTCATCATCATGGCGGTGATGGAAAGTGGAAGCTTACCAAAGGATCTCTTGTAGTTGCTAGAGGAAAAAAATGTGTTGCACGCTCTACAAGACTTATGGGAAGATTTGCAAGAGTGAGCTAAATGCAGTTGAGGAATCCTCTCCAAGTTTGTGGCATAGACGTCTTGGCCACATGAGTGAGAAAGGACTGCAAATGTTGGCAAAGAAGTCGGTAATTCCTGTTGCCAAAGGTAACTCACTAGACTCTTGCGATTATTGTTTGTTTGGTAAGCAGAAGAAAATCAGTTTTTCGAAGTCTTTCACAAGGAAAGAAAATATTCTAGATCTTGTACATTCGGATGTGTGTGGTCCGATGGAAGTCGAATCATTGAGTATGCATAAGTATTTTGTTACTTATATTGATGATGCTTCACGGAAAGTTTGGGTTTATTTGCTGAAATCCAAAGACCAGGTGTTCTAGACGTTTACAATTTTCCTCAGCATGGTGGAAAGGGAGACTGGAAGAAAATTGAAGTGTCTTCGCAGTGACAATGGCGGAGAGTACACATCGCATGAATTCAGAGATTATTGTGCGAAGTATGGCATCATACATGAGAAGACGGTTCCTAGAACACCCCAACATAATGGCGTAGCAGAGCGGATGAACCGTACCATTATGGAGAAAGTCAGATGCATGTTGTAGATGGCCAAATTGTCAAAAGAATTTTGGGGAGAAGCTGTGAAGACTGCGTGTTACCTCATCAACAAAGCACCGTGTGTACCTTTGGAATTTGAGACTCCAAATGGAGTTTGGACCGGCAAAGATACATCATACTCGCATCTGAGAGTATTTGGATGTAAAGCATTCACACATGTATCCAAGGAGCAGAGATCAAAGCTGGATGATAAGGTGTTGCCATGCATCTTTGTTGGCTATGGCGATGAAGAGTTTGGCTACCAGTTGTGGGATCCAAAGACGAAGAAATTCATAAGAAGCAGAGATGTGGTCTTTCATGAAAACCAATCAATTGCAGATTTCGACAAAGAGGTACTACCGAAAAATGCAGCAACTGACAGCCGCATTTATGATTCACCATTGCAGCAAGAATCTAATGTTGGGCTACAAGGTGATAGAGTTGAAGATGTACCAGACATGGTTGATGCTGAAGCCGAAGATGAGGGGGAGCAACCTGTGAATAATCAAGCAGTAGTTCGCAGAAGCACTAGGAGGCTAATTCAATCCACCAAGTATCCATCATCACAATATATTTTGGTGACTAACGATGGAGATGATCCTTATGCAAATTACATCCTTTTGACTAGTGACGGAGAGCCTGAAAGTTATGAGGAAGCAAAGATTCATCAAGACCACGACAAATGGAGGCTAGCCATGGAGTCTGAGATGGAATCTTTACTGAAGAACGGCACCTACGAGTTGGTGAAGCTTCCTAAAGGCCGGAAAGCACTCAAGAACAAGTGGGTGTTCAAGCTGAAGCGAGATGAGAATGAGAAGCTTACGAAGTACAAGGCTCGTTTAGTTGTCAAAGGATTCAGCCAGAAAGAAGGAATCGATTTTGATGAGATTTTCTCACCTGTTGTCAAAATGACTTCGATTAGAGTCATTTTGGGTATTGCTGCGAGCATGGATCTTGAGGTGGAGCAAATGGATGTGAAGACTGCATTTCTTCACGGTGATTTAGAAGAAGAAATATACATGGAGCAACCAGAAGGCTTTGAAGTCAACGGAAAGGAGCATATGGTTTGCAAGTTGAATAAAAGCTTGTACGGATTAAAGCAAGCACTAAGACAGTGGTACAAGAAGTTTGACTCCTTCATGGGAAGTCATGGGTATAAGAAATCGTCAGCTGATCTGTGTGTGTATATTCAACAATCCGCTGGAGGTAATTTTATCATCTTACTACTCTATGTAAATGATATGTTGATTGTCAGCAAAGATATTGCTATGATTCAACAGTTAAAAACAGATTTGTCAGAGTCCTTTGATATGAATGATTTGGGACCAGCCAAGCGGATTTTGGGCATGGAGATTACCCGTGATCGAGGGAATAAGAAATTATGGTTATCACAAGAAAAGTACATCGAGAAGGTACTGGAGAGGTTCCACATGGAGAAAGCAAAACCAGTTGCTACTCCACTTGCCAGTCACATGAAGCTCAGCTCAAAGCAGAGTTCTACAAGTCAGAAGGAGGAGGAAGAAATGGCAACAGTGCCATATGCCTCAGCAATATGGAGCTTGATGTACGCGATGGTTTGTACCAAACCAGACATAACACATGCAGTTGGTGTTGTTAGCAGATTCTCATCTAATCTAGGCAAGGAGCACTGGAATGCTGTTAAGTGGATTCTGAAATACTTGCGGGGAACTTCAAAGATGAGTCTATGCTTTGGAAGTGGCAAGTCTGAACTGGTTGGCTTCACAGATGCAGATATGGCCGGGGATATTGACATGAGAAAGTCCACATCAGGGTACCTGATTACATTTTCAGGGGGAGCTGTCTCGTGGCAATCAAAGCTACAAAAATGTGTTGCTTTATCAACAACAGAAGCAGAGTATATTGCCGCTACGAAAGCGTGCAAAGATATTTTGTGGTTGAAGAGATTCCTACTGGAATTAGGTCATGCACAACAAGAGTTTGTCCTGCATTGTGACAATCAAAGCGCAATTCACCTGAGGAAGAATTTAAGTTTTCACTCAAGGTCGAAACACATTGATGTGAGGTATCATTGAATACGTGATGTGTTGGAAGCTAAGGAGATATTGTTAAAGAAGATTCATACAGATAAGAACAGTTCAGATATGATGACGAAGTCTCTACTGAAAGAGAAGTTCGAGTTTTGTAGAAGTGCGTCAGGAATGGCGCAGCCCTCCAACTAAGTCGGGAGGGGGAGATTGATGGGTCAATCCCTCCTTAATTGGAGAAGAAACTCATGTGGTGTCTTGCAACATGAGAAAAGCATTTATTGCTGTAGCCTTGGTGACCCATTCAATGAAAACAAGGTTGGTTGCTATAGGAATAGCAAAGTGGGTGCAGTATATTTTGAAAGGTAAGAAACAAAGCTACAATTCTAGGGTGGTGGTGACAGCAATTCTTGACAATGGGAGGAGACATGCATTGATGAGGATGTCAACATTGAGCATAAATCATGGAAGAAAGCTTGACATTGCTTTCTTGTGCATGTTACGTAGCATGAAATTGCATGCATCCCATTGCCTATATAAGGCACCAAAGATTGCACCAAAGAAACAACCCCAAGGCAGAGTCACAAACAAAATAGAGAGAGTTTGTGATAGTTGTAGGGTGAGCTCATCTTGTGTGATTATCAAGAGTGAGATAGAAAACTCCTAAGTAGAGAGTTTGAGTGTGTAGCAAAACAAAGTGACACAACCCACCCCGAATTTCACCCTGAAACCCGGAGTAAGTCGTGCGGGGACCACCTCCAAGGAAAATTTACCGAAGGACTCGGCAAACCTCCCTTGAAAATGGACAACCCTAACTCGAAAATTCCAAATTTCACTCTTAATTCAACACTTCCAAACATCACATAATTATCCTTCAGAAATTCTACACATAATATACAATAACCCCAAAGTATTCAGAGCTACTAAACACTAACGGAAGTAAGAAAACACGAGTAGGTTAAACATGTAACCTACTGATGAAAACTGGCGGAAATGCGGGTGACTATGCCTCGTCTCCTACTAGATCCAACTCGAACTCTGCATACTGGGCAATTTAAAACGAAGGGCCCAGGGGAAAACATTTAATAACGTTAGAGTGAGTGGACAAAAATAAAATAAAATATTTATGTTTCCCCAAATTAATTTCTAAGGAAAAATCGAATGCATGCCGCAAGCGATAAAATTTTATCTCATAAAATATCGAGTCTCTCAGACTCTATAATATATGTATGTATTTACACTCGTCCATACTCCCTATATAAATTCATGGGTCTATATAGGGCTACTACGCTCGCGTCCAACGCTCACGTCACGCCTTAATGCGGTGCTACACTACGCCATCAAGGTGGACAGACGGGTGTATATATATGTGTCCATACCCCCTATATGAATTAAACACTCAAATAGGGCTACTACGCTTACGTCCAACGCTCACGTCACACCATAATGCGGCTATATGCTGCGCCATTAAGGTGGACAGACACATATGGCTAGCTAGCATTTTCTATACATACTCTCTCATAAATACATATTTATATCCACCGAAAATCTCATTTTCGGTATCTCTCCAAGAGAAATAAAAATCGTCAACAAAATTAAAATGACGTCAAAATGCTCCACAACATTAATTGTTCATTCATGAACCATAGCATGCATATTATTTAAAACAAAAGTCCACTCACAAATTAGGCCTAAGCCTGATGTCGATCTGGGGCCTCGTCTGCTCGAGCCTCCTCACGTCCTGTTCCAAATATAATATTTATTTCCCAACCAATAATCCAATATTTAATCAAAATAGGCAAAATTACCCGAGAGCCATAAATACGCTCATCATTGCCTAACTTCGATATTCTTAAATCGGAACGATCCGAACTTAAATATCATACTCATCAGTCGTAAATACAACCTCCCCAAAATACGACTTAAATCCTACGGCCGGATTCTACATTAATTAACCGTCTAAAATACCAAACTTCAGAAATTCACAAACCTATCCAAATCTCATCCAAAAATTCTAAAACTCATTCCAATAAACTCCTCAAAATTTTCTCCACCAAAAACATTTTCTCGGCGGCGGCGCCGGCGGCGGCCGGCGACCAGCTCCGGCGACCTGCAAATGCCACCAAAATTTGACAGCACCTTCCTCTCAACCTCCTCTACAACATTCCTAACTACCACAAACTCCAATTCTAAGCCTAAACACAACAATCGAACACAAACACAATAAAAGCCCTAGAATTTCAAATACCGATTTCTCCTTACCTAGCTCGAGATGGAAGGAGCCCTTTGGAGGGATTGAAGCACGGGAGGAGGGCTTCCTTTTGAGCCAAGGCTCGCCGGATATGGTGGCCGGAGGAAGGAGTTCCGACGAAAAGAAGTTTCCGGCAGTCGGAGCTTTCGGCGTCGATTCCTCCTTCACGGCGGCGCTAGGGAGGCTGCCACCGGTCTAGAAATGTAGCTGGGTTGGAGACCGATCGTTTGGGACCGGTGCGCCGGTCTGGGGCGGCCGGACGGCGGCGGACGGGCGGTCGGAAGGTCCGGCAGGGAGGAGAGAAATCGGGAGGCTCGGGGAAAAGAAAACCGGGAGGAAAAGGGAGAAAGGAAAAAAAGAAAAATGGGTTGGGCTCGGCCCAGCCGATCCAACACCATATTTAACCCACAAATCCAAAAATTCAACACCCCAAAATAATACCCCAATAAAAATTACCTTTTACTAGCTAAAATTTACCATTTTTTACCGTCGTCACATTTTCTTCCTTCGAATAATTCTTTCGAAATATTCGTTCCTCAAAACACCTCTAGGGACTTTAGGACTATAAATTTAATGACGAAGACGGTAAAATTCTTATTACCACAATGCTAGTAATTAAGGTAAAATTTAAGAGTCGGGGCGTGACACAAAGTGTATGTGAGAGTGTATCCTTTCAAGTGTGAGTCTTAAAGTAGTGTTTCTCTCTGTGTAACCTTTATTCGTATAATAGAGGTTCTTTGTTTTTGTTGCCCCGTGGAAATAGACACTTTGCCGAACCACGTTAATTCTCGGTGTTCTTTATCATTTTATTTCCACTACATTTTACATTTGTGGTTGTGAGTTTCCGATTTCATTCTACAGTTTATTCTTCCGCATAACCCAACAGCGAGTATCCAAACGCTCTAGCAGAACGTCAACTAGGACTCCGGCCATGTTCTTGAAGCAGCTAACTAGGGTTTGAGAAACGAGAATGATCGAAAATGGAAGACTGAAAAGAGAGGGATGTAGAATAATGGGTGTGTTATCGTCTTGAAGCAGCTAACTAGGGTTTGAGAAACGAGAATGATCGAAAATGGAAGACTGAAAAGAGAGGGATGTAGAATAATGGGTGTGTTATCGTCTTGATTGTCTCTCCATTTTATAAGATTGTTGATACATAACTTGACTTTGTCGACAAGGCAAAGAATGCCAAACGTCTCCAACCAAGATACCCACCTTCCATAACAGGGAAAAACTGATTCTCCCGTTTCTTTGAGTTAACCAAAAGAAATGATAAAGAATAATACTATACTTACATATTCCGTTTTGGTCAGATTTTCTTGAGTAACATGAAAGTATAGAATTTTGTATTGTCTTTTCCCTGGAGATGTTCTGATGGACTTCTAAGATGCTCAAAATTTTGGTAGAAGTTGGCCGGCTCAGTACGGCATGCATCAACATAGATTTGCTTTAAATCTTGGACCCAAATTAACATTTACTTTTGAGTTGAGACGACTGACTCGAATGACTGATATTGTAAATAGAGAAACAAATGAAATACAGATGAATCACTAAAAGAATAATAATTTCAAGAGCTTGATGCAAAACCTCAGTGAGGACAAAAGCACCAAGCTAAAAGATTCTTTAACTTCCAAATAAGTTTTACAAAGTGTACTTCTCACACAACTACACCTTTCATACACTCATCAATCATCTTACCTCTCACATAAGTAATACAGATCAAGTAACTTTAACAAAAGAAACTGAAATGCTAAACTGAGATCTCTCACACTCAGCTATACTAGTTCTCACACAACTAGATCATGCTGCAACTGATTCTTACACACAATCAGTAAATATGCAGCAGCACTGAAACTAGATCACTTTCAGTTCTTGATTTTCTGAAACAATACTCACTCAGTTTCTTTTTGAATCTGCAACTCCTTCAGTTTGTGGCTCCTTTAAAAAAACAGCTTCAGCAATCTGAAATGCAAATTTTTCAGACAATGTTAACAAAGACTGTTTCACAATTTCACCGAGCCAAGTATTCTAAAAACAGCAGAAGCAATTTATAGAGTATGAGAATACTCCCCCTTAACTGATGTCATTCAATGACAAGATCAAATTTTGTTTCAGATAGGAAGCAATCAGGTCACACCAGTTTTGCACTTTCCAAAACTGATATACCAGATTAATGCTATAACAAATCCATTCTAGAAGAGGAGCAAATCAATTTCCTGATCATGCAGAAGTCAATGATAAAGCACATGGACATATCAAACCAGATAAGCAAGATTTATGCAGATAAAAATTCTAATGAACCTGATTTGGAAAACATCAAATCAAATATCCTAAAATAATCAAAGATCCTGCAAAAGAGCACTTTAAGGAACCTGATATGGAAAAAAAAAACTAGATATAGAATTTTTTATCAGAAAACTTTCACTCAATACAATTAGCCAAGAAAGATATTAACTTACCATAAACAGATGAAAACTTATTACCTGATTCATGATGGAATACTCGAATTACCTCAGATCAAGCTTTTCTTTTACTTCTTTCTTTCCTAGCTGCTGTAGGAGATTCTAGTGATTGAATATGAATAGCCAATATACCAACAGATATGGAGAGAAGTCGAAACAGAAGGGATCTCTGCTCTTTCAATACTGTTTTTGGGGTGACTTGGTGCCTCAGCTGCTTGAATCAGCTTCAACCTAGGTTTACCCAAATAACCGAAAAACCTTGGAAACTATCTGGATATGGAAGTTGATGGCTGCAAATGACTATACAACGCATATATGTGGCAGGAAAGATGTTCTTATGCTCAATATCTAGCTACAACACGGTCAGAATTAACTCGTCCACTAAATTTGTAACTAGCACCTTACATTTCTGAGGATCACTCACCAATGTTTCGGCCTCATTGAACGAAATAGAAGAAATCTTTTCACTGCAACTGATCTCTATGAGGACTGCAGTTCATGATAGTGTGACATATCTAGGAACAACACTCTGCATATGCTTACACCTATAATGTTTCGAATTTGGGATCGAACATTTGTTTTTGTATCTCATTTCTGATGTGGTGAAACTAAACAACAATTTATTTTTCTGAATCAGAGGATAGATTTCGTTCAACATATTAGCATACCAGGCTAAACATGACACTGGTTTTGACAATGCAGGACATATCACAAGAATTTGCTGCCAGAACTCAGATGGTGTGACCTTGTGATCAAGAGTTTCATTTAGTACATGAAGAACGTTATGTCTCGTTTTGTTTCACCAAAAATTCTTTCGCCCCGTCCCGTCATCGACGGAACCAATGACCTTTTCTTTGGAAAATACATATCTCAAACTAACCTTTAACTTAAAAAATCCAGAATATTACAGAATTTCCGTAATTAATAAACCAAATTTCTTCAGAAGAGTGGAGAGTGTGGACTGGACTTGGTAAACGATCACAAAACGGAAACAAACTCAACACATTACTCGCATTACGAACATTCTAGACCTATTCCAGACTATATAAAAGCCCCAAGCACCTCTGAGCCTGTGACAAGTGACACACACACATTACTACCCTAATCACATTCTCACTCCTTAAGATCTTGATCCGTACACAATGGCCGGAAAAGGAGAGGGTCCGGCGATCGGAATCGACCTCGGCACCACTTATTCTTGCGTCGGAGTGTGGCAGCACGACCGTGTTGAGATCATCGCCAACGATCAGGGCAACCGAACCACGCCGTCTTATGTGGCGTTCACTGACACCGAGCGTTTGATCGGTGATGCCGCAAAGAACCAGGTCGCCATGAACCCTATCAACACCGTCTTTGGTACGTAACGTTTCGAATTGTGGTGCTTATATACATTGTGATTTGATACTATATATGACTGGTTCAATGTGTTGTAAATCTGTGCTCGTTTGGATAATTAAAGTGTCTTTCAAATAAGATCATTAGCTTCTTGGACATTTTCTGTGCTTGAATGAATACCTTGTTTTCGTTTTAACTTGATGCTGAAATTGTAACAGACAAGTATGCTTGTGATGGATTGTTTGCCTACACTAGATAGCTCGATGATCAGAGTTTTGTAAATTTGTCAATTTTGATATTAATAATGTATTGGACAACCTGTCAATGTTATAATTTGGAAGTTTGGATTCGATTCGAACCAATGTGGTAGAATTTAGTAGCCTATGTGGTTTGTTCTTGGCGTCTTATAAGAAACAAGAGGGTTTTGAAATTGTAGATGGTTATTTTTTTGGAGCTGTCTAGTGTATGAAGTTTACTGTGGTTGTTTTTGTTGTTTTGAGGATACTGTCCTTGTTCTAGCTTGTCAATTTTATGCAGTGTTTTCTAAATGGATTTGGTTATCTTCACAGATGCTAAGCGGTTGATTGGAAGGAGATTTAACGACTCTTCTGTTCAGGGTGACATGAAGCTATGGCCTTTCAAGCTCACTGCTGGCCCTAGTGACAAGCCGATGATTACAGTAAGTTACAAAGCGGAGGACAAACAGTTTGCTGCGGAAGAGATTTCATCTATGGTTCTTATTAAGATGAGGGAGATTGCAGAGGCTTATCTCGGCTCATCAATCAAGAATGCAGTTGTAACTGTGCCTGCTTACTTCAATGATTCTCAGAGACAGGCAACAAAGGATGCTGGGGTCATTGCTGGCCTTAATGTGATGCGTATTATCAATGAGCCTACAGCTGCTGCCATTGCATACGGTCTTGACAAGAAGGCAACTAGTGTGGGAGAGAAGAATGTGTTGATTTTTGATCTTGGTGGAGGTACTTTTGATGTCTCTCTACTTACCATTGAAGAAGGTATCTTTGAGGTGAAGTCTACTGCTGGAGATACCCATTTGGGTGGAGAGGATTTTGATAATAGGATGGTGAACCATTTTGTTCAAGAGTTTAAGAGGAAGAACAAGAAGGACATCAGCGGAAACCCACGAGCTCTTAGGAGGTTGAGGACATCTTGTGAAAGAGCAAAGAGGACTCTCTCATCCACTGCTCAGACTACAATTGAGATTGACTCCCTGTTTGAGGGTATCGATTTTTATTCAACCATTACGCGTGCTAGGTTTGAAGAGCTTAACATGGATTTGTTTAGGAAGTGTATGGAACCAGTTGAGAAGTGTTTGAGGGATGCGAAGATGGACAAGAGCACAGTCCATGATGTTGTACTTGTGGGTGGTTCTACCAGGATTCCTAAAGTACAGCAATTGTTGCAGGACTTCTTCAACGGAAAGGAACTGTGCAAAAGCATCAACCCAGACGAAGCTGTTGCTTATGGAGCTGCTGTGCAGGCTGCTATTCTTAGCGGTGAGGGTAATGAGAAGGTGCAGGACCTATTGCTTCTTGATGTGACTCCTCTGTCCTTGGGTTTGGAAACAGCTGGAGGTGTGATGACTGTGTTGATTCCCAGGAACACAACAATTCCAACCAAGAAGGAGCAAGTCTTCTCTACTTACTCAGACAACCAACCTGGTGTGTTGATCCAGGTCTTTGAGGGTGAAAGGACAAGGACGCGTGACAACAACTTGCTGGGCAAGTTTGAGCTTTCTGGCATTCCTCCAGCACCTAGGGGAGTCCCTCAGATCACTGTTTGCTTTGACATTGACGCCAATGGCATTCTCAATGTCTCTGCTGAGGACAAGACAACTGGCCAGAAGAACAAGATTACAATCACTAATGACAAGGGAAGGTTGTCCAAGGAGGAAATTGAGAAGATGGTTCAAGAAGCTGAGAAGTACAAGTCAGAAGACGAGGATCACAAGAAGAAGGTCGAGGCTAAGAATGCTCTTGAGAACTACGCTTACAACATGAGGAACACCATCAAGGATGACAAGATTGCATCAAAGATTGACCCATCAGACAAAAAGAAGATTGAAGATGCAATTGAGGAGGCCATTCACTGGCTCGATAATAATCAGCTAGCAGAGGCTGATGAATTCGAGGACAAGATGAAGGAGCTTGAGAGTCTTTGCAATCCTATCATTGCCAAGATGTACCAGGGTGGTGCTGCTCCTGGCATGGGTGGTGGAGCGGATGCTGATGTTCCTCCTTCTGGTGGAAGTGGTGCTGGTCCGAAGATTGAAGAAGTCGACTAAGGTGGTTCTGTTAAGTTTTTGTTTTGGAAAACTGGTGGGTTTTAGGATTTTAGTTTGATTACGCTGTAGTGTTAGTATAATTTTCCCTATGGCACTTTCGAACACTTATTTTCCCGGATATTTATGATGTTTCGTGCTAAGTTTGCTAACATGTTTGCCAATGAAACCTATCTGTCCAACATGTTTCTTTTATTTTGATGCATTCTTCTTCCCATATAAAAATGAGATTTGGGCAGTGGCCTCCTAACTTTCGGCTAACAATAGTCCAGGCCATTTTGAATCTGTCTCATAATCGAGACTTGAAGGGTTCATGTTGTTTGTCTGAGGAGGCCTAAACGCCGTGCGAATTTTCTGCATTGCTCAATTTCTGTAAGGAGGAGGTTTTAGCTTTTAAGCCTTTTCCTAAACAGATTACATAGAAATCCTTATGCTTTCTTTGGTCAGTTCACATAAACCAGAATCAAAGAATTATTTCCATAAAATATGTCAAAATGAAAAAACAAAGATACATAACTGATTTAGAACAGCCATGATACCTTGTCATGCTAAACCACTATGGCTTGAAACCTCCTTAACAGCATCCATTTCCATTTCTACAAGTTGACGGCAGAATGATTCAACATCGCGTGCCTCTTCCTTCAAGTTAAATCTGAACTCCTTCCACTGGTACTGACCAATGTCTTCCTTCGACAATGGACCAGCAACCTTGCTCAATACCTCAAACCCCTTGCGATCAACAGACAGCATGTATGCATCCTTCCAATAAAAGATGTATTAACAAGGTAAGGTCTTCCAGTAAAACAGGTGATAACGCCTATCTAGTACTAAAGTACGAGTAAACCTTTAACTGCAGCTACTCATATCGTATATTATCGATAAAGAAATACAGGAAGTTATACCTTAGCATTTGCATTCTTGTATGTCAAACAAAAAAGCATCAGGGCTCTGCGTCTTGCTGCACTCTGATTTATTCCATCAATAAGCTTAGCAGATAAACGAGCTGGACATGAGAATATTTCAGGTGTGAGAGATGCTACAGTTTTAGCTTGTCATACAGTCATAGAGCTAAAGAATGAGTAAGAATCGCTCAAAAGCCAATCAAATATATTTCACCTAACGGATCTGTTTTACATCGACCCATGTCTTCTTCATCGATTTCATGAGTGCTTCCATTTCCATCAATGTACACGCAAGATCTGGACATTGAAAACCTTAAGTAAGAGGAAGTCGACACTGACATTACTCCATCCCTTCCTAAAACTGATTTAATTACTGACTGATATGATCCCTAAAATGATACCATCAAGGATACTGATGAAATCTTTATATCAGCATTTATTAACAATGTTATGCAGAGTATACAGAGCAGTATCCAAAATATTCTTACCTCTGGGTGAACTTATAAACTATGTACTTTTCATCCCCTTCCAAGAGATCCTTAAGGTTTTCACTCCGCGAAGTATGACTATGATCGGAAGAACTTAATACACCTGACACTGAATAACTGGAAGCGCTGATTGCTGTCTGTTCCGATAGCATGACTTCTCTAAGGACTTTTGTTGCGGACTGAGCCTATATCAAGAACAATAACATCTTAGTCAATGAATATATTAAAACCATCCTACTAAGCTAGTTGTCAAATTTGAGAGTTGAAGTTACTACTCATCGCTTAAACAGTTGTATCTAATGAGGTCAGATACATCATCTAGTGAGGTTAATGTTAGCATTCATTCTTTGTTTTAGTGTCCTTATAGTGGATGTAATGAATTGTCCTTAATTAACAATATTAATAGGTGCAAGATCCTATGAAAGGCCATCTGGAGGTGCACTCTATTTTCAGTATTCCTACAGTCTGGACCAGCAACCATTTGGCACAGGCTTGCAATCATCTAATATTAAATAGTTGACTAATTGGTTTCTTTAGGAAAGCAATCAGTAGCAGGATCAAATGAAGTAGTAAAACTACACTAATTATCAAGTTTTGAAATAATGAACATGGATCTAACATGTTCAAATAAGATCATTTGGGATAAGAAATTAAATTGTTCTAAAAGAGTAAGAATCATTCTAAAAAGGGATAAAAATATAAGATTATACGATTACCTTTTCATTGGTTAAAGGTACAACATCTCCAGTCAGCGCAACTCGATCTGGTAACTGTAAGTTTAGAAAAACAAAAGATTAGGTAGCTTTAGATAAAATATATATATATATATATATATATATATATATATATAACCCATTGAAGCTTCATGTTACAACAATGCCCTATGATACTATGAAACAAAGCCCTTTAGACTAAATATTGGGCATAAAACATGTACACCATTCAATTAGCCAATTTTGGAGAAGGGATACAACTCTACCTTCTTTATTGATCTAAGTAAACCTGCCAGTGGCCCTGGGATGGGACTAGCCACAGAAAAAGAACCCCGTTCATCAACAATTAAGTTCTGCAGATAAAAAAAAAAAAACCAATAAGAGGATAAGAACCAATAGACAACAGAATCCAATCTTTGTGTGCAGACACCTCAAAAGTACTTAAGTGGAAGATTAAGAAAGCAATTATTGATGTCAGCAGGTAAAGCTAATCACTTGAAACATTATGAAATGAGCTTACCACATTGTGCAACTCCTTCTCCGGTATCCAAATGTACGGCTTCCCTCTTTTGCATATGTACTTGATCTTTGATGTGTAAATGTCCTCCTTGCTAAGATAGCCATACAGAGAAAACAACAAGAGTCAATATCTGAGCCTATCAGTCCCTTCCATTATAGATATCAAATGGTTACTAAAGACCTCCAAAAATCAAATCTTTAAAACCCTATGTCATCCGAACCTATAAGTCCATTGTGATTGTCTACATGGGTTATCCGATCCGAATAATGGGGTTTTCAATGTGAATTCTTTTCAACAATTCACTCCCTTTCTCCTACATCTTTGATAAGCAAAGTTCTCAGCTCAACTGACACTATACTACCAAAAATTGATTCTTTTAGTTCACTAAATACTAACCACTGAACAAAGCTCAAGACCAAACCAGACAAAAGCTGCAAACAAGAATCATAAAACTGAAAGGTTTGAGCAAATGGGTACCTTCCTTTAGCATCAGCCTTGATGGTATTGAGCTGCCCTCGCCAATTCGCAGACAGTATACTCTGCAATAGTTCCAACCAAAAATCACACCAAAACTAATGAAAATCAATACTAACAACACAAAATTCCCACAAAACTAGAAGAGAATACAAAAAGGGTCACCTTGCATTTCTCTGCAAATGTCAACACCGTCGCCTTGTTCGTCTTCATAACCAGTTCACCTCCAAAACTGAGCAATAGGCCAAAGCTGGTCAGGGTTTTAGGGTGGGGGGCTCTGGGTATTAGAACAAACCCAAAACGCCACCGTTTCACTTAAAGGTGAAATCTTTAGTTAACAAATAGGGACCCACTTATAAAAAAGAAGCTATAAATTACAGAACGGAGAAGAAGGAGTGACGTAAAGGTCGCGACTTGGGATCTGTCTCCGGCGAACTGAACCACCGCCATGGATTCCGATCAGCCTTTCGAGCGAGAAAAGCACGTGACTTACGTGCAGATGATGTACCAGCTCCTCCCCCACCAGTACCAGACCCAAGAGATCAACCGCCTCACTCTCGCCTACTTCGTCGTCGCCGGCCTCGACCTCCTCCGCTCTCTCGACTGCGTACGTCATCCCCAATTCAAGCTCCAATACGTCGCCGTTTTGGGATTCAGTTTGTTTTTTTTTTTTTCGGTTGCTGATTTGGATTTTGGATTTTTCAGGTTGATAAGAATGCGGTAGCTGCTTGGGTTCTGTCGCTGCAAGCTCACCCTAGAGATTGTGACGAAGTTAACAATGGTATGGTTTTGAATTGAGGTTAATGGTTTTGTTTGAGATTTAATTTTGTAAATTATATGAATAAAAATTGAGTCTTTGATTTGGTGCAGGACAATTCTATGGGTTTTGTGGTTCTAGAAGCTCTCAATTTAATCAAGATGTTAATGAGGTATGGAGTCTGTACCACCATTCTTAATCTGTTTGTTTTTTTTTGGTTGTTATAGTGGAATTTTGATCAATTCAGCTAAGAAAATATGAGGATAAGTGTATGCATGAGTTAGTGATTTGGTGTGGTTAATTTTTACAGACTTCGAATTCGAGTATCTGTAACTTGGCTAGCACGTATTCTGCCCTGGCTATACTGAAAATTATCGGTTACGACTTGTCTAATGTCAAGTCTGAGTGGTTATTGAAGTCAATGAGAAACCTTCAACAACCTGATGGGAGGTATGGTGAAAGTTGTAGTTTCATAAAATGGGTTCACTTCTATTATTTTTGGGATGTTTTGAATTGGATTGATTCACTGATGATTTCAACTGAATTTGGCAGTTTTATGCCTATACATACAGGGGCGGAGACTGATCTTCGATTCATTTATTGTGCTGGTAAGAGAGGAAAAGCAGCTGTGGATTTAGTGTTTAAGTTGTTCAATTCAATATTTTTGACAATGTCGTATGAATTTAGTTGGTTGATGTACCAGCTGCCATTTGTCATATGTTGGGAAATTGGAGTGGCATGGACAAAGAGAAAGCCAAGGAGTACATCATAAATTGCCAGGTCTGTCTAGCTACTGTAGTGATCTTAGGCAGTCTATCTACTTATCTCATTACTTTTTTGTCCTCTTCACATTGTATATCTTGCTTCTAGTGTTTGATCAGTACGTTTCCGAATCTCAAATATTTATTATCACCGTATTAATACTTATACATAACCGACATTGATCTTTCAGTCATATGATGGTGGATTTGGCTTGACTCCTGGTGCAGAATCCCATGGTGAGTTGAAACATATATCTAGAAATGCATAACTATTTTCATTAGGTAGTATATGTGGTCTGGATGAATTCTTTACTTTCCTTTCAGTCCTGGAAACTTGTTCTGTAGTATTGGTATCATGTCGTTAGAGATGATATTTAACTAAGACATGCTGAATAAGTCAAAAATGCAACCAGAAATTCTAGACATATTGAGTTTTTCTCAAACACTCCTTTATTGACACACAAAGTCTTATGTTTCTCTTTGTAGTTATTGATGGTACTTGATATTTTTCCCAGGACAAGTTTTACTATAAATATTTGCATCTCATTTCAATAATGAGTTACTTGTGCTTAATCAATGTTGATGAGAACATAGCCATGTCTTTCCCTCTTTCCTTACCCCTCAGACCATTTACAGTTGGGTGTTTGTTTGTTGATATTTTGCTTGAGTCTTGTCGACGAGTAGTTACCAAAGAGGGAATAGAATAAGAACATTACCAGACATCTTGTTTTAAAGTCATAGAGTTCAACTCTGCATCTTCTCCAATGATATAATGTTCTTTCTTGTGGCACAGGTGGTGCAATTTATTGTGGTATTACATCTCTCCGGTTGATGGGGTTCCTTGAAGAGGATGTACTTTCCAAAAATGTATCGTCCTCCATAATAAATGTGCCTATGCTGTTGGTTTGGTGTTTACAGGTTTATTTTCTCCCCTAATCTCTTTAAGCATTATCAGTTTCCCAGATATTGTAAGCTTTTAGCATTCCAGCAAGTAAACAATTGACAGGCATGCGGGCTGTTTAAAGCTTTGAGAAGAACTCATCCTTTTTTTTTTTTTTTATTACCTTCCTCGCGTATGTATAAGACCAAATGCATTTGAAATCTGCAAATTAAGATTCTGGAATCAACAGTCCCTGACTTTTCCATTCTACTTGTTTAACTTTTCCGTTCTTATTACCTTTTCTCACCTATCATTCATGTATACACTGCAGAGACAAGCAGCTGATGGTGGATTCCAGGGTAGACCCAACAAGCCTAGTGACACATGTTATGCATTTTGGTATGTGGATGAATATCTTGTGGGTTTCTGGAATAGCTGGAATATAGAATTTTTGGAATTCTGTAACTTGACAAGGAATATCTGTTTGTATAGGATTGCATCAATTTTGAAGATTTTAGGGGGGCACAAATTGATTGACCAGAAAGCTTTGCGTGGATTCTTAATAACTTGTCAGTCTGAGGTGCGTTGTTTCTCTTTTTCTCATACTAACTTGTGATGATGGAATAATGCACATTTTCTTTAGATATGCCTTGTTATTACTACATATGGGGAAAAAAAAGAAAAAAACGCTATTTGACCAATCTCTTCTCACGCATGATATAAACGATATTCTGAGGTTATTGATGTTAGAGGCTCTGCTAGCATCCCTTGTGGGTTATCCTAGTATTCACTGTTTAAATATTGGAAACATCATTCATACATTATTACTGCGAGAAATACATTGAATATAAAAGGGAAGTTCATGTTCTATGGAAGCAAGTTCAGACCAATACAGTACATAAGTCGAGTACAGCGCTTGATTTGAATGGAAATTTTTCAGAAGATTAAATTCATGTGATAATATGGAAGTATGAATCTCTGTTCTATTTTCTTCCCTGCTATTGGTTACAACTCCTGACCTTTGTTCATATATGTGTTTCCATCAGTATGGTGGTTTCAGCAAATTTCCAGGGGACCTGCCAGATCTGTATCACTCGTACTATGGGTTTACAGCATTCAGCCTTCTCGAAGAACCTGGCCTCAGTTCACTCTGTGTTGAGCTAGGAATGACGGATCTTGCTGCTATAGGAATCTAAATTATTCTTCATATTCGTTTCGTTGGAGTGAGTTTCCACTTTCCACATATTCAATTGTGTAATTAACAATATATTGTCATTCATGTATTCTACAATGATCGTAAAGTACAGATTCTTAGTTATAACTTATAACTACAAATATTGCTTTTGGAAGGGCAGAATGTGAGTTACAAAACTGCCTCTCCATGGATGCAAGAGTATGCTTTCTGTATTCTCCATTGTACAATGTGATAAAGTTGGAGACGACCATTTCATATAAAT
Source organism: Fragaria iinumae (assembly GCA_009720345.1). Classification (NCBI taxonomy): domain Eukaryota; kingdom Viridiplantae; phylum Streptophyta; class Magnoliopsida; order Rosales; family Rosaceae; genus Fragaria; species Fragaria iinumae. The sequence goes on along the minus strand of CM019123.1, from coordinate 21,008,270 downwards.
GATCTAGTCTCCGAAAATTCATTTTATCAGAGCATCATTGAAACACACAGCATCATTTCATATATGTGTGTATATATACAGCCCTTCTCAGCTGCGGACGTCCGCACCAATAGTTTTGGTGTGGATTTTCATTTTTGCATCACTTTTCGATCGAATTTCCTCATCTCCACCGTCTAGTATCTAGATAATAGTGTAGATCATCTCTGTAAAATTTCAGTCAATTTGGTAATCGTTAAGGTCCTTAAAATGGCGTCTTTCTGTTACAAACATGAACGGTTCATGTTTGACAGAATTCAGTCCGTCCATTGGTTTTTCGAGTTTGAGGGCCTTAACGATTACCAAATTGGCTAAAATTTTGCAGAGATGATCTACACAATATTATCTAGATACTAGAAGGTGGAGATGAGGAAATTCGATCGAAAAGTGGTGCAAAAATGAAAATCAGCACCAAAACTATTGGTGCGGACGTCCGCAGCTGAGAAAAATCCTATATATATACATGTCCGTTCTGGTGCGGACGTCCACACTCAGCTTAAAGTGCGGACGTCCCTTCGTTCTCCAACGACGGCGCGCCTCCACCCTAGCGAACTCCAGCAGCGTTCCCGATCACTTTCTCTCCCCGCCGAATTCCAGTTTTCCGGCGAGATCACCCAAAACTTCAAATCCAATCGATCTCACCGGAAAACTGGAATTCGGCGGACTCGCCGGGGAGGGAAAGTGATCGGGGACGCTGCTGGGGTGGAGGCGCGCCGTCGTCGGAGCCGTCTAGTGGAGAACGGAGGGACGTCCGCACTTTAAGCCGAGTGCGGACGTCCGCTTTGGAACGTTTTTGTGTGTATATATATACACACACACTCACCATGACATTGTCTCATTACACAGCATGAAACTGCTAGACTGCAATCAGCTTTCTAAAACGTTATTGTAATCTAAAGTGAAGAACTGGCGCATTGCAGGCTGTTGACATTTATAGATGCCTCAAATACGCACTTGGTAAATGGTAGAACATTTGGAGAGGGTGTCTGAGGACGTATACATTAAAGTCCGAAAGCTCATGATTTCAGCCAGGAATCCATCAACATTGCCCATACAAAAGGACAGTAACAAAGTAAAAGCCTATAATGATTCTTCAAGGTGGGAATATGCACCTTTCGGCAAATTCCCACAAGGCACTTTCACGGGCATTTGCTTTGGCTTTGTTGTTTAGGTAAAAGCCTAAAGGCATCTCTCTCATTTCATCAACTTTGTCATGTATCGCAGGTGGTGTGCATCCCCATAAATTAGTTATTTGTCATGTCAGCATGTATATCCATGTTCTATGTTTATTTAGTAAGCTGGTAACTCCAGGTTTAACATTAACTAAACCTTCAACACCTATCTAGTGGGAAAAACATGCCAGAACAATATGGTCATAATGATTGTTTATGCATTTTCTTACTGATAAAGCAGGAACTAGACTTTGGTCCCAAAATGAGCCTTACGAAATTACAGCATTATTTGATGGGCTATTCTATAGTATTCTGGAGTTCCAATAAGGTGAAGATCATTAGCTCATTGTGTGTAACACTTTGAGTCCTATAGAATTTTTGGTATTTGGACAGAGACGATGAATAGTAGCATCCAGTCACAAGAAGATTACAGGAATCAGACAACTCAGGAGACATGGAGACTGGATAAAAACAAAGAACTCCAGAGTCCTCCATAGGTCCCCCACTTACAGCAGACCCATCTTTCACCATCATCTTACACAAATTGTTGTCCCCCCATTAAAATCAAATCAAGATACAATGCACTGAGGCATTACCATATTAACCTAATCCTGAAAACCCTCTAAGCACCGCTAAACAACCAAAGATAAAATCAAAAATGTAATTAATTAAGAAAAAAAGAGAAGAGGGATCACAATGGTTCATGGAGCTCTAATGTAAAGTGGGCTTCTTGTTGACTGTTGATCTGAATGCTGAAGGTGAAGAAGCTAGTGGTAGTACCTGTGAAGTGCTTGAATTGTGGTGTTGTAGATGATGAAGATGGTGATTGAGCTCCCTTTCTTTGTTCTTGTCAACAATAATGGTGATATATGATCCATCTTGATCCTCATCTTTGAAGAACTTTGACATTGGAGCTTTGCTAGCTTTACTTCTTTTTTCTTCAACAGGTCCATCAATCTTCTGAAGACCCTTCTCAGCTTGTTCCTTCAATTTCACTCTAAGTTTCTCCTCTGCTTCCTGCAAGAATTTAAACTTTGGAGGAGGTGATGACCTTATCTTGTTGAACTCTGCATCACTCTTTGATTCAAAGAGAGGAGAACTGAAACTGAATCCATGTTGGTTACGAGACTCCAAAGGAGTAAGAGGAGGTGTGAAAAGAGTTGGAGAGCCCAAAGGAGTCAAATATGGTGTCTCCACTGTGATAAGCAAATCACTCAAACTCTTACTTCTTGACCCCTTTTGACTCCTATCACCACACCTAGACTTCCCATCTTCAGATTCCAAGTCCTCCTTTGTTTCCTCCACAATTGTGAAGAGGTGTCTTGGTGGCCCATAAGCGCTCTGCAGCCTCATAAGCTCTGCATCCAGCTCATCTTCTTCAAAGGGTTTGAGCAGCAAATCATTGTTGCTTGCTGTGTGCATATGAAGCTGAAGCTGGGTATTTGGTTCATGGACAAGAGTGTCTGTGATTCTGAATGAAGAACAAAGCTGTTGGGGGCTTTGAGCCATGTGGCTCAAAGACTTGGAAGTCCTTCTCCAGCAGAACATGTAGAACACCTCCTTTGATGGACTGCTGTAGTCATCTTCAATATCTCTGTTGGTCAGCCTCTTCTTCCACCATAGCAAGTAGTAAAGCTCAGCAATTAGAGCCAAGAATAAGCAACCAAAAACCACACTCAAACCAAGTCCTACACTACTCAAAGATTTCATCTTTGCCTCCAAATCTCATCAGAAAAACCACTAAAATCACCTTTAAAGACACAACCTTTCTTCACTCTAACATTTCATCAAACACCTTCAGGAAAGTAAGCTACTAAACAGAACAGCTCCAATCTTCTATGAGAACAAGATAAAGCTCAAGAACCTAGATATTTGTTTTACCAGTTCTCTTTACTTTGCATGCTCACTACTTTACCCACAAGCTAAAACCATCACCCAAAGGCTAAAGCCCTTCTCTTTCTCTCCAAATCACACCCTTCAAATCAAATCATGATATTACAAAAGCTTCCTGCTTTTAACCAACTAAAGAGTAAAACTGGCCCAGATAGCACATTCAGTTAATAGTATGTATCAAATGGACAAATGGCTTCACTAAAACCAAAAAACAAAAAGAAAATCAAAACTTGGAGCTCTGAAATAAACAGAAAGCTATGAAAGTGGGCAAATGGCCAAATGGCTTCACTAGTTTTATGGCTGAGAGGACTCGCTTCCTTCAAGAAATGTTCACATGGGAACACAAAGACAAAGACAGTGATATGTCATTTGATTATATGCTAATGAAGCTCTCTAATTTTCCTAACTATACTCGTAGCCATAGCCCATACTCCCCATATAGGTTAGCATCTCATTTCATATTGCAGCAAATTTAGAGTAAAGAAAAATTCTGCTTTATTAATAAACTGAGAGTTTAACTATTAGATTTTCTGTACCTTAGTCTCCTGGGCAAGACTGTTTATGATTCTTCTGTCTTTGACTCCAAGTCATAATGCTAATGACCTTTTATCTTATAGAAGTGGGGTTGACACCCCATGATTAAAAGATCTTAATCTTCTGACAAATGCACATTCCCTTTCTGTTTGCACAGAATATAATATACTGCCAATCAATTTGAGACCATATACTGATGATTTATGTAACCTCAGCATATAAGATAAACTGGAAAAGGCAAAAGAATAGGGAGGATATTCATCTTGATTCTTGAGGTTCATCTTCTGCTGTTGCCTTGCCTATAGTTTGCTAGAAACAAGTGGAGGGCATTCAATAGAATCAATCCATATGATCTTATGCTTCAAGTTTGGGACCCCTGGACCATATGTTAAAAATAATTTGAGTGCATATTTAGATACCAAACATATATTATTCTGATAGACATGTAATTGTGTACCCTAAAGAAGTGCAATAAGTCATACTAACAGATCATAGATCACCAGAAAAATCACTTGCAGCCCTTATTAAAGACATCAATACTCGCTTCAGAAAAGAAAGACATCAATAGTTTTGGGCTTAGGGTCTATGCGGAATTTTTCATCACAGGCTTTAGAGCAAGAGATAATGGCTACTTGACCATAGCAGAGCCAAGTTTAGGGAGTTAGGCCCAATGTCTATGCACATCTCCTCACCAGGAGATCTGTAGGGCAAGGTTGAATGTTTGCTGCCCTATTTCACTGATGACAATAGATAACACAAAAAATATGAACAAACAATGCAATCTAACAATGAAATCTTTAGGAATGTTCCCTAAAGTTTTATCCTTTTCTTACGAAATTCGCTTCCCTTCATGGTCATCGAGTGAATAACCTATAAAAGGAAGACGGAGTTATCGAGAAAATAGAAAGTGTTTGCAATATGCAACTAGTTCAACATTCTCAAAATACCAACTCAGTAGATACAAGCTCGTATTAGTTTAGATTTTGCCTCTTCTTCGTCATTTCGAGAGCGGATCATCGATGAGATCGGCTCTTGCTTACAAGTAGCCATGTCGGGGAAAGCACTCTACATGTTTCATTATGTCATACACTCAAGTTGGTGTGTCACATTATTTGGATCTTAACACAAGCAACTCCCACAAATGAGCAAGTACTGATATTAAAGGAGGACGATTTCTGCTTGTTTGATATTCAATTAACACAAGCAAAATGGAATCTTAATAACCTAAAGTACTGGTTATATATGAAAGCTGCCACGGACGGCCCTATATGGACACACCACATGTGACATATATATGAGGACTAACTAGAAAAAAAAACATGCTAAGCGAAGCTGCCTAGCTATCACTTATCTTCTTGTTTAATAATTTCCAACCTTTTAGTCACTGATGTAGATGATTAGGGTCTCAATTATACAATTCCATTGGACTAATAAGGGTCCAGGTTACAGCCTAAAACCAGAAAACACTCGACTTATAGTGAAGGTACTATCCGGTACATTATCAACTTCAACCATCAATAGTTCGTCCAAATACAAAAACAAAGAAACAAGGATTAATAAGATTATTTTCCTTGAGGTGTTGGAGTTGTTGTAATAGCGGACACAAGCAGCGTTTGGGTGACTGCTAAAACACGATGTTATTGATGAAGTGTAATTCGGGACCTAGAAGAGGCTCTAGCACAATTTGCCGAGCTTGTGTTTCATATTCAATCCATTCAATAGTTCTTTTTTAATTGTTTACCAAAATAAAGGATCATGTGAGAACATTATTTAGTGACGATACTGATTCTTCACGATTCAGTTATACGACACTATTATTGGTCGTGTGTAAGAGATTACATATATCTACTTATACGACACAATCTTATTCGATCAGAATTCCTGTACAATAAACATAATCTATAAATTGTATATATAACTCCGAAAATATCTAGAGATCAAGTGGCGTGAGGCCCAACTAATGATTTTGGGGTTATCAAATAAGGGAGGTGGTGTGGTGTTGTGATAAGTAGTCTTAGGACTTTGGGTGTGAACGGTGGAGCACCGTGTCTTCTTCTTATCTTGATCACTTTTGATGATACGTGGCTATGATAAGCTCCCAAGTCCCAAGTCTGGTTCACGCCGTCAGTATTTCCTAACGGCATTGTTGTTGACTGGTAGTCGTCCTCAACTCAACGTGTGTCAAGCTGTGTCCCCCCAACCATTCCACTACTTTGTACGATTCTTCTTTGTTTTTTGACTTTTTCCATATTTATTTTCTTTTCTTTTATTTTCATTTTTGTTTTTATAAATGAACTCAATTGTAAAACAAAAAACCCTAGGCTACACAGACCCAGTTATACACTCAACTCCTGTTAACATCTTAGACCAGATGCTACACGACCTAACCTCAGCTAGATGACTTATCAACGAGAGTTGATGCATTGAGATGCATATATTTTTCGCCATATGAGCGATCTCTATTCATAATATATGTTTGTTGTTTTAACAAAACAAAATGATAACAATTTAGGACCAAAATGTCATCAATAATTTTTCCGACCTGTTTACTTTGATTGGAAAAGCAGCCCAAAAAGAAACATTTTAATCACATTAGTTTTTTTTTTTTAAATAACGCATAAAAGTATTTAAAAATCATGATAATACCTTAAATGGCTAATGTGTCGTCATCTCAAGCATTCAAACTGATTTAACGGTTAAGATCGGCTTACGTAGTAGCGCACTAGGGGTAATTCCCGGGTTCCGGGTCGGGTCGTACTCACAAAGGTCCAATTCCAATTGAGACGCCTGTTTTGACCCATTTCGGGCACATAATTCACCGCTACCGTTATCTAAACGTCGTTAAACGCAGATGTCAACCGGTGCAGGTCTCTTCTCACTAACTCCGTCTCTTTAAACGGACTCCGTTATCTCCACCCCCTCTCTCTCTCTCCCTCTCTTTCTTTCTCTCATTCTCTCTCAGTTTTTGAGGCTCTGATTGCAATTTCCTCTGTAGCTCTTGGTTTTCCCAAAGCTTCCTCTATAGGTAAACCCTCGAATGTCTCTTCGATTTTTTGTTTATTCATTTTGGGATATTTTTTGGGTTTGTTTTTGATTGATTTTATTGCTTTGGATATTTATATTCTCATGTACATTTTGGGGATTTTTTTTTAGGGTTTTTTGTGGTTCTGGGTCGGTTTGTATGGTTGATTAGACGGTGGGAATATGAAATATATTGGAATATAGGATCTTTGAGAATCATGGGTGGTTTTGATTCTGGGGATTTTGAAGAAAGTTTGAAGCTTTTTGTGGAACTGAGATGTGTGGTTTTGTGAAAGTTAGTTTCTTTGTTGTGTGGAAGTGAAATAAATGATGGAATTGTTTAAAGCTTTGTTTTGGTTTTTTGGGTTTTGAGTTTTGAGTTTTGATTTTGTGTGAAGCAAGTTAAGGGATGGGGGTTGTAGTGGATATGATATTATTGGTTTTGTGAGATATAGTTGTGATTGAGTTTTGTTGATTTGTTATGGATTTCAGGTTGTTCTTGTTTTGGGATTGATTGTTGTGCTTCAATGTGGTTTGGGATTGAGTGATGGGTCTGGAACTGTTTGGATGATTTGTTTGTGGGTGTGAGTCATAAGGAGCTTTCCTTTGCGGATTGTGTGACGGATCTGCACTGTTTGTTTGTTCATTTTGGTGTGTTAAAGATGTTTGTGAGGTGACTATGTTTGAATAGTGGGTTTATGACTTGTAACCCAAAAGCAGGAGAAGGAGTTGACTGATTTGTGGAGAACCATGGGGGAAGCTCTTCTCACTACTCTGTCCATTGAGAATTCTCATCATTTGTCTACATTGTTGTCGATGGATTCGGGTTCTTTGGCACATGATGAGTTGGAGAGAGAGATGAATCGGACTTTCATACTTTCCCGCCCTCCTGATATTAATCTCCCATTGCTGTCTGAACCAAGCCCGCCTCCTCCCACATGGAATGATCCATGTGACATCTTAGACGTAGGCCTCAGTTCTCAAGTTTATGAGGCTGAGACAACAATCAGTCTCCCCAAAGTCGCAAAGAAATGCAACAAGAGACTCGACAGTGTTTGGGGTGCGTGGTTTTTCTTTAGCTTCTATTTCAAGCCTGTTTTGAACGAGAAGTCCAAGGGCAAGATCATTCGGGACAGTAATGGGGTGTCAGGGTACGACAAAACAGACTTGCAGCTAGATGCTTTCTTGGTGCAGCATGATATGGAAAACATGTACATGTGGGTTTTCAAGGAAAGGCCTGAAAATGCATTGGGGAAGATGCAGCTGAGGAGTTACATGAATGGGCATTCCCGCCAAGGAGAGCGCCCCTTCCCATTTAGTGTGGACAGGGGTTTTGTGCGGTCTCATCGAATGCAGAGGAAGCACTACAGGGGTCTATCGAACCCACAATGCGTTCATGGGATTGAAATTGTTAGGACACCCAATCTCATGTGTCTTGATGAGGAAGAGAGGAAGAGGTGGACAGAGCTTACAGGCCGAGATGTAAACTTTTCTATTCCAATTGAAGCAAGTGATTTTGGTTCTTGGAGGAACATACAGAATCCTGAATTTGAGCTTGAGCGGCCTGCCCCTCCATCAAAGAACAATATAAATTCTCACCAGAGAAAATTGCTTGATGGTACTGGTTTGAATTTGTCAACTCAGCCATCAGACCATGGAAACAGTGATGGAATGGACCTGTCACCAGTCTCCAATAAGAGGAAGAAGGAACTCTTTCCGCATGGAAATGACAATGATTGCTGTTTACCCAATGGCCAACATTTTGACAGAGTTTTGGATGGCAAGATCCACACAGATGAGTCATCCTGGTTTAATGAGTTTAGTGGGGCAATGAAGAACGCATCTGGGCCGGTTACAGCTGCAAAGTCTATCTACGAGGACGATGAAGGGTTTTTGGTCATTGTCAGCTTGCCTTTTGTAGATCTTCAAAGGGTTAAAGTTACTTGGAGGAATACTAATTCACAAGGGATTGTAAAGATATCTTGTGTGAGTACAGCATGTATGCCATTCATTAAGAGACGTGATAGAACATTTAAGCTAACAGATCCAGCACCGGAGCACTGTCCTCCTGGGGAATTTGTCAGGGAAATTGCTCTGCCTACCCGCATTCCAGAAGATGCTAAACTGGAAGCCTATTGTGATGAGACGGGAACGATGCTCGAAATTATGGTGCCCAAACATCGTGTCGGACCAGAAGAACATGAGGTCCGTGTGTGCCTCCGCCCCTCTCCCTGGAACGATAGGGAGCATTTGTTGACATGAAGGAGGCATTAAGATGACAGATGCAATAAACATTTTTTTTTTTTTTCTGGTTCATTGTTTTTTTAACTTGATTCCGCCGAGGAAATCTATTGGAATGAAATCTGATTTTTTTTTTCTTTTAGAAATTTTAAACCCCTAGAAAAAGAAAGAAAATATTAGCATCCTTTTTTCTTTTCTTTTTACCATACTATTTATTAAATTGATGTTGATTCATATAGATGGTTTGTTATGTGTCTTAAGTCGTATTAGCTACGTCCTTTCCTTGTAGCTTTCACTGAATTTTACAAGTCTGCATTCCCATATTGTGCTTGGATTGAAGGTTCTTTGTATAAATGAAATACGTAAGTGTACTGCATTTTCCCTTTGGAGTTCCATTCGCCTATTTGGCTGTGTATAACAGATTAACTGATAGTTTGATTTTATAAATATGACACTAGCTTGTGTTGCGGGAAACTGCTGGTGATTTTTGTGCTTTAAGGAGTCTTTGCGCTTGTACATATCTTTGAACAATCCTGCACAGAATGGGAATATAGACGGTCTCCTCTGTACTTGTTCATATTTTTTTCTGGGAATTTTCATTTGTTTATATTCTAAATGATTGCAAACTAGAAATAAAGCATACTGAAAGAAAGCCAAGGCAAAACTCCCCTTGTTGTTCTTGACTTCAAGATGAGTAAGATGCAATAGACCATGCAGGTTGACATAATATCAGAACATATAAATGAAAAGCTGGCCCAGAGAGCATGCATTACTGCTGCAACTATGTTATGAACTAGGTTGAATACTGGTGCAAACTGCAAAGCAAATGATCATTAGCCGTAATCCCAGAAACTCATTCGACTGATGTAGTCCGAAAAATGCGTCCGAACCCTTTCTACTTCAGCTTTCTTAGCATGATATCCATGGCAAGTCTCCACAGCCAGTCTCTCCTTCATGGCTGGATCAATGGTAGTAATTGATGATTTCCAATGGGGTTTGGCCCTGATGGAACTTTGTGAACATTCTTAACAGCAATGAGCTTCCTGGAATTGAGCTGTTATTACAGAAAACAAGAATATTGGTCCATCATTTTAAGTTTTTAACTAAAATGTTTACTGAGTTGACATAACAGATGCAAAATATTCAACATCAGTAGTAGTAGTAGCTAACATGTGTTTTCTGGCCACCAAACTCTTTCTAGCTGGTGCAGTGTCAAGATCAAGTTCTGCAACAAGAATTCGAAAATAAATGAGCGAGTATACTAACTTGGCTTTTGATTTGCACACCAACTTAGAAAAATATCGAAAATCTTGCCTACAAGTCTATAACTACTGTATACAAACATCATATTCTGGCATTCAATCTATCACGTAATCACACATAGATAGTTTTGTGAGAGGGATGATGTATACAACAGTTATAGGAAAGAACATGTCTAAATTTTAGCAAAATACCAAGAAAGTTGATAAAGTCTTGCCTGCAGACTCTGCATCTATAGCCAGATTGGCAGTGGAATGACCTGGTAGAGTAGCTATAAGCAGAAGTATTGCAAAAACAAAGAATACTTCTTTTCTCTTCATCTTTGGCTCAATTGTCTCTCTTCTGCATAGGAGGATTGGAAATGCTGCAGGGCTACACTTATAACTGATTCACATATCCACTAATCATATCTTTGTTTGAATATATTGAAATCCCATCATAAACCTGTCTGGGAATCCAATGCGCACACACACACACACACACACACACACACACACACACACATATATATATATATATATATACAAATTCAATCATTCAAAGTTAATAAGCAGCTTGTCATTTTGTTGACCTTTCATTTATTCCATATCTAGTACTGAATTGTCCTCCATATGTGACACAAAGCTATCCTCTCCTGCTCTGTCAACATCTACAGTACCAGAACAGAGAATTGCAGTTGAACCCAACTTACTAGTCGATGAGTGCCCTACTTAGAGCAGGAGACCTTTCACCATAGCAATGATGATACATTTTTCAATGAGACAATTTGTAATGAATTAGTACCTGTTAATATATATGGAACAAGATTTTGTGTCTGGTGTATAGTAGGGTGGATCTTGATTATATTCTGATTTGGATAACTTTTCTTTGCTAAAAGTTTTTTGGCTTTTCTCCTTTGAAACCTATTATGCTTGTGGTTGAAGTTATTCCTCTAACCCTGCTAGCCAGCTTGATTGCTTGAATATAAACATGTAAAGCTGATACAGTTACCAATTTTGTGTGAGAGAGAGGTTCCATATCAAAAATCTGAACCCTTTTTCACTTGGCTGCATTATTAACCATCTTGTACTGTCAAATGCCACTAAGGTTTTCCCTTCCTGAAATCTATTCTTTGGCCACATTTGCAACAGTTGAGCATTCTTGCTAATACCTGCATTGATATCCAACAACTTCCTCATAATTAAACTGAAGTTGTCTTATCCAAATTCTGATAGTCTTTAGTTCCTACTCGTGGAATTATCTGAAATTTTTTTCACATGCAGGCATTGATCAGTGGCATGAGTTTTCCTTGCTTGCATAATTGCATTGTAGAACTTTCCTCAGTCACTCCGAGCCACTTTAGTGACATTTTGCAATGAATATTTTCGTGGTAAGATCTTTAAAACAGAAGAGAATAAAACCTTTGCCGATAAATATACTCATCACTATAAGTCTCCCAATATCAGAAGGGACAAGCTTTTGCCATTGTACTGTTCGTCAGTCACACAAAAGGAGGGCACACTAAATGGAACTCGACGATTAACCATAAATGGAAGGACACACTTGCCACTATTCTATTTTCTTCTTTGGTCAGCCTCATGCGACCTTTGAGGCAGTGAACTATACTATGCAATATGGAGATCATATGGCCTCTACAGATGACCAGATATATTCTTCCCCCATATATAGAGAAAAGAAGACCCTCCACTCTGGCTGAGCTGAAAGCCTGAAAACCAGGACTAAATGAGTATCATACATTGATATAATGCAAGTCTACACAATGGGAGGTCAAATCCAATTATACACCAAGTCACCAAGACAAGCAATGCCATCAGGCTCATACTTTTTCTCTGTCTAGATTCTTATACTCTTGACCCTTGAGCAATATTGAATCCACCATTGAAGGCAGTGATGCATATACAAACGATCATAGAGTGAAGTTAGCAGACGAATACGCATGTATTAAAGAGAGGTGGGTATTATTGCTCGTATGCTCTACTTGCAAGTTCCATGTGAAAAAATTTCAGACCAATCTACGACTACCAACAAGAATAAAGCGATCCCACGTCGCAATTCTTAAATCTCCTACCACATTTGGTGGTGCTTCGGTGCCAGCATAGACACATTTTTTGTCATGTCAATGGTAGGGATACAAGATCCTTTAGGAGAAACTGATAAAGAGTTGAAGACTACTCTATCTTGTAGCTACAAAGTTGTAGGTAGTGTGTTGGTTTTGTTGGAGGAATTGTAGAGTTCTAGTTACCGTAAAAGAACTAGAGGTTTGTCGTTCAAAAGTATTTATCTCACATTTTTTCAGTTGAATTTTCAGCTCTTTTGATCTAGTTCAGAGCATTCATCTTAAAACTTCTCATTCCTTGATGACCTCAAGTCACATTAGAGTCAAATTTAAGTTGAAGTTAACAGTAGAAAAAAACAAAACCTAACTTGTAGCTCATCAATTTTCGGATGGTCGCACAGTATACATATTACAAAAAGTACATCAGTCTAACCCTAAACTATACATGTCAAATAAGAAGAATGTAATTGTATAGCATTGCAACACAATGTAACATTCTACAATGTGATCTCATCTTTGTTTACTCAAATTATAATATGACATGTACATTATACATTGTACATATACACTCAATTGGCTTGCCCTCAAAATTAGGATTAACTCATAATCTATGAAACTTATCCATAGTTCTATACAAAAACCAAGTTGATATAGGGATGGGAACATGTCACACAAACAATGAAGACTCTCGTCCCCATTCCTCCCGGCCCTTTCCTAATACAATACCGATTACTTAAGAACAAAAACTTTCCCATCTTCGATTCTGTTTTTGAAACTTGTCCATCTCAGGTTCAACATGGACCCGAACTTTTGTATAAGAATAAAAAAGATAAGTATCAGTACACCTATGTATTTTATGTTGGTGGTATCCCTAATACAAATTGGACCTAATGGGTCGGCATTGGGAAGCATTCACATAAAGACCCTCTCTCTGATCGTTTGGTTGATTTGAAACACAAGAGAGTTCCGTAAACCTTTATAAATTTCCCTTAATAATTTGTTTTGCCTCATCAATTTGGTGCTCTCTCTCTTCTCTATAAAACCCAACACCCTTTTCTATGTTTTAATCCCTCACACCCCAAAAAACCAGCCATCCCTTCTCCTCCTCCGTTTTCTCCTCTCTCAATGGACGCGCCTGCCTCCCAAGCCAGTCTCCTCCTCCAAAAACAACTCAAAGGTCTCAAACCCAACCATCCCCTGTTTTCCTTTTTCGTTTTTCGTTTCTGGGTTTTTGTAAGATTGTTTTAATCTCTGTTTGTTTGTTTTTGGTGTTCATGTAGATCTTTGCAAGCACCCAGTTGATGGATTCTCGGCTGGTTTGATCGACGAGTGTAATATCTTTGAATGGAACGTCACCATTATTGGTCCCCCTGATACTCTCTAGTGTGTATTCTTGAAACCCGAAAGCTTTTTTCGTGCTTCTATCATGTGTTTGTGTTCAAAGTTTGATTCTTTTGGGTTGGCTTTGATTAAAGATTGTTGTTTTGGTTTGTAGTCTTGTGTTTTCTGCATGCGGGTTTTATGATCATTGTTTGGGATAGAAGAAGTATTGAGTTTGTTGATGCATGTTATGTGGTTTTGGTTTATAAGGGTAATCTTGGCTATTATTGATGGTGTTAAGTAGTTGTGCATTAGCCTGTGATCACAATCTTCGTTCTTTTTTGAATATTTGTTATGTTCTGTTGGGTCAATGAATATTTAGCTGACCCAATTGGTTGTTTTTGCGATTTCAATTTGCAGTGATGGTGGTTTCTTCAATGCCGTCATGAGCTTCCCATCTGATTACCCAAACAACCCTCCTACAGTGAGGTTTACCTCAGAGATATGGCATCCTAATGGTAACTACTTGTCATCTGTGTATTGTTGTTTTAGTTTGATTCTATGTTGCCTTTCGCACTCTAGTTCATTAAGGGGTCAATGTGCCATTTCATGAATGTTTCTGTATGATATGCAGTTTACTCGGATGGAAAGGTTTGCATTTCAATTCTTCATCCCCCTGGTGATGATCCTAATGGCTACGAGCTTGCAAGCGAGCGGTGGAATCCAGTCCATACAGTATGTGCTTAACTTGTATCGTGTCCTGTTATATATTGTTTGTTGTGTATCGCTGGAATGAAAGGCATGTTTTATGGTTTCACTTGTTTAGTTGTAGACTTGTAGTCCTATCAGGACAGTGTTTTGAGGTTTACATCTATCTGACCTTCATACAAACACTAGAGCAATTCTTTAGGATTGACCATCTGATGGCAGTAATTAGTTGTAAGGAATGAACATTGGATTCTAGGATTTTATGCATTAAGCTTGGAAAAGGGTTGAGACTCATTATTTCAAGCAGAGATTTAAGCTTCAAGTCTTAGTGTTTTAGGTGCTGATGGCAAAGTTGGGCTGGTTGGTAGAATTCTAAGGTATTGCTCTGTTGTTGAGACCGAGTTGTTCTTATACGAGATACTGTCATCAATTTTCTTGAAACTGGACTGCAAGAAGCTAAAGCAGAGAGTCAATAGGGCAGCTTGGTCTCAATATATTGATAACAGTATCATGTCCAAGATGACACAACGGTCTCTTGCAAGTCATTAGACTCATTATTTCAAGCTGAGATCTCAGCTTCAAGTCTTAGTGTTTTAGGTGCTGATGGCAGAGTTGGGCGGTGTTCTAGGATTCTAAGCTATTGCTTTGTTGTTGAGACCAGGTTGGTCTTGTAGAAGATTCTGTCATTAATATTCTGAAAACTGGGCTGCAAGACGCTGAAGCAGAGAGTCAATAAGGCAGCCAGCTTGGTCTCAGTATATCGATAACAGAGTATTGTACAAGATGACACACTGTTCTCTTACGAGTCAATAGGGTTACTTTAACAGAAACTTGCTAATGTAGGTAGGAGACCACCTTTTTACTTTGATTGCTTCTGATGCACACCATCTTGGTCAACAGTTAGTTGGTTACTTGGTTTACATTTATCCAAGCAATATAACCAAGTACTGGTGGATTCTGTTTTACATGCACAGATCACAGTATATGTTGCATCTTCATTGTTATTTGAATGTAGTAAGTAGTAACTTTGCTTTACTATTCCCCTCTTATTGTAGTCTCTACTGACTGATTTGTTCATCTGCAGGTTGAGAGCATTGTGTTGAGTATAATATCAATGCTTTCAAGCCCTAATGATGAGTCTCCTGCAAATGTTGAAGCTGCGGTATGTGTTGCTTTGTTTCTTTGTCATATCTTCCTTTATCAACTATCAATTGTCTGTTACTAATATTGGGGTTCAGTATAGATTTGTAAAAGAACGAGGTAGAAATACAACACTTCTTTTCTGGAACTTAGTACCCTGTTGTTAAGATAGTTTCCGGACTATATCTTCAATAGTTCCTCATATATTCACAGATGCCAATGTTTGCATCAGTAGTACACCCCAAATTCTAACTGCCAAAAAATCGTAAAACTGTTTGCTTAAACATCATTGTTTCTAATGCCGAACAGGCATGGACGCGATAGTTTGGAATGATAGTGTACTGGTTAGTCACATATATTATTTTAGCTATGTAGTATCCTGACATGTGTTGGAATTTTGTTTATTGTGTTTGTCAGAAACAATGGAGAGAAGATAGAGACGGATTCAGGAAGAGAGTAGGTCGCTGCGTGAGGAAATCACAAGAAATGCTATAACCCATCACATAACATCCAGCCAGAAACGCTTTTTTGTTAATCATGGAGTGAGCTGTTTGCAAGTAGATCACTCGATTCCATTTTCTGTTTTAGATTTGGTCGTCCGAAACTGCTGTTTTGTTACTAGTTCAGCGATGAGAATTGGATATTTATATAAGGCCTTTTTATATGTTTGAATCTTCTGTGCTCTGTGTTTTGTCTTCAAAATCTTAAGCTAACTGGGAACTATGATAGATCGGTACGGATATCTATACCAAACTCTCTGCGTATGACCTTTTTCTCGTGTTTTCCGGGAAAAGTCCTCCGGCTTGAAGAGTGAAGGTAAACCCCATTTGCAATGCTTGCTATGGAGATCGAAATTCCACCATAGGCATTCAAAGGGAATGGAACAGCAGTTATAATCTTTGATATAGAAAGTGAGAAGTTGTTTATCTTATGTTTATACACCAGTTAAAATCTTTGATATGAAATTGCATTTTCTTGCAAACTACACAAGAAAGTGAGAAGTTGATCCAGGTGTCTGAAAATTTAAGGGACCATGGATTTCTGGAAGACGAGAGAAAGAAGAATGTGAAAGGCGAGAATTTTAGGGACCAAAGAGGAGCTTACATGAAAATGGATTTCTCCCAGTATAATGACTGTCACGAGAATGCCATTGATGCTATCATCATGCTTTCGAACACGACGTGCATGAAATCATTAAAATCATTTTCAGTACGATTATCAACCTCCATCTTTATGCAGGTCTATTATCATTCATATAACATGATGTGATTATGAATGAGATATGTATGTTATCACGTACAAAACTTACCCAAAACCTTTGCTGTTTATGGAATATATATAGTTTTGGCTGTTTTGGTGAGGGAGAGTGGAAAATGGACGGGTCATAATTCAGATTCTATAGTATGTTTTGAGATATCGGCGGAAATTAATTAAATTTATCATTTTGATTTTCGTAAAAGCTATTTTCTTACCTATCTTGTAATTAGGACTAATTTCAATTAAGCTTCCATCACGTAGACCTTTTTGTACACTATAAAAGTAGGCCTATATAAAAGCATTAATATTTATAAGTGAGATTCAAAGGAATAATGCGATTGATTTTCCTCCTTCCTATATAAATCACCGTTACATTTCCAAAATTGTACAAGTTTTCTTATGATTAACTGTAGGAATAACATATATACTCCTTACAAAAATGTAATGCTGAAAATGACGGATTCATTTATGAACTAAAAAGTTGAGAGAAACGCTCATTCATTATTGTCAATTTTATTAAAATAAAGTTATACAATTATAAATATCATGTAGAAATGAACAAACTCAATTCTTTGAAGTACAATTCGAAGATTGTACTCATAAACAACAAAAACTACAACATTAAGTCGAACAAGGGGCAATAGTAATGGAATAGCTAAACAATTTTCTTTGTCACCAAATGCAAGTTATGTATGAAATCCAAAAGTCATTTGTGGAATTGATTTATTTTTTCACAGCAACAGAAAGAAAAAGAAAAAGAAAAAGAAAAAAGGTAGAGGAAGCAGAGCAGCAGAGGAGAAAGGAAACAAAGTTGAGAAAGAGTAAAGCAAAGCCCCCACACTACTACTGCTGGCTGCTGTCTCTCATGTCTCTAGCTCTTCTTGTTTATCATCTCCAATTCTCCATCACTCTTGTCTCTCTCTCTCTCTTTCTTTTGAGCTTTTAGAGCTTTTCCTCCTCTCTTTTCTCACTCTCTCACACTTTCCCTCTCCCATCTCATCAGCAGGCCTTATCCCAATTCCCATGGAACCAGTCTCCTCATCCTTTCCCGTGACTACCCCTCTCCCCTTTCCACCCTCAAAATCCCCATGACCCTTCTCTATTCTATTCTTCTCCTCAACCACCACCATGCGCTCCTCCGCTCAGCCCCAAAACGGCGGCGAAAACTACCCAATCCACCACCCTAACTTCCACTCCACCGTCTCCCTCCGCAAGCTCCGCCGCTTCAACTACCTCATCCTCCTCTTCCGCATCGCCGCCTTCAGCTCCTCCCTCGCCTCCTTCGTCTTCATGCTCTCCGCCTCCCGCTCCTCCGTCCCCTCCTCCCCTCGCTGGTACCACTTCGACGCCTTCAGGTATTTGGTCAAACCTCTTCCTTGTGTTTTCAAATTAAAGATTCACCTTTGGCGGAAAAACAAAAGCACCAGTTCGATTTCGCTGAATTTAAGCAAAAACCATGGCAGATTGGTGGTGGGAGCGAACGCGATAGTGGCGATGTACTCCCTCTTCGAAATGGTGGCTTCAGTTTGGGAGATTTCCAGAGGCGCCACACTCTTCAGCGAGGTGTTACAAGTCTGGTTCGACTTCGGCCACGACCAGGTTTTACTCTTTAGAACATTTTCGATTTTTGAATTTAAGTATGATTGTGGCAGAGGGGATTAACGAGGAGGTGGTGGGCTTGTCTAGGTGTTCGCGTACCTGCTGCTCTCTGCGGACTCGGCGGGAACGGCGCTGGCGAGGGTTTTGAAAGGGATGGACACGTGTACGGAGTGGAGCGCGTTCTGCATAGAGACGGACATTGCGATTTCGTTGGGGTTCGTCGGGTTTTTGTTTCTGGGCTTTTCGTCCGTGCTCTCGGGCTTTCGGGTCGCCTGCTTCGTAATAAAGGGTTCTCGTTTTCATCTCTAGAGAGAGAGAGAAAATATTTGGGTGCGTCCGGGTGCTGGGAGCTTTACTGTGTCCCGTACTCTGATTTGTTCAGAAGGGATTGATTGATGTGACGTGTATGACGTGGGGCCCAGTAGTGGGCGTGGGCGTGGCCGTGTGGGTTAGTTTTTTTTTTTTTTTTTTTTTCAAGTGACCAGAGGCTGATGATGATGATGAGCAGCGTGAGCTGTGTGTAAATAGGAAGGAGAGTCATGTATTCTTTATGCATTTGCAGGTTTGCTAGCTACTCTTACTCGATCTTATAGGGCTTCATTCCCTTTGTTTAGAGATCAAAGAGTTGCTGGTGATGCGAATTCGAAAGAACTTGAAATTTTAATTGAATCGATAGGCGGAAACACCATTAGATCGCAAACTCTACGAGTAGCACAATGTTGTCTGTGCATCTAATGCTACATGCTTGGGATTTTAGGACGATTGGTTTAAAGATCAGTATAAGTCAGAAGCACATATGGAATTAGAAGTGAGAGGACATAATAGGAAGCTGATAAATGTTAAGGTAGTACTAAAAGTTCAAGTTTTCTAACAAAAATCAATGATACATTGTATCAACTAGGTCCTTTTGGAGGTCATTTGGTGTGTCTCCATTAGCAGATACAATATCAGGTCACCATACTCTCAGTTGCCTTCATATTTTGGGTCCGCCGTCACGTAATGATGAGCAATGACCAGGAGAAATATGAACATGCCAAGAACGTTGGCTATTATGCCCAATTGATAATCATCAATCATCTGTAGAAAACAAACATAATTCCTTCAATTAGCCGTACAATACAAAACATCACAGCACTAAATCAGAGTACGGCAACAAATGTGCATTACACAGAAATGGAGAACACAGTGCTATCAATGCACACTGCACAGAAGCAGACAAAGGTACTGAGGTCTGAGAAAGCATCCTCAGATATCAACTTTCAGTCAAATATTCTCTAACCTAAACTGAACAAATTGTAAACTATTAACATATCTGCGTTCAGATTGATAGGCTACCATTGCACCTTGAGCCATTGTAAACATCAAAGCCTCAGC
Source organism: Fragaria iinumae (assembly GCA_009720345.1). Classification (NCBI taxonomy): domain Eukaryota; kingdom Viridiplantae; phylum Streptophyta; class Magnoliopsida; order Rosales; family Rosaceae; genus Fragaria; species Fragaria iinumae. The sequence continues at coordinate 20,988,659 of CM019123.1, read as the reverse complement.
AGAGGCATCTTCAGTCATAACGGGAATATATTCCTGTATCAGGCCTCTTTTGGATGCATATATTCAATCCTATCATTTCCTTTTTCCTGCTTCTATTTGTCGAAATCATATTATTTTCCAGAACAGTCTCGAAAAATAAAGTCACTCTACATGATCATGATTTAGCATCAATAAAAGTCACATTCTGTATTCTCTGTCATCCCAGTATCTCACATACAATCAAGGGTATTTCAAGTACTTCCAAACAAGTGATATGCAATAAGGCAGACACAAGTAATCTGTAACTATCATGAACAACCAAGTACCTAACATTATTTAGCTACAATTGGCTCACTAGTTATACATTACTAAAAGTCACCAATGAAGATAGGCATCTCCAATCTCTTATTGCGAGCATATGCTGTTTGTTTTTAAGATATAGACTTTCTCCGGGCATCTTAAACTCTTTTGGATACCTAGGCATCAATGATAACAATTACCACTCTCACTCCAGATACCTTAATGTTGTGTCATCATCACTATACATGAAGCTAAAGCATAAGCCCATATCTAAGCACAGGACAACGTAATCAGAATCACTCAGTTCTCACTTATCCAAACTACTTAGCAAACATATTCACGGACCCCAAAATGTATACAACTCACAAAACATCATTGTCAGCACAAAACTAGCAGTGTAAGTGAAAACAAAAACTCTAAATTGTCTTTCAGCGAGAAATTTAGCTCATCCACATAAAAACAAGACCCGAAAAATGGAAACAGGCATGATCACAGTGGGATTCGAACCCACGACCTTTAGAGTCGGAGTCTAACGCGATATCCACTCCGCTATGTGACCTTAAGGTGCTGTTTCCTCCTACATTTTCGCCTATTTACCACTCCCAATCGCTACCCTCCACCGAAATCTCACAGAAACTACCAACACTTCTTAGGGTTCTACACTAACAACATAATACAAAAAATAATTGGTATTTCAATTTAGCTAAACGTGATTCCAGAATCCAAATACATGATGTGAAATTATGAGCGATTGAGAAGTGGGTATTGATCAGAATGGTGTGTGCGAGTGAGATCTGGGATTAGATAGAGAGATGGAGTTACCTTGGCGAAGATCAGACGCGAAAACGAGGAGAGGCGGGAGCAGATCTTCGATGCGTAGACCAGACTTGTGTGAGTCGCGAGTGAAAGCTGAGAAGAAGTGAAGAACCGCGGTTTTATTCAACTACTGGCTCCGACCCGAAAGAAGTAGAGCAGTTGGACTATTTTTGGGCTGGTACTCCTCTCAAAAAAAAAAAAAAAAAAAAAAAAGAGAGTAATAGGTACATTAAAGCGAAAGGAAACACTGTCCGAGCAGAGAAGTAAAATTTTGATATCTTAATTTTGAAAAATTTGTATTTTACGTACTTAAATAATGGTATTTGGAACCGTTAGCTCTGTTAGAAAACCTAATGGTAAGCATATTTTAAAGGTTATTTTTGTCATTTTTCATTTTGATTATTTTGTTTTCCATAAACATTTTTTTTTTCAACACATTGTACTTAACATTACTAACCTCACACTCTTTTTTCTTTTAATCAAACAATAATGCAATTTCCTCATACCATAACTCTTAATTTTTCTTAATTTTTCTTAAACATGAGATTCATACGGTAACACATGTCAACAAAAAAAAATGGTTTCAAATCAAACCAATTGAGCAAAGTACTAATAAACCCGCCTCTTAAATTAACTTAAATATTGTAAGTTTCCAGGACTCCATTCCTCACAAGAGCAGGACCAGTCCACCTGAGATTGCCAAAACCAATTGACCCCAACTCATATTTCTATAAGAAGATTGATGAGGCACTTTGAGCATACGCTTCTGATGAACACATAACCAGCAGAGCCATGAAAACCACAAGAAGTTCCATTGTTCAAAAAATTGAATGATACTTTTCAGAATCTGACCGGATTCTCCACGTTCCTCAAGCAAAGGAACTCAGAGAGAAATTGGGTTATCCAAATTCCTGAACTCACACCCATTTGATTCTGCGTACCTTATCACTTCCTTAGTCTGATGCATCCTTTAATTCACACAAACTCCTAACCATCCGGCTGCAAAACCCCATTGAAATGCCTGATTCTCACCAACCCATTTAAAACAGCATTAGGTTCTAACTTCAGGCACCAATTTACACTCCTTCATCAACCTCACAACCACAACAGCATCGATCCAACACTCTTATTTTGCACATAGTTCTACACCAACAAATCAAAACCCAAACTCGATCGGAAATCGAATTTCCTATACGAACTCAAAGGGACCGGAAAAGCTCTGAGTTCGACCCACGAAGCAATAGCGTCTGCAAAAGCGAGGTAGCAAGGCCAGGAGAGGGTAGACTACAACGAGTGCATAAGAATACAAAACGACCCACCGTTGAGTGCTTTAAGGATTTATGCAAGCCTAGAAAATTACAGAAGCGCAAGGCTAACTCGGGAATACTCCCGTTCTGGAACAGAAGTACATAGAACCTTCTTGACATGGTGGGGTTTTAACGAGGTTGAAATGAAAGGGTCACCGAGGGCTATTCTCCAGCTCTACTTCCCTCGAACAATGTCGGAGAGGCTGGAAATGAAGTGGGCGTCGTCGTTTTCTTCAATGTCTTTGTGGGTTGGGTTGGAAGAGGTGCTGAGATTTCTGGGTTTGGAGTGAAGGAGAGGATTATTTTGTTTTTATTATCATTATTATTTGAAAAAGAAGAATTAAGGATTAAAAGAATAAAAGGTAAGTCAATCATTTCATGTCAAAAATTTGCCTACCATTTAGTATTTCTAACGGAAACGGTTTCATGTATCATTCTTCAGTCGGAATAAGAACGTGGGATACCGTTTTGAAGTTTTTCAAAGTTGAGATACCAAATTTTTGCTTCTCTAAAATGTAAGACACTGTTTGGACAATTTTCCCAAAGCAAAAAGAAAATTGGGATTTTCACTTTGGTGAAAGATCCTAAAAAATCAGAAAAAAAAAAATCACAATATGAACCGGAGTCCGTATGAATCGAATTTTGTGTCTTCGAGTCTATATAACATTACATTAAATCAAAACATGTGGTGATATATGTTTGTCAAACTTACGACCAAGTGGGTTTTAAGCCAAACCCATCATCAAAAGATTACTCGTTAAATTGAGATTTGGTTTTCACCTTGAGGTATAAATGTGTTTTAGTTTAAATTGTAATAAAAAGAGGTGAAAATATCTGAATCTAACATAATAATATGTGGGTAATGTACAAAAACCAAAGAGAATAAAAATGTGCAAGTTTGGATGTACAAGTTGAAGAAGATTCGAAGGTTCCTATTGATTTTTTGAATGATAAATTTCAAGTTCCTTAGCAAATTCATACTCTATCTAGTTAAATATATAAAAGAAATTGTTTCAAAATGTCATACTGTAAAGTTTGCACATATACGACATAAAACTAAACTTGCAGCACACATATTGGACATCACACAACATTTGGAAACTAGAGCTCCATGTATCCTCCTATTGTCTCTAAAGCTTTTCGTTTCCATAGTTCGATCTCTCTTTGAGTTGTAGAAGAGGCTTCTCACTTTTGTTTGTAGTTTTTTGTTTTCCTTCTTTATAATCGAAAAGAAAAGAGAGAGGAAAAATGTTAATTCAAACAAAAGGAAGAGATGTAGAAAAACAAGAAAGAAAAGCAACGTTAAAATTGCTCATAAATTACAGAACAAAAAAATTTAGTGTGGCTGCTGGGATTCGAGCCCAGGTCTCCACGGCCACAACGTGGAATTCTCACCACTAAACTACAGCCACAAGGTTGGTAGTCTTCACAATAGATAGTAATAGAACCTTAGACTCATGATATTTGGTGAACAAGTCAAACTTTGTGCGTTGGATCCGACGCTGCAGAGATATCGAACATGCGAAGACGTGCACGGACTTCTCATGTACCTTCCATGACCCATACACTCCGACTCAGTCATGAGTAGCAATCTCCTGCTTCTCACCCACCGACGCTTACATATCTCTATTACTGGATTTACTGCTCCTCATTTCACTATACTTTAGTTTTCTTTTCCTTTGTTGTTAGAGGTTTAGAACATGTGTTCTCGTTTAATTTTAGTGAAACAATGTAGTTGAAGAGAACAAGCAAATATGTTGCACATAGGATGACAGTTCTTTTCTTTTTTAATCTTGTACTAGATGCATATGCGATCATGGTTTGCTTTTTTCATTGTATATGAATCTTTATTTCAAATATTTATGTGATGTTTACAAAAGTATATTGAGTCAAGTTATTATCTCAAGTAACTAGAATTGATTGGTTCTTCATCACATTGGTGTTTAGGGCTGCAACCTGAATCAATTTAGATTTCATACCCGACTCTTGTAGACTTACTAGACGTATCTCCTTTTGTATTCATCAACTCAAAAGCTAATACTTAACGTAGTTTACTCACTAAAGATGAAACTTATTATCTCAATTACAATTGATCATATTGTTGATGCTTATATGAAACAATCAAATCAAGCATTCTTGACATTAACCCAATTCAGATCGCATTTCTAACCTTGGATAGACTGTAGACACAATCTACCAAATTATACTAGAAAAATGTTTAAGTAAAATCCAAATTTATCGTGCATATCACATTAATGATTTTTTTTTTTGTTACAGAAGAGGCATTAAGAAAAAAACAGCAAAAAGAAAAAACTAAGAAGCAACTGGATTCCCAGCTCTTCTAGCTCTAACAACACCATTCACGTTAATAGTTTTGTTTGATCACATTACTTGCTTATGTGAATACTAAAAACTTTTCCATCTTTTTTTATTTTATTATTATTATAAAAAAAATCCGTATTTGTTGGGAAAAAATGTTCCCAAATCATGATCAAAGGATAAGTTGGATCTATAAAGAAATATTTTCACGCGGCATTTTACGATTGGTAAACCCCGCAGTTTAGTATGCGCCGCATCGCACGCGAAACTACCCGAAGTGAAGTGAGATGAAGAGGGCAGGAAGTATCAGAGTTGGAACCGAGTACGACATGACGTGGCGTAACCAGTTATTACCATCTCCCATCCCGCGATTTCCGTCCACAGCTGGAAAAAACGTCATCACTCTTTCTCTCTCTATTTAACTTCCCCATCTCCGAGTGTTCGACATGGTCTAGGAAATTAGAACCCACCTTAAAATCTCACACATTCTGCAAAAAATAAGAAAATATACAACCTTGGACTAGAACCAAACAAGAAGAAGAAGAAGGAGCCGAGGTTTTAATAGGAAAAAGGTAACACATTATTGGTATTGATTTCGATTTTAATTTCATTATTTTTTTTGGGTGTAATTGGGAATGTTTAAGCATTGTGGGTGTCAGATTCAGATTTCAGATCTGGAAATAGAGCTGGTGTGGTTTCGTTGTTTGGATGACTTTCTACTTTTCGTGATTTTGAAGCAATTCTTGTTTTCTCTGTCTTCAGTTGGTAGAGAGTTTGGTAGTGTGTTATAATTGCCTTTTATTCTTCTCTTTTGCTTTTGGAATATACCCGTATTTTGATTTTTTGTTTATTTTCCCTAATTTGGGTCTCACCCCCATTGCATTGTGTATATAAAGCTCTGTTCTTTATCTCATACTGCACCTGCACTTATCTAAAAACAGAGCTTAGGAAATTTGGGAGGTTTTTCTTCAAGTTCAGGTGATCTGAGCTCAAAATCTGAGGAAGATTTGTGGTTTTTTTTTTTTTTTTTTTCATGTTTGATGTACCCTTTTTCTTCTGTTTTGAAATTTGAGTTGTTGGTGTCTGAACTTTCTGTCGAGTTTTGGATGTGTTTCTGAATAGGAGATTGTGTGTTGTTATTTTGAGGGTGTTATAGTAGTGGTTGTGAATTTGATCTGAGATATTGAGGTTGTGCTTCTTTGGGGTGCAGGAATTCATTAAATGGCTACTAATGGAGATCATGCTTCTTCAAAGCCGCCTCCAAGCCCCTCTCCTCTAAGAAATGCCAAATTCTTTCAGGTAATTTATCTGGTCAGTCAGTTTGAGTGAAGTTTTAGACTATGATATCTATGGTGTATTTACATCCAAATGTTTACTGATGGCAGGCGAATATGAGAATTTTGGTCACTGGAGGTGCTGGGTTCATTGGCTCTCACCTAGTAGACAAGCTGATGGAAAACGAGAAGAATGAGGTTGACTTTCTTGTTCTATTTATAAAGATCAAATGTAATTGGAATAGTGCTGTCCTAGTATTCGTGATTCACTAGTGCAATTGAAATGTTGTTTCTGTCAGGTGATTGTTGCGGACAACTACTTCACTGGCTCAAAGGACAACCTTAAGAAATGGATTGGCCATCCTAGATTTGAGCTAATCCGTCATGGTATGCCTACTGTCAATTCATAGCTTGTATTCCCATTCTCTCCTGAAATGTCTGCTATTGCTGATGTATCTTAAGCTAATATCCATGCCATGAATATACATTGTCTGTGTTTTTGGTAAATTTGTGTTTTTTCTTTACATAGATGTCACTGAGCCATTGCTGGTTGAGGTTGATCAAATATTCCATCTTGCTTGCCCTGCTTCTCCGATCTTCTACAAACACAATCCAGTAAAGGTGTGTCTATATTCCAAGTTTAACAGTAAAGTAACAGTAAAGAATGGAATACATGTATTTCCCAATACTTGTGTTAGACCAAGTATAACTGAGCTTCCAAGATTCCCTATCAATGGTCATTCATTCTCTTATTGACTCAATTTTTGGTTGTTTGACAGACAATAAAGACAAATGTGATCGGTACATTGAACATGCTGGGACTTGCCAAACGAGTTGGAGCAAGGTCTGTGACTGTCACTCTTCTTTTACTCTGATATGCCATTGTCTTTTAGTTTCTCACAGTATTGTAAATTTACTTCAGGATTTTGCTCACATCTACTTCAGAGGTGTACGGAGATCCTCTTATTCACCCTCAGGTTGAGAGCTATTGGGGAAACGTGAATCCAATTGGTATGCTTTTCATCTTATCACCGGAAGAAATTGCTATACACTTACACTAGGGTTACCTTTAATTCTTGAAGATGAGTATACTATATAGTCTTTAAGATGCAAAGAACAATGTGCTGTAATATGATTTTGTGAAGCTTGCTCCTATATGAAGTGTCATCATACAATGAGGCTTACACTATGATACGCTATGAACTATGTCTTGTCCTTGTCATTTGCATAAAATCTTTAAATAACTGTATTCATGGCACATATCAATCACTTCCGGGTTTGAAATTGCACAACAGGAGTTAGGAGTTGCTATGATGAGGGAAAGCGAGTGGCTGAAACATTGATGTTTGATTATCACAGGCAGCACGGCATAGGTCCCCTCTCCTCCCTTACTTTTTTCTTCATCTACTAACACTTTATTTAGTTTGATAACTTTCTAGAGGCACATATTGATTTTTTTCTCTTTATGTGCTGAATAATATTCCTTGTTACAGAGATCCGGATTGCTAGGATTTTCAACACTTATGGACCTCGCATGAATATTGATGACGGCCGTGTTGTCAGCAACTTCATAGCCCAAGCTATCCGGTAAGTGTGATAAAGCATTATATTGCTGTCTAAACCTACATTTTATGTGATGCTTTCGACACTTTTCTCCTTGTGCTATTCTAACTGGGTCATATTCATGTTGTCTGATTCTTTAGAAATGACCCCTTGACTGTTCAATCGCCTGGAACACAGACAAGGAGTTTCTGCTATGTCTCTGACATGGTAAGCATGAGTTGATTATTTTTGTTGTTGTTGGGTAATTTAATTATCAACAGCTGGTGTTCATCTTTCCCTTTATTAATTATTCATTGTAAATGTTCAAGGTTGATGGCCTTATTCGACTTATGGAAGGAGACAACACTGGTCCAATCAACATTGGGAATCCAGGTGAATTTACAATGCTTGAACTCGCGGAGAATGTCAAGGAGGTCAGTATCACCCAAGTTTACATTCTCAGTATCCAAAATTACTATCTAGTTCAAAAGGATTGAGCTTATATAGGAAACTAATTACTTGATCCACGTGATTGCAGCTTATCAATCCTAAGGTGGAGATTAAAATGGTTGAAAACACACCTGATGATCCTCGCCAGAGGAAGCCTGACATCTCAAAAGCAAAGGAGTTGCTGGGATGGGAACCAAAGGTCAAGTTGCGTGACGGTCTGCCCCTTATGGAGGATGATTTCCGTACAAGACTTGGTGTTCCCAGAAATTGATGAAGAATGTAGCATAGAAATCGAGGGTGATGGAGGTGCAATTTTGTAAATTCGCTTGCCTCCATCGTGTGCGACACATCATTACTCCATATGTTTCTCAAGCAGAAGAATAAGTGGTTTTATTGTTTTCATTTTGTCATGTTATGTTTGTTTACTCGAACATCTTGTATTTGATTTTATATGAAAGAGCGTTTTTTGGTTCTGTGTTTTAAGTGTTTGTTTTGTCGAGCAAAGTTGATGGTTATTTTGTAGTGATCAAATATTACTGGTATTGTGATTTCGAGACACCAAGTTGCTAAGAAGTTTTTCGACTCTGAGACCAGCAAGAAAATTGACATGAGAAGTAGAGGGGCAGCAAGTGAAAACAGGAAAAAATAGTCCAATGCTGGATAAATCTAGCGTTTGAGTGGAGAATCCTGAAACTGGAGAAGTAGTGGCATGCATAGGGTTGATTTCTGAGATGGGGACTCCTCATTTTGGAGGAAATACTCCTAGTGGTTTCGGGAATGGCAGCTGAGGTCTTGTCACTTTGGTGGGTTGCTGGTTTGGTCTTGGATGAGGATTGTGGCACATTCATGAGCACATATCTCATCAGGAATGTGAGTTTGTGAAGGTGAGGGTGTGATGGGTTTGAATTGGTTAGGCTTCGAGCAGCGGCAAAAGGGTGGAGTATGGTTGTGGTGATTAGCAGGATGAAGCTGCAAGCTATGGTCCTTGCCATAGATTATGCTTTAGCTAGCTGTTTTTGTCTGCACCAGCTATTCATCTAGTATAAGTTTGATTCATGAGTGGGATTTACAACAAGTATCCCAATGTTGTGTCTTTAATTTGGACAAAAAATTGAATGATTTGCACCACCTTCATATTTAGCGGACCCTTGCATCTTATCTGAGACTATTAATGTAATGCATTAGTCTTTCACTTCACAGGTGTACCATCATCACTTGCATGCATTACCTAAACCTAAACTGAATTGGTCCATCACACCATATGCATTTGAAATTGCCTTCAGCAGTTACCATTCTCCTTCTATTTATAAGTAATCAGGCACCCATTTTTCCTTCGGTAAAGTTTTTGCATAATGCACATGATTAGTCGTGAGCACCCTCAGCTCTTCTCTGCTGCATTCCATGCATCCATTATCCCTTAGCATACTACCCAAATTAATATTTTTACCGGACAGTAAATGTCTCAAGTAAATACAGCCAAATCCGTGGTCTACGTCGCATATTATCAACGAGCATGAAATATTGAGGTTAAAGGTGGTTGGCTTGCCTACAAAATTAACTTTAATTGAAGGTGGAGCATTTCAATTTGGTTGAGGTTTTGCCACTGCTAGAATCATCCCTCTAGCATAAAGCAAAGGAATATTTTACCATATAAACAAAAGTTGGAGAACATCTTTGCAAAAAATGGCAAAAACATGCCGTCATGTAAACCTAGGTTGAAGCTGATTCAAGCAGCTGAGGCACCAAGTCACCCAAAAACAGTATTGAAAGAGCAGAGATCCCTTCTGTTTCGACTTCTCTCCATATCAGTCATTCGAGTCAGTCGTCTCAACTCAAAGTAAATGTTAATTTGGGTCCAAGATTTAAAGCAAATCTATGTTGATGCATGCCGTACTGAGCTGGCCAACTTCTACCAAAATTTTGAGCATCTTAGAAGTCCATCAGAACATCTCCAGGGAAAAGACAATACAAAATTCTAGACTTTCATGTTACTCAAGAAAATCTGACCAAAACGGAATATGTAAGTAAAGTATTATTCTTTATCATTTCTTTTGGTTAACTCAAAGAAACGGGAGAATCAGTTTTTCCCTGTTATGGAAGGTGGGTATCTTGGTTGGAGACGTTTTGCATTCTTTGCCTTGTCGACAAAGTTATGTATCAGCAATCTTATAAAATGGAGAGACAATCAAGACGATAACACACCCGTTATTCTACATCCCTCTCTTTTCAGTCTTCCATTTTCGATCATTCTCGTTTCTCAAACCCTAGTTAGCTGCTTCAAGAACATGGCCGGAGTCCTAGTTGACGTTCTGCTAGAGCGTTTGGCTACTCTCGCCCTTGACAAGATCGAACAAGAGATGAAGCTGGTGGTCGGGGTCAAGCAAGAAATCAAAAATCTCACCGAGAAACTCGAAGCTATTCACGCTGTGCTGGAGGACGCAGAGCAGAGGCAAGAGATGGATGCCAGCGTGAAGCTTTGGCTGAATAAGCTAAATGATGTTTCCTTCGACATGGATGATGTGCTGGATGAGTGGATCACTAAAGTTCTCAGGCGTCAACTGGAGAAACAAGAAAAACAAAGCTCGAAAGCTCTTGTTAGTAATAAGAAGAAGGTATGCTTCCCTGTTCCTTCCTCTTGCTTTCGCTTCGGCAAAGTCGATTATCCGTTATTTCTTCGTCATGACATTGCTGCGAAGATAAATGAACTGAATGAAAGATTAGCTTTGATCGATCAAAACAAACAAAGTTATAACTTTCAAACCACCACAAGGGCAGTTCCCGAACTACCTCAAAGCCGAAAGACTACTTCTCTTCCTAATGTCAAAACATTTGGTCGAGAAAAAGAAAAAAAGCTCATCATTAGCAAGCTGCTAAGTGAGAGTAGTGAAGAAAACGAGGTTCCTCTGATCATCCCTATTGTAGGGATGGGGGGTATGGGGAAAACAACTCTTGCCCAACTTGTCTATAATGATGATAAGATCAAATCTCATTTTGACAGTAGAATATGGGTATGTGTCTCAGACCCTTTTGAAGAGATCAAAATTGCTAAAGCTATCATTGAAGGTCTAGATAGAAATAGTACCTCAAACGAGTTGCAAACTCTTACGCGGTGCATATATGAATTGCTCAAGGGAAAAAGGTTTCTTCTTGTCTTAGACGATGTGTGGAACCCAACATGTAGTCAATGGGAAGAATTAATCAAACCTTTATGCAATGGGGCTAGGGGCAGCAGGGTATTGGTCACCACTAGAAAGGAGAATGTTGTTACTTTAATGAAAGCAACAACTCAAATGATCCTTTTGAAGGAGTTGAGTGAAGCATTTTGTTTGTCATTGTTCTATTACAGTGCAGACATGGATGAGAGTAGTGTGTCTAAAGAGTTTAAAGATATTGGGTTAGAGATTGTGAAACGGTGTGATGGGTTGCCTCTTGCTGCAAAGACATTAGGAAGCCTCATGCGTAATAAGAAAACGATTCATGAATGGCAAGCTGTTTTAAGGAGTAAAACATGGGCATTGAAAGAGGTGCAACAAGATGTTTTTCGCCCATTATTACTAAGTTATCATGACTTGACTCTAGCAACCAAACGATGTCTTTTGTATTGTGCTATATTTCCAAAAGATTACGTATATAACAAGAATCATTTGATTGAGCTGTGGATGTCACAAGATTATCTGAATGCCAAAGGAAGTGAAGAAATGAGGATAGTCGGTCAAAATTATTTTGATGACTTAGTGTTGCGGTCATTCTTTCAAGATATTCATGTCGAAATGATGATTGATGTGAGTTACAATGATGAGAGTTACGGAGACGTAAGATGCAAAATTCATGATATTGTACATGACTTTCTGCAATATTTGACCGAGGAGGCAATCAAACGTCTTGAGTTTGATGGTAGTGAAAGAAAAAAGGTGCCAAATGATAAAGTTCATCATTTGACCTTGGTACACACATCATTTAACCTTGGTAAAAGATTACGTACCTTGACTGTTCTAGGAGGCAAACCCATTCATTCAGGTCAGCTAATGTTTGACTCGATTGTAGAATTGAAAAGCCTTAGAACATTAACATTACGTTGGTCCATTGATGAGTCCATTGAGTCCATTCCCAAGAAGATAGGTGAATTGATACATTTGAGGTATCTTGATTTATCCTGTAATCGGAGATTGAAAGAATTACCGAGCGTCATTGGTAGCTTATACAACCTGCAAACCTTGCGACTTGATGGTTGCCAGATTCTCAAGGAAATAGATGTGCGAAGGCTAATTAACTTGAGGCATCTTCATCTTCGAAACTGTTATGACCTAAGGTTAATCAAAGGGATTGAGAAATTAAGAGATCTACAAACGCTAGATTGGTTTCCTGTCTCTGGTGATGAAGGAAACAAGTTGGAAGATCTGAAAGATTTGAACCAGCTTCAAGGGAGTCTTACTCTTTACATTAAGGGGAATCCAAAGATGGCGGAGAATGCAGCAATTCTGGTGAATAAGCCTCACCTCTTGGAATTGAGACTAGAGTTCTTCAATTGTGATCCAGATTTGTGTAGAGAAATTATGAATGGGTTAGAGCCGCATCCAGGTTTGGAATGTTTATTCATCGAAGGTTATAAAGGCGCCTTCTCCCGGTGGTTGTCGTCTTTACACAGCCTGAGAGTGCTCACCCTTTTTGATTGCCATTGTCAGGTTTTGCCTTCTTTAGGGAAACTGGCGTCCCTTGAATCATTGAGGTGCAAGATTCTCCATGGAGTTGAGAAGGTAGGAGTTGAGTTTTTGGGAATAGAACAAGGGAAAACCTCGTCATCTTCCATTTTCATATCATTCCCCAAGCTCAGACAACTCACCATCTCGTACGTGCGGTCATGGGAAGAGTGGGAAGGAGTGGAAGAGGAGAACTCTGAGAAGATTACAATCATGCCGTGCCTTTCTGAATTGACAATCTGGAGCTGCGAGAAGCTAAAAGCACTGCCGGACTTCCTGTGGAACACACCACTACAGAAGTTGTACATCGGCGACTCTCCCATTCTCGAAAACCTTTACAGAGGCGAGCAGTGGGCCAAGATTTCTCACATCCCGAACACCAAAGTTGGATGGGAAGACCGTTACATGTAATTGCAGAGCAGTGTATGGGTGCTGATGGCATCCTAATTTGGTTAGTGAGCTGCATACCTATATTGTCATTATTTGAGATCAAAACGTCACATCAATTGAGCATCAACCATGGTCTTTGTAGCTTCTAGCTAAGCAGCTCATGGCTTCCTCACATATACTGAACTCAACTCAACTGAACTCCCTATCAGCTTTTATTACTTCTGCGGCTTGATTCTTAAACATACAGGTAATTGCAGAGCAGTGTACGTAATTACTATTTTTTTTTTTTTTTTCCTGCAATGTCTGATTCGTCTATCAAGTCTCTGGGCTTATTAGCCAACTGAAGTTGCTTATATACAGGAAATGATGATTCTCGGTCATGCATAGAAAAAACTTTTCAAAGGCATGACATGATCCTCAGCCCCTCAAGTTTTGTTTCTGTTGCACTGACATTCCAGATAAGAAATTTTCAATAACTACTCAGATACTTTATGAACCGTAATAGAATGTCCTCTTCAAATTCAGGTTACAGAATTCCTCTATTTACATAATGCAGCCTATATTGTAGACGCAGCAGAGGCTACTACATTGAAGCTTGAAGCATTAAGAATGGCATCGGAAATTTCATGCTGATGCGATGCTAATTTGGTAAGCTGCACATAATCATAACAATAGCCTACCTGAATTTATTCGTTTTCATATCAGAGTTCTTAGCTATGTTACAAATTTCTTTTCACCTTTTTGGTTAATTAGATACCCAGGTTGGAGTACCTTAGTCAAGCAGCTGAGCATCTCCTCTTATCTCTTGACCGGAATCGCACCAGGCTACTTGTTCTGCTCATGTCATATTTCAGGTTTACATATATTCTTCATCTGATTTAGATACATTGTATCTGATTTTTGCTTCTGATCATTAGTTTCCTTCCTGCAGTATGCAACTGGAATTTTTTTAGTGCTTTTGTTGCGGTTTCGAGAAAGTCTCAAGGTGTGTCTATGATCTTCACAAGTACTTACAGAAATTACGTCGTCATACTCTGTTCTTTACACCAACAATTTTTATTCATGGTGAAATAGGCATCTTCTTTCCCTTGATAGTTCTCCGGTCCCTGGATGGCTCGGATCCCATGAACCAGAAAATGAGTGTTATTAGGTATCGCCTTTCCTGGTTATCATGTTGCTAGTACCTTGTAATGTTACTCTCAATTCCTGCATGGATACTGTGATCACCATGATTTTGACATTTTATTCCCAGTCATCTAATGAGTTGCGTGTTTGCAGGATGGGAACAAGGGACCTTGCACTGGGTAGGAGTTTAGATTTTTCGGACTTTTGGTTAAATTTAGACTTGATGGGGTTAGTTTACCTAAACTTTCTTTATTTTTGGATCTTTCTTTAGTTTACCCAAATTAACAAGCTTTGCACAAGTCAGGATCTTAATCTGTTTATCATTTTTGTGCTTTACATATAGGGAAGCTCTGTGATCACTTTCGGTTGCCATTGTAGAATTGAAGCTTGAATTTCAGAATGATGATTTTTGTTCATATGATGATTTGCAGATATGCTACCTGGTTTATAGCTAGGACAGGGGAAAATGTCAAAAATTGATCCATCCTCTTTGATACTTATGCAAGATGAAGAGGTGGGTTGGTAGTTTGGTACTAGTGTTTATAAAACTTGCATGTTCTGGCAATTTAGAGTAGATTTACCTCTACAAGTTGCCAATGAAATGGAGGTGAAAATGTGTTAGTTTAAATATAGTTAGCTATATTGTATGCCACTTTAAATTGATTAGATTCAATTTTTGATATTTTTGAGTGATGTTAGGCGGAAGTGAATACAAATATGAGAAGGCTTTCTGCCCTCCAGAAAGGGTTGAAGGCAATCCCTGTTTGGAATACGTACATCACCTCATTTTCTCTTGGTTTCATGAGTTCACAGTAGTGCGCAGCAAGAAGAACGGTGAAGATAACTAGATAAGTAAGTCACAGACTCTAATTAGTTCTATGCTGGTCTGGTTGTAGTTCTCCTACCTAATCTGATCTTCCTCACATTCTACTGAGAATGCCATTTATTAAAATCTAGTGTTGTTGTCTTGACCTATCTTTCATGGTCTTGTTTTCCTGGAACATTGATAACAATTGTTCTTTTTGTGCCACATTCTATTCCTACAATGCAGGACTTACGTAGAATTTGAAGAATTGAGTGTTGCTTATGCAAAAGGTGAGGTGCATCCTGGCGACGTCAAACCGTCTTTGGCAAATGCGTTGAATAGGATACTGGAGGTAGGTTCATATGTTCATGTCATGTGTGTTCAATTTTTTTTTACAGCCAATGGGATGTTCATTCTTTTATGTGTAAATCTTGGTTGTTTGGCAACATGGATATGAAGTTTGAAATTTGTTGCTTAATGAATCGGTTAATGCGCCAAGATGAAGTGAATCATTGACTTCAAGCTTATAGCATAGGTTTAGTACCTTCAGTTTCTCGCATCTCATGCTTCCAAGCCTAAAAAATGTTATAGTAGAAGCTCATGGGTGAGCAGATGATCTGATTCATTAGGATTGGTTTACCTGATTATCCCTAACCCTAAGATATATGGTCTAGTGGAAAGCTAAGGTGTTAGATATGGGAACTAAACCCCATATTGTTTTTGGTGAATGTGGTTGAGACCCTAGTGTCATGAGTTCTCTACCTATTTTCTTTGCTCGAGTTTGCTTACATATTGTTTCTGACTCATTTTATTCAGGTTCGGGTTTTGGTACGATTACGTATATTTGATTATGGAATCTGTTTTCAGTTCCTTGCTTGCTCAATGTTTAGCCATTTACTATTATCTGCTGCCAAAGTTACTTGCTTCAACTAGTCAATATCTGTTGTCATGTTCTTGCGCTATGATAATCTCTTATATTTATCACAACCCAAAAACATGACAACAGATCATCGTTTACTAAATCCTAAACTAGTCACATGAATCGTACAGATTGACTAGTTGTCATGTTTTTATGTTTATAACCCGGATCTTTGGGGTTTTTTTATCCCACCGTGCAGCTTAAGAAAGAGGTGTTAGAGCTGACCCTGCAACGAGACCTTGCTCAGTTGCAGGTTAAGGATGTGGTGCAAGTGCTTGGAGATGATAAACTATCACCAGTATGTATTTCTAAACTGAAGATTCCAAATTACTTCAATATGTGTTGCATGTACTAAGTTCAGTTTGTTTTTATATGAATTTAAGCGGATATGGATCATTATTATCCCAAATTGCAAGTGCGAATTTCATGGGAAAACATTTAAATTCAACCCAAATTTTGTATCTTCCTATGTAATCTTGAAAGGACTCCTTCCTGAAATTTGCTGGAAATTGTACTGCATTTTCTCTTAGATGCTAAAGCTGGAGATGGTAATGCATTTTCTATGATATGATAAACTGTATGAAATATATCAGGTTCTTGAGGTGTCTATAGCTTGGCGACTTGTCCTAGAGAAGCTAGAACTTCATGTCTATTATATACATTCATGAAAATTTAAGTTCCCAAGCAACTGTAAATTTTTCCTATGACAGTATAAATTATTTGAATATTCAATTCATGACGATGATATCTTCTTTGTGCAGTTTTTTCGATGTGATCTTTGTGCATGCCAAAAAAAAAAACTTGTGTGAAATCGATATTGTGGGTGAGTTCCTTGTAGAAATCATGTAAATTGTGGGAGTTGCTTCCATTTGTAAATCATGTAAGGCGCCTTCTCCCGATGGTTGTTGTCTTTACACAGCCTGAGAGAGCTCACCCTTATTGATTGCGATTGTCAGGTTTTGCCTTCTTTAGGGAAACTGGCGTCCCTTGAATCATTGAGTATTCGGAATCTCTATCGAGTTGAGGGAAAACCTCGTCATCTTCCATTTTCATATCATTCCCCAAGCTCAGACAACTCTACATCTCGTACATGTGGTCATGGGAAGAGTGGGAAGGAGTGGAAGTGGAGAACTCTGAGAAGATTACAATCATGCCATGCCTTTCTGAATTGACAATTCAGTACGGTGAGAAGCTAAAAGCACTGCCGGACTTCCTGTGGAACATACCGCTACAGAACTTGACGATCAGTTTTTGTTCAATTCTCGAAAACCTTTACAGAGAAGAAATAGGCGAGCAGTGGGCCAAGATTTCTCACATTCCCAAAGTTGGATGGGAAAACCGTTGCATTCAGAATGACATTGGAGACTTGGAGTTGTCAAACTGATGGCATCCTAATTTGGTTAGTGAGCTGCATACCTATATTGTCATTATTTGAGATCAAAATGTCACATCAATTGAGCATCAACCATGGTCTTTGTAGTTTTCATATTGATGCGATGCTAATTTGGTAAGCTGCACATAATCATAATAATAGCCTACTTGAATTTATTCGTTTTCATATCAGAGTTCTTAGCTATGTTACAAATTTCTTTTCACCTTTTTGGTTAATTAGATACCCAGGTTGGAGTACCTTAGTCAAGCAGCCGAGCATCTCCTCTTATCTATTGACGGGAATCGCACCAGGCTACTTGTTCTGCTCATGTTGAAGCTTGATGCATTCAGAAAAGGCATCAGACTATCAGAGTATGGTAAGCTACAGGCACACCTTTTTCACTTTTTGTGTATTCATAACTTGAAGTTTTTGGTTTTCAAGTTGGACTGATTAGCTATGTCACAGAAGATCTTTTGGGTTGATCATACTGACTGAGGATGGAGCTGAGTCAAGAACATCTCGTCCAAGCGTCTGGACTTCTATTAGGAAGGTATGCAAGGTTGCCACAATGACTTGTCACCGGAGAAAGTTAGACTCGGGACTGTTCCTTTGGTCACTAGATCCCGCTACAGTGCTACCTTGTGTGTTAACTTCTAATAGGAGTCTCTTTTGCAGAGGATGGGGAAGATGGATCATGCATCCAATACTTGATTTCAACTGATATACATCAAGTTCCCAGCGCTGAAACTCACCACCCTAAACCAGTTCTTAGTAGAGGGCTGCTTGGGAAGGATGGAAAGGGTTTACTCATTGCAACGTGTTTATCACAAGAATGGTGCATTGCAGAAGATTCGGAACATGGAACTCGCTTTACGAATCTGTTGCGGTGGATCCACATTCCATAGTTCTACAGCAGAGTTGAGGAAAGAGATGGATGCCGAGTCGGCGAGAGGATTATCTCGCTTTAGGTAGTCAGTTTCGGAGTTTGGTAACTAGTTGCATTATGACGGTAGTAACTGTAATCACCTATTGATTTACTGTCATTTTGATCAACATTTTTTGCAGTACTCGGTATTCAGTATTTTACTTTGCATGAAGTTACCTACTCTTGAGAATGAACAAGTGTTGTGTTCATGTAATGATGATAATTGAATAACAAAGTATTTACATTTTTGACTTTGTTCTGAACTAGAATAGGACCTCAACTAAACACACACAAAAAAAAAAACACATCATCACTCACAGAAAATGAATCTTATCTTCTGGAAATTCTAAAACTCAGATTAAACCCAGCTCAAATCAGCTACTCCATACAGTCTTCCACAATACAAACCAATCAAATTCTCATGCTTTTCATTCATTTCTCTACTAAACCAATCAAAATTTCACTTTTTTTTCCCTTCAATTAATGAAATTCCGGAGCAAAACACATTCATCAAATCGCATCATTTGAGAGATTGAAGATTAGAACTTACGAGAGCTCCTGAAATGCATAGACGACTGGGTCGATTCTGGGGATAACAACCGGAAGCCTCTCGAAGAGTACGGTCGAGTTTTCTGTTTCTGCTATGTTATAACTTGAGGAACCAAAAAGGCTCCAGCTTTAGGGTTTAGGGTTTTTCATTTTGATGTGAGTTGGTGATTTTTATGCAGATAATCTCAGGATATATTCGACGGGAAGAGCACTTCGTCGGTTGGAGCCCAGGGATGAGAGAAGCCCCACGCTTTATATATCTAACTTGGATTATTGTGTTACTAATACAGATATTGAGGTACATCCCTTGTTTATTATACTTTGATTTTTGACATGAATATACCCATTTGATTATTTTGTGTTCTTTCTCTGTTTGTGTTGTGGTGTCAAAGATGAATCCCCTGTTTCAAATGGGTACTGTAAGAAGTGACCCTGAATCACATGCTTGTTCGTCTAGGTTTTAAAAAGGAATTTGTGAGTGTAAACATGTTTGTGGGCTAACGACTAACCATAGGTCATGTTGTGTATATTGGATGCTGCTTCAATCAGCCAGTTGTATGAGTGCATGTTCTTTTTCTTCTTCATATTGTTTGTCTAGTTTTAAGCTCAAAAAAATGTGCCTTCTAATTGTTTAAATTTTTGGGTTTCACAACTCTATGGTATTTAAGTTGAGAAGGTTATAAATGCAATGCAATTTGCAGTTGCTCTTCTCTGAGGTTGGTGAATTGGAAAGGCACTCAATCCATTATGACAGTAGTGGAAGATCTAAGGTATATTCACAGCTTTATATCCATGGGATTCTTAAGGCGAATGTTTTTCTTTTCTGTGGCTTAAAAGGTTTGCATTGCTTGTGTTCAGGGAACCGGTGAAGTTGTTTATAAGCACCATTCAGATGCTCTAGCAGCAATTGAGAGATATAACAATCATCGGCTTGATGGAAAGACACTTGAAATTAAGCTTGTGGGACACGAGATTGTTAAAACTGTGTTTCTGCCTCCAACTACAAATTACTTGCAAGGACAACCAAGTCATGTCTTCCAAAGGTACAGTGTTTCTCTTTTGGGATTACGATCTCTATGTATGTTGTTTCTCTACAACTGAAGATTGGATAATCCATTGAGTTGAGTCTAAAAGAAGTCTTAATTATTTGGTCTGAAATGGTCATTTTGATTTTGCATTTAGTAACTAAGCTAATGAGTAAAGATCATTCCCTCTTCAATTTGGCAACTTTCATCTGGTGTAATTTTCACAGTTAGATATAAAAAATGTTTTGAGGTTGCTTAGTAAGTTCTTTAGTAACAACTTAAGGCAATGATTTCAAGCCCAAAGAGCATCTAAGCATCTATATTTTCTTAATTTTTCCCCTAAAGCTCCTAAAAACATTCAGACTTTATCAGATGCTCTAGCAGCAATTGAGAGGTATAACAGTTCTTGGTTTCTAACCAAGGCAGTATATTTCAAACATTTTCAATGACTTGAGCTATAGTTGTTCTTTTTAAAGAATTTTTTGATATTAAGCACCTGTGTGAAATAGCAGTCTAAATTAAATGAAGAATCTGCTAAAGAGTGGGAAAATGTTAGTCATGGAAGTGAAAGAGATGTGATGTGTATCTATAATGTATAGACTGTTCAAAATTGTGTTGTATATATGAAAATTTAATGTGCGTTTGTGAACATTATACACAACATAGGAAAAGTCTACTGATAAAAGCATTTGCAAATGCAGTCTAAGTGTTGTCTATATTCAGTTAGCCATTACCAAGGAAAGGCATAGTCATGAAACTAAACCTTTTCTTTCTTTTGTTGGGGAATAGGCTAGGAAGAGCTGAACCAATGTGATCGTTTCGTGGTCACGGTCGTGGTGATTTTGGACATGAAAGAGGCCGTAGACGGTTGAGAAATGGTGGTCAAAAGGTTACTACAGAAGATCAGCAATGGGAGAATGTGAGTACAAAATCTCAGCAAAAGAGGAATGTCACTACAGAAAATCAGCAAGGGAAGAATGTGACTATAGAAAATCAGCAAAGGAAGAAACTTAGTTGATCAGTGAATGTTGAGGAAGTGGAATAGAATGATTCTTTTAGTTGCAACATCAATATTGCCCACACGATCCACTTTATTTACAGATCTGTATCGGACGTGTATCGGGCCGTTTCCCGCCCTTTACAGCCGTATCCGACAACAAATTCTCAATCTACAAGACATCGGGTACGCGCTAGACCGCTAGTATGGCCAGAAACGATGTAAACGACCGTCTGATACACTTCCGATATTTATCTGTAAATAAATTGGATAGTGGGGGCAATAATGACTTTTGGGTTGGGTTATGACCCGGACCCGCATGGTATACCCGACTCATTTCCTTCAAAAACAATTCCACACTGAGCCAAATCCACGACTTTCTGTTTGCTAAGAGAAGAAGAAGAAGAAGCAGAGAAAGCATCGAAGGTGAGAAAGTTCGATCCGTGGCCCGTGTTCTTCAAGCGCGAGTGCAACCGGAACTGGCCATTCCTCGTCGGCTTCGCCATCACCGGGACTATCATCGCCCAAATTCTCTCTTGGTCTCACTGGTACTACTCACTCCATCTCTCTTTCTCTTTCTCTGAATTTGAATCCCTTTCATTAAAGCTTGGATTTTGATGACAGCAACTCATCAGAAATGGCTCACGGGCGTCGGCGATTCAAAGGGACAGAAGGTGTTTTCCGATGAAGTCATGACCCTCATCACTGACTTGTTGTATCAAAAAAAAAGAAGACTTGTTTTGCATATTGGTTTCATGCATCTATGAGACTGACAATGAAATGTTGGCCGTTTTGATGTGTAATCACGAAAGAGACAAGAAGAGCCACTACCATATATAGGTAGTTAGTCGACTATGGGTCAAGATATTTGGGGGAAACAAAGCGCAATCTGGTAATGTTCTGTTGAAGGCACTCAGCAGATGAGCTTTACAGAAGATGAAAAGATATGAAAGTGTTGATGACTCGACGTACACCATCAAACCATAAAACTTGAAAGACTTTCAGGTAGAAGAAGAAAAAAAAAAGAAAAAAAGATTGGCTCAGTTCTTTCAAGCACAGGACTCCTAACAATTAAGAAAAAGAGAGAAAGTTGCAACATCTGACCATCAATATTCACATCGAAAGCTAGCACAAAAACATTTAAAGCACCAAAATTGTAGATTGTCCACAGGGAAAACCCCGGAAACAGGTGCTGATCGAAATACAAAAAGCATAACATGAACATAAGATTTGAATTCACTATCTCCTCAGGTAGCAACTATCCAGGCTTTCTACACCTCAACACAGAGGCGGAGCCAGGAAATTGTAATTAGGGGGGCCAACAAGAATATAACAATTATCAATCTATGTTACTATAAAAAAAAATATAGAAATCATAATATAGTGGCTATATTTTACACAAAAGAGAAATTTTATTCACACATGATACTAAATACACATCTCACACTTAAAACACCACCAAATAACTTTATAATATTAACATTTAACTAGATACACATCTTTAAACTTCCTAGACTACCCTCATTAAAAATATACCGATACTACTATATATATTTTCTAAATACACATTCATTCATTTTTTATATCATCTCGACGTGGAAAGAAAATAAAAGTTTTCTCTCTCTTCGCTAAACAACGAGAAAACTATGTTTTCTTTGCAAACTCAAGAACATTCAAATTGTTCCATCATGATTGATCAATATATGTAGCATCCTTTGACATATTCATTATTTTGGACGTTTTACACCCAAACATGTTTTAGATAATTGCAAAACAGATGTCAAACTAGATCACCAGTTTCTTCTGCTTGAAAACCTTGAGCATGGATACTGTTTTGGCCACGATCCTTAGCGCGCGGAGCAGAGGTAAATAGCGAACAAAGAGATTGGGGAGTGTTGCGGGCGTGCCACCTCGCAGACGAGGAAAGGGTTTGTGTATGCGCTTGACTTCTTGATCAGGCGGAAGGGGTTTCCAGGTGCCACCTCAGAGGAGGAATTTACGAGCACAAGACGATCGATACTCACGGTGGGAAGCGAGCAGAGCAACAAAGGGAGTTCAGAGGTCGGGGGCGAGTCCAGGAGGGCTCTGAAACTAAGGCGGCGGTGCACTTAGGGTTAGGGTTTCGAGGTAGCTCGAGGGGTAACTGATTTGCAGTTTGTATTTTGTTGAGAGATTTGATTGTGTCTTCTGAGTTGTTGTATTTGTTTTGTCTTGTTGAGAGATTTGATTGTGTCTGTAGAGACTGCTTCGAGTCCCCTTATATAGCAGTTTGACTTGCGGCAGAAGAGAAGTATTCATAGTCCAAATTGGATTCTGAAACCCTAATGTCACAAGGGCACTGTTTTGCTCACGCGAACCAACCAGCTTGTGACACATGTCTATTTCGCATACTCCATTCGGCATAGGGCTTTGTTCCGTGCTGCCAATCTGTGGACTCCTATGCGGACTGGATTTAGGAACAATCTTATCCCGCGGGGTGTCACAGTCTCAAACCATCCCACGAGATCCTGAAGCTCGCTTCTATCTCGCGGGCTATTTGCAGCTCGCGGGCATTAGAAGGGCTTTTTATATTAAAAGGGCAACATGGATTGGCCCGAAGCATGTCAAAGACTTTTAAGAGTCTTTAACGATTAAAGTGGTGCACGCGGACTCCGCCTATGCCTTCTTCGCGGAGCCTCCCACGCGGGCTAGTTCGCCAGCTCGCCCCCGCTTGTCACCTACGCGGAGTGTTAATCTCGCCTCGCATGTTTTACGCGGAGTCATCCCGCGCGCGAGATCTGTATCTCGCGCGAAGTATGTTAAGTGTGTGAAGTTCGTTCCGCGCGCGGACTGTATAACTTAGCTCGCGCGGACTGTATAACTCAGTTCACGCGTGGCCTCACTGGCGGGCCATTACTTGTAAACTTAAAGAATTTGGGCTCGCCGGTGTGATGTGGATCAAGAATTAATTAATATTCACATAGACATTTACTGTCTAGTAAAATATTAATTTAGGCGTAAACAGATACTCCACTTGTTTCCACGATAGACAGTACCATTCTAAGTCTTTGCATGGTCGAAGCTAACCAAAAACCTTCATCTACTTAGTGGAATCCATTATTATGAATCATTAAGCTCTTGCTCATGAAACCATGATTAATCCTCGATGAATTCGGTTAAAAATATGTCTATTGTCAAGTTTTAAGTTTGAAACTTCATTCATGTAGAGAGAAGAAAACGTTAAAGTGAGATGTAATGTATTTCAAGTTTTCAATAATATTATCTAATTAATATAGACATCTTTTGGTAATTTAATATATTTAAACTTTTTGATGTTAGATATATAAAAAAATGTATGTGTATTTAATATTTAGGAGTGTGTGAATAAAATTTCTCTAAACTTATTTAGTTTATATACTTCACAACTAATCATTTTGTAAAGGATAGCCAGTTAGCCACTATATTATGATTTCTATACTTTTTACAGCAACAGAAATAAGTTTATTAAAAATTATAGCTGAATTAGGTAATGAACTAGTACAATTTAGTAATCAAAAACTGAAAATGAAGATAAACCACATAATTTCCATTTATTATGCTTAATTTATATCATTCTTCTTAAAAAGAGCGAAACTTGAATACTAGTAAACTATTACAAAATTATTGCCACGTTGCTCTTCTCTATTTGATAACCTCATGATTAAATTCTTGAATATATGTTAGAAGTATACTCTAAATCAATAGACTGAATGACTGAATTTACAGAGCAGCTACAAGGCTGTGGGGTGCCATGGCACCTTTTGGCCCGTACACAGCTCCACCACTGCCTCAACAGCGTTGATAATGTCAATAAACCCAGGCCGTAGAAAATAGCAGCAAGGGAACAGATAGCAGCAAGGGAACAGACGTAAGATAGTAAGATAATAAGATAAGAACACTTTGTTTGACCCAAGGAACAAGTTTAACATGTAACATCCATGGGCTCCATTAACATTAACATTAACATTAACATTAACATCATTATCATTACCTTAGCAGAAGCATAACCAACTAAAAATCCATCAAGATCAAGCTTACCTGCCAGCTCTTTGGCATTTGTACTATCGACTGTGCCTGAGGAACATAATTATACGAGTGATGAGAAACCGAATAGCACAACAAGTATAGTTTTAGAAGTCTCGCCATCACCATCCATTAAAAAAAATCCAAATAGAGTCAAAAGCACACCTAATGCAATTTTCAATCACAAGATCATGAATAACTACGACCAAGTAAGATGGTTATACGAGAGCAAAACCAGAGTTGAACAAAACTCAAACGCAAGAGAGAAAACTAATTGAACCAAGGACAGGCTAAACAAACAAATAGACAACAAGCTCATGTGGTGGAGATTCATAACAGCACCTGCATATATGATCCTGGTTGATGCAACAACCTAAGGAGCTGTGTTTTCAAGAAGCGAACTCCTCATTTCATGAAACATCTGTTATAAGGAGACGAGTACTGTGAATAAACAGACACAACAGAATGTTGCAGTTAATGCAAATAATACGTATATGACCATGGAAATCACCACAAAAGAGGCTGGTAACAGCTTAGAGAAACTTGTTCACTCAAACTCCGTTTACTAAACCTAAGTTATCTCAAGCATAAGGAGAAAATAAACTGTTTCCTCTAATTGTCCTTTACAATGTTGACCTTGCTCTACAATGAAAAACAATACACAAGACAGAATAAGACATAACTTACTGCATGTGCCTGAGCTGGAGATGGATCCACCCTGGTTCCGATAGCCCACACCGGCTCATAAGCCAAAACGATGTTGGTCCAATCTAACATTTTGTCTGCAAGAAAAAAGCAACATTTAAAATCAATGTTGACTAAGGAAAACAAAGCACATTTAAAATCAATGATAACTAAGGAAAACAAATCTCTAAGAAGTATCTGCAAGATGAACAGAGAGATTCTGATACACACTTGCAAATGCATTGATTTGTTATGTAATAGCTTTAATGCTTGATCCAGCTTTTTGCTGCGCAAGAGTGTCACCCACACACACGATCACCTTCAAACCATGGGAAAGTGCATGGGCAACCTTGTTTGCAACAACCTGAAACAGAGTGTTCATTTTAAATCCAACAACAACACCTTATAATATACAATTTTCTACTAGGGGAAGTACCTCATTGGTTTCATTTAATAAGAACCTCCTTTCATAATGCCCAAGAATAACCCATGGAACCTCAAGCTTTGTAAGCATCTCAACACTGTATACACACAACAAATCAGCTTCAAGTTACACAACACAAAATAGATAACTTATCGAAATATAAGGAATTAATACGAACCTAACTTCATTAGGGGCACCAATCTTCATCACCTAGCAGCCAACATCAACATCATCAGAGCTACATAAACACGAAAGAGATAAACTTTAAATCATTGTTTTTCACCAAAGATAGTAAGTAGTAAGTCATGAAAGTCACACACCTAAAATTGACTGCACTGCAATTATTCAAACCGAAGTTTTACGCCCCAATCTGAAAGTCTGACCTCAACAACCTCTTCACCAAAGGAAGAAACACATTTGCTGGGCAAACCACAACCTCTGCATCACCATCAACAACAACAAAGTTAAAAAAAATTAGCAATCATATAACTATCACATTTGCTCTAATCCAAATCTACTCACCAACAACATCCGTCACTTTTCCATCATTCAGTGAGTTAACGAGCTCCGTCACCTTATCATCTGCCCTTTTCCGTCCTTCAGAACCTTTATCTCTTTCTCTTTGTGTTCCATGCTGCACTAGGTTCAGATTCAACACATTAACCCTAATTTGATTAAACTCAAAGTAAATAATGAATCATTACCAAAAACTAAGGATCGGCTAGGCTGATCGAAATCTGATAGAGAGAGATACATATAGGAGACTTATGCATCGCCAATGGCCGCCGACGAAAAACTTTCGGCTCGTATTTTTTACCATTTTTTCTTGACGATTGAAATTTCTCAGTGAAATGGCTATGCCGAATAACTGAGTGTGATTGCCTTTCGGATCTGTTTTTATTTCGCCATGAATTTGAGTTTTCATGCATGTCTCATTTTTCTTCGAGCAAAACATGCAATTAGCTACACTATTTTGTTGCGGAGTTTGTAAAATGGGCCATCACACAACAATAATATTGGATATTGTTTATAGGACCCTAGACATACATCGTGTTGCAGCAATACCTTGCTTAGAAAAAGTACCATTTTTGCGCTTGAAGTCCAAAGTTCCCATAAGAGGAGATGTTATCACAAGAAAAACAAATGGGTTCACTTTTTTTTTTCTTTTTTTCTTTTTTAAATAGAAGTTTCATATTATTAGATGACCGACCATAGATTTTGGCAACAAATATAAAAATATGGCGGGTGAACAACCAGATATTTTTAGATGTTACATGAGGACCACGTGGCAGTATGACGTGGTTCTACATTCCAATCAAATATTGACACATGGATTTATTCCAACTAAATATAAACTAAGGTTTTCTATTTTTTATGAGATGATCTTCATGAGTCTCTGTTGAGTTTGGATTAGGGTTTAGGGTTTAGGGGTTAGGGTTTTGGGTCTAGGTTTAGGTTTTAGGGTCTAGGGTTTAGACTTTATAGTTTATGGTTAAAAAGCAACAACAAACCCAAAATTGTCTTTGACAAAATAGCTTATATAATTTTTCCCTAGTAAAATCCAAATGTCAATATTTGATTGAAATGTAGGACCACGTCATACTGCCATGTGGTTCTCCCGTAGCGCTGAAAAATTTCTCGGTGAACAACCATACTTCCATACATGAAAAAACAACTCATTACAATCCAATCAGCTCTCATATTGCAAGCCTAATACAAACTACAAATAACCTCGCCTCCTAAGGCGCATTACATCTAAACTTTTCACCTGTCAAAACATGCAATTATTGCAATCTAAGTGATGAGTTTTCTTTATCAAGTTGGAATTTGGAACTTCGACTTTGTATACAATGTAAATACTCATTATCCTCTAGCTATACTACTAGAACTTTGCCGTTGCAATGTAAATTTTGATCTTGATGCTGACTAATTGTTGGGTATGTCATTGCATAATTGAATCTCAGAGTTAGGTGCAAAATGTCCACTCCACCCAGTCTCCAAATTATAACTATGACCCTCCATTATACAAAACCATGATACGACTCCCAAAAAATGTGCATCGTTCATTTCACTCAAATCAACGTCCCAAACTCACCCAAACCCAACCATACGGATCTCCCGCCCTCCTAAAAAACCACCAATTCAAACCCCTCGCTATAAATCCAATCCCTCAGAGCAAATGCATCAATTTTGGGTGGGTTGGACTAATCTTCAACCCGGATTAATACACTATTCATCTAAATTAGTCATTGGTCATCCGTGCAATGATACAACAATAAAATTAATCATAAGACTAATTAAACAAAAAGTGGGCAAAACAAACAATTTTTTCAATTAAACAATAAAAATGCAGCTAAAGTTATGTGAAAAATAATGTTCGTTTGAGCCCCTTGTTAGAATTGGCATGGACTAATAGGTAGGTGGGTTAATTCTGATCTCAACTTTTAATCGGGTTAGACGGGCTTCATGTAAGACCCACGTCTAGTCGAGCCTAATTTTAACCCGGCCTAATCGGTTGTGACAAGACATCTGATGGATACATATTTTAACTCAACCCCCTCTGTCCAACCCACCCAATTACACCGTTGATGTGTTTGCTCTTACTCTCCCACTCTCATCACTTCATCACTTCCCAACTTCTCGTCAACTTCTCGTCAAAATGTCGGGCCGTGGCACCCGCGACGCCGTCACCTACACCGAGCACGCCCGCCTGAAAACCGTCACGGCCATGGACGTCGTCTGCGCCCTCAAGCGCCAGGGCCGCACCCTTTACGGCTTCGGAGGCTAATGCCGTAACTTCACACCCAAAAATGGAATCTTTCAGACTTCCAGATCTCGGTTTGTAATTGTTTCACCGGTCCAATATACGTTTGTCATCTTCTCCCTGTTTTGTCCACCGGCTGCTGTGATGTCCATTTCAATAAAAAAATCAATTATTTTTGTTTCTTTTCGTAATTAAAAATTCGTGGTGGGAAAAATGAAAAGCGTGGGAGCCAACGGCTCATGAGAACCGCTTAAAAAATCTGACGTGGAAAATAATCATCAGTAGGGCCCCACCGTGAAAAGAGGTTAAAGGCGGCCGGGGGACACCGCGGGGAGGAGGAGGCACACATCGTTTTCTCTCTCTTTCTCTAACTGCCCGGTTTTCTGCTTTATCGCTCTCCTCAGAGAGCCAACCGATTCCCAGTGGCATTTTCGTAAATATTCCAGAGCCATGGGCATTTCCTGCGACGACGACGTCGTGATAATCCAGCAGGGGAAGAGCCCCGGCGACCCGACCGTCGTGACAGTCAATTGTCCCGACGAGCCCGGGCTGGGCTGCGACCTCTGCAGGACCGTGCTTCAATTTGGGCTTTGCATTAGCAAAGGAGGTAATAGTAATTAACCAGCATTGTAGTGATTTTTTTGGAATTATGAGATTGGATGGGGATTGATTTGTAATTTTCGGGGTGGGGTGGTAGATTTCACGACGGACGGGAGGTGGTGCTATATAGTGTTGTGGGTGGTGCCGAATGAGAGCTCGATGAAGGTGGATTGGGGGAGCTTGAAGGAGAGGCTCCTGTCGGCGTGTCCGTCTTCGTGTTTCTATAAGGTTTACCTTAATATTCAGACCAGTGCTCCGTCGCCGTCGCCGGTTTACTTGTTGAAGTTTTGGTGCTTTGACCAGAGGGGGTCTCTGCATGGTGAGAGTTAGTTGTGATGGCGTTTTTGTCATTTGTGTTTGTTTGTTTGGTTGTTTTCGAGTGATGAAGATGGTGTTGTTGATTTGTGTAGATGTTACTAAGGTGCTGTGTGAGCTTGAGATTCTGATTCAGCGAGTGAAAGTTATGCCAACGCCGGATGGGAGGGTTTTGGACCTGTTCTTCATCACTGATTGCTTGTAAGTATTTGCCTGCAAGGATTGAACCTCTCGGTTTTTTGAATTTGCATAATTTGTGGTTGTGTGTTGCTAACTCTTCATTGTTACTGCAAATATGATTTGTGGTTGGATAGTTTCCGGATTGTTTGCGACTCTTAATACATTGAATTTAGGATGCTAAGTTGTGGTATTGTATTGTGATGTGACATTTTGGAGATACTTGCTTATTCCCATTAGCATGGTACAATGGATTGGGTTGGCAAATCATCCGAAAAAATGTCTAATCATGTTTTATATTTGATCATCCCGTAGTCGCTTTCTTGGAAACGTCTGATTATGCATGTTGCTTATTGTAAATTATCTAGACTGACATTTCTTTGCTCACATTTTTGAATTTTTGGGAAAAGTTTGTTGCAACTAGATATGTGATCCTATTGAGTGCCCCAACTTTAGTTTCAGTGACTGGTAAAAGACTAGTCTTTGAAATTTCGCTATCATGCTGCAATGAAATAGTATTGTTCGGCAACAGTGTTTAACACCCTGGTAACATATAATTTTTCAGAGATTTGCTGCACACACAAGAAAGGAGAGATCATATATGTGAACATCTGATGGCTGCCCTAGGAGAGTACTGTATCACCTGTGAAGTTCAGTTGGCAGGGCCTGAATATGAAAGTTTGCAGGGAAATTATTCTCTTCCTTCAGCTATTGCTGAAGAATTATTTAGCTATCTGCCAACAGATGACAAAGCTTCTTCAAAAGCTCTCAGCTTGAGTTCGGCGTCTTTGAAAAACACAAGTATTACGGTGGATAATACACTGAGCCCTGTTCATACATTGCTGAAAATACAATGTGTGGATCAGAAAGGCCTCTTTTATGACATACTAAGGACGTCCAAGGATTGCAACATTCAGGTACTTGTGACAGCTACTTTAGAATTGGCTATGCTAGGTGCTAGGTACAATTATTTCATGGGTTGTCCTCTTCATGGGGCAATAAACCTATTCAATGTTGCTCTTATGTTCTTCTACTAGGCCAAACTTTTTGAAAACTTATAATCATATTTGCACCAGAAATCTCCTGATGTAAGTCTGTTATTTTCATATAGATTTCCTATGGTAGATTCTCTTCTACTGTGAAAGGCATCCGAAACTTGGAACTGTTTATACAGCACAAGGATGGGAAAAAGATTTTAGATCCTGAAAGACAGGTTGCATTGTGTTCTCGGTTGAAGGAGGAGATGCTTCACCCACTGCGAGTTATTGTTGCCAACAAGGGTCCGGATACTGAACTCCTAGTCGCCAATCCAGTTGAGTTATCTGGAAAAGGACGGCCCCTCGTCTTCCATGATGTTACTCTTGCACTGAAAAAGTTGGGATTATCCATTTTCTTGGTAAGAATTTGTGCTGGTTTATTCACTATAGTGTTACTCATTTTTCTTATGAGTACCAAGATTCTCATTGTGATTGTTGTTGATGCGTAGGCTGAAATTGTAAGGCATGCGACTCAAGATTGCCAGTGGGAAGTGTATAGGTTTCTGTTGGATGATAGTCGTGAATTTCCTTTGGGGAGCACAGAAGCTAGAAATAAGATCGAACAAAGAGTTAGAAGAACATTGATGGGATGGTGAGCTGTTACACCTGCTACTCTTTTGATGATTTGCGGTTGCCATCCAGTAAGTTTGGCCTACAGCAAATCTCGTATCAGAATGATTATAGTTAATCTGCAGTAATGCCATGTAGAGTCTACTGGCTAATTAAGCAGTAGGAAGTCCGTAGTTGTGTGCTAAGACACTTCTCTGAGACTACAGAACTATGTTTATCTTGAGCCGCAAGGCTTGTCGCTTGAATGTGCAACTTTTGTTATATGTTTCAGACATCTGTATATGTTTCCCTAGCTTTGTAACTTCTGTATTCTTG
Source organism: Fragaria iinumae (assembly GCA_009720345.1). NCBI lineage: Eukaryota > Viridiplantae > Streptophyta > Magnoliopsida > Rosales > Rosaceae > Fragaria > Fragaria iinumae. Next base: position 20,956,941 of record CM019123.1, on the reverse strand, counting down.
CAAGTCTGGAACACATGTTGTATCTCCATCTTCAAGTGCTCATGTCTTCATATCTTTCACAAGTAGACCTATATTCATATGATCTTTTGAAGAGATATTATACTACACTTGATAAATAATTCGCGGTTCAAAACAAGTATGCTTTTCTACAACAACTCTTGCAGAACATCGGAGTTTTCTGTAACAACCTAAAGTTGTTGGGACCAGTATAGCAACATATTATCTGTCAATTTTGTTTTATGATATCAAACGTAATCATCGTTGGCAAATGTTCTATTCAAATAAAAAAGAATCTCAATATTTATAGATTGATCCCTCGCGAAGAATTGTGCAAATCATTTTCTCATTTTCATAACTATATCCAAACAGATTTTCATAAAAGTCGTAGACATCCATCAGTTAATTAGTGATTGATATCATTTTAATTCTTAATCTCATGCATCTGGATTAAATGTGACCGATTCTTCTTGATATGGAGTAGGTCTCTAAAAATTGAAGATCATCATTATCCCATTATCTTGATATCAATTGATCTTAGAGATGATCATAACCATTTTTCTTTTCAAATCTCAAATCTTCTAGCCGTGCAGCTCATTAGTTGTAAACCAACTCTAAACGTTACATAAACCCTCCATCAGAGTAGTGCATATACTCCATCGTGAACCCTAATAACCCTGCATGTTTTTGATTACACAGGATCTACGAGAGTGGAAGAGCTCAGTCTGACTGACTGATGTGGCTTGTGAGCAGCACCTCGTTTCTGCAACGATGGAAGCTTCAAAGTTGCATGTACCTCTCTGAGATATGGCGGAAGAAGCAATCTGAAGCGATGGGGTTCGTCCAGACGGCCAAGCAGGGATATGTTATCTACGCCAAGGGAGTTACACAACTGAAGTTCCAACGCAGCAAGAGGTCTGAAATAATTGGATCGTCAATCCTGTTCACAAGCACAGGGAGCTTTGTGTTCGTCTCTCTTCTGCTGGGAAGAAATACAGAAGAGAAACACATTGGAAAACAAAGCTCAACACAAAGCTCTCCTATACTAAAGCGACAAAGCGACTAGAATATGACTCTTATCCCACATTGGAAAACATGTCTCAACACACAACAATAAACACTTGTAATACTTTGAAGAGCAACCAAGGCACCCAACAAATAATAGAATCTTAAATGGATGTAGCCTTGCCCACCGATGACAAGGTGAACCACTATAAATTTTGTCTCATTATCTCTTTTCCTCGCTCTCAACATCCGTAGGTGCAAGGATTATTCCAACGATAATCCACTGCATCAACATTTGTGTTGTCTGAAAAAACCAACGATAATCCATTTGGTTTTGAGCAAGACAACTTTCTATTTTAGTTTTGTTTCAGAGATCAGATTCAACAGTCTTCTTAAGCATTCAGTGTACTCAAATGCTAAGTTAAAATTTTCTACACTCATGAGATCCAGTAGTTATTTATTTATTTTATTTTATTTTTAGAATGTGAAATTTATTCATATGAAGAGAGAATTGCATGGATTACAAGGCATAAGTATGAGAGAGTCCATAAAGACAATCCAAAACCAAAGATAAAGGTGAGGAAACAAAGCGCACATAGCCTTTACTAGAGTACATACTTATAATCAAATCGGAGGAAGTGCAAAATGAGATCTGGTACTTGCATTTTTTAAGGTAGAATACCATACCATTACACTTGGACAATTCCGCTCACTTATTTGAGCCTAACGATAAACAAACGAGAAACCTTTTCAAACACAGAGATAACTATATATGTAGCTAAATAGCCACATCCCCTCCAAAAAAAATATCATTATTAAAGTACCAAACAACTTTAGATGTAGTCCCAATATTCATATGAATTAGTAGCTCCAACATATGAATGACTAAAATTGTACCATTTACTTGCACACTGTGTATATAAGAAGGAAAATATTTGCATCCGAACTGGTATGTACGTGTGCGTCCGAACTAGTATGATGATCCCATATAAGAATATAAAAATTTCAGAGAGTTTATGGTATACAACATGTAAATACTTGATATCATAAGAACTCTGACTTTAATACAAATGTATGATGATCCCAACATATAAATGACTAAGATTACACCGTATACTTGTGACACACCGTGCATACAAGAATTTATGCGTCTAAATACACGATATCATATTATCATTTGAATGATTAATATCTCTAGCTTTAATACAAATGCACGACGGTCCTAACATTTGAGTGACTATAGGCAGAAGTATCCACTGCTTTAACTTTCAAGAATATTGGACGGAAATGTTGCCGGTTCTCTCCAATATCCAAAGAGATTACCTGATTAATAGGTCGCATAAAGTCTTTAAGATAAAGATCATAATGGCGAAAAATATCCAAAGAGATAAGTGCAAAATATCCAAAATATCCAGCTCTCCTCTCATTCATGGAGGCATGTATGATGATGATAGTGGCCGCTAATTCGGTCATTTCCTAGTGGCGAAAAATGCTACGGTGAAAAAAAAGGTGGCAAGATCAATCCCTTTTGGTTTAGTTTTTGCAATATTTTCATGGTTTTTCATGCGTATTTATTCTGGTACTGCATGTGTTTTGATATACAGGATTCAGGTGACCTCGGCCTCAGCCCGGCTGCTGTAGCTTGTTTGCTGCACTCTCATTTCTGGGAGCTAACAAGTACGTCTCTGAGCTGTGGCCGAAGAAGCAATCTGATGTGATGGGGTTCGTCCAGAGGGTTCGTGCTGCTTAGAAGTTGGGTGACCTTAGGGTTCTCAATGAGGTTTAAAACCTAGAACTCCCTTGAGGGTTTACAGTTAACAAGAAAGACCCAAGAATCAATTGGATCGTCAATCCTGTTCACAAACAGAGAGCTTCTGGTTTCACTTCTGCTGGAAAGAAATACAGAAGAGAATCAAACGGCCTCTCCCTTCGTCGTTACCGTTAATTATCTTAGGTCTCGGTCTTGGTTTATCTTACTGGTATTGTGAGCAAGACAATATTTTGCTATGAGTTGGGATTACGCAGTTCGAAACTTTGATCGAACCTTAACCCTAGTTTGATCTACCCTATTTTGTTATGGGTGATAACATGTATGAAGACACTGGATTCTTAATTAAGAAGAATGTTAAATGTTTATATTGGTTATTTGTATGATTTGATTGAGAAAGTGTTGAATGTCAGATGATTATTAGTTATACATGTAAAATATGTATCGACTATCTGGAAAATGAACAACAAATAATTTTAGATAGCTAGAAAATTTACAACAAATCATACAACTGAGTATTCAGTCTATCAGATTCAGTACCAATACTCACATTTCACATTGATAATTACACCATACCATACAATTTAGAAAATTACTCCATGCTTCCTTAATACGAAAATTACGTATTCGTGAACATACATAATACGTACACAGATTATTTTCAGAAAAAAAAGAAAAGAAAAACATACTACGACAGACATATTGATCTTATTCTAAAAAAATAAAATTACATATTGGCCTAATAAAATATACACATTGGTCCGCCAACGAGGTTTGGCTCAGTTGGCAAGAGCAGGTTTGTAGTGGAGACCTCATTTAAGTTTGATCCCCGTTACCAACAGGCCTCGTTGGTTCGTGATATGTAAATTCTCCTGTGAAAATTCATATATGTTCATTGTCGGTCCTTCAGGATTGAGATTGCAGGTTGAGAAAAAAATATACACATTGGTCAAAAAAAAAAAAAACCACCACATGTTTGTCCTTTTTTGGTTCCAAATGGAAATCGCTTGTGCAGAGTGCAGTTATGCGTTACATGAGGAAGTAAATATAAAGACACTCCTCTCCGAATCCCCAAATCAATTTCAATCGAGGGTTTGCCACTCATCCTCTTCTTCTTCGTCTTCTCGTTCGTTCTGCATCCAGGTTTTCTCTGTCTTACATGATATGACGACCTAGGTAACTATTCCTCTCTCAGTTATCTATATTTGTCTTTGTTTATTTACGAGCTCCAATTATTTTTCGCCGCTCTCCCAAACCTTTAAAGATGCAATTATTTGTTTGATGGGTCGAGATTTGGAAGATGTGGGTGTTTATAAAAGCTTAATTTTTAGATACATTGTGAAAATGGAGGTTGAAGAGTGAGATTCGAAGGGTAAAGTTTTCACGACAAGAACGCCGAGAGAAGTTGTAAATTTTGAGTCTATTTTTAAGTTTCATGTGTTATGTTTGTGTGATTTTGGAATCTGTAAATTTCAGTAAACAAGGAATTGGACTGGTAATTAGTTTAGTTTTTATTGCTTTACTGGTGAAATGGGTGAAATTGATGTGGTGTGGGTTTTTGTGTTCTCTTTCTCCCATGTGAAAACCAGTGGTTGATAGGTCGATTGAACAATCTGTTTTTGGTTTTGGTAGTTTTGTTAGGGAGCTTGGAGATTTGATTGCTCGGGAGTGTGGTGCTTGTTCTGGAAATAAGTATACTATTTGTACTACAGTATTTTAGTTATTTCAGTGAAGGTTTTACTTGGTTGTTTCGAATATGAGCCAAAGCCCGTCACGATCCAGGAGGTTCCGCAGCAGTGAACGTGCATCTTACCGTGATGCCCCATATCCTAGGGAGCGCCGTGTGAATAGGTATCCCAACACATTGTGTTTGAATCTTTCGTGTTTAGTGTGCCCACTTTTTCGCTTGTGTGTTTAGCTGAACGCTATTATGATAATCATAGAACAATTGTTTGTTAACTTCTAGAATACATGTATTGTTTTGGTATAAGATGTGGTGGTGTTTAAGAGGATATAGGAGCTTCTGATTATATCTGCAGAGTATAGACTGTCAGGAATTAAGATGTCCATATTGTTGTCAAGGTAGATGACTGATACACAAGAAAGAGAACTAAAGGTGCATCTCAATTTGACAGACGTGTAGGAGACTGGTTGTGATGTAAATATCAGATTTGGGAATTTGGTGTGGAATAAATTCAAACTGCTGCATTAGCTTCATATCATTTTTAGTTTCAGTTGCTTGTAATGCTTTGAGAGTTTTTGAAACATATGGTCTTGTTCCCTTGGGGCTGAGTTGATTTACAAAACATAAACTCTTGTCAGGACCTATGACTTCTGGTGCTAAGGAAGTGCATTAAAATAGTGTTTGATAGTGGGTAATATTCCAGTTACAGTTTGATCCTTCTTCAAATAAGTCTTATTAGGTAAATTAAGAACAGCTAGAACTTTTTCACTGGAGTAAGGCATAGTAAGAGAAGAAAGATAGATCTGAAAAAGTTAGGAACTTACGTTGAACGATAATTATTAGAAACTCAGTATGCTTATTGCTCCCAAATTTTGATGGGACTCCATAACTTGGAGATTGTCTATTGTGACTTTTCCTCATTTGGTGATTGATATCCTGTTACTTCGCAGGAATGATTTTCTTTGCAACAAATGCAAACGACCAGGGCACTTTGCCAGAGATTGTCCAAATATGACTGTTTGCAACAACTGTGGGCTTCCTGGGTGAGAATTTATAACTTCTGCTGAACTATTTATTTTCTGTAAGATGAAAAGGTTTAGGATTTAGATAGATTAGAAACCTTGATAACCGTTTAGTGCTAAATCTGCTTTTTGAAAGTGGCTTTGACTCCTTTTCAATGCTGTATTCTTGTATCAGCCACATTGCTGCTGAATGCAACTCTACTGCTACTTGCTGGAACTGCAAGGAGCCGGGCCATCTTGCAAACCAATGCTCCAACGATCCAGTCTGTCATATGTGTGGTAAGATGGGTCACCTCGCTCGTGATTGCTCAAACCCATCTCTTCCATCACATGATGCAAGGCTATGCAACAACTGCTACAAGCCAGGCCACATTGCAGTTGCCTGCACCAACGAGAAAGCCTGCAACAACTGCCGCAAGCCAGGCCACCTTGCACGCGACTGCCCCAACGAGCCCGTCTGCAACATCTGCAACATTTCAGGCCACGTGGCCCGTCACTGCCCAAAGTCAGGCCCGGAATCAAACATGGGAGGAGGCCCTTTCCGTGACATCATCTGCCGCAACTGCGGGCAGCCAGGGCATGTCAGCCGCGAGTGTGTGTCCCTCGTCATCTGCCACAACTGCGGCGGAAGGGGTCACCAGGCCTACGAGTGTCCTTCTGTCCTGATGCATGACCGCGGCATGCGTAGGTACTGAAAGTAGTGGTTCACCACCTAGTCGATTATATTTTAGGGTTCCGTTCTGTAGGCTCAGACTCCCATGGTCAATTCAAAAAAGTACAATGCTACTGTTTTTAACTTTTTATTATGAATCTATTGCAAATCCTCAATGGAACATCTTCAATTCCATCTATACTATAGTGTTTGTGTCACTCTCAAACATATATAAGGTCAATTCAAGAAAGATGGCTTTGAATCCCTCAGCTTTATATAACACAAATTAACAGAAGCTCACTCATTTCTAGAGTGAGGCTTTTTTCACCAAAACAAAAAATGTGCACGTTGGAGAAGAGAGGCGAGGTCTTCATCCTCACCTTAACCGGGTCGGGTGAGCATAGACTCAACCCGACTCTACTAGACGCGATTCAATCCGCTTTGAACCAAGTCCGCGCCGCCGCCACGTCATCCTCCGTGGCCCTGATCACCACCGCGCACGGCAAATTCTTCTCCAACGGCTACGATCTGGACTGGGCCGGGTCGGACAAGGTCCGCGGCGATCTCATGACCTCGAAGCTCCGGTCGGTCATCGCTGATTTCATCACCCTCCCGTTGCCGACGATCGCCGCCGTCACCGGCCACGCCTCCGCCGCGGGGTTCATTCTCGCGCGGTGTCACGACTACGTTGTGATGAGGAAGGACAGGGGGTTTGTATATATGAGCGAGATGGATATCGCGCTGGTGATTCCGGCTTGGTTTCACGCGCTGGTGAAGAACAAGGTCGGATCGGCGTCGGCGGTGAGGGACTTGATGCTGAGAGCGGATAAGGTGACGGCGGCGGTGGCGGTGGAGAAGGGGATTATTGACTTGGCGGTTGTTGGCGCGGAGGAGACGGTTGAGGCGGCGGTTAGGATGGGGGAGGAGTTAGTTAGGAGTAAGTGGAAGGGACACGTGTACGCTGGGAATCGGGTCGGGTTGATGTGGGAGGTTTTGGAGGAGATCCGAAAGTTTGACACTCGCACTGGATCGCGTCTCTAGGAATTAGGCCGGGTCGGGCGGGCGGGCATTTCCTTGTGAACTAGGTTTTGTGTTTGTATTTTGTCAAGTTCTTGTGATATCATCATGAATTTGGCTTCTGTACTTGGATTTATGTTGTTTGGATTTGCTTGGATGACTTATAACCATTGAATTGAGTACAATCGGGGACCATCATGTCATCCTTATATCATTCTTACTCCATCTAATGGTTATAAGGCATCCAAGCAAATCCAATCAACTTAAATCCAAACCGAGAATCCGGATCCTATCGGTCTAAAATAATGACAATTAAGTTGGGATTACTTAAGTATTTAATGAAAATAAAACTTTGTCAAATTACATTGAGGAAGTCAGTATAAAACATTAAAATGGGATATAATGTTTACAGAAAGGTTAGAGAGAATCTAACGAGGCATTGGCAGATATTCCATGTGTATGGAAAACAAAAATATTACTGCACCAACCAGGAGCAATAAAGTTTGAGAGGCCAAAATGCAGTCTTCTCCGGAGCATAATGCCGAAAATGCCCTCACTGCCACTAAAAAGGTGACAAATTCTAGCGCATGCCAGCTAATGAGGTCTCATAAAACCACGCCAATACGTACAGCTAATCCCAATATTAAGAACCCAAAAATCTCATAAAGAAAAAATTACAACACTCCCCCCAATCTCTTCTTCTTCTTCATTTCCAAGTTCAATGAACACGAGAAACCGACTCGGATTCGTTACAATCTCAACATATTGCTCTCAAATGTAAGAGAGTTCGCCGCTGTGAAAAATCCACTGGCAGAACGAATTCTGAGCTTTCGAGATTCGGTGTGGTCATGTCATCGCTCTACAGTCCGGGTCGGAGCCCCGGGAGCTCGCGGCTCCAGGTCGGCGGCGGCGGAGGAGGAGTCGGAGGGGCGTCGAGGCTGAGATCTTCGTCGATAAAGAAGCCGCCGGAGCCGCTGCGGCGCGCGGTGGCGGATTGTCTGGCGTCGTCGGCCGCCAGCTCGCACCATGCCAGCACTTCCTCCAGTGTGCTCCTCTCCGAAGCTTCGAGAATTCTGAGGGTGAGTGGAATTGCCTCTGTGTCTGATTTTGGATTTGCTTTTGGATCTTTGAAATGCTGGCTTGGTTTGTGGAATCTAGGGCTTACTGTGTCTGTGATTTGGGTTTGAATTGGTGGAGTTTGGCCAGATTGAGTGCGTTGGGAGCTTTGAGCTGTGTTTGTTTGCTGAGCTAAACAATAGCACAGATTAGAACAGAAAATAGATAGTTGATTTATTTTTTTCAAAAAGGAAGTAATTATTAGGTTTCGATAGGTTTATTACAAGCTCAATGTTAGCCCGACGTGTGTCTTTGGCTCAGTGAGTTCAAATTTATGCGCATTGAAGATGAAAACCTGAGGTTGTGTTTAGCTTACTACATTCTTTTAGCAGCCGGACTCAGCAGACTGTTGCTAATGCTTATTCTTAGTGAGTGTTCTGTTTCGGTATTGGGAGCCTCGAGGGGGGGGGGGGGGGTTAGTGTATTATATGTGGTTTCCCCAATTTAGGCACTTGTTGCTATTGGCTGTAATTTGTGAAAGTTATATTACTAGCTTGGATTGCTTCGATGCATTTATTTTCAAAATTGAAACAGCTTCTTTAGTTATTTATTACGGGGGATAGTGGAAACGCAATATGGTTGCACTTTTGTGCAAATTGTTTATTATTTTTATAATAGCACTTTGTTCGATTGTAGGAATTAAGAACTTCCCAGAGATAGTTTGTAGTTTTGTAGAAAATGATTCTGAAGTGGTTTTCGATGATCGGTTTTGCCTGGAGCTGTTTTATTGTATTCGCTCCATGATTGTGGTTTACATATTAGCATTTGAAAATTGATGCTATGTTTTTATATCTAAGTAAAATGTTATCTATTATTGTTTACATATTGCTTGTTAACGGGAACAAGAGAAACTGTTCCTGAAGCGGTTTCCTATTATTGGTTTTTCATGGATTGTTTTACTGTATTCTCTCTATGAGTCAGGGTTACACATTATTCAACAATTGATGCTCTCTTTACTTCTAAATAAAATGTCAGTCCTTTTTATTGATTAGTTTTCAAAAGTTCTGGTTAATGAGGACATTTCAATATCACTGCCTGACTTGGCTTGAAGTAGCAATAATGTTACTTGAAATGGAAACATTTGTAATATCCAACTTTTATTTCCCTTTCTGGATGCTGGACTGTCCTGAGCTGGTACCGCTAACATCTTATTGAGAGGTTCTTTTATCTTGTTGTTGCTTATCTTTTTCGATTGACTTGCAAGAGCTGAAATTTACATTTCACAAATTAAACTTATGATTGACAGGATTATCTGGCATCCCCATCAACGATGGACTTATCTTACAGTGTGATTTTAGAACATACTATTGCTGAGAGGGAGCGCAGGTAACTCCTGTAGGTGATAGATTTTCTTTTCCTTGATTTAACTTGAATGCTTCACACAATCCAGGAACAGGATACACAGAATGTTGCTAGGAAAAGTGAGAATTTATGATCCATAAATTATAAGTGTGAGTGGACATGTGCATACTCTTGAAACTTCTTGCTGAATATGAAGACAAAGACTAGTATATATCTTGTTATTCTACAGAGTGATTAATGTTTGTGGATTTGACCTGGGTAGTAATGTGGAAACAACAAAATCATCTTTAAAAAGTAACAATTTTTTTTCTTTTGGGAAGTTCCCACCCCACCATATAGAGTTTTGTGGTAAATAGAGTAAGTTGTTCTCGAATTCATAGATATATCATAACCGAGAGTAGAAATAGAAGGATCAAGTCAGGGGTAAACTTTGTGGCATTTAGGTTTTGGTAAAAAACTACGGATAAAGAAATTTTGTAGCATTTAGTATAAGTTGAAGGCATGTATAAGATTAGATAATGCACCCACACTCACTGAACATACCAATGGGAAACAATAAGATTACAAAATATGTATCATAAGTATGCGAGTATGTGTGTATATACATCTATTGTATTCCATATGTATGTAAATTGTCTTCATTTGCACTTGCTGATTGGATCTTTATTTTTGCCAATGCATTCTCCATCAAGCAGTATATAGACTATTGATCCATTTTCCTGATGTTGGTTTTCTTTTATGCCAGTCCTGCAGTTGTAGCAAGGTGTGTGGCACTTTTGAAACGCTACCTTCTAAGGTATGTTCTACATATCTTGAGATCATTTTTCCTATATTGAAGTCATTGGATTTAGTCACTTGGGTTTAACAATTAAAAGATGCCTGTAGGCAATGTTGTATCTCACCCTTGTTGCACCAGTTATCCTAACATTTGTAAATTCTGTGTTGTTTTCTATCTTCTTGTTGATTTTTTTTTTTTTTTAATGTTTTTAAATTCAGAGTTTTGAGACAGACTTTTGTATTACTCTTTTAAGGTACAAACCCAGCGAAGAGACATTACTGCAGATTGATCGGTTTTGTGTAAACACTATTGCTGAATGTGATATTGGTCCAAACCGGAAATTGTCTCCATGGTCACAGTCGGTTGCGTCAACAGCATCTACGAATACTCTCCCTTTGTCTGTACCTAGTTTTGCTTCTGGGACTCTGGTGAAGTCATTGAACTATGTGCGCTCTCTGGTGTCTCAACATCTTCCAAGGCGATCATTCCACCCGGGTGCTTTTTCTGGAGCTCTGTCTGCAACAAGACAATCCCTTCCGAGTTTGTCATCTTTGTTGAGTAGATCCTTCAATGGGCAGCTAAGCCCTGCACGCAGTGGGGAATCTTCGGAGAATAAAGATGTCACAACTATGTCTATTTTGAACCTATCAAATATTGAAAAGGTTGATGGAATGAAAGATCTTGAATACCTTGCACTGGACGTTCTCAGGTGGCGCTGGCTTGGAGAACAGCAGTCATCATTATTGCTAACCGAAAGGTATTCAGAAATGGCTTGTTAAATTCTAACTCTGTTGGAGTTTCTTTATTGCATTTTCATTTTTCAGTTTTAGTTTGTCTTTCTGTTAGCTCTCTTCTATTGCTTATTAATTAATTTGAGTACTTTACATGTTCCATCGTCAAGTGATCGCATTGCAAATTCCCGAGAAATGAGAACCTATAATCTCCTAGAAGTAGGTGCAGCAGCTCTACTTGTAGGAGATTTGAAAGCTAAAATGAAAGGTCAACCTTGGAAGTTTTTTGGAACAGCTGATATGCCTTATCTTGATCAACTGTTGCAACCTTCACCAGTATCCGCAATTACTGATTCTTCTGCGGCACGTGCCCACCTGAGGGCAATAACAGCATGTAAACGCACTAAATCTGGCGCTAGTCAAATATGGTATGCTGTTCCATCTTGTATAATCTCCTTGGCATCTTTAGTGAACTTTGTTCAGCATTTTAAAATAAAAGGACTGAGTTGCAATTTGGATTCTTTAAATTTAAAGCAAAGATTTCTTATAATTGCCACAGGATTGGACTTTGAAAATGCTTATTTTACTAGCTAGGGTGTACACCGCGCTGTCCATTAAAGCTAATCTATTGTTTATCCCTGTTTTCTGAGGCTTATTAGTTACCAACACTCGGTCATACATTATCTGAAGTTATAACTGTAGCATCATAATGACGTTTGATCAGACTGCTGTTCTGAATATTTTTAGTGTTAAATTTCAGGGATGAGTCTCCAGCGAGCACATTTCGTCCACGGGCTAAACCGCTATTTCAATATCGTCACTACAGGTACATATAGGATATTGGTTGTTTCACAGGATTCAGTAATGTTCATGATACATTTGGAATACATTTCAATGTTGGCTGTGAGCATTATTTTAGCATTTTTGAATTGGATTTTCCAGATGCTAGCATATCTCTTCAGTCAACTCTCTCACCATATTTTGTATGTGGATCAGTGAACAACAACCCTTGGGGTTGAATCCAGCCGAGGTTTGTGAGGTTATTGCTGCAGTTTGCTCTGAGGCATCTTCACCAACTGCTAATTTGATGACAGTATCATCTAGATTAAATAATAACTATGGAAAGCCGTCGATGGATGCAGCAGTGAGCGTCTTAATCAAACTTGTTATTGACATGTATGTTTCTATGACCTAGGCCAGTATTAATGTTGTCATTCTATATGTCTTATGTTTTATGTCTCTAAATTCTTTTTGCTTTAATTACATACTATTAGTGTTTGATCATGGATAACACCCATTGAAATCTCTTTTTGTAGGTATGTTTTGGATTCTGGGACCGCTGCTCCTCTCACTTTGTCTATGCTCCAGGTGATTACTTATTGATTTTTTGTGTGATTAGAACATCTCTCTCTCTCTCTCTCTCTCTCCACACACACACGCACACACTGACTTTTTTCATCATTCCAATTGTTTTTCTGTTTTGTGTATGAACTTTCAGGAAATGCTTGGTTCTCCAACAGCAACATGTAGAGTTCGTGCATTTGATTTTATTTTGAACCTTGGAGTTCATGCTCATTTACTAGAGCCAGTGGTGAGCGATGACGCTTCTACAATTGAAGAAGATTATTCTCAAGAATCATATTTTGATAGTGAAGCTAAGCTTGCAACACAAGAAATGAGAAGATCAGATTCTGTTTTGACGGGCACTTCCTCAGCTATTGATGATTTTGAATCATGGATTTTAAATATTTTATATGAGATTTTGCTTCTTCTTGTTCAGGTATATTTTCTCTCATGTTTGAATTAGCACTACCAACTCTGATGTGCAAAGTTATCTGTTTTGATTTTTCTGATCCTATTAAAGGAAAAGCTGAGTATGAGAAGATATGAGTTGGTGGAAGGACCCTCAATGCTGTTGGGCATTTTGTATTGAAGAAGGCATATAGTTCACAGAAGGAGATTATATATAATTGGAATGACAGATATAACAAGTAGCCAACTATAAAGTATGTCAAAGTTGGTACATGAAATGTAGCTCCTACTTGATCAAAATAGGAAGCTAAATGTAATGTCCCTAAAATGTTTAGGCAAACTACAAAGATACCAAACACTTGTTCCCTTTCCCAGTGAAAATGCACCTCTCCCTCCCATCTTAGATAATTATGTGGTATCTTTCCACCCTAACAATCACATTAGAACAAATTTCACTATGCATCATTGTTTCAATTTATCTTTGCAAATCAATGCAAATATTGTCATCATTCTTTGACCTTTAGTTTGCCCTTTCCGTTCTTGTAGATAGAAGAGAAAGAAGAATCTGTGTGGGCTTCTGCTCTCAGCTGTTTGCTTTATTTTGTCTGTGATAGAGGCAAAATATTGAGAAACAGGATAAATGGACTAGACATAAGGGTGAGCTATTTTGCAACTATTTAAAATCATGCTGCAATGTTTACAAATATTTGACTGTGAGTCTGTTTGTATTACTGTTTATTTGCAATCCTTTCCCTCGGTGCATGTTGTGACACCATCTATGTTTTTAGATGTAAGATTATCGACAAGAGGTTAGTAGGAATTGTCGGGCTCATGGGTTTCTCTCATGTGGTCCAGGGTTCATACCCCCTACCTAGCCATATGATATAGTATCCTGCCACCTAAAGATTGTATGGTCAGCAAGAGGGTGTGGAGAACCAATCTTCGGAAATGGGGTTTGGGTGTTTCTGGGTCTCAATAAGATAAATAGGAACAACTGGTTTTGATAGAATTACATATCCTGATGACATGATTATCATGATTAACAGAGCTATTTACCAATTCTTTCATATCACAAAAGTCATGAGTTTTTATGTTAATTGTTGGTTTACTGCCTACTTTTAGGTTGTTAAGGCGCTGCTAGTAATTAGCAGGAAGAATTCATGGGCAGAAGTAGTCCATTGCAAGCTTATTAGCATGTTAGCAAACATGTTTTATCAACTACCTGAAGAAGCTGATGAGAGTGTCTCAAGTACCCGCTTATTTGTTGTGGAGCAAGTTGACCTGATTGGTGGGATTGAGTTTATTTTTGTTGAGGTATGCTATTAGTTTATCTTGAAACTGAAATCAAAAGTTAGATATAGCAGCTACTGGATTCGAAGCATCTCACTAAGGTTCCCTGCTAATCATAATATTATTATCATCTTTGTTTCAAAGAAGTTCATTTGTCATTGACGAGGTCAAACAACACTTCAATAATCTGTTTAAACAATTACTTCAGCAAATTAATGAATGGTGATGGCATTTGTTTCTATTCGAATAAGATTTATTAAAATACTTATGTAAATATATTCTTGTTTTATTAAACCAATATGTAAAAGTTCATATGGTGTTTCGTTCTACCAGCAAAGTTATCTAATTCTAGGCCATAATATGTTTCTGCGATGCAGTATTCACTAGCAAAATCAAAGGATGAAAGACGAAATCTGTTTTTGGTGCTTTTTGACTATGTTTTGCATCAAATTAACGAAGCAAGCATAGCTACAGGAGGCACAGAGTATAGTGATGATGAGATTCAGCCTCTTGTAGCTCTTCTCACAATGGTGGATGCGTCTGAAGCCATTTATATCTGTATTAAGCTTGGATTGACAGGCATTGGGGAGCTTATGAAGAATTCTATTTCTGATGCAGTGTCTAGATATCCAAACAGTGAACGGCTAAATATGGTATGTACCAAAAGTTCGTGTGCGGTGTGTTTGAGTTGGTATTTGTGATTGCATTTGTGTATGTTTCTTTATAAAGGTGAAGAATTTGATTCTTCAAAAGTTTTATCACTGCAACTTTTAAGTCGATTATGTTTCAAGCCCAACTTGTCTTTTGTGTACTTTTTCATCACCCCTGTTTGCCAGCTATTGTTGGCATGGACAGAGGTCAATGGACTGATGAGCTCTCGGGGAGTTTCACTAATCATATTTTATTTACACTTTTGTTTCTATACAAGTATGTTTTTGGTTTTCCCCTCTTCTAAGTGGCATATAGGTGTGTGGTTTATTCTGGAGGTTTTCACTAGTTTCAGAGATTATCCGATTGTTATTTTTGTTTCTATAATTAGTGAAGTCGGTCAATCTTTGTCAATGTGATGCTTCTAATGTTTATTTAACTTTACAGATGTTAGAGAGTGTAATGGAGAAATTTGGTGCAACCATAAGTTCATTTACTCATTTGGACACGGAGTTCTTCCATATGATAGAAATAACAAAATCCTATAAGTCTTTGGATAGCATTGAAGGTGCAGTTCTAAGAAATGGCGTTGGCATGAAAGCAAAGCTCTCATGGGCTGTTTTGCATTCACTACTTCATTCTGGGAATATTGCTTACCATCGGAATGCGTATGTCTGGTTAGGCGACCTGCTTATTGCTGAAATTAGTGATGAAAGGAATTCAAGTATATGGTCCAATATTAAAAACATGCAGCAGAAAATTTTCCTTGCTGGTGGTCATGATTCTACAGTCGCTGCAGATGTTCCTATACCCATTTGGCTTATGTGTGGTCTTCTGAAGTCAAAGCACAGCATCATCAGATGGGGTTTTTTGTTTGTTCTTGAAAGGCTTCTCATGAGGTGTAAAATTTTGTTAAATGAAACTAAAACCCAGCCTTCACACGACAGTGATATTGGGAGCGTACACACGGATAATCGTCTTGAGAAAGCTAATGCAGTGATAGACATCATGAGTAGTGCCTTGTTCTTGGTTTTTCAGATAAATGAGACAGATCGCATGAATATTTTGAAGGTAATTACTTAAGGATATCTTGACTAGATCTATGCATGTGGTCTTTAAATTTTAGAGATGCATAGTCACAATTCAGGGAGATGCAACTGAAAAAGGCTGCTAATAAGCCAACAATTTTAGACCTTTTGACTTCAATACTTGAGCAATTCATATGCTGTAGTACTATTGGAAGTCATTAGAGAAATGATGCTGTGCACGAGAACCCGTAGTATTTGTTTATTAGGTATTTGTTAAGGCTATATGAAATTAGTAGAAATTGAGGAGGCTTCAGATTTTGACTTTATTTTGTTGAAAAAATAAAGGTTTATGAACTGTTCTGGCGGGTACTCTTTTTTGTCAAAAAGAAAAAAATGAAAAATTATAATGTTTTCCTTAACTTATTTTATCTTGTTCTAAACAGATGTGTGACATACTATTCTCTCAATTGTGCTTGAGAGTTCCTCCTACAAGTGCAACAGAGGTAGGCGAAGACACGCATCGTGGAAGGGTTCTTTTCCGCATGGATGGTAATAAGAAGGTTGACGATAAGGATAATTACCAGGATGTGTCTACCGAAGAAACTAGTGGCAGATCTGGCCAGGGTAACAACAATCCTCTAGAACATGGGACAGAATCGATGGCAGCACTGCTTCTTCGAGGACAAGCTATAGTTCCCATGCAACTGGTTACACGTGTTCCTGCTGCTTTGTTCTATTGGCCATTGTTTCAACTTGCCGGTGCAGCTACGGATAATATAGCATTGGGTATAGCGGTTGGAAGCAAGGGACGAGGGAACCTTCCTGGGGCTACGTCTGACATACGGGCTACCCTTCTGTTACTTCTTATCGGTAAATGTACTGCGGATCCTACTGCTTTCCAGGAAGTTGGAGGGGAAGAATGTTTTAGGTGATCCTGGAATTCCATGCCTTCCTTTGATGTGATTCCTTCTTATTATCTATTTCTTTTTTTGTGCAACTATGGCTGATATTTGAGTACTATTTGGTAACAATTCAGGGAACTCTTAGATGATACAGACTCGAGGGTAGCATACTACTCCTCAGCCTTTCTATTAAAGGTAAGAATGCTTTATCCCCTACGATGTACAAATACTGAGTAGGTGCTTCAATGGATTCTGCTAATCTATTAGTTTTGTATTTTGCAGCGAATGATGACAGAGAAACCTGAAAAGTACCAACACATGCTTCAGAATCTCGTTGTTAGAGCTCAGCAGGTGAGCTTTGTTCTGTTTTTGCCATTAATTTTAGTTCTTAAACAATGTTCTTTTTTGTCATTAATATTACTGTATTGCCAATTCTTTTACTTTGATATGGTTCAAGTTTTAGAATTTGCAATCTTGAGAAAGAAACATTAAGCTGTATGATATGACATTGTAGATAGGATACAAGTGCCATTTTGTAGTTCATAATGTAAAGATATTCCTTGTTACCTCCTGTATGGAATGTTTCAAAGAGACTGAATGAAATTAGCTTACCTGTGTCCCAAGTGTACAAATGCCATTTTGTGGTGAACTACTTATCTTTGAACATGATTGCTGACCATGCTTGAAACCTGCACTCTGGTTGTTCCATTATAACCTTATAAAAGGTCATGTTATATGGCTGGTTAATTTCTAACTGTTAAGATTTTAAAAGAGATTGCTTTGAATTTTTGCCAACCCTGGCAGAAATAAGATCTTTCCATTTGCTTTGAGATCTGATTGTTACTTTATCATTCCATTACTGCTAATTTTGAGTCTTTTGACACCTGTTTTGTCCATGCAGAGCAACAATGAAAAGCTGTTAGAAAATCCATACCTTCAGATGCGTGGCATACTTCAGCTGGCAAACGATCTAGGAACTGGGTTGTAATCTGGCAATGCAGATTTGTCAGCGTTATTCTCCTCGACCTTGTAGAAGATGCTCCCAATCTCAGCTTTATGCTGCCACTGTAATGCTCAAAATGGCAAGTTCAAAATGCATGATACTCGTATGTACTTGAAGGGGCTACGATATTGATTTGATGTCTGTGATTCTGGCCCAAAAAAAAAAAAAAAAAAAAAACAGAGCTGAGACCCCAAATCACAGTGGCCCAAAAAAACAGGAGGTGCATTCATAGGTTGGTTACTGCAGGAAGTTTTGCCAATGGAATACATTGCTCCAAGATTGACAAAATTTGCCAAGATTATTAGAAAATGGTGAGCCAGAATGGTATCTACTTCGCAGATCTTCCTCTCAGATCATTGTACAGTTATCTAATGAGTTGTTCTGGGAGGCACCCTCTGTTTTGTAAAATATTAACTGGATTCTAACTGGAGGCTTGTTAGCGAAGAAGTTACAAGTTCGTTCAGGAATGTTTTGGACGTGTTCATTGTTGTTCACATTGGGAGTCATCATCTCAGCCATGTAGCTTATGTCCAGGTACCACCACACACCTTCAATAGCAACATAAATATTTGTTTAGTATCTGTTCAAATATATCTATTTTCGATGATATGATAATAAGATTTTGCACCAAATTGAATCATCTAAATTTCTTCTTTGGTAATCTAATTAGTTACCTCTTTCATAAATATTCAATATTCTCATTATTCCAAACTTGGCATTATTGGTTTGTAGCTGTGGCATTATGTTGTACTTGCCTTGATTGGTTGCTTGCAAAGTCTCTTCTTATGTTTGTGTTTTAAAACATGTTCTTCTTTCTGTGCAGGCAGTTAATGTGCCTTACAGTGACAAGAGACTTGGTGGAAACTCTGGGTATTATACTCTGTACAGATTCAAGATTTCTATTTCCCCCCAAGC
Organism: Fragaria iinumae; assembly: GCA_009720345.1. Taxonomy (NCBI): domain Eukaryota; kingdom Viridiplantae; phylum Streptophyta; class Magnoliopsida; order Rosales; family Rosaceae; genus Fragaria; species Fragaria iinumae. The sequence continues at coordinate 20,938,331 of CM019123.1, read as the reverse complement.
CTTCACTTCATTTTTTGTCATTCCTGAAGGCAGTCTTGATGCTGGCTTTTATGAAGGCATACTTGATTATGACATTTTTTTGCATTCCCTAACATAGAGGTTCATATCCTGACGGCGACAGAACGAGAACGAAATGAAATCTTGTCTCTTGTCTTGTATGTTCAGTGGGGACTCTATACGAGACGGTTTTAGAGGGTAGACTGAATGCCATGATCTCTAATTTCATTATATGTTGTGGGCAGCACAGGGTGTCCCTTTTTTCAGGCCATCTCAAAGTGTGCTTGCTATGATTATTGGACCTGCATGGTTTTTTTTTTTTGACATTGTAAATAGGTTATTCCAAAGGTAGTTGTTGAGTGTTGTAGAATGGCTGTAGAGAAATTTTGCTCATGTATGACATTGAAGCGATTGATTTTCTAAGTATTGGTTTTAGTGAACTTATTGCAACATTTGAAAACATGATTTCAGGGTTTCAGCTGGGAATGTCAAACTTTCTTTCCTGCAGACCTCTCTGATTTTTTGCCTTTCTGGATCAGGGCATGGAAATCACAGCAGTATAATTGTTAAAGGTTTGTTGGATTTTTTGTATTGGTTTTCTTCTGGGAAAGAGGTATATGTATTGACGCACTTGAGAGATGAACATCACAACATCAGTTCAGAACGAAGTCAAAAATGGAAATACTTGTTCATTCTCAAGAGTAGGTAACTTAATGCAAAGTAAAATACTGAATACCGAGAACTGCATAAAATGTCGATCAAAATGACAGTAAATCAATAGGTGATTACAGTTACTGCCGTCATAATGCAACTACTTACCAAACTCCGAAACTGACTACCTAAAACGAGCCAATCCTCTCGCCGACTCGGCATCCATCTCTTTCCTCAACTCTGCTGTAGAACTATGGAATGTGGATCCACCACAACAGATTCGTAAAGCGAGTTCCATGTTCCGAATCTTCTGCAATGCACCATTCTTGTGATAAACACGTTGCAATGAGTACACAAACCCTTTCCATCCTTCCCAAGCAGCCCTCTACTAAGAACTGGTTTAGGGTGGTGAGTTTCAGCGCTGGGAACTTGGTGTATATCAGTTGAAATCAAGTATTGGATGCATGATCCATCTTCCCCATCCTCTGCAAAAGAGACTCCTATTAGAAGTTAACACACAAGGTAGCACTGTAGCGGGATCTAGTGACCAAAGGAACAGTCCCGAGTCTAACTTTCTCCGGTGACAAGTCATTGTGGCAACCTTGCATACCTTCCAAATAACTCTAATAGAAGTCCAGACGCTTGGACGAGATGTTCTTGACTCAGCTCCATCCTCAGTCAGTATGATCAACCCAAAAGATCTTCTGTGACATAGCTAATCAGTCCAACTTGAAAACCAAAAACTTCAAGTTACGAATACACAAAAAGTGAAAAGGTGTGCGTGTAGCTTACCATACTCTGATAGTCTGATGCCTTTTCCGAATGCATCAAGCTTCAACATGAGCAGAACAAGTAGCCTGGTGCGATTCCCGTCAAGAGATAAGAGGAGATGCTCAGCTGCTTGACTAAGGTACTCCAACCTGGGTATCTAATTAACCAAAAAGGTGAAAAGAAATTTGTAACATAGCCAAGAACTCTGATATGAAAACCAATAAATTCAGGTAGGCTATTATTATGATTATGTGCAGCTTACCAAATTAGCATCACATCAGCATGAAAACTCCGATGCCATTCTTAATGCTTCAAGCTTCAATGTAGTAGCCTCTGCTGTGTCTACAATATAGGCCGCATTATGTAAATAGAGGAATTCGGTAACCTGAATTTGAAGAGGACATTCTATTACGGTTCATAAAGTATCTGAGTAGTTATTGAAAATTTCTTATCTGGAATGTCAGTGCAACAGAAACAAAAACTTGAGGGGCTGAGGATCATATCATGCCTTTGAAAAGTTTTTTCTATGCATGACCAAGAATCATCATTTCCTGTATATAAGCAACTTCAGTTGGCTAATAAGCCCAGAGATTTGATAGACGAATCAGACATTGCAGAAAAAAAAATAATAGTAATCACGTACACTGCTCTGCAATTACCTGTATGTTTAAGAATCAAGCCGCAGAAGTAATAAAAGCTGATAGGGAGTTCAGTTGAGTTCAGTATATGTGAGGAAGCCATGAGCTGCTTAGCTAGCCTAGAAGCTACAAAGACCATGGTTGATGTTCAATTGATGTGACATTTTGATCTCAAAAAATGACAATATCGGTATGCAGCTAACTAACCAAATTAGGATGCCATCAGCTTGACAACTCCAAGCCTCCAATGCCATTCTGAATGTGAACTGTACGAGTAGCCTGTTACAATTCCGTATACGATAAAAGTTTAATTAGAGTAGTTATCTGTAGGCTGACTTAATAAAAAGGTAATAGATTTACAAAATATCAAAAGATGAACCTGAGGGGCGAGCATGGGAAGTCCTACCAGGAAATCAATGTGCCACCAATTCCCATCCAACTTTGGGAATGTGAGAAATCTTGGCCCACTGCTCGCCTATTTCTTCTCTGTAAAGGTTTTCGAGAATGGGAGAGCCGCGGATGTACAACTTCTGTAGTGGTGTGTTCCACAGGAAGTCCGGCAGTGCTTTTAGCTTCTCACAGTAATCAATTGTCAATTCAGAAAGGCATGGCATGATTGTAATCTTCTCAGAGTTCTCCTCTTCCACTCCTTCCCACTCTTCCAATGACCACATGTACGAGATGGTGAGTTGTCTGAGCTTGGGGAATGATATGAAAATGGAAGATGACGAGGTTTTCCCTTGTTCTATTCCCAAAAACTCAACTCCTACCTTCTCAACTCCGTAGAGACCCGAAATACGCAATGATTCAAGGGACGCCAGTTTCCCTAAAGAAGGCATAACCTGACAAACGCAATGTTCAAGGGTGAGCACTCTCAGGATGTGTAAAGACGACAACCATCGGGAGAAGGCACTGCCTTTATAACCGTAGATGGTTAAACATTCCAAACCTGGATGCGGCTCTAACCCATTCATAATTTCTCTACCCAAATCTGGATCACAATTGAAGAACTTTAGTCTCAATTCCAAGAGGTGAGGCTTATTCACCAGAATTGCTGCATTCTCCGCCATCTTTGGATTCCCCGCAATCCAAATATCAAGACTCCCTTGAAGCTGGTTCAAATCTTTCAGATCTTCCAACTTGTTTCCTTCAACATCTCCGACAAAAAACCAATCTAAAGTTTGTAGATCTCTTAATTTCTCAATCCCTTTGATTAACCTTAGGTCATAACAGTATCGAAGATGAAGATGCCTCAAGTTAATTAGCCTTCGCGCATCTATTTCCTTGAGACTCTGGCAACCATCAAGTCGCAAGGTTTGCAGGTTGTATAAGCTACCAATGACGCTCGGTAATTCTTTCAATCCCATATTACCGGATAAATCAAGATACCTCAAATGTATCAATTCACCTATCTTCTCATCAATGGACTCAAACGACTGACCCAAGGTTAATGTTCTAAGGCTTTTCAATTCTACAATCGAGTCAAACATTAGCTGACCTGATTGGGGTTTGCCTCCTAGAACAGTCAAGGTACGTAATCTTTTATAACTGAGCAGACGATCTAAAAAAGAGTCAGATGTGTGTACCAAGGTCAAATGATGAACTTTATCATTTGGCACCTTTTTTCTTTCACTACCATCAAACTCAATACGTTTGATTGCATCCTCGGTCAAATATTGTAGAAAGTCATGTATAATATCATGAATTTTGCATGTTACATTTCCGTAACTCTCATAATTGTAACTATCATAATTGCAACTCACATCAATCATCATTTTGACATGAATATCTTGAAAGAATGACCGCAACACTAAGTCATCAAAATATTTTTGACCGACTATCCTCATTTCTTCACTTCCTTTGGCATTCAGATAATCTTGTGACATCCACAGCTCAATCAAATAATTCTTGTTATATACGTAATCTTTTGGAAATATAGCACAATACAAAAGACATCGTTTGGTTGCTAGAGTCAAGTCATGATAACTTAGTAATAATGGGCGAAAAACATCTTGTTGCACCTCTTTCAATGCCCATGTTTTACTCCTTAAAACAGCTTGCCATTCATGAATCGTTTTCTTATTACGCATGAGGCTTCCTAATGTCTTTGCAGCAAGAGGCAACCCATCACACCGTTTCACAATCTCTAACCCAATATCTTTAAACTCTTTAGACACACTACTCTCATCCATGTCTGCACTGTAATAGAACAATGACAAACAAAATGCTTCACTCAACTCCTTCAAAAGGATCATTTGAGTTGTTGCTTTCATTAAAGTAACAACATTCTCCTTTCTAGTGGTGACCAATACCCTGCTGCCCCTAGCCCCATTGCATAAAGGTTTGATTAATTCTTCCCATTGACTACATGTTGGGTTCCACACATCGTCTAAGACAAGAAGAAACCTTTTTCCCTTGAGCAATTCATATATGCACCGCGTAAGAGTTTGCAACTCGTTTGAGGTACTATTTCTATCTAGACCTTCAATGATAGCTTTAGCAATTTTGATCTCTTCAAAAGGGTCTGAGACACATACCCATATTCTACTGTCAAAATGAGATTTGATCTTATCATCATTATAGACAAGTTGGGCAAGAGTTGTTTTCCCCATACCCCCCATCCCTACAATAGGGATGATCAGAGGAACCTCGTTTTCTTCACTACTCTCACTTAGCAGCTTGCTAATGATGAGCTTTTTTTCTTTTTCTCGACCAAATGTTTTGACATTAGGAAGAGAAGTAGTCTTTCGGCTTTGAGGTAGTTCGGGAACTGCCCTTGTGGTGGTTTGAAAGTTAAAACTTTGTTTGTTTTGATCGATCAAAGCTAATCTTTCATTCAGTTCATTTATCTTCGCAGCAATGTCATGACGAAGAAATAACGGATAATCGACTTTGCCGAAGCGAAAGCAAGAGGAAGGAACAGGGAAGCATACCTTCTTCTTATTAGTAACAAGAGCTTTTGAGCTTTGTTTTTCTTGTTTCTCCAGTTGACGCCTGAGAACTTTAGTGATCCACTCATCCAGCACATCATCCATGTCGAAGGAAACATCATTTAGCTTATTCAGCCAAAGCTTCACGCCGGCGTCCATCTCTTGCCTCTGCTCTGCGTCCTCCAGCACAGCGTGAATAGCTTCGAGTTTCTCGGTGAGATTTTTGATTTCTTGCTTGACCCCGACCACCAGCTTCATCTCTTGTTCGATCTTGTCAAGGGCGAGAGTAGCCAAACGCTCTAGCAGAACGTCAACTAGGACTCCGGCCATGTTCTTACTTAAAAGGTCTGCTCGTGAATGGAAGTGGAAAAGAGGAGAAATACGGGAGTAGCAACTAGCAAAAAACTATAGAAATTGAGTGCTATGATCCCAGCTTTATATATATAGCATTCATCGTCTCAGCCTAATGTGTGGCCTGAAATCTTCACACCAGCTTCTTACTAGTGCAATGATTGCAACCAACGGTAATTTCACACCACCCACACTCCTTTTCTTATCTTGTTGAAGTATGTGTATATGTTGCTTTCACCTTTTAACGTAATGGTGATAGAATTCGTTCTATGCACACTGGACGTAGTTGGCCCTTTTTGGCATCAACGTTTCTGTGTTGGATCAGATCTGCTTTAGATATTTGATGTTGATTTGCTTTGGAGTGTCATCAACCAAAATGAATTATTGAAGAGATTAAAGAGGTCTCTACTTTTTCAGAGTGATATGAATCATACCCTGGAAAACAAAAGTGAAGATAATCCGGAAGCATCTTTGTGGGGATAGGGGAGAAAGTTGCCTGAATTGGTTTTGGCACTTTGGCCATGTCAATATGCATAATTGAGAGTATGATTGATATGAGGAGAAAATCATGTAGAAGCTAACTACGAAACTAATTAATCCGACACTCTCATGAATTTAACTATAAAGATACATAATTACATACATTTTGAGTGGAATGAATATATTAGTGACAATACTAATTTATCATTGTTGAATTTCTTCGGTTCTTGATCAATTTCTACAATTGTTAGAGGCAATCTTTACTCTTAGCTACTTGTTCCCCACCATCAAATATCTCTCTGGTTTATTGATATGGCTTTTGAAACTTTCTTTACATCTTTTGCTGATGTTTTGAGATTAAATCAAGAAGCGAGGCATAAGTACATGTCCCCGGCCAGTTTTCTTTTATGCTGCAAAAGTTTAATTTTTTTATTTTTTGTTTCGCAACATGCATGTTCTGGAACGTACCCTGTATTGCTGTAAGCATTTCACCTTATTCTACTCGTCTTTTTGGTTAGGTTACTTATTCAGATTTTAGAGTGATATGAATCATACACTGGAAAAGAATATAGTGAAGACAATCCGGATGCATCTTTGTGGCCTGGGGATAGAAATGATTCAAGGTTCCTCTTGTCTTACTGTACAACACATCTAAAGGAATCCTATCCCCTCGTCTGCAATAGTCCATCACGCGATTCCTTTGCTGCCATGGTGCCGCTTTGCAATTAAAATCAGACGATCATTTTGCCCAATTCTCTGATGGGACTCTCCTAGCGGTGGCGGTAAACAAATATGCATGAAGCAGGCTTCTTATTTTGAAGCAAAATTACCATTCTTTTTTTCGATGAAAAAATTACCAGTCATGATCACCATACAGCTTGTCAATTGTAGGTGAGATTAGTGCGTCGGCTGCTTGACTCTGCTCCAACCTAGCTACACCCAAACTCAGTCATACTGTCCTAGTCAGTCTTACAGAGATATGTGCCACAATGTTGAAAGTGAATAATAATGTATAAGATGAAAGATGACTATATCGAAAGATAACAAAAAAGAGAAACAAGAAATAGTGACTCGCATGACTGATATGGTGAGAAACAGAATGGATCTCTGCTCTGATATGGTGACTTGTACCGCTACACCGGAAAAGAAAGAACACAAGAACATCGTAAGGGGAAATGGCAGATTGATGCCTATATATGGCTGCTTGAATCAGCTTCAACCTAGGTTTACTCAACCTATATATGACTTTTTACAAGTTTATAAACAAATTGTTGTCGATATAGTAATTTTGTTCAATTATATGTAAATGTGTAAAACAAGTATAGTAAATTTGTTGTCAATGTAGTAAAGCTGGTTCAAATAAATTGTAATTTTTGTCGACAACAATTTGTTCAATTAGTGGTAAATGATGGTATGAGATACATCTAGGTACAGTAGACAACCCCAATCAATTGTAGTTCTCAATAACTATAGGATACTGAATATTATGAATTTTGATCGATTACTTGGTTTATAAGAAATTACTAGATCTGAGTTGTTGTCATGGCTTTAGTACGTATATGAGATGTGTGTTTCAATGATGCACTTGATGCATTGATAAAATGAATGTTCGGAGATTTACATCATGAGATGTTGGAATGATCTTCTCCAACTCTATACATCGTATAATGTGACAGATTCATTGGATATTTGGATATTAGCTATGTCGTATTCGATATATAAGAGTAAGTAAAACCAACAACGACACAGATATATAGAGTCAATAAGTGCAGCCTAACTACAAATTGTTTTGAGCACTCTTCTATATATAAGAGGGAAAATATATATAGTACTGTAACATAACATATATATTGACTAAAAATAAACTTTTTATTTCTTCTTGGCCTCCATATGTTGAGCTCGATCGTCTTCAGCAGATGATGGCAAGTAGTAGGTACCAAGTGTCCTATCCCAAAACACAAAGAAAGGCCGTGAGAAGTTGTACTTGTACCCGAAAGCTTGTGGTGCACATCATGAAACAAGCTGTTGTTCCTGAAAAGAACATGAAACGGGTGCCATGGAATAAAGTTGCAAACACCGGAGCGGTCATCGACTACTTTGATGGTTGCAAATGAGAAGAAGAATATGGAAGTCCTCGGAGACATCCCCGACACCAAGAAGCTGACGGCTCCGCCCATAGTGTCTACGAGAAGACTCTCCAATGGGTGGCTGTACAATGCTGCATATGCATACGGAGCTACAACCCTGTGATGCCGGGAGTGGACATGTGCTTGTAGAAGAACTTGTTCTCATGCATAATATACTTGTGCATGAAGTAGTTCCATGTGTCCATCACCACCATGGCTATCAAAAACTTGACTTGAGCTGTGACAAGCATCATTGACCCAATTCCATCATCACCATCATCATTTCGACCTGCCCCTCACAAAAACCCACAATTAGTTCACAATATTAATTGGAAATTTTCGATCTCCATCCTCAATGAAGATTTGAGCTGCATGTACTTGGGTATGATTTACGTATTGATCGCTATAGTTTAGTGAAGTTTTTAAAGAATTAACACCTTGATGTTTTCCTATGCGATTCTTTCTTTCCAAGACAATGTCTAACACCTTGAATTAACAACTCACGCGTTTGAGGAAATATCTGCATCCTATTTCTGAGATCTATATGAAATCTCCTTCATCGTTTTCGCCATCCCTAACCGCAATCCATTTTGCTAGAGAGTTTCAGTGTTAAACTAAGAGAAATTCGTTTGAATGGTATACGAAATTTTGCTCCTTATAAATTTTGGTATATCAAGTTTTAAAAATATCAGATTGGTATCTCATGTTTCCATCCTGATCTAAGATTGGTATATATAAATATTCAGATTACTAGTTTACCCTCAGATAAAAAAAAATGACAAATTTACCCTTAAATTCTTTTTTTTTTCTTAGTTTTTCTTCTTTGTTTTCATATTCCAATTTTCTTTTTTTGGCTTTTTATATTTTTAGGAACGTAGAAAAAAGTTAATCTCAATCATCCTTAAATGTCAACGACAACAACAAGATCCTTGAGTATCAGCGGAAACAACAAGGATTAAACTTCTGTATGTTTTCCCTCTTCAATCTTCTTCAAGTTTATAAAGGCCAATTCAAATCATCAAATTCTAAGACCTCTTCTAATTAATATTTCTTGAATATGAAAACAAATAAAAAAAAACTAAGAAAAAAAGAGAACTTAAGGGTAAATTGGTCATCTTAATGGCTATATATATCAATCTTAAGTCGGGATAGAAACATGAGATACTGTTATGATATTTTCAAAACTTGATATACCAAAGTTTATAAGGAGCAAAAGTTCGTATACCATTCAGACGAATTTCCCTTAAACTAATGGATGATGCAACAAGTATATAATGAATTAATAACCTGCAGTAGAAGTAGTCACGGACTTAGCAGCATCATCATTTGTCACTTTGGTTTCTCTTGTCTCGCTCCTCTGCACTTCGAATTTCGTATTTCGGAAATGAGTTTTCCATGGAAACAATGAGGGCTTCGTACAGCCAGTACACTATGATAGGGACAAAGGTTCCTAGTACTTCATCAGAAGCAACTATTTCCATGAATCCCATCTCACTTACTGCAGGCTTGTAGCTAATTTGATCATTTCTGGATTTAGTCTGACATACTCATTCTTATAACCCTACAGGGTCGACTGATCCCGCCATAAGTACTATATAACAATATTAGCTAGGTTACTTGTGGTGAAGGCATATATGCAACCCTTTTCTTTCTTCAAACCTACATCGATTATTTTCAGCCCATTCACATCTGAAAATAAGGGTCATCATCTTGTTCTTCAAACCTAGATCAAGTGGCATGGCTCGGGTTTATAGCTTCATCACCTTCTCTCACTCAGAAAAAGAATGCCAACTCTCAGTTTCTCCGATATTATATGTTCAAGTTGCTACGTAGAAAAGATATTAAAACGTAAAGTAATGTCAATATGTACATTACTAACATCGTATACTGAATGTTTTCTAACGTATATTAGATACACGTGGATGTACTGAATAATCTCCAATATATATTAGACTAATATTTTCTAACGATGGAGGTAGTCGAACGGTTAAGAAATGAAATAGTACGAGAATTCAGGGATATACCAAAAAAAAAAGAAGCCCAAAACCAAATCTCCCAAACAACAAGGGCCTAAAAACAATTTCACATATTCAAGACCCTAATTACTTCTGAGTAGCAGTGTGAGTGATTTTGGGTTTAACAAGGGCTTTTCGCCGGAAACAGAAAACTCCACCGTCGATTCAGAATGCGAAGATCGATCGCGAGCCTGGGCGGGTCCCTCAGCCGAGGGTTCAGCACGACCTCGTCGTCGGAGAAAATCGTCGCCTCCGTACTCTTCGAGAGGCTCCCGGTCGTTATCCCCAAAATCGACCCCGTCGTCTATGCATTTCAGGAGTTCTCGTAAGTTCTAATCTCTAGTTCCTAAAATTGAATCCGGATTCGATTTGATGATTGTGTTTTGCTCCAGAATTTCATTAGTCGAAGGAAACAAAAAGTGAAGCTTTGATTGGTTTAGTAGAGAAATGAAGGAAAAGCATGAGAATTTGATTGGTCTGTATAGTGGAAGACTGTATGGAGTAGATGATTTGAGCTGGGCTAAGCTCAGTTTTAGAGTTTCTAAAAGATTGGATTCAATTTCTGCTAGTGATGTGTTTTTTTGTTTGTTTAGTTGAGCTCATGTTATTTTGGTGTTTTGGTTTTTGGGATTTGTAGGTTTCGGTGGCGACAGCAATATCGACGCAGATATCCGGATGAATTGTTAGACAAGTCTAATGCTAGGTGAGGGTTTGTTTTGAAGGTTGATTAGTTTATCGGATTTGTTACTTTGATCGCCACTGCATTGCGTACGAATGATGGCCGTTCTTTTTTTTTTTTTCTAGTTTATCAAGCAGTTTTCAGCTGTTGCCTTCTTTATCTAATTACTGAATCGTAAAGGCGCAGTTTCCGATTTGCCATTTTAACTAAATTGCACTCTGTCATGGGTGGTGATCAGGATTTTTTTTATTCCTGATTTGTTCTTATGTCCAGTATTAGGTTAGTATATTTACGGGTTTCAATGGCTCCCACAACTTACAGTTAGTTAAAGTTGATGTTTATTTGTTCTGGCAAGTTCAGTTTCTTTTTGTGTTGCAAAATGTGATTGTCTTAATATAAGGAAACCTTTGCAAGCATTCTTTGGGACTAACCATTCAGAGTTATATAGAGATAGTGTTGATATTAGTATGAGGAAAGATGATGTTAGTAAACTGAAACATGATTTATGGTTTGTATTGATGAATCAACCATCAAGATAGGACTCGTCAATTCATTCACCCAATTCTAGTTTTATGGGAAGCACTGAAACAGTATATCCATGCACAAAGCGATTTTATGAAATGTATTTGATCAAGTCCATATGCATTTTTTCCAATTATTGCATTAGCCTTGCAGAAATGACGCACAAAACAGTGCAAATAAAATGCCCAACTCTAGTATAACACTTACTTTTGGTGAACAGGGGAAAAGGAGACTACCAAATTGATTATGTACCAGCTCCGCGGATCACTGAAGCTGACAAACAAAATGATAGAAAGTATGGAGTATAATTTTGGTCTATATAGTTACAAGAATCTACATTTACTTCTCAGCTTCTTTCTTTCTTTGAAATTACAGAGCTCCTAAAATTGCCTTTCTATTAAAATTGTTCTACAGTCATCTTGGATTTAAGGTGGATAAAAATTGCTAATGGTTGGATATTTGAGTGATTACTATGGATAATTTGTTTGTCCTTGCTTCTTAGTTGATCATGGGAGTTAAACTTTTGTAAGTTTTATGGCTGTTATAGTGTCAGAGGTCTGTATGTAATATCATATTAGGAGATAAATGTAAGAAGAATTAAGAATTCATTAAATATTTGTATGTAGAACTTATGAGAATGATTTTGATATCAAAACGCAATAACAAAAAGCACTTGATTCTTGTTCTTTAGGTCATTGCAGAGAGCACTTGACAGAAGACTTTATCTTCTTATATATGGTAACACTTATGGATCCCCTGCTGGAAAGCCAGTCTGGCATTTTCCAGAAAAAGTTTACGAGTCTGAGGAGACATTGCGGAAGGTGATGACTGTTATATGATGCCATATATAATGCCTATGAATTTCTTGTATACATATGTATATGCTGAATAGATACCATTTTCTTCAGTGTGCAGAATCTGCGTTACAGTCTGTCCTAGGTGATCTATCCCACACGTATTTTGTTGGAAATGCTCCTATGGGACATATTGCAATGGAGTCATCAGAGAATGTGACCGACTCTCCATCTTTCAAGGTTGGTTTTTGCATATTTTTTGTTTTACGCTGGCTTGTGCAGATAGTGATAGTAATCCTATATGTATACTGACAATTACATCCTTTTCTTCCCTGTCTTACAGCAATTCTTTTTCAAGTCTCAAGTGATTGCAACGAACAAGTTGAAAATTGGGAAGTGTGATGATTTTGTTTGGGTGACCAAGGATGAGTTGATGGAATATTTTCCTGAGAAAGCTGAGTTCCTCAGCAAGATGATCATTAGCTGATCTGCCAGATGTAATCTCTTTTTGCATAAAATCTTTGCAATTCAGACACAGGAAATCTTATCAATTGTTGACTAAAGAGTGAAAGCTGACATAGAGAATCGTAGGCTGTAGAATGCTGCAATTAAAGTTTGTTTTGTGGCTTGCTGTTTACTGGCTGAAGCCCGGCTAAGTACTGGATTTTTTTCGATAGTTGTTTCTTCAATGCTGCCCCCTTTCGGATGTTTCATGTACTTTCCGTACCATTTTTTCCCTGGTAATAAATCTACTTACTGCAATGTTTCATGTACTTTCCGTGCTGGATTTTTTTTTGCTGTTCACTGCAATGTTCGCAAACTTTATCTGTTGAAGCTCCATTTTTGGAATGTGCTTGGTTTTTTCTACATCTTCTGGAATAATAGCTTATTTTCATTTGTCATGTTAAGGTCGGGAGTCCTTGTAGATCAATCAGGAATCAGGTGCACATTCCCCAAATTTAGGCTACAAGAACTAGCAGCTGAAAGTTTAGCTTTTTCTCTTTAACATTCACTTCCTATCATGGACAATTATGTATACAACTTTAGAACCCACGCAATAGAAGAACAAACAATAGCAAAGAATGGATGAAGTAGTTGACAATAACTTTGAATTATGATCTCTGCCGACCTTGCCGACCTTGTGTCGAAATCTAGCTGAGTTTGCACTAGTAGTATTGTAGTATTGTGGCTCCATAACGGGAGAGCTCAGTGGGAGCAACAATGCATCTTATTCGTCTGCAAAGCTCCACAACAACCAGAATAGAGAGCATAAAAACGTGAACAACAGAGAGACAATCTTTAAGATTCGTTGTCTTTTCTCCTGGTTCAGCTGGTTGAAGATCTCAGTCACATCTACCAAATGCCGGCCCTCCATGTACGAATTGACGTTATGATATAGGTGTGGGAGAGAAAATAAAAGCATAAACCACTGTCTAGTTACAAGAAGAATGGCGCAGTGAACTCCTTGAATGATAAACTCAGGCAAAACAGTTATGTTTATACGAGATGATGTATCATATGTGTTGATCTGATCGAGCTCGAGGTCGGTTAGGGTCACAAACTGGAAAACCACAATGCCTAAGAGAATGAAGATGAAGAACAAACTCAAAAGCCATGATAGTATCTCCATCACAGATCACCTGTGTTTTGTTGGTGCAACTGGAAATCAAAATCTCGGTTCTACTCTTCCATCTTGGAGGTTAGGTATTTATAGACAATATTATGAATAAACATAATCCTATGCTATTAGGACTAGAAATCCCATTTAGACCAAAATAATTAAAAAGTAAAAGGACTAGAAACCCCATTCAAAATAACAATACAAATCCTATTCAAGCTAGGAAAGAAAGCTAAACTAGGAAATTAGATTTCTAAAGCCTGCTAAGTTCTGTTGATTGAGTATGTTATTTCTAATTCTTTTTTTTTTCACGATAATAAAAAAAGAAAACTTACAAACAAAAACCCCTATTACATCCTGAGTTTAAAAGATCAATGATAGGAGTGCAAAATGTTACGTTTATAATGTATTTCTGACCCTATTTAGTTATGTAATTCCTTTAACAATACTCATATTAACTAAGTTTGTATTTTTAGGTCATAAATAAAGCCGAGGAGCCCAAAAGAGACGAAATATGAGATATCTTGAGGGAAAAGGAATCTATGTCGTGCAAGGAAAGAAATCAGAATATCTGTCAGAAATTATCAGTCAAATTCGACAGAAGATTGTGATTAGCTCACAACGATCCAGGTGATGTGCCATATATCAATGGAAAGCTACAAGAGTCTACTTTCCAGAACTTTTTAAGGATTGTCAATACCTATTTTGGAGAACAAGTTATGACCGTTTGAGTGGCCGAAGGGCAGTTTGCCCGAATTTCTAATTTGGATCAAAACTTCTATTTGGAGGCCCATACCATATTGGCAAGCCCGTAGATGAGTTTTTAGGGTTTCTTAACCCTAACCACAATAGAAAATAAGGGGAGGATGGGAAGATTAGAGGAGGTCAACGATCTCACAACATCAGAACCTCCATAGTTGCGGACTCGCACAAGGAAGCCGCCAAGCCATCATTGATCTATCCATCATCCACGGTTTACCTTTTCTTTGTCATCTTTTATTCTCCTTGTGTGATTTTGCAGCCATGTGTTGCTGAATTCTCTTAGTTAGGGGCAAGGTTTGAAGTCTCAATAATGTTTTAGATATTGTTTTGAACCTTGGTTTCGAATTATTGAGTCTTTCAAATTGTTTATTTGGTTTTGGTTTATGGAGAACTGTTGCTTGTTTATGTTCATGTATGCGCAACATAGAACATTATGAACTTATGAGTGGGGCTAGAATTAGGTAGGCGTTCCACACTAGTTTTGCATACTTGTTCAATCAAACTTTCATTGATCTTAATGCTTAGAATAATTTGTTGATAGGATATTGTCTATACCTTGATTGATTATTCTAAAGCCTTGGTAATTGTGCGTTCATCTTGCTTAAGTATTCAAGGGAAGTAATAAGGAATTATGTAGTGCATTCACGGTTTGTTCTTGATTGATACCGATTTGCGACTTAATGATTGAAGCTTAGGTTGTTAACATGTCTTGAAACATACTTGGTGGTGGATTTTCAAGTCTCTAACGTCTCATCCATCTGATCTTTTATGCTTTATTTTGTTTCTTTGTTTTCTCTTGTTTATAATCACAAAACCCCGTATCTCTAGTACTATCGATCATCTTTTGTTTTCTCTTGTTTTGTAATTAACGTAAATTATAAAAATACCCTCAATTCCCGGCTTTTATAACGATATCCTTATTTGCTATATACTATAATTAACACAAAATGGTTTTTAATTGAAACGCCCGGTTTCGGTTGTTATCAATTTTGACGCCGTTGCCAGGGATTGGAAAATCCTTAGCAATTTGCGTTAGTTCTTGTGTGTGTGTGTGTATATATATATATTTATGTTTTTATAACTTTTCACATTAGATTTAATTTAGTTTCAGTACTTGAGATTAATTTGTGTATATATTACTAACTATAGTTTATGTTTGTTTTTCAATATGGCATTAACCTTATGAGGTGTGTTCTAGATGCTCCATGGTAGGTCATTCAATGAAAACATGTCCAAGCATCCAATATCAAGAATACTATGATCAAAATATGCTTGAAGGATTTCAAGACAACCAAGGGCATTGGAATGATTATTATTCACCTCCACACAATCCAGTATGGGATAATCCTCCTTATTCTTCATGGAACACCAATCCGAACATGCAACAAGGATTTTTCAATGAGTTCCAAGCTTTGCTATATTCATTCCATGACTACTAGACATAAGCACAATCTCATCATATCTCAGATAGGTTAAATCATTACGATGAGATGATCAAGTCTCTAAATGAGATGAATGAGGCTCTAGTTGCTTCAAATAAAGCTCGGAGTGAAGAGCAACAAGGTTTCAATGATAGTTGGGCAAAAACTAAAAGGAGTTTGGACACTTTAATATCTCAAGAGCAGCCATCTTCGTTGATGACAACTCCATATGAACTTCAAGCAACTTCAGCTCTGTGTCAACCTCATGATGTAATATTTCATGATTCAATATTTTTCAAGGATGAAGAAACAGATTTGGAGGAGTCCTATGAAGAGCCACGTAATGTTGAGACTTCTGAGGATTGCTTAAAAGAGAAGTCCATCAAAACTCCTACATTTGGACCTTTATTGCTAGTACATGGAAGACCACATGATTCTCCACTCCATCACTCAAGCTCTACACATGTTCTTCCTATCCAAGCATCATGTGAGTTTGTTGAGCATGTAGATACGGTGGTACCTGAATGTCTCAAATAGGATAAGGAGATTCTTGTTTTGATTGAGAAAAGTTGGAGACAATGGAAGAATAAGAAGAAGAAAAAGAAAAAGAAGAGCTTTACATCCTATATCTCCATTGCTCCCAGGTTACTCAAATTGCTACCAAAGAACCATGAAATATCTTTGAAGAAGGTCAAACATTTGATCGAACCGCGACCTGAACCTCTTGACTACTCTTGTTAAAAAGTTGTAGCAGCCTAACTTTTTGTGCTTTATTTGTTTTGTTTTTGTTCGTTTTGATGCGTTTTGTGTTTGTGCAGGTGAGAGTTGAGAAAAGTTGAAGAAAACTTCAAATTCAGTCAAAACAGTGCTCTCACAGAAGTAGTCTGCCAACTTTGGAAGGCTACGGTTTGCAACTCACAAAATCTGGGAATGTGTGCTTTATATGAAAAGAAAGATCTCTGAGTCTAGTTTCTGTAGATTTTACAGAAGTAGATGTGGAGATCCGAGTCATTCTCAGTTCGATGTTGAAGACAACAAGGTCACTGCCAGGAAACCAGAAGTTGTGCAGTACAGCCGGGAAAAGGTCAAAACAGGGGATACTTCCAACCATGCTATGGAGGAAAGATATATATTCCTGAAAGCTTGTTGAATTAGCTTCAACTTTTCTTTGAGTGACTTTTACATTCCGGCATCAAAACTCATCGGAAATCAGGTTTGAATGGGTAAAGGTTCTTTTCTCAGCTTTTCTGTGCAAACTATGTTTTTCTTCTAAATTTGTAGAGCTTCCATTTTTAACCCATTTAGAGTTAGGAAACATGCCACATATGCACAAACAGCTAGCAATGCCATCTTTCATCTCCAATTGGAATCTCAGACATTGGATGCTGCATCAGGAAGTTATAAGAGCTGGAAGTTGGCCTTATGACACACAATGGAGGAGTTTTTCTCACTTTCTACCTTTTGTTTTGTTCACTTTCCTCTATACATCTATTATGCAGTGCATGGTTTATATTGTTCTCACGTTGTGGACAATGCGTAGTTTAAATGTGGGGGAAGGGAATGCACACATGTTTTTTTTTTTTTTTTTTTTTTTTGTTAAAGTCGAAAATTTGAAAAAAATAATAATTTCTGTTTGTTTTTCTGTGAGTCATCATGCATTTCAACTGTCTAAGATGAGTATATATCTCAGAAATTATGGCTAAAAGAGAATCACAAGATTGAGATCGATGATGTTAAATGAATTCTTTGGTTAATTACGATATATACTAAGCATATGAGTGTGTAGTAGATGTGGTTTTTCGTTTACATTGGTACAAAATTTTGAGCATGTTGATGATGAGTTTTTATTCATAATTACCCTGGTGAGAATTTGAGCTATATTGTGCTATTTTTTCTGAGTTCTTATTGAATAAATCATTATCTATTTTCTTAGTAATGTTTAGCGATCTCATTAACTTTTTCCTCGATTGACTGCTTGCCGCAAATTAAGTTTAACGGATTATAGTGCTAGAACTCACTTTTGTGCTAGTCGATACTTTTATTGATATATGGTCTGATTTCGAAAGGGACTAAAAGGACTTAGGAGTTCCACCATTAACAAATTGTCATGTGTCCCTCTTTGTGTGCACTGCACACCCCTTAGTTGAACCCATTTGAGCCTACGTTAAGCCTTTCTGTCATCAGCCATGTAATCCACACCTTGAGCTTAGTGTAGTGATATCTCTACCTTTGTCCTTAGAGCCTAGTAGAGCTTATGTTGTGATGTATTGTACATATGGAAGGATAATGAATAACAAGTGTAGGGGGAATGACTCGTCCATTAAAAAGAAAAAAAATGTGTTGCCGAAAAAAAAAGTAAAAAAAAAAAACGAATGTGGCGGCACTGAAAAAAAAGAATAATGATGAAAGTATGGATTAAGTCTCCTTTTGTGATGGAGGAGTTTGTTTTAAATTGAAGACCTAATGATGTGATATATGGTCTTTGTCCTCATTCATGAATGTTTAAAGGTGATTTTATGACTCTACTAGGTTTTAAGGATTTGCAATTCCTTATCCTTTGTTTCATTAAACCCTAGCCTTGGCCAAATTTTAACCTTGATAAAGTTCTTTTATGATCCAAAAGATGGGCAGCCATCGATCTGTGGAGATTAGTTACAAAAGTTGAGCATATGAGTTGGTCTGTTTGACAAGTAGTTGATATCTTTCATAAGATCTTTTTAATTTCACAAAGTGCGTTTCTTTCTTTATATGTGAGCCTACTTGTTTGTTTATTCTCTCACATATATACATTGAGTGAAAAAGCTTTTAAACATTAGCCTTGATTCTGAGAGAAGAAAGAGTGGTAATCATGTGAGGTTGAATCATACTTGTTGGATACATGCTGAGCTCCACCCATCACCATTGTCACCCCCGTGTCTTACATGTTTATATGCAGAGTATATGTTTTAATTAACTCTCGAATTACTCATAATTGATTCTTGATTGAGTGCTAATCTTGATGCTATGAAAGTAAGAGATTTTTGAGACAATAATGTTGAAAGCATAGTTTGTTTTGAGTCTTTGTTTTGGATTTTGCTAAGGGACTAGCAAAAGCTAAGTGTGGGGGAATCAAACAAAAATGCCGAATTTGCTTCCGGAGGTAGAGTATTAGACCAACTGCCAAGAGGAATATTATGACCTATATCAGCTAGAGCATCAGCCAAGAAATTCTCTTTATGCCAGACATGAGAAAACTCGATTTCTGCAAATTGAGTGGCCAACAACTTGATATCTTTGACTAAAATAGAGATCTGCTAAGGGATGTTGATCTTGTTGTTGATACAGTCAATTACAACTTTGGAGTCACAGTCGACTTTGATATGATAAGCTTGATGAATTAAGGCAACTTGGAGACCTGTTATGAGGGCAAAAGCCTCAACACAAAGCACATTAGAATGTCCTAAAAATTTAGTAGAGGCAATAATAGGGTAGCCGTGAGAGTCTCTAATCACAAAACTTGCATAAGCCTTTTGATCATGGAGAACATAACCGTCAAAATTCAGTTTCAAAAAAGAAGATGGTGGACGGTGCCATTTAATAAGTCTATATCAAGGCCTTCGATACTTAAAGTGAACTTGTGAAGCATGAATCTGGATCATGGAAGTAGCATCATAGGAAACTTGAATATATGTTTTATGGATATTTATGAAAATCAAGTTATTTCTAGCGTGCCAAATATTATAGCATATAAAAAGAACTTTGTAATGTGATTCTGGATCATCCAATTGTTTCGAAGAAGAAGAAGAAGAGAGAGAGAGAGAGAGAGAGAGAGAGAGAGAGAGAGAGAGAGAGAAGAATAAAAATCAATAGAGGGGATAGTAATACCAACATAGTACCAAATCTCTTTAGCAAAGTAACAATTATAAAAGAGATGTTTAGAACTTTACAATTTAGAATGACAAAAGGGACAAAAACGAGTCTTGAAGCTGATAAGAAAAAATGATGTCTCTAGCTTTCAATCTTCCTCTTATTAATTGCCAGACAAAAACCTTAATTTTTAGAGGTTAAGGCATTTTCCACATTTTCTTCAAAATAAGAGCTTTAGAATGCGTTGGAAGTTTATTAAGAATAATATTAGAAGCATATTGGACAATGAGCTCACCATAGAGAAATTTTTCAGTGCTTTTGAAAGACCACGTGTAAGATCATGGCCTGTAGGTCCCCATACAAAATGATCATCAGAGTCAAAATGAGAGATAAGTATAACTTGAATAGAATTCTTATTGTTGCATGGGTTATTTTGTAGACAATTATTGAGTCTATGTTATTTGATTCAAATTGTTAATTTAGGCTTGTTTTGTTAAAACATCGGTTATGTTATTCGTTTTGCTCTTCTAAGTATTTCATAATCCCCTTAGCTTTTCCTTCTAAAAAAAAACCCTTTAGTATCGTTTTGCTCTTTATCTACTCAAAAGCACAGACCGAACGTGACCTTTTTTTTCTTTGGACTTAACGTGACGACCTGCAAAACGAAATCAAGCTTCTCCGAGAACAAAATCAATAAAAAAAAAATAGACGAACTGGGCTAGGGTACCCATATCTTGTTCGATAAAATGAAAAAAATCAATAAAATGAAAAAAAAAAAAAAAAAATAAGGGTACCCATATCTTGTTCGACTCTGTGACCCTGACTTTGATCGGTTCGCAAATAAAAGAGGGTCTTCTTCTCGACTCTGTGACCCTACCTTGACCACCTTCCTTACCCGGAATCGCTGCCTGAAATGGAGCCCGACGGCGAATCGCCGATGCAGGTCGACTCCGCGGCGGACAAAAGCCCTAACTCGGCGGAGCTCCCACTCAATCCCCCCAAATCCAGGGAAGAAGGCGAGCTCTCCTCCGATGACAATGACGTAAGATTGCGATTCCTGCCTCGATTTGAGCTTAGTTTTTGCGTTTTGTAATTGATTGTTTCACTGCCTGAGTATTTTGTGTAGATTTCTGGAAATTTCTGGAAATTTAGAATTGAAAGTTTTGATGTTATATTGGTTAGTGGATAAGGTTCTTCAGAGATTGATTCGGAAGCTCCTATAGTTTGATTGTCAATGTGCCTTTGATAATAATTGTGTGCTCTGATTATGATCAGTTAAAAGAATATACGGAATTTTTTGTACAGGAAAATCCTGTTTTATCAGCAGCAGCACGGTCGACTGGTACTAGTGTACTTCCTCCAGGGCCCATGCCGGTTCCATCAGCGAACAAAGTCACCCTTGTGAATCAAGCGGGTGAGTCTTGCTTTTCATTACAGGAAAAAAATTTCTATTTTGTTTTGTTTGAAAGATTATTTCATATACACCGTCGTGTCGAGCTCCTTTCTTTGACCAATTTGAGTAGTCTTTGGCATGTGGATGAAATGATTTTGTGCAGATGTTAACACCTCATGTGTGTAACAAACTAGTGTACTTATCGGTGTCTCTATTATGTCGCTCTGAATATCATGGTCCCTCATGATTCAGCATTATGTACTAGATTGTCTGATGGACTTATATGTTGATCTTACAGGGAAGGCTGTATCTCCCACAAGCTCTGCTGATAATCAGTGCCAAAATTCCAAGAATCCTGTTTCCCAGAAGAGCAATGATGCGAACAGAGTACCATTAAAACCTGCTAAACCTGGATGGCGTCCCCCACATGCCCACTCGGGGCCAAACAATCTTGTGATAAGCTTCTCAGATGATGACAGCCAGAGTGATTCTGAAGAAAAAGAGCGTGGGAAACTGAAAGTCTTACAAACTAAAAGTAACATTACTCGAGCGAATGCTAATGGAAAACCACCCATTTCTTCTATTGCAAAACCAAACAAGTTGGGGCAGCCTGCCAGGAATGTGAACAAAGTAATGCCGAAAAAGTTGTCTGTGAATCGTACGTTTATCACATCAATGGTGAATATCGGTGGAGTTAATTCTAGAGATTCTGTGCCATCATCAGTTGAGCAAAGATCTCGAGCTGGAAATTTCTATTCCATGAACAAAAATATAGTCAACAGAGAGCGTGGAAATGAACTTCAAGACTTGCGACAGCAGATTGCACTGAAGGAAACTGAACTGAAGCTCAAGGAAAGTGAACTGAAGCTTAAGTCTTCCCAGCGAACTAAAGAATCAGGTACATGCAAGGATGAGAATGCTAAGGGCCTGCAAAGAGATGGAGCTGGAAAGTGCAGTACAGGAGATTCTGATGGTCTGCAGATAGAACCAAAAGAGCCAGATAAAAAGCGTCTAAAAGTCAGCGGCACTTTTTCCACTCAGCTAACTGCACTAAGCCCACAGGAATTACCTGTTGCAAAACCTTTATTACCATCAAAAACCACAGCTGTGGAGGACCATACTCAATTGGACTCTAGTAAGATTGATTGTGTCCAAAAAGAAAATCAAGCGCGCCCAACAGAGTCTAGCATTGTAAAATGGCAAAATCCTAATGATAAACATGTCGCTGGAATGTTGGGAAATATACATACTGGACTGAAAGATGGTCAGTAACTTGCTTTCCCTCTGTCACACTTAGTATGGTTAACAGTTTTGAGATGCTGCATCAATAAGAATGGTTTCTGATATGCAGGTGCTGGCATCAATGCTAAATACATCCACTCCGATGGGAGGGTTAAGCAGATAGATTCTTCTGTTGTACCAATCCAGGCTAAATCACTGACAGATGTGGGTCCAAATAACTTGGTAAGTGAACATGTCAATCCCTACAGTATTGCAGTGTGTTAGCTTCCTAAAACTATGTTGTAGGTTGACTATCATATCCCTTCCCTAACCTGACATAAGTCAGGTTCAAATATGATGACCTGACTTATGTATATAGTGAACTTTTCATTGTTGTTTGCTAATAATATATCTTAACTTTGCAGAATGGTTTGGAGTTGAATCATAGAGAACCTGGATCCTTGAACAATCCAATATCAGGAAAGAATTTAATGAGAAGCGGTCACCATCAGGAAACCATAACCACTGACAAGAGACCTGAGCTCTCATTCTACAGTACATGCCAGGTTTGTTTTCTGTCTGGTTGTATTTTTCCCTGTATCGATTATTTGTTAACTATGTTAACACTTATTCTTTCTATTTCACTTGTAGGCACTGCTAAACAACAAAAACCTCTCGGATTGTGTTGGTAATGCAAACGTTACAGGAGATGACAACATGAAGATGCGGTCATTGGTTCAAATGGAGGAAATGCTAGACAGAAATCTGGAGGAAGCACAAGAGCATAGGCGAATGTGTGAAATTGAAGAACAAAATGCTCTTAAAGCTTATCGTAAAGCGCAGAGGGCTCTTCTTGAAGCAAATGCTAGGTGTGATGTTCTTTATCGGAAAAGGGAGCAATATTCTGCCGACTTTCGTGCTTATGTTATCGATAATCCCAATTTGTTATGTTCCTCAAGGCAGCACGAACAAGGTGGATTTGAGTTGGATCACACTAATAACTTGTCTGAAAATGTGAATTTAATGCCCACGTCAAGCCATCAGATGCCGCTGGAGCATAATGATTGCAATCTAGCGGTTATTGATTCCAGAAACCAAGGTGTTTACACTGCTCAGATCCCCCATTCGGATCAGCATTTGAGTGGAGAAAACATTGGCTCAGAACCATGCAGTGAACCTGATGCTAGTACATCTGAGCCAGTGCCTCTTTTGGGAAATAATGGGACAGATGGAGTTTGCTCTCCATCTGAACCAAATGGTTCACAGAATGAAGATGATGATACATTTTCATTTGAAACTGAATCTGTTCGACGCGTTAGTGGATGCCATATTGTAGACAAACAAAAGGAGACATATACTGAAGCAAATAAGAAAATGTCTATTGACCCGAACGAGGAATCTTTACTTCTCGAGAAAGCTTTGAGGTCTACACTATTTGCAAAGCTAGGAACAAAAAATGTTTCAAAGAACAGTGTCGAATGTAATGTCGGGATTGCAGTGGAACGAGAGGCTGAAAATGATGCGATTAGTGAAGGACCACCTCAAGTAAATGGGAGTTCTCCCTTCTCAGAGATGGAGAAGAATCAACAATCCAACATTGAAGGTGATCTCATTTTGAGCTGATATTCTCTTTCAAAAACTTAAGTGTCCATTTTGCAATTATAAAACTTCTTATGCATACCAAAGTGTTTACAGTAGTTAGGTCTAATAATCTGAGTTTAACACAATATGGTCATTTCCATGTCTTAAATTTTTGTGAACTAAAGGATCTTTGTGGTGATGAAGTTATATTTGAGACATCCCACAATGATTTGTTAACCATGTATTTTTTTTTTATCATGCTATTATTCAGGTTTTGATATATGTCTTTACCTTGTAGGCGCTGATGGGCCAGAAAAAAGTTTCACTGAGGCTCCTCTTCAGATCCAGAGAGAGCATTCCATCAAAGATGTGTCTTTGAACTCTCATTCCAGTGGATATTTTAAGGACAGATGTTCCTTCGGAGGTGATCACTCATTGGCTTCTATGATCTTTTCGCCTTCCAACATCTTCTGTAGTGCTTTTGGGTATATGAAGGTTATACACCCAAACAATGTGATGGAACATCAGCACAGAAGTCGACAAAGTGGAACTTGTGATACTAATATTGAAGAAGGTGCTTGTGTGAACTCTGGTAAAGCACAGTTTAGCAATACCATGATAGACGCAACGAAAAAGACTCTGGTGAAATCATGTGAAAGAGAAGATGCCTCTTATACCACTGGTCCTGCTGTTGATCCCTTTTGGCCACTTTGCTTGTATGAGCTACGAGGAAAATGCAACAATGATGAGTGTCCTTGGCAGCATGTTAAGGACTACTCTACCACCGATATGTCTCCACGTCAGCATGATAATACTGATAATGCTGGTATGACTAATCCCTTCATGAATTTTTGACTTACATATTGTTTCTTGCATTCGTGAAATGTTCTTTTTTCCTGCAGCTTGTCAGGTTGGACAACCGTTATGCAAAGAAAAGTGTGATAATTCAGCAAAAGTTCCTTGGCGTCACAATATTATGACTTTACCAACTTACCTTGTTGGCTTAAGTACTCTAAAAGCCGATCGGTGTTCATATGATTCTGTTTTAGCACTGAGAAATGGTGAATGCTGGAAGAAGTGTTTCAGCCTTTTCTTAGCATTATCAAAGTCGTTTCAAAAGGATATTCCTGCAGATGGGCCAGTCTTGCATGGAAATGGCGGTCGCATCGAGGTCCCAGTGAGTTGGAACAGACAGCCATCATATTTCCAGAGTAGAAATAGCAGAGTGGTTTGTTTATTGATTTGCTCTTTTCTCTCATTCATATCCCTAATCTTGCATGCTTCTATTGTTCCTATATGTAGTGTTGCATTATCAATGCTGTGAAATATTTTGTAGTATCTAAACCTTTTTTGCCCTGTATACCAAGCTTCTAAACTTTTATGCATATCAAGCTTCTGAACTTTTATGTGCCCTGCATACCAAGCTTCTAAACTTTTTGTGTGTATTACTGCATTATCTTTGCTATCTAGCTTGCATATCAATCTTGATCATAATCTGTTCATTTTATGCATCAATTGATTCAATTCTGTAATGTGTAATGCTTTTGAACTATCTTGCTGTTTGAATGGTCCATCACCATGTTTCTACTAACTTCCGTTCTCACAATTTGATTACTTAGAATCAACTGGATCAAGCTTTGGCTGACAATGAGGAATTCCTGGAGAAGGCTCTTTTAGTTTTCAGTCAGGAGGTCAATGCCCTTGAGGGTATGAAAAAGGTAACAAGCATTTGTGTGACCACAACTTGTTAGTTCTGATCAGAGATTTGAATATTATCTTATATTTTTGACTTTTGCAGGCTCTTCCTGTACTGTCACGTGCTCTTGAGGCTGATCCAACATCCGTGGTTCTCTGGGTCTTTTATCTGCTTATTTACTATAGCAATATGAAGTCAGTAGGGAAGGATGACATGTTCTCTTGTGCGGTATGCTATTACATAATTCCTACTCTTGCAAGATATATCTTTTTTCTTTGAAGTATGAATACTTGGGGTATTTACAGTGGGTGCATCCCTACAGACATTTTTGACATTCAGGAGTTAGTTATACTCTTTTATAGTAGGAACACACAAGCTATGTTTATCTTCGTTTCTTTTTTACCTGTTTAAAGTGCTCTACTTCAATTTTGTGAGGTCAGGTTTAACGCCCTGTATGGATATTTTAATATAATTTTTTTGTTTTGAAAGCTGTAGATATTTTGATTCTTAGTCGCACTAATCTTCACATTGGACTCATTAAACATTTTTAATATATATATATATATATATATATATATATATATTTAGTTTTTATTTTTTTTATATATATATTTTTTATATTCTTTCTATCCAAGATCAGGCAATCTGATGACGTGCTGTAGTGTTCTTGGGGTGCATATTAATTTGTGATAGCCGAAGGCATGCACATCAGGCTGCCAGAGATGTGTATGCAAGGAAAACATATAAAATATCTGAGTTACATTTCATCGAAGAGTCTATAACATGATCTATGCAATTTTTTGTTTGATTTCTCTCGAAATAAGCTTCTTCATACAAGCTTTTCCGTTCTTCCATTTTTTTGTGGTTTTATTACTGTCTTCCCCCTTTTGTCCCAATCTTGTCTTAGTTATCTACTATTCTAGTCTTGCTGAATATGCAGTTTACTCTCTCTATTCTAGATATGAAATTTGAAGCTTTTGTCTGGAAACACTTCTCCTTCTCTTCTTCAGGTCAACTACAATGATCGATCTTATGAACTTTGGATCATGTTCATCAACAGTCGGATGCAGCTAAGTGACCAACTGGTTACCTATGATCTTGCTCTTTCAGCACTTTGCCGCCATGCTTCTTCTGCCAAAGATAAAATACATGCTAGTGCTTGTATCTTAGACTTAAATTTGCAAATGGTGGATTGTCTATGCATGTCTGGGAATGTTGAGAGGGCCATTCAGAAAATTTGTGGACTCTTCTCTGCTGCCACAAATATTTATGACCCTGATTCTCCATTGCTCACTGATATTCCCACATGCCTAACAAGTCATGACAAATGTATATTGGGGATTTGTTGTGTTTACTTGGTTATCTATAGGAAACTTCCTGATGCTGTAGTACTGCAGTTTGAATGTCAGAAAGAACTGTTTGCAATAGAATGGCCTTCTATTGAATTAACAGATAATGAAAAGCAGAGGGCGGTCCAACTGATGGAAGCAGTAGAAGATTCTGTATGTCAATTGCTGGATAAAAGTGAATTTGATCTCAGTTTGGCACATTTTTTTGCTCTGAACCACTTAAGGTGCGTGGCAGCTATTGACAGCTTAGAAAGGTGTAGTAAGCTTCTGGGTAAATATCTTACAATGTTCCCGTCCTGCTTAGAGCTTGTTCTAATTTCAGCAAGGGCCCATAAACATGCTCCTGGTGATTCGCTTTTTGATGGGTTCGAGGAAGCCCTAAATAGTTGGCCAAAGGAGGTCCCGGGAATTCAATGCATCTGGAATCAATATGTTGTATATGCCCTGCAGAAAGGACAATTTGATTTTGGTAAAGAACTTATAGGCCGTTGGTTTCAGTCTTTTTGGCAAGTTCATTGTCTTCGAAATGGTACATTCGATGACATGGAGTGTGATAACTCAGATGGCTCACTAGGATTGGCTTCAGATTCAAATCTGCAAACACTTAATTCTGATTCTAAGCAGATGGATGTAATGTTTGGATATCTTAATCTCTCACTGTATAAGTTAATCCAAAATGATCAGATTGAAGCTCGCTTAGCCCTTGAGAGGGCATTGAAGGCTGCTGTTCCTGAATATTCTAAGCATTGCATGAGGGAGCATGCATTATTTATGCTAAGTGAGGAATCAGGATTAAAGGAGAACTGTTATCATAGTGGCATGGAGAAGATTTTGAAACGTTATGTAGGTGATGCCCAAGCTTTCCCTGCGTCTCAGCCATTATCTATGCAGTTCATTGCCAACATCAAGAAGCCAAGAGTACGACAGCTGGTTAGTAACGTATTCAGTCCATTCTCATCTAATATTTCTCTGGTCAATTCAGTTCTTGAAGGGTGGTATGGACCATCTCTTATACCGAAAATGACAGGTGAGACAAAATGTCTTGTGGATTTTGTTGAAGCCATTTTGGACATAACTCCATCCAATTATCCGTTAGCTATTTCTGTCTGTAAGCTGTTAATTAGTGGCAACCATGAGACTGATAGTACTTCAGTCAGTGTTTTGTTCTGGGCTTGCTCAAACTTGGTCAGTGCAATCTTTCATGCTGTCCCAATTCCACCAGAGTATATATGGGTAGAAGCTGCAGAAATATTGGGTAATATGGTGAATGTTGAGGTTATTTCTGAGAGGTTTTATAAGAGAGCTTTATCTGTATATCCTTTCTCTGTTAAGTTGTGGAAATCCTATTACATGCTTTCTATGATGACTACAGGAAATATGAACACTGTTCTGGAAACAGCAAAGGGAAAAGGTATAGAACTTGATTAAAGGCTCTTTTCTCAGCATTATTAAAGCTTTTGGGGCCAGTTTTGGAGTTTATGTGGTGTCCGGAGGCCTTCATCCTGTATATGGTAGTGGTAAATTGGAAACTCGGCAAAGTTGATTTCTGATGCAATTTTGCTAACAGAAGATTAAATGTGAAGATAGGAACTACAGAAGTTTGTACATGATAGGAGCACAATCAAAGAAATTAAAGGGTTCAGCTACTTCGCTACACATTTTGAAGTTCAGTAGAGAAGAAGTAACTTCTGCGCATTTTGTTGTTTAACTTGTCTGCTAGCTTTATGTTTCATGTTGTCTTCCTTCTTTGTAATTTCTTCACAACTTGTTGATTTATTGTACCAGCCGGATTGTTGTACATGAATCACAGGAATGAAATCGAATGTGTTTAGTTTTTTGAACTTCTGTTGCCTGCCAGTTTTTAATTCTATGCAAATTTTATTTTGTTACATCTAGAAGTTGGATTTCACGTCCGTAGCCTCCCAGGTCTTCCCGCAATCTGAGACCTGCTAGTGCAATCTTCGTGACTCATGATACTCATGTTGTCTTTCTCCTCTATACATTGTGGGTCAGAGAATATTGATGCAGGTCGAGTCCCACATAGGAAAAACATCGTATTATGTTGATATTTATAAGGATTTACCAACAATGTTATATTGCCCAAGCATGTAAGCATGGCATTCAAGTTATGATTCTGTGGTTGTTGGTTTGGTTTCTTCACCCTTGTGAAGAGGTCTCTATGCCCTTCAGGTGGCACTCCCACTTGACAAAGGTGGGTAGCTTCACAAATGTTGATCAGCCCCCTCAAGTGGAAGAATAAAGCAATTCCCACCTGACAAATGTGGGTAGCATTTTTTATTTTTTTTTCTATTTTCCCAAATCAAATGCCAAGAGTTAAATCAGCTTTTTAGCAACTTCGATTTGTTTTCTTTTTGTTCGTATCAAATGTGATTCCAAGTTTTGATCAACCCCTCTTGTTTTGAAGAACAAATGTTCCAATTAATCACCCAGAAATGAGAAATCAATGACACCTTCTTGTCCTATTTTATCAAAAATATAATCTAAGTTAAATTTCTTTATCGAATCTTACTTTTTGTATGACTTTACTGAAGTAAACACTTAAAAATAAATGACTCATGTCAATTGAGTTGTGACATGTTGATTAGTTAGCCTAACTGATATTATACCTACCCTATTTTGTTTTGGAATCCTAGATATCAGGTTCAAATCTTACGGTTTTGTAAGGGTGGATCGAGTTAAATAGTTTTAATTAATTAATTAACAACGACATGTCGTTCAATACCCCACTATGATTGACACTGTCTTCACTCCTCTGTGGAAGCAATTCTAAATTGTTGCTTTGGGTCTTAAACCCTCAAAACCCTAGCCAGTAGCGGACTTAAACCCTCAAAACCCTAGCCAGTAGCTCCACTACTAGCTAGGCCACACAGATTTTGCCACCATGAACAATCTCAAGCTCTACTCGGAGGCCTCTCTGAACCTCCAGCTACACTCCCCACATGGAGAAGAGCTCATCCTCTTCTCAGCCTTCGACATCGAGCAGAGCCGCCTCTTCTTCGCCTCCTCCGCCAACAACATCTACTCCACCCACCTCTCCTCCCTCCAGGTTCGCCTCCTCCACTCAATTCCACAAAAACCCTAAAAATTTCAATCGGTGAAACCCTAATTTTGAATGTGATTTTTTTTTTTTTTTTTTTTGCAGCATGAGAGGGCGTGGAGCAAGACCTCGATAGCCGCGCAGGTCAGTCGGATCGAGCTGGATGAGGCGGAGGACTTCATCACGTCGTTTGTGTACCTCATGGAGAAAGAGGCGCTCTTGGTTGGGACCAGTAAGGGCTTGCTGCTGCTGCATAGTGTGGATGAGAATGCCTCGCAGGTCGTCGGAGGCGTCGACGGCGGCGTGAGGTGTGTTTCGGCGAGTCCGGATGGTGATCTTGTGGCGATAATCACCGGGAGTGGGCAGATACTGGTGATGACTCTCGATTGGGATTTGCTTTACGAGACTGCACTTGAGGATGTTGCCGAAGACGGCAGCACCGTATGTAAGGACCTCTCTGCTTTGCTTATTAGTTGTCCGATTTTCGTGTTAATTTGATTGTGAAATGGAAATGTGTGATCTGAAGGTTAGTTAGAAATGTGGTTTTAGGTGATCCGGTATTGTCTAATATTGAAAGCCCCATTGCTTGGCGCGGTGACGGGAAGTACTTTGTTACGCTGAGTGAGGCGTTGGATTCTAGCTCCTCTTTGCTTAAGAGGCTTAAGGTTTGGGAGCGGAATTCAGGGGAGTTACATGCTGTTTCGGAATCAAAGCAGTTTATGGGATCAGTGGTGGACTGGATGCCAAGTGGAGCGAAAGTTGCTGCTGTTTATGATAGGAAAGCACAGAATGAGTGTCCTGCGATAGTATTCTATGAGAGGAATGGGTTGGAAAGAAGCATGTTTAGCATTAATGAGCAAGTTAATGCAACTGTAGAATTTCTCAAGTGGAATTGTAGTTCAGATCTGCTTGCGGCCATTGTCAGATGTGATAACTATGACTGTGTCAAGATTTGGTATTTCAGTAACAACCATTGGTACTTAAAGTCTGAATTTAGATACCCAAGACACGATGGAGTGAGGTTTGTCTGGAATCCGACAAGGCCACTGCAGTTAATATGTTGGACTCTTGGTGGCCAGATCACATCTTACAACTTCATATGGAATTCAGCTGTGATGGATGACTCAACTGCATTAGTAATTGATGACTCCAAGATACTTGTAACCCCACTTTCTTTATGCCTAATGCCACCTCCTATGTATTTATTCAGCCTTAAATTCACGAGTGTTGTCCGGGACTTTGCCTTCTATTCCAAGAATTCTAAGAACTGCTTGGCTGCTTTTCTGTCAGATGGCTGTTTATGCATTGTAGAGCTTCCCACAACTGATACTTGGGAAGATCTAGAAGGCAAAGAGTTTCCTGTTGAAGCGTCCAGTTCTGATTCACCATTCGGTTCAGTTTTACATCTTATATGGTTGGACCCCCGTAAGATTCTTGCTGTTTCTCACCATGGGTTCAGTCATAGTAATTACTTGTCTCAGACTTCACTTGGTGAGGAAGACCTTGGTTTTTATTTGCAGGAAATTGAGCTTTCATGCTCCGAGGATCATGTCCCAGGTTTATTGACATGCTCAGGATTTAATGCTAAAGTTTCCAGTCGAAACTCTCTAGAAGAGACCATTACTGGAATTGCTCCTAATCCTGCTTCAAAAGGTTCAGCATTTGTTCAATTTGATGGTGGAAAGGTTTATGAGTATGTTCCAAAGTTAGGCATCTCCAGAGGGGCCTCAAAACATGATTGGAGCTTCTCATCGACTTGCCCTTGGATGAGTGTGGTTCTAGTTGGAGACAGTGTGTCATCGAAACCTCTTCTTTTCGGACTTGATGACAGTTGTAGGCTGCACGTCAGTAGGAAGATAATATGCAATAACTGCAGCAGTTTTTCATTCTACTCAAATTTGGCTGACCAGGTGATCACACATTTAATTTTGGCAACTAAGCAGGATTTGCTTTTTGTTGTTGAAATATCAGATGTATTGCAAAAAGAACTCGAGATTAAATATGAAAACTTCATCCATGCTGGTAAGAAGAAAAGAGAAGAAAATAGGAACTTTATAAACATATGGGAAAGAGGTGCCAAAGTTGTTGGTGTCGTTCATGGAGATGAAGCTGCTGTCCTGTTGCAACCATCTCGTGGCAATCTAGAATGCATTTACCCAAGAAAGTTGGTCCTGGCCTCTATTTGCAATGCATTGGTTCAAAGGCGTTTTAGAGATGCACTTCTCATGGTGAGGCGTCAGAGGATAGATTTCAATGTTCTTGTTGACTATTGTGGTTGGCAGGTGTTTCTTCAATCAGCTGCAGAGTTTGTCAAGCAGGTCAATAATTTGAACCACATGACTGAGTTTGTTTGTGCCATAAAGAATGAAGATACTACAGCGACACTATATAAGGAATTTATTTCGATACCCTCTCCTAAAGAAGCTAAAGATGTGCAATCACATGATTCCAAGGGTTCTGATTCCAATAACAAGGTATCTTCTGTGCTTCTAGCCATTAGGAAGGCTCTTGAGGATCAATTACCAGAAACTCCTGCAAGGGAGCTTTGCATTCTGACCACTCTCGCTCGTAGTGAACCCCCTGCAATTAATGAGGCTTTAGAGAGAATAAAAGCTATCCGTGAGGCAGAATTGTCAGGTTCCAGTGACAAAAGGAGAATGTCTTACCCTTCTGCTGAAGAGGCTTTGAAGCATCTGTTATGGTTATCTGATTCCGAATCTGTTTTTGAGGCAGCTTTAGGCCTTTATGATTTGAACCTTGCAGCTATGGTGGCATTGAATTCTCAGCGGGACCCTAAGGAGTTCCTTCCTTTTCTTCAAGAATTGGAAAAAATGCCCGAAACTTTAATGCGCTATAACATTGACCTTCGGCTGCAGAGGTTTGAGAAGGCCCTCAAGCACATTGTTTCTGCAGGAGACACTTGCTATGCAGATTCTATGAACCTGATGAAGAAAAACCCTCAACTCTTTCCACTGGGACTTCAGCTGATTGCCGATCCTAACAAGAAGATCCAAGTTCTCGATGCTTGGGGAGATCATCTTAGCAATGAAAAATGCTATGAGGATGCTGCTGTCACTTATATGTGCTGCTCCAGTTTTGAAAAGGCTTTGAAATCGTACCGTTCTTGTGGTAATTGGAGTAAGGTGCTTACAGTTGCCGGGATTCTAAAACTGGGTAAAGATGAGATAATGCAACTGGCTCATGAGCTATGTGAAGAATTGCAAGCTCTTGGTAAACCAAAGGAAGCTGCCAAAATTGCGCTGGAGTATTGTGGTGATATTAACAATGGCATGAGTTTGTTGATTAGCGCGAGGGACTGGGAGGAAGCTTTGAGAGTTGCTTTAATGCATAATAGACAGGATTTGATCTCTGAGGTGAAGAATGCAGCCTTGGAATGTGTGGTCGTGCTTATTGGTGAATACGAGGAAGGTTTGGAGAAAGTAGGGAAGTACTTGGCTCGATACTTAGGTTTAAGACAAAGAAGGTTACTTCTTGCTGCAAAACTCCAGTCTGAGGAACGGTCAATGAACGATCTTGATGATGATACTGCTTCAGAAGCTAGCAGTAATTTCAGTGGAATGAGTGCTTACACCACTGGGTATGTCTTTTACGTACTTTTGTTCATACAGGTTTATACCTCTTTGATGTATTGGGAGGATGGTTCTGCATTAAGTTCCAAGTCCATCTTAAATATTTTAAGTGTTTGCCTAATCTTGTGAGCAGGACCAGGAAGAGCTCTGCCACTTCCATGAGATCAAGTGCAACTAGCAGGGCAAGAGATGCCAGGCGTCAGAGAAAGAAAGGAAAAATCCGTGCTGGCAGGTAGTTATTTTTTGTAATACAAGAGTCAAATACTCTTTTCTGGAATTTTTCCAACGTTCCTCATTCACAGTCTCAAATAACTACTTGACTTTGCAGTCCTGGTGAGGAGCTCGCTCTTGTAGATCATTTGAAGGGGATGCCTCCAACAACTGAAGCACTGCAGGAGCTAAAATCTTTATTGCATACGCTTGTGATGCTTGGCGAGGTTGAAACTGCAAGAAAGCTGCAGAAGGCTGGAGAGAACTTTCAACTGTCACATATGGCAGCAGTCAAACTAGCTGAAGATACAGTATCCACCGATGGCATAGATGAGCATACACAGACTTTGGAGCATTATACACAAAGTATTAGAAGTGTAGTGCAAAACTCCGACGCTTTCTTTTGGCGATGTAAAGTATTTCTTTCTCCTTGAGTGATCTGGTAAATTTCTACTAGAAGACCTTTTGACACAACTTGAAGACTCATTTAAGTCGAT
This sequence comes from Fragaria iinumae, assembly GCA_009720345.1. Lineage (NCBI taxonomy): Eukaryota > Viridiplantae > Streptophyta > Magnoliopsida > Rosales > Rosaceae > Fragaria > Fragaria iinumae. The sequence goes on along the minus strand of CM019123.1, from coordinate 20,904,135 downwards.
GAAATGTGCATCTCTGCTACCAAGGCTTTACATCTCTTCAGACGGTGAAGCGTGAAGAATGATGCCTGTATTGGGGTAGGGGAGACTGAAGAAACCATTTCTTGAAGTGATAGGCACTTTGGAGACTGAAGAATGACTTGAAGTGATAGGCACTTTGGTACATATCTGGGGAGCTTGCACTCCCGATCCTCCCATTATGGCCTCGAATTGTGCACTCCATGTACCTGTTTTCTGAAGAAACAAAACTGGTGACCCTTCGCGGATTCCGAATTCCGATTCCGAATTCCAGTTCTATAACTGTAGTGGTTGACGCTTATTTTTGTTTCATTACTTGGGTTTTGTATCAGCTACGTTATTCACTGTTATAGTGGTGTTATTATTAATCAACATGATCAGTAAAGTTATATGGACAGAATTTTGAAACCTTGTTTATTATTTTTTATTTTTTCATCATTTTGTTCTGGTCTATTGCCTCCATTCTGGATGTAAGAGATGTACAATGCCCAGGGTGTATCAGTGATGGGAAGAAAAGGGAATGGGAAATAGAGGGAGAAAAAAAATAAAAAATATAAGAAATAGTGAGAAGAAAATAGGCAAAAAAAAATAAAAATAAAAATCAAATTTAGGGCCCAACCAGAGTGATGTGCAGTCAAATGCTCTACCACTGAGCTATTGTTAACATCATATTATAAATTAAGTTTTTAAACTATGCATGTAATCCCATAGAACATGTTATGACCACAATACTAGTTCATAATTCCATAAAAAAAAAACAATACTAAGTCATAAGAGCTGCACTGGGTGAGTTTTCTTCAAGCTGTGTGAATAGTATCTAGTATCTACAGAGGACCAGCTATTTCATTTGGACATGTAGAACTCTTTTCTTTTTTACTTGTAAATTGTAATCCATCTTACGTTATGGAGTATGGACACTTGTGCTACTGTAATTCATTTCATTTTTGTCAATTATAAGATTGAATTTTGAACTAGTTATAAGATTGCTTTTAAGGTGATGTTGTAGTATGTAGAAATAAGAAGGCAGGAGTTCAAGTTTTTCAGAATAAGTTATATGAAATGTTACTCCTTTCTAACTTCTTCAACATATCTGCATTTCATTTTTGTCAATTAATTCTGCCTTCTGCTTGTTAAAGACTATTTCTTCATTGTTGCATTGAATTGAAATATGGTTAGTTTATATTGAATTGAAATATGGTTAATTCTACCTTAACTAGATAACTCAACATGACTTCACAATCGAACCAATGCACTGTATTTACCCTAATGATGCTCCCCCAGACTCCGGCCTCAGGCTTCATCGCTGTTGTATTAATAAAACTCACCATAACCTAGAAGATCGACCAAGCATAATGTTCCCACTCATCTGCTGGTTCAAGATGACCTGATGGTTCAAGATGACCTGAAAAGCTTAATTGGGAGCATACTTATCTACTTGCAAACTCTCAGTTCCCTAGCTCATGCAGATGGGGTTCCCAAAATGAGTGCCTGTATCCTAAATTCTGATTGATGATATTCAAAGAGTTTCATCCTCTACATGAAAAACGACACGCCGGTATATTTATGCACAATCTGATGGAAGTATGGTAGAAAAAGCGAAGAACATTCACAAAATGGGAACTTCAAGAGATGGCTCTGGCGTGGCTAACATGATATACAATCATATACCGGGAAAACAATCCATCCATTCATCTTTGGTTACCCAAACAAAATCCTCAGACCTCCAAGTTTCCATTTTGTTTGTTGCATTCACTTGAGACTTGGAAGAAATTGCTGAAAAGAAAAAAGAAGTTGAAACTGTCACCAATATTCAGTATATAATCATAGACAACATCAATATACATACAAGTTACCAGCAGTATGCGCAAGCCATTGTAAGACAGAAAAGCTAATCCAAAAGCCTACCTTAGAAGGTTGAAGGGTGAGAGACTGAGAGTTGGTCAAATTTTCTGATAACCATCGCCAAAATCTCTGAAAAAGATATGTGCGTGACAGACTTGTGCAGATTCTGCCTACTGAAAATAATGGGAGATATCTTAGCAGTTAAGCAAAACCAAATGTGGTTATGTGGAAGAAGAAGAAGAAGAAGAAAAACAGAATATATGGCATCATATAACAGCCATCACCTTTCACAATGTCTCCTCAGACTTGTAAGCTTTTTCTGGAAAGTGCGAGACTCCAGTAGGAGATTCATAATGTGTTATCATACAGAAGAAGATAAAGTATTCTGTCAAATGCTCTCTCTGATGACCTATAGAACACACCAATTCACTTGCTATTAACTCTCATCTCCAAGTTGGGGGTAATTGTAATCACCCGCCTGAAGCGTATGAACCCTGTTTTGGACCTCTACCCAACTACATCCTGGCGTTTTCATTGACCCAGAGCTCTTCATCTTTGATCTTGTCTTGCAAGCATCACTCCATCTAGCTGAATATGCATGTATATCCGATAAAGTTATGTAATTACTGGCATTTGTAGGTTCAATGTTAACAAGATGACTCAACGCAACTTCTCCCAACTTCGCATTTGAATGCATCCTGCATGCACCTAATAACGCTCCCCAGACTCCAGCATCAGGCTCCATTGGCATTGTATTAATCAATTCTAGAGCTTCATCGAAGAAACCAGCACGGCCATAAAGATCTACCATGCACGCGTAATGTTCCAACTCTGGTTCAAGATGGTGCTTTTCACGCATAACGTGAAAAACTTCCTTTCCTTCTTTTATTAAACCCGCATGTCTGCAGGCAGACAAGACATTAATGAATGACACAGAATCAAGTTGGATACAGCTCTTCTCCATCAGCGAGTAAAGTGCAATAGCATGATCCCCTTGCCCATGCATTGCATACGCTGCAAGCATTGTGTTCCACGAAACTTTATCCCTGAGTTCCATCTCTTCAAAGCACTGTTCCGAATCATTGAGCTGTCCGCATTTAGCATACATGTCAATAAGACTATTTCTGAGAAGTGTATTAGACAGAAACCCCTTCTGCATAATGCAGGCGTGAAAAGCCATGCCCTCTCTTATTGCTGCCAGAGATGCCACTGCAGGAAGGATGCTTACAAACGTGACTAAATTTGGCTGACAATTGTCTAGTTTCATCTGGTGAAACACAGATATAGCTTCTGTGGCATATCCACCCTCCATGTATCCTGCAATCATTACATTCCAGGACACCACATCTTTCATTAGTTTCATTCTATGAAACAGAAATTCAGCCGATGAAATGTCACCACATTTGCAATACATGCCAATAAGAGTATTTCTCAAAGGAGCATCATGTTCAAACCCATTCTTTATAATTCGTCCATGAATACAAGTACTGTGATTTAGATCATTTAATAAGCTACAAGTGGAGACCATACCCACCATCGTTCCTGCATCAGGTTTTACTCCAGATAACCACAACTCATTCAACATTTCAATAGCATGGTAGACATCACCTAATTGGGTATATGCATTTATAAGTGCATTCCATGTCACAACATCTTTAGATGGCATTCTGTTGAATATAATCAAGGCAGTAGTAGACAATCCACATTTAGCATACATGGAGACCAGGGCTGTCCCAGTAGAAATATCAGAATCCAAATCGGCCTTAACAGCATAGCAATGTATGCTCTTACCAATATTCAGATATGAAAGCTCCCCACATGCAGCAAGGACGCTGACCAATGTCACACCACATGGTTTGAGATTTTCATTCTGCCTATCCCGAAAGAGAGACAATGCCACTTCAGGATAGCCAGACTGGACACAAGCAGATATAAGTGCAGACCAAGAAACTAAATCTCTTTCCCCAAGTCCCTCAAATAATTGTATTGCCTTCTCTATTTCTCCACATTTTGCATACATGGTCATTATAGAAGTAGCAACCGCGACATCAGAATCGACTTCTAGTTCTAAAGCACAACAATGAATCTCTCTCCCCATCTCCAAATCTCTCATCCTAGTAGCAGCCAAAAGCGCACTCATAATGCAAACCTTATTCATTTTACTGCCCTTCCCTTTTAAGCAATCAAACAACTCCAAAACCTCAACAAAACATCCATTACTCGCGTACCCTGCCATCATTGTCCCCCGCAAAACACCATCCCCATCGCCACCCTGCATCATATCAAAAACCCTCCGAGCAACATCCACATCCCCACACTTGGAATACATATCAACCAACCCATTCAAAAGCTCAAAACTCAACTCCCTCCTCACCACAAACCCATGAATACACCTACACGAATCAATATCCGCCAATCTAGACACTGCTGGAACCAAACTAAACAAGCTCACTGAACTCACCCCCATCCCCCAACATTGCATCCTCTTAAAAAACTCCAACGCTTCATTAGGATCCTTGCTTTTCGACAACCCGGAAATCAAAGCATTACATGCCACAACATCCTTCTCAGGCATTCTATCAAACACCTCTACTGCACATTTCACCTCCCCCATTTTACAATACATATCAATCAAACTAGTCCCGATAAACACATCACTCTCCAATCCTCTACGCTCTACTTCACGGTGCACCAATAGACCCGCTTCAAAATCCAATGCAGCAGTGCAAGCTTTCAGGGCAAAGTTGAAGGTGTACTTATCTGGCTCTACACCATGCTTCAACAGAGAATGGTACATTTCTAGAGCTTCTTTGAATTCTTGTGCTCTTGTTTGAGCTCTGATCATGTTGTTCCATAATCTAACACTTGGGTTTTGTACAGAATTGAAAACTGAGCGCGAAAAATCACATCTTTGGAAGGAAGAGTAAGAATTTATGAGATGGTTTTGTGTTGAAGGGTGTTGTTGAAGACCTGAGACTACTAGTTTGGCATGGATTTGAAGTAGGAATTTTAAATCTTTGCATGAAGAGAATAGGGCAATGTAGTGTTGGTAATTCTTGGGAGCTGCTTGTTTCATGATCATGGTGCCAAACTTTTCAAATGGCTCTGTTTCTTGGTAGTTTTGAAGTTTGAACTTTTATAAAGTAATAATCTTTAATGGATTCCATAAGGCCCATGTCTAATTCTGGTCCAATAAGCCCAAAATGCTCCAACCTTTATAAGGTTTCAGACTTTCAGTCTCTGGGATTGGAGCTGATTCTGAATTTCTGATTGAATAGTGTTTAAGGGTTTTGGGATATGGAGGCCAGGAAGCTTTTGAATGACAAGAAATTCTGGATTGCATCATTCCTAATTGGGTGGGCTGCAGCTCTTCAGGTATAGCAACTTGTTCTTCTATACATCTTTTTCACACACAAGCACTGAAATTTTTGGGTTGTAATGTAATTGTGGTAGTTTCAATTGGGTGGTGGAAGTAAAGTTGGGAGCTTTTGTGGGTTTTCAGGGGCATATGATGTGGCTGCAGAGACAAGATTCCTTTAAGGAGAAGTTTGGGGATCTCAGTGAAGCCAAGACCAATGATGCTGATAATTAAGATTTAATCTTAGCATCAGAATTGTATGTAAACAATTCCCAAGTTCTTTTGTTTTCAGTTTGTGTGATTGGTTTCTGTGATTGGGAGGGAGTAAATTTTTAGTTTGTGGAGATACACTGATGTAGAAATAGAAGTGTGTGGGTGTATAAACTAAGGAGGAAAATAAAGCTCAGTCCATTGTTGGTGCCAGTAGTGTCACTACTTGACACTATTTAGAAGTTTTATTGAAGCAATTCATATAACTATCTACTTCTACTTCTGCGTGATTTTGCAAATGTAGAATTCTTAGCAATTGCATAGAAAACGTTGGATGGAGAATGCTGGTACTTTGAACTTGTATAAGACTTTCTTGATACCGCTTGTTTTTGATGCCATGTCTAAACCATTTGGTAAACTCTTATGAAATTTGTTGGTTTGAACTTTGAGTCATGTGCTGAATGGGGTTGTATTCAGATGAAAGATCAATTCTGTAATGGACTCATGTTCATGATGATCTCCCATTTCCTATCACTATGTTCATAGCTCTGCATATCATTCCTATGTTTGCTCATAGAAGTTAAGATAGTGCTATATGATTAGATTTTGTGTCGAGTCATGAAGAACAGAAGAAGTGTTACAGTAGGTATATAGGCCTAATTGTGTAACCAAAATAAACCAATCCATGTGTTTAGGTCTACTGTTTCACATTTGCATTTCTCATTGTCAATCAGTACTCCTTTCAGAGAGAGGATTTGTGTTTTTCAGTAACCATTGTGTGGTATAGTGTATGGATAGAAGTGAACTCATGTTGTTTAGTTGCTGACACTTGGTTCCTTCCTTCTCCCCAGAAATCTTAGTTCTGTTATGCATAATTGCAGTTTTTGCACTGGTCCCTGATATACTTTGTGCTTGGTGTTCTTTCGCTGTACATAATATCTGCCAGCCAGTCACCAAGTCTGTACCATATTTGAGGACCATCACTCCCCACCTCTTCAACTCTGTTAGTTTAGGGATGACAATTGTATTCTATTCTCTTGACCATCACTCCCCATTATTTACTTCCTGTCACGTACAATTGCTGATTCCAGTCTTAATGTTTTAACCGCAACGTGTGATGTAAGTGAAGCTATACATGGTTTCTAGTAAATTTTAACTATTATGGATAAAGTTATTCAGTTGGGATTAAATTTTAACTATTATGGATAAAGTTATTCAGTTGGGATTATGTAGCAGATTAGCTGGTGGACAAAACTGATTTCGGTTCCTATAATTAAATCGTACACTTCCTGCGGCCACAGTTGAAGAAAGCTATCTCTTGCCATAACTGCATAAATCAAATCTCTATAGTTTTGCAGAACTATCATATAGAAGTGCAAATGATCATCAATATCTCCATCACACCTGTTATTTGCTGCTATTGTTCACTATTTGTTTGAACTTCCGTAGGTTGTTGATTGCACGAGATTATGTAACGTGCTTCTTCCAAATCATTTGTATGCTTGGTAGCTTCTTGAACTAGGCAATTATAGAAATAAGATCTGAGCATGAGTCTTTACTCCCTTAAGTTTTTCTTCCACAACTCCCCAGAGCTCTTTTGAATAATTGTGGCGCCAATGGCTACTACTGAACATTCCATCACCCCAATAAATTGTTCCAAACTGATCAATTACCAGCGTCTCGAGCTTTGGTGAAATCTCTAGGATACAAATGGCCAATTCTGTTTCGTACCAATTACCTGTGAATCCCTGCATCTTAACCATTCTCAAATGATCATTTGTGAATCCAGAACGATTCCTTGTCTCTCTAGGATTAGTCTTAGACAAGTCTTGTCCAAAAGGAGTGCAGCCTTGAGGAGATCCAGCACACAATTGACATCAACATCATCCTTGTCTTTCCTTCTCTTTCGATCTAGGTCAAGATCCAAGTTCAGTTGCTTGAGATTTCCATAAGTTGGTAAGCTGCTAATTCGGGGGGTTTCCGCCGGAATTCGCAGATGAAGAGTTTCAAGCGCGGGACACGATGCAAATTGGACTAATGCTTCCGATATTATCACTAGTTCACTTCCTTGACAGAGTCCGGTGCCTGAGAAATAAATTCTTGCTAACGGTGGACTTTGTAGGAAAGAAAAACTGCAACCGACATATGCAATGAACTCCAATGTGGTAAGATTTAGTGCCGAAATATTCACGTTGGTTCCGTACATGTACATACCCTGTAACACTTTCAGATCAGTTAGGCGATCACACAGGAAGATCAAAATCCAGATATGATTTATCATACTTGGACTATAGCTTGATCAATCTTTAAGGCGGCCCAATTCGACCATTCACCGCTTCGATTACTAGCTTTTCTCTTTTGCTTTCACCACGCCATCTCTCAATACTAACGCCTCCGCAATAAGTACCGAAGCACTTCCAAGTTCCACCTTTGAGAAAAAATAAACCCTAGCTAACGCATGCATCAGTTACAAACCCTAATATATATGGGTCGGCCCAACTTTCAATACGGGCCTGAAGGCCCAAGTAGCCCAAACTCAAATCTACCAGAGTTTATCCCTCACTTCCTCTTCTTCTTCATACCTCTCTCGTCGCCTCCTTCAACCTCTCTCTCAAGGTAACCTCGCCTCTCCTTCTTCTTCGTTTTTGATACATGCACATGTTTTTGGTTAGGTAAACTAAAACACTGATCTGAATTTGACCCAGTAAAGCTTTTTGTTTATTGATTTTGGCAGATATAGAGGTCGCCCAATGTCGTCGCCATTGGCAAGAAGGCTCCTACAGAGTAAACGCCTTTCTTCAGCAACTGTGGAGAAAAGCCCTGTTGTTTTATCTTTCCAGTCGAGTAGCTTGACCAGTAACCAATGGCGAAAACTGAAGAATCTATTGTTTCCCGGTAGAACTTCATTTCGCCCAAGTTTTAGCCCAACCGGAGGAGAGAGTCGGTTTTCTGCACAGCTTGCTCGTAGTGCGGGTCCCACTTGTATGTCGTATTTTGGCGAAGAAGCAAAGGACAGGTTGGAGTTGTTACCCTCTTGGTCCGATGACCAAGATTTGCTTTTGTTATATGGGCAAAACCGGTCTAGTTTCGTAAATCATATGGATGTCGCAAAAGTGGATGATTTTGATGACATGGAAGCGTCTCTTTTCCAATTCTATTTACCGAGTTCGTATCTTTGTTCATGTCTTGGAGCTGAGACACCATCCGACAATGTGAAGGGGAAGGAGTGTTAAAATTTGGTATTGCCTCCGTGTGTTGAGGTATTTGGACAAGTTTAATTGCCTAGGGCACTTTTGGTTTTAGAAATAAATTTGGATCTAATGTTAAATATATCTGGATTTGTATCTCTGTTTGCTTGGTTGCATGATGTTTTGTCGAGGTACTTTTGATGTGAGAGAGTAAACGTTCTGGTTTGATTTTGGACCAATGCTTGATGTTTTATGATGTAGTCTGAATGCTTTGTTCATTTCTGCCCAATTCCCAAGTCCATTGTGTAATTGGGAGGGAGTAAAGTTTTAGTTTGTGGAGATATTCACAGTGATGTAGAAATAGAAGTTGTGGGTGTATAAACTATTAAGGAAAATAAAGCTGAGTATTGACAGCCTGCTGCAACTTTTGCAAAACTGATAATGGATTCTGTTGATTGACTGATAATCGTTGGGTACTTTTGTAGCCACCATTTCTGCTAGTCAATTGTTGGTGCCAGTAGTGTTATTACTTGGCACTAGTTAGAAGTTTTATTGAAGCAATTCATATTTCTATCTACTTCTACTTCTTAGCAATGGCATGGAAAAGATGGATGGAATGCTGGTACTTTGAACTAGAATTTAAGACTTTCTTTATACTGCTTGTGCTTGATGCCTTAATGGCTTAATGTCTAAACCATTTGGTAAACTCTTATGAAAATTTGTTGGTTTGAACGTTTAGTCGTGTGCTGAATGGGGTTGTATTCAGATGAAAGATCAATTCTTTAATGGACTCATATATGTTGATGTCATACTCTTTTAATTCTTTACAGCTGATCTTCCATTTCTTATCACTGTGTTCATAGTTCTGCAGATCATTTCTATGTTTGCTCATAGAAGTTATGACTGTGCAACTATGTTAGACCATTTGGTGCTATATGATTAGCTTTTTTGTCGAGTTATGAGGAACTGTTTCAGTAGGGATATAGGCCTGATTGTGTAACCAAAATAAATCGATCCATGTGTTTAGGTTTGGTCTACTGTTTCACATTTGCATTTCTCATTGTCAATCAGTACTCCTTTCAGAGAGAGGATTTGTGTGTTTTGGGTATCCATCGTGTGGTATAGAGTGTATGGATAGAAGTGAACTCATGTTGTCTAGTTGCTGGCATTTGGTTCCTTCCTTCTCCCCAGAATTAGTTCTGTTATGCATAATTCCAGTTTTGCACTTGCCCCTGATGTACTTTGTATCTTTTCACTGTACATAATCTATGCTAGCCAGTCACTAAGTCTGCCTTCCTTAAGGACCGTCACTCCCACCTCTTCAAGTCTGTGACTTTAGGGATGAGAAATGTATTCTGTTCTCTTGCGCAGGTCTGTCTTGTTTGAAGTTCGTTGAACTTAAAATCAATTTCGTAAGAAGCATCTTTCTGTTGCCTTTTTTAACCAACAACAGTTCAGGTTTCAGCCATGTTCTAGTAATATAGCTAGAGTGTAATGAGTATTTACATTGCATACAAAATCAAAGTTCCAACTCTCTCTCTTTTTCTTTTCTTTTCTTTCTTTTTTTGAGAAGGAAGTTCCAACTCTTTCTTTAATTTCAATAGTTATTGAAAAAGAAAACTCATCACGTATATCATCTTCTCTTGAAACGTAAGTTCCTTGAATTCATCATATGCTAAATTGCTATAGCAATCAACTTGAATAGGCAAGACAGACTATATTACTCTTACATAGCCTCGCATGATACAGAAGCTCATCGATCTCCTCCTAAAACGTACATAGAACCTCAATCGACATTGTGGATGAAAAACACCACTTTTACTAGATGACCAAAACAAATCCGATTTGTCGGTATATCATACAATCAACTCGTCATTGTTCTCGTAACTCCAAATCTGAGTTTCCAGATATCAACAAAACCATAATACGCAATTCCAAGTCACTACCGAGTTGATGGTCATGTCTTAATTTACTATTTGGAAGATAGTCGGATGATGAACCAAAACAATTTTGAATAAAACTGGAATGTTTGTGAAAACTAGTGTAATTGGTTATTAGAATCCCACATCGAGAATAAATTGTATGAAATATATGTTTATAAGGAATCACATCGATATTTGTTATTGCCGAGTCTTGTAGCGGAGATTTGTAACCAAGTGGGGCATTAAGGTGATCGGTGGGTGAGTAAGTCTTTACTCGATGAAGTGAATGTAATTGTCTTAGTTTGTTCACTTCGGTGAAGTCGACACTAAGCACGCCGATGGCCCCCTCTAAGTTTGGGTAGAGGGGGCTCCCACACTACAAGTTTGGGTAGCATTCCTCATATTAAATGGATTATGATTGGGAGCCATCCCACAATCAAAGATAACCGGCTCTTCAGCATGCTTTCGAGTATAAGCCCTCACCCTACGATTACCTTTTATTTTTACTATTTTTTCTGGGGTGGGCTATATATATTCTATCATTGTTTGTATTTCTCTAATCCTCAACTTTCGAGTTTCAACACATGAGTTTCAAGGAAGTTGTAATAGGAGTGTGGCGCATCTAGAAGCCCCATACCATGTCGTTGGTCATTCACTTTCATTTAGTCTTGAAGCACGCATTATTCTTGTTTCTTGTCTCATCTTGAAACCAACTCCATTCCTTTCCCTATCGTCAGCGCTCGCATAATCATATAAAGTCATAAACAAAACCCAGATCGAGGCGGCGTCGCTTTGCTTGCACTATACACAAACAAGAAAAATATGCTCCAAATTAAGGTTCACATACAAGTGAGATATATAGCATATTCAATTCAATTTGGAGACTGCTTACCAGATTCAAATTCTCAAACCCCCACTGGGTTAGTTCGTTACTACTCTTCTCATAATGATGAGGAAGTCAACTTGGAAAGCTGAAGCAGCTAGCTACAGCTTGACCAGGATGCAAAAACAAGTTGAAGTTCATAATCTTGTTAGGCAAAGTCAGACCTAGACCAAAATACAGATGCACCAATTGTTCAGCTACCAGAAACACAGCATCATTATTCACACTGGAAATGAACGAGTCTTATAAGCTAGCTATTTTGAAGTACTAGTTGTTCCAGCTGCATTAGGGTTCTGGTGTGAATGCTTGAGTAGTAAGTTAGATCAGTCGGCAAGTAATCTCCAGTTGATATTAATATTCTAGCATGCATGTAGTCTTAGATATACTTTTCTTTTAGCTGACAACTAGAATATGCATGTATGATATGTATATAATATCCAAAACCATGTTAGAGTACTACTACTTGCGCTCGATCGATCATGTTCATGTTTCTGGGAAATTATTTGCAGAAGAATATAAAAACACAAAGCCGTGTGGCGAGCACATAGCAAATCCATTAACAAATTTTCCAATTCTTATTGTTCAAGTTAAGATTAGTAACTTAATACTAAGGGCTTCTTAACATGATCGACAAGCAAATTAAGAGAGCTCAATGAGATCATATATATATTAGGGCATGCTGATGGTGATAGTTATGACAGAGAATCGAAACTAGTTAATAAATCAAGTCAATTAAACTACAGTAATTAGTTGATTCATACTTACGTGGCTAGCTGCTCTTATCTCTTTATATAAGCTAGGACCTGTTCTCGATCAATTGGCCGGTGCTGACTGATTATGCATTGCTTCGTTACCATTAAGTTTGGATTATATACAAGCTAATAAGGATCTGTATGTATATTATTGGAGTGGTCTACAAGCTAGCAGATAGCCTGGGGGTCATAACTGAATCGTAGTTTTCAATATATGGTACACAGAAATTGACATGTAAAGCTAGTTGGACTTAATTTGGTCCAAAACCCTAGCTGGGTATCCACTAATATAGTCATAATCAGAGTTGTTAACTTGTTATATATGATTTTGTTAAACATCTAAGTAAAACATCCGAGTCAGACGCTATGATTTAGTCTATAGTGTTTTACAGTTTTTTCTCTAAATTATTGCATGCCAGTTTGGAAAACTGTTTTGCAATTGTGATAGATATGTTGGATAGTTATTTTACCCTTCTGGCCGGGTCATCATCTTCCTTACTTTAGCAGCAAAATGATTTCACCCCTTTACTGCAACATCATCTATTTCACCTTAATGCAGAAACTATTGTGATGAGAAATAGCACACATGAATCAAAATTGCAATAATTTAGCTACAGATCGATATAGATCGAGCCGACAGAACCATATATATTCTTGAGATCAATATATCAGTAAGTTCTTGGCTTTATTAGTTTTCCAACTTAACTTCTGGATGGACCTCAGGTCCCAAGTCCCGCCTTGCTTCTTGTGTTGTTCCAACTTCCAACTCTTAAGAGTATGACGAGACTGAAAAATTTGGTGCCAGTCTAAGTCGAGCATTTCGATATCATTAGTCAGTAGTACCTAGTCAAGTTTCCACACTATCTAGAATTTGAGACACTGCCAAGAGGACCGTGTATGATAAATATATGAATATGACTTTACGAGAATTTTTCGACACTTCTCTTAATGCTCCAAAATCTCTATCTCACCCTCTCTATTCATATTATTGGGATTATATTAATGATCTTGCGGACTTTGAACTTCACTCGTTTAGTATTTGTTAGGATGAAGTTACACTTAGATAGTTGATTGAAACATTAACTATGCTAAATTCAAATAGAAATTTCGAATGGAAAACGATGTAGCAGCTAAGGACAAAGAATAAGATCGGTTGTATGGAAACTAACATATATATTTGGGACTTGGGAGCTTACAAATTCAAATCAATTACTTGTTGTCTTAGCCAACTTAATATATAGATGTATTTAACTTCATAGTCATATATACGTATGTTACTTACCCTATTTTCCAGGAAATCCAAATTATATATGCCAACATGCAACATATATATAAACACACATATTTGATCCAATATCAGATCAAGTTCACACCAACACAAATGAATCAATTAAAGGTATTGATGAATCCTAGTATTTGGCTTTCCAAGATATATATATATATATATATATATATATATATATATATATAATCTCTTAAACAGAATGTCGACCATACTCTATCTAATGAAGCCGAATCAATCAGACTCAAAAAATATAATAAAAAGAATGCGTTTGAATTATATATTTAACGTGCTCAGTACGTGAATTGGTTTAATCGAGGGAGATCGATGATAATTAAGCAATTTGCATATCATAATAATGATCGACGACGACAGTGAGTCAGTGATGGAGGAGGTGATCGAGAATGAGGTTAGTAGTGATGGTTACATGATGATGACAATTAAGCAAAGCTAACCCATGTAAAGGTGTCCGGAGGCAAAGTCAAATCTACTTAATTTTATGATTCATTTCATATATAATTAACTAATTAGATATCTGATAATGTTATTAGTCAAGTCATCAAATATAAGCTCATCAGCTAAACAACCTTGAGGACTGTCTTACCTAGTTATGTTGATAATATATGGATCAAGGCAAAGGAGTCAGCAAAATACAAATAAGAGGGTACTCTCTTGGTAAATTATTAACACGGTTTCTAACTTATTTGGAAATTTCCATGGATCTTACATATACACTAGCTTCTAACATACTATGGAACTTGAACGTTTCATATTGTATAAGGATTTAAACCCGAATTTTTGAGCTATTATCTATCTAGGTTGAGTCATCTAATTTCCAGTTACTTATGCCTGTTTAGACTTTTGAGACACTTATAGCTTACATGCGTGTACAATCCGTGCTTATACTTGTGTATGCAAAATGATTACCACCTTTTGAATGGTGATCGACTTTGATCTTCCATTCGAAGTATCAATACTCAGTCCTGCAATATGTTATTTGAATCAAAATTGGAGCCATTTGATTACTATTGTCTTCCTTTTAGTTTCATCAAATTAACGAACTGTAATTATATATTCATTAAGTTCATAAAAAAGTTATATATGTATGTATGTGTGCATTATAACATTCAAGAAATACTTAAAAGATAAGACGGGTATGAAGTGCATGTATTAGTTATAACCCCAAGATCAATACTCAACAACAACGTCCCACTCAATTTCCAAATACGTACCAACCCATTGGAAACGCATATTCTAAGTAAACTTACCGACTAATACATAACCTCGATCTTTTCCTTTTTGTTAATCAAACAAATTAAGTAATGTTGAAACGACGTGTAGATGATCATAAGAAGTTATCTAAATAAAGACTTACCCGATCGAAAGCAACCCTAGCTAGCTAATTTAGATAAGATTTCGATTATATGGTCTTGAAGGAGTTCTTGACTTTTGCAGCTTAATCTCCTAGCACAAGCTGTCTTCTAGAAAGCTTAAACTTGGACCCCAAGATCTAATTATCTAATGGAAGTCGAGGATGTACTACTTACTACTACTAAAGATTAGAAGCGACGACACTCCCCTAATTGATTTGGTTTGTCAATTAGTGGCATGAAAAATGAGTTTTTCTTTTGTACATTTCATTTCCCTAGCTATAATCATGCATTATGTGAACCAAACCGAAATTAATTAACTACTGATCGATGTGCTAGCATTTTTCATTTGCAATTGATATGGTATGCGTGGACGTTATAGGATTAATTTCCTACGTATGATAGGAATATTATAGTTTCTAAATAACATATACATACATATAAATTTCATTTGTTTTTGTTTTGTTGTCATTATGGTCTAGCTTGTACTGATAAAGTCAAACGCTAAACTATCTTTATTTTTCCACAGTTGCCGGCAGCCCTATGATTTCATTACATGATCAACCAATTTTTCTAAATTATCTAATGCATAGAAGTCACCCAAATTATATGAATACCTGCACTAGTACTACTTATGATAATCTTTTCTTAGCTGGTTAACTAATTATGTATCTCATAATCAGTACAAGCTAGTTGTTATTCGGATCAATTTAATCATTATCTTCTTTAATTATATAAACTAACACTGCAAAGTTAATCCCATTTAACTGAGAAAAGCAAAGCAAAACTAAACATGTAACTAACCACGGATGTATGAAAATAATCTGTTTCTTATTATATGTAATTAAAATTTTAATGAAGAAATACAAATGGATCGTATCATATACGGTATCCCGGCCTGGGCAACTCTATGTGATGATTTACAGTACAAAATGAACTCAAATTCTATAAACTATCTAGAAAATAAACTCAACAAGAGGAGGAGTTGTTTTCCCTATTCCAAGAATCTCCATGTCATTCTCAAAGGGCGTCAAGTTGAGATCCAAACACAAAACTCTCCGACTGCTATTCGTCTTCTTCAAAACCGGAACAACTCCTTGTCCCAGATTAGAACTCAAACCCATCATAGGTTTCGATTGTGCTCCGTTAAGATTCCGGTGGTCGTTATCAGTCAGGGCTGCTCTGTGCCTTCTCATGTGACCTCCCAAGGCCTGACCTATAGCAAACTCCAACCCGCATATGTTGCACTCGTGAGTCTTGGGTTTGCTCGGCGAGGACGACTGGCTGTCGGAGCTCGATCCGTCTCCTCCGGCTAGCCTCGGCTTCTTGTGACTCGCTCTGTGTCCTCCGAGTGCCTGGAACGAAGGGAACTGACGATTACATGTCTTGCACTCGAAGACGCGGCTAGGTGAGGACATCGACGATGAGGTAGTGGAGATCAACGAGTCGTAGTCGTTGCCTCGAGAGAGCAGCATCAAGCAGTTCGCCATGGTTACGCTGTGATCGAGCTCTGTTATGCTTCTCTTCATGATGATGATGATGATGTGATGAACTTTTGTCTAGGATGTGGTTTTAAGGAAGGAGGGTAGTTTACTCTTTTGGGTTGTGTAAGGAAATGAACAAAGGAATGGAACATTGGAGTTTAGGGGGTTTGGTATTTATAGGGAACAAAGGCGTGGTTTAACTTGGTGTGTAAGTTGGTCAGTGAGATCGATATAGTTGACATCATTGGATAAGGAAGAAAACAGAGAGTTAGTGTAAGAGGGGAATTTTAGGAAGGAAATAAAAGATTAATATTAGGTTTAACTAGTTGTTCGTTTAGTGTGAAAGAAGCCAACAAAACGGTATATAACAATTTTAACAACGTGAGCATGACATCCTGTCTTACACAGGAGAACAAGTCTGTTGTGGTGAGCTAGATAGAGTGAGTCAATTTCATTTTTATTTCCAGGAATCTTCAACTTCTAGAAGATTCACTCACATTTTCTTACTAAATTTCTAACTGAATTTCTGTCCTTCCAGATCGATCTTGGCTCTGTTCTGATATGAAAGAGGAAGCTTCAAGGATGAGAGACTACTGGAAAAATCTACAGTGATTAATCAAGATCAAACAAAAGGACTTAGGGTCAGCTCAGCTGTGCCCAAGTATTGAGGTAGTTATAATTACCATCCATTCTTACTTTCTTAGCATTTGGCCTGGACTAGTATTTAGTCTTTGCTGGAAATGTTTCACATGAATTTAGATTTGTTAGGGTTTGAACGAAGAAAAACGAAAAAGGTTGGTGTGTTTATGCATGTGAACGAGCAACCATGGTGGCTTGAATCATGTGTATCTCATGCCCACTTAGAAGAAAGTTTCCGAGGAAACGTGTTTATATATGTATGTATCTTTTCTTCCTCTTTGGAGTGATACAAATAACTGTTGGTCATCCTTTTAGATTTTAACACTAGAAGTCATGACGTACGTAGTGAAATCATATTAGTAGCTGGAATCGAACACATCTGTTAACTTCCACACATGAAGCTCATTTAGTTAAGACATTCATTGGAGATGGTTTTTTGTTTTTTACTATAGTCAAAACTAGAGGTCGGGTAACGAGTGGGGTAATTTTCCTGGTTTCTTTGTGAAAAGAAATTGATCATATATAGTATCCTAGAGAATATATAAGAAACTAAAAGTTAAATAAAATCGATATAGTTCTTGAATTTTCAACTATCAAAGTTCAATGTAAATGATCATGCAATTCTTGGTCATCTGCTATCTGTAAACGTCAAACGTGTGCTTGCTAGCTCTTAGCCATTTCACCAAGTTGGTTGCTCACTTTCCCTTTAGATCCTTGTTCTAGAGATAGCTAGCTTCTAGTTGAAGCGACGACTAACATACGGTGCTTCTCTAAAAGGGATTGGATACTATGTCTAGCTAGGAAACGTACCCATTCAAAATTAAGGTGATGCTTGATAGTTGCCCTAGCTAGTACTTTGGTGTGTGAATATTAAAGGGTGTGGCGTATCGTATGTAAATGGTGTTTAATTTCTTTTACGTGCCTTGCAATCTGGGGGCATCTCTATCTAATTCTGACGTGGATGAGGATGATGATGATGATCATCGTATTCATCATCATCGATATCGAACTAGCTTAGCTACTTTCTTTTCTACTCAAATGTGTGAATAGAAAGCCAAAACCATGAGTCTGATATCGACTTTGCGAGTCAAAGATGACCATGCCCCAGTTGTATACATGTCCCCGGCTCCTACCTGAAAAGTTCTATATTTCTCTCTTTAGCCAATTCCATAGTCGTCTCAATGACCACGAATCTAACAATATGGAGTTGTTGTTGGGGTTGCTACGTACATTGTTTCTACGAAAACGATGACTACGAGCTAATCTCTCAGCCAAGTCCAAGAATGGTGCTTTTTCTTTGCAAACACTTTTCCAGCTTTGAAAATGATACAAAAATGTAGCTCGTTAATTAGTAATGCATGAATAGCAAGCCAGTAGTCTAAATTGAGAAAGGTGTTAGTCTTCTTCTTGCATATACATATCAAAACACGTCTATCACAATCTGGTAGTTACATATATATGAAGGTTTTTCCAAGTAATTATACTCTTGCAAGTTAGTGAATATATTATTTGTATACTATATAAGCTAGCTAGGTTGATGATCCGTACACTCTTTCATGTTATTCCAACAGCTTTCACTATTAATATACGAACAACATGTTCGATTGATTGCAAGAACAGTACGTGTTATGTACTCAATCTGATACACGTATCATCATTCGTATAATGAACTCACACAATGTAAATATGTATATATACATGTATACACGGGAAAAATAACCAAAGAAAATACACATGCACATACAAATATACAACTTAGAATAGCTCAATTTCTTGATCATAATAAACGGACCCATATACTGATCGATCTTTCTGTCATCGTATGTACTCATCATACGTACATATATACGTACTCTTATAAACTCAAGTTTTACACTAGCTAGCTAGCTGTACGAAACTACGGTACGAAAGCAAGTCATCCAACACATATAACCTCTAATTTTACTGTGTAAATCGTTTACGGAATCAAATATATAACATGTCTGTGTTGATTATTTTTAGAAATACACTGAAAATACTATATATATTGTCCATCATTCTGAACAAGTAGTATAAACAAGTGCCACATAAAGCCAGGCTAGCTAGGTAGCTTAATTGTCAAATTACATATAATTGATCAAGTTGATTGTACATTTCTTAGTATCTTCGACATATAACTTATATATCCAAAGCTATATATTGATCGATCATGACCTATTGTGATTAGTTTGCATGTACATATACGTACAGCACATTCATAGATTTATGTCATATCTCTGTGAATGAATAAACAAGTTTATGACTGGTTTCTTGTTTGTTTAGAATTTTAGATATACATAGCTTTCTTATGCGACCGAATTTTCGGACAAAGTGCTTGAGCACTCGCTCGAAAGTTGGTGAGATTTTACTTGCTAATTAACTTGCATTAGCGAGGTCTTTATACTTTATTAGTTCATTGAGGTTTTTGTACTGTAGTATACGTATGGATACAAAATTTCATGTCATCAATAATAGAGTTCTATCTTCAGGGGAATCCAACAAGGCAATAACGTATCAAACACCACCCTCAAGATTACTAAATTCGTGTAATTTGGATCCCGATATTGTATATGTGAACTGCATGTATATACATGCTATGTGATTGTTTGTTATCCTGCACGTTTAAATTTTCGTGTAGCGATAACTATACAAAACAAAAGAAAGAATATGAAAATTTATGGATGCAAGCAAAGCCGGAAGTTTTAAGCACTGATGTTAATACGTTACTTGTCATATTAATTGGTTACTCCACGTGGGTATCTCCAGATCTCACCAAAATATTACTTTGGAACACAAAGGGGAACAAAACTACAGGTTTTTATTTTGTTTGGGTGGAAATATTTTTTTTTTTCAAAAAGTCACGGACAATTTTATTTTGGTACCTCAATTATGTTGACAAAGGGACTGTGTTGACTTTCAGTCAATGGTTATTTTTCAGTATTTTCTGATGTGGCGTTCTTGCCTTGCTGGATCCTTGTTGGATTTGCAGCTGTAATAAAAGTTTAGTTTGTTTTGTTTTAAGTATAAATACAGTGAGATACTGTAATAATTGTAAGGTTGTTGTTTTCATTTTTTGGGTGAAATTGAGTGAGGTAAAGTTTCCAGAAACTCTCTCTATTTCTCATCATCTTCAACCTTCTGCTTAAGGTTTTTTCTAGCTTTTACAGAGATGAATGCTATGTTATCATGGTATCAGAGCTCAGGCTCTTGATTCTGTGATCTCATTCTCGCTTATTATGTGTTTTTTTTTTGATCTTGTTTTGCTTCCGCGCCTATAGTTCATCTCTGGATTTCTGATTTGAGCTTACTGAAACCCTAACTGTGCAATCGGAGCTACGGTTCTTCTTCCTGAGTGTGATTTGCTTACTCGATCTTTCTGGTGAGTTCATTTTCAACTCAGATGAGTAGATCTATCTGTTTTTTCTTCAGATTCAAGCTTGTAAACCCTAGATCTGTGATCACCTTAGCTATTGCTCTCTATGTTCTTCATGATATACTTTATCTCTGTTCATACTGATGAGATTTTAGCTCGAGAAGGTTTTGAGGTTTAGATATGAGAGTATTGATGATAAGTACTGTAGTAGCTGTAAGTATTTACTATCTGAGAGCTTTGATGATGAGTATTGGAGTGATGTTACTATCCATTCGTTGCAATCATGATGTGATAACTATATGAGCATTATGTTTCTATAATATTCATAACTTGAGAGTTTGATTATATGATTCATAATTTTTCTGGTGATTGATGATATAAGTGTTGTCAAAAAGTGTTGATAATACTTTTGTGGTGAGAAGATCTGTTGATAATTCTTTTGTCTTGAGAAGATATTTCACATTTTTCTGGTGATAACTCTCTGATATAAAGTTTGTGGTGATTACTTTTCTTTTGAAGAAATGGCAATTTCTCAGTCTGAAATCAACTCACTGCTGAGTATGATTACTGTGCGTCTAAGTGAAAACAATTTTGTGAAATGGAGTTATCAATTTCAGTCAGTTCTTGAGGGGAATGATTTGTTTGAGTTCTATGATGGATCCAATCCATGTCCTCCTCGGTATGTTTTAACTGAGTCAGGAACAGTTACTAGTGAAGTCACTGAAGGCTATAAGCAGTGGAAGAAAATAGATAAAGCTTTACTTGGTCTTCTGATGGCAACCTTGGATGATGATACTATGGAACTCATTGTTGGAAGTTCCTCTTCTCATGAAGCATGGCTTGCTTTACTTGAAAGGTTCTCTACTGTATCCAGGGCCAATATCATTCAATTGAAGACTGATTTGCAGACAATTAAGAAGGGTGTAGATTCCATTGATAAGTATCTGTTGAGAATTAAGCATGCAAGAGATCAACTCAATTCTGTTGGAGTAAAGATTAGTGATGAAGATATTGTTGTTGTTACATTGAATGGTCTCCCAGAAGAATATGCTATGATTAAAATAGTTGTTAGAGCCAGAGATACTCTTATTTCATTGAAGGACTTTAGGGCACAACTTCTAGCTGCTGAAAGAGACTTTGATCTACATCTTGATTCTCATGCAAGTATGGCTGTTATGGCAGCAAGAGGACACTCTTTCAGAAATAATAATTTTCACTCTTCAGATTCTAATGGAAGTTCTTCTGATAAAGGAAAAGGATCTTGGTACAACAATGATTCAAAGAGTTCCAACTGGAATAATGGTCCTAAATCTTCTTCTGGAGCTAATTCTTCTTCTGGGAACTATAAGAGCTTTAATCCTGTTGAATGTCAAATTTGCAATAAAAAGGGGCACTCAGCTAGCAATTGTTATCAGCATATTGAATGTTCTATTTGTCATAAGAGGGGACATCCAGCAAGCAAGTGTTTTCAGGCCCCATCAAACTCTCCCAACAATGTTAATAGCTCTTCTACTACTCATAATGGAATGTCTCTAGAATGTCAGATATGTAGCAAAAGGGGTCACACTGCAGTTAACTGTTTCTATCGAACTAATGTGCCTCAAAATCATCCTTCACATTCAGCTGTAGTATGCCAGATTTGTGGCTTGAAAGGCCATGTGGCTCTTGATTGTCATAATCGCGGAAACTATGCCTATCAAGGTGCTGAACCTCCATCAACATTGTCTGCAATGACTGCTCAAAATCATAGCAATATTGCTAGCTCTTCCAACTCTCAGGACAACATTGAAGAAGTGTGGATTGGAGACTCAGGAGCCACTCACCATATGACATCAGACTTGCGCAACCTCAATATTGCACAGCCATATGAGTCTTCTAATACCATCAAAATTGGTAATGGAGAAGGTCTTCATGTTAAGCATATTGGAGATACTCAAATTACTCCTGCAGCTCACACATTTGATCTTCATAATGTGTTACATGTTCCTAGCCTAGCTGTTAACTTGTTATCGTTTAACAAGTTATGTCGAGATAATCACTGTTATATCATTATGGATGATGTTGATATCATGGTGCAGGACAAGGACTCAAGAACAACTCTCTACGAGGGAAAGACAAATGCTGATGGTCTCTATTTGTTCAAGTCTCCAAGATTTTCAAAGTCTTCTCTTCCTTCAATTTCTGTTTCTGCCACTGCTACTGCTTTTGTGGGATCATATGTTTCTTCTTCACTTTGGCACAAGAGGCTTGGTCATCCAACCTCAAATGTTGCCTCCAAGATGTTATCTTTGTCCAACATTAAGTGTAATAAGGATAGTTCAACTCATGTGTGCTCAGATTGTTTAAGTGGTAAAATTCATAGATTACCATTTCCTCAGTCTTTGTCCAAGTCTGTAGTTCCATTTCGCAAGGTTCATTCGGATGTATGGGGTCCTGCGCCTTGTCTTTCGATTGAAGGATACAAGTACTATGTCACTTTCATAGAACACTGTACTAAGTTTGTTTGGGTGTTTCCTCTCATTAATAAATCAGATGTGTTTCCTACATTTGTTAAGTTTCACTCTTTCGTTTCTACTCAGTTTCATCATGATATTCAGATTCTTCAATCAGATGGTGGTGGTGAGTTTACTGGAAATAAATTCAGGCAATTTCTTGAATTCAAAGGCATTGTGCACTATATCACTTGTCCTTATACTCCCCAGCAAAATGGTGTTGCTGAGAGAAAAAATAGACATCTTGTTGAAACCTGCATCACTCTTTTGACAGCTGCTTCGTTACCTCAGCATTTTTGGTTTCATGCCATTGCTCATTCGGGTTATCTTATTAATCGAATGCCCTGTAGATCATTGCTTATGTCTTCTCCATATATTCAGTTTTTTGGTTCTCCTCCAGATCTTTCCCATTTGAAGGTTTTTGGCTCAGCTTGTTACCCCTTTCTTCGTCCTTATGTCAAAAATAAACTTGAAGCTCGAACCATTCAATGTGTGTTTCTTGGATATGCTCTTGGTTATAAGGGTGTCTTTTGTTACAGTATTTCCAAGAGTAAATTGTGGATGTCTCGTCATGTTATTCATGATGAGTCTCTATTTCCTTTCCTTCATGTGGTCTCTCCCAAACCTACTCCTATATCTTCCTCTTCCTTTAGTTTTTCTAAATCTTCTTTCATTCCTCTTTCACCGGAACAATTTGCTGTTCGTTATCCATCTTCTCCTGGCATCCATACTGCATCTGAAGGGGGGAATTTGGGAGATGAAATAAGAGGTGAAAATGTTGGTGTGAGTAATGATACAGGAAGGAATAATGGAGATAATGCAATTTTTAGTGAAAATATTGCAGGAGGTCAAAATGCAGGTGTTGGTGGTAATGTTGGAGGAAGGGATAATGCAGATGATGTTGGTGATTTTTCTCTAAATCATGATGTTAATGGTGGGAGTGTTGGTGAAAATATTGTTGGAAGTGAAAACATTGCTGAAGTTGCAAATGTTGCTGCAGGTGATAATGTTGCAGATATTAATATTGTTGGTGGTAATAATATTGATGCTGGTGATATTTTTCTGGAAAATGGGCATGCAAATAATTTTTCAAACCAATTTTCTGGTGATAATGTGCAACATGCTCCTTTACCTTATGAGTTACAGTTTATTGAGGATGAAGCTCAATCATACAATAATCATTCTATGCTGACAAGAGCTAAAAATGGGATTGTGAAGCTAAAAACTTTTGAAGATTTCTGTGCTTATTCATGCATTGCAACTCAAAATCTTGTGGATGAGTTAGCCTTTTTCAGTGGATTTTCTTCTGTTATGGAGTTGCATGAACCAGTTGAACCAAAATTCTTTAAAGCTGCTGCAGGTATTCCTGAATGGGATAAAGCCATGGATGAAGAGATTACAGCTCTACATAATCAAGGTACATGGCAATTAGTTCCTCTTCCTTCAAACAAAAATATTGTTGGATGTAAATGGATTTATAAGGTAAAGAAAAATGCTGATGGGAGTGTGTCTAGATATAAAGCCAGACTTGTTGCTCAAGGATATAGTCAAGAAAAAGGGTTGGACTATGATGAAACATTTAGTCCAGTTGTTAGGCATAGCACTGTAAGATTGATTTTGGCTCTTGCTGCAATGAATAATTGGGAGCTTCGTCAACTTGATGTCAAAAATGCTTTCCTACATGGTAATCTTAAGGAGGAAGTTTATATGCAGCAACCTCAAGGTTATGTTGATCCAGTTCATCCTGACTATGTGTGCATTTTGAAGAAATCTTTATATGGTCTTAAACAGGCTCCTAGAGCCTGGAATGAGAAATTTACAAGTTTCCTGCCTTCATTAGGTTTTAAATTCTCTCATTCAGATCCAAGTCTTTTTGTGAAAGTCACTAATCAAGGCATGGTTGCCTTGTTGTTGTATGTGGATGACATTGTTATCACTGGTTCTGATAAAATTGGTCTTTCATTTGTGATTTCTGAACTCAGTCAAGTCTTTGACATGAAAGATCTTGGACCTCTTTCTTACTTCTTAGGAATCAGTGTTCAGTGTAAGAATAATGGATTGTTTCTTTCTCAAGAAAATTATGCAAAGGATCTGATTGCTAGAGCTGGTCTTGAATCCTGTAAAGATTGTCATACTCCATGCTTACCTCATGTTCAGTTGTTGAAAGATGAAGGTACACCTATGCACAATCCAAGCCTGTATAGAAGCATTGTAGGTGCTCTCCAATATCTGACTTTTACAAGACCAGATATTGCCTATTCTGTAAATACAGTATGCCAGTTCATGTCGAACCCTACTGATGTGCATTTCACTTCTGTGAAAAGAATTCTGAAATATCTACAAGGTACAGTTTCCAAAGGCTTGTTTTACAAATTTGGTAAGTCTCCTACGTATGTTAGTGCATACTGTGATGCAGATTGGGCAGGAGAGATTAATCACAGGAGATCTACAACAGGATTCATAGTTTATCTTGGTCACTGTCCTATTTCTTGGCAGTCCAAGAAACAAGGATCAGTTTCTAGAAGCTCAACAGAGGCTGAATACAGGGCTCTAGCTAACACTGCAGCAGAAATATCATGGATCAGGCATGTTCTACGTGATCTTCAAGAAAAAATTCCAGCTCCTCCTCTTCTTAAATGTGATAATCTGTCTGCTATTGCTTTATGTGCCAATCCTGTTTTTCACTCTCGGATCAAACACCTTGATAATGACTTCCATTTTGTGAGAGAAAGAGTTCAACGACAGGATTTGCAGCTGCAGTATGTGCCTACTTCTCAACAAACAGCAGATATTTTTACCAAAGGTTTGCATAGTCCAATATTCAAGGAACACTGTTCCAATCTCAGCATTCTTAGCCCTGCTGAGATTGAAGGGAGGTGTTGACAAAGGGACTGTGTTGACTTTCAGTCAATGGTTATTTTTCAGTATTTTCTGATGTGGCGTTCTTGCCTTGCTGGATCCTTGTTGGATTTGCAGCTGTAATAAAAGTTTAGTTTGTTTTGTTTTAAGTATAAATACAGTGAGATACTGTAATAATTGTAAGGTTGTTGTTTTCATTTTTTGGGTGAAATTGAGTGAGGTAAAGTTTCCAGAAACTCTCTCTATTTCTCATCATCTTCAACCTTCTGCTTAAGGTTTTTTCTAGCTTTTACAGAGATGAATGCTATGTTATCAAATTAAACAACGAAAATTATAGAGCGCACCTGGAATACCCACCGTCCATTTTGACGAATGGATTAATGATGTTAGTGCGGCATTTGGAGGACGTTTGTAGGCAAGTGAAGGGGAGAAAGGGAAGAGAATCGGTGTGCATCCATCTTCAATGCAGTAAGACTTTTCTGGTTTGGCGCCAAACACCACTGCCGATGATGGAAGACGAGAGCCACATTAATTGCAAGCCCTTCCTTGCCGGATTCTGGGTTCGAGTTTCCTCCAACACAACGACAGTAGCCCTTCTAGCCTCTCTCCATGTTTGTTTTTGTCTCCAGGAGAAGAGGCGACGCTGGGAAAGAGAGGGAGGCATTGGAAAGCCTTGTCAGAAACTCACCGTGAAAAATTCAGAAAAGAGGTATTAAGGATTCGAGCACCATTCTATGTCTTTTTTTCCTTGAATGGTGCCCGAATCCTTAATACCTCTTTTCTGGATTTTTTTACGGCGAGTCTCCGGCGAGGCTTTCCAGCGCCTCCCTCTCCTTCCCGGTGTTGCCTCTTTCTCCTGGAGATAAAAACGAACACAGAGGGAGGCTAGAAGGACTGTTGTCGTTGTGTTAGAGATAGGAATGAAGAAGTCAGACCAAAAATTCTACAATTGCACAAACAGCACGTGCCACCCACTCTCCGTTAAATTTTCAGGTGCGTTGAATAGACTCTCATTAAACAAAGGTTCATTACATGTCTATTTTTTCAAAGAGAGGCCAAGAAGAGATTGTATTAGGATTGTATGAATATGGGATTTGTCACCTCCCATCGAAATACTGCATGTATTTTGCCACTTAACAGCTCTTGGATCAAACGTCAATAACTTAGGTAGTAATATGATAGTTTTCATAAATGAGTATGAAAGTTTTAATCAGTTCTCCACAAAAATAAAGTAATTGAAGCATGGTATATCAAGGGAAGCCCTAATCGACTTGACGTATAAGCCATCAACCTAATAAAATTTCACGAATGTAATTTCCTACTCCACTTTTTCACTAGCCTTCACAATGTTCCACCATTCTCCGACCTTCAACTCCAAAGATTGGAACAGACGCTGCTCATTCGTTGTTGCATCATCATCATCTTCACCTTCTTTTTTCTCCACCACATCCTTCTTTAGATTTTCCTTCAATACTTGTCTTATTTTGGCTCCTGCCTCTTCCACTTCTTGTTCATACTGCTCGAGTTCATCTTCCACTGACGAAGACATTCTGTCTGCCAACATGCGCAGTTCCGGTCGACGCGCATACAACAGATGCAATCCCAGCATTTTGATCTTAAACAGTAGACTCTTCAATCCTCTATTAAAACTCAGGAATAGCTCAGCAATATTGTGCAGCTCCGATGCCGTAGCCATGGTTCCAACTTGATTAGGAAATTGCCGCTTGATCTTCCTGAGCTCTGTGCCTGCTAAGTCCATTAGTTCCGAGTAATTCTCCACATCTTCAAATAGATCATTTATTGCTACGTTTGAAGAAGCATACTATCGAACTTTTTGAGCCATCACTTGTTTGTCCTCTAAGTTCATGAGTGTCATCAGAAAAAATAAATTAACAAGGTGACGAGGGGTAGACTTAAGCTGGTCAACTACTCGAGCCCCCATTGATTTCAGACCCTCTAATTTGTGAGACTTCTCAATCCAATCTATTGCATTGATCAATTCTCCAGGATCTTCTTCAACGTCTTTCTTGTCATTCTTTTCGAATTTCACCATCCACTTCAAAAGCTCGAAATAGTTTCCATCATCACTGCTGCTACAGTCAAGAACTGGACGATGAGATTCATCATGATCATGCTTCATGTTGTTGCTCTCTCCCTTCATTTTAGAGTTGATTTTGGAATCACTTCACAGATTTGATTTCTTTGATGAATCTTGTTTTCTTCAACAACTTGATCAGGACTCCAATCTCTCAATAGTTGTGAAGAAAATATGTAACTGTGTCTATTGTATGGGTTGGGAAGTTTTAGTAGCAGGTCTCATACTTATATAGGCATGCTATCCTTATCCTATATTACCTAGAAGTTAAAATGAAATATGAATTCTATCCAGGCAAATAGTCCTGCAACGTATAGGAATACTGATTTGGACAATAAGGATGATACAATTAGGTAAAAATTACAGCAAAAGTTTATACATGTTCAATTTTAGAAAAGATCTCTAAAAGAAGGAGAAAATATAAATAAATAAAAATTGAGCGAAATCAACTGCCAAGGAAAACGCACCACTAGTACTACTGTTAGAATGCAAAGAACATAATTGCCCGATCCGACATGTGAAAGTTAACTACAGAGAGTATTGGCGTGTGAAAATTACCATGACTAACTTTAACTTCCTCATGAATTACGTACACAACGGACACACTAGTTGCTCAGCACCCAAATCTCAACAAACTGGCCAATATCTCTAGCTTTCTCTATAAACCATTTACCCAATACAACTCCGTAAGTACAGAATTTAATCACAATTAATCTGTTAAATGATATAGTACATGTAATTCCTAGCTTCTTACTTAACCAGCTTTTTATTCTGTTTAAACCTGCAGATGACACTGGCATGCATGCATGTTTTATGGCATAAAAACTGTGAATGACCTAATAAGAAGGAAATATACAGAGTTGATTCTTAAGAAGGACAATAACACATTCACATTGGATCAAGGTCGGGCATTTCTGCCATTTCTTCTGAAGGTTTGCTTCAATTGTTATGAGTGCCTGATGCCCCCTTCCTGATTTATTCCCATATCTACGTACCCAACTTTGTTTTCTAATAATTCCTATCCCAATTTTTACATCATCTCCACACTGGCTACCCTTTTGGTTTTTGTATTGCTGTAATTTAGTCTGTACAATATGCAATTATGCATGTAGGAATAATGTAGGATCATATCCAAGCGTCCCATCTAAGAGGTGATGCAATTCTTAATTCAACAAATATAAACATTCGATAAAATTACAGCAAAACTTCATACACGTTCATGTTTAGCAAGAAGAAGAAAGAAAAAAATTTGAGAGAAAAGAGACCCCGTTAGCCTTTATATCTAGGCGTAAACCAAGGGTATAACAGACATTTCGCCTAGGCGGGATGGGCGAAGCAAGCGAACTGGGCCTTAGCGGTCTAGGCGGTACTTAGATGGCCTAGGCCTACGCAGAGGCAGATTTTTCGGTCAGCTTTAATAATAATAATAATAATAATAATAATAAAACCAGAAGCCAATGCTGGGCGGGTCTTCGACTATATCTCTCGATCTCTTCTCTCGCCGTCTTCTCTCATTTCTCTCCGGCTAGTCTCAACCGAGCTTGGTGGCACATGTATGTGCAATTGTGGATCCATAAGATAGTGAAGGATGAAACTCCTGATCAAGGACGATCCTGTGTAATATGATGCCCTATGCGAAATTTTGAATGTGACCTTTTTTGTTCTGAATAATTTACAAAATTTTGTTCCCGAACGTAGAACGTATAAACCAACACTAAAACTCATAATCTCTCATTAAAATGTAAGAAATAACATACTGCATTCCTAAAGTTCTAGAACAAAGAAACAGTTGTACATGAAAGAGAAGGAACCTCATAAATCAAAAATTAGAGATTAGGATTTGGTTTTTTCTATTTGGGGTAAGCAAAATACACTGAACGAGTAGGAAAAAGAGTTATAAAATCGCAAAGAAAACGTAGAAAATAAAGGAGGAAAAAAAAGAGTTATAAGATCGCAAGAGAACTTTGCTACAAGAGAACTTGTTTACATGCCTAGCCTTTTTAATATATATTACATATCTATATGATAAAAAATTTTGGAGTTAGGCACCCGAAAATCGGAGGCCTTCTGCGGCCGAACGCATTGCACGGCCCAAAGGCCGCCTCTACTCCTGGTGGTTGGTCATGGAGGATGGTTTTGGACTTTTTGGCTAGTTGGGTTTTCCAGTTTTTAGTTGAGAAAATGGAGGAGGATCGGAGATAGATGAGTATAATAATCCAAAAACAAATGAAGTGCATGGAGGATCTGTTGATTAAAGAAGAGTATAAGAAAATCTCAACTCATTAGTTTGATCTTGATGTCCATGAAATATAGGCATTCAACAAGGAACATGATATAAACAAAGATGTAGAATCACAAGTCTCAAATAGCTTAATGAATCAGCAACACCATGAAAGCAAGCCACTAAAACAACTCAAACTAAATTATTAACAGTACCAGAAGTCAGCCATAGAACCCTAAAGATCGATGAGAATCAATAACAGGGAGGAATAGGGCCAATTACATAGAATGATGGAACACATTCTATCTATTTACTAGTAGGTTTCTTCTTATATTTCGTTACGGACTTAGCCCAACTTGTATTAGGTTAATCAAGGCCCTTTCGGCCCACTAGTAGTTACGCCCTTTCGGCCCACATTCTATCTATATATTTTTAAACCGTTGTAGATTCCGGAAGGAGTTTCACACAATCAGTACTTGCAAGTTCCTCGGCCGGTTCTGCTTTCTAGGCTTACTGATAGTTTTTTGGATGGGACCAGCAGTGTGTATTTGGAAGGGATTCAGAGGGCCTGGGAAGCTGACCCCAATAGCGTTGATGATGAATCGTGGGCTTCCTCCCTTTCTCGAAGGTTGTGAAACTCTCATTCCTGGTATGAAGGAGATGTTTGATAGGGCAGCAGATATTGGGGCTGAGAGCATAGTTATTGGAATGCCTCACAGAGGAAGACTGAATGTATTGGGTCTTGGTTTAATATTAGAGTACTATTGTGCAGAACTTGATATGGGTAAAGCACATTGCTGACTATCTATTTTGTTTGTTCGTCTTTATTTGTTTGTTACAGGTTATCAGGAATCATCCAAACCCTCTAACTATTTACAAAAACAAACTTTTAGAGTCTGGACAGGTGACTCAGGAAGATATTGAGAGGATACAGAGCAAGGTTACTACCATTCTAAATGAAGAGTTCTTAGCTAGCAAAGATTACCTTCCTCAAAGAAGGGACTGGCTTTCATCCCATTGGTCCGGGTTCAAGTCACCGGAACAGCTTTCTCGTATCCGTAATACTGGGTATAGCACTTTGTCTATCAGTTTTCGCCTATACTGTGATTTTCTTAGTTATTTTATTTTGATTAATTCCCTGTGCTATTGTCAGTGTAAAACCCAATATTTTGAAGAATGTTGGTAAAGCTATCACAGCCCTACCAGAAAATTTTAACCCTCGCAGCGCATTAAAGAACGAAAATTATACAGCGCACCCGGATGCAAATGGCTATCTCACCGTCCATCTTACCTGGCCCGGCCGCACTCACCAACAGGCTCTTATACGGAGCACGTGCGCAAATGATTGAGACTGGTGAAGGCATCGACTGGGCTGTTGGAGAGGCACTTGCCTTTGCTACACTGCTAGTAGAAGGTAACCATGTACGTTTGAGTGGACAGGATGTTGAGAGAGGTACATTCAGTCATCGACATGCTGTACTTCACGATCAGGAAACAGGGCAAAGGTATTGCCCTCTGGACCATGTTATTGCGAACCAAGATGAGGAGATGTTTACGGTTAGCAACAGGTAATGAGTGGTTACTTTATTTTGTGTTTTATTCTTTTAGTTCTGTAGGTATCTTTGTAATGTTACCCTATGATTATATTACCCAGAATGATTTTATTGCTCTCTGGATCTTATGTTCATAAAAAGACCTTGTGATGCTCCATTATACCCCCTTCAGCAGTAGCTTGTGTTGTGTGTTTATATAATTTGCGAAATTTGTAAGATAAATCAATGTTCTTTTATAGTTTGTTAACCCAAGAAGTAATGATTTATGGGCCAGGAATGCTTCATTGAATCTCTCTTCCAGTGCACAACATTCTATTATAATATCCCTTTACAGTTTAATTTTGTACTAGTGTATACCGTATCTCCCTTGATTTCTAGAATATATGCCTTTTGAGGGACAATACTTGGGTCTCAATACTTGGGCAGGTTGTGAATATCACCACTCCTGCTAATTATTTTCATGTCCTGCATCGTCAGGTGAGTAAAACTATTATCAGTTTTGTTCATTGTTCAGCATTGTGTTTCTGCATGCAAGTTCTTATGCCTTCTTTTCTATTTTTTTTTTCTTCTCTTTGGCTCATTGCATAGATAAACAGGGAGTTCCACATGCCTCTTGTTGTGATGGCTCCTAAAAACTTGCTTCGGCACTAGGACTGCCAATCAAATTTATCTGAGTTTGATGATGTTCAAGGCCACGCAGGTTTTGACAAGCAGAGAACCCG
Source organism: Fragaria iinumae (assembly GCA_009720345.1). Taxonomy (NCBI): domain Eukaryota; kingdom Viridiplantae; phylum Streptophyta; class Magnoliopsida; order Rosales; family Rosaceae; genus Fragaria; species Fragaria iinumae. Next base: position 20,871,857 of record CM019123.1, on the reverse strand, counting down.
ATTTAAACGCCTCATTAAGGATCAAAGCGACCACTCTGATCTGGAGGAGGGTATTATTAGAAGGCTTGTTCTTTGCTCTGGGAAGGCATTATGTCCCTTCATTTCCTGCATAAAGTAATCGGTAGGCATTCTTTTTGGCAACGTAAAACAAAAGGGGTCAGTAAACTCTTAAACAGATGTATGAACTATATTAACCAACAAAAGTATACATTTTACCTTAGCCGCGTAATGAAAGCTTTATTATATTGTGTGGGCTGGTCTGCATTCTAAGTTTTTCCTGGATTCAGATTTACTATGAGATTGATGAAGCGCGAAGAAAGGCCGGTGCAAAGGATGTTGCAATATGTAGAGTGGAACAGCTTTGCCCCTTCCTGTATGACCTCATCCAGCGAGAGCTGAAGCGATATCCAAGCAAGTACTTAGACCTGCATTTTGAAAGCAACTACCACTATTAGCCAATATCTTTGCTCTTTGTCTATGTACAAGCCATCTTCTCCGTTGATTTCATTTTATACGACCTTTTTTGCATTAAAGTAAAGCTTATTCCATTCCAGTAGTTACATCATAATCGTTATCTAGAAGTACTACCATGTGTGCGTGGACCTTAATCACACCATGTGTGTGTGTGTTTGGGGGGGGGGGGGGGGGGGGGGGGGGCGCATGTCTGTAAGTCTGTTCACAAAGTATAGTACAGTGTGGTTAATGAAATTACGAATTATTCCAGCCTCAGATCTTCATAGGTAGAAAGAATTGTGGGTACTGTAATCGAATGGAATGCATAAGTATGAAGATTAAGAAAAGGTAATAGACCAGTCATTGATGTACTCTGAAAGCAGACACTATCAGGGGGTATAGATGCATTCATCAGGAAGTCTGTTTTTTTCCAAAATCATTCAAATCATCTACAGTTTCAATGGCTACAGATTCAAAGCCTTGACCGTTTTGTGCTTCTCTCTTTTAAATCTTCCCACAGGCGGTGGAGATTGTTCTCAATTTCAATCACAAAGCCATCCATCTTCGATTCTGCTACTCTGTTGTACGCATTGAAGACGGATCTCCATTCGATGATGCCGACCTCGATGGTGAATATCTGGTCATGCATGTTACGTAGCTCATCAACAACAGTTGCCAACTTTTCTCTTGCTAGGTCGGCTGTGACAGGCAATTTCTGCATGGCAAGGAGAGACTCGGTCTCTGTAATGGTACTCCTACACTGTTGGAGCAGTCCTGCCAATGCTTCTTTAAAAACCAAGTCGTGGAGTTGAGGATGGATGCCACTCAGTGTACAGCAGCATGTGGTGATCTGCCCGAAGAAGCACATTTTTGATCCTTGTTTTGATGATACTGGATTCCGTCGCTTCGGCTTGGATTTTTTTCTTGAAACTCTCCAGTATCGCTGCCGATTCTGTACCGTAGCGCATGAGGTAGGAAATCTCTGCAGTGGCTGTTGAAAGCCGCTTTCCAACCATGATAGCCATGCACTCCAAAGACTTTAGGATCGCAGTGCCTCCCATTCCATCATTGAACCACTCAATGACACTCATGCCACCTTCAAGTCTGAGATTGCTAAACATGTTCTGAATTTCTTCACTAAGGCTCAATGCAAGACCTGATTGAACCACAACATCCGAATCTCCTCTCATTTCCCGAAGCGATCTTTCCCTGTTGGTAATTCCATGATCGTCAGTTCTGGCCTCTTTGTTTTCAGTAGCTTCCTCCTTAACACTGCCCACTTCGATTCCATATAGTCACCACCCAAACGTGAAAGAAGCTCACTCAATTCTTGTTCAACACAAGTTCTTTCTTTCTGAATTTTCTCCGTGGCCGATAACAGCGCAATGGCTTGCGTTCTGCTGCTTCTGCGTGACTGGGTAAGGGAAGCCAATAACTCCTCTGACTTGTTCAGATACTCGGTAAGGTAGGGTATACGGGAATCCATGTCTGCGACTGTATCAAGAAACGAGAGCGACATTTTTTTCAAGAAACGATAAGAGAAGATACCCACTTTTTACCCAGAACTCGAAGCAAATTAAAGACAGTAATTTGATCGATAAAGAACCAGAAAACAATGTACTGAGAAAACGCTTAAAAAACTACGACTTAGTGCCCAGAACTCGTAGAGATGAGAGGGAAGAATGTAGGTAATACGGAAACATTGGTGTGATCAACATATAGTTATTGGGCCCGTAACGTTGTGGGGTGACTTAGGCCCGTGTGGGTGGATATTTGCAGAATTAGTCCAGGAACGTACCATCCACCGATCCATACATCCCACTTACCATTTTCTGTTTTCTTTCTGAACTTCAATTTGATATAAATTCCAATTGAATTTTAATAAATACTTATATACTTAATATGGAATTGGAAGCATTTTTATAAAGAAACTGTAAATTATTCAGGAAAAAAACTGAAGAAAGATTCAAAGTATTAGGATGAATTTGTACCCTTGACCTTATAAGCTAAACTTATTTCCCTCAAATAGGATCAGAGATATTACCTCCTCTGTGTTTGTTAAATTTAAAAAGAAGCTTATGTTTTGACTTTTGAGCTAGGGAGCACTCTCATCTATTTACTTAGTCACCGGACTATACACAAAAGACTAATTATAATACTATAGTCTAAGACCACTATATGTATCATGTTCGAACTAATGTGATTGGTCTCTCATATCAAACATGAACGTAACTTTGTTGCTGATGCCAAACTTCAGTTGTAGATCAGTAGTTCGATAATAGGCTATTTCTTGATGAGCTTAAAGCGTAGCTTCGTCAAAACTGGACATACTCTTGGTATTTACTCCTGGTAGAATGCTCTTTCTTATTTGCTACATTTATCGTAGAGACTAATCCGCGCTGAGTGATCATAATAGGTAGTTAACTATTCATCATTACCTATAGCTCGAACGAACAAAGTACGTACCCTTGTTACCGAGCCTAGCCTCAATTCTCTAACCGGCACAACCCACCCAACTCCGGCACAGGATCAAGGGCCAACGTGGACGGTGGGGATGAAGTGGACATTAAAATGGTAACGGTAGAGGGAAGTCCATCAGCAATCTAAAACCCAAGCTCACTTCCTCACATCAGCCAAGTCCTTCTCTCTCCCTTTCTCTTCCAACAAAACAACAAATACCGGCGCGGGAAAACTTCACCGATGACCGCTCCGGCGAAGGTACTCCGTCTGCAACACTCTCCCATTCTTCTCAAATTTTCAAGGGTTTTTCCCCAATGCTCTGTTTATCACTATCAAATTTGCGTCTTTGTATCTGTTGGTTATTGAAAATTGAGTCTGATCGTTTTGAGCTCTGTACATTTATTACCATTCACTGTTTCATATGCGATTGAATCTCAAATTGTATCGGGTTTATTTTGTAGAGTATTGACTGATCGAGCCGTGGCTCTGGGACTTTAGTTCTGGGCTTGCATGGTGTGAGTTTGGCTTCTTTCTCTATCAGTAGGGTCGGAGAGAGTGTAGCTGTTTGAGTTTGGAGTGTAGGGAAGCTGAGGTTTTCGGTGTCGAATTGGCTTTCATTTGACTCTTCTGAAAATGGTATGGTTTAGAATTATGTTTGATTGATTTGATAATTGGAAGTATGAAGCTTTGCATGCAAATGTTGGATTGGGATTTTAAAGGTTGTGAATTCGGGTGTTTGATTTGAGTGTTGGCTTTTATGAGAGGAGAGTTATATGGTTTTTGATAGATATTAGAACTCTGCTTGTTTTGGTTGTTCTTACTGTTTTTTGTGCATATCTGGTGGAAGATTAGTATTGAACTATTGATATTGAAGATTTGATCTTGCTTTAGTTGTTTGAGATTATGACTGTTTTTGAGTGAAATGAAAGACGATGTTTTGTTGTTCAGTCATATCTGGTGCATTGGACAACAAGTTCAAATTTGAGATATAAAAGAGAACATGCTTTCTTTGTCGAGTGTGCTGATGTTTTCTATTTGGCTGCAAGGCAAAAAGCTTAATATATTAGCTGTGAAGTCAAATCTTTGGAGATATTGTTGAAAGAGTTGATCTTTATAAGTAAAGGAGAAAGCTTAGTTACTCTAGCAGGTATAAATATCTAAGTTTGATATTTTAGTGATCTACTATGTGGAGTGAGAGTAGTATCAGACACCATGGATTGTAATCCGGACCAGTGATATATGATTGCAACTTTTTACATTCTGGAATAACTTGTTTAAATCCATACTGCAAACTGCAAAGTCTCTAGAAAAAATAACTAAAACTCAGTAAAAGCAACTGAAAAGAAAAAGGGAAAGAAAATAAAGTAAAGAGAAACTTTTTATAGCTATATTAGGTCCTTCGTGTAAGAATGAGGTGATAATCAGTATTATTCATCATCTAAACCATATTTTTTCAATTAAAAGTGTAAGATTTGTAATGTATCATAAAGACAATGAGGCTAAAATTGTGTACGTGATGCAACTTTTTCATCTGAGAGTTTGTTACAAAACTTCTAAGACAATTCTCACTTCATGGTCTTGGTTAGAAAAGCAATACAGATTGAGCTCAGTATTGTGATCGCTCATAATTTCTATATCTCAAACAGGTTAAATGGAACTTGAGCTTGAATATACTTGTGTGTTAGCATCTACCATTCAATTGCAAAAAAGAAGTTTCTAAAAATTATTTGCTTTGGCAGTCTTTCCAACGCAAAAGCTTTTGGATTCCAAGAGAGGCTAATTGTTTAAATGATGGAGAGATGGGCTGTGATAATTCTTCCAGAGTAGAATCAAAGCGTGGTCATCCATGGTGTATGGACGCCAATGGACCAGATCTGTTCAACAACAAGAAGCAAGCAATGGAAGCTGTTGATGGCAGGCCAATTTCAAGAGCTCCAAACTTGGCTGTTGCCCCGTGGGATAACACTTCTGGGTTTCAGACAGTTCCAGGGCAGTTCACTGACCACTTTTTTGGACAAGAGCCTGGAAGGACAGTCAACTTAGTTGATAGAAACATTCAGTCTGTTGGAAGTGGAACTATGAATTTTGGAAGAAAAGGGTTTCAGAGTCAATACCGCAATGATCAGTCAGTAAATTTGTCAATGTCCCACTCCATTGAAGATCCTTCATCATGTCTCAGTTTTGGTGGAATCAGAAAAGTGAAAGTCAATGAAGTTAAGGACTCTGATAATGCCATGTCTGCATCTATGGGGAACTCCTACAGAAGGGGAGACAATAATACAATTTCAATGTGTACTAACAAGAGTGATGAAAACATCATTTCATTAAGTCCACCTTACAATGATAACGAGAATGCCATCTCATTAGGGACTACCTTTAGTAAGGCAGATGACAATTTCATCTCAGTTGGTCACACTTTTGGCAAGGGAGATGACACTTTCATATCGATGGCTCCTAATTACAGCAAGGGTGACACTCGTATGTTATCAATGGGTCAGCCCTTTGAGAAGGAGAATGGAAGTTTTATATCAATTGGTCAGTCATATGAAAAGGGAGATGGCAGTTTCATATCATTAGGCAACTCCTACAATAAAGTGCATCAGAATTTCATTTCTATGGGTCCGGTATATGGTGGAGGAGATGATAATTTGATCTCAGCGGCTCCGACCTATGATAAGCATGCTGATAACACTATATCAATGGGTCTGACCTATGACAAGGCTGATTCAAATATTTTACCAATGGGTCCTCACTATGATAAATCAGATAGAGATCTACATGTGAGTCATAATTTCAATAAGAATGAGAGTAATACCATATCTTTTGGTGGTTTCCATGATGATTCTGAGACAAACCCTTCTGGTGGGATCATCAATAGCTGCAGTTTGTTGACATGTAATCAGAACGCAACAGCTCAACCATCGGAAGAATCTGGTGTGAGAAATTATGATCATCCTACTGAGTTGAAGATGGATGCACATGTAGTTGACCCTGTGAAAATTGATTCCAAAGCTGTTAATATTCCCAAAGTAAAAGAGCCAAAAACTAAGAAAGCTCCTCCAAACAACTTTCCGTCCAATGTCAAAAGCTTGTTGTCAACTGGTATCTTTGACGGTATTCGTGTGAAGTATTCTTCCTGGTCACGGGAGGTAAGCTTGTGTACTATTGAATATTCTGATTTTTTGTTTGTTTGTTTAGGTGATGCAATTTTTACTGTTTAGGTTCCTTTTGTTGACTTGTTATATTTTTCTCAGAAAAACCTCGATGGAATCATCAAAGGGGCTGGGTATCTGTGCTCTTGTGCTGACTGCAATCACTCAAAGGTAATGAACTCTTGTTATTTTCTGTTACAATCGAGAAAGACATTCATTTTTTCAGGTTTTGTGATTTTTTTTTTTAATATTTTTTTTTAATTTGTACCATTGTCTTTTTATCTGAGGTTCATAACCTAGCTCATGAATATAATAATTCTATTTTCAGCCTCTTAATGCATATGAGTTTGAGCGCCATGCTGGTGCCAAGACCAAACATCCCAATAATCACATCTACTTTGAGAATGGAAAGACCATCTATGCAGTAGTTCAAGAGCTGAAGACTACTCCTCAGGACATGCTGTTTGATGCAATTGAAAATGCGACAGGGTCGCAGATTAATCAGAAGAACTTTCGTGTCTGGAAAGGTAGTGCAGAATTTCAGATGATTTTCGTGACATGTTTAATGCAAACATGAAATACGCTATCCCACCTTGTAATTCTACAGTTATAATGATATACGAAAATTTCTCATGGATTTTCGTTTGCCTTTCTCAGCATCATTCCAAGCTGCTAGTCGTGAACTTCAGCGTATCTATGGAAAAGATGAAGTTGCTATACCATCTTGAAATGAGAATCTTCCTGATCCTGTTAATGATATACGAAAAATATGGGGGTAGGTTGAGATTTGATCCATGGATAGCAGCACACACATATAGTAAATTATAGACTGGAATTTGGGTATATTTGGATATTGAGCTTTTGGATGTTTACAGGTGGCTGTTAGTCTTTAAATGAAATTTGGTTTGGATTTGGACAGTTTCTGTAAAATATGGAATTCATGAAACTTAACTTTTGCGCCCGGAAATGCTGTCGACTAAACTAGATAGTCAAATTACCAAAAATGGAACCTAATGTCCTTATTCATACATATCTTTTTGGACTAAGCCTAAGTTGAGTATTATTGGTGACCAGGGGCTTTTGGTGGGTCGTTTTGGTTGCAGGCTACCATGTCAGTTATTCAACTCAATTTTCTCTCTTTTGTGGGAAGTAGGATTTCAGAAGGATCTTATGCTGTATGACATTTGTTCGGTATTGGTGGTTCCTAATCATTCAGAGCTGGTAACAAACTGGGGCTGTGCTCTGTGCGTTGTGCAATATGAACAGTTATTTACCATTCTATTGAGAATTAAATGATTTTTGGCCATTGATCCTCGACAGGAAATGGCAGTATAGCTCTTCCTACTTCCTAGTTTGGTTTTGAAGCACTTGAATTGGGGCATGCATGTAACCCAACCCCATGTACAAATCATAGAAGTAAATTATTGTCCTAATTGTCTCATCACCACATCCTTCCATATCTTATGAGATCATATCCTAATCGAATTAAACCTCTTAATAAACCTCTTAATTTCCAGCTGTTTTCATCAAATAGCTAGTACATAATTTCCTGATACCCCCCACAAGTTTTTTTGCGACCAAGACTGTAAGGCCTTGACAAAAAACATAGAAGCAGTAAAAATTTCTATGATCCGCCAGGCAAAGCTTGTGCTAGCTGTGATTTTGGTGCAGCTCGGGTATGCTGGGCTTAACATAATCTGTTTTTGCTCTAAAGAAGGGAATGAGTCCTTACACATTCATCGTGTATCGAATGGCCATTGCCACTATTGTTCTAGCTCCCTTTGCATACATTTTTGACAGGAATTCAAGGCCTCCGATGACTTGGTCTATCACTGCAAAGATAATGTTGCTGAGCCTTTTCGAGTAAGAATTAGGATAATCTAATTCATTACTTCAACTTGGGATGTCTTCTGATGTAATCTGTTCATGCATTGCAGCCCTGTCCTTGACCAGAACCTCTACTACATGGGAATGAAGCATTCAAATGCGACCTTCACTTCTGCAATGTGCAATATGCTGCCTGCTTTTGCATTTTGTCTAGCCTGGATTTTTAGGTATATATAACTCATCATGTCCTCGGTCACATACTGATTTACAGACACAGTACATTGACAATGCATTGACTTGGTAGGTTTGAGAAGGTTAGTCTTAAAAAACTGCACAGCATAGCAAAGGTGATGGGGACGATCATCACAGTTGGGGGAGCAATAATCTTGACCCTAGTTAAAGGTCCCCCTTTGTGTCTACCATGGGCTAATGAAGAACCAATTGATCATCATCAATCTGCGCAATGCTATTCGGCTCAGACAGACTTTGTGAAAGGAGCTCTATTCATCACATTAGCATGTTTCTGCTGGTCTTGGTTTGTCATTTTACAAGTATTGTTCTCTCAAATCACTTCATTGTACCACTTATTCGGAAATGGTCCTAAACTTCTAATAATTTGAATTTGATTACAGCAACAAACCACAATTTTTATTTTTATTTTTTATATATATGATGGTGAATTTGGATTCTGTATACGCAGGCAATTACCTTAAGATCCTACCCTTGTCAGCTCTCTCTCACAGCAATGATATGCTTTTGGGGTACGGTGGAAGGAGCAATACTTGCTTTTGTAGTTGAAAGGGGACATAGTGGAGTCTGGTCCATACAATTCAACATCAAACTTATAGCAGCATTTTATGGGGTAGGTAACAACTACTATGTTTGAATTGGTAAACATTTGTGCTATAATAACTGGGATTTGAAACAATGACCTTGTCCCGAGTACTTGCATAATTGAAATTGACACTGGAATCCAATTTGCTGAACATTGTGTTAGTATTTCAAACTGCAGGCAATGCAATCCAGTGTTACTTATTATGTAATGGGAATGGTAGTGAAGGAAAAGGGACCTGTTTTTTACTCGGCTTTTAATCCCCTGGCCACAGTAATGGTTGCAGTCCTGGGTTCCTTTGTTTTATCAGAACAATTGTACCTTGGGAGGTAGGCTTTCATATATTGATTTCTCTCCGGTTGATCAATATTCCTATATATGCATGACAGTTGATGACTAGTCTCTTTCACTCTTGTTCTTAGTGTTATTGGAGCGGCTGTAATCGTCATTGGTCTATATCTTGTTCTCTGGGGAAAAGCAAAGGACCAATATCCTCCATCACAGTGTTGCATGATCGATGAAGTAGCACCAGAAACACAAAGATTAATAGATGATCAACAGTGTTGAGAAAATTCCATGACACTTGATCCTTCGAAACTCTGGTAAACCGGTTGCCTAGTCTTTTTGTTTGGCCTTTTCCTTTTTTATTTGAAGTGAAAAGATCACCTCTGAATTAAATGTTCATCAGCTAGCTTAAAGTATTAACTAGTCTTAGTAAACTAAGGGCTACTTAGCTGTTACTGAATTTTTAATGTGATTGTGCCTACTTTCAAGTATTCCTTGCCACTTCATGAATAAGCTGATCCTTGCAAATTCGGCCATGCCTATCAGTATCAGCTACTATATAGGCTTTTATTTTTCTTTTTTGTTTCTTGTTATCTTGAATAGCTAGCAAGGATCACCATTGTTCTGTCTTAAGTACTCACCAGGTAGCTTAAAGTATCAACTATTGGCCATAAAGGTAGACCGCCATTGTTCTTGCTGCTTGATTTTGCATGTGATTGTGCCTGAAGAAATCTGGATTTCGTAACCTCAACAAAATGCATGACCTCAACTGGAATCATATAGTAGCATGCAAAGATATACAAATAGGCAAGTTCCAGTTCTAGTTGGGTGATTTTTGGCTTCCGAATACGATGCAGCTTTATATATATATATACACAAACACATAGCCCTTCCAACCAGGGATTCATTTTTTTGTTCATTTCTAGGGATAGATCATTTGATGAACTTTTCGATCACAAAATCAAATCTCCACCGTTCAGTTCGTTGGGCTATATGAGTAAATCATTTCTACAAATTTTCAGAAAATTTGGTGATCGTTAAGTCATCCAAATGAGAGATTTATTTTTAATAATCTTGAACGGTGTAGGTTTGACATAAGTGTTAAGTTTTTTGTTTTAATCTCAGTCATCTAAGCTCATTAAAAAACATATCTAATGGTGTGTACCTATCCCTAGAAATGAACAAAAAAATGGATCCCTCATTGGAAGAGCCCTGATATATATATATATATATATATATATATATATATATATATATATATATATATAAATTTAAACTTACAAGTTGAAATCAATGCTCAATGCATGAGCAAGAGCAAGAGCGCTCAACACATGAATTCACTAGGCTAACTTAAAAACCAGAAGGAGAAGTTCTGACAAGAGAGAGATGAGAGGGGAAAATGTGAAGAGGCGTCTATATATAGAAATTACAAAGTGATGAATAATAAAAAGTAACCGTTGATGAATAGTAACTTGTCTGCCACAGATTTACTGTTTGATGAATAGTAACTTGTCTGATTTTACTGTTGATGGATAGTAACTTGTCTGCCACGGATTTACTGGTGATACTTTCGGTGGGAATTTTGACTAAGAGTTTAATAGGCCAGAAATTGCTTTTGGGCCAGTCTTGGCTAGAACTAGACAAACTCAGCATATAAATCTTAACCATCTTCATAATCAGCCCACCTGGTTGGTTGTTTGGGAGAACTTTGGTGACTATAGGTTGATGACGATTCTGATGGAGAATGTTCTTCTTCATCATCTGCGGATAAACTGGCCGCCTGTTGTAGTAATTGTTTTGCCAATTCTTTTAATTCATCTGCTTTGGAGGACGAGGATGAACTAGAGACTGTTTTCTTAGAAGAGGATGATAATTGGGGAGTCTGAGACTTTAACTGAGAGTTTGGAGATATACAGGCCCGATCAGAGGCGGACGTCTGTCTGGGCCTTAAAGTGCGGATGTCCCTCTGTTCTCCACCGTCCGACACCAACGACGGCTCGCCTCCACCCGAGCGGACACCAACGGCGTCCCCGACCACTTTCCCTTCCCGGCGAGATCAATTTGAAGGTCTGGGCAGCAACCTCCACCCAAAACTTCACAGAAGATTGATCTCGTCGGAAAACAGGAATTCGGCGGACTCGTCGAGAAGGGAAAGTGGTCGGGGACGTCCCTGGTATCCGCTCGGGTGGAGGCGCGTCGTCGTCGGCGCCGGACAGTGGAGAACAGAGAGATGTCCGCACTTTAAGGACTGTGCAGACGTCTGCCTCTGAACGGATCCGTATATATATATATATATATATAGAAACGTTCTGAAGCGGACGTCTGCACTCAGCTTAAAGTGCGGACATCCCTCCGTTCTCCACCGGACGGCTCCGACGACGGCACGCTTCCACCCGAGCAGACTCCAGCAGCGTCCTCAATCACTTTCTTTTCCCGGCGAGTCCGCCGAATTCTAGTTATCTGGCAAGATCGATTTTGTTTGAAGTTTTGGGTGTTCTCGTCGGAAAACTGGACTTCGGCGGACTCGCCGGGAAGGGAAAGTGATCAGGGGCGCTGCTGGAGTCCGCTAGAGTGGAGGCGCGCCGTCGTCGGAGCTGTCCGGTGGAGAACGGAGGGACGTCCGCACCAGAATGGGCCTCTATACACACACACACAGAGCCGTTCGAGAGCGGACGTCCGCAACTATATATTTTAACTTTACTTCGGATTTTGGACATGGAGGCATATATGGATAGTCAAGAACTGTGTTTTATTAACTTCGTGCCCCGAGAAGAGTTAGTGCATACCAAATAAGTCAACCTGGCCCAAAAATTTGTGGTTTTTCCTTGCAGAAGAGTGCAGGCAAAGACCTTCAAATATCATTGATACTTCCAATTTTGGCCTATATTCTCTTTTCGTATTATATTTTAGGCTGATATTTTGTTAACCAAGGCCTGATACAGTACTTTCTATTTCTTTTTAAACATGTACAAAAGTTAGAATCTTGTCTATGGTTTTTGCATACAGGTAATCTGTTCCACATTGAAAATCCAAATTCCAAGCAGAACCGGCCATTGGCCTTACTGCATAGTAGAAAATGAGGTCATTACAAATTCAAAGCAGGAATCCTATACCATATATTCTCAAGTCAACGTGGCACTTCAAAGAACTATATATAGAAGCTCAATTTTTAAGCTGTTATATAAGGCAGGTTAGTTCTGTCAGTCCCTAGTGATTTTGAAATTTAATTCCTAAATGCACTAGGAATCTGCATACCTCCAAAAGTACATTTGCTCAGCTAAAACCAAAGAGCTCAAAATTGCAACCATTACAGTGCCCAAGGGATGAAAAGCAGAAACAAAAACAGGCCCCCTTTCCTTGACTACAATCCCTACAACACAGTAAGCAATCCCCGCGAGTATCCCCTGCATCAAATTAAGAATAAAATTTCAATTCTATTCTGGTGTTATGCTGTATTTATTTCGAGTATAGTTGGAGAAAACAGATCCTAATTACCCCATAAACAGCTGTTAAGAGTTTGACATCCAAGTTTATAGACCATGCTGCACTGTTTCTCCATTCCATTACAAGAGCTAGAACTGTTGCTTCAGCGGTACTCCAGAAACATATCAAAGCTGTGAGAGAGAGCTGACAACCTTAATGTATATGTCTGCGTATGTATATCGAAATATACATTCATCAAATTACTTTTCACTTTGAGTAGTCATGAGAACCACTAGCTAGGGAGTTCTTACTTGGAAAACGATGAATACAGACCAGGAGAGACAAGCTGCTGAGATGAACAAAGCACCCTTAGCAAGGTTCTTGTCGCCTGAGTGACTAGCTGATGGTTGATGACGATGTTGCTATTTGGCTCATGGTACACTCAGAGAAGGCCCTTTGAGCAGAGTCAATGTGATTAAAGTTCCTAAGACCTTTGCCAGGCCATGCAGACTTTTAAAGTTAACTTTCTCGAGTCAACAAATTAAATCCATCACCACAAATTGTTAGTGGTTTGTTCATCATTCAACCTCAAGTGTGTGTGGCAAAGAAGTTAGAGTTTACCAGAAAATCCAGGCCGTAAGAAATGCAAAAGCAGGTAGACTGTTGGACATGGCAGATGAGAAAGTGGCTGTAGAATTCTTCAGTCCTAGATAATATTGGTTCCCGGTAAGAGGATCATAACATGTACATTTAGACGCAGCATTAGTTTTTGACTAGAAGGCCTTAATTTTTCCAAGTCTTTAAACCAATTTTTGGGCCATATCCTAGATTGAGACAATTTCTGAAGGACCATTGAAGCGAGGCCTTCCTCACAGATGAGGCTCAAGACGATTGTCTTGGTTGCCTTACCCAAGGGCCGGCCCCACCAGTATGGCAAACAGAGTTTTGTGGTTTTGGCCGTCGATTGCAAGATTCAATTTGAGAGTGGTTGCTGCCATTTCTTAAACCCTGAACCAGGTCTTCTTGGCTGATGCATCGTCACCGAGACAACGAGTAAAAGGAGGGACTAAAAGAGTCTACATTTCATCCAAGCAAGAAGACCTAGAATCATGAGAAACAGAATCATCCAAACAGACAACAAACATCTATAAAAAAAATTTAGCAAGTCAAATCCAGCTCTAAGTTTTTTTTTTTTGAGGAGGAAAAAAAAAAAAAACTTAGAGATGGATTTGACTTGCTAAACTTAGAGCTCTAAGTTGAGATACTCGTGCAACAAAAATGTTCATGGATCATTCTTCATTAAAATTACAGATTCAACAAAAACCTGGGAGGTTTAACTTCTCTTCTTTCAAGCAATAAAACCTCAATTGCATGCAGAAAAACACGGTTGAAAGTTGAGATACTCGTGCAACAAATATTGGCAATAAAACCTCAATTGCATGCGATAAAATAGAAAAACCATATTGGAAATCTTAATTGAGCTCATAAAACATGATTGAAAGTTTGAAATAATACAAATTCTTTTTATAAATGATGGGAAAAACCAGTAAGGAGTCATCAAGACTCAAGAGTGAATCTAATATTAAATTATTTAGTAAATTTATATTATTTGTTACAAAAAAACCCAATATTGAATTTTCTAAAACAATGAATTTAATCACGGAACAAATCTAGCCAGAAGGAAATGGAAAATTAATACTATGGGAATCCGTATTCATAGCATAATCAAATCAATAGACTTTAGTAAAATGTAGCAAACTGTTTATTACAGGGTAAATATTTAGTAGAAATTACCCCTGCTAAGACATTCCTAAAGTGTTACTCCCAATGTAGCAAACCGTTTATTACATGGGTAAATATATCGTAGAAGTTACCCCTACTAAGACATTCCTAAGGTTACTCAAGGACAAATCAATCTAAAGTTGCTCCTCCAATATCAATCTAGAGCCAATATCCTATCAAGAGCAACACTATGATGGTGATACCATTCGCCAATATGAGGATGTGCCTTAAGAACCGGGCTGCGTGTAGAATTCCTGTGAGCCAATATTTGAAGCTGATGAGGGTAGACAACTTTCTCCGATCCCCAGCCCCATCATCTTTTATTGTCAACCCTACTCGAGGAAGGAACCTATGCTCATTCAATATAGCCAATGCGTTGCAGAATAGAAGTGCAGCAACAAACCCTCGCCACAGTGTCCAAAAAGCATTCCAGAAAACCCAAATAAACACCATAATTTGTTCGATCTGCAAGAGAAGTTGAGGGACAGGTCAAGAAGAACTAAAAAGACTGAATCTAGCTCCATGGATGGAGAATATATATGTCAGTGCATCATCCGTCCAATATTATATTGCCATGGAACACATCACTCGTGCAATACTAGATTGCCATGTGACACCTGGCTTGTTTAGGCCCACGCCAATTAGGCTTCCGCCTAGACCTCCACGTCTTCTAGAGTGAAGTCAATTCCGGCCACTGCAGTAAACCTTGGCCGATGGCGATTCTGGTGACAGAGAGAGGAGTGCTGGGAATACTATTGAGGTGCAGCGCGGTCGGAATGAGAGTTCGAAGTCGGCCATGTTGTACTACAAGTCTACAACCCACAGACGCAAAACACTTGATCATAAACAACGTAATCAACAAATATAGATCCAGTACCTTGTTCTACATTCATGGCAGCCATTGTGTGATGTGAGGCGATGAGAACGTCAGGAAAAAGGTATTTTCTATGCAGCACTCAGACGGAGAGAGAGAGAGACTCGTACTTAGCTCGTATTTGGCGTAGGGTAGTGTGTGCATAGGTCCTCATATACTACATTTTGGATAGCTGAAACTCTGATCCATGAAAAAGTTTGAATTCCATTAGAAAACAACAATATTAGTCTATCTCTATTATCTTTTTTAACAAGATTATTCGATTGTATTTCATTACTTATTCAACCATTTCATATAGATAAATCATGATACTGTGTTTTTAATCTCACGGACAACGTATGTTTATTATGAAAATCTTAAAATGCTAAATGGGTTTTCCAGACCGACAATAATAGTTAAAGCAGCAAAAATGGTTTGCTAATGACCTTATTCATACATATCGTTTTGGATGTAGAATTACAGAATATATGTCAGCCGTATGATCACATTTGTTCAGTATTCGTGGTTCCCAATCAGTCCAGTGTTGAGCTTGGCAGCTGCAATATGAACCACTATTCGATTGCGAATTACATAATTTCTGGTCATTGATTCTCAAGAATAAACACTCTATCTTCAAAAATCTTCACCGCAAGAAATGGCAGTAAGAGTCGACGTTACTGCATACAGATTTCATTGGTAGGCTCTTCCCTAGCTTGATTGGTTCTGAAGCATATATATATATATATATATATATATATTTTTTTTTTTTTTTTGAGGGGTAGTTCTGAAGCACTTGAATTAGGGCATATGCGTGTAAAACCCAAAAACACTATGTAGTATGTACAACTGTATAAATCATATAAGTAAATCTCATTGGTTAATTTTCGTCCTTATCTATGAGATCACTGACCTAATCGAACTAAACGTCTTACTTTCCAGCTGGAAAACATAATTTCCTTAGTATAGGGTATGTTTCCTAATGTAGTTTGGAGTCTTTACTTCTGTATCTCTTACGTATCCTAATTATCGAAGTAGTGTCTTCTGATTTGGGATGTGAACAACAGTGAGAAAATTAATCATTTACAGTGCAAAAGCCTTTTGATCATTGTGTAAGATGATTTCAATCGTACGTTGCATGCATAATTCATTCTTCATATATCTTGAGCCATCCTATGAATATCATTTGGAATAAAGTCTGAAGAACGACAAGTTTCATTGTTGCTTCCTGCTGAGGAGGTCTGATCAGCGAGGAACAAGAGAGAGTACAACTATCTCTAGAAAAGTCGACGTTTGGTGACCGCGTTCAGTGTTATCTCAAAGGTTGTAATTGTATTTTGCGTTCTGTAACATCGATTAGTTAGTACTTTTTGTTCATCTTATTGTTTAGTCGTTGTTTTCAATTCCATTTTGGTTTGCTATGGGATACGGAATTCACGTCAGTATTCCATTCACTACTGGTTAAGAGGAACATTGAAAGGAGTGCCCCTTCTATATAGGCTATTTTAGTACATAAATGCAAGTTTTGAAAGACTAAGATTGCAAGGCAGCAACGGCTTGATCGATTACAATACATAGAAGCAGCTACAAGTCTAATGAAGCACATAGAGAATTAGTGAAAGACCCAACAGAAAACTAGTGTGAAAGTCGCCTCAGCCTCTCTTTCTGTCTCTTTTAACTTTCAGTGGAACTGTTCGGTCAGACAAATAATGGCCGATGTGAATTCCAAACCAAACTTCTTATTGTTCATCTTTTGCATAATGCCCCCAACTTCTTCCAAACTTGTAGCTAGCTTGTAGCTTCCATTACTTTCACTCTTGTTCTTAGTTGGAGCGGCTGTAATCATCATTGGTCTTTATCTTGTTCTCTGGGGAAAAGCAAAGTGTAGAAATGGTTTTCATTGATTCAAAAGATTTACAGACTTCACATATATATAGCATTGTTGCTATCCTAGCAATTGCTACAAGTAAGTAATTACAAGATCCATATAATTAGTCTAATATCAATGCTAACAGTAACTGTCATATCTAGAATATATCAGTAATCAAGGAACTTGATTTGGGGAAGAAAATATGCTTGATTGAGGCAGTGAGTGAATAACTTTTAACACCCCCCTTCAAACTGGGCGGTTCTGGACGCACAAGTTTGGCACAGAGGAGATGATGTCGTTGCTTGTGGAGTGGTTTTGTAAGGAGATCAGCTGGTTGATATACTGAAGGAACAAAATTAACCCGATGACTCCCAAGTGCAACTTTTTCACGAACAAAGTGATAATCCAACTCTATGTGCTTCGTGCGAGCATGGAAGACCGAATTAGAAGCCATGTATGTGCATGACACTGAGGTTATCACAATAAAGCAGTATTGGAAACTAAATTGTGACACCAAGTTCATATAGTAAGAAGCCTAACCCTGTTGTTTCAGCACTGGCATGAGCAAGAGACCGGTACTCAGATTCTGCGCTTGAGCGAGCTATAGTGGGCTGCTTTTTGGAGCACCAAGAAATCAGATTACTGCCAATGTAAATGAGATAGCCAGAAGTGGAACGACGAGAGTCCGGGCAACCAGCCCAATCAACATCAGAATAAGCAGAAAGGTGGACAGGTTGCCGTTGAGGAGTGAAGGAGAGACCATGACCAAGTGTGCCTTTGACATAACGGAGGATGCGTTTAGCAGCAATAAGATGTGGAACTCGGGACTGGCTCATGAATTGAGAAACAGAGTTGACAGCAAAAGCTATGTCAGGCCGGGTAATAGTGAGATACTGTAAACAGCCAACTATCTCGCGGAAGGCAGTAGGATTATCAAGAAGTTCTAGCTCCATCAATGGAGGTGAGAATGGACTTGGCTGACATGGGAGTGCTCATCGGTTGGCTTAGTAACAGATCATGCTTCACTAAAATATCATGAGCACACTTGAGTTGATTTATGTGCAGTCCATTGGAATGTGATGTGACCTATAACCCAAGGAAATAGTGAAGTGGGCCGAGATCCTTGATGTCAAATCCTCGGCCTAAGGCATCAATAAAACTTTGGAGGAGCTTATCATTGCTGCCTATAACCACAATGTCATCAACATAGAGTAAAAAGAAAATGGTATTCTACCCATGTTGATAAATGAAGAGAGAAGAATCTGCCTGACTATGCCGAAACCCTACAGATAACAAAAAAAGAACTCATCCGTTGGAACCAAGCACGAGGTGCTTGTTTGAGGCCATAGAGTGCCTTATGAAGCTTAAAAACATAAGAGGGCCGAGAGGAGTCGACAAAGCCAGGTGGTTGAGTCATGAAAACATCTTCCTGAAGATAGCCATGAAGAAATGCATTTTTAACGTCCAGCTGACGAAGTGACCAGCCTCTAGACACAACAATAGTAAGCACGGTACGAATGGTTACTGGTTTTATGACTGGGCTATAGGTTACCCCATAGTCAATGCCGTGTTGTTGGTGAAATCCTTTTTGCCACAAGACAGGCCTTGTGGCGTTCAATTGAACCATCGTCGGGGTTACGCTTAATACGAAACACCCATTTGCAACCCACTATGTGCTGTGATGGGGAAGGAGGAACAAGAGACCAAATATTGTTTTTCATAAGAGCATTGATCTCTGTGGCCATTGCATCTCTCCATTTTTCATGTTTTGATGCTCGAGTGTAACAGGTAGGTTCCATGGAATCAAGGATGGATAAAAGAGCACGAGGTAAGGGGTACCTGACAGTGCCATCAGTGCGTTGGCGAGGTTGAACAATACCGTCCCGAAGACGTGTGGTCATGGGATGAACAGATTGAGGAGCCGGAGCCGGAGCCGGAGCCGGAGCCGGGTCTGGTGGTGATGAAGGGACTGCCGCCGGTCATTCAGTGACGACCGGAGGCGGGGGCGGAGGCGGAGGTGATGGAGGAGCCCGGAAAGTTGAAGACGGAGCAACTTGGGGACTTCCGGTTCGGCAGCACTGATCAGTGGTGAGAGGCGCCGAAGAGTATGACGGCGGAGAAAATTCCATCACAGTGTTGCATGATCAATGATGTAGCACCAGAAACACAAAGATTAATAGATGATCCACAGTGTTGAGAAAATTCCATGACTACGTACTGTTGATCCTTCAAAACTCTGGTAAACCGGTTGTCTAGTCTTTTCAATTTGTTTGTTTTCTTCCTTCTTAATTTGAAGTGAAAAGATCACCTCTGAATCAAATGATCATCAGCTAGCTTAAAGTATTAATTAGTCTTAGTAAAATAAGGACTACATTAGCTGTTAGTGAATATTGAATGTGATTGTGAGTAAAGTAATCTTGCCTACTTTCGAGTTTTCCTTGCCACTTCATGAATAAGCTGATCCTTCCTGATTCTGCCATGCCTATCATCTCTACTAGTCTTCTTTTTGTTTTATCTTTTCTTTTTCTTTTTTTGTTTCTTATTATTTTGGATAGCAAGAATCACCATTGTTCTGTCTTAAGTACTCACCAGGGAGCTTAAAGTATCAACCATAACCCATCGGTCGTAAAGTTAGACCACCATTGTTCTTGCTGCTTGAGAATTTCGCATGTGATTGTGCCTAAAGAAATCTGGATTTCTTAACCTCAACAAAATGCATGACCTCAACTGGAATCAGATAGTAGCATGCAAATATATACAAATAGGCAATTTCCAGTTCTATGCAGCTTAATTTGATGAAAAAAAACTTTATATACTTCGGGTTTTGGACATCTTATATTCTGTTACAGTATATTTGTTTTATGGATCTTTACATGGATTGCGTCCCCAAAAGTTCATAATACTAGACTGGATGATAATGTCAGCACTTAATAAGAACTTGGGGCATATATCATACATGAATAGTCAAGAACCGTTTTTTAGTTACTTGGTGCCCCGAGAAGAGTTAGTGCATACCAAATATGTCAATCTGGCCTAAAAATTTGTGTTTTTTCCTTGTAGAAGAGCGCAGGCAAACACCTTCAAATATCATTAATGCTTCCAATTTAGGCCTATATTCTCTTTTCGTGTTCTATTTTTGGGGCCAATATTATGATAACCAAAGCCTGATACATTACTTTCAATTTCTTCTTAAAACATGTACAAAAGTTAGAATATTGTCTATGGTTTTTGCTTACGGGTAATCTGTTCCACATTGAAAATCCAAATTCCAAGCAGAACTGGCCATTGGCCCATTGCTGCATTTAGTAGAAAAATGAGGTAATTACAAATTCAAGACATGAGTGCTATACCAAATATTTTCAAGTCAACCTGGCACTTCAAAGAACTACAGAAGGTCAAATCTTAAGCTGTTATAGAATGTAGAATCTGAACAGTAAAACCAAAATCACACCAGCAATATAAACACCAGATGGAATAGACACTACAGCAAATCAATCACACACACACAGATGAGAAGAGTTTTTCTGGAGCAAGAGTTGTTCTTCTGTTTATTCAACCAAAACTTAGTAGTTGTTCTTCATATATATATACAACGACGAAAGGTCTAGAGCAACCAAGTTGCACAAGTTGCTCCAATTTAAAATACACAAAAACTAGAAGTCTCCATAACCGGAAGACTCTAGACAAAACTAAACTACTTAACATATATAGTTACTGATATATATAGGAGTTAAAAAGTTATTTACTTAAGGCTTGGTTTATTATCCTACATTGCCTCCCTTAAACCAAGCCAAGATCTTCAAACTTAATTATCCCCATTAGCTCCTTCAGCTTCAAGAAAGCAGCTGCATTAAGTGGCTTAGTAAATATATCTGCTACTTGTTCTCCAGAAGGACAATAATGCACAGTAATTTCTTTGTTCTTCACCAAATCTCGAATATAATGATGCTTGGCATGGATATGTTTTGTCCTCTCATGGAAAACTGGATTCTTGGACAGAGAAATGGCTGAGTTGTTGTCACAGAAGATTGGTGTAGGCCTCTTCTGTTCTTCATGCAAATTCTCAAGAATTCGACGCAACCAATTTGCATGAGTAGCACACCTATTTGCTGCAACATACTCTGCTTCAGCTGATGAAAGAGCTACCACTTGTTGCTTCTTTGATGACCAACATATTACTCCAGAACCAATATCAAAAACATAACCTGAGGTGCTCTTTGCCTTCTCTTCTCCTGCCCAATCACTATATGTATAGCCAACAAGTTCATTCACACAGTTAGCTGCATAGAAAATTCCATCACTTTGAGTTCCTTTCACATATCTTAGAATCCTCTTTGCTGCCTGCAAATGTGACTGACGAGGAGCTTCTATAAATCTGGTGATCAAACCAACTCCAAATGTGATGTCAGGCCGAGTAGCCGTCAAGTAACGCAAACTCCCAACAAGCTGCTTGTACCATGTGGGATTAACAAACTCTCCACTCCCATCTTTCTTCAACTTCAATCTCTGCTCAACCGGAGTCATGATTGAATTGCAAGAATCCATTTTAAAACGCTTGAGAATGTCTCCAGCATACTTCCTCTGAGAAATAAAAATCCCTTTCTCAGTTTGCACCACTTCAATACCAAGAAAATATGACATCAACCCCATATCCGTCATCTCAAAATGAGATGCCAAAGCCTCCCAGACTTCTCCAACTAGCTTTGAATTATTACCTGTGATAATAAAGTCATCCACATACAAGCACACAATAATAACATCTCCCTCCATGTTAGTGTTAACATATAAAGTATGCTCATATGGACACCTTTCAAACTCATTCTCCATAAAATAGGAATCAATTTGGGTGTACCAAGCTCTAGGAGCTTGTTTAAGACCATATAAAGCCTTTTTCAGCATATATACTTTCTCTGATTGACCTTCCTTCACATATCCAAGTGGCTGCTCAATATAGACTTCCTCCTCAAGAGTTCCATTCAAGAAAGCCGATTTAACATCCATTTGAAATATTTTCCAACAATTATGAGCAGCAAGAGAAATCACCATTCTCACAGTATCAAGCCTAGCAACAGGAGCAAAAATTTCAAGATAATCAATACCTGGTTTTTGCTTGTAGCCTTTGGCTACCAATCTCGCTTTGTAATGATCCACGTCTCCATTAGGCTTGTACTTTGTCTTATACACCTATTTGACTCTAATAGTTGTCTTTCCTTCCGGAAGTGAAGTGAGCTCCCATGTGTCATTCTTTTCAATAGAATGAATTTCATCATCCATCGCCTTGACCCAATGTTGTTGTTAACAAGCCTCATCATAGGTAAGAGGATCACATATGCATACAAAGCAAAATTGACAATATCTTCATCTAATATGCTTCTCCTTTTGGTCTTCAACTCATAATCTTTCATGTATGGTGACAAACGACGATCACATTGAGGCCTTGCTGTTGCAACTTCTAGTGGAGGCTCAGCTTCTGGAACTTCAAATGCTGGAGACTTGGCTTCTTGAACGCCAACCAACTGATCATGTTCAATTGAATCATTCTCCAATCAAATGAATGTTGCTGGTTCTTTTTCTTTTGAACTCCAATTCCATGTACTTTGCTCATCAAAAGTGACATCTCGACTAATTATTACCTTCTTCGTCACTGGATTGTAAAGTTTGTACCCCTTTGTCACCGTGCTATAGCCGATAAAAATGCACTTTTCAGCTTTATCATCAAGTTTCTTCCTTATTTGATCTGGAACATGAGCAAATGCGATGCAACCGAACACCCTCAAATGATGAATGTTGGGCTTCTTACCACTCCACACTTCATATGGAGTAATTCCACCAGTGCTTCTACTAGGAGACATGTTCAAGATATAAACTGCGCAACTAACAGCTTCTGCCTAAAAATACTTGGGCAAATTTTTCAATTTCAGCATGCATCTCATCATATCCATAATGGTTCTGTTTTTCCTCTCCGCTATGCCATTTTGCTGAGGCGTATACCTTGCTGTGAGCTGATGTTTAATGCCATTTTTCTTCAAGAAGTCATCACAAACTATATATTCTGTGCCTCTATCAGTTCTTAACACCTTAATCTTTTCTCCACTCTGCTTTTCAACATAAGCTTTGAATGCCTTAAATGAATCACATGCCTCAGACTTGTTCTTCAAAACATACACTCATGCCTTCCTGCTAAAATCATCAATAAAAGGGACTAAGTATTTGGCACTTCCATAAGAAGGAACCTCAATAGAACACAAGTCTGAGTGTATAATTTCAAGGGGCATATTAGCTCTCAAGGCCTTTCCTATCGGAAAGCTATCTCTGTGCTTCTTTCCAAGAACACAAGTCTCACAAACTTGGTTTGGAACATGAATAGGGGGCAGTCCAGATACTAAACTTTTTCTTGCAAGGAAATTCAAGCTACTGAAATTTAAATACCCATATCGCATATGCCACAACCAATTATCACCATTTGCAACAGAACTAAAGCAAGGTAACTTATCATACTACATAAGTAATGGAAACAAGCGATTAGGAGTCATAGTTACCTGTGTTATTAGTTTCCGTTGAGGATCTTTGATGGTGAAAACTCCTCTGTAGATGCGTATATCATACCCCCTCTCTGATAATTGCCCCGCACTAAGCAAGTTGTGATTAAGGCCAGACACATAATATACATCTGATATGGTGTTGTACATCACATTCTTCAACTGTATAAAGATCTTGCCTTTTCCTTTAACCGGCATCCTTGCAGCATTCCCAAATGTAATCTCAGCTCGTATTGACTCATTCAGCTCAACAAACAACTCCTTGTGGCTGAACATATGATCGCTGCAACCTGTGTCCAAGTACCATGTGATCTGTTCACCATTACTCATTGCACTAAAAGCCATCAACAAAGTCTCCTCATTGATATCGTTGTCTTCTGCAAACTTGGCATGAAACTGCTTGTTCTCCGACCTTCTCAAGCTGCACTCATTCTTGTAATGACCATAACCATGACAATTAAAGCACTGGAAATTCGATCTATCTCTTCCTTGACTCCAATGGAAGCCCCTTCCTCTTCCTCTTCTTGCTCCAAATCTGCCCTGTGAACCTCTCTTGTAACTTGAACTTTGATTCCTTTGAGTTGAGTTTGACTCACCACGTGGTGACCAATTTCTTTCCTTCTTGAGGCTTAATTGAGTTTACAATGCTTCTTCAATCACCATCTCCGACTTCTTATTCAGCCTTTGTTCATAGGCCTGCAAGGAACTCATTAAATCGTCCACTGTCATAGCATTAAGGTCTTGGGACTCCTCAATGGCTGTGACTTTTCCTTCAAACCACTCCGTCAAGGTTCGAAAAATCTTCTCCACAATCTGCAGCTCCTTGATATCCTCCCCATTGGCTTTCATTTGATTGATAATAGCCAATGTTCTTGCAAAGTATTCAGAGATGCTTTCCTTCTTCTCCATCTGAAGAAGCTTGAACTGTCGTCGTAGAGTCTGCAATCTCACCTTCTTCACTTTATCTCGCCCAACATAAGTGTTGATCAAACAATCCATGCCTCCTTCGATGTTGTAACATGTGCAATCTTCTCATAAACTTCAGAATCAATTGCTCCAAATATATACATCAGGGCTCTGCAATCCTTCTTCCTATTTCGAACCAATTCTTCTCTTTGATCTCGTGTGAGATTTGCTTGGTCTCCTGCATCTGTAAATCCATTGATCACCACCTCTGTGTACTCCATGATTTTGAAAAAGAGTTCCATTTGCGATCCCCAATGCTGGAAGTTTCCTTTCCCATCAAATTTCCCAACTGGGCATTGAGGAAAATCATTCCCCCGATTCGCCATCGATCTTTATACTCCTTCTATTGAGCGTACCCGCTCTGATAGCAGATATAGGATCTGAACAGTAAAACCAAAATCACACCAGCAATATAAACACCAGATGGAATAGACACTACAGCAAATCAATCACACATACACACAGATGAGAAGAGTTTTTCTGGAGCAAGAGTTGTTCTTTTGTTCATTCAACCAAAACTTAGTACATCAACAACTATATATATATACAACGACGAAAGGTCTAGAGCAACCAAGTTGCACAAGTTGCTCCAATTTAAAATACACAAAAACTAGAAGTCTCCATAACTGGAAAACTCCAGACAAAACTAAACTACTTAACATATATAGTTACTGATATATATAAGAGTTAAAAAATTATTTACTTAAGGCTTGGTTTATTATCCTACATAGAAGGCCTCACTATTTGCATTGATGCAATATACCAGCAACCGGCCAACATCATATTTTAATCTATCAAACTTCTAATCTCCTATTTTTGGTAGATCATTTCCATTTTCTCTTTGCTCTTGTGATTGAGATGGAGGTTGGTCCTTGGTTTTCCCCCATAAAATCATGTATAGGCCAATAATGATGATGATGGCTCCAATAAGACTGCAAGCATCAGTAGGTTAGTTCTGTCAGTCCCTAGTGATTTTGAAATTTAATTCCTAAATGCACTAGGAATCTGCATACCTCCAAAGGTACATCTGCTCAGCCAAAACCAAGGAGCCCAAAATTGCAACCATTACGGTGCCTAAGGGATGAAAAGCAGAAACAAAAACAGGCCCCTTTTCCTTCACTACAATCCCTACAACACAGTAAGCAATCCCCGAGAGTATCCCCTGCATCATATTAATAATAAATTTACAATCCTTATTCTGGTGTTATGCTGTACTTGTTTCGAGTATAGTTGGAGAAAAACCAATTACCCCATAAATAGCTGTTAAGAGTTTGACATCCAAGTGTATAGACCATGCTGCACTGTTTCTCCATTCCATTACAAGAGCTAGAACTGCTGCTTCCATAGTACTCCAGAAACATATCAAAGCTGTGAGAGAAAGCTGACAAGGGTATGACCTTAATGTATATGTCTGCGTATATCGAAAGTCACCATCAGAATGTTACCTTTTACTTTGAGTAGAATCATGAGTCACTAGCTAGGGAATTCTTACTTGCAAGACAATGAATACAGACCAGGAGAGACAAGTTGCTGACATGAATAAAGCACCCTTAGCAAGGTTCTTGTCGTCTGAGTGACTATCCGATGGTTGATGAAGATGATGATCAGGATGTTGCTCTTTGGCCCAAGGTAAACTCAGAGATGGCCCTTTGAGTAGAGTCAATATGACAGCTCCACCAACTGTGTTCAAAGTTCCTAAGACCTTTGCTAGGCCATCCAGACTCTTAAAGTTAACTTTCTCGAGTCTACACATTAAATCCATCACCGCGAATATTAAGTTGTTTGTTCATCATTCAACCCTCAAGTGTGTCTGACATTAAAGAAGTTAGAGTTTACCGGAAAATCCAGGCCGCAAGAAATGCAAAAGCAGGAAGAATGTTGGACATGGCAGATGAGAAAGTGGCTGTAGAATTCTTCAGTCCTAGATAGTAAAGGTTCCCGGTAAGCACAGGGCTGCATATATTGAAGATCAGAACATAAACATTTACCGTACGTACTAGCAGAACGTTCATGCATAAAATCGAGACTATGCTTACTCAAGGCTAAGCAGCAGTATCTTGGCTGCAATAGAGAATGTCATCCGTGGCCTTAAATTCCTGGTTCATGATCATGAGCAAGCAGAAAGGATGAACTCATATACTTGATAATCTAAAATTCATATTCAAGCAGACAATGTACGTAGCAAGACAACTAAGAGAAAGTGAGAGAGACCTGTCGAAAATGATAGCAAAAGGAGCAATGATGAGAGTGGCAGTAGCCATACGGTACACTATGAATGTGTGCAGGTTCATCCCTTGATTTAGAGCAAAAATACTGAGTATGGTCAACCCAGCATTCCCTGCCTGCAAGGAAACAACAGCCAACACTAGCCTAGCCCGTCGGATCAGACTAATCAAGGACATCATAGACATTGTTATTATCTTAACCCTTCCCCCTCTATCAACCATGACATACAGAAGATCGATGTAGCATTATATTCTACAGAAGCTAGATAGAGTTTGATTATATAGTACTCCCCCAGCACCTTGCTTTCAACATACCTCCTTAATTAACAAGTTTTCTACAGATTCAAACACTAACTAAAATTGGATAACCATATCAGAATGACATCAAAGGTAACAAAATTGCCACATTTGATATCAAAACACAAGTTTGTGCATCTGTGACGAGGCTTGAGTTGGGTGCATGCACTTCGTTCCAACCTAATAAAACACTCTTAAAGTTGTCCAAGTATGATCTACAGCATTCTACGTATACTGCATTGTTGCACTATGAATTTGGTTGACTATAGTCTATACTCTATGGAGGGTGGTGGAAACATGAGTTTATTAGTGTATGAAATAGACCCTTAACAACAAACAATCATAAATTTCTATATTTTTCCTTAATAACGCGTGACTAGATGCTATAGTGAATTAGTGATTAGAGCTTGCTACATGTAGCATACACAACTACCCATTTATATATGCAATAGATCATAACCAGTAACCAACACAACCACAGCTCCGCTGTCTACGGCCCCATTTGGCGCCTCCTCCGCCGTGACCTTACCTCCGAGTTCCTCCACCCTTAATTCTCGTGTCAAGTCTTAATTATATGGTGGCGGGTTCTGGACGTCCTCGTCAAATATTAAGTTATTAACCCTGATTCCTCGCCAAAAAAAAATATATATATATATTAACCCTGATTCAAAATCTTTTGTTTTTAATTGTGGACCCCCAGCCTGTTTGGCCCACGCCAACTGGGCTACCGCCATGCCCCACATGATCTCCGCCTGCCCACATATTTATTTATCAATATTTTTTTAAAGGTGGACCCCCTGGTCTGTTTAGGCCACACCAACTGGACTTCCGCCTAGCCCCACATCATCTCCGCCTAGACCGCTGATTTATTTTTATGGTCTATTTTTTCTTTTTACCCCATATTCAGAAATTAATCTTTTACAGTACAGTGAATTCTGGCAATTGCAGTAAACCTAGCTTGGCCGATTCTGGTGAGGATGCGCCGGGCTCGAGTGTTCTGTGCTTCCCAAGACAGAGGGAGGAGTGCTGGGAATACTAATGGAGTGAGAGTTCTTGGGTGGAGGCGTTATTGGTTTTGAAGCACTTGAATAGTTGAATTAGGGCAATGCGTGTAACCCAAAAACCCTATGTACTGTACAAATCAGAGAAGTAAATTAATCTCATTGGCTTCGTCCATATCGTATGACATCATTGACCTAATCGAATTTCTTAATTTCCATCTGGAATCTGTAGACATACAGATTTCCTTAGTGGTATGTTTCCTAATATAGTTTGGAGTCTTTACTTGTTTATCTCTTACGTATCCTAATTTGTTTAGGGAATATTATAAGAGAAGTTGTATCTTCTGATTTGGAATTTGAACAACAGCGAGTCGATCAATCTTTTATAGAGCAAAAGCCTTTTAATCATTGTCTTCACCTGTTCCTTGCATTTCAATCGTACGTCGTTGCATGCATAATTCATTCTTCTTATAACTTGAGCCATCCTATGTAGATCATTCGGAATCAAGTCTGAAGAACGTCGACTCGTTTCATTGTTGCTACTAAGTGAGAGATAGTACAACTATCTAGAAGCGTCTAGGTTTTGGTAAACGCGTTCAGTGTTATCTAAAAGGTTGTGATCGTCGATCTTTTGCATTCTGTAACATTGATTAGTGAGTGCTATATATGCTCATCTTATTGTGTAGTCGTTGTTTGCAATTCCATTTTGGTTTGCCAAGGGATACGGAATTCACAGCAATATTCCATTTACTGGTTGAGCAAAACATTGATAGCAGTTAGTACTTACACCGAAGTTTTGCTAGACTAAGGACTACGTACATAAACATAAACACAAATGGAGACAATTCTAGCTAGTTTTAGGCAGGGACGGGGAGAATCGAAGAAGACTGGGCAACAATTATTGTTAACAATAGAGAGAAACGTTATGGTAACAAAATATATACAAACAAATTGAATATACTGTTAACTTCACTAAGCAATAGAACCAATCAATTACGCGCGTCTCTCCATATTTGTCATCCTTATGGTAAGGGTTGTATCTGGTTTGATATGGCCATATGGGTGGACATTTATTTGTAGATATACTTGAATGGATGTTTATTCATTTGAATTGGTTTGTCACACCACGAAACCAGGATGAATAGTTTTTGTAATTAGTTCATAGAATTATACATAATTGAATTAATAGAATCAGATTTTGTTCTAAAACTTGCTAAAAGGTGATAAGTCCACATGCCATAATTAATTAAGGCATATTTCCAGTAGTGGTATTGATTGAAAGTATTACCTTCTAATATCCTAAAACAAAAATAAAATGAAAAGGATGAATAAAACCAACAATCTCTGAAGCATAATGATGGAAACTCAAATGAAAAATCTGAACTGCCAGTGGAAGAATTGGCAATTGGCAGCTAGGTTTTGATCACATTTTGGGAATGATGGGTAAATTGAGAAACCTGACTAAATTGTCAGTTACAGAACATGATCTAAGAAAGTATGTACATGTACACATGCACGCTATCTTATTATATAAGTGATCATTTTGTTTGGACTTCTTTAATTGGGAACAAAGGTAAGAATTATCTTAAGTACTGAGAAATATCTGAGACAAAGAAGCCATAATTGTACCCTTAAATAAGTGATCAGTTTGGATTGATGTAAATGTTAAAGCTTAACACTTTCATAAACTTGATTTGTGCATGCAGAATCTGCAAAAATAGTATTTGTTCTTGAATTTACTTCATTTCAGTTGTCAGTTATTCAGTTATAATCCCAAAACAGTACTAAGTAGAAACCTTGGCCGAGGAGATGACCTGCAGACCCTAAATTTCTCATACATGAGCCTACTGAAACTTCGATAAGGATTTTCTAAATAGGAGTATAGAACTTCCAACTTCTGAGAAATTTCCTCTATTTTTGAGCGGGAAAAAAAGAAAGAAAACAGAACATGCAAGAGAAGAGAACAAAAGGAAGAAGAAAAAAAAAACTGAGAGCATATCTTATCCTACCTTTGCTCCTCCTTCTGGAAATTTGCTCCAGAATTAGCTTAGCTAACTCTATTACGTTTTCCTGTAAAACAACAACAACAAAATTAATAATTGGTCATTTGCGACCACAGAACAATTATTTTGCTTGCACATAGCTAGATATAACCAACATATATGGCAACAGATATACAGTCCAAGTAGCTAGCCTTCCTCATTAGGTTTTCTCACAATACCCTCCATCTCTAGCTAAAAATGAGTTCTATGACTGCAGTTCTTGTGATTGCAGTCAGTTTTGTTCAGGCCATGTATGCAGGCTTGACCATCATCTCAATCCTTGCATTAAGGCAGGGGATGAGCCACTACACGTTTGTGGTGTATCGTATGGCCATTGCCACTGCCTTAGCAAGTCCATTAGCATGGTACCTAGAGAGACATTCTAGGCCTGCAATGACCATCAAGGTCATGGCAAAGATCATGATGCTGAGCATGTTTGAGTAAGTATTTCTTTCTTTTGATTTCAACAATTTTTTCCTATGTTTCAGTGACATGTTTCTGATCCATTATTTTTTTAAACTCGGCAGCCCTGTAATGGACCAGAACTTGCACTATGTGGGCATGAAGAACTCCAATGCCACATTTACATCGGCCATGTGCAACATGCTTCCAGTGTTTGGATTCGTCATGGCTTGGATTTTCAGGTATACTCACACTCCACCCAACTCAATCTTACTCGAAACTCTTACTCACCAATTTTTTTAATTTTTTTTTTACTGCAGGCTGGAGAACGTGGAGTATGGAAGTCCAAGAGGATTGGCCAAGGTTCTAGGAACTTTGGTTACTGTGGTAGGAGCAATCCTCCTTACGATGGTTAAGGGGCCTTCCCTCAACTTGCCATGGCCGAAGAACCATGAGAACAATCATTCCTCACAGCACACAGAAGTCAAGGGTGCTCTCTTCCTTACTCTGGCCTGCTTCTGCTGGTCGTGTTTTATGATTCTACAAGTAAGTGTATGAAACTCTTAATCAATTTTAGTTTAGTTTTTATTGGATATCTATTATCAGTTATTGAAACATGGATCTGTTTTACACAAATGTAGGCCAATGTACTCAAAACCTACCCATGCAAGCTCTCTCTCACCACTTTGATTTGCTTCTTGGGTATGGTAGAAGGGGCAATGGTGGCTGCTGTGGTTGAAAGGGGCAATTCAACAGCTTGGTCCATACACATGGACTACAAGCTGCTAGCAATTGTTTATGGGGTGAGGAATATATTTTAATGTTCTTTACTTCTTATGCTACACTTCATAAGTTTTTTCATTGAGTTTGACATAATTTGCAGGCTGTTCTATCTGGAGTTGCATATTATGTCATGGGACTGGTTGTGAAGAAGAAGGGACCAGTTTTTTACTCGGCCTTTAACCCCCTGGCCACACTGATTGTGGCGATTTTGGGGTCATTTGTTCTGGCAGAACAATTGTATACTGGGAGGTATGAATTTTTCCATGCTCCTATGTATATAACTATATGGTTTCAATTCTAGTTGTTTTACTGTGGTAATTATTCAATGTCCTCTACTATGTAATTTACATATATTTTTTACACTTGTATAGTCTCATCGGAGCTGTAACCATTGTGGGAGGCCTCTATCTTGTCCTTTGGGGAAAAGGAAGAGATCAGCCTCCCTCATACTAGCTCAAAGGATGTCATCAATTTGGAAAAACCAACCGGAATTCCAGCATTAGATGATCCCAAAGTTTGAGTGGAGTTTTTTTAGCAAGATGATAAAGATTCTACGTACATTATCAGCTTTGGTTGGACTATTTTTGTCTGCTTCAAAAATTCTAAGCTATTATTAGCTCTATATATATGTACCTATTCATTGATTTTCAATGACGTTCAATATATGTTGACATGATTCAGATATTGAGGTGGCCAAAATACTAGATTTCATTGAGATGACTTAGATATGAACAGATGAGAAGTTCACACCATGACATAAAAACAAGTAGATAGATAATGTTTATGCTTTCCACCAACTACAACCACATTTTCACTCGAGTCAAGACTATTCTTTTTATGAATGCCTTAATTAATGTCTAAAAAAAGAATCTAACATTGATGTTGTTTGGACCTGACATGACAAGAACTCTGGTGGGGCAACTGTAGCTAGGAATAGTCGGGGCAAGATGATTGCAGCAAACTACAGACTCTCCTATTCTTCCTCAGTGTTAGAGGCTGAAGTTAGTGCAAGTTTACTTGAAGAGAAGCTGGCTAAAGCAATGAAGATTGATAACTTCATTTTTGAGACGACCAGTCTCACACTGATCGACGAGGTTCATGGAGAATGAAAAGTTGACAATCAGCTGGCCCGTTATGTTTCCCGGGCTATTTTGGCAGGGATGTTGGACGACAATCTCTCACAATTACTGAAAGACGTAACAGACGCTCTCGCTCGTTTGTTAGCAGAAGACAAAGCCTAAATGCCTTTCAGTAGCAACTGGTCCATTACCCTTCATCTGCTTGATGTTCACCATTGCTCCACTTCTCTGATCAATCCGTGGCATATTCTGCATTTCTGTTCATTTGCATATCAGCTACTTAGTTTTTCTTAATTTGGCAGCAATATGTTTTATTGTAAACTCAAGTGGTATAACTTTTTTTACTATTTTATCTATGTTATCCGGTTGATAAGAAAGAGTCTCTCAGATTGTTTTGTTTAAACTATTGAGACGAGAAATATCCAATTGTATCAAGTTAACAACCACTTATATTTTTGCAATAACAATTTCCTTCCTCTGTTTGTTGTAATGATCATATGTAGACTTTGTTTTTGCTTCTTAAAACAGTGAAAATTCGAGTACAACTCAACTTATATGAGTTATATCTAACATACGTTTTGGTTGCATATAGTTCCTTACATAGTGCAAATTCAAATGCTTCCGCAAGTTATACTAACATCAGTGGCCACAAACATTTCATCTCTAGTCAGTAACTCAACATACATCATCTCAGTTTTTAGGATTGTTAAACTGTTGTAGCTACTTTATCGTCAGCTGCTTCTGAATCTGTTTGTGAAGGATGATCCTTACTTTTACCCCAGAGAACCATATACAGGCCAATTATTATAACCATTGCTCCCATTACCCTGCAGTGTATGTACAGATTCAAAAACAATATCTATGTTATCCTTTGAATTAATAACTCTAAGATATTCCAAGTCCGTTAGATTTATTAAGAGATCGGTGCAAACCTTCCCAAGTACAGTATTTCGGACAAGGCAATGGAGCTCAAAATGGCTACAATGACCATGCTTAGGGGATTGAATGCAGTCACAAAAACAGGTCCTCTTTCCTTCATTACAATCCCCTGAATATAATAAGCCACTCCGGAACATATTACTCCCTACAATACCAAAAACAAATCCAGTCCTTAAATATAGTTGTGTTATATATAGCCTTAAAAAACTGCAACTAATAACCAGAAAACTTGCATAGAAATCTTACACCATAAACAGCAGATAACAACTTATAATCCAAATGTATGGCCCAAGCTGCAGTGTTATGCCATTCGAAAGCTACAGCAGCCACAGTTCCTTCCAACGTACCCATCAAACATATCCAAGCTGTTAGGGAGAGTTCAGCAGGGTACACTTTTAGAGTAATTGCCTACGAAAACATGGATCAGTAGCTCAATCATTACAATGATCCTCGAGTCTGTAAAACATATATAGAGCAAGATTATATATATGTACACATAAAAAAAAAATTGGGAAGGGTTGTTCAGTACTTGAAGAATCATGAAACTAGCCCAGCAGAAACATCCACCAGTGATCATGAGAGCACCCTTTATGGGATCTTGGCTAGCTGTGGAACTAGTAGATTGATGATGGCTAGTGCTTCTTGTCCATGGAAGAGTCAACATGGGTCCATTGACTAGAGTCATAAGCATAGCTCCTCCCACAGTCACTATGGTTCCCAATATCTTTGCCTGGCTGTGCAGTTTTCTAATATTAACCATCTCAAGCCTACAAGAGGGAAACCAGAACTCATATCAAGTCACTAATGATTCCACATGTTTAGAACATAGTGATAATAAATGAATGAGCTAGTAGAAATCAATACCTGAAAATCCAAGCCATGATGAATGCAAAGGCAGGAAGAACATTGCACATAGCAGCTGTAAATGTTGCTGTTGTCAGCTTCATCCCAGTGTAGAACAAGTTCCCGTCGATCACAGGCCTGATAGTTATTGATCAGAAAGACAACTTGATCAGTACTAATTAGATTCAAACATAAAAAGGAAACAGAAATATAAGGCAGAAGCTTACTCTAATAAGCTGAGTAACACAATCTTGGCAAAGACTGAAAGGGTCATCTTTGGCCTTATTTTCCTGTATGACCATGAACTCATTGGATTAAGTTCTTCTTATCATCTCAACATGTCAATTGCAAAGTAAAAATAAATATAAACATAAATAAGAGAAA
Organism: Fragaria iinumae; assembly: GCA_009720345.1. Taxonomy (NCBI): domain Eukaryota; kingdom Viridiplantae; phylum Streptophyta; class Magnoliopsida; order Rosales; family Rosaceae; genus Fragaria; species Fragaria iinumae. Next base: position 20,837,423 of record CM019123.1, on the reverse strand, counting down.
TAAAGGAGGGGGGGGGGGGGGGGGGGGGGGAGCAGAAATAGTACGTACGTACCTATCAAAGATAAGGGCAAATGGAGCTATGAAAACAAAGGCAACAGCATTCCTATAGACGACTAGTACATGTTGGCTCATCCCTTTGTTTAGAGCAAACTTTGTAATTATGGACATTCCGGCAAACCCAAATTGCAAGAAAATCACAGCCACAAATGGCTTTGCTTGTGTGAGCATCTGAGAAACTGACTCCTTAGGCATACTTGACTATTCTTCTTGTTACTCTATAACACTTGCTTAGTTTCTCTGTTTGGATACCTCTGGTTAGCTAGTGATGATGTGAAAATTAAACAAGGGCAATGCACTTACTTATAGGCATAGTAAGCGGGTAAAGTAAGTAGCAATCTTGAATATTCTAGGGACTCCACTAGCCACTAAGTAAGTGATGAGCTAGCTGAAATTCCAATCCGCAAAGAAAGAACCCATTACACCAATTTAAGCAGCATCAAAACCGGAAAGTGATTTATCCGGATCAAAATCAACTATTATGAGCTATTGTATGATTCACATCTGACTAGGAGTATAGTCACTGCACAATAGCCAATCTTTCAATTTTCCAAATGGTAGCTTGAAATCCATTTATATTACATCATACTGATATGTATGTACGTATATAAAGAAAAAAAAGAGTTTGAGTAAATTAAAGGAGGAGGAGAACTTTTGTTCTTTATATTTTTCGGTATATACATTTGATGGTGATCTTATTGCAGGCTTTTGTTCATTCACAAATGTGTTATGCACATTGAGTTAATTAATCATTTATCTTTTATAGAATCACTTTCTTTTAAGAAAACTATATGGATCATCCTTTCCATGGTCGATTTTTTACATTCTGTCCATTTTGGGAAAGATAAGTAACCCAAGGGAAACAAGTTACTTTCATTTAGAAACAAAAGAGATTGTCTTTGTATTCAAAATTTCAAATACACATGTATACATTGCAAAAATCTTATATTTGCTCTTACAAGATATAATCTGTATTTGAGTTCTTTATTCAATTATAGTTATTGCTCCCTTTTATGTATATCATGAACATTTTGACCTCGGGAACCTAGAGTTATAGATTGTATATATGCATGCATGTAGATCGAGAATATTAGTTGGTCACGAAATTGAGCACAATCTATCATTCAAACTCCATTTCATTATCAATTTGCAAAGATGGAGAAACGAATCCCATGATCATTATTAACACATGGCCTTTTATATGAAATATGTTCTGATTCTCCTGATCTAGGGTACATATATACATCATCCACACTTGACATGTTTTAGAGAGACTTCGTGTATCAGAGGCTAATCGAATCCGGCAATTCATCGCCTCAACTTTACGTGAATGCATATACGTAATCTGAAGTTTAAGTTTATAATTCTCTTAACCTCGCAAAATTATATTGAAAACGTAGAGGTTAATTATATATAGCTAGGAGAAACTTATTGGTTGACTTAATTAATTAGATAATTGAGGTTTTGAGTCCAAGTATTTTATAAATAGAAGTTCCACTGCTTGCAAAAATTTAGATCTTCTGCAAGGAATTAGTGGCTCTAGATTAAAGTGTAGAAGGGTGATTAATTAATTAACAAGTTTTTCATGTTTATGTTGATTAGTTACTTCAAAATGCCGTCCCTCTCATCCTTCCACGTTAGAATTTTTCGTGTTCGTTTCGATTACTGATTCGGTATGTAGGGTACCAAACTAATTTTCAGTTATTAAGAACCACTAATATTGTATATACTAAATGAACCAATGTCTCATTGCACACAGTTAAGTTGTATTGGAAATTCTCAAGTGCCTTTCAATTATTATGCTTAAAAAACTAGCTAATCCATGTCATGCAGCATATTAGATCCTGCTCTAACTTTGATTAGCTTACTTTCAAGTTTTAATTAATTCCTAATTGAGAAACTAATCTAGTTTCTGAAGCAAACCTTGATTAGTTTTGATTGCTCACAGTTTACGAATTCGGCCAACGTACTGAGATTTTTGGAGAACACCTGGAAGTACAATCATCTTTGTCGTACTAGGAAAACCTGAAAGGTTGCTCTTGCCCTATATATACGATTCTTGCGGAAGCCTAGCCTTCTACCCAAAAAGAGAGAAATGTTTCAAGTTGAAACCACTATTTAACATGGTAGTGTACGTAGTGCGCACCCAAATTAAATTATTTGCCAACTCCACTAGTAGTTGCCGGAAAAGAATGCATGGATGTATTGCACTATGTCCAATCGAATCGATGGATACAGTTTTTTCTCTCTGACGAAATTAATCTGTTTCAATTCGTTAATCAGTTTCTTAGTCGTGCTTGACGTCCTTGTTATAAGTTATAACCCTCACATTAGATATGGAAGGCATGGCGTACAGTACTGTCATGGTCAAATAGAAACTTAGATTACTAATGCAGGCTTAGTACGTATGAATGTGTTTTACGAATGAATAGGACTGTAACCTGGGGAGGGAAGCCGCCTCCAGTCACCCCAACAAAAGGAAAGCACGATCGATGGCTTTTGGAGGGGTTGTGAAAGAGAGAGCAGAGACCGAAGCCGCCGGCCGCCGCATAGTGTTGTTGTTATCTATAATCATTGTATTTGAACTTTTCTTAATTTCATTTTTTAAGACCACAACATCAAACTGAGGCTCGATCGTGTACCACTACCACTAAACACTTGATATATATGTAGAAATTACGCATGCTCTTGCTTTCCGATCTTTTGGTATTTTTCCATCCGGCCACAAATTAAAGACACTGTTTGAATTTTAATTTGTTGTGGCCGACTCTTGGCCGGGCTGAAGAGAAATCGTTTTACATTTGTACTCCCTGGAGGTAAGATAGGATATATAAGCCCAGCTGGATAGCATGGCAGCATGCATGTCTATAAAAGTACGAGACCTGCTACGTACGTACCAGTTCAGACAGTTTCATGTTTTGTCAGAGCAAGCAACAATATTGAAGATTGGAGTCCTGAGTTGGTCCTTTAGGTCGAACAAAAAAAGAGACCAACTCAGGACCTAATTATCAACGAAGGTAATTAGGTTGAACAAACAAGCTAGCTGTAATAATAAGATCCTTTCTATTGATGAATTGGCAAATCCCCCGAGTATAACATGGAATTGGCATTTTGGGTCGTGAGAAGCTTTCCCTTCCTGGCCTAGAAGGCTAGCTAGAATCATAACTTCATCGTAGATTAACTAACAAATTAACTACAAAAGGAACATTAAGAAGTTATCTTACTATGATCGATTTTATGCTTCTTCGCCGGGGCTGGTTTTAATGATCAAATAATCCATAATATGGATATTTGCGGTAGACAACATATACACATATATAGCATCGAAAGAAATTTTATCCAATTTTCTAATATATATATATATATATACATACTGCTGATTATTGCATGCATGTGGAGACCGGCCGGAAGACACACAACTTAGAAGCTTGGTTGAATCCATGAATGCCATGTTTTTTTGTTTTGGAAGAATGTCAGACTTCCGCTCTAATTCTCAATTCTCCATATAATAAGTACCTATGTCGACATAGCTAGGGTTTGCATCTAGAATCGTCTAAGACCTCAATTGAGAATGAGGAATCGTTAATGCCCAAAAATATGGTTGTATTTCCCATTATTCATTACTTCTGATGATTTGGACTGCCCTAACCAAATATCAACCATCCTCGATAGCCTTCCCGCGAGAGCTAGTAATTAAATCATGCAAGTTGGTAAATCTTTCATTTTGTTAGGCTGTAGGCATTTGTGGAGGGGATCTCAGATCCCGGAACTTTATGCTTCAATCTTAATCCTGTATTAGAGTTTTCTTTATTGATCGTAGCTGATGATGTGCAAACTCCTCCGAAAGCAAAATTAAAAGCTTTCATGGAAACTATTTGCTCGATCTGCAAAACAGATACCAATATCTTGATGAAGACTCGACCAGTCCTTCTTCTTTCTTTGATAATAACTAATTTTATGGGAGACTGATCGGTCTCACTTGAAGATGTAAATTCTAATGGAGCAAACCCGGCCTTAAGATAGTTAGATATTGCATGTAGCATGCGAGAGAGAGTCGAGTTAAAGTGAGAGAGCAGGCTAGGTTAGGGTTTATCTATTTCCGTGTTCCTTACTTGTTTATGGTTAGGATTTCTCTTCTAAATGAAATTGGGGACAGCACACATCCTGTGACATGGCTCCAAAATCCAAATCACACTTGGTTAATAGTCACACTTTTAAGTATGTAATTATTATTTTTTATTTAAAAAAAAAAAAAAACATGCATTAGTGTTGACATGTGGAATTATGCACTTGTTTGGATTTTTTTTTTCCCATTTTTCCTGCATGGGGCGGACTCGAGCTATTCCTGAGTTTTACCAGAGGATTGAAGAGTCTACTGCTTAAGATCAAAATGGTGGAATTGCATTTGTTGTATCGGTGTCGACCGGAACTGCGCAAGTTGGCATACAGAATGTTGTCGTTAGTGGAAGATGAAGTCGAGCAGTATGAGAAATAACTGGAAGAGGCAGGAGCCAAAATAAAACAAGTATTAAAACCTTGAGGGAAAATTTAAAGAAGATCGAAGGCTGTGGAGGAGAAAAAAGAAGATGATCATGAATTCATGATGATGATGCAACAACAAATAAGCAGCGTCAGTTCCAATCTTTGGAGTTGAGCATGGTGAAACATTGTGAAGGGGTCCTTGCTAATTACCCAAATACATGAGATAATGGGAGAAACTGAAAACAAGTTACTAGATAAAAAAAATATCAAGTAATTAAAGTTACCCAAAATAACACAAATTAGTATTCAACCACTTGCATTGGGTTACTCGATGGAGAATCCAAATGCATTGGTGATTTGGGAAGCTCAATTGGGTGATTTTGCAAATGGGGGTCAAGTTATCAGTTTTTGAGTAGCGGGGAGTCAAAGTGGCTTCGCCAAACTGGGCTTGTTTTACTGCTTCGACATGGTTATGATGGTCAGGGACCTGAACATTCTAGTGCAAGATTGGAGCGCTTCCTTCAGGTAGTCCAAATACCTCACTATTTTCTCTTTGGTTGAAAATTGTGCTCAGCATTTGCTAATCAAGTTTACACTAATGGCATGACAGATGAGTGATGACAATCCTTATGTCATACCTGAGATGGATCCTACACTTAGGAAGCAAATTCAGGAATGCAATTGGCAGGTTGTGAATGTGACCACTCCTGCTAATTATTTCCATGTCCTTCGTCGTCAGGTGAGTAAAATTATATCGGTTTTGTTCATTGTTCAGCATTGTGTTTCTGCATGCATGTTCTTATGCCCTCCTTCTTTTCTCTTTGGCTCATTAAATAGATAAACAGGGAGTTCCACAAGCCTCTTGTTGTGATGGCTCCTAAAAACTTGCTTCGGCACAAGGACGTACTGGAAATCAAATTTATCTGAGTTTGATGATGTTCAAGGCCACCCAGGTTTTGACAAGCATGGAACCCGATTTAAGCGCCTCATTAAGGATCAAAATGACCACTCTGATCTGGAGGAGGGTATTAGAAGGCTTGTTCTTTGCTCTGGGAAGGTATTATGTTCCTTCATTTCTCCGTGCATAAAGTAATCGATAGGCATTCTTTTAGGCAAAATAAACAAAAGGGGTTAGTAAATTCAAAAACAGACGTATGAACTATACCAACCAACAAAAGTATACATTTTACCTTAGCCACGGAATGCACTATTATGTTGTGTGGGCTGGTGTGCATTCTAAGTTTTTTCTGGATTCAGATTTACTATGAGATTGATGAAGAGCGAAGAAAGGCCAGCGCAAAGGATGTTGCAATATGTAGAGTGGAACAGCTTTGCCCCTTCCCATATGACCTCATCCAGTGAGAGCTGAAGCGATATCCAAGTAAGTACTTAGACCTGCATTTTAAAAACAACTACCACTGTTAGCCAACATCTTTGCTCGTTGTCTATATACTAGCCATCTTCTCCATTGATTTCATTTTATACGACCTTTTTCGAATTGAAGTAGAACTTATTCCATTCAAGTAGTTACATCATAATCTTTATCTAGAAACCTTTCCAATTTGTGAAAATACACCTACCATGTGTGCAAGGGGGATGTACTGTGAGGCATGCCGTGTCTGTTTTTAAATTAAAGTAGCTTGTGCTTTGTTTCTCAAATCCTATTGTGCCGTGTGTGATTATTGAAATTACCAATTATTCTAGCCCAGATAGAAGTCATAGAACTGTGGGTACAGTAATTGAATGGTATGAGGATTTAGAAAAGGTTATAGACTAGTCATTCATCTACTCTAAAAGCAGACACAAGCAGGGGTATAAATGAATTCACCAGGAAGTTTGTTTTTCCAAATCGTTCTGTGTTTGAAAGAAAATTACAAGTTGTGGTTTGATTGGATTAGTGTTGTGTTCATGGAGTTGATATGATGTTATTAACAAATATTGTTATCTGATTCCTTCAGATGCTGAGATAGTTTGGTGCCAGGAAGAGCCAATGAACATGGGTGCCTACAACTGCATTGCACCTCGCCTATGCACTGTCATGAAGTCGTTGAGCAGAGGAACTATCGATGACATCAAATACATTGGCCGTGCTCCATCTGCTGCCACAGCCACCGGTTTCTATCAAGTTCACCTCAAGGAACAAGCAGACATTGTGCATAAATCAGTGCAGCCGGAGCCAATCGATTAAATTGATTTAAGCAGGGGCCTAACTGTTGAAAATCATACAATGACGTACTTGCTTAGATTATTGTATGAAATGTCCTGAATCTGTTGATTCAAAACAATTGCTTTTGATATATTTTGAGGATCTAGCCACCATGGTATCCCATGCAAGTTAATAGCATGTCTGATTTTGATTTTTCTAGTTGAGAATAAGGTCATGCTGCTTTGTAAGAACACTGGCTTCGTAACTTTGAATTGCTTTTCTTTTGTTTATTTATTTATTTACACTTCTAGAGAATCTGATTTTCAAGTACGAAAAATTCTAGAGTACCCACTAATTTTTTATACCGTTGTTTTTTTGAATATTTTTTTTACAAACATAAGGACATTTGGTTAAAACTTTTGTACTAAACGCCCATATTTTGTAATTACGAAGTCTGGACCAAATTTACATATTTATGACATCTTTTACAAAATTGAGGACGAATATGTTGTCGAAATTGTAAATTTTTTGATTTGGACCAAATAGATCATTTGTACTCGTTCACGTAATATGGTTCTCAGTTTTGTAATTGGGTGGTGTTTTTTGTATTATTGAGAAAATAATTACATCTTTCACAACGCTTTTACAAACATAAGAATATCTGGTTGAAGATTTTGTAATAAAATGTTCATATGTTGTAATTACGAGATCTGGATCAAATTTACAAATTTATGACCCATTTTACAAAATTGAGGTCGAATGTGTTGTCGAGATGGTAAATTTTCAGATTTAGACCGAATCGACCATTTGTCCTCGTTCATGTAATTAATATGGTTCTCGGTTTTGTAATTGAGTGGTGTATTTTGTATTGAGAAAATAATTACATTTTTCACAATGCGTTTACAAATATAAGGACATTTGGTTGAAACTTTTGTAATAAATGTCTATATGTTGTAATTACAAAGTCTGAGCAAAATTTACGAGTTTTGAACGAATTTACTTATATTAGTGTAAATGTGTTGTTAAATTTGTAAAATAAAAAAAATGTCACGTGTCAGAATCTGAATGGGTAAATAAAAAAAAAAATGTATTAGATATTGGTGGGTATGTTAGCCTCTCTCAGTACATGGTATCAGCATTGTTTGAAATGGAAAAAAAGTTTCAGTCTCCATGCCTTGACCGTTTTTGGTCCCTGTTCTTCAAATCATCCCATATGAGGTCCGGGCATTCTTCAATTTTGCTGACAAAGTTATCCATTTTCATTTGTGCTCATCATTGTAAGCATTGAAAACTGGCCTCCATTGCATTAGGCCGATTTCAATGTTGTATACCTTTTCCTCCATATCTCTCAACTCTTCCACCACAAACATCGACTTTTCTCCTGCCAGGATTGAAGTCTTCGGCAGTTTGTTCAATGTCAGTAGAGACTCGGTCTCCGTAATTGCAGAGCTACTCTTCTCAATTAGGTCCCGCAATGCTTCTGTGAAAATTAGATCGTGTAGCTTAGGGATTATACCCTCTGTTTTGTGCTCCAAAATGTGACTATTTGCAACATTAAGCAGAGTACTCACTCTCTGACCGAAAATGTTGGTTTCCTTTGCAGCTTCGGCTCGAACTCTTTAATCAAACGCCTCCTAGAGTGTTGACAATTCCTTCCCGTGAGCCATGAGATAGAAGATTTCACCAATCACTGTGGAAAGCCTTTTTCCGACCACCACTCCCATTGATCCTAATGCCTCCAGCATGGCAGCTCCACCCTTTTCCGTCCTAATGCAGTTAAGAACACTCATCCCTTCTCCAATGTACAGCCCACTCAACATCTTTCAGAGTTCATCAGCTAAACTCATTCCTGCTTCTTCTCCCATCATTTCCCCACACCTTTTCCTTTTTGTCGCCACCGGAGCAGTAGTCCTCACATTCTTCTTTTCACAAGCAAGATTAGCATGCTTGTCCACCTCCATTTCTTCAGTACCCGGCCATAAACGGAGCTCCTTTAACTCACTTTCAACATGCATTCAAACGCTCTTTTCTTATAGAAAAAAACCTTGAACCACCGAAGAGCTTGATCAAGAAAGAAGCCCAGAACCTGAGCTTTGATCAAAAGAAACCACGAGCTTGTTACAGACTTGTTGCCCAGAACAGAGGAAGCGCCTTGATCAAGAAACGCTCGTTTCTTACAGAAACAAACCCTGAACCATCGAAGATCTTGATCAAGAAAGAAGCCCAGAACCTGAGCTTTGATCAAAAAACGTACCCAGAACTCAGACGAAGGAACTTGATCAAGAAACCATAAACGAGCAGAAAGCAACAACGTACCTATTGCTCAGAACTTGTGCAGAGAGGGGACAATGTAGGTGAAATGAAAAATGGAAGAGGACCCATAACGTACCTATCTCTCCGTAGAGGATGATGATCAGTGCTCCCTATCAGAAGAAAGACTTAATTTTCTTGAACGAAATATTGATTCTTGGTCTTCTTGCTATGGTTGCACTCTGTAACTAGGAAAATAGAGGAGCCCGTCTGCTTTGATCATTTGGCGAGCTGTTGTTTGTTTTTTTTTTTGTTCAAGCCAAAATTCCCTTTTTATCCTCGATCACTTTTGTTCGAGGGTCTAAATTTTTTTTCTTTTTCAAAACAACTAGCCTCTTGTTTTTGGGCTCCCAACTCTTGGTTGGGTTTATGTTCTCCCAACTTTTGTTCGAGCTTATGTGCTCCCGACCTTTGTTTGGGCCAAGTTTTTTAGAGGCTTTATTTTTCTTTTGCTAGGCGGGCATGTGTCTTAATTGCTGGGCCTCTGTGCATTTGTTTCATGTTTGTATCTCTTGTATTGTTATGGGTCCGTTGGATCATCTAATACAACTTTACATTTCGACCAAAAAAAAAAAAAAACTAGCCTTTTTACACATACTGACAGTTGTGTCAATTTGCTTTTATCTTTTTGTTTTATAAAAAAAAATTAAGTTTTTTTTTTGTTCAGATCTTAATTGCAAATAACTGCTAATGCAAATGCAATTGGCATTTAGCAAAAACTGTTCTATGTTTTTATTTGCTTCTTTTTTCTTTTTTTTTTTCTGCTTTTATATTTTAAAATTACTTTATTTTGTTGTCATTTTACAGTAATAACCATCTGTGATTTGTTTTTTTCTATGTCAAAACTCCTCTATCATGGAAATATGGGTAGTTCATAAAAAAAGATTTCATTATGGCACCAAAGAGGGTGTCTAGCTTTCTAATAGTTGAGATATCGTTTTGGGAAAAGAGACTATTCCGAACTTTCATACCTTATTTTTGGAAACTATTATTATATTAGTACCTCAAGTTGTGACTCCGACCCAATTTTTGTTCCTACCATCTATGACGGTGTTAATTGACCAGCCACTTGTTATATTTTGTGAGTTAATTCCGTGTCTCTTTATTTACGTATCGTCAATTTAAATTTACGTATAACGGCATTGGTGAGTTACTTCATGCCAAAACACCATGGAGAATTTATTTATAAACCTTCCGTCCCTTTAGAATCAGTTAGACAAGCTAACGAAAACCTGTAAAATTCATCCCATACCAAATTGGAAATTTCTCAAAAAATTCTAAGTTACCATAACTCTTAGTTCCATTCCATGCCCAATAAATTTCTAAATCACCACAACACAATTCATTCCATAGCAGAAACGCAAACTATAAGTTGCTAAATTTACCACAATTATTAAAAAAACAACATAGAAAAAATTAAACTTGCATAATGCAGATGTCCAAAAACCCAACCAGCATGTTGTTACAACAAAATGCTCATACTGACTCTAATGTTTCATTATGAGATAGAAGAGACTGAGAGGGTAAAACGACAATAGAGAGAGTTAAGTGAGAGTTAAAGAGGAGATTGGAAAAGAATTGTGTGGATATGAGATTTGTCGGAAATAACGGAACTACCCATAATTACGGCATGAGCTTTGTCGAAATTGGATCAACGTCAAATAACTTAAGTACTAATGTGATATTTTTCATAAATGAGGTATAAAAGTTTAGAACGAACAATAGTTCTGGTACTGCTTAGTTGATTCTCCCGAAAAATAAAGTAATTGAAGCATGGTTATAACAAGGGAAGCCCTAAGCCCCTAATTGGCTTGCCATACAAGCCATCAACCTAATAAATGAAAGAAAAACAATCTTTTTCACGAATGTAATTTCCTATTTACCTATTTTCTTTGTTTTTATGTGTAATGCGGCTTTACTGCTGTTTTCTGCTCTTTTTCACTACCCTTCACAATGTTCCACCATTCTCTGACCTTCAACTCCAAAGATTAGAACTGACGCTGCTCATTCTCTGTTGCATCATCATCATCACCTTCTTTTTTCTCCTCCACAGCCTTTTTTAGATTTTCGTTCAATACTTGTTTTATTTTGGCTCCTGCCTCTTCCAGTTCTTGCTCATACTGCTCGACTTCATCTTCCACTGACGCATACATTCTGTCTACAAACTCCTGCAGTTCCGGTCGACATGGATAGTTGTACAACACATGCAATTCTATCATTTTGATCTTAAACAGTAGACTCTTCAATCCTCTGATAAAACTCAGGAATAGCTCACTAATATTGTGGAGCTCCGATGGGGTAGCCATGGTTCCAACTTGATTGGGAAATTGATGTTTGATCTTCCTCAGCTCTGTGCCTACTAAGTCCATCAGTTCCAAATACTTCTCCCCATCATCACATAGATCATCTATTGCTTTGTTTGAAGACACGTATGGTCGAAATTTTTCAACCATCACTTGCTTGTCCTCTGAGTTCATGAGTGTCATCAAAAACCAGAAATTAACAGAGTGACGAGGACACTGATCAATTCTCCAGGATCTTCTTCAACGTCTTTCATGTCCTTCTTTTCGAATTTCACCATCCGCTCCAAAAGCTCGAAATAGTTTCCATCATCACTGCTACTACAGTCAGGAACTGGACGATCAGATTCATCATGATCATGCTTCATGTTATTGCTCTCTCTCTTCATTCTGTGGAGTTGATTTTGGAATCGCTTCACATATTTCTTTGATACGCTAGCTCTTTTCTTGTTTTCTTCAACAACTTGATCAAGACTCTGATCTCTCAATAGTGGTGAAGGCTATATTGTATGGGTTGGAAAGTTTTGGTAGCATGTCTGCTACTTATATAGGCATCCTATCCTTATCCTATATTACATAGGAGTTAAAATGAAATACGAATTCTATCCGGGCCAAGAGTCGGCCACATTTAGGAAAACTACTGATTTCATCCAAAATAGCCACATGTGCACCTTTTTTTCTAAGCGAAAATTATATGCAAGCGTCCCATCTAAGAGGGTGATGCAATTCGTTCTTATTTGAACAAATATATTTGAAGAAAGAGCAAACATGTATTTGACTGATCTCAAGTCCAACTAGAATGCAGTTGCAATAAATCAAAACACAAAATGCTTCTGGATCAGCCAAGCAAACCTTGTATTATTGATCACAGTGAAACATGACATTATTCTTGAAGAAAAAGAAAGATCAAAACCTTTGGCAGGACTCTTGGGCTCTTGGGCTAGATATAATTCGTATTTCATTTTAACTCCTAGGTAATATGGGATAAGGATATAACATGCCTATATAAGTATGAGACTTGCTATCAAAACTTTCCTAACCCATATACAATAAAGCCTTCACCACTATTGAGAGATGGGAGTCTTGATCAGGTTGTTGAATGAAACAAGATAATAACTAGCTTATCAAAGAAATCTGTGAAGCGATTCCAAAATCAACTCCAAATGGAGGGAGAGAGCAACAACATGAAGCATGATCATGATGAATCTCATCGTCCAGTTCCTGACTGTAGCAGCAGTGATGATGGAAACTATTCCGAGCTTTTGGAGCGGATGGTGAAATTTGGAAAGAAGGACATGAAAGACGTTGAAGAAGATCCTGGAGAATTGATCAGTGTAATAGATTGGATTGAGAAGTCTCACAAATTGGAGGATCTGAACGCAATGAGGACTCGAGTAGTTGACCAGCTTAAGAGTAACTGCCCTCGTCACTTTGTTAATTTCTGGTTTTTGGTGACACTCATAAACTCAAAGGACAAACAAGTGATGGTTGAAAAATTTCGACAATACGTGTATTCAAACAAAGCAATAGATGATCTATGTGATGATGTGGAGAAGTATTCGGAACTGATGGACTTAGCAGGCACAAAGCTGAGGAAGATCAAACATCAATTTCTCAATCAAGTTGGAACCATGGCTACCCCATCGGACCTCCATAGTACTACTGAGCTATTCCTGAGTTTCATCAGAGGATTGAGGAGTCTATTGTTTAAGATCAAAATAGTGGAATTGCATCTGTTGTATCCGTGTCGACCGGAACTGCGCAAGTTGGTTGACAGAATCTTGTCGCCAGTGGAAGATGAAGTCGAGCGGTATGAGACAAAAGTAGAAGAGGCAGGAGCCAAAATAAAACAAGTATTGAAGGAAAATTTAAAGAAGTAGGCTGTGGAGGAGAAACAAGAAGGTGATCATGACGATGATGCAACAACGATTGAGCAGCGTCAGTTCCAATCTTTGGAGGTGGAAGTTAGAGAATGGTGGAACATTGTGAGTAGCATCAGTTCCAATCTATCAGTGCTTCAATTTTTCCTTTTGGCTGTTTTTTTACGTTTAATCTGTGTTTTCTTAGCTTTGTTTCTGCTGTATTTCTCTGTCTTCTGGGCTTTGTTTAATATATGGCTTCCTTAACCAAAAAAAAAAAAAAGATATATATTTTTTTTCTTTTTGATTTATTAGGTTGATGGCTTGTATGTCAAGTCAATTAGGGCTTCCCTTGTAATACCATGCTTCATTTACTATACCGATCAGTCTGGGTACGTACGGTTCTACGTAGATGGTAGTGCCTCTTGCTGCGGCAATAATCTTTGCGCGACCAGATATACATGTTGATTTTTCTTGTACCATTCCGGTGATGAGCTTATTGGAGAGATTCTGGAGGCTTGGAGAATGTATGCCGTTCGTGGCAGTTTTCTTCTGTTGTCTAAGGTTACCGTCTTGGTACGTTGTTGGTTTTTTAGGTCGGTTAAGTCACTGTCTCATTTGAGTTAGGGTTAGGGTTCGGGTTGAGTCAATAAGTTAAGTTGGCGTGTCATGTTTGTGAATGTGTTTCTTCAGGAACAAATGGCAACATTTCTAATTTACATTTTTGGACACGGTGTAGATTGTAGACGAGAGCAGTCTTTAGTCTAACTGAGACTCTATTTTACTTTAAGATTCTGCATTGGTAACAAATCACCGACAGACTTTCTCACTTTCGTTTTTAGCAATCCATAGATGAAACAATTCATTATTGTGAAAGATTGACATCTGTGGTGGATGAGTTAAGAAATATGGAGGAAGAAATGAGAATGGATAGCTTTGTTGGTAAAATTGAAGACAGCCTTCATCACTTGTGGGACGGTTTGAAGAACAGAAGTCAAAAAGGGTCAAAGATTGGGGAGTGAATCCATTATTCCATTTCAACCGATGATGATACCATGTTGTACTCAAAAGATTCCTTGAAAGTGTAAATAAATAAACAAACAAACAGAAATTCAAAGTTACCAAGCCTTGTGTTATTACAAAACAGCTTCACATTATTCTCAGCCAGAACAATCAAAACTAGACATGCTATTAACTTGCATGTGAATGATGGGATACCATGGTGGCTAGATGATCAAAATATAGCAATAGCAATTGTTTTGAATCAACAGATTCAGGACATTTCATATAGTATCTAAGCAAATACGTTATTGTATGATTTCCAGCAGTCAGTCCCCTACTTCAATCAATTTAATCTATTGGCTCCGGCTGCACTGCTTTATGCACAATGTCTGCTTGTTCCTTGAGGTGAACTTGATAGAAACCAGTGGCTGTTGCAGCAGATGGAGCGCGGCCAATGTATTTGATGTCATCGATAGTTCCTCTGCTCAACGACTTCATGGCAGTGCATAGGCGAGGCGCAATGTAGTTGTAGGCACCCATGTTCATTGGCTCTTCCTGGCACCAAACTATCTCAGCATCTGAAGGAATCAGACAACAATATTTGTTAATAGCATGATATCATCTCCATGAGCACACCACTAATCCAATCATACCACAACTTGTAATTTTCTTTCAACCACAGAATGATTTGGAAAAACGAACTACCAGTACCCCTGCTTATGTCTGCTTTTAGAGTAGATCAATGACAAGTCTATCACCTTTTCCAGATCCTCATACTTTTCCAATCCATTCAATTACTGTACCCAAAATTATTTCTACCTATGAAGATCTGAGGCCGGAATAATTGGTAATTTCAATAACCACACACTGTACTATAGGATTTGAGAAACAAAGTACAAGCTACTAAAGCCTATGAACAGACATGACAAGCCTCACAGTACAGCCCCCTTGCATACATGGTAGGTGGACTTTCACAAGTTGATAAGGCTTCTAGAGAACGAGTATGATGCAACTACTGGAACAGAATAAGTTTTACTATAAAATGAAGTCAATGGAGAAGATGGCATGTATATAGACAAAGAGCAGAGATATCGGTTAATAGAGGTAGTTGCTTTCAAAACACAGGTCTAAGTACTTACTTGGATATCGTTTCAGCTCTCGCTGGATGAGGTCATATGGGAAGGGGCAAAGCTGTTCCACTCTACATATTGCAACATCCTTTGCGCTGGCCTTTCTTCGCTCTTCATCAATCTCATAGTAAATCTGAATGAAGAGAAAACTTAGAATGCAGACCAGCCCACACAATATAATAAAGCTTTTATCCCGTGGGTAAGGTAATATCTACTTTTGTTGGTTAGTATAGCTCATACATCTGTATATGAGTTTACTGCCCCTTTTATTTATGTTGCCAAAAAGAATGCCTATCGATTACTTTGTGCAGGGAGAAATGAAGGGACATAATACCTTCCCAGAGCAAAGAACAAGTCTTCTAATACCCTCCTCCAGATCAGAGTGGTCATTTTGATCTTTAATGAGGCGTTTAAATCTGGTTCCCTGCTTGTCAAAACCTGGGTGGCCTTGAACATCATCAAACTCAGATAAATTTGATTTGCAGTCCTTGTGCCGAAGCAAGTTTTTAGGAGCCATCACAACAAGAGGCTTGCGGAAATCCCTGTTTATCTATGTAATGAGCCAAAGAGAAAAAAAGAAGGCATAAGAACATGCATGCAGAAACACAATGCTGAACAATGAACAAAACTGAAATAGTTTTTACTCACCTGACGACGCAGGACATGGAAATAATTAGCAGGAGTGGTCACATTCACAACCTGCCAATTGCATTCCTGAATTTGCTTCCTAAGTGTAGGATCCATCTCAGGTATGACATAAGGATTGTCATCACTCATCTGTCATGCCATTAGTGTAAATTTGATTAGCTGAGGATTAAACAAATGCTGAACACAATTTTCCACCAAAGAGAAGATAGTAAGGGAATTGAATGACCTGAAGAAAGCGCTCCAATTTTGCACTAGAATGTTCAGGTCCCTGACCATCATAACCATGTGGAAGCAGTAAAACAAGCCCAGTTTGGCGAAGCCACTTCGACTCCCCGCTACTCAAAAACTGATCAAAAATAACTTGAGCCCCATTTGCAAAATCACCAAATTGAGCTTCCCAAATCACCAATGCATTTGGATTCTCCATCGAGTAACCCAATTCAAATCCAAGAACACCAAACTCCGACAGTGAGCTGCATACAACATCAGAATCAGCTATAGCAGAGACATGCTTAGTAGGAAGGGATAATAGTTGGGTCCACTATATTTTCACCGAGCCATCCAAAATCTCTCATGCCTAGAGGCCAAATTGATTTAGACCCAAGTTTTGTCACACAATAGGCATATATTCTAGAAATCAAGGGAGATATGGTTTACACTAGTACAAATTGAACTGTAAAGGTTATAATAGAATGTTGTACACTGGAATAGAGATTCAATGAAGCTTTCCTGGCCCATAAATCATTACTTCTTGGGTTAACAAATTATAAAGGCATATTAATTCATCTTACAAATTTCACACATCATATTAATGCACAACACAAGCTGCTGCTAAAGGGGGATATAATGGAGCAGCATCCCAAGGATTTTCTTTTTCAAACCATAAGATCCAGAGAGCAATAAAATCATTCTGGGAAATATACTCATAGAGTAACATTACAATGATACCTACAGAACAAAAAGAAGAGAACACAAAATAAAGTAATCACTCATTACCTGTTGCTAACTGTAAACATCTCCTCATCTTGGTTCGCAATAACATGGTCCAGAGGGCAATACCTTTCCCCTGTTTCCTGGTCGTGAAGTACAGCATGTCGATGACTAAATGTACCTCTCTCAACATCCTGTCCACTCAATCGTACATGGTTACCTTCTACTAGCAGTGTAGCAAAGGCAAGTGCTTCTCCAACGGCCCAGTCAATGCCTTCACCAGTCTCAATCATTTGTGCACGTTCTCCATATACCTTCTTTACTGCTCTGTGAGGCTTAAAATTTTCTGGTAGGGCTGTGATTGCTTTACCAACATTCTTCAAAATCTCGGGTTTTACACTGATAATAGCATAGGGAATTAATCAAAATAAAATAGCAAAGAAAATCACAGTTTAGGTGAAACCGATAGACAAAGTGCATACCCAGTATTACGGATACGAGAAAGCTGTTCTGGTGACTTGAACCCGGACCAATGGGATGAAAGCCAGTCCCTTCTTTGAGGAACGTAATCTTTGCTAGCTAAGAACTCTTCATTTAGAATAGTAGTAACCTTGCTCTGTATCCTCTCAATATCTTCTTGTGTCACCTGTCCAGACTCTAAAAGTTTGTTTTTGTAAATAGTTAGAGGGTTTGGATGATTCCTGATAACCTGTTACAAACATATAAAGTCGAACAAAAAAAAAATAGTCAGGAATCTGCTTTACCCATATCAAGTGCTGCACAGTAGTAACATATTAAAACAACGACGCAGAACAGTTTAGTTGGTTTGAAGATTTATCAATAGAACATATCAAGTTCCAACAAATTGGAGAGCATACCTTGTACATTTTAGGCTGCGTAAATGATGGCTCATCAATCTCATTGTGCCCAAAGCGACGATAACACACTAAATCAACTACAACATCAGAATGGAAAGTCTGGCGCCACTCAGCCGCAAGCTCACAGACATGAACGACTGCCTCCATGTCATCAGCATTAACGTGGAAAATAGGGGCGTTCAAGGCTTTAGCAACATCAGTGCAGTACTCTGAAGATCTACCAGACATTGGGTCAGTTGTGAAGGCAACTTGGTTGTTCACCACAATGTGTATAGTCCCACCGGTGGTGTAATTAGGAAGAGCACTAAGATGCAGAGTCTCATAGACCACTCCCTGTCCGGCAAAGCTACCATCTCCATGAATCAAAACCCCCATATTCTTGGTTCTGTCCACATCATTTGAATAATATTGCTTTGCTCTAGTTTTCCCAACGACAACTGGATCCACGGCTTCCAAGTGACTTGGATTTGCAACTAGAGAGAGATGAATTCTCTTCCCACCTCTAGTCGGTCGATCATAAGAAGTTCCCAAGTGATACTTGACATCACCAGTCCCTGTGTAGAGTCCAACTTCATCTACCGGCTTTGTGCCACCACTGAATTCACTAAATATCTGACGCAAAGGTTTTCGGACAACATTACCCAATACATTCAGTCTTCCTCGGTGAGGCATTCCAATAACTATGCTCTCAACCCCAAGATCTGCTGCCCTATCAAACATCTCCTTCATACCAGGAATGAGAGTTTCACAACCTTCAAGCCCGAACCTCTTTGCTGTTGTCCACTTAGTGGCCAAGAAGTTCTCAAACTGTGTACTCCAAATAAGCCTGTCAAGAATAACCTCACGGCGCTGCCGGTTATACTGCATCGTCGTAGGGGTCTCAATCTTATCCCTCAACCAGTTACATTTGTTTCTATCAGCAATATGCATATACTCATACCCAATGCTCCCACAATAGGCCTGCTCAAGCCGAGTCAATATGGACCTAAGGGTCTGCACTGGACGATTCTCAGAAAGAAACCCAGCCATCCTCCAAACCCCCAAAAAGAACTCCCTGTCAAGATCAGCCTCAGTGAACCCATATAATGCAGGGTCCAAATCATCAGGGATGTCCCTCTGCTCCAAGCCCAAAGGATCTAGTTTAGCCTTCATATGACCATTAACCTGGTAAGCCCTCACAAGCAACAACAGTCTCATACTCTCCTGAATAGTCTGCCCCGAAATCCCAGGCGACGTAGAGGCCTGCCCCACAAAGTTCCTAAAGAAATTATCCCACGACTCATCAACGCTATTGGGGTCAGCTTCCCAGGCCCTCTGAAGTCCTTCCAAATACACACTGCTGGTCCCATCCAAAAAACTATCAGTAAGCCTAGAAAGCGGCACCGGCCTAGGAACCGGCGCAGCCTCCGCCTTGGACTTGCATATTGTGGTGTGCAAGTACCGATTCTGCGCCGGAACAACACTCCTCGTCACATTGTAGGATCCGCTAGTCGATAATGACCTCCTAACGGCAAGCTTTGCCACACCAGCCCCTGCTCTAAACCACCTCATAGCTTCCAACCAAACCAATCTACCGCAAATTTAACCAAACAAAACCACAAAATTTCACTTCCTGATTGTCAAAACTGAATCATAACCAAAGACCTGTACAAATTAACAATCACAAAAGTAAAAATACAGTAACACAGATTCTAAGCTTATGAACTTAGAACACAGAATCATACTGAAAAATGAGACCACATACTTGAATTTCAAAACGATGATAGAAACAACTACAAAAACTGATCTATATGAGCTTTGAAATCGATTCGAAATCAGATAAAACGAAACTGTTGCAGGAATAAAGGAATAGCGAAAAGTGAGAGCTAGAAATCGATGAAGGATTAGGAGTGGTACCTGAAGGTGAGACTGATGGCGAAGAGAGAGAAGGAAGAGACGGCAACCCTAATAATCGGTTTATATGGGGGCGAAGGAGGTGGGTCGGTGACTTTGTGTGAAGCTTCTATACCCCAATCAATTTTTTCTTTTTCTTTCCTTCCTTTTATGTATTTTGTTCTGGTCAATTGTCTGAAAACGATATCTCAGTTGAATACTTTTCAATATTATTTTTACTGTGGATGGGTGGGTCAATATTAAAATGCCCATTTCGGATTCTCTCGATTCATTTCCATTCAAGGAGACAATAATGAATGCAAACGAATACCGTAGAGGCGTAATTTGAGTATGCAAATAGATAATCCGTAATCGAAACAAAAGTACAAGAGTCATTTATTTCTGTTTGATACAATGAAATTTGGTCGAATGAAACTAGTTTTCTGTTTTTAAGTTAGAAGTTGTGAGTTCACTAATAAGTTTCGTCTTTCCAAATATATTATTTTTTGTTCAAATCGTGCCGAGTAAATATCCTCATGAAAATCTTATTTTAATTACTGTAAAAAAGAAAAAGAAGAAAAAAAATCTTGTTGTTCTGATTCTTCACCAAAGTTGGATCAAGCGGGCGGGCCCAAAATTTATTCTCTCTTCGTCTTTTGGATTTCTGGCTAATTGTTCCTTTCTTCTTCTAGTTTGCCTTTTCTCAACCTGCAAGCTGCTTCTCCATAACATTAATTAGGGAGGAGAGTGTTGATCAAGTAGGCCGAACTTGGAATAATCAACATTTGAATATGAGCTATATGATCATTATAATGGGTTGAAAATAGACGTGCTATACTGTATGATATCGTTTAGATTAGGCAAAGGAACCACCTAAGCTTTTTCTTGACAAAGAAGCAAGCCTGATTATCTGTCTCCATCAAGACAAGCAACACAGCTAGCTGACTTGTGCAGCTTACTAGCCTCAGCTTACTGCCTCCATTTTCGTGTTCATTCAACTGATTCGAGTGTCTGAGACTTTGAGGCCGAAACCATGACAGATAAGAGGAGTAATGTCCATCAACATTTGAGAGTGCAGTTGTGGAAATAAAGGGTTTCCACTTTGGATGGCATAGGACTACTGCCTTTGAAAATGCCCCTGGAATCAAAATCTGCAATCTCTGCTTCCAATTGAAAAGAAAACCTCTGGAACATATTCTTTCTATCAAAACAGTTCCTGATCGAGTAATTGTGTATAGACATACAAAGCAAGCAATTAACACAACTCAAACTAAATTGAACCAATCAGAACACAGACAAGACTTGAAAAGTAGAAAAGAAGCATAGCAAGAAAGTAGCAGAACATGGGGATTACATCATCCAAGCCATTTTAAAAGTGATAGTCCGAAGTTCCACGCAGTGCCGAGGAGTTGGAAAACAGCATCCAATGGAAGAATCGCCCCTAGAGTTGGAAAAAAGATGTGTTGAACTTGTCTTAATTTCATTTCATTCACCTTGATTTCTATCTCACTCAGCTCTGTCCCAAACTTGATGAATTGTTTCACATATTGCAATGCGCATTGCAGTTCTAATGCCTCTTAATCCAACAAATAGTGATAAGTTCTTCAACAAGAAAGAGCAAACATATATTTGACTGATCTCAATTCCAACTAGAACGCAGTTGCAATAAATCAAAACACAGAATGCTTCCGGAGCAGCCAAGCAAACATTGTGTTATTGATCATAGTGAAAGCTTGACATTATTCTTGAAGAAAAAGAAAGATCAAAACCTTTTTCACATGCCTTGATGACATGATCAGTACTGTATAAGAATCTATGCAGGCAAATTTGGTTTTGGATAGATACAGACAGGCTTTAATCAATTGGTTGAGGCTGCAGCGCTTTTTGCACAAGCTCAGCCTGTTCCTTGAGATGAACTTCATAAAAACCGGTTGCTGTGGCAGCCGATGGAGGACGACCAACATATTTGATATCATCAGCAGTTCCTCTGCTCACTGACTTCATGGTGGAGCACAGTCGAGGTGCAATGTAGCTGTACGCACCCATGTTCATCGGCTCTTCCTGGCACCAAACTATCTCAGCATCTGAAGGAATCAAACAACGAGATGTGTTAAACTCACTATATGAATTCCAAGATCACAAAATGTTAATCCAACTTAAGCATGGACTTGTAATTTTTGCTCACAAACTTATTCTGATAAACAAAATTTTAGTATAACTACTTACTAGGATATCGCTTCAGCTCTCGCTGAATGAGGTTATAAGGCAAGGGGCAAAGCTGTTCCACTCTACATATTGCAACATCCTTCGCATTAGTCTGTCTTCGCTCTTCATCAAGCTCATAGTAAATCTGCATGCGCGAAAAATGAGAATACAGAACACGCCACAAGATATTATAAACTCTTTCTTCCTTGGTTAAGGTAGAATGTATATCACAGTATGTATGATCTATTCCTCTCAGCTTCCATTATTTACATTTTCCAGAGTCTGCTTAACAAAAGCATAATACTAATTTTTCTTGTTTTTGCCAAATAAAGCTTATGATTTCTTTACTGGAAAAAGTTATTTACCTAGAAGTCAATATGATGTATACAACAGAAGCAGACATGATGCATACCAACGACAATATGATACACAATACAATACCTTTCCGGAGCAAAGAACAAGCCGTCTAATACCCTCCTCTAGATCAGAGTGATCATTCTGGTCCTTTATAAGGCCCTTAAATTTGGTCCCCTGCTTATCAAAACCTGGGTGGCCTTCAACATCATCAAACTCAGATAAATTTGATTTGCAGTCTTTGTGTCGAAGCAAGTTTTTAGGAGCCATCACAACAAGAGGCTTGCGGAACTCCCTGTGTATCTAAGTAATGTGCCAAAAAAAAAAAAAATAAGAACATGCACAAGCTTTTCCCAATGCTGAACAATACTCATAACAACGGATTTTCTACCTGACGACGCAGGACATGGAAATAATTTGCAGGAGTTGTCACATTCACAACCTGCCAATTACATTCCTGAATTTGCTTCCCATGTGTATCATCCATCTCAGGTATGAAGTTCGGATTGTCATCACTCATCTGTCATGCATTGATGGAAATTTGTATTAGATGAGGATCCATACCAGACTACTGTCAAATTTGAGGGGATATTCGATTACCTGAAGAAATCGCTCTAATCGGGCACTTGAATGTTCAGGTCCCTGACCAGCATAACTGTGTGGTAGCAGTACAACAAGGCCAGATTGACGAAGCCACTTGGCCTCCCCACTACTCAAAAACTGATCAAATATAACTTGAGCTCCATTGGCAAAATCACCAAATTGAGCTTCCCAAAGTACCAACGCATTTGGATTCTCCATCGAGTAACCCAATTCAAATCCAAGAACACCAAACTCCGAAAGTGAGCTGCATATACAGTCACAATTAGCTAGTATAGAGACAAATTCAAACATGACCATCATTTCCAACGAACACTAATGTCACCAATCATGTTCTCCAATGTTATCAGGTCCTCCTCAAGGGGGACAAAACTTGATCCATTTTTATTTGGACTTAGCAATTTAAATTCTCATTTATCTTTAGTGATGCCAAAACCATGTATTTTGGCACAACACTTGTACCAGTGATAAAACATACAACAAAGAAGGATCATAATCTTTCTTTAAAAACAACATACTTACATGAGTTATATCAACCTAAGCACAGAGTTAACACTAAAGTTGTTTTTAAGGGAGAGAACACAAAAAAAAGGAAAAGGAAAAATCACTCATTACCTGTTGCTAACTGTAAACAATTCCTCATTTTGGTTCCCCAAAACATGGTCCAGAGGGCAGTACTTCTCCCCTGTTTCTTGGTCATGAAGTACAGCATGCCGATGACTAAACGTACCTCTCTCGACATCCTGACCACTCAGTCGAACATGGTTACCTTCTACAAGAAGTGTAGCAAAGGCAAGTGCTTCTGCAACAGCCCAATCAATGCCTTCACCACTCTCGATCATTTCTGCACGTTCTGCATATACCTTCTTTACTGCTCTATGAGGTTTAAAATTTTCTGGTAGAGATGTAATTGCTTTGCCAACATCCTTCAAAATCTCTGGTTTTACCCTGAGCAAAAGTTTTTAAATAAAATTAGAATAACTAAGAAAATCAGAAACAACCTTATATTAATTGATAGGAAAAAAGTGTTATACCCAGTGTTCCGGATACGAGAAAGTTGTTCAGGTGACTTGAATCCAGACCAATGAGATGCAAGCCAATCCCTTCTTTTAGGAACATAATCTTTACTAGCTAAGAACTCTTCGTTTAGAATCGTATTAACCTTGTTCTGTATCCTCTCAATATCTTCTTGGTTCACTTGTCCAGATTCTAAAAGTTTGTTCGTGTAAATAGTTAAAGGGTTCGGATGATTCCTAATAACCTGTAACCATAAGAATGTCAGTAATAGCAGGCAATACGGTAATGCTTATGAAATTTATCATGAGGAGTTTTAACAAATGGGAAATAAGGGATAACCTGGTACATTTTAGGCTGCGTAAATGATGGCTCATCTAACTCATTATGTCCAAATCGACGATAACACACTAAATCAACTACAACATCAGAATGGAATGTCTGGCGCCACTCAGCTGCAAGCTCACAGACAGAAACAACTGCCTCCATGTCATCAGCATTTACATGGAAAATTGGGGCGTTCAAGGCTTTAGCTACATCAGTGCAGTACTCCGAAGATCTGCCAGACATTGGATCAGTTGTGAAGGCAACTTGGTTATTCACCACAACGTGTATAGTCCCACCGGTGGTGTAATTAGGAAGAGCACTAAGATGCAGGGTCTCGTAAACCACTCCTTGTCCGGCAAAGCTACCATCTCCATGAAGCAAAACGGCCATGTTCTTGGTCCTGTCCAAATCATTTGAATAAAATTGCTTTGCTCTTGTTTTTCCAACTACAACTGGATCCACAGCTTCCAAGTGACTTGGATTTGCAACCAAAGATAAATGAAGTCTTTTCCCACCTCTAGTGGATCGATCATAGGAAGTTCCCAAGTGATACTTGACATCACCAGTCCCTGTGTATAACCCAGCTTCCTCCACTGGCTTTGTACCACCACTGAATTCACTAAATATCTGACGCAAAGGTTTCCGTACCACATTACCCAATACATTCAGTCTTCCTCTATGAGGCATTCCAATGACTATGCTCTCAACCCCAAGATTTGCTGCCCTATCAAACATCTCCTTCATGCCAGGAATGAGAGTTTCACAACCTTCAAGCCCAAACCTCTTTGCAGTTTTCCACTTAGAGTGCAAGAAGTTCTCAAACTGTGTGCTCCAAATAAGCCTGTCAAGAAAAACCTCACGGCGCTTCCTATTGTATAGCATCATTGTTGGAGTCTCAATCTTTTCTCTCAACCAGTTACATTTGCTACGCTCCGCAATGTGCATGTACTCATACCCAATGCTCCCACAGTAAGCCTGCTCTAGCCTAGTCAATATAGACCTAAGAGTCTGCACCGGACGATTCTCAGCCAAAAACCCAGATATATTCCAAACCCCTAAAAAGAACTCCCTATCAAGATCAGCCTCAGTAAACCCATATGAAGCAATGTCCAACTCATCTGGGACTTGCCTCTTCTGCAAAGCCAAAGGGTCCAACTTAGCTTTCATGTGACCACTAACCTGATAAGCCCTAACAAGCAACAACAAACGCATACTCTCTTGAATGGTCTGCCCCGAAACCCCAGGCGACGTAGAGGCTTGCCCTACAAAGTTCCTAAAGAAATTGTCCCAGGACTCATCCACACTGCTCGGATCAGCCTCCCAGGCCCTCTGAAGCCCCTCTAGGTAAACACTATTGCTTCCATCCAAGAAACTATCACTCAGCTTGGAAAGCGGCACTGGACGAGGAACCGGTGCCGCCGCTCTTACCTCTGCATACTTGCACATTGTGGTGTGCAAGTATCGATTTTGCAAATGAACCACATACCTATTCGATAGTGATCTCCTAATCGCAACCTTTGCCACACTAGACCCTGCTCTAAACCACCTCATATCTACCCACCAAAGCAGAAAAAAGATTCAAAATTTAATCCAATATCAAACCTGAATCATGATGGAATATGTTCTTGATCAATGAATCAAAACCTGTAAAATTATAATTAAAGTAAACAAATTTGAACTGTCTTATCCGCAAAAATTTATAAAACACATTTTGCTACTCGATAAAGATAAATATAAGAATTACAACTACCTAAACTGAAATTTTCTTCCTATCCTCATATCTCGCCGGAAGCGTTTGAATCGTGGATCATGAACGACTAGTAGAAGACTGAAATAAAATTAGGAAAATGTAAACTTGAATTATTTCACAATCGTTATCTCTATTACAAGTTTTCATTTTTATACTTTAACAAAATCTCAACTTCACCGTACCAAAGCTTTTGAGAATTGTCGATTTATTTATTTATAATCTATTAAAAGTGGTTGAATATGTATTTTGTATTATTTTGGGTAACTTTAATTACTTGATCTTTTTTTATCTAATAACTTGTTTTCAGTTTCTCCCCTTATCTCATGTAAACTACACCCGAGCTAAGTGATTGCAGGAATGGTAGCCCGGATTGAACTTCACCGTCGATGTTTCATTTTAAGTTTTTAACAGAAGAAATCATAGAATTGTGTTCCCTTTACTCACAATCATGTTGATGATATGCAGACAATTACATTTACACCTCTTCTTCTAAGTTCTAACAATTCATAATTGTCATGTATAGCTTGTGTTATATATTGATGCGGATCAGGTATCGAGAACATGTCTCTAACAGTCACTCAACATACACCAGAAATAAGAAGTAACAAACTCATAGAAAATGACAAATCTATGCCGCAAATAGACCTATTTTATTCATAAAACATAAGCTCCATAACAACTATTACAATACCTATATTTATATGGTTTACAATACTTGGAGAATAAGTAGGCTAAAGCTAAAAAGGAAAACTACTTAAAGTAAATCCTAATAATTATAAAATAATTTTCTAAAACTATCTCCATAACGAATATCAAATATTATGAATATATAATATAATATTGCCTTATATGCTCCTGCATTAGACTCCCTTAGTTGGAAAGAATTCGCCCTCGAATTTGAACCATTGATTTTAGAAAATCCAAACAAAATCTTCCATTACGTCAAATCTCATTTTGACAGATTCGCTTGCAATTGAATTCTTCCTTTCCAAATAAATAGATATTTGGAATAAATGTCTGGTCCTTATCCAATAAATTTTCTCTTCAACTTCAATCTCGCAATCTCAAAATTTCTTTCACCATCATTGATGTGATTGACAATATTAACTACGACTTTGGGAATCTGCATAATGAAGGCATTAACTTCAAGAAAATCAACAAAATTATGGTCAGTATCATTCTTCAATGCCTTGATCGTTCCCTTATTGGCGTCTTCATCTTTTTCCACACCACAATTGCCACAACAAGTCTCACAAAAACAATTATCATAAATCGGTGGCTTACTAATATCCACAAGACCATCTTTTTGTCTTTTTCTGAATTATTATTGACTGAAAAAGTAAAGATAGAATTTGAACCTTCATAGTCGAAACTAACAGGCTCTTCCTTTTCATCTGACTCACATAACGGAGCACAGCAGTGAAATGGGCCAACGCATATCTCCCCGTCAGAACCATCACCATCTTGGTTGAAAGTTTCGATGCGATCAATACATTGATGATAGGTGGTAACGTCTCTCTCCCCGTCGAAACTCTTACGACCCCGTCGTCGAGCTTCAATGCGATCGATACGTACCGCAAGTTTCTGAAGCATCCTTTTGATTTCAGCCATGTCGTTGTTGACGTCACGACCCTCCATTCTGAAACCTCCGCCTCTTAGCCCGACTTGAGACGTGGAATCCACTAAGCTCTCGCCAGAGCTCTGATACCAAATGATGC
Organism: Fragaria iinumae; assembly: GCA_009720345.1. Lineage (NCBI taxonomy): Eukaryota > Viridiplantae > Streptophyta > Magnoliopsida > Rosales > Rosaceae > Fragaria > Fragaria iinumae. The sequence continues at coordinate 20,809,841 of CM019123.1, read as the reverse complement.
AGATCATGTATCGAGAACAAGCCTCTAACAATCACTTAACAAACACCAGAAATAAGGAGTAGCAAACTTATAGAAAATGGCAAATCTATGCCGCAAATAGACCTATTATATTCATAAAACATAAACTCTCTAACAACTATTACAATACCCATATTTATATGGTTTACAATACTTGAAGAATAAGTAGGCTAAAGCTAAAAAGGAAAACTAATTAAACGTAAATCCTAATAATTATAAAATAATTTCCTAAAACTATCTCCATAATGAAATATCAAATATTATGAATCTGTAATATAATATTGTCTTATATGCTCTGCATCATATATATATATATATATGATTTTTCTCAGCTACGGACGTCCGCACCGATGGTTTTGGTGCGGATTTTCATTTTTGCACCACTTTTCGATTACCATTGGTGCGGATTTTCATTTTTGCACCACTTTTCGATCGAATTTTCTCATCTCCACCGTCTAGTATCTAGATAATATTGTGTAGATCATCTCTGCAAAATTTCAGCCAATTTGGTAATCGTTAAGGCCCTCAAACTCGAAAAACCAATGGACGGACTGAATTCTGTCAAACATGAACCGTTCATGTTTGTAACAGAAAGACGCCATTTTGAGGGCCTTAACGATTACCAAATTGGCTGAAATTTTGCAGAGATGATCTACACAATATTATCTAGATACTAGACGGTGGAGATGAGGAAATTGGATCAAAAAGTGGTGCAAAAATGAAAATCCGCACCAAAACCATTAGTGCGGACGTTCGCAGCTGAGATGGACACACACAATTGTAACAGTCTTTAAAACAATTTTTTTTTCCACAACTGAAAGAGACAAACACTACGTGTCATTTGGCTCTTGTGGTCACTCGGACATTAAAACATGGTTAACTCTTTTCTTGACCTAAACAATCTCCCAACTATTGATGCGAATTCGAGGTCTCAACGTATCTAACCGGCCGAACCACGTGGAGTATTGCTGATATGTTACGAGTTCAGCATGAGTTTCGATTTCTTGTAATTTAATTGGGAAGATAAACTCATGTTTTGAACCATGTGATGTTTTGCATGAGATTCCTTTATTTCTAAATACCGAAATGATGTTTTTTGGGTTTTCTTAACTATCAATTTATTTCGAAATAGATTTCAAATTTAAATAGTGTCGCTCAAAACATCACATAATCCATAACATAGTTTGAAGTTTCAGCTTCGATGTGCTACTTCGGTGGCATTATTCTTGAGAATTATCGGCTTTAATATGAGTGTTGTCTGGTTGTCAACATGAGGGTTGGGTCTATTTGGCTCATGAATGTTGTTGTTGGCGGCGAATATGTGTTATTGTGTAGCTACTACAACCGGTCTTTCTATTATACCGTAATTTCTTGCCATTATCAATAAAGTTATTGTAGACATATAAAATTTAACGATAATAATAGTCGTTGAATAATCCAAGTAAATACATGGCTTGTGAGTCAACAACATTGGAAAGCCGTCGGAAATAACACATGGCAACGTAGAAATGGTCGGCGGATAACAAAACCTTAAATCCCGATTGAAATCAATTATCAAGTGTCGGTTGATGATCAGATATCAATTAATCGGACATCCCCAAAAAAATAACTGGTGATGGTTCGCCAGCGGTCAGGCGAGCTAGAGAGTAGACTTCGCGAGGCGAACTAGACTTCGCTTCGCGTAGACTTAAACAGTGGCGAGGTGAAATGACTCCTCGCGCATGTCCATGAAGGTGAGGTGAAATGATTTCGCGCACATGTACATGAAGGCGAGGTGAAATGACTCCGCGTGCATGTACATGAAGGCGAGGCTAGATGACTCCGCGTGTGTAGATTGACATAAAGGCAAGGCGAGATGGCCCCACGTTGGGAAATTCGCGAAGTAGCTAGACGACAGAGTTCGCATGCATGCAGGGATGTACGTCCAAGATAAGTCATCCGCGAAATGGGTTTAGAAATCACCGTTCGCTTGGAAATCAAGCCTCCTCGCGGGATACTTTCCATGTCCGCGAGATAGCTCGCCCCTTACTAAAAATCTTTCCCAAAACAGGACATTCAATCCAAAGCGATCTGGGCATATCTAAATCTCAAGATTTGATTGATTTGATTATGTTAAAATCGGCAAGTAAATCAATCAGTCAAGATTCATTGATTCGATTAAGGAAATATTATTATTTCAGAATCCTCATTACTTGCCTTAAGTGGAGGCATGTTAACATTATAAATACCCCCTCTCATTCCAAGAGGAGGAGGGCGAAACCAAGAGGAAGATAAACAGAAGCAGCGAACTAGAGAGAGAGAAAGATCCCTCCGCGAGCTCAGAAGTCTCCCCTAAACCCTTGAAGAATTATCAAGCTCCCCAGATAGCCAGTTATTCACTAAACTCTTGAAGAACTATCAGGCTCCCCAGATAGCCAATTCTTCACTAAACCTAAATTCAAATCTCAAATACTTGTTACGTGATCAACCCCACATAACCCTCAAGAACAAGTGTTTGTCACCCTTGAGTTAAACCTATATCCGGAGATAGAATCAGAGGAGTTCACAAAGATTGTAACCCGCATTCGCATTTGATTAAATTAAATTATTCTTTGTACACGTGTTGTTCTGTTATTTGTTGCAGATATTTTCGTGTTTACAGTTATATCTTCTAAAAAAAATTGAAGTTTGAACTTTTATCTATTGCGACTAATGCTCACTAAATTGGCATGTATCATAGGAATATGCGACTGATAGGACTTCAAAAAGTCATATATATGTTTTTTCTAATGTCATGTTTATCTGAAAAGGATCGAGGTTGGATGATCACCTAAACACACTCCAAAGATTAAAGATGGAGTTTGAGATCTCAGCGCAAATCATTCAAAGAAAAAATGTGTAATACTATATTACTATTGAGAAAAGTTTCTAATTAAGATTCATAGAACTGAAACCGTTTATTACGACTCCTTCCTTGAAGAAATGGTGAAAGTTCTGAATAAGAATTCAGTAGCTGCAAATGTCATGTCTGAGAAAAGGAAGGTGAAAGCAGTTCAATGCATGGCATCCCATGCATGGTTCTAAGCTCTCCGACATATGAATGGATATAACAAGAAGCCAGCGCTAAATATCAATGAATGGAGTAGATATTTACTCATGTTTTCTTCCTTTCTCTTCTCTCGTGTCCCTCCATCTGTCTCAATTGGGATGTTCTTGTGGGTGTAAGTAACCCCCTTATCACCCTCAACGACTTGTTCTCTTCCTCTGATAATCCTGCATGGTCAAGAATACAAGACACGAAACCGATTTAGAAGATGATGAAGTAGTAAAACTACTAATTAACGGGACCGGTTTCATTGCAAATCACTAGAGTCACTTCGTACCATTTCGTTGTTAACAGTCCAGGACCTGGAGCATGAATTCGACTTGTGCTTATCCCTACCTGTTGGAAATAGAACAGAAATGAACGATAAATTACAGCCTTGATACATCGGTAACAACTTGTGTTAAACTAGACTTTATACTTTACATGTTTGCATAACACATTCTATGTCAAAACTAAGATTTGATTAAGACAAAAGTGCAGAACCTGATTGGTTCATGTTATCCATTCCTTCTCCAAGATTCACACTGTAGTGCTTCTTACTATGATGGGATTAGGTATATATAGAAGTTGTGCTGTGCTCTTGCAGGGGAATCAACCAACTGTATAGCAGTTAGATAACTGCTGTTTTGCAGTTATGGCAGTTCCTTCCATCAAGGAAACTGGCTTAAGTTCTTATCCTTTTCAGACAAGGATCATATCTTAACTTGCGCATTATTTGAATTCAAATTCAAATCAAATTGAATAACTAAGTGTTGCTGTATGATTTACACACTTAGATATGTTACTGATACTATACTTTAAACTCCAATAATCTTATTTCATCTATTTAGCTCACTGCATAATGGATATGCATATTAGCTGCATATATCTAGTTCTAATGTAATCTTACAACTTGATCAGTTACTGCTACTAAAATGATGTTTTACCTCTGCCCCAAGTCCAAATCGAGCACCATCACTGAATCTTGTGCTTGCATTGTGAGAAACAACAGCACTGCATTCCAATTGTACAGAAAATCAATGGGGAATTAGCTTATCTTGGTTGATAATGAGTGCAACAGCTTGGTGTAAGAGAGAAAATCATATAAAATGCTTAGCGTATGTTTCTACTTTGGTGGGAACTCTATCTAATTGAGTTCTATATATTACAGAATATTTTCATTGACATAGAGAACAAAGAGCTAGTATGATAAGCCTAATATTGCACATATTAGACAGGTGAAGCATGTTAATTACCTGTCAACTTGACCTAGAAAAGCTTCCACAACTTCTTGGTCCTCTGCAATGATGCAATCAGTATGTGCACTGCCAAAAAACAAAAAAACAAAAAGATTATTGAAACAGCTTTGTTTATAAGTCAAAAACTGCTTGGCACAAGTAGAGGGAGTCAAATGCGAATTTTATCTCATCTTAAAGGAGAAACAAGACCTTCCGTTTTTATTTATATGCTCAATGGCAGCATGCACGTCATCCACAACCTCAACAGTGCAAGCCATGGAACTGTACTCGGTAGATAACGAATCCGCCTGAGGAATATCGAGCAAGGAGCTTGCCCTTGATCCACCATATAAATTAACACCTGCAAATGATACCATATATGAGTTCACTTGTTAGTTAGGATCAAATCCACAGTTCTTAGCAAGAAAAAGTTGAGTGTTACCTTTCTTGCGAAGCTCAACAATAAAATCATTGAAATCAGCTGTATGCGCTAATTCCTTATGGACCAGAAGTGTTTCCTGAGATAGAAATAAGAATTTTCATCAATGTTATACATTCAATTGAAATGCAAGTCAAAGTCTTAAAAAATGCCATGGAAATGTTTTAGGATACAATTGTAGAGTTTACCATGGCATTGCAGGCTGCTGGATAATCTTCTTTTGCATCTAAAACAATTTGCTTTGCCATATCCATTTTAGCAGACCTATCAATGTATACATGGCATACTCCATCTGCATAGCAAACAAGCCATTTTACTAAGCGATTTCTTGAATGAAGTATACAGTGCAGATTATATATAAATTGATGGTACAAAAATGGCAGGGGTTTATCTATTACCAGTATGCCCCAGAACTGGAATTTTGGTCAAATTTTTAATTCGAGAAACCAGCTTGTTGCTGCCTCTTGGGATCACAAGATTAATCAGATTGTCATCAAGCTGCAAAATATCTTTAGACTTTAGTAGCCATTATTATCACAAGATTGGTCATCATAATCGTCTCTACTCACCTTTAGCAGATCTGGAATCTCATATCTTGAAGTCACAAGTCCAACTAGCTTGTGACCAACGCTCTCTGGGATGGCGTCTGTAATGATCTATTTATTTTTTTCATGAAAAATAAAAAGAATCAGTTCATTAATTGGTGATGAAAAACTGACTTGAAATACCAAATTCTCTTTACATCTTATTAAACTAAACAAGATATTTATACCTTGTGCAAAATTGCATTTGATCTCTTAGCCTCCTTCCCACCCTTCAAAAGAAGGCCATTCCCACTTCGGATTGCAAGTGAAGCTATCTGTTCACATCACACAAAAGCAAAACAGAACCCCTAGGCTTGTTATGAACAAATGCAAGTATTCGGCAAATTCCACTTTGTGATTATCTAGTTTTAAATCCAGTATATCCATCGTTCTTTTACCTGTACTAGTGCATCAGGACGAGACTCAAATATAACCAAGAGAACACCCAATGGACATGATATTTTCTCTAAGATGAGGCCATCTGCAAGCTGTCAACAGAATCATTGGAATCTAAGAATCAACATAACAACATATTTTGGTCATATTTGGGTCTTATTTTTCAATTTCATGATCATCAGTATGGTACCTTGGCAAAAGATACAATCTAGAAAGCCAATCACATATGTCACTGGTTGCAACTATCTTTAGTCATAAACGAGCTAACCGGTTGAAGAGTTTCTTTTCTAATACTTTTCCATACTCTAGGGTATTGTTTCAGAATATCAAAAGCAAGAACCTGTACTGTACGTGATCCTTACAGCCCGTGCCTCACCTGAGTTTTTCTTGAAACGCAGCCTATTGGATCTTCCATGTTTGCGAGCAGACGAATATTGTTTGCAAGACGTGTGATCTGCCAAGCATAATAAGGAAAATCAAAAACAAAATTTGGAGCAGACATCATTTTTGAGAAACAAAGACACATAATCTGGCGAGGACGTTATATACAATTGGCTCTAGCTAACATAGCCAAACTTATTTCACTTACCTTCCCAGGGTTTAGTGCTAGCCGAGATATCAAGGATTTTTCATATCCGGCATGTTCTGCTTCACACACATCAGCTTCATTTTCTACATGGATGATATGTGAATTTCCTTCAAGTGCATCAGCTATGTCCAGTAGAATTCTTTTCCTTTCTTCTGAAGTCATGGCCTGTAGAATATAGTAATCAAGTTACCATTTCCTAGGGGGAAATGGCACCTACAGCTGGAGAAGACACCACTTAAGCAAATATATTCAATGTTGTACATGAAGCAAAGAAAGCTACCTGAAGCCGTCTAGAACTTTCCTTGGCTGCAACGGCCATCTCTCTTGCATTTTCAACCAAAGACTCCTCTTTATTTGTATCTCGAGGAAATAGAGTCCCAACGCGTTCTCCTTGAAGGACTCTGGTAACATTATGGCCATCGAATCCACTTGAAAATGGAACAGCAAAGAGAATTAGTACACTATCAAGGTAAGCACATTGGTGAGGTGTGGTGATTCATATTGCACTCCACATGTTTCTTACCCCTCAGTTAACTTTACCAACCATATGAAGGTGACTTTCCTTCTTTTAATGCATTATGTTGTACTCAATTTTTCTAAATGGTTTTTCTAAAATGTTAAAATCAACCAAATCTTGAAGAACACCTGGTGATGACAACAGGGATGCCACCAGAAGCTGCATCAACAGCAGCCTTTACTTTTGCTGCCATTCCCCCTCGTCCCACTCTAGACTTTTCTCCAAAAGTGATTTCACCTTGATGCTTCTCCTTTATGTATGTATGTATAAGCTCCGAATCTGTGTTACTTGGAGGCCCGTTGTACAAACCATCCACATCACTCATAAGTATAAGAAGGTCAGCCTTCAACTCCTTAGCTAGTAGAGCTGCCAAACTATCATTGTCCCAAAATATACCAGAAGAATCCTGCAAATTAAAGGTGGTCATGAATGTGGAATTAGTGCACGCTACCAATTATGGAAACATACATTTCTGAGTTTTTAGAATCGAGCCAAGCTTTGGTGAAGTGTAGGAAACATAATGTGTTACCAGGTAGTCCCAATAATCTTTTGTTATGATGAAATCAGGAGAGTAGACAGAGCTTCATATATAATCAGTTTCTGATTCATGTATAGAAGATTTGTATACCTCATATGGATCTGTTCTGGTACTAACTGCATCATTTTCATTGAATAAAGGTATAGCCTTCAAAGACAGCAAGTGCTCGACAGTCTCCTTCAGCTGCTTTTGGAAATCTTTACCCCTAAAGTCACTTTCAGTGACAAGACACTGAGCTTGTGTCACATCCTACAAGGAAATATAACAAACAAGCAAAATACCAGCCTTTTAGAATACAAAAAATTAGTTTGTCCTAAGAACAACTTAAGAGAACATCAATGCACTCACCTCACTAAACACAGCCCTAAAGAGAGCCATCAGATCAGGCTGTCCAACGGCGGCACATGCCTTCCCGTTCAGTTCCACTGGCTTGTGGAAAGAGCTGCAAGGGTTCGAAAGCTGTCAATCTATGACCATCTCCAATACTCGAAATACACAAATAGATACCTGCTGTTGTGAACTGATATCCTGTCTTTAAGTGCTTGACGACCGAGGGCCACAGCTCCTGATGTCACCATTATCACCTCATAATCTTGAGATCTCAACTCCTTAATCTGCGTTCAGTAAGTTAGATACTTCACAATTTCAGACTCAGAGTAGCTTAATCATGTATCCATAAAAAAAAAAAGGTAGACAATAAGCAGCCTATATATAAATAAATGTGGACAGGTCTGTAATCTACATACCTGCTCACAAAGCACTTGTAATCTTTCAAGCGCAATTCCTCCCTCCTTTTTAGTCACAACTGCAGTTCCTAACTACAACTCAATCCAAGCACAACACCAACATAAGTTTAACATTTCATGTGACAAACAATGATTATCTGCATTATACAACCAAACAAAGAGATGAAACCCTTTCTAGAACTATGACCCGAAATTGGTCATTTTATTTGTAAATGAGAAAATGAATAAACGTGAAGGTCGACCACCTTGATAACTAGGCGCTTGACTACGTTTTTGTCTTTGATGAAAGCTCGATCACTGTCTTGTTCCATGTCTGGTTGATACCCACGGAGGTGGTCGGCGGTGGCAACAGGGAGGAAAGGCTGGTGACAGAATAGGGTTTTGGTATAGTGCAAAAGTAGTTGTTGCTCGGAGGACAATACTCTACTACTAGTAGTAAAGTGAGGGCCATGTTAGATCAAACAAATTACGAGGTAATTTAGCAACTCCTAGTCTCCGGCCTAGCTATACTACCGGCGTGAATATCGGTAGTACTGATTCTAGGAACCTGAATCTACTCGGTCAATATCCTGCCATACTCTTCTAACGTTTGAACTTGAAAGTCTTGAACGAGTCTTATAATAAGGTAAATACTAGTTTAAGTTATTTTGCATAACTTTAATTACTTAATGTTTATCTAATAACTTACTTTCAGTTTCTCCCATTATACCGTATTTGGGTTATAGCAAGGACCTTGTCTAATCAAAACAGAAAAACTAGACCCGAACTAATTGATTGGCAGCACAGATTGAACTTCACTCTCGCTCTTTCATTTTCAGTTTTTAACAGAAGAAATCATAGATCGTTTCATTTACTCACAATCATGTTGATGATATGCAGGCAATTCAACCGTTCTTCTAACAATTTTCATGTATAGCTTGTGCTATATTTATACAATCGTCGTAACAGTTTTTAAAAGAATTTTTTTTTTTTCACACTGGAAGTATTTCTCAATTCATTCTTATCACTAATTTTACCGTTCTCAATGGGTTTATGGTTTGTGTGGCTTTTATATGTTAAACTACGAAAGCATTAAGCTTCAGCCATTAGCGACCCTACCATTTCCTTCTGTTTCCCTCTGCTCAGCAACTAGTTAGAGGGTTGGATGCAAAATTTGTTTCTATATATACATGGTTAAGGATAAAAAATCAAATAAACTTGCACGGTGTTGTATGTCTTGAACAGTTTTCACTTTCAGAGGGTGGATAGACATCATTGGCGATGTTGATTATGTATGTGTTTAGTCACCTTCAGCTTGATCTCTCTTGAAACCTTTTTAGTAAGCAGCAAATGGTTATCTCGAAGAGCTAGAGCTTCTAAAATGGGAACAAAGGTCGTGGACTAGTCGGTAGGAAAAAAAAAAAAACCATTTAGCACCTGCAGGGCTGCAGACCTGCAGTGATGGTTTTGTCATTGCAATCCTGATTAGGAGACCACCAAGCGCAGGTTTTGAACAAAATTTGTCATTTGTCTGCTAAAGAAAGGAATTGAAAAATTACAGTCTAAGTAGACAATATCTTCATGAACTTGTAACTAATGAGTTTGAACTTAATTGCCAAAAAAGAGAGTTTGAACTTCATTTTTAATACATACAAGTGATTTTGATTGAAGCTCAAGCTAAAATTCAAAGGTCATATCCTTGTATATGTATGTATATATACGAGGGTTAAACCCAAGCTAAGGTAAAGTGTACATAACTAAACCGATCAAATATATAAGAAATTTATATAGGCATCAAGGAAGATGATGGCTGGATTATCAGTTTTGTCCACAATAACTGATGTGACCCAAGTGAGTTCTCAGGTCTATACGTATTTAGTGGTTAAACGTACACATATACAGCATTATAGCTAAGTAGCATGTTCTGGCATAAACACTTGCAGGTTCATATCATTGATGCACAGAATTTTGAAGGTGAAGCCATTGCGAAAATTACATTGCCACAACGGGTGCCCTATGGTTTTCATGGAAACTTGTTTCCAATGCCAGCTCGTCTATCTTAGACTTGTTAATGGTGTCTTCCGAGAACCGAACTTTTGTAGTTGCTATAGTCTCTGTAACAATGAAGTTTCAATTACAACGTTGTAGAGCATAGTTAGCATCTTCTTTCTATTGTCAATGAGAAGAAGTTGAAGATGAAAACCAAAACGACCACATTCTATAGTTCAAAACACAACAGCAAACATTACTGACTATTAGCTGGATTTCAACGGTGCGACTTGGGTTGAAACAATGTAAGCGACTTAGACTGCGGGGAATATCAACAGAGAAATGGAATCATTGCAACTACATTAACCATACAAAACAAGAAGAATTCCTACACAAAACCTTGTACTACTCAAAGATTCCAAATTCACTGTTCCAAACTTTTGAAAAGAATAGCACATTATTATTCCTATTTCAGCAAATCTCCATTTTCCAAATTTCACCAGCTTTCTTATAGTATCGAGTGACTTTAACAACACGAGCAAATACGAAAGGGAAAAAGCAGAGGCTGTTTTCAGGTGCTCTTTGGCTTTTCTGCACCATATTTTGATCGGCCTCTTCTTCGGTTTGGAAGTCCAAGCAAATCCTTAACTCCTCTGATACAGTGGAATTTCACACCAGGCAAATCTTTCACTCTGCCCCCTCTTATTAAGACCATAGAATGTTCCTGCAAATTATGACCTTCACCTGGAATGTACGAAAATACATCATTTCGATTGCTCAGCCTTACTTTGGCTACCTTACGCAGAGCTGAATTTGGCTTCTTGGGTGTTCTTGTAAAAACTCGCAGCCTTACAATGACATGTGATTTTCTAAATTATCATAGCACTACCTCCTCCGCAAGGTCAAAATATGTGGCAATCAGTCACAAATGAAAGAAGAAATTTATTCAACACAATCACAGTCTCCCTTTCTCAAGCAGCAATTACTTTTCAAATTCATTCGAAAGAATTACTTCAAGTAAATACAAGATAATCAAAATAATAACGATACATAATAGCAATAAACTTATTCACTAGTTTTGTCTGGATCAAAGCCTCAAAACTACTAAAACTAAACATAATAATATTTTCTCCCGGACTGATCATCCTTTTTTCTGGTGACTTTTCTTTATTCATCTCTTCCTTGTTCAGTTTCCCTGTTGATGGCAAATTAAAACCAGTTAGACTCCAAGTTTGCAATGTCAGAGCCATATATTATCAATTAAAGAGCAATTGCTAAAGGTAAAAGAAACTTACAATCCAACAGTGCAACCAAGTATTTTGTTTTTGCCGCCATTAAGGGTAATGACTTTATTTGAGAGTTGTTGAGCAACAAACGGTTCATCAGCAGAGGTAGGAGCCTGCAATATGAATTTGTGGCAATGAAGCTTATAACTCTCATCATCTCACTCCTCCCAAAGCAAAGCAAACCTTTGCGTTCCAATTTCGAACATTCGTGGTAGGTAGTATATATAACCGCGCTCCCAATCCCCATAAGCCCAGTCTGGGATAACCGGAAGTGCCTCATCAAGGCCCTTAACTGGTTCATCGAGCCATTGACGCCGGCAAATATCGAAAACCCACACACCAGGCTTGTCCCTCTTCCATTCAATGGGATGTCTCGAGCCATACGCTATTAAGTAGGAGTCTCCGGAAAGCACTACTCCATTGGCCCAGTCACCCCAGAAATATCATAACTAAACAAATAATACTGGAAATTAGGGTAGCCTCCGCGGGAATAGGCATAAATCTTGTTCTTAGAAATAGCAAGCGGCTGTGGGGAATGGCTATATTCATCAATGATTTTAGGCAGGTCAGTGTGGATGACACCAAAGCGGAGAGCAGGATCGATAACGTGAGACTGAGGTCCCAAGCCATAGATCAAACCATCTTTGCTGGAAGCAAGATGCTGCTTGCAAAGAAACCGACGGAAGGGCTGGCGGCGCCACTGCGGCCTCCTCTCTTGCATGTTCAAGTACTCGTATTCCCTGACGGGTTCCCCAACAGGTACCGGACAGGTAGTTTTATTCAAATTGATTTTAGTACCACCGATGAGGTATAATTTGGAGTTGAGGACCACAAGGCTGGCTAAAAAACGCTGGTAACCTGACTCGGGAAAATCAAGTTGACGGAAGACTATCTCATCATCATCTTCTTGTTGTTGTTCCTGGCGTTTAACCTCGATTACAAACCATATCGACGATTTGCCCTCGCGAACCCTAATGTATTATCATTCTCCGACTGCAATGGTATCAGATTATCAACCCTAGCTTTTTCTCTTTCTTTCTGCGCGATTTCTCTCTTCGTTTTCCTCTGGATTAGCTATAACCTTTTCATTAGGTTTCCCTTCTCCTTCCACTCGGCCTAAAATGTTGTTACATTTAATTTGATCCTCTACTATCAGGCCACCAAATCTTTAGCCTTCCTTTCTCGGTGGAAGTTACGCACAATTATGCTCACATCTGCTGTATTAAAGTAAATGTAAATTAGATAACAAAATCAAAATAAAACGGCAAACAATATATATTTCAGATTCAATGTTTTTTTTTTTTTTGAGAGATATTTCAGATTCAATGTAATGCATGTAAAGGTTGGAGAATCAGCAGCTCCCATCAGTAGCTTAACACATTGAATGCTTTTGTAGGTACTTACCCGTCGAGATGAGGTAAACTAGAAAATGTGATAAAGAATTGAGAACCAATTGTCAATTCCTCGCCATAGTTTGCCATTGACACTAAGTAGGGTTCATCATGCTTCCCTATGTTTGCATCAGTAACTTTAACAAATGTTTATCCGGATGGAGAAACAATCAAAGGTCCATAATTAATCACAAATCACAAGTCCAGCCATCATTCAAAAGAAAAATTGTATTTGCTAGGACAACACCAAATTTACTCGTAAATAATCATAGCATCAGTGCATCACGTACCAAAGGTAAGGTCGACACCCTACACAAAGTGAAAGAAAGAGAAATCGAAGTGAGCAGTTGTGTAAGTAAATAAAATAAATATATAAAGAAATCACACGATTAGATAAAAATGAACATTTAGAAAGGACACATACTTGGGCTGCAAGTCCTTTATTTATGAGATGTTTATAATGGAGGACTTGTCCTGGACTATTCCGGTATTAAATCCTACAACATTACGATACGTACATCACAATCTTGTCAATGAAGAAATTCTCACAAGTAATCTGACGTTATCACAATGAAATTAAAAACTATCAAAACTACATTAAAGTTCTAGAATATTCACATATGTACCTTAGTTTTATGCTCGTCTAATAAGGAATCCGTACAGAGATAGGTTTACATCCTTGTAATTCTCTATAAATAGAACCCTTATCGATTAATAAGATGATGACAGTTCTCCTATCTATCTTTGCTATTCTCTACTTTACAGTTCATACTTATTTCCATATGGGTCACCTTCCGTTGCAATGGAATACAACATCACAATGCCACTACCCATCCCAAGTAAACCAAAACCCAAAATGGGTCACCTTCCATTTCTTATTTCCATATCTTATCAGGAACCAAACAAAAAATGATAGAACTTTGACTAATTAACCACTGTCGACGCCGATGAGGAGGAGCTTGATCAGATAATTGTAATCGGCGCGAGCCCTCGGTGCTGCAGCCATTGATTGCTATTAGAGTTTACCACGGCATTGCAGGCTGCTGGATAATCTATTTTGTCACCTAGCAAACAAGCCATTTTACTAAGCGATTTCTTGAATGAAGTACACAGTGCAGATTATATATAAAAGTTGATGGTACAAAAATGGCAGGGCTTTATCCATTACCAGTATGCCCCAGAACTGGAATCTTGGTCAAATTATTAATTTGAGAAACCAGCCTGTTGCTGCCTCTTGGGATCACAAGATTAATCAGATTGTCACAAGATTGGTCATCATCATCGTCTCTACTCACCTTTAGCAAATCTTAAATCTCATCTCTTGAAGTCACAAGTCCAACTAGCCTGCGACCAACACTCTCTGAGATGGCGTCTGTAATGATCTATTTTTTTTTTTTCATGAAAACACAAAGAATCAGTTCATTGGTAATGGAACAACGGATTCTCCGTGATGGCCATCGAATCCACTTGAAAATGGAACAGCAAAGAGAATTAGTACACAATCAAGGTAAGCACATTGGTGAGGTTTGGGGATTCATATTGCACTCCAAATGTTTCCTGCCCCTCAATTAACTTTACCAACCATATGAAATTATGTAGTACGGATGCTATAAATTTTTGTATGCTTGATTTTTGTATCAATATACATGCCCAGATATAACTACAGATGATTTGTTTGGTCATTGATTTTCTATGAGGATGTCTGCATAAATATACGTACCAATATGCCTCCTTGTTGAAAAGTGAATAGTCAAGTTATGGAGGCTAAGGCAAAAGCTTTCCACTGTTGTCGTATGCAAGCTTGACAAATCAAACAACAAATAAGACTCGAGGACACTGTACAATTTCAGTATGCAATTTTTCAAAAGGTGATGATCCATCAGTTCATGATACCAAATGGTTCTTCTAGCATATTAGAGTGAGATTCCCAATTTACACTATCCTACTTAGACAAAAAGCATTATCAAAAAGAAGTTCAATGCAATTACATCAGGTTCATAGAGATGAGATGAATGATTAGATACTTCTTTTCACAATGAGCACCGAGATTGATAAATAGACAAAGCAGGCAATATAATGGCTAAAGATAATAGAAAAAAGAAAATATCAATACCTTCATGCCTGGGTTGGACACCTATTTCTGATACCACTCCATATTTGTTTGCAGCCGAAGTAAAGTATAGCTGATTCAAGCTTCTGAATGCTAAATCCAAATCATCACCACATTGGTCCAGTGCTTTCTCCAGAAGCTAGGATATTGATACAATATTAATAGTTCGCAATTTATAATGTTAACTAGATAGATATGACACAGACATGAACCAAGACAGAAGGATATGCATGAATATCTGTGTGAATAGAAGGAAACAAGCACATATACACACAGACACAATGACATCTGATTTTCTAAATTCAAAATGTGGCAATCAGTCACAGAAGAAAGAAAAAGAAATTTATTCAACACAATCACAATCTCCCTTTCTCAAGGAGCAATTACTTCTCAAATTCATTCGAAAGAAATACTTCACGCAAATACTAGATATTCAAAATATTAAAGATACAGAATAGTAATAAACTTATTCGCTGGTTTTGTCTGGATCAAAGGCCTCAAAACTACTAAAAAGAAAAATAATAATATTTTTCTCCCGTACTGATCTTCCTTTTTCCGGTGACTTTTCTTTATACTTCTCTTCCTTGTTCAGTTTCCCTGTTAATGACAACAAGCAGTTAGACTCCAAGTTTGCAATGTCAGAGCCAGATAAACGATGTAAAAGCTTTGAGAAATTTATCAACTAAAGAGCAATTGCTAGAGGTAAAAGAAACTTACAATGCAACAGTGCAGCCGAGTATTTTGTTGTTGCCGCCATTGAGAATTTTGACTTGATTTGAGAGTTTTCGAGCAACAAAAGGTTGATCAGCAGAGGCAGGAGCCTGCAATGTGAATTTGTGGCAATGAAGCTTATAACTCTCATCACCCGATTCCTCCCAAATCAGAGCAAACCTGTCCTTTCCGACTTGGAACAAGCACGGTAAGAAGTACACATAAACGTATCCCACTTCGTCATGGACCCAGTCTGGGATAACCGGAAGCGCCTCATCAAGGCCCTCAACGGGTTCATCCAGCCATTGACGCCGGTTAATATCAAACACCCATAAACCGGGCCTCTCCATATCCCCCTTAATGGGGTGCCTAGAGCCAAAAGCTATTAAGTAGGAGTCTCCGGAAAGCACCACTCCAGTTGCCCATTCACCCCAAAAATGTTTACAGAGGCACTCCCACCTTTTCTCTTCTATATCATAACTAAACAAATAGTGCGGCAAGATACCTGCGCGGCCGTAGGCGTAAATCTTGTTGTTAGAAATAGCAAGAGGCTGTGGGGCGTGAGCATATTCTCCAATCATTCTAGGCAGCGGTTCAGTAGCGACGACATTACGAGGGCGGCGAGAAGGATTCATTATGTAAGACTGAGGTCCAAAGCCATAGATCAAACCATCTTTGGAGGAAGCCAAATGCTGACAGCCAGGGTGATATTTACCAAAGAACTGGCGACGCCAACGCAACGTTCGTTCTTGAAAGTCCAAGAACTCATATTCCCTGGCCGGTTCCGTCTGTAAGAACTGAATTTCCCCTTCCCGTAACGGACGGCAAGGTCTATCACTACTTTTAGAACCACCGATCATGTATATTTTGGAGTTGATGACCAGAAGGCTGCGTGGAAAACGCTGGTATCTTAACTTGGGAAGACCAAGTCGACGAAAGATTATATCATCATCGGATCCAATTTTGGCCTTTTCAGATTCTTCTTCTTGTTGGTGTTGTTGTTGCTGGCGTCCATCCTCGATTACGAACCATAACGACGAATCGCCCTCACGAACCAGAACGTACAAGGGACTGTCCCTCGCATTCTTGACGTCGCTTGCAATCCCTCCGATTCCCATTATTTCTCTTCTGAACTGATACGAACCCTAGATTTCTCTCTTCTGCTAAAATTTCTCTGTTTATGCTGCTATGGGCCTGGCCTATATATAAAGATATCTCAAGGTCCCTCGATCTCTTTCCTGGTTTTCCCTAGGATTAGCTACAACCGACCCTTCTCTTTCCCAAAACCACTCGGCATGAAATTTTGGTCCCGCTTTATCGATCTAAGTAGAGCCTATTTGTTTGGATTAAATTCAGTGCGGTACTCGGAATTTTAGGTCACTCATCAGGTGTGTTCATATTTTTTTTTTCAATCATACCTCTATACTCTGAAAATCTATCAAGCTCGGACAAAATTCAAAATTACACCCAAAAATGACGTTATGATCTGACGTGGAAGAGACAAGAATGACCCACTTATCAGTTTCTAACCCCCCCAAGAGGGTAAATATGTCATTTTGCTTATTTTATTGTTTTTTTCCTTTTTGATTGAAACTAATTTTTTTTACTTTACCATCCTTTTTTTTTCTTTTGTTTTCTTCTCCTCTCATTCCTCTCTCGATCTCTCTCCGCAACTTTCATCTTCCACAACCACCACAACCCGAACCAAACGACGACGTAGAAGAAGTAGACCTCCGCCACAAACAGCCCCAAACTGGGTCCGGGTCCGGGTCCGGCTTAGTCCGACCCGTCCAAGTCCCTCTCCTAGCTCCTGGAGCCTTACTCCAAAAGAGCAGCTCATCTCCCTCATAACCTCCGCCGCCTCCGCCGACTCCTCCCTCCGCAAACGCATCTGCCGCGCTGCCGACGCCAACATCTCCCACCACAAGATCTTCGTCCACGGCCTCGGCTGGGACACCACTCGCGAAGTCTTCGTCTCCGCCTTCGAGCCTTTCGGCGAGGTCGAGGACTCCAATCTCATCACGGAAAAACTCACCGGAAAAGCCAAAGGCTACAGCTTCGTCCTCTTCAAGACCCGCCGCGCCGCTCTCAAAGCCGTAAGGGAGCCCAAGAAAACCATCGGCAACCGCTGCGCCTCCTGCCAGCTCGCCTCCGTCAATCCCGACACCAACACTAACACCAACGCGGCGGCGCCGCCGTCCGAATCATGGTCCGGTAGAAAGATTCATGGAGGGTTAGGGTTTGAAAATAAATTTGGGGAAGATGAGAGTTGCAGAGAGAGATCTAGAGAGACGAAGGAGAGGAGAAGAGAAGAAAACAGAAAGAAAAAAAATAGTATGGCAAAGTAAAAAAAAAAATCAGTTTCAATAAAAAAAATCAGTAAAATGGGTCAAAATGACATCTCTACCCTCCGTGAGGGGGTTAGAAACTGATAAGTGGGTCATGCTTGTCTCTTCCACGTCAGATCATGATGTCACTTTTAGGTGTAATTTTGTATTTTGTCCGAGTTTGATAGATTTTTAGAGTTTAAAGGTACACATGATTGAAAAAAAAAAAGAACAAGGACACACCTGATGAGTGACCTAAAGTTCAAGGTAGCACACTGAATTTAATCATTTTTCTTTTGTTTTGAGGATGATCTAATCAGACTTTGAAAAGTCAAAATCTTTAGCCTTCCTTTCCAGTAATTATTGATTAAGTAATTTAAAGAGCATCTTCATCTTCAGTACACAGCTTGTATCTTCACATATATACATGTGAATACAAACATATAAATTGTTATTAACGGTTAAGATTGCGTCGTGTAAATACATATCGTGCATATAAAAATTTCCAAGTAATTTATTCTTCTTTTCACAAAGTTTTTCAGTGCACCATGATATGAGTGAACTAATAATGACTGATAAATCACAACCATTCATTTAATCCAGTTAATACTTAACACTATGTTAACACCATTCAAAAAAACAAAACAAAATTAACACTATTTTAGTTGAGACTGCAGTAATTTTGTTTTCACTACAGTTTGTTTTTTTTGTCTTCATCAAACGGACTTGCTCGGTCAAACCAAGTTCTGTTAACACATGTGGGACCCATATGAGTGGTTCCAGTACACCAAGGTGCACTGAATCCGCTCCGTCTTTTCACACAGTATTAATGAATTTTCCTACGTTTTTGTACAGTAATTACTCATTAATTGATTAATTTCGGAATTTGTTTCCTTAATTAGCTTGATCCCCTTTACCTAATTAATAACAAACGCTATGATTTTTGTTTGTTTGATTGCTACGTCAATTTGCCTTTAAGAAAATGCAAATATGTATGTAGTGGGAAAATATGCGAATAGATATTTCGTGAGGCAAACATACAAAATACAAATAGACAAGCGATGTTTACTTTTTTAACTTTGTCTAATATTTTCAAGTTTTCAAACATTTTACAAAATCATGGGCAAATTTAGAAGTTTAATTTTTTAGTGAAGCTTTGACACCAAAACTTGGACTTCCCATTATAAGAGTTGAGATATATATATGGATCTTCCGATATTAAAAAATATTATTTGTTTTTTTTTCCTTTCACACAGTGCGTATTAATTTACTTACCTACGTTTATGTAACGTAAATTACACAAAAACATCAAATTGGAAACAATATCTTTTCTTGTTTTGAGAGGAGAAACAATATCTTTTCAAATTCAAATATTCCGAAAATTCTTCTACACACCAAGGTGTAAGTGAACCGAGCAACTAATATGCAATATTTTGATCTGGTTATCCAAGTCACAATATCATACATATATATTAATAATCCGTTAACAAAATTGAAACCCAAAAAAACTAATTCTATATAGTACCGACATAGGAGGTGTGAACGTGAGGTCAAAGAAGATATACTCTTATTGTGAGAGTTTAATTTGATTAGATCAAAAATAAAAATGAAAAGAAGGAATAGATGGTCTCTTGTCTTCATTCTATCTTCGCATACAACGATTTGAGCATTTTCACATTAATGGTGTAAGTACACCTTGGTGTGTAGAATCCGCTCTGGATATCTTAAATTGATTTAAAGAAAAAGAAAAGAAAATTACTTAATTGTTATGAATTATCTCACTGTTAATTGCTATTAGATTTAACGCATGATATTCATGTTATTATTTTAATTATAATTCGGGTGTCATGGATCCGTCCCTGGATTACAAATATCACTTAGGTCCATTTTGAGGGAAAAATGAGTGAAAAAATGAGTCAAGCTACATCAATTAAACAACGATCTTACAAGATCAAACTTAAAGGTCATGAATCATCATCGTTATATCATCCACTGCTCATAGTGTTGTTAAACAGCTACACCTAGTCTAACAACAATTGCCGACCGACACCTGAATCAGACTAACAAAAGACACCAAGAAAAAAACAAGAGAAAAAAACCTATACTACCAGCAAATGTCGAGCACTCGCATTATTGACGAACCAAAAATAACCTACAAAAAAAAAAAAATCAAAAACATGCTGTAACATTACATAATTTAAGAACAAATAACAAAGTCAATTAAAGTGGGGCCTAGAAACCTATATGATGTACCCCTCCACATCTAAGTCAATTAAAGCTCCAAAATAATGCAATGTCGTCGCAACCTACCTCACCCCTACCTCTACTAGGACAACCTCCTCTAGTGCCAAAGCATCTTCCAGCGGAGCCAATTTTGGTTTGTTACGATGTCGACGAGGACGAGCTCTCTTCTTTGGTGTCGTCCCTAATTAAAATTACCGACACATCAATTAGGCTGCGTTTGGTGCGGCTTATAAGCTGCTGTGCTTATAAGCAATGAAGAATATGGTGTTTGGTAAACACAAAATAAGTTACTTCTTGAAGAAGCTGCGACCTTTTAAAGGCAAAAATGAGAAGTTGGGTGTACCCTCCTTTTGGAAAAAAGGAGAAGCCGGATAAGCTAGAAAACACGCTAGGCACTGTAGCTGCGAATTAATGAAAATTTCGAAATGACGTTGGGTGCCCTTGCAAACTCCAACAATTCCAAATCTCAAAACTCCATTGTTGTTCTCTCCCTCGACAACTCTCTCGGTGGGAAGAGATTGTTGTTTCTGGGTTTGATTTTCCCAGTGGTAAGGGGTTTTTTGCTCTCATGTTTTTGTATTTGATATTCATATATCAAATTTTCAGACTTTTTATCCAAAACCCATTTGGCCTCTGCTCAGTTTCGGAGTTCAATTCAAACTTAGCCCAATTTTTGAGAAGTACTCCCAGTTTGTACAAGGTTGGATTTCTGTTTGTCTCATAGTTATGTTTCTATAGTGATGCAGACTTCTTAGTGCTTATCATTTTTGCAGGCTATGATTGGGGAATATTTGGGCCCTCATGAAGAATTCCCGCTTTCTGTGATGCATGCTTATGTAGATTCCATGAAATTTTCGGGAATGAAGTTTGATACTGCAATTCGTGAACTTCTCAAAGGATTCCGACTTCCAGGGGAAGCTCAAAAGATAGATCGCATTATGGAAAAGTTTGCAGAAAGGTACTGGGTTTTTCTGTTTTTTATTGTTGTTGTATGTCGTCTATACTTGTGTGCACAAATCTTCCTTGCATGGTTGTGCACTTGTGCATTTGATTAATGCTTACATAATGCATTATCCTTTATACATCTTTAAATAATTTCCGACTGAATAGGCATCTAGCTTGTATTGTGATGTATGCCCTTTTTATTGCTGGACAGTAACATGTTGCATATGCAGATACTGCATATGTTCTTGCATATGCAGTTATTTTGTTGAATACTGATGCGCATAATCCAATGGTATGGCCTAAGATGTCCAAGTCAGATTTAATAGTTGGGTCATCATATAGATCTATCTGCCTTTCTCTTCTGTTGACCTACATGGAAAGATTCTGTATTCACTGATTTAATCTGTGTAGCAATGTTCATGATAATGCTCATTTCAGCTTTTGGTTTGCTTCTCAGATTTACATTCTTGCATGCTCCAAAGGAAATGCGTAGTAAAAATGTGGAAGCATTGCGGACTCTACTAGCTCTTTGTGACTCAGAGACTGGGTCCCTTCAAGACACTTGGAATGCAGTTTTGGAATGTGTTTCGCGACTTGAATTCATTAGTTCAACACCCGCTATTGCTGCAACAGTCATGCAGGGATCAAACCAGATATCAAAAGATGCTGTTCTTCAATCTCTAAGATAGTGTTCAGCTTCCCAGCGATTCTGTAGTGGAGTTCTTCACTGCACTCTGTGGTGTATCATCTGAAGAACTAAAACAAAGTCCAGCTCGGGTTTTTAGCTTGCAGAAACTTGTTGAGATCAGCTACTACAACATGGCTCGTATACGCATGGTATGTTATGTTACTGGAACCTCTTATCTTGCTGGTAAAAATGTCGAACATCATTATTCTGCTGTCATTTGCAGATGATAAAATCTAAAGTAGGGAGCATCAAGTCTGGTTGGCATAGTGTTTTCATGATTTTTACAGCTTCTGCAGATGATGAATTGGAATCTATTGTTGAGAGTGCATTTGAAAATGTCGAACAATGAATTGGAATCTATTGTTGAGAGTGCATTTGCTATCAATGTAACTACTGTAAATGTTTATGTTTTAAGATACTTTTGTGCTTGCGTGCTTCTTGATGCCAAATTATAGTAGAAGAAGTCAATTTTAGTTTCATGACCAAATTGGTCATTTTACAAACTGGAAGCACTTTTAGTTTCTAATTTACCAAACACCTTCCCACTCCTTTTTGCACTCACAGCACTTATTAGAAGTCAGTTTACCAAACACTCAGCCACTTCGCTTTTCAGCCACTTATTCTCAAGAATAAGTAAAAGCCAGCTTTTCTGATAAGCACAGCTGCACCAAACGCAGCCTTAACGCACCGAGTTTGAAATTTGGAGGCACACCGGTTGCAGGTTGCTTTCCAGTCTCACATCGCCGCCATTTATGCACATCATCAAGCTCAAGCCCAGGTGCATCCAGCCCACCATTTGCAGGCCCAAAAGAGGGTTGCCCAGCTCCAGTTTCAGTTAAGCTCAACCCAAAAGACTCTAGGCCCAGTTCACTTAGGTCCATTTGGTATTGAGTTTTAGGGCATAAAATTTTGAATAGATTTTTTATTTGGTAAAATTTTATAAGACATTTATGTAAACACTTTTGGGTTAAATAACTATGATTTTAGAAAACAGCTCAAGGGTTACTTTTTTTTTTAAAACTGAGTTTCTTTAAAATTGCGTTTTTCACAGCAACATCAAACTAAACCTTAGACTTTATAATGACATCCTTATTTCGAAGAGATTTCTAGATCAGAAATCAAAATGTTTGCGTTGAAATTCTCTCATCGTATCACAATTAATCGATTTTTTGGATAATCAAGATACTACAAATAAGATTATGGACCCTCAAACAATCTTCTTCCCTCTATCTCACAACATATAAAGATGGGATCAAAGCATGAAATGGAGCACCTGAAATCATGAAGTATGAATACGTTAAATTATTATTTTTCTGGGTTCTAAGCATGAAGTATGAATGATGCATCATAATGAAAGATTAGAGTACTTAAAGACTTCTGACATTTCTCATGATTGTCATGTCATGCTGCCCAACCTCAACATTACGATGAGACCATTTGAATGCGAAACAATAACAATCTGAAATTCCAGTGCAAAAATCTCGCGTCTAACAGAGACTAAAAGAATAAATTTCTTTGAGAGTGAAAAGAAATAACATGCAATATTCATAATTAAAGACATCCTGCTTATAATTATTTTTCTTGAAAGTAATCGTCCTTACTTCAAAACTTCTTATATTTGACGGTTTTATTAAAAGGCTTGCGGCAACCACATCAGGCCTTTATTATTAAAGAAAAAAACAAAAAAAAAGAAGAAGATAAAACTCATAGTAGTCATGCAATTACGTAAGCGACTGGTATTATAAATTTGTTTCTCTAAATTTGTTATGTATACCTCCATTATTTTTGTAGAAAGTCAAATAAAAGCCAATTCATATGGAAAAACAACAAAAGACATAAATAAACCAAAAGAGAGTGATGCAGAAATACAGTGAACACAGATCGTGGAGATGTTTGAGGGTATCTTGGTATGAGTAAGGAGGTATACTTAGGTTTTTAAATATGTTAAAAAGTAAAATGGAGGTGTACTAATGGGATATAATAAATTTGGAGATGCAACTAGAATCTCTCGCGATTGATTTCCGATTTTCATCCTTGTTTATACCACTTAGCGGTTATGTACTGGGCTATTATATTGGATATATTGTTGAACTGGGCCTTATTTTCTTCATCCTAACAATGCCGACGAGGCACTAGCTCAATCATATTTTAGCACCTCAAGTTTTGGGCACCAGCGACATCCGTAGTGGCTTTGTACGTAATTGCATGAGGGATGTCATTCTAAACAAAGTAAACCTAATGAGAAAATTCTAGTATACCATATGGTATAACATGTCTCACATAATGTGTGACTATCATTGATTGAAAAAGTAATTAAATGACCATGTAATGACCATTTACCCCTTTAAAAGCTCTCATGTGTCATACAATTAGATACATTTACAATAGACATGTCATACCATTAGACACATTTACAATAGACATGTCATACCATATGGTATGATAGACAAACCCAACCTAATGAGATCATCTTTTCCTTTCAAATATAAGATCATCTTTCAAATATAACTATATAATGCAACTGTATTCCAAACGAGAACGGCCGATAGAAATATAACGGCCGCTAAGAAAGAGAATGTAGGAGGTTATGCACTGTCATTCCCGGCCAGCAGCATCTGTCTCTTGCACAATTTCTCCACAATCTACAATGACTACGGGTACTTTTGGTTTTCCTAAAGTAGTTTTAACGCCCTCCATTTCATGGAGTACCTTGAATCCTTCCACAACCTTGCCAAAAACAACGTGTTTCCTGACAAAAAAAATCAATTAATATTAAAACACTTGTGTCTATAACAGTAACTTATAACATTGAATGCTTTTGTTGGTAGTTACCCGTCGAGATGAGGTAAACCGGAAAATGTGATAAAGAATTGAGATCCTACTGTCAATTGCTTGCCATGGTTTGCCATTGACAGTAAGTAGGGTTCATCATGCTTCCCTATGTTTGCATCAGTAACTTTAACAAATCTATCTCCTGTCAAGCAATCGAAGGTCCCTAATTAATCACAACTCATCACAAGTCCAGCCATCACTTTGAAGTTATTAACACACAAAAAAAAGTTGTATTTGCCAAAAAGAAAAAACAACTAATTAATCTACTCTCACGTACGTACCAAAGGTACCGGTAAGGTCGCCACCCTATACAAAGTGAAAGAAAGAGAGAAGTGAGAAATTATGTACGTAAAATATATAGAAAATATGCCGATCATACGATCAGATACAAAAGAAACATTTAAAATGGGACACGTACTTGGGCTGCAAGTCCTTTATCTATGAGATGAAATTTTGATCCTTTATAATGGAGGACTTGTCCTGGACTTCCGGTATTAAATCCTATACAGCATTACACTATACGTACATCACAATCTTGTTAATGAAGAAATTCTCACAAGTAATCTGACCAAAAAATGTTATCACAATGAAATAAAAACTTTCAAAATTACCTTTACAGAGATTCCTAAAATTTTTAGCTGTGTTCGGCACCCGATCATCAAATAGCTGCCCATGCATTTAAGAGAAATCAGCGTTTGTAATCGAAAAAAGTAATTCAAACACCCTAAACTGTACAATACCTCGATTATAATTCGTCCCTGGTTGGTTCCATCAATTTCTATCTCCAAATAGACTCGAGGTTTTATCTATAAGAAAATCACAGTAACAAACAATCAAAACCCAAAATTTAATACTAGTTACCACAAAAAATATACACAATAATAAAGAAAAACAAGAGTAAATAGTAAATACTCAGTCGATCACTTATTACCTTGTCAATTTTCTTTTTCATGTACCTTTTCTGCTTCACATCCTCATTTGAGGTGCTGTCTGGCTTATTCTCAAAGAAAGAGGTGCTGTCTGCTGGCTTGGTTGTGATGGCGATTTTCTTGTTCTTCTTGGCTATGGTGACCAAAACGACAAACACCCCAGCCAGCGCTATGCAAAGTGTCCAACCCTATAATAGTACAATCCGTTATGAAGACCAATGGTATATTTCTGTTTTCTTCTTTCCGTAAGTGCATGCAGTAAAAACTTAAAGAAATTAAAAGTATAGCGTGCATGAATAATGATAGGAATTCATAGAATATAGTGTAAATACATACCATCATCGAAACTGAGGTGAGGACCATCATTGCCAATCAACAAAAGGATGAAACACTCTTACTGTGTAGATGTTGAACCTATCAATTCATTACGAACATGTGAAGACCATATATGTTATTCTGGGTTCAAGAAACCTTTTGCAGTTGAAATATAAATATATTAAGAATTACCGCGCATGCATATTATCAACATAAACATCCTGGATGATGCAATTTGGGGTAATGCATGTAACTATATGTAAGTACGTTTTTCAAGCATATTCATGATCACTTGTGTATCAAGTAATCGAGCAACATATATATGTCTTCAAATTCCTAGCCTACGCGTACGTTTTTTCTACAGCTATAGCTAAGGCAATCAGCATAACATCTCAGATTCGGGAATCATAAGACTACTCGATCAAATAAATTAATTATACATCTAACATCAGACAATATGTCACTTAGTGTTCAATGGTTCGTATTATGACAGTGATTAATCCTTGCCTATAAGCACTACTACGTGCGTACGTTGACGATGGTATCGACTATCGAGAAACATATACTAGCTACCCACATACCTGAACGTTTATGATTTCCTAGCTAGCACGAAGAGCTTCCAATTAATTGATGTGGCTTGTGCTTATACAGTATATATAGAGAACAGAGAGCTATCCCAACTTACATGGCATCATGATTCATGAAGCAATTAACTTTCTTAGCTAAGAAAGGAAAAATTTTCCGTATCTTGTTCGTTCTATTTTCAAGAAGGAAAAGAACTTGCTCAATTTGTTCTTGTCTAACTTGATAAGGATTAGGACTAGCTAGATGAGAACGGTGAAGATTTTAGGTTCAAATCTAGCAAGATTTTTCCTTTTTCTTTTTGGAAAACAAAAAACAAAACAAAAAATCTAGAAAGAATTTAGGCCTTTGCAAAAGTACACAAGAAGATGACGAGTAAAACCCAATACAATTAGGCCTAAAGCTTCCCGGAATGACTATAACTTCCAGATTTGTCAACATGACCCTAGAATTTTTTTGGGAAGTAATTGGATGACTCTATAGATTTCAATTTAATTTCCTTCAGATTTGAGGTATATCATCCTCCGAATTTAAGATATATTTTTCCCTTTCATGTTCGCCTTGAGTTCTACATATATATTAACACCGGCTACGGTTGCGGAACAAGTCTATCTCCTTTTTCTTGCTATAATGGATGCAGCTGATATAAAAAATCGGTTGAGTCATGAAGATTTTGTTTGTCTTCATGTACTCGAAACCTGTTTTCAAATTAAAATTCTTGATATTGAGAATTCAGTCTGCTACCATTGTTTTGAGACACTTCCGGAACACATTTCATATGGGGTGATAAGGAAGTTTTCAAGTCTAGAGCAAGCCAGCCAACACTACGAGAGTTTGCTGAAGGACCCTGACCCTATATATGTTATGAAACCAGATGGACCGTTATATCGGAAACACGAGGAGGACGACCTGTACATGGTCAGGTACTCTCGTGTTTTCGAAACATACGAGCACTGGCATGCTAACTTCACAAACAAGAATAGGTCAGACGCGGATCTATACAGGAGTTTTAGCGAAGTTGGACCAGCATTGGCGTCCCGATATCAGAAAACGGGTTCTGTCGGTAATATACTGAAGGATGTAGTATTCACCGAGGATGGACAAGTCTTCTTTTGGAACTGGGCTCCAGGAACTAAGAAGTTCAAGAAAGAAATCAGACAGCTTAGAACCTTTGTGGAAGAAATAAAGAAGCGGGCGACGGATCCCGATCGTCTTGATGAGTTCGTGAACTTCCTTACATCACATGTTCTGACTAATAAGGAACCCCGTAAAGAGTTAAGTATATGGTTATTCCATTACCCTGTATTCATGACCGAACAAGGGGGCGTGAGGTTTCTTGAAGCCTTGAATAAGGTTACGTGTGATACCAGAACCGGAGTAAAACACAATGCTGAATTCAGAGATACACTGCAAGCTTTTGATAACCAGTGGAAGACTGCTGTGACTACGAGTTCCGATGACGCTTTGAAGGCTGTTTTGAATTACCGTGGAGCTAAGTACGACGACGGTGGCTATGATCTACCAAGATTTGCATTTAACTGTGTAAAGCATTACTCACAGAATGCAGTAAAGGAGAATGCAAAAAGCAAGGGACCAACACAGGTGCCGGTACGGTATATATATGTTTCCATGCACTTTGTGAATTTATTTGTTTTTGCATTAATTCAGAAATAATAAATCACTAATTTGATATGTCCGCTAATCTTTTTTCTCTTTCATTGAATGAACAGATCAAAGAACTGTCACAAACTGAAGTTGTCGAGATGTTGAACAGTACGACATATTTCAAAAATTTCCTGGAAATTTCTTTTCAAGCACTATACCGGTGTATGGAAGTTATTGATGACCCTACAGCTCCTCCTCCGTTATATAATTCAGAGCAGATTATGAATATGTTTACAGGAGGGAAACTTTTATGAGGACGAAGCGAAAAGAAGAGATCAACAGAGAAACCCTAAACTTGTTGCAAAGTCGTTCCTTTCCGAGCTTGCCATAGTTACAGTTTTATTTTTATTTGTTTGTTTTTGAATTTTTATTTTGAGAAAATCTGTAGTCCTGTACTGTTGCTCTTTCGTCTTTTTTAAGAAGTCAGTAATTTCTTTACACTAGCCTTTATCCGTGCATATTTCATATTTGCACGGTGCATATCTGCACGGAATCATAATCACGATCAACTAAAGATAAATGTGAGCAGTTAATTAAGTTTACCGTATTATACAGTTATTCGTCCTACTAATCGGTAGTTTTTATAATTATTATTTTTATTTAATTTGTTTTGATTTTTATTTTACTTTTACTATAACAACTCTTGGTTTTTATTTGTGTTAGTTGATTCATTAAAGGTAATTATGGAAGTTCACAATTTGGTGAAACTTTTAAGGGCTGACTTTATAGTAGTAGAGATAGAGATATATGTTTTGCATTGTTTATTTATTTATTTATTTTTCTTATTTATTCTTTATATATGTAATATTTATGGTCTTATATTTTGGTCTAGAAAAGAAGAGTAGAAGTTTCAATTTTTGGCTATCCTAACTTTTAAATTTTAAACCAGATCACCTCGATGGCTCGATCTTAAGATTTTTTTTTTTTTTTTTTCAAAAAGAAAAAAAGAAAACCATTAATGACAAAAGCAGTTCGTTCATAGAGATGAGATGAATCACATGATGAGTAGATATTTCTTTTAAGGGTAAAATATTGTATAGTCCTTGTGGTTTGAAGTCAACATCTGTTTAGTTCTTATAATTTTATTTTAATCTGAATAGTCCTTAAATTCACGATTTGTCATCCAAATAGTCCTTATGGTTTTATTTTAATATGAATAGTCTTTAAAGTCATGATTTTTCATCCAAATAGTTCTTATGGCCTTTAACTGAGAAAATTGTCGGAATGACTATTTGGATGAAAAATCATGACTTTAAGGATTATTCAGATTAAAATATAACCATAAGGACTATTTGGATGAAAAATTGTGACTTTAAGGACTATTCAGATTAAAATAAAACCACAAGGACTAAACAGATGTCGACTTCAAACCACAAAGACTAAACAAATTTCAATTCTTTTTTTAATGAGCACCAAGAGATTGATATAATGACGAAAGATATGAAACAGACATGAACCAAAACGGAAGGATATGAGAATCTGTGTGAATAGAAGGAAAGAAGCACATATATATACACACACAGACAATAGTACATATGGTTTTTTGAGGGGGGTTATTGTCATCTCACCAAATACTTTGTTCACCCCACATTTCAATCTTAAACTAAATATTTCAATACTAACTTTAAATTTTTGTGAAAATATAATATTAAACTAAAATCTATAAAATTCAAACAACAACAATTCTCTACGTCTTCACATCGGAAAAAAAAAAAACAATTCTCTATATCTTTCAAATTAGATTTGAGAATCATTTCAATCTTCAACAGAGTGGTTATACAATGTGGTGAGATTGTTCGTTCTTATTTTTATTTTATTTATGACTTCAAATGTAGTCTTTCAAATATATATATATATATATATTCATAATCGTAAAGAAGGAACTCAAGAAAGAGATCGAGGAGAACATATATAAGATGTGGTTTGAGAAGAATTGAGGTCTTAGGGATAACAATGGGTAAGGTAGGGTAGGGTAAGAGAATCAAAATACCATACTCATACCCTTTTACATTTCCCATCCTCATCCCCGTAATTATATAATAGGGATTCCCCGTATCCGTACCCGTACCCTTTGGGGATTACATTTCCATACCCGCCCCAATCCCCGTTAACAATTATGTATTAAATTATATATTTAAAAAAAATATATATAGAAGTATGAAATTAAAATAAAATACCAAAATAAATAAGTTTCATGCTCCAATCCAATAAAAATAAATACAAGTTTTTTAAGAGAAACATAATAAATATCTATTTATAAATTATATATAAAAATATTTCCATCCTTAATGGGTGGGGATGTGGACAAATATCAAAATACTATATCCGCCCCGTACCCGATTTAAGAATCCGAATACTGGAGATCCTCATCCCCGTTACTCGTTTATCCTTATATATTTTCCCCGTTAGGGTCAAATACATGTGGGTACCCTACCCGCTGGGGATTATTGCCATCCCTATGAGGTCTACATCAAATATATTGATGAGATATTTGTATATATTTTTATATTTGATCAGATTGAGAAAAATATAAGAAAGAAAATAAAATTAAAACTAGATTTTTTTTCAAAATTTTAATGACATAATTGGAACGTTAAAGGTAAAAAATAAAGCGTGGGGTGAACTGAACATTTAATGGGATGGAAATAGCCGCATCCTTTCTGAATTATCATAGCATTGTACGTACCTCCTCCAACACAATCACATAAGAAAGAAAAATAAATTTATTCTACACAATCACAATCTCCCTTTCTCAAACAGCAATTACTTCTCAAATTCATTTGAAAGAACCACTGCACGCAAATATAAGATAATCAAAATATTATTATTATTAAAATACAATAAAAATAAACTTATTCACTGGTTTTGTCTGGATCAAAGCCTCATAACTACTAAAAAGTAACATAATAATATTTTTCTCCCGAACTGATCTTCCTTTTTCCGGTGACTTTTCTTTATTCTTCTTTTCCTTGTTCAGTTTCCCTGTTAATGACAAAAAACAGTTAGACTTTCAGCTTGCAATGTCAGAGCCAGATGTACGATGTAAAAGCATGCCTACAGTTTCCGAAGCTAATCAAAGCTATGAAAAAATATCAACTAAAGAGCAATTTTTAGAGGTAAAAGAAACTTACCATGCATCCAACCGTGCAACCAAGTATTTTGTTGTTGCCACCATTAAGGGTAATGATTTTATTCGAGAGTTGTTGAGCAACAAATTGTTGATCGGTAGAGGTAGGAGCCTGCAATGTGAATTTGTGGCAATGAAGCTTATAAATCTCATCATCTGATTCCTCATCTGATTCCTCCCAAATCAGAGCAAACCTGTGCTTTCCAATTTGGAACAAGCACGGTAAGTAGTACACGTAAACGTATCCCACCTCCTCATAGACCCAATCTGGGATAACCGGAAGCGCCTCATCAAGGCCCTCAACTGGTTCATCCAACCATTGACGCCGGCGAATATCAAAAACCCATACACCAGGCCTGTCCTTCTTCCATTCAATGGGATGTCTTGAGCCATACGCTATTAAGTAGGAGTCTCCGGAAAGCACTACTCCAGTGGCCCAGTCACCCCAGAAATTTTTAAAGATGCACTCCCACGTTTTCTCTTTCATATCATAACTAAACAAATAATGCTGGAGATTAGGGTAGACACCTCCGCGGGAATAGGCATAAATCTTGTTCTTAGAAATAGCTAGCGGCTGTGGGGAATGACCATATTCTCCAGGGATTTTAGGCAGGTCAGAGTGAATGACACCAAAGCGGAGAGCAGGATCGATAACGTAAGGGTGAGGTCCCAAGCCATAGATCAAACCGTCTTTGCAGGAAGCAAGGTGCTGAGTGTAAAGAAACCGACGAAAGGGCTGGCGGCGCCACCGCAGCCTCCTTTCTTGCAAGTTCAAGTACTCGTATTCCCTGACGGGTTCCCCAACAGGTACCGGACAGGTAGTTTTATTCAAATTGATTTTAGTACCACCGATGAGGTATAATTTGGAGTTGAGGACCACAAGGCTGGCTAAAAAACGCTGGTAACCTAACTCGGGAAAATCAAGTTGACGGAAGACTATCTCATCATCATCTTCTTGTTGTTGTTCCTGGCGTTTAACCTCGATTACAAACCATATCGACGATTTGCCCTCGCCAACCCAAATGTATAAGGGCCTGTCCTTCGTTTTGGTTACCATTCTCCGACTGCAGTGATATCAGATCATCAACCCTAGATTTTTTTTTTTTTTTTTCTGCTGCTATTCCCTTTCGCCTATATGAACAAGCATATATACCAGCTCTCTCGATCTCTTTCCTTGTTTTCTTCTGGATTAGCTAGAACCCTTTCATTAGGTTACCTTTTTCCTGCCACTCGGCCTAAAATCTTGCTACAATTAATTTGATCCTTTACTACTATTAGGCCTCAAAATGTTTAGCCTTCCTTTCTCTGTGGAAGTTACGCACAATTAAGCTCACAGAAAATCTGTATTGATTAGTTTACTTTCAATCTGTATTGATTCTCAATTGTCTTTAGAAGTTTATACGTAGCTTTTCCAATATAAAGTTTAAACCAATTAAGAACAAAAGTAACAATGCCAATGTTTGAGAATGTGAGAAATGGAATTCAATCAATTTATAAACCTTTTGCATAGTGATTTACAGTACATGTCAAACTTTTTGACTTGTCCAGACTGACTGTGTTTTACTTCTTTCAATAGTAACACTCATGAGTCATGACATAAAATGTTCCTCATTTCAATTTTGCCTCTATAATATGACACCTGAACTGGACTTCCACTCGCCCCGCTGCGAGTTTGCATCTAGAAGAGGGAAAAAGTTCGTTGCAACGCGCTCACTGCTCACCTTTAATCTGCAATCAATGAACAAAGAAATAGCTGCAATTGTCTCCTGATCAAGGCAGCGGGAGGAGCACCGATGCTCAAACTTAATGGAAGAAATGATAGGTTTGGTGGTGAGTTTGTGACAGAGGGGCAGACGGCGCAGCAAGTTAGCAACTACAATAGATGCTCAAACTCACAACGTTAGTCACAACCTGTGCTCAGAAAACTGCTAAAAAATGTTCTATTGACAATTGCTTCAGATGGAGGCAGGAGCATATCTGACAATGAGGAAAAGTATTCAGTAGAGGGGCTTTGATCGGCTCATCATGGTACTATTATTGTTTTTTGCTTGATGCATATTCTGTCCACTCTAGTGGGATAGCTCATATATGTTGGCATATTGGCTATTCCTATTCAACACAAGGACTCCTATGAAGGAAGGAAAAGAGGAAAGAAGATTTCATATCAGGAAAAATCATAAAGTCTAGATCAAAGACATAATCAAAGGTATCATGTCACAAGATAAGATAATGAGATTTTAACATCTCATATATGGTAAGTAGATTTGGCTTTCAAGTTGATAAGTTTTTGAATGATGAAATTTTGGAAAAAGTCTTATTTCTAAAGACTTCCATATCAGGAACATTAATTGGTAATATGTAGGATATCTTATTTCCATATTAGTAATGTCCATATCAGTACCTGCATAAACATGTCTGATTCTATATGCATAATCATTGTTCTCAGGTGATTAAGAAAATGATTTATGTTTTATCTAATGGCTATGTTATAGCATGAAAATGGTATATGCGTTTCGGAAAGTGCAAAGTGTTGGTGGACTGATTGCATATTTTCATAAACGAAATTTGATCTTGTCATTGAAAGACATCAGTTAAGGGGGAGTGTTAGTAATCTCTATAAATTGCTTCTGCTGTGTTTAGAAAGACAAACTTTTTGGTATGATTGAGAAAAGACTGTGTTAAGCATTGTCTCTGAGTTGATTGTGTGTTCATGCTCATCTTACAAAATGCTTGAGTGTATTTGAGATAGAATGAGTTTCTCTTTTCTTACTTGCATACAGGTTGCATTTGAGTTTTTAGAACTAAAGCTTACTGAGAAGCCGAGTCTAGAAGAAGCTGAGAAACTGGTTGTGTTAAAGAACCAAGCTGTTCATTAGAGTATCATCTTGATGTGCGATAAATTCTTAGAGAAGAACTAAGAATGTTTGAGTCTTAGTTGCTGCTGCATAAAGACTAATTGTGTGCGAATTAGTTGCAGTATGCATTAGTTGTGTGAGAACTAGTATAGCTGAGTGAGTGAGATCTCAGAATTTCAATTCAGTTTATCTTGATAGAGCTACTTGAATTAAGTTACTTGTGTGAGAAGTAAGAAGAGAGGACATTGTATGAGTTGTGTAATTGTGTGAGAATTACCACTTGTAATCTTTTGAAGATTAAAGGAATAATCTTGCTTGGTGTTTTTTCCCTCATTTAGGTTTTGCACCAAGTCATTGAAATTACTTGTTCTATCTGTGTTATATCTGTGTTTGATCTAATTCTATACTAGTAATATATTAGCAATCCAAAGTGCAAATCGGATTCATACCAAGCACTAGTATTTATCTTAAAAAGGGCGGCAAGAGCGATCTGAAACTGTAACAAAGGATGAGGATGGGGGCCGGTCTATTAATAAAAGGGAGGAATATGGATTTGATTTCCATTGGGTGTGTTAATAACACAAAATGGTATGTTAATAACACTAGTCTATATATATAATGAAATTCCACGATTAGTAGTTTATCACTGAAAAATTTCTCCTTCACTGTGATCAATAATACTAAGTTTGCTTGGCTGCCCCGGAAGCATTTTGTGTTTTGATTAATTGCAATTGCATTCTAGTTGGACTTGATACATGTTAATTTGCTCTTTCTTGTTGTATAAGTTATCACTATTAATTGGATTATTAAGAGGCATTCACTGTGATAGGAGAAATTTTTCAGTGCTACAGTAGCACCACATGTGTATTTTACTGATCTCAAGATAGAGCAAACATGATCAAAACCTTTCACATGCCTTGGGGACATGATCAGTATTGTATATATAAGAATCTATGCAAGCAAAACCTTGTTTGGTTTCGGATAGATACAGACAGGGCTTTAATCAGTTTACTCAATTGGTTGAGGCTGCAGCGCTTTTTGCACAAGCTCAGCCTGTTCCTTGAGATGAACTTCATAGAAACCAGTTGTTGTGGCAGCAGATGGAGGACGACCGACATATTTGATACCATCAGCAGTTCCTCTGCTCACTGACTTCATGGCAGTGCATAGTCGAGGTGGAATGTGGTTGTACGCACTACGCACCCATGCTCATCGGTTCTTCCTGGCACCAACTATCTCAGCATGAAGGAATCAAACAACGAGATGTGTTCAACTCGATCACAATAACAATTCCAAGAACACAAAATATTAACAACTTAAGCAAAGCATAGACTTGTAATTTTTGTTCACACAAACATATTTTGACAAACAAAATTTTAGTAAAAGTATAATTTTAGTTTAGAAGACATAGCAAATTTCATACTAAAACTCCTTGCACATGTTGCAGGTGGATTTCAGAAGTATGCTGCCACACAGCTAATAGTGATTCTGATGTGAGCAATGTAATGCAATAAAGAAAATCAAAAATTCAAATATACCAAATCAACAAGGGAAATGGATAATTCTGTTTTTTCAATTAATTTAGGAAATGGCTAGTATCTTGACAAAGGGGAAGGAGAAAGGCCCCCGTGTTTCACAATGCATAATCATATCAAAGTACTTGCTAGGATATCGCTTCAGCCCTCGCTGAATTAGGTTATACGGCAAGGGGCAAAGCTGTTCCACTCTACATATTGTCTTTGCTATTCATTAAGCTCATAGACCATAGTCAATCTGCAAGCACAGAAAATGAGAATACAGAACACCCCACAAGATATAATAAACTCTTTCTTCCTAGGTTAAGGTAGAATCTATTTCTAGTTGTCAGCACAGTATGTATGATCTATTCCTGTCAGGTTCCATTCTATTCATTTTCCAGGGTCTGCTTAACAAAAGCATACCGATAGTTCTTGTTTTTGCCAAACAACGCTTATTGATGACTTTACTGGAAAAAACTAATGCACCTAGAAGTCAATATGGTACACAACAGAAGCCAACATGATGCATACAACTGAAAATATGGTACACAATACAATACCTTTCAGGAGAAAAGAACAAGCCGTCTAATACCCTCCTCCAGATCAGAGTGATCATTCTGGTCCTTTATAAGGCGCTTAAATCTGGTCCCCTGCTTATAAAAACCTGGGTGGCCTTCAACATCATCAAACTCAGATCAATTTGATTTGCGGTCTTGGTGTTGAAGCAAGTTTTTAGGAGCCATCACAAGAAGAAGGTAAAAGACTGCTAAATCCAAATCATCACCACAGTGGTCCAGTGCTTTCTCCAGCAGCTAGGAAATTGATACAACACATAATAGTTCAATTTATAATGTTAACTAGATAGCTATGAGACATGAACTAAAACTGAAGGATATCAGAATCTGTGTGAATAGAAGGAAAGAACCACATATACGCACAGACAAAATGACATGTGATTTTCTAAAATATCGTAGCACTAACTCCTCCTCAGGGTCAAAAACTCAAAATATGTGGCAATTAGTCACACAAGAACAAAAAAGAAATTTATTTAACACAATCACAGTCTCCCTTTCTCAAGCAGCAATTACTTCTCAAATTAATTCATTCGAAAGAATTACTTCAACGCATATACTAGATAATCAAAATATTAACGATACAGAATAGTAATAAACTTATAATTATTCACTGGTTTTGGCTGGATCAAAGGCCTCAAAACTACTAAAAAGAAACACAATAATAATTTTCTCTCGACCTGATCTTCCTTTTTCTGGTGACTTTTCTTTATTCTTCTCTTCCTTGTTCAGTTTCCCTGTTAATGACTAAAAGCAGTTAGACTCTAAGTTTGCAATGTCAGAGCCATATATGCAATATAAAAGCATGCCAATATATAGTTGCAAAAGGTATGAGAAATTATCAATTAAAGAGCAATTGCTAGAGGTAAAAGAAACTTACAATCCTACAGTGCAACCAAGTATTTCATTGTTGCCGCCATTAAGGGTAATTACTTTATTTGAGAGTTGATGAGCAACAAATGGTTGATCAGCAGAGGTAGGAGCCCGCAATGTGAATTTGTGGCAATGAAGCTTATAACTCTCATCATCTGATTCCTCCCAAATCAGAGCAAACCTGTGCTTTCCGATTTGGAACAGGCACGGTAAGTAGTACACGTGAACGTATCCCACTTCCTCATAGACCCAGTCTGGGATAACCGGAAGCGCCTCATCAAGGCCCTTAACTGGTTCATCCAGCCATTGACGCCGGTTAATATCAAACACCCACACACCAGGCTTCTCCCTATAATCTTCAATTGGGTGCCTTGACCCGTACGCTATTAAGTAGGAGTCTCCGGAAATCACCACACCAGTTGCCCAATCACCCCAGAAATGTTTAAAGAGGCAGTCCCACTTTTTCTCTTTCATATCATAACTAAACAAATAATGCTGGAAATTAGGGGTGATACCTCCGCGGGAATAAGCATAAATCTTGTTGTTAGAAATAGCAAGTGGTTGTGGGACGTGGCCATATTCATCAATGATTTTAGGCAGCGGTTCAGTAGCGACGACACCACCTGAGAGCCTAGAAGGATTCATTATGTAAGAATGAGGTCCAAAGCCATATATCAAACCATCTTTGGAGGAAGCCATATGCTGAGTGTAATTGTGATACTGACCAAAGGACTGGCGATGCCAACGCAACCTCCTTTCTTGCAAGTCCAAGAACTCATATTCCCTGGCCGGTTCCGGGTGAAAGAACTGAATTTTCCCTTCCGGTACCGGACGGTAATTAATTTTAACACCACCGAGGAGGTATAATTTGGAGTTGATGACCACAATGTTACGTGGGCAGCGCTGGTAATTTAACTGCGGAAGATCAAGTCGACGGAAGATTATATCATCAACAGCAGCCTCATCAGATCCAATTTTGGCCTTCTCAGATTCTTCTTGCTGGTGTTGTTGCTGGCGTCCATCCTCGATTACAAACCATAACGACGAACCGCCCTCGCAAACCTGAACGTATAAGGGCTTGTCCCTCGCATTCTTATCCCTAGTGATTGCCGCCGTTGTCTCTTTCATTCCCATTCTCTCAACCTTTATTTTTTCCCGATGAACCTGTATGACCAAAAGCAATAACATGTAAATTGCAAATTCCCAAAACCTACATCTTGAAAGTCTTCATCGATACAAAAGAGAATAGTGCACACACAAGTAACGAAATAGCCAATTAGCCGAATACGAAATCGAAAAACAGAGACTGGTGCATGAGATTAAAGCCAAATCGAATTGACAACAACACAATCAGAGCAATCTAGAAGATCAACAGCAAACATCTGAAGCTAATCAATATGAAAACTGTGAGAAAATAACAAAAGGGAAAGATAAATCGGACCTGGAGGAAGCGCTAAACCCTAGAGACAGAGGAGAGCCGAGCACAAGAGAGTGACAACTGCCAACAGAAGTACAAGACTAAGGTGGCGTATTGACGTGTATAGAAAATTATAGATGGTGTTTGAGCGTTGGTATTTTGGTCCAAGACCACGTGTTAGGTTTTGGATAGCATTTGAGCCGATACCTGTGACCCTTTTAATATAAAGCCTGTTAAGAGCCGCAAGGTTCGGGAGCGCGTGAGATATGTTTTCACAAAGACTGTAGCACCCCGCGAGATAAGGACTGTAGCACCCCGCGAGATAAAAATGCTCGTTGTTTGAGTTCGCATAGGAGACTACAGTTGGATAGCGCGGAGGTAGTGTTTGTGACCTAGGCGAAGTTTGGTTATGCGGCTAGACACGTGTCGATGATCAGTTCGTGAGCCAGACGTATCCTTATGGTATTCTAATTGCTGAGTCCGAATTGGATTATAGTTGCATCTCTACTGGCAGGTTGCGAGTCGCTATATAAAGGAGAGATCGAGG
Organism: Fragaria iinumae; assembly: GCA_009720345.1. Taxonomy (NCBI): domain Eukaryota; kingdom Viridiplantae; phylum Streptophyta; class Magnoliopsida; order Rosales; family Rosaceae; genus Fragaria; species Fragaria iinumae. The sequence goes on along the minus strand of CM019123.1, from coordinate 20,770,811 downwards.
ATCATTGTAGACACACAATCAAATCTTACAAACTACAACAAAACTCTTCGAGCCTCTCGAAACTCTAACTCTAAGCGCATCTCGCCTTAGTTTTTCAGAGCCCGTTCGGTCTCACCATCGGTTACTTTTCCAATTGGTTGCTCTGCTCGCTTCCTACAGTGAGTATCGATTGCAAACGAATAGGTGAGCTACTCGTAATCCCTCGTCCGCGAGGTGGCACCGGAGCCCCTACGTTTGATTAGAAGTCAGGCACACGCGCAATTCACTTTCCGCGTTCGCGCGGTGGCACGCCTCGCACCCGTTGTTTACTTTTGGTACTACTAAGTTACATCTTTGCCCTTGCTGAGGATCTTGACCAAACAAGATGGTATTCGCTTAACTTTGCCTAATGTATATATTTATATATAGGGTGCTACGTACAGTTGCGGAACAAGTCTATCTCCTTTTCATAATGGATGCAGTGGATATCAAAACTCGATCGGTTGAGTCGTGAAGCTTTTGGCTGTCTGCATGTAATGGAAACATGCTTTCAAATTTCAACTCTTGATATGGAGAATCTAGTAATTTGTTACCACTGTTTTGAAACACTTCCGAAGCACCGTTCATATGGGGTGGTAAGGAAGTTTTCCAGGAGGAAGCCAGTAACTACTACGAGACTTTACTGAAGGGTAACCCTGATCCCGTCTCTGTCTTGCAACCCAATGGAGCATTGTATCGAAAAAGCGTCGAGAGCGATGTGGTACCTGACCAGGTACTCTTGCGTATTCAAACTATTCGAGCATTGGATTGTTGCGCTCAGACCAAATAACAGCGGCAAATAACAGCAACTAACAGATGAATAAGATATTACTGCGGGGAAAATCCCACAGATTAAATCTATGCAAGAAAAGAGAACACAAAGGATTTAACGTGATTCGGCAATAGCCTATGTCCACGGAGCAGCAAGGAGAAGGAAATCCACTAACAAAGAGGGTTTACAAAGTGACACAGCTCTGCTATAACAACAACTTTCAAATAGTGTTTTACGGCAGCAGAACAACAACCACACTCACTCACTTAGAAACCCTATTGCTACCCTCTTTAATAGCCTTAAATGGCTATTACAATGGTACCCTTAATCCAATACAAAATTAACACAACCAAATTGAGCCACTAAACAACAATCTCCACCTTGGTGAGATTTGAAGACATCACACCAACAGCTGCACTCATTAAGCCTTCATACCTTGCAGTACAACAACCCAAGTTCCCTGCTGCTCAAACAACTTCTTCAAATATTTACAATATTAACCAACAACTTTTGTCAACATATCAGCTGGGTTATCTGTAGTAGGTATCTTCTGAATAGTAATCTTCTTCTTTTCAACAATATCACGCACATAATGAAATCTAACATTTATGTGCTTAGTTCTTGCGTGATATACCTGATATTTAGCCAAGTAAATGGCATTTTGGCTATCACAATGAACCTCCACCTTCTTCTGACAAATGCCTAACTCATTGATGAGTCCCTGCAGCCACAAAGCTTCTTTAAATCCTTATGCTACAGCCATGTATTCAGCCTCTGTGGTTGACAAGGCTATTGTATCTTGCAACACAGATCTCCAACTTATAGGCCCCTTGGCCATGGTGTACAAATAGCCTGTAGTAGATCTTCTTTTATCCAAATCACCAGCATAGTCAGAATCAGTATAACTAACAACAAATTTTTCAATCCCAGCAGTGTTTCTCTCAAAACATAAACCCACATCTCTAGTTCCATGTAGGTACTTCAGTATCCATTTAGCAGCATTCCAATGCTCTTTACCTGGATTATGCATATAACAACTAACCAAACCAACCGCATGAGCAATATCCGGTCTAGAAAAAACCATAGCATACAACATGCCACCAACCAAATTAGCATATGGATATTTTTCATATACTGCTTCTCTTCTTCAGTTTTGGGACATTGTAAAACACTGAGTTTGAAATGACTAGCCAAAGGAGTACTTACAGCTCTTGTTGAACCATGAACTCTAAATTTCTGTAGCAACTTTTCCAAATATTGCTTCTGTGTTAACCAAACCAGACCTTTTTCTCTACTGCGAGTAATCTCCATTCCAAGTATCTTCTTTGCTTCACCAAGGTCCTTCATTTCAAACTTCTTCTTCATTTGCTCTTTCAATTTTTCTATCTCCTTCATATTCTTTGAAGCAATTAACATGTCATCTACATATATTGACAAGTAGATGAAAGATCCATCTTGCAGCTTCTTGAAATAAACACAACGATCATATTTACTGCGGGAGTACCTCTGTCTTCTCATAAAATCATGAAATCTCAAATACCACGCCGCAGGGATTGCTTCAAACCATACAGTGACTTCTGCAATCTGTATACCAAATCCTCCTTTCCATTCACTTGAAATCCATCCGGTTGAGACATGTATATCTCTTCATCTAAGTCACCATGTAAGAATGCAGTCTTCACATCAAGTTGCACCAATTCAAGGTCAAATTGTGCAACCAAAGCCAACAACACCCGAATAGAACAATGCTTATGCTTCACCACAGGAGGAAAAATCTCGTTGTAGTCTACACCTTCCTTTTGTGAATATCCCTTTGCTACCAGCCTCGCTTTATATCTTATGCCACCATGATTATCAACACCTTCCTTCTTGGCATATACTCATTTGCAACTAATAGCTATTTTACCTTTAGGCAACTGAACTAAATCCCATGTCTTGTTCTTCATAAGAGAATTTATCTCTTCCTTCATTGCTCCATTCCATTCTCCACTTTCAGGACTAGCTACAACTTCCTTGAAGCTTGATGGGATCTCATCAGCAATAACGGGATAGGCATAAGCAACACAATCTTCAAATCTGGCAGGCTTTCTAATTGTTCTTGTCTCTCTTCTCACCGCAATAGGTTGTTGGTCATGTACAATAGGATCCACATCACCATCTTGGACACGCACCTGTTCACCATTCACTTCTTCATGTTCTTCTTCAATTTGAGGCCCTTGAGTCGGTTGTTGAGACTTGGAAGCTTGAGAAACTACTTTGTCAAGCTCCACCTGTTGAACATCTCTCCCATTTTTCTTTGTTGATTCATCAGTAGCCTTTTTGCTGCTGTTAAGCATACTAGCTTCATCAAATGTGACATCTCTGCTAATCACAAGCTTCTTCAACCCTGGGCACCACAACCTGAAACCTTTGACACCATTACTAAAACCAACAAATATAGCCTTCTTGGCTCTCGGATCAAGTTTAGATTCAGTTACACGAAAATAAGCAGGACAACCAAATATGTGCAAATAATCATAATATACTGCTGGTTTTCCAGTCCATACCTCAATAGGAGTTTTATCTCCAATTGCTGCAGATGGTAGGCGATTGACGAGGTGATAAGCATACTTGATAGCTTCTGCCCAAAATGATTTGCTCAAGCTGGATTGAGCCAACATGCACCTCACTTTCTCCAACAAAGTTCTGTTCAATCTCTCAGCAACCCTATTTTGCTGCGGGGTTCCGGGTACAGTGAAATGTCTGACTATGCCTTCTTGTTTGCACACTTTTAGAAAATGATCAGATTTATACTCTCCACCATTATTTGACATCAAAACTTTAATTTTCTTCCCCGTTTGGTTTTCTACCATATTCTTCCAATTCAAGAAAATACTCAACACCTCATATTTGTGCTTCATTGTATAGACCCATGATCTTCTAGAGTAGTCATTAACAAATGTCACAAACCAATGCTTACCGCTCTTAGAAGCTGTTTCTGTAGGTCCCCAAACATCAGAGTGCATATAATCAAGAATTCCTTTAGTTTGATGCACTGCGGTGCCAAACTTCACTCTTGTCTGCTTGCCTAAAACACAATGCTCACAGGAGTCGAGTTTGCAAGTTTTTGCTCCTTTCAATAGGTCTTGTTTCACCAATCCTTGAAGAGTTTTTTCTCCCGCGTGCCCAAGTCTCATATGCCACAACTTGGTATCATCAGAATCAATACATTTTTTCACAGTAGCAACACTACCAATTATTGTTTCTCCCTGCAGTAAGTACAAATTGTCATGTATGTTTCCTTTCATCACTACTAAAGCTCCTTTTGATACTTTAGTAACCCCATTCTCCATAACAATTCTATATCCACTTGCTTCTAAGACTCCCAAAGAGATTAAGTTATGCCTAAGCATAGGAACATACCATACATTGGTTAGTTCTCTAACCGCACCATCATGAAGCCTCAACTTGATTGTCCCAATTCCCTTTCTATCATGTGGATAGTCATCACCCATGAACACACTTCCACCAACACTTGTATCTAATGTTGCAAACCAATCTCTATTGCGGCACATATGTTGAGAACAACCACTATCCATGAGCCATGAATTAGGATCAGCAGACGCAACACAACTAGTTCCTTAGACATTGAGAACAAAATCAGACTCATCCTCACTAAATGCCACATTGGCATGAGTGCCTTTGTTCTTGTTTTTCAACTTCGGGCAATCCTTCTTCCAATGCCCTTGCTCATGACAAAATGCACATTCATCTTTCCCCAAACTTCTTCTGTTTTTGGAGTTCCCTCTTGGTCGAGAATGATACTTCTTTCTACCGCCGTGATTTTTCCTTTCAACTGCTTTGCCTCTAACAACCAAACAATTTGAGGTAGATGCAGTACTCTGCTTATCGGCATGTCTAATTTCATAATTCATAAGAGCATTAGAGACTTCTTCAAACTTAATAGTCTCTTTACCATGAAGAAGAGTAGTTACCAAATGTTCATACAAATCCGGCAGAAAATTCACTAAAAGCATAGCTTTATCTTCATCTTTAATTTCTTCATCTAGATTCAACAAATCGGCAACCAATTCATTAAAAGCATCAAGATGGTGAATCATCTTCGTACCTTCTTTGTGCTTGAAATTGAACACCCTCCTCTTCAAATGTAGACGATTCTCAGCACTTTTCATCATGTATTTGTCTTATAACTTTTGCCATAGCTCCTTTGCTGTCGTTTCCCGCATCACATCGAACTTTTGTTGCTTCGTCAAACATAAGCAAATCGTAGAGCAAGCCATCTTATTTATCTTCTACCAATCTTTATCTGACATACCCTCGGGCCTATCTTCTAAAGCCATATCCAAATCTTGTTGAGCTAACACATCTTTCACTTCGCACTGCCACATCCCAAAGTTGTTTGTACCATCGAATTTCTCCACCTCGAACTTTACATTCTGAACTGTAGTTCTTGCAAATCTATCTGCATCTCCATGTTCATCACCCATCTTCTTAAATCAGAGTCGCAACTGGCTCTGATACCAGTTGTTGCGCTCAGACCAAATAACAACGGCAAATAACAGCAACTAACAGATGAACAAGATATTAATGCTGGGAAAATCCCACAGATTAAATCTATGCAAGAACATAGAACAAAAGGGAACACAAAGGATTTAACGTGGTTCGGCAATAGCCTACGTCCACGGAGCAACAGGGAGAATGAAATCCACTAACAAAGAGGGTTTACAAAGTGACACAGCTCTGCTATAACAGCAGCTCTCAAATAGTGTTTTACGGCAGCAGAACAACAACCACACTCACTCACTTAGAAACCCTATTGCTACCCTCTTAAATGGCTATTACAATGGTACCCTTAATCCAATACAAGATTAACACAACCAAATTGAGCCACTAAACAACATGGATGACTAACTTCCAAAGTAAGAATAGGTCGGATAAGGATATATACAGGATTTCTAGCAAGGTTGGACGGATTCTACCAATGTATGGAAGTTGATGTTCCTGGAGCATCTCCGTTCTATAAATTAGAGCAGATTCTAGATATGATTAAAGGAACCCAATTTCACAATTAGTCTGAAACCTTAGTTGCCATAGTTACGGTTTCCTTTTTAGTTGTAATAGTACTATATGACTTACTGTATGTTGTTATTCTGGCCTTCGAATATCAATGAAACTTTTCATTTTTGTTAAAAAAAATAGTTATGGTTTCCTTTTTATTTTTATTTTTATTTTTTGTTTAAATTTATATTTTGAGAAATCTGATAGTTCTCATCTAGTCATCATGTACTGTTACTCCTTCGTCATTAAAATATATATATATAGAGTTTTTCTCAGCTGCGGACGTCCGTATGGGTTTTCCGTACGGATTTCTGCCGTTTCTCCACCATTCCAGCGTCGGCGACACCGTTTCTTCTCCCCGGCGTGATCTCAGACCTCCCCCGACGGTGTTGGAATGAAGAAGAAGGCCGAAGAGATCGCGATCAGAGGTCCACCATGATCGGTCGTGAAGTTCTAAGTGAGATTGCTGCACAGACCTCCGATCGCGATCTCTCCGGCCTTCTTCTTCATTCCAACACCGTCGGGGGAGGTCTGAGATCACGCCGGGGAGAAGAAACGGCGTCGCCGGTGCTGGTGGAGAAACGGCGAAAATCCGTACGGACGTCCGCAGCTAAGACGGACTGTATATATATATATAGGAAAAATAATGTAAAGAAAAAAAAAATATATATATATATATATATTTTTTTTTTTTTTTTGTTTACATTATTTTAACTATTTTGATCTTCTTTATATCCTAAATAATTTGGTCTAGAAAAGACAAGCATCACTACAGAGGCAATGACCACAAAAATGGTAGAAATTGTCATATCATAAAAAAAGAACAACAAAATTAATACCAAGCCCTAGCCTGGTAGTTTTAACTTCTAAGAGAGGCGCCCATCATCAAGTCAAAATCACCTCAAACCAAGCTCATCATTTCGTGCAATCAAAAGAGCCTTTTTGCTTCGTCTATTATCCACAGCATGATGAACTTTGTGCTGCTTGACCACCTCAATAGCCTAGTTCATTCATCTTGAGTGATTGTGCATAAAACGTACGTACGTGATAATACTTTTCTTCCGATCGAACTGATCATCATCATCCTTTGAGTAGCTTGCCATTTGATGACTTGTCTTTGTCCAACATCTTCTCGTCCTTGTTCAGTTTCCCTGTTAATGAAGAGAAACGTACAGTTAGCAGACACGTACCCCAAGTTTGCAATGTCTGACTAAGATAGCAGTTGCTGTCAGCATACAAAATCAACAAATACACGAGCATATCTTGATCTTGAATGCATCTCATTAAACACAACATAAACCAAAGCTTACCAATAGGGTCTGTGTGTATAAAAACAATGTGTACGTTAGGGTTTTGGATGGTAGACTCCTAAAGCAATCAGAGAAAAAGATGAAGCATATATTCCTAAAGCATGTTTATAGTTGCAGAAGCTATGAGAACATTATAAATGAAAAAGCTATTAATAGAGCTAAAAAATAAAACTTACAATGCAACAGTGCAGCCGAGTATTTTGTTGTTGCCGCCATTGAGAATTTTGACTTGATTTGAGAGTTGTCGAGCAACAAAGGGTTGATCAGCAGAGGCAGGAGCGTGCAATGTGAATTTGTGGCAATGAAGCTTATAACTCTCATCACCCGATTCCTCCCAAATCAGAGCAAACCTGTGCTTTCCGATTTGGAACAAGCACGGTAAGTAGTACACGTAAACGTATCCCAATTGGTCATGGACCCAGTCTGGGGTAACCGGAAGCGCCTCATCAAGGCCCTCAACTGGTTCATGCAGCCATTGCTGCCGGTTAATATCAAAAACCCACAAACCGGGCCTCTCCGTATCCCCCATTATGGGGTGCCTTGACCCGTAGGCTATTAAATAGGAGTCTCCAGAAAGCACCACTCCAGGGGTCCAGTCACCCCAGAAATGTTTAAAGATGCAGTCCCACCTTTTCTCTTCCATATCATAAGAAAACAAATAGTGCGGCGAGATACCTGCGCGGCCATAGGCGTAAATCTTGTTGTTAGAAATAGCAAGAGGCTGTGGGACGTGAGCATATTCTCCAATCATTCTAGGCAGCGGTTCGGTAGTGACAACACCATCAGAGAGGCTAGAAAGATTCATTATGTAAGATTGAGGTCCGAAGCCATAGATCAAACCATCTTTGGAGGAAGCCATATGCTGGGTGTAATTGTGATACTGACCAAAGGACTGGCGACGCCAACGGAACCTCGGTTCTTGCAAGTCCAAGAACTCATATTCCCTGGCGGGTTCCGGGTGAAAGAACTGAATTTCCCCTTCCGGTACCGGACGGTAATTAATTATAACACCACCGAGGAGGTATAATTGGGAGTTGATGACCAAAATGTTCCGTGGGCAGCGCTGGTAACTGAACTGCGGAAGATCAATTAGAGGACGGAAGATAATATCATCATCATCTTCTTCTTGTTGTTGGTTCTGGCTTCCATCCTCGATTACGAACCATAACGATGATTCGCCCTCACGGACCTGAACGTACAAGGGACTGTCCCTCGTTTTTGTTGTCATTCTCCCGATTTGTGCAGTGATCGATATCTCTCTTTTTGCTGCTGCTATTCACTTTGGCACTATATGTATAAGCATATTGTAGTCGGTAGTTAGGAACTACCTTCCCCACCCATAGACCAGTCAAGAAGCTTGTAGATACGATGTATATCCTACCTCGCCATGGTGAAAGATCATCGGTACCACATCGGGAAGGTGCTCCTCTAAGCTCCACAAGAAGACACCATGATAAGATATATGTATAATTAGTCCCACATCGGAAACATGTAATAAGAGGGAATTTTCTTTAGCTATAAAAGGAAGGTTTCCCATATGTAGAAAGCTCTCTCTAACACTCTCGGAATGATAACTCACTCCATCCTGGAGAGGATGGGTGAGAGAGATATAGATGGATGAATCTTTACTCACTCCCCAAAGGCCTATTGGCCATGATAGTTGATTCGTAAGTGGACGTAGCCATATCCTCCGATGGTATGGTGAACCACTATATGTCCTTGAGTCTCCTGTGCATGATTGTCTCTTGTTTATATGTTCCACCGTGATTCTACATAGTTCCCGGGATTATGCAGAAACATTTGGCGCGGTCTATGGGAATCATTACTAAAAGTCATGTTGCTCTTCCAACCGAGAGGCAGTTCATTCAAGTCCATGAGCAATAGGTCCATCGGGTCAGCAAGTGCCCTGCCGGGTCCGACTGCCAACGCAAAGTGATGATTAGGAGGCATCGCCCGACCCGCCCGGGTTCTCTTTGTCATCGGGATATCCAAGGGCCGAACCGCAATGGCTCGACTGATGCCTTCAAGCAACACTCGGAGACGAATCAGCGGGACCCAGTAAGTCCATGCAATCACCACCCGCTGGCCGGTCATTTTCTATCATGGGGGGACATTGGTTGGCATCGTTCATCGTTAACCCAGGAGGGATGAATAATCGTCACGGAGTGATAGTCCATGCAGAAGAATGGGTTCGCTTAGTAACCTCGGTGTCCCGTTGGCGACACTTGCATTGGTCCATCTCCGGGATCTCGCTGGCCTTGTTCATGAGTGTAGGGATTTTGCCAGTATAGGGTTTGAGACCCCGAGTTCGTATGGTCATCGGCATGACCCAGCTTTACCAACGGGAAGAGAAACCCAATATCCATAAAATACTCCTGGAAGGAAAATCATTGGCTTCACCGACAGCTCCCCCACCTCCGGTACCGACTAGAGAAGCAGTCTCCGAGATAGGTGTCTGGCGAGAGAGTTCTTGGGGGAGTTGTATACCCAGCTCTCGAGCAGTCGGCATAGCAACAATATTGAGAGCAACGGTCATGTGGCTCCTGGGGAAACCCCACCGATCGGCCGGTATGGCAATGGACAGGGCAACTCAAAGAGCGGCTCTCTTGCACGACCCGATAGGGTTGTTTTGGCCACGATCCTCAGCGCGCGGAGCAGAGGTTTTTAGCGAACAAAGAGAGGGGAGAGTTGCGGGCGTGCCACCTCGCCGACGAGGAAAGAGGTTGTAGGTGTGCGAGATCTTGACTTCTGATCAGGCGACGGGGGTTTCAGGTGCCACCTCAGACGAGGATTTACGAGCACAAGCGATCGATACTCACGGCGGCATGAGCAGAGCAACTATAGGGAGTTCAGAGAGAAGTCGGGGGGTAGAGTCCGGAAGGCTCTGGATAAGAAACCTAGGCGGCGGCGCTTAGGGTTAGGGTTTCGAGGAGCTCGAAGGGTAACTGATTTGCAGTTTGTATTTGTATTTGTTTGAGTGTTTTTAAGTTGTCCTTTTGTTAGGGTTCGAGCCCCCCTTATATAGTAATTCGACTTGTGGCGGAAGAAAAGTAATTAGAATCCAAGTCGGACTCTGAAACCCTATAGCACAAGGGCACTGTTCTGTCCATGCGAACCAACCATCTTGTGACACATGTCCAGTTCGCACACTTCACATAGGCTTCTGATTCCAACTCGCGGGCCTTTCTAGCTCGCGGGCTTTATCAAAAGGGGCCCAAGGATTGGCCCGAAGCATGTTAAAGACTTGTAAAAGTCTTCAACGATTATTGTAGTGCGCGCGGACTCCGCATGCGCTTCCTCGCGAAGTCCCTTACGCGAGCCAGTTTGCCAGCTCGCCTCGCGGAGAGTCAATCTCGTCTTGCCTACGCGGATTGGCAAATAGTAATTCCGCGCGCGAACTGTGTAGTCCGCGCGAAGTCATCACGCGCGCGAAGTGATGTTTGCACGCGAACTGTGTAGTCCGCCTATGTCCATTCCGCGCGCGAGCTGTGCGAAGTCCAGTTCGCATGGTTCCCTGGCGGGCCGACATTTGTAAACTTAAAGAAACTTGGGCTCGCCGATATGACATGGACCAAGAATATAATTAATATTCACATACACATTTACTGTCCAGTAAAATATTAATTTAGGCGTAAACAAGGGTCACCGGGAGGATTGATAAAACATTTGGTGATTTGGGTCTAATTTAATAGGAATGATCCACCAAGGTAACAGAGAAACGAGCCGGGATCTCGAGGAGTAGATCCCGCCCGGGATGAGAATTCGTCTGGAGGAGTAGTTCTTGTCGAAGAGGGGATCTGCCCAGCATTATCGGGGTCCCGTTGGCAGCACTCAGGTGATCTTGTTCCAACTCATTGCCTTGAGATCGGTCTACCCGGAGACTCCACCAACCATAACACCCAGTCCATATCATTGTCTTCTCAACCGAGAAAGTAATTCACCAAAAACCCGCTAGCATTGTTCATGATGGGAAGAGGAGCCGAGCATCCATAAAGTACTCATCGGCAGTGTGAAGCAGTCTCCGGGAGGCGATAGTTCTCGGGCCGGTATGGCAATAGAGAGAGCAAGGGGCTCTCTTGCAGTCACCGGGAAGGTTGATGAACCAACGAATCGGGATCCCACTCGGCAGCAGCTCGCCGGAGTCCCTTTGGAAAAAAAAAAAAAAAAAAAAAAAAAAAAAAAAAAAAAAGAGTTTGCTCTGTACACCCAAACATCAATTTTGGCCACCCGATGGCATTGGATCGGAAGCACAATCAGGATATGAAAGTTAAGTCTTCATGACTAGACTGAGAAACCACCGAGAGATTGGCATTCGACCGAGAGGCATAAGTTTTCCCCCAGTAACACCAAGCGGGATGGGTAATCCATCGAGAGGCATAAGTTACTGAAATCCCCAGTAAGACCAGGCGAGATAGGTAATCCACCGAGAGGCATAAGTTACTGAGATCCCCAATAACACCAGGCGGGATAGGCATTCGACCGAAAGTCATAAAACTTATATCTTCCCTTTAAAAACGGAGCAAGTGGTTTGATAACCCACAAACGGCATTAACACCCCGTCACTCGAGTAGTAACACAGGATGTAACACCCAGGTACAAGACCCATCTCGCGTGTCACCGAGATCATAACACCTAGTTGGCCAGGTACAAGATCCATCTCGCGTGTGTCACCGAGACTCATCTCGCCTGGAACAAGATCCATCTCGGGTGAGTCACCGAGATCGTCATTACGTGAGGAGCGAACTCCTCAGCTCACGTAATAGTCCTTGTGCGCGCACGCGAACGAACTTCTCAGCTCGCTTGTAGTCATTGTGCGCGGAGCGAACTCCTCAGCTCGCGTGACAATTTCAGTGCTTGCGCTTCACGAACTACTCAGCTCGCCCGATAGTGTCAGCCTTTCTATATGAGGCGGACTCCACAGCTCGCCCGGTAATGTCAGTCCTGTGCGAAGCGAAGTCCTACAAAGCTCGCACACGAACTGTGCCGACTAGATCGCATACTTCGTTATAAGACCTCGCCCGGCCGAATCAGTTTTGAGGCTGGGGGTCGGGAGGGACTCGGCGGACTTGAAGATATCAAGAAAAGTAAGACCCGGAATAAGCAAGACCCGTTCAACACACGTCCTGAGTACGGACTTGAGGGGACTGGGACCGGGTACCCGTTGATAAATGACTAGTCTATAGGCATTTTGTATATCAAGTCCTCACTCAAGACATGTCTTGAACTGGAATTTAGGGGGACTTGTAGTCGGTAGTTAGGAACTTGTAAATACGATGTATATCCTACCTCGCCATGGTGAAAGATCATCAGTACCACATCGGGAATGTGCTCCTCCAAGCTCCACAAGAAGGCACCATGATAAGATATATGTATAGTTAGTCCCATATCGGAAACATGTAATAAGAGGGAACCTTCCTTAGCTATAAAAGGAAGGCTTCCCATATGTAGAAAGCTCTCTCTAACACTCTCGGAATGATAACTCACTCCATCCCGGAGAGGATGGATGAGAGAGATATAGATGGATGAATCTTTACTCACTCCCCAAAGGCCTATTGGTCATGATAGTTGATTCGTATGTGGACGTGGCCATGTCCTCCAATGACATGGTGAACCACTATATGTCCTTGAGTCTCCTGTGCATGATTGTCTCTTGTTTATATGTTCCACCGTGATTCTACATAGTTCTTGGGATTATGCAGAAACACATACCTCTCTTGATTTATTTCCTTGTTTTTCTTTGGATCAGCTAGAACCCTTTCGGTTTCTTCCCAAACTATCATAACGGTTTCATTTTTCCTAACTCTCGGTCTAAAATCTTGCTACATTTAATTTGATCCTCTACCTTTCACTGTAAAAGTTTCACACAGAAAATCTGTATTAATTAGTCTGCCTACATTTCTGAAGAGAAAATCACAAAAATATCTTTCAGATTCAACGTAAAGGTTGGAGAATCAAAGCCAACCAGGATGTTAAATTTGATTGAGATAATAATTATTATTAATTACTCATTATGTTGAATTCTTCATTGAATTTCTAGAAAACCGTCCAAACTCTACTTGCCTCACAGAGTTATCAAGTACAAATTCAAGCTATTTCTTGAAACTGAATCACCAATCTTCACAACCAAAATCATCACTATAACAACATCCACATATTCCTTTGTTGTTGATGAATTTTATTGTAGTATCAGTATATTATCAAGAATGTTCCATGAACCGTAAATGGGTTGAATTGAAGACAATTGAATTAGGCAAAGGAAACACCTAAAGCCTCTTCTTGATAAAGAAGCAAGCCTGATTATCTATCTACATCAAGGCAAGCACCACTACATAGGCAATGACCACAAAAAGGGTAGAAATTGTCACAATGGGAAAGAAAAACAAAATTAATACTAAACCCTGGTAGTGGAGACTTAGCTCTAACAAAGATGCCCACCATCTAGTTGATTTCACCTAAACCCAGCTCAGTGCAATCAAAAGAGCTGTGGTTAATTCGTTTGACTAACCACAGCATGATGAACTTTGTGCTGCTTGACCCCCTCCAGGTTCATTCATCTTGATTGATTGCGGCTGAAACAATCACAAAAGAGGAGGCCATCAACATTTGAGAATACATTATGGAAATAAGGGTTTCCGCTTTGGAAGGCATAAAACTACTGATTTGGGCCAAAAAAGTAAGGTGGAGGAAACAAAAGGTCAATATTGTTTCTTACAACTAGGAAATAAATACACACCTCAGTGCCCCTGGAATCAGATTCTGCAAGTCTCTGCTTGATATCTCTGGCCATTGAAAAGAAAACCTCCTCCACGTTCAAGTTTGTCTTTGCACTCTGCGGAACCAGAACATATACTCCTGATATAAGCAAGTCTCATGTACTAGTGTAGACACAAAATCTAAGGCATAGAGATTGCTACTTACAGTTTCAAAGAACTTGATGCCGTACTCATCAGCAAGAGCTTGACCTTTAGATGCAGGCACAGCCTAAACGCATGGAAAATTTCATTGATAAAGCCCCCACAGGGGTGCATATACAACAAATACATGCAGATAAGTTAGCACCATAGTGTCAAATCAAACAGAGGATAGACCAAAGAATCCACATTTCATGTAAGCGAAAAAATAAAAGTTACACACCCTTTTGCTTTCATCCATATCAGCCTTGTTTCCCACCAGTACCTTGTTGACATTGTCAGAAGCATGTTGTTCAATGTTACGAATCCAGTTCCTAATGTCTGCAAATGAAGATGGTTATTATAAGAGTTACATGTCAATCCATTATAACCTTAATAATCTCAAAACAGACTATGGAAGAGGCTATCAAAGTACGAGGAATTACTGTTGAAAGATGACTCATCAGTTACATCATAGACCAACAAAATACCCATAGCTCCTCGATAGTAAGCTGCAGAGCATAGCATGAAAACATGAGAAAAGTGCTGCAGAACACTTATAGAATCAAAATCACTTAACGACTGACCTAGTGGGCTAGTACAACCACCAGACAACTACATGATAAACCACCTATAGATACTCAAGTTAAATATAAAGGGGGCGAGGGATTTACAAAATGATAAAACTATCCTCATCATAAGAACCAGCATTTCTATATCCTTTTCTAGGTTATAAAGGTTTATTTTCTATGTTACTTCTTTAAACTTCAAATACTTCTCATTTTGAGCAAGGCAGTACTTGCTGTGCAAGTTCCATCTAAAACAACAATATGTAAAATCTTAAACAGGCACCTGTTGTGATTGTCCGGAACCGTTCCTGGCCAGCTGTATCCCAGATTTGCAACTTAATCCGTTTGCCATCAAGCTCAATGGTTCTTATCTTGAAGTCAATTCTGTCAAGGAAAGATCATTATGTAAGAGATGTTAAGGATCTCCATGAAGCTTTTAGTTAGTTCAACTCTAATACAATTAAAAGGAAACACACTCTAATTGACGATGTTTTATATCTATTAGCTTAGATCATGATCCAATTGACTTATTGTGATGGTCAACATTACACATATTAGAGAGTTTCTGAAAGCAAATGCACACGGTTTCTGAGAATACAAACCCAATAGTGGTAATGAAACTGGTTGTGAAGGAGCCATCAGAAAACCGTAAAAGCAGGCAACTCTTTCCAACACCTGAATTAAGGAAGTATTGTTAGTTATTCACAACCAAAAGCTACATAGATGAGAATAAGCATATCTCCCAGGAATAATGATATATAAATGCAAGTACTTAATTCTTGATGCTTCGCAATTTCACTAAAAAAGAAACATTCCGTAGTTAACACAAATCCCAGATACAATATAGAAGATCCCAATTCCATATCATTCTTATCCATCTCAACTAATTTTCAAAATGAACCCTCTAATAGCAATAAGCCCCCTTTGAGCTAAAACTATGACCCCCGACAGGCGAAACTCATGCTTAATCCACCTAAATATATGCCTTTTCCTGAAACACAAATACTAAATTCTCATAGTATCGTATACCCTGGCCAACTCTTGTTTGTTTCACTGGCATATCTCAGGATACAGGGTTAGTCAAACATTTACTCATCACATTTCATTTCATTTCCAAAAGTAATATATATATATATATATATATATATATATATATATATATATATATCTTTCTCCCATTATCAGTCAAAACCAAAATGGGATCTTTCAACCAAACCCATGTACTCACCCGTTCAAATCAATATAGCTCAAACCAACTATCCCATTAGAAAACTGAAATACAACATCACATTGTCACTACCCATCCCAACTTCCCAAGTAAAAACCAAAACCGAATTGGATCTCAAAATGGTCACCTTCCATTTCTCATTTCCATATCTTTATCAGGAACCAAACAAAAAAAACAACAGAACTTTCACTAACCACTGTCGCCAATGAGGAGGAGCTTGATCAGATAATCGTAATCGGCGCGAGCCCTTGGTGCTGCAGCCATTGATTTGCTATATATCAGCAACCCAAACTGCAAAATCCAACCTTCAATCTCTGCAACCACTAATGAAGAACAACAACAACAACAACAACAAACAAAAGCGTTTTTTTTTTTTGAGGACAAAACAAAAGCGTATATGATTCAATAACTTTTGAAGAAAATGCGTGAGATCATAGAGATAGAGAGAGAGTTACCTCCGGTGAAAGCCTAGCAAGTGGTCGGCGACATCAGAAACGATCCAATGAATGTGGGAGACTTCGGGTTCGTGACCTCTTTGGTTCTGTTGTGTTTAATAATACGTGGGAGACTCCTCACTGTACGTGAAAGCAATGCATCCGTACACCCTGTTGCACTAGATAATTTCTCTGCTATTCATGAATTCATTTGCTCATAATATTTTGAAAATATTGAACTTTGTAATAAATTTTCATGTGATTGTAGAAAAGATTTATATATGGACTTTGTATTAAAATTTCAACGGTTTCTATCCACTTCTTTCTTTTTCAGTTACGCAAATTTGAAGACAATAACCTAGCTAGCTTCAAATTTTGATTCATCGTTTCAGTAAACGTAATTTTCTATTAAAGAAAATGTGGGTTATGGAAGTATGGAAGTTCACACTTGTACGATCGTGCATATATAATTATATACATACGCACTTGCCATGAAAATAAATTCAAAACAAATTAGTTTTAACAAAATCAAGAGCTTTTTTGGTTTAAGGAAAACTATCAACTTAAACTCTATGAAAAATTTCCGACAAAAAAAAACTCTATGAAACATTTTATCACACATTTCTCTATGTTCTAAAGACAATGCATATAATAGTGGAAGCACGTGATGGCTTTGTTGCGTAAGAGTGAAAGATGTCATTTATTTGAATATTTAATGAAGAATTTCATAACTAACACACATTACATCTATAATTGATCATCGTCGTGACACGCGCATTAAATTAAGTTTTTAAGTGACCTGAGTGTTAAACAAATTAGATTTTTGACGTGGGTACCGGGTACCTAACAAAATAGAAAAGAAATGAAAAGAGCGAAAAGGTGAATAGAAAAGAACCCAAAGAAAGTTATAGTTGGAGTATATCCTGGGAAGATCCTCTGCCCACTTCCTTGCACCTACTAGACATGCTCAAGTTTGTTTGTCACCTTTCTAACACTTCTCAGCTCTCTCTATCTCTGTTTCTCTCCGATCTCCATCATTGACCTCTGCGATTTCGAGCTGCTTCAGATGGGGTTTGAGCTCGAGAGTCATGGCGGTGACAACATTGGTGGTAGAGTTGGTGGTGCAGCTGCTGCTGCTACCAGCAAAGATGGAGCTGGCAACAAGAAAGAAGATGATTGAAGTTTAGGTTATGAATGAATGGCATTTGATGTCCAACGGTAGGGCAACTACGATCTTTGGCAGTACTTCTGAAACTCTGTATTATGTGTCTTTCTGTTAAATTAGTTATATTATTGTTCCAATTCCAGCCATGTTCATGGAGAGTGCTACTTAGTCATTCTCTCCCAATAAAACGTTTGCTGGTTTATATAATACTCCTTTGTCTTTGTGCTGGAACATCATATCAATCCATCCCCGTTTGCTTATAATCTACAATTGTTGTCTTTGTACATCCCATGTCTTTTTCTGTTTAATTTGTATCAACCATATGCAAAGTAAAAAACCTACTTGATTGCACACTGGATCCAACAGCCTGCACTCGAAGTTTCCTTTTTTCGGAATGCGGAGCAGAAGAGGGTCACCGACGTTTTGTTCTGATTCTGATGAACCCCGTCCACAATATGGAGTTTATAGATTCAAAGTTTCAAACAATAATGGAAGTCAGAACGTATCTGACGGATTGGGTGGAGCATCAAATTAGAGATCCCTAAATGAGACTCAACCAAGTCAATTGTTTGCAACTATACTGTGTGTTGCAGTCGAGCAAATCATTTAGCTGAAAACTAGAAATAACCGTCAATTTGGAAAGATCACAGTATAGGCATCACCGATGCATTGCAAAATTGCATTTTAAGAACCATGAATAATAGTCAAAATTCTGCATTTCATTCAACAATTTAAGACAGAACCACAAGACGGTGTGGACAGACAAGCAATAATATTCCATAGACAAAGTAACAAATCCCATTAAAATAATCTCTATATGCAGCCAAAATAAACAAACACAAAAGTCTATGATGTTCTGCATAAGCAGACCCAACGTCCTCAGCTGCAGAAAAAACCCGGTCTCATTCTTGATAAAAAGCTGGCCTAATAAAAGAAACCAAGAACTTTCCCACCGACATTCTTTCTTCTAGCCTCTTCATGGTCCATGATGCCAGCCGAAGTGGTAAGCACAATATATCCAAACTTCAAGATGAAACGGAAAGTAGTAAGCCCAAGTGAATGTGGTAAGATTAAAGTCATAAAGTCAACCGAATAAGCTATGAGAGCATAAATGCACAACAGTAGTCAATTCATAACCAGCCAACCAACGATAACACTTGTGAAGGATATTCATGCAACAGAATAACTACAGAGTACAAACTAAGATGAATCACATATCAAGGCCACACTTTATAATCACACAAAATTCAGCTCATCTTGTTGAGATTCCAAAAATTTGTTCAAAACAAACAAGGGTGAACAAATCTAAATAACACTAGATCTAATATGTAAACAGAGCCTCAAATCGTATCATATATCTAAACTCGAGAGACCACTTCAATGCTTTTTCCTGAGTTACTAACAACTAAAGCTTGACTAACCTGTCTTGAAGGAAGCAACCTAGCAGTCCAACCTTCAATCTCCTTAACACCGACATCAAAACGAGGACTAATGACCCCACACTTGTTAAGCCTTCCATTCAGTTCAACCACAATTTTACCAGACCTGTGGTCATCAACATACTCGAATTCTCCAATGTATCCTAAAGCAGAAAATAAAAGACATAAATATCCATAATATTTACTCACAAAAATGGAATAACGAAAACAGAACTCATGAAGTTAAACAAGGTTTTGGATACTGACCATGCTTTTGCATCACGGTGAGGAACTTGATGATCACTTTGGATGATGGCCTGATCATCACCTGACGCTTACCACGTTTCTCTGCATTGTACATGCCCTTAAGAGCATCATTCAGCACGCTAACCCTCACCATTGTCGCTGCTGCATAAGAAAACAAAACAAAAAAAAAACCAAAACTTTAGTTTACATATCACAAAATCAAGCAAACTGAAGCACAGAGACAAATTTCCACAAAATATGCTCCCACTCAGTAACACCCAGAACCATAAAAACACATACCAATTTCCTAACTTCATCGAAATTCACTTAACAATCAACTAAGCCATCAACAACCATCATGGTTTTAACCATTTCCATATATCAAGCAGATAAATGAATCAACATGGTGAAATCTAATAACCCAGAATAAACCCAAAACTCTGCAGTCCGACACTGAAATTCCACAAAGGACTACAAGAACAGCCACAACACAAAAACAGAGCCCAAAACCAAATACACAACAGATCTATATGTTAAAGATCAAAACTTTATTTAATCCTTCCTTTAAATATCGACGAAACTAAGCACAGAGGCTCTAATAAACCTCAAATTTTCACTAATTGAAATAACAGGGCACATCCATGAAACCCATAAGAGACTAAAAGAGATATGAAATCGAGAAAAATTGAAGTTATTGATGAAGAAAAATGAGTACCCACCTTGAGAGATGAGCAAGCTAAGCAACAGAGGCGCCTCCGACTCCCCGAGAGCTTTAGGGTTTTTTAGGGCTTAAGAAAGAGGGAGGTGGGAGACTGAAAACCTAGCTATTATATATTTGGTGGGAACGGCGAGTAGTTGGGCTTTGCCTAATTATAGGCCCAAATATTTGTGGAAGTTTTAGACCAGAATCAAATAAGATGAGGGCCGAAACTGAATGCTAAAAGCCTAGATTTCCCTACAAACCGAGTTTATGAATTCTACTTAGCTGAGTTTTACGAGAATCAAATTCTGCGAGACTTGATCAAACAGGTAGTGGAAGTCACAGAAGTGGAAGTCGCATATGAAGAACATAGCACGACAAGAATACTACAATCATTAATTAGCAATATAGTTTTTGTTTATATAGGAAGAACCAACACGACAAGAATACTACGATCATCTCCTACTATATTAGAAAGTCGGGCTTTTTTGGTGTTAAAGGCTTCACTAATTTTATGAAGTCTCCAAACTGTCTCCCACAAGTATAAAGTTCACTAAAATAAAAGATATCAGAGAGGGTTATTTTAGTAAAACAAACAGAAATTCATCAAATTGTGTTTCGTCAATTTTACCTTTAATGAGTTCATTAAAGGTTATCAAAAATAAAAGTTAGGTTGTGTCTATTGCCACCCCCGACAAACCTTTTTGTTCACCTCACATTCTCTTCACACCCCACTTTGATACTTTTTATTGTAAGTCTACTTTATTCACCCACTTTCAATACCTAAAATACTTTTTTTCTCAATTCTACTTTGTTCACCCTACGTTCTCTTCTAACCCCACATATATTTTTTTAATTTCAGATTTACTTTGTTCACCCTATATTTTTTTAATTTTAAATTTACTGTATTCACTCGTTTGCAATACGCACAATATCATGCTCTTCAAATAGCGATCGAACTCCAAAAAGAAAAAGAAACTAAAGAAGATCATAACATTAATATCATTTGTTCTGAAAGTATAAGTTCAAGATAAGTAAAATCACCACCTGAGGAACAAGAAAAAAATCTCAAATTTAACAACTCATTGATATCAATCAATATCAAGATGCGTAATGTCTATAAATGTATCTCTAGTAGTAACGGTCTCCATACTTCTGAGGTTCTTAAACTGATCTATACGTTGTTCATAAATATAGTACAGTTGTCCATTATCAACTTGGTATCTATGCCATTCAGGACTAACAGGAGGAATTGGAGCAGATTGAGATATCAAATTTACCTACATGCATAGACAGTAATGTTAGTTACGAATAAGTAAAATGAACACAACATATCTAAGTTTCTACTTGTTCCATACCTTAACAAAATGACAGCCAACATATCCAATTGCAAGTTCACCACCATCGCAAGCACCACGGTATTCATTTCGACGTTCATTTCTTTTATATAAAGGAAGAAAAGTAACGCACATGGTGGACGATAAATGAATTACTGTCACCCCATAACATGTGGCAATAATGTGTCCCATATCAGGCATGGTCATCCAAAAGTCAGTATTTGCACACCCATCAACAAAATAATCAAGGCAATTCTCTAGCTCACGAAACTGTTTAGCCCTATAAATTTGGTCTTCATAGAAAGTTTGATTCCCTCTCAGCTCATCTAGTAAATGTTTACATACCATACGCCAATCATTATGACCAAACCTCATTGAGATAGCAATGACTCTATATCCACAGTTTCCATCCATATCAACATCTGTTTGATTTGCAATGTATTGTTGATACATAGTAGGAAATAGTGTCATATATTCGTATGTCAATCTAGGTAGTACAAAGGAGCAAATGTTGTTTGAAACCTGAATAACAAATAAACTATTTCAGTAAGCAAAACAACTTTAGATAAAAATGATATTATATTAGTAAGTGCTTACCTTCTGGTTTGAATTGTTGAACACCTTATTTTTCCTTTTTATGGATATTTGCGACTCTTTAGGCTCTGATTGTTGTTTATTCTTTGAAACCTTCTTCGATTTTTTTCTCTGAGACCCAGCGATGAGATTGGATGACTGACTATCATGGCCTGATAATGCACTCACATACTCAAAGGCAGAAGGTAAATGACAAGTGGAGGAATCTTCTTTACGTGGACGGCCTCGATTATTGGTCTTCACTTGTGGCTCTTTAAGAGATGTAGAACTCGGATTCATGTACTCCTCTAACTTCAATAAAAATTGTTTCTTCATGTCCTCATTTTGTTCCTCAAACCACTCCTCTAATCTTAGATATATATTTTAAGATGAATAACATTTGATCTCCTGCTGCTGCTCTTTAGAGAGAGAATACTGAAATCTAACTTCTTCCAATGAGGATGAATACACTCAAGTGAAATGGGATTGTTACTACTTTTGTATGAGACAATCTCATAAACACATGGCAGCTGATGTGTATAACGAAGAGTACATTGACATGAATCGACATTTCCTTCACACTTGTCAATTCTATATATTAAATCGTATTAGCATAATAATAAATAAATGAGGACTAATGATCGACTAATAAGAATAAAACATTACCTTTTCAACTCGCAGATTATGTTATTAAATATTGTGATAGATACAAAGTCTCTTAACTCTCTCAACTCCTCATGCTTAGCAGAATGCTGGATAGTGCAACGACTCTTTTCAAATGATGCTTTAATATCAGTATGTTACAGCTCTATTAAAGAATGGATGTTGTCCCATGACAAATCAAAGTTAAGTTGGCTAGACCCAAGTTGTCGTTTTAGCTTTGCATGTGCACTTTCAGCCCTGTAAAGAAAGGGGGGGAAAATTTAATTAGTCTATAAAGCATATAAGAAATATAAACATACTGAAACACATTCAAATTACCTATTGGAAGTAGTAGTACCAAAATGCATAAACTTGTTTGTCCATACTGATACAAACTTTTCCTTGTGCACTAACCAAGTGTCCTTCAAATAGGAAATAACATCTAAATATGATTTGTACCTAACTTCAAATGACTTCAGCCTCTCCAGATACTCCTCCTTAGTTTTGGAAGTAATCATAAATTGCCAAACATCATTAAACATCTCAAACATTTCAGTGGTTTCAAACATGCTACTGCATTTTGCAAACACCCCATTACTAATATGCCATGTACACAACATATGGTGGCTAGTTGGAAATATTTTACGTATGACATTCATAAGCGCCAAGTCTCTATATGTAACTAAAACATGAGGAAGATCATCAATAAATAGCTCCTTCAACCGAGACAAAGCCCATGAGTAATTATCTTCCTTCTCTGAATTAAGGTATGCAAATGCAACAATGAATGTGATGTTAGTTGATGTCACCCCAACAATCTCCAAAAGTGGAAAACGATACCTATTAGTCTTGTAGGTGCAGTCCATTATAATTACATGTGGGAATGAACGTAGAATATCAACATTCATGGGATGAGTCCAAAACAAGTCTGACAAAACCTCATCGTGTTCAATACTTCTGTAATGCTCAAAATAGCCATGAAGAGATAATTTACTTAACAATTGCTGCACTTGTGTTCTTCCGGCCAAATCTTTTGTCATGTACCTTTGTATAGCATTATATATTGTCTTCAACGTTGACACGTTTAGCCCATCTCTTTTCTTTATTGTAGTCAAAATTTGTTTAGGTCGCACAAAATTCTTAAACATTTCCACCAAGAGCTGATTTTCTTCTTCAGTCAACCTCCCTGCGTAACTATGTCTTTGAAGCGTCATGATTATGCACCCCACGTACAACTTCCAATTTCCATTCATTTCCATCTCCAACATTCAATCCCCTCAATAAGAATGGGCATCCACACTTTTTGGTACCAGTGTTCCTCGGGCGTGGACGCTTCCCTGTTTTACTTTGAGAACCAAAATTTGAATTATTGGAACGATTAGATTTCCTTGGCCTATACTCACCACTTATTTCATAACAAAATGTTATCCTAGGTCTCATCCGTCTTTTTCCAACACCCCCAGAATCAGACCTCATAGTAACCACCACCAGATTATTTTGCATTGCATGTGCATGAATCCATTCAATCAATGCGTATTTGCTCTCAAATACCTATGTATATGATACATTATTATTATGACTACGACAATATATTGTACAACATTACAAATTCATATTATCTCATTAGTTGTGAATATGCTTGTAGAGTCTAATATGTAGTTTGATGAAACTCTGCTACCCTTAACAAAAGCCTCATCTTCAAGTCTCTGCATTTGATAGCACTTGTATCCTAAAAAAAAAAAAAAAAACTCAGTTGAACCAAACTGAAAGTATATATGCAAAAGTAAGTATCTGATTGATATAAGTTCTTTTTCTTCCCAAAAGACCTAACAAGTTCACCAGTTCAGAAACTCTATACTAAATGACATCAAAATATCACCCTGAATTACCACATACATGGAAGCTTTAAGATGGAAATAAGCAAATACTTTACCTAGTGATGGGCATAAAACTCCATATATATTATGTTAGGACCTTGGGATCATCTGGAGATGATGATCAAATTGTATTCTAAAGAGGTTGTGTTGACCGCCTTATGTGAATTCCGGGTCAAGGCGCTTCTTGTCTTGCTAACCTTGGCGAGCTTCGTCTGCTTCGACGATCGTGAAGAAGAATAGACTAGCAACACAGATCTTATGATTCCTATCTACACAAATATTCTAGAGCAAACAAAGATGAGAATCTACCTGTATCCGACTACAAGGTGGAGAGCATGCTAGCGTCTTCAAACACCATAGAACGACGAATGTGATAAATTTTATGTTAGGGTTTATAAAGTACGTGTTGATCTAAAACAAAAACATTAAAGAAAAAGAATTTGTAATTTGTTACAACTTATCGTCCGTTGCTGTAATTTTACATCAGGGTATTTTGGTCTTTCAATAAATCAACAACGTGTGGGGTAAATAAAGGGGTTTGTGGGGTGACAATAGACGCACCCTAAAAGTTATTATAGTAAGAAACCAATTTAAAAACAAAATAGTAAAATAAATAGATAATCGTGGAGAGAAAAGTGGGTAGTGTGATGCATACCAGTGATTGTGAATTTGTGATCCCGTGCAAATATTTGCACGGGTAAAAATGCTAGTTTATTAGAAATACAGGTTTGTTCCATCAAAAAAGTAAAAAATGCCGAAACTATAAATTCCTCCGTTCTTGATTAGGGAGTCGAGATCATTGATATGATATTTAACAACTTCGATTTTACTCATTTATATGGTTTATAAATAGGAACCATGTACGATTGTAGAACCACATTACAAACTCATCCCAATACTAATCTTCCCATCCTTGTTGGTTTGTCCAAATGGCTTTCAGCTTGACACCGAAGCTCACTATATTTATTGTGTTGTCGCTTATGTTCATGTTTGCATTTTCTGCCGAAGCTGCATGTTCTGGACGACGAAGAAGAAACTTTACTACTAAAATCAGTCAATCACCGGCTACTTCCCGAATGTCACCCTCACTGGTGGACTATTTTCCTACTTCAGTGGTTGGATACTTTCACATCCAAACTTAAACTCTACAAGAAAGACTGTACTGGCGAGGCGCCCCAGTGAGAACAAGTCCAAACAATTTTTACGTTGTAAGAGAGAATTCGAATGTGACGGATGACTTCGGTAACTGGCTACAACGGCACTTTTCCAGTATACGGGTGGCACCAGGTACTGGAGACTTTTCCAACGTTACCGGAAGTAATTATATTCGACCGTACTCGATATCGTTTTGGCGAATCTTCGTAGTACTTATATTTGAGGGTTGTTAATTAGTTATCTCAAATGCCTGTATCAACTGATCTTGATCAGTTGGATGCTCATGCATGTTCTTCTAAAGTGATACTAAATAATGAACAACGCTTCTCCATTGTATACATACATAAAATCAATGGTTGTTGCTCTCAATCATGTGTGTAACATAATACGAGAGTGTTATTACATGCATGTAACGTAAATAATATGTTGTAACATAATGTAATCTTATTTATGAGTGATAATAATAGTCAATGTTTCGACTATTTTTTGTGTAATTTCACTACATAAATAAAAAACAAACCAAAAGTAGGAAAAACAGATTTCATGCATGAAGATCAAATGAGATTTAATGTGAATCAAATTAATTATTATCATATTTTGTAGTAATACAACAAGCGATTCACAAAATCGTAGGAGGCGAGGTTGTTCACCATGAACTAAAAGCACGTCATGAAAATCCTAGCCTCAACTGATTTAAGGAGCCACTTAAGTTCATTCATAGCCAGAAGTTACCGCTATTGTGTAGCATAGCCTGAATGGTCGCTACTTGTGTAGGAAACCGATAAATTAATAGTGTCCTTGTCAAGTGTAGGTATTACTCTTCAATAGCTATATCACGACTATCGAACCTGACCTGGCTAAATTATAATCTCATTGTCCAATTTTCAAGAAACCAACTATAAACATGCTGACTTAGTTAACGAATTAATGAGTTCAGAATTCTTTCATTGGCCTAGATTATTCTTATCTAGCTTCTAACATTAGCAATGTATACATATCCAAAGGCCACTGAAGAAGCGAGGAACTCGCTGCCTCATTAAAGCAGACATGACACACTAAGCACACTTACCTTTTCATATATTAGATGAGTTTTACGACATACAAGTTTTTCAAGACTGATAAAATTTAACAGGGAGTGAAAGTTACAGATAAAGAGAAAAGAGAGCCTGGCACAACAAGATTTTTATTTTTTTTTTGGATGAAGTACCACAACAAGATTACTACAATCATTTGTTAGATATACAAGCTTGTTCCGCTAGAACTATGAAACCCCTTAACTAGTAATGTCTCAGCACTGAAAAACTCTTGCGTGCATTATTCTTTGCATGCAATAAGCACTGTTACTAGTTAGGAATCAGTAAATGTCATTGATTTGATGCTTAAACTACTTTTAATAGTGAGGGCCTAAATTAAGTGCAAAAAGATTTCCCTAGAAACCGAGTTTATGAATTATACTTAGCTCAATTTGGTATTGTGGTTTAAAAACTCAGTTTTAAATAAGCAATCCCTGACCTGCTTTTTAAAATCGTGGTTATTTGAACTAAAAAGTTTTAAATAAGCACGTTTTAAGATTTTACCAAACATAAAATCTATTTAAAATAGTGATTATAAGTGATTATACTTCTCAAAACTCAATACTAAACTAGGCCTTAGTTACGAATACTTTTCGGAAGACTTGATTAAACATGTAGTGGAAGTCACAGATGACGAACAAGGTACGACAAGAACACTATAATAATTATTTAGAAATAGTTTTTGTTCACATATGAAGAACTCAGCACGATAAGAATACTACAATCATTTATTAAAAAAAAAAAAGGATACTACAATCATTTATTTAAAAAAATAAAAAAATAGGTATGTTTCACCAAAAATGTAAAAAAAATTCAAAACTAGAAATTCCTCGAAACCGAAAAACTCTCTTTGAATGCAATTATACACTGTTCTTGTTAGGGAGTCGAGGTCATTGATATGATGCTTAATTAACTACCTTGATTAGCTAGTTCATCATCATTTACTCATTTATATGGGTTATAAATAGGAACCATGCACGATTGAAGAACCACATTACAGGCTCATCCTAATATTAATCTTCCCATTCTTGTTGGTTTGTCCAAATGGCTTTCAGCTTGACACCAAAGCTCGCTATACCTCTTGTGCTGTCGCTTATGTTCATGTTTGCATTTTCTGCCGAAGCTGCATGTTCTGGACGACAAAGGAGGACTTCTACTACTACAATTACTGGCTATATCCCGAATGTTACCCTCCCAAGTCCCAAATGGAATATTTTCCTACTTCAGTAGTGGGATATTTTCACGACCAAACTTAAACTCTACAGCAAAGACCGTATGGCTAGGCGCACGAGTGAGAACAAGTCGAAACAATTTTTACCTTGTTGGTCAAAATTCGAACGTGACAGATGACTTCTGTAACTGTTATAGCGGCGCTTTTCCAGTATTTGGGCCATGGAACCAATCCAGTTCAGTCAGTCGGCAACAGGTGGCATCAGGTACTGGAGACTTCTCCAATGTTACCGGAAGTCATTATATTCGACCGTTCTCAATATCGTTTTGGCGGGTCTTTATTGTACTTATATTTGAGGATTGCTAATTAGTTATCACATATGCATATATCAGCTGATCTTGGTATGATCGGTTGGATGCTCAGGATATGCGTGTTCTTCTATATAATGATACCAAATAATGTAACTAACCCGTCTCCATTGTATACATATGTACATGGAATCAATGGTTGTTGCACTCGATCATGTGTGTAACATAATGTGATTGTTATTACATTTAACGTAACATTATGTAATCTTATTTGTGAGTGATAAAAGTCAATGTTGTGACCTTGTGTATACATATTGCCTTCACACAAAAAATAAAAACAAACCAAAGTATAAGAAACGGTCGGTTCATGTACATGCAGGCAACATGCGATTAACAAAATTGTAGAGGGCGAGGTTGTTCACCATGAACCAAAAGCACATCTTTTACAAATCCCATTCATATCCAAATGGTAGCTCTATTGTGCAGCGTTGCCGGAATGGTTGCTACTTCTGTAGAAAACCAATAAATAGTTTGGTCATGCTTACATAAATGAAAATATTACTCAGCTGAGTTTTACGAGACATAAGTTTTGCAAGACTTGTTAAATTGAATAGGGAGTGAAAACGATAGATGAAGAAAAAAGAGAACCGAGTTTGATAATTAGCCTATGTTTATAGATTTCTTAGCCGAGTTTTACGAGTTCTGCAAGACAACAGGGAGTGAAAGCCACATTGATGAAAAAAGATTACCGAGCTCGACAACACTACGCTCATTAGTTAGAAATGTAAGTTTTGTTCCACCAAAAATGTGTAATGGCACTGTTTTCAGTTAGAGAGTAGAGGTCATTGATTTGATGCTTAAACTACTTTTATTAGGCCATCACCATCAACTCCTCCTCCAGTTCTTCATAAGATTATAATTATAAATAGAAACCATGCATGCATGACCCAATTGAAGCACCGAATTACACAGTCATCTTAATATTAGTCTTCCTATCTTGCCCAAATGGCATTTTGCTTGACACCAAAGCTCAGATTATCTCTTTTGTTGTTGTTTTTGTCTATGTGTGCATTTTCTGCTGAAGCATCGTGTTCTGCCATGGACACCAAAGGAGGATTGCCCATGTCAGCGGCTTCTTCCAAAATGTTATCGTCGAAACAGTTGTCTTATTCAATAATTGTAGGCTAACTGCACTCCCAGACCCAAAGTCTGCAGTAAAAGCCCTATTCCGAGGCGCCCGACTGAGAACAGGTCCAAATAAAAATTTTGTTATCGGAGAGATGACTCGGGTCGGCGCTACAACGGCTCGTATACAATGATAGGGCCATGGAATCTATCCATGCCATTCAGTCGGATCATGGTGGCACCTGGTACTGGGGACTTTTCAAATGCTACCGGAAGTGCTGATCTTCAAAGCTTCTCAAAATTGTACACTCGATTCAGCGCCCTAATTCATCTAGGATGTTAATTAGTTATGACATATGCATATATCAACTGATTGTGAAATGATCGATCAGTTGGAAGCTCATGCATGTTCTTCTATATACAGTAATATCAAATAATGAACAACACGCCTCCATTGTATACATATACATGGAATTGTTGGCAGTTGCTCTTGATCATGTGTGTAACATGATGTGACAGTGTTTATATATTATTACATCCATGTATAATAAATAAGATGCTGTAATATACAATAATGTAATCTTATTTGTGAGAAATAAAGGGATTGTGGTCAACGTTCTAATTAACTATTTTGTCTCCATTTTCTTATCTCCTTTTAAATTTTGACATGTCATATTTTTATCCTACTCAGCTTTAACAGCCCTTTAACCTTGCTAACCCAATTTTAACCCTAACTCAACTCTACATTTCATATCCAGAGCTTCGCTCTGAAATTAAAGTGTGAAGTTCCTTATTTGAAACATTTTTCGGTCATATTTTCACATCTCCACCGTTCAGTTTATTGATATTAATGTATCGATCATTCATGCAAAATTCCATTCAAATTAATGATCATTTATGTACCGAAATTGGTTAAATCAATGATCGGACCATAAATATGTCTAACCAGAATTGTTTGTGTAAATCATGATTATGAACACCCAAACGATCATCAAATTCAATGAAACTTTAAGTGATCTATGCATTTGGTTCTACAAACTGAACGGTGGAGATGTGGAAATATAATAAAAAAATGTGTCAAATAAAGAACTTCACATTTTAATTTCAGAGCGAAGCTCCGCTCTGGATAGGAACTGCTCAACTATAACTCATCTCTAATTTATAATTTAATTATATTTACAAAACCTGACGGAATATCAAAGGTCCACGAACGACTCTCTTCTTCAAAAAAAAGAGAGTAGGATATATTTACTTATATCATGTATTTGTATCCATTCTTATAATGCAATTATTACATTCTAAAAAAAATATAAAACAAAGGTAGTGAAAGTCACAAATGAAGAACAAAACACGAAACTAGAAATTCCTCAAGAATTGAAGAACCCAGCACAACAAGAATACTACGATCATGGACCCTTAAAAATATGGGTTTGGTCCACCAAAAATGTAAAAAATGCCGAAACTAGAAATTCCTCGGTACCGAAAAACTGGTGCTCTTTGTATGCAATCATACCCTGTTCTTGATTAGGGAGTCATGGTCATTCATATGATGCTTAACTACTTTGATTAGCTAGTTCACCATCATTTACTCATTTATACAGGTTATAAATAGGAACCATGCAGGATTGTAGAACCACATTACACACTCATCCTAATACTAATCTTCCCATCCTTGTTGGTTTTTTCTAAATGGTTTTCAGCTTGGCACCAAAGCTCACTATATCTCTTATGTTGTCGCTTATGTTCATGTTAGTATTTTCTGCCGAAGCTGCATGTTGTGGACGACAAAGGACAGTTTTACTACTACAATCAGTGGCTACTTCCAGAATGATACTCTCCAAAGCGGAACAATATTTTCCTACATCAGTGGTGGGATACTTTCACAGCCAAACTTAAACTCTACAAGAAAGGCTGTATTTCGAGGCGCCGGAGTGATAACAAGTCCAAACAATTTTTACGAAGTTGGAGTGTATTCAAACATGACAGATGACTTTGGTAATCGCTATAGCGGCGCTTTTACAATATACGGGCCATGGAACCAATCTAGTTTAGTCAGTCAGCAACAGGTAGCATCAGGTACTGGAGACTTCTCCAATGTTACTGGAATTAGTTATTATCAACCATACTTAATATCGTTTTGGCGAGTCTTCGTTGTACTTATATTTAATAGTTGTTAATTAGTTATCACATATGCATATATCAGCTGATCTTGTGATGATCAGTTGGATACTCATGCGTGTTCTTCTATGTATAGTGATACTAAATAATGAACAACGCACGGGTGGTTGGGTGGTGGGTGTGGTAGATTGATTGGTAGTGTTGCATTTATGTTTTCGGTATCTTTTCACTCTTTCTAATTTGATCGAGTTGGAGACCCATCTTCTTTGATATTTGTAATTTCTCGACCTCGCGTTTTCAGGTTTTGTAATTGGGATTGTTCATTGATTAACGAATTATTCATTTCTCTCAAAAAAAATAAAATAATGAACAACGCACCTCCACTGTATACATGTATGGAATTAGTGGCAGTTGCTCTCAATCATGTGTAACATATGTTATTATATTATTACATGTAACGTAAATAATATGCTGTAACATTATGTAATCTTACCTGTAAAAACCCACGAATAACAACAGTAGAACTTCTGCAGGGAATAAGTTCACAGCAGTAGATGAAACACGAGTAAACAACTCACACTAATAGTAACTAACCTAACCAAGAGAGAAAAAACTGAGGAAGAGAATTTATTGATGACTCAAAATTACTGTTGACTCTCTTTATCCAAAACAAACTCACCTATTTATAGGGAGTTACAACTTACTGAGACACTACATGAAAACTTTAGAACATGATAGTAAATAACAACCAATTACCAACAACTTTGGAATATAAAAGTTCATAGCTAGAAGACTCTAAAGATAACTCAAAACTATTTGTTAATGATAATGAGTTTGGTTTAATTTCCAACATTACCTGTGATTGATAAAAGTCAATGTTAATTTTGACCATTTTGTGTGTAATTTCACTACATGTTGCCTTTTAAAAAAAAATAAAAACAAACCAAAAGTAGAAACAGTCGGTTCATGTACTTGCAGCATGCGATTCACAAAATCGTAGAGAGCGAGGTTGTTCATCATGAACCAAAAGCGCATCTTGCAAATCCCATTGATATCCAAAGGGCAGCTCTATTGTGCAGCGACGTCACATGAATAGTCCATATTTCGGTAAGGAACCAATAAATAGTTTCAGCTGAGTTTTAATAGAAATAAGTTTTGCAAGACTTGTTAAATTGAATAGGGAGTGAAAGCAATAGGTGAAGAAAAAAGTGAACCGAGTTTGACAAGAATGCTACAAAGGTGGTACTTTAATTAGAAATATAACTTTGTTCCACCAAAAATGTAAAATCCCAGTACTAGACAATTCTCGGTAATGAAAAACGCTTGCTTGCATTACTCTTTAGTCTTTACATGCATTACACAATATTATGAGCCAGGGAGTTGAGCCTCATATTGTTTGCGTCTCTAAGTACCATTTTGTATAATGATATAGTCTTTTATTCGTAAGTGGGAAGTTGTAAGTTCGATTCACATACAATAGACTAGTTGTAGTATTTAAATTGTTAACTCAAGCGAAAAAAATTAACCGCAATTACCACATCTAATATCATGATTTGTCTGGTCACAACCGGCCACCACGTACGGTACATGAGTCAAGCATTCTATCGAAATAAGATAAGCTTGAGGAATGCATGACTTTTGTAGAAATTAAGTCCGGGTAAGATAGTCCCAGCTTATAACAAACATGTCTTAAGGTTTTCTAGGGCCTAAGAAAGAGGGAGGTGAGAAATGAAAACTTGGCTATTATGAATTTGGTGGGAACAAATAGTTTTTAGGCCAATTGTAGGCCCAAATGTGGAAGCTTTAGACCAGAATTAAACAAAAGGTGAGGGCGCAAATTGAGCGCTAAAAGATTTCTCTAAAATCTATGAATTCTACTTGGTTGTAACTTGTAAGAGAAACAAATTTCGGATAGGAAAACCAACTACTTTGATTAGCCCGTTTCGACAACATCTTCAATCTCGGATAGGAATCTACTTTTCAATCAGTGGTATCTCTTGTAACTGAATTGAATAAGATGAGCATGCAACTCTTGTACTTTCAGATATCTTATAAGCTTAGCATTTGTAATGTAATTAAGCGTAATCTCAATCACAAACAAATTGATATGATTCATATAAGATATTTGAAAGTACAAGAGCTGCATGCTCATTTTATTCGATACAGTTAAAAGGGATAACATGTTTATCTATATAGCTGGTTCAAAAGTACATTCGAGTTCGAGTTATATGTAATAGATTAGTTGTAGTATTTGAATTGCGCGTTTATGAATTATTTAGCCGAGTTAATTTATGAGATACAAATTTTGCAAGATTGGTTAGTTAAATAGGGAGAAAACCACAAATGATGAAAAAAGATTACCCAACTCGATAATACTACGCTTATTAGAATGTAAGTTTTGTTCCACCAAAAATGTAAAATGGCACTGTTTTCAGTTAGAGAGTAGAGGTCATTGATTTGATGCTTAAACTACTTTTACTAGGCCATCACCATCAACTCCTCCTTCAGTTCTTCATACGATTATAATTATAAATAGAAACCATGCATGCATGACCCAATTGAAGCACCGAATTACAAAGTCATCTTAATATAAGTCTTCCTATCTTGCCCAAATGGCTTTCAGCTCGACACCAAAGCTCAGATTATCTCTTGTGTTGTTGTTTTTGTCTATGTTTGCATTTTCTGCCGAAGCTTTGTGTTCTGGCCATGGACACCAAAGGAGGATTGCCCATGTCAGCGGGTACTTCCAGAACATTCTCGTCGAAACATTTACCTTATTCAATAACAGTAGGGTAACTGCACTCCCAGACCCAAACTCTGCAGTAAAGGCCATGTACCGAAGCGCCAGAGTGAGATTAGGTCAATACGATTATTTTGTTATCGGAGAGCACTATAATGTGACAGATGACTCCGGTCATCGTTACAATGGCTCGTATACGTTGATAGGGGCTTGGAACCAATCCATACCACATAGACGGATTATGGTTGGACCAGGTACTGGAGACTTCTCGAAGTCTACGGGAAGTGCTTATCTTGGAGGCTTCTCACGCTTGTCCAATCGATTCAGCGCCCGAATTTTACTATGTCGTTAATTAGTTATCACATATGATCAGTTGGAAGCTCATGCATGTTCTTCTATTGTCAACGGTTAAATTTTTAAACTAGTTATAATGTCTTTAATTGATTAAAACTTTAAAATATGTTTTCTAATAGATGAATGACAAATTAGTAATTGCAAATGTTAGAAACGAGAAAAAAAAAAAACAGAAAAAAAAAGCTTAAAACGTGAGAAGTGAGAGAGAAAAGTAGGGAGGGAAATAAAACTTTAAGCATAACTGTAATAGTAAAAAAAAAATCACACACGCACATAGTGCGGGTCAAGATGCTAGTATAAAGTGAATCCAAATAATGAACAACGCGCCTCCATACATACACAGAATTGTTGGCATGTTGCTCTCGATCGTGTGTGTAGCACGATGTGACAGTGTTGATATATAATTACATGCATTATGTATAGTAAATAATACGGTGTAACATACAATCTGCATGTAATCTTAATTATTTGTGAGAAATAAAGGGATAGTGGTCAGTGTTTTGACCATTTTGTGTGTATTTTCACAACAAATTGCCTTTTTTTGTTTTTGTTTTATGATATATATATATATATATATATATATATATATATATATATACAGTCTTTCTCAGGTGCGGAGGTCCGCACCATTGGTTTTGGTACGGATTTCCATTTTTGCACCACTTTTTGATCGAATTTCTTCATCTTTACCGTGTAGTATCTAGATAATATTGTGTAGATCATCTCTGCAAAATTTCAGCCAATTTGGTAATCGTTAAGGCCCTCAAACTCGAAAAACAAATTGACGGACTGAATTTTGTCAAACACGAACCGTTCATGTTTAAAACAGAAAAACGCAATTTTAAGGGCCTTAACGATTACCAAATTGGCTGAAATTTTGCAGAGATGATCTACACAATATTATCTAGATACTAGACGGTGGAGATGGAAAAATTCGATCGAAAAGTGGTGCAAAAATGGAAATCCGCACGAAAACCATTGGTGCGGACCTCCGCAGCTGAGAATGACTAACATTGATTCAAAATGAAAGATGAAAAAGGGTTCCAACTCCATGGAATTGAAGGTGCGAAACAGAGGAGTTTCAGTCCCACATATATAAATGAAAAGATTACCTAACTAGAGTTTTACCATAAACAAGTTTTGCAAGACTTGTTAAACTAAACAGGTTCGGCTGCTATACACATTTGTATGACATACATCAACCGTGAACAGTCCGATCGTTTAGCAATTTAAAATTCAAGACGATCGGGCAGCTCACGGCTTGATGTATGTTATACACATATGTATAGTAGAAAAGTCCAAACTGAACAGGTGGTGAAAGCTACATATGAAGAAAAAAGAGAACAGGTGGTGAAAGCTACATATGAAGAAAAAAAGAGAACCGAGTAGTTCGAAACAATTACTACAAGGTGAGTTAGTTGAGTACTTGAGTTAGTTCAAATGGATATCAAGGTGACATGCATGGGATATATTTTATGTCCTAATGATTATGAAGATGTTATGCACTTAACGCTTCAATACCCTTATGCTCAACACGCCTGGAATGCAGCTGGTTTTATTAATATGGTACAGATGGGAATGGGAAGCTATATATAAAGATTTCTTGATATCTATGGTTTCTTCTAGGGACATAAATCAAATTGAGAAGATCTTGATGATTATGTGGACTATTTGGGAGGAGAAAAGGCAGAATCCGAATGATGCTGTTTTTATTATCTTTAGGTTGGTTCACGAGTTCAAAAAGGCCAATGCTGCTGAGTCCAATGGGGTTGCGCTCACAGGACAGGTTTGGCAAGCACCGAATCAAGACTGGCTGAAGTGCAACTGTGATGGTGCATTCTTAGTGAATTCTAGAACGGCAGGCGCGCAGTTGAATTATTTTTCGAAACGGTGAAGGTCGGTTTGTACGTAGTCTGTGCAGGTAAACCTTTCGGGCAAATTTGTTCTACATTTCATGCTGATTTATTAGCTATATATGTCGGAAGGCTTGCAGAATATTATTCTCGAGTCATTTTCGAGTCTGACTGCTTGTTATTAGTCCAAGACTGGTGAATTAAAAATGCAAGGAGTGAAAGTTACGGATGAATACGAAAAGAGAGCCGAGCTCGACAAGAACACTACAATCATCAAATTGAAATATAAGTTTGTTCCATCTGAAACATATACAATGCGCTGATACTAGAATTTCCTCGATATTGAATAACTCTTGCTTGCGTTACTCTTTGCATGCATTATACACTGTTTTTGGTTAGGAAGTCGAGGTCATTGATCTGATGCTCTAACCACTTTGATTTGTCCATCATCATCATCTACGTAGTCCTTGTTCATATGGCAATAAATAAGAACCATATATGCATGACCTAATTGAACAACTGCATCACAAACTTATTCTGATTTTGATCTTCCTATCATTGTTTGTTTGCTCAAATGGCTTTCAGCTTGACACCAAAGCTCACTATATATATCTTTTATGTTCAGGCTTTGCGTTCTGCATGAAGTCGTTTATTGCGATTCTCTATCTTCACTATAACAAGAACAAGAACACAAGGTTAAGACACTAATTATGTAACTGTCCATATGTCATTTCTAAAGTGCATGGTCCAGCAGATAGAAAATTCTCGTTACACATAAACTAAATTTCCAATGGCTATGCTTACAATCTGCGCTATATATGGAACACGTAGAAATAAGGCCCAAAAATTTCGACCCAAAAAAGCCCAGGAGAAATGTAAGTTCTGTTGTTATGTATTTTAGCCAGACGTGTTTTTAGTGTTTTTCATGAAACATTTTTTCCAATTGCCTAGAAAATCAAGGTAGCAAAAAAATCTCAAAGAAAACAAAATAAAAATATTATGGGCTTGACTGTAAAACGCCGAAGCATACGATTAATGTCTAAAATTGCCCTGATGATGAGTTTCTTATGCTTGAAAGTTGAAACATTCTTAGAAGTCGAATACATGTACACAATCATACAATAAAATGTTATGATTTAACTAGTTTCCTACAACCTTTTACTTTTATCAAAATGCATATGAATATCACAGTGCACCATAAATAAACAAGAGGATGTGTTAAATAGGGATACGTACAATGATGAAGAAGAAAAAAAAAAGAAAAAAAAAAAAGAGAACCTTGCTTGAAGAAGAATATACTACAATGATGAAGAACTACAAGTCTACAACCATGAATTAATAATTTCGGTTGTTACACCAAAATTATAAATTGCCAAAATTAGAAGTTCCTTGGCACTGGCTTACTCTTGCTTGCGTTACTCGTTGCCTACATTATACATTTATACCACTCTCTTTAGTAAGGACTGATTTTAAAGGAGTCCAGTGATTCTGATGCTTAAACTATTACGATTAATCAGTCCATCATCTTCTATTATTTTGTTCATTGATTTGATGCTTAAACATTTCTGGTTATGCGAACTATTCTGATTAGTTAGTACTCCATCGTCATCTACCTTCCTCTTCTCTCAAATGGTCGCTTATCCGGAGGACACCAAGTCAAGTGTCTCCGGTGGTTTGGTCATGAAGTGAAAGTGTTACTCTACAATGACAATGCAAGTAGAAGCATCACGGTATTGAACATGACCTGCCTATATTTCTATCATATTTTTCACCAAGTCTTAGCCGACTTTTATTCTTAATATATGCATTCAGCTAGTTAGCGTAAAGTCGTATCTTGTTTATTAATTTGTTATTAAATTTATAAATACATGGGATAGACTCGTTCATAGATGAAGCATGCAACAAACCAATTATGAATAGGAAAATATACGACTTTCATGATCAACTATATAAATTCAAATATACACCAAGAACAAAATGACAACGTCTAGCTCAATCTAATTAGTTGACCTTGGATGCTTCAATTTCAATATGGTCAGCGGCAATATATATAGAAGAGAAGACGTATGTTTTGATTCTCTTCTCCCTTATAAGAACAAGAACATAAGGTTTAACTAATTTGTTTTGCAGTCACGGACTGACACTAACTACGTACTCAATTATATGATTAGACGCTAAGCAACTGTCCACATGTCATCTAATCATCTATGGTCCTTTAGAGATTTCTGTTTAATTACATATAATTTTTAAAGATAATTAAACACGACAAGGCTGACTTAATTCAGTGAGAGATTAGAAAATGAGATGGGATGACTAACACAAATTTCTCTGCCATTGTTACCGAGTTTAAACATGAATTCTGAATCCATGGTCGGAATAGGTCAAAAGCTTCACGTGTCAGTCGGCTATATATGGGACATGTATAGAACACAAGGCACTAGGAAACAATGCAACTTAATTACACAATTTTGATTCTAGTTGTTCATAAGAAAAAACAAAGACCCTATTAAACAAACAAATGAACAAGCAAAATTTCAAGTTACAAAAAACCTTTAGAAACAGATCGAAAACTTGGATTATTGGAGCTAATAAACAACCTTGAAGTAAAGAGTACTTCTTGTTCCTTTCTAGCTATATTAGTTTACCTTACTTGTATCAAATCAGTCATGTAAATAAGAAACCTAGTTAAGTCACATTTCTGATTTTCATATTCTAAGTCATAATTAGGGTACATATATTAAGTATATATCCATATATAGCTTTCATATTACGAGGTATATGCTCTATTTAGCTTTTGTATTAATACTATTGAAGGTGCAAAAAGAACACATCACCTAAAGCAATAACTTTTGTATTAATACACGCTTCTAGAGCGTGTTCCAGTGGAAAGCCATGATAGGATAGGAGACCAGGATAGTAACTCTCTTGCTCTTAGATTCCTCCTTCGTGTAGTAAGAATTCAAATAAAATGAATTGCAACTTATTAAGAGCTAGCTACAAGCAGAGAAGCATAGAATAAGTAGTAACTAGCTACAGCATGCAGATGATCTTCTTTCACTGGCCTTGAAAGACATCATTGAGAAGAAACATTCACACACCTATTGATCGATTCATATACTTCATTCCTCACGAGAATATGAACATTGGACTAGTTTTTAACTAGCTATCGAAAATGTCAAAACTTCCATCTCGTAATGACCAAAATTATTGGACTAGTTTTCCACTTTTCCCCATTTCTTGCATCTCTCACTCATCTTCATTAGTGGGACTATATACCCTAATCCAATGTTACAACAAATCAGTCAGACTTTGGTTTGACGAAATGAGTCTCAGGGATGGGACTAGTTGTGAGGCATCAACATATCCAAGAGAGTACGTACCTCATTCTCTTGTACTTCCAACTCTTATTATTCGGTTGCTTACTTCCTCCATCTTTTCCATTCTGAATCACTACTGTATTAGAATCGCGGTTTTGTATATGTATTCAAAGTTTGCTAGATGAAATGATGAAAACCACAATATATAGTTTTTTCAATGTACTTATATGTGTGGAAACTATCTCGAACTCAATTGATGAATATCATGTAATTAAGGGTGGTGCAATTAACACATCATTTTTTGTTATTAACATACCTCTTATATGGTGAAATCAATCATTAATTAAATTCAAGTCACACGTTTGTAAATAAAATAAAAATGAAAAATCAATATAAAAACCACTCCATCGACGCAATTTTGGAAACTTATTCGTCGAGGCCTGGCTTATTGCTGCCCAGTAGAGAAATCATTGAGAAAATATTAGAAACAAACGTACGTAATAACAATGAAAACAATCCAAATTGATCTCATCAAGTCTCAACTGTGGGTGATGCTCATGAAATGGCCGGAAGAACAAGCTAGCAAGCTAGTACGTTGCAAAGAAACTGAGTCAACATTTAAGTATCATTCGTCCAATATAAATTTGCATCAAGATCCTATAGTCATACGATTAAGCTAAGCTTTGACTATGCACAGCCTCATTTCTATAATCAAACACAAAATTAATCAATCACTTTCCTACCAATTTATCTTAATGAATCAATGCAAGTCAAATTAAGCGATAGTGAAAGCAAACAGATAAAACTTGCTCGAAAGAGAGAGGGATAGGCCGTCCCCTACCATTATAATTAGGAATTCTGAGTCATCTGGACGTTTCATATTCCTTTCCTGCATTGATAATTCTGTACAAGATCCCTTGTAGCAATAACCTTTTTCCTTCAAAGGAAACAACTTTTCGAACACTCAAAATCCAGCCCTCGATTTGTCACATCCACACTACAAATTTAAACCTCCATCCGCGGGTATTAAACTTTTTATCTCATCGATCTGGGTTTCTTAGTTTCATTGGTTCTTCATTGGCAGAGAAAGAGGTATCAATCAGTTCGGAGATTTGAGGTGAGGAAATAATGAGTTTTCATTATCTAAATCCATGCAATGTGCTCCAAAAAATGATCACATTTCGACAACTTTGTTTTCGATCTTTCGGTTTTCTGGGTGCAGGAGATCGAGTACTAATACAGAGGACATTGAGAAGAGGCTTGCGTCTGTGTTCTTTTCTGGAAATTTGATTCTGGATTCCATGAGAAACGCTCTTCTTCCTTCCCATCTTTACAACTTCGGTAATCATCATTATGTAGCTTGATTAGTAGTAGACTGTTCTTACTAATATTTCCTAGCAGTGACAGGGTTAATTTCAATAAGAGATTGATGGTTGCATCATTTCTTGATTGCTTTTCAGGGAACACTGATTTTCAGATGACAAATTGGGATACTCAGATGAACATGAACAGAAAGATGTAAGTACTCTTCTCTCTTCATCGTTGTCTCTTCTGGGAAATGGATTCGTGATATGGTCTTAAGCACTGGACTTCTGAAATGAATTAGAGTTTCAGTACGTATCAATTATTTGGGGTCCCAATTATTTCACCGTCTCCTTACAATGATCGATGTTTTCAATTCAAGAAAAAAATGTTAACGGGGTTATGGCATTATGCAGTGGCTTTTGCATGGGGTCCAAAGCAAATGAAAGTGACAACCATAACAGAATTTCTGGAGACTTTTCTGATGTTCCTCTTGATCAGTCATCACTCTTTACCTATCAAACAGGTTTGGTACATTTCTCTTTCCATTTGATCTGCTTATCTTCACAGCAACAACGTTTTTAAATGTTTGCCTAACTTTTTACCAAGTGTTTCTTCTTATTTTTCTCACCTACCATTTGTAATATAGTGAACTCGATCTTATATGTAGTTGATAAGTTCTTGGGTTACCTTGTTTGATATACAGCAGTAACAGCAGGTTATTCCAATGGAGAATTCAGATATGATCATGGCATTTTTCAGCAGCCACTATTGTTTGACAAGAGTATTGATTCAGCTACCCAATTTGAAGAAGTATGTTGTTCTAATTTCTTTCTGTTGGAAATTAGCTAAGATATAATTAAACAAGTTTGGTCCACTAAATTTATGGTCACTTTAAATTGAGCGATACACGTGAACGACTGTCAACCGTTGATTTGTGTGAATTTAACGTGTCTTTACACGCTTGTAAAATGATAGAACTCATATCGTCCATAATTTTTACAATCTTTAAGAG
The DNA here is from genome assembly GCA_009720345.1 of Fragaria iinumae. Taxonomy (NCBI): domain Eukaryota; kingdom Viridiplantae; phylum Streptophyta; class Magnoliopsida; order Rosales; family Rosaceae; genus Fragaria; species Fragaria iinumae. Next base: position 20,729,043 of record CM019123.1, on the reverse strand, counting down.
GTTGAAATTAAAGCATGCATGATGAGAAATTGTTGTTTTATCAGAAAAAAGACTAATTAGTACGTTTCTACTATATTTTGTGAGTACGAAATCATTCTTTGTTCAATAAGATTCGATACGCGTTAGTAATTGCTAGTGGTTGATGTATGCAAGTCTTATATTATAGTAAGTTGAATGTCCTTACTCGTTAAGAGCAACTTCTCTTTTAAACATGTGATGCGTCTAATTTAAAACATGTGATGTGTTTGGCTAATCGGGCACATGCTTTCTTATCAACCTTGCTATTTTGTGAGATTAACATTTTTGGCACAACTATTTAAGATCTTTGTTCTGGGTAACCAATTAGCCAATTCTTGCCTCATATATATCCTAACTTTGTTCCGGTTGAATTCTCTCCTTGCAGGATTTTCAGGTCATACAAAATGGTAGGAAGCGTCAAATAATTGAGGTCAATGACATCTTTCCCAAAAATGACCTTGGTGGTTCAATTGGTGAGAGAACAACTTCAAATGAAGGGAACAAAAACAAGAGAAGCAAGGTGACAAATTCTCAACAACAATGGCATAATCAATTCCAAGGAGAATCTATGGAAACACGAGACAATAAGGTATGTTAATGAATAACCAAATATTAAAATTTAGAACTAATTTCAGTTTACCCCATTAACTTTAAATCGATCATCATGTTAGTCATTCTTCTTCATCAAAAACACCCCTCAACTCCCAATTTTCATCAGTCATGTCCAAACCTCCGTTCTCCAATCAATTTCTCCGTCAAGTGATGACGTTGCATCAAGAAGAAAGTCAAATTCCAAAAAAAATAACCTTTATAACCATTTTTTCTCCCATATCGATACACATCTCCGTACCTGTTACAACCCCCTAACCTTAGTGATTTTAGCGGGATTAAATGCAATTTGTCTATTTTACCCTTTTTATGTTGGCTCAACGACTTCAAATTTGGTTTTCTTCTTAATACAAGTCATTACATGACGGGAGAATTGAATGAAAAACGTATGTTTGGACACGACTGATGAAAATTAAAAGTTGAGGGGTGTTTTTAATGAAATTGAAAGAAAAAAGACTAACGTGATGATCGACCTAAAGTTGATGGGGGTAAACTGAAATTAGTCCTAAATTTAAACACAGAGTTTGTGATTATTAATAATTTTTGATAAGAAACAGAGTTTGTCATTTGTATTGGTATAAAGCTTGTGGTGTATTTTTGGCAGAAGTTGCAAGTTCCTGTGAGGAGAAGCCAAAAGCTTAGTGACAAAATCACTGCTCTTCAAAAATTGGTTTCCCCCTATGGCAAGGTCAGCAGTCTGCAGAACACTAAAAAGTTCATATCTTAATTCCCAGTAGATATAGGAAATGAAATTTTGTATTTTCTGAAAAGCCTAATTCGATTATGGTTAATTTTGAACTTGTTGCAGACTGACACTGCCTCAGTTCTTCAAGAGGCTTCGGTTTACATCGTGCTCCTTCAACAACAAATTCAGGTATGGTTAGACAGTAGCAAACCATTGATATAAACTTGTAGAATCAAGATCATGGCTTTGTGTTAATGCTTCTTTGGTTTTCCTTTAGCAGAATCTGCATCGGATCTTTAGTAGTTCATACATCAATGCTGTAGGACATCATTCACAAGTAAGCAATCACTTAAGTTTGTGGACATCAGATTGATACTTTGTGTTCCAATTAGTTTTTTACAAATTTGAGAATTGTGAACAGGAATCTGGGAGTAGTAGCCAAGTGCTTGACCTCAGAAGCAAAGGCCTTTGTTTGGTTCCCATTTCGATGACTCAGAAGGTGACTATGGAAGAGCGTTTTGATGAGGATCATCTTTCTACATCAAGAAATTTTGTCATAGCTAACCATTTCTAGACTAGCTATAATAGGTTATTTTCAAGTGTTTTTAATCCATTCCATTTGAAGGATAATGTTTGACGCAATTTAGAGGATCAAATTCAAAATCAAAAGGGAGAGGTCCTTGTGTACGTATCCACTCTCTTACTTCAACTGTTCACCATAATAAAAATTAGTTTTTAGCATAATTCTTTCCACGTTTCCAAATGATCTAAAACAATGACGAACAAATCAAAATATTAAAGGTGGTGTTATTCACACAACCTATTTCAATTTTGTGTCCTAAAAAAAGTGACGCGTGAGATGCTAAGAGGCAGGTGAAGGACATGAGTTTGCCGCCGCCTCCTTGCTATTGAAACCCCTAGAGCTTCAGAATACTCAGCTTCGAATTTGGTGGGGCGAATTATAAATGTAGTACATAATAGACTAGCTCGATATTTGCAAATTGAAAACTAGCATTTCTTGATGGATCGTTAATATTGATATATTTTTTTTCGATGGATCAAATAACAACAAGAATCTATATAAAGTTGATGAATTCAAAATGGAAATTCGGTTTCTGTTTTAGAAGAAGAAGAAAAAGGAGTTAATAATCGAAGTTTTAGTTTCGGCCATTATTGAGTAAAAAAAAAAAGACGCATCTATTGCCACCCCCTAGACTACCCCCACAAAGTACTTTGTTCACCTCGCACGTTATTGATTTATTGAATGACTAATATACCACCCCACAAATTACTTTGCTCACCCCGCACGTTGTTGATTTATTGAATGACTAATATACCCTAATGTAAAATTACATAAAGAGACAATAAGTTGTTACAAATTACAATTTATTTATTTTTAGATAAACACGTATTTCATAAACTTTAACCCAGAATTTATCATATTTGATTTTTTTATGAAGTCGTTAAAAGACACTAGCATTCAACTGAATATGAGGTGAACTATCTGTATTTTTTTTCTTTGTTGATGCTTCGTCTATCTCTTTACTTATTATTTCTCATATCGATTTTGTATGTAAATTTTCATGTTTAGTCGCTCACTTATATATATATTTATTTATTTTTTCATCGGTGTCAGAGCTTTTTCTAAGTAAATTTTGCAAACATTGTGCATCTTGATATCGGCGGATACCAATGAGTTGTTAAGTTTGAGAGTTTTTTCTAGTTCTTTAATTGAGATTTATACTTTAATGTCATTTTTATTGTTTAGTTTGTGATTCCACTTACCCAAATGATAGTAATCTTATGGTTTTCTTCAATTTCATTTTGTTTTTGGAGTCCAACGACTATTGGAAGAGACTAATATTGTGTGTATTGCAAATTGGTGAATAAAGTAAATTTAAAAAATATATAGACGGGGTGAGAAGAGATCGAATGTAGGGTGAACAAAGCAAATTTGAAGTTAAAAAAATATATATACAAAGTGAAAAAAGAATTTAGGGTGAACAAAGCAAAAATGAGAAAATGGTATTTTAGGTCTTGTAAATGGGTGAACAAATTTAAAATATATAAGTAGGGTGTGAAGATAACGTGGGGTGAACAAAATAGTTTGTGGGGTGGCAATAGACGCATCCAACAAAAATTGTCCACCGTGGGAACGACGTCGTTTCACTCTGTTTGAAATTACAATAATTCTGCCCCCCTTTACGTAAATCACATGCCTTCCTCACCGCCCACCGCACACGTGGTACTCCTTGGTTGGACAAGCATTCATTCTCCGCTGCCGTGAGGGTGATTTTAACAGCCAACGCAAACCCACTCCCCTTTTTTTCCAAGTCACACTCTCCTTCCTCCCACCGTTTGCCTCTGATCCTCTCTCCCTCTTTCTGAAAACCCTAATTTTTCTGCAACAGTTTCCTCTTCAAACATGGTGAGTCCTTCCTCTCTTCTCTGCTCTCCCTAGGGTTTCATGCTACTGTTATTCTTTTCAATTTTTTTTTTCTACGATCACTCCGATTATAGAATCGGTCAAATTAGTTGAGATTTCGTGTTCTAGATTCAATTTCTGATTTCGATTATTGAATTTGATGCTCTTGAGTACTTGATCTTAGGTTGATTTGATGATGAGTGTCTGTAGTTGATATAAAGCTCTGTACTTTGTTTTTGGAATCGTATTTGTGTGTTTTGATCACACATTTTGCGTGGTCTGTATGCATTATAGGTTTCGCATTCGTAAACAGTTTGTGCAATTTCAGTCTGTTATGTGCTTCGCGTCAGTTTATATACAGGTTGAGATTGTGATAGTGGCTGTCTTTTTTGTTTGCCAAGAATAGATTCTGTTATTAGTACTATATTGCTGTGGCTAAGAATTAGAGAAATCAAAACTTTTCCCTTTGGCTATTTTTAGATTTGCTACCCTGATGTGTGTGGATATATTCGTCGGTTTCTCTTGAGTCTCAGTAAGGGACAGCCATTTTGTTTGAAGAAAATTTTAAAACATACCCCCGTAGACTAGCGATGTATTAAAGAATAAAAACTAGGCTTCTTGTTAATCATCAAAGGTATTGCTCAACATAATGATTTTTATTTAATATCAAGTTTTGTATTGTATTTAGCGTATCGGTGGGACAGTAACAATAAACCGGGTGCTTTTTATATTGTATATTTTTTCGAATTGTTGTGCAAGTCAGGGAATGGATTTGGACTGTTAGTGTGTTATGTGTGTGGATATATTGAGGCTTGGGAGATATTGATGCAACTTATACTGCTGATCTTCTCCAGGCAAACGCAGCATCTGGGATGGCTGTGCATGATGACTGTAAGTTGAAGTTCTTAGACTTGAAGGCAAAACGAACTTACCGCTTCATTGTTTACAAGATCGAGGAGAAGCAAAAGCAGGTCGTGGTGGAAAAGGTTGGTGAACCAAGTGAGAGTTATGAGGATTTCTCGGCCTGCCTCCCTGCTGATGAATGCCGATACGCTGTGTATGACTTTGATTATGTGACAGAAGAGAACTGCCAGAAGAGCCGAATTATTTTTATTGCTTGGTAATAATTTCTGTTTATAGTTTCTGAGTCATAATACATTCCTCATATTGTATCATCACATTGTGTCTGATTGTTATTCATTTATTATATACGTATGAAGGTCCCCTGACATATCAAGGGTGAGAAGCAAGATGATTTACGCCAGTTCGAAGGACAGGTTCAAGAGAGAGTTGGATGGCATTCAGGTTGAGTTGCAAGCTACTGACCCTACCGAGATGGGGCTTGATGTGATTAGAAGCCGTGCTAACTAATTGATAAGCATTGGTATTGCAATTTGGAGGGTCGTCTATACTATCTGGTCTCTATGTTACCATGTTTATAGCCTATGGACATGAATTTGTCTTTACTATTGTATTTGGTTGGTGACATGATTTGTAATCTGTGGATGATTGGTACCTCATTCGGTGTGAAATACAAACTAATGTCCAATTTCCCAATAGCATTTTCAGTCCTTTTAGGCCTTAGGCTTTTCATCTTTAAATACTTTTGCCAACTCAAACGTTATATTTGCCTGTGTGTGACTGTCAAACCGGGACCATCCCCATGACCATGTGTTGGTTGCTTCCGCAGGTTCTTCTCCTTCAGGTTGTCTGAAGCGATTTCAGAGAAAAGCGTTTCTGATTTGTACTGAGTTGGTCTCGGACTTAACATGACGAGGCAACAATAGAATCAAATTTTAAGTACATTTAGTTCTTAGTTCCGGCTACCGTTACAGGTAGAATAGTCTGATTTTTGTGCGGCAGTTGCTTATTGCATTACTATGCTTATTCGTGCGTTTCCTATCTGAGACAAGGAAATGTAATCACTTGGTGCTGTGGAAGCGATGGTCCTTCATAGGAATCTGCATTTCCATGGTAAAGACCGAAGAGAAGTTAAGTTGATCCACTCTCACTCTAAAGTAGTGAGATTATCCTCTCTTGGATTTTGTTAAGAAGCCAGTTCTGACCATACATGCCACTAGATTCAATTACAGAAGAGAGATAGGAATTCCTAAATCAAATGTAAGAGAGATAGAAGCTTATTTGGAATCAAAATTTATGTTCACAATTACTCTTTACCCCGAGATATTATGAATTCCTAAAGCTCAACTAGCAAGGACTCATTAGTCCAACATATAATCCCTTGATTCATCTGGAAAAGAAATAAGACTCCTCATGGTAGTTGTCCAGAAAAGTATAAAGAAAGTTTCTCTCTCAGAAGAGAACCAGTTTTATCAGCAGATTCACAACTCTGGTGGTGGTAACCCGAATCATGGTGATGCGATAAAGGCATGTCATCCTGCACCTGATCCTCCATATCAATGATTATGTTATGCAGTATGCAGCAAGCGAGAATAATCCTCGGCAGCTTATTCTTATCAGGCAACCACAATGCTCCTTGAATTAGTTTCCACCTCTCTTTCAACCTCACAAATGCTCTCCTTGCCACCATTTGGGTTGCAGAAAGTCTATTGTTAAACTCCGCCTTATCATCTGAGAGTTTTGTTCCCTGGTAAGGAGTCATTAGCCATTCCAAAAGTGGAAAACCAGAATCTCCTACTATGTACTCTCTTACTTCTGTTCCTTCAGACAGCACCATTTCCTTCCCATTTAAATAAGTTCCTTCTTCACACAGTTTGAAGAAACCTGAGCTTCGGAGGACAATGTCATCACTCAGACTTCCTGGCCATCCAGTAACTATGTTACGGAATCTCATATCAGGGTCTACAACTGCCTGCAATGTCATGCTGCAGTTTTTCTCATCATCGAGCCAGACATCTGATGAGTCATCAGTTGCAGGCACAGTCATTGTGATGTGGGTGATGTCGATTGCACCACAGCAACTTGGAAGGCCACGAATTCTTTCAAACTTGGACTTTATCTCTTCCATTTCACCTTGCTCTTTAGGCCAACAAAGATGGTGGAGCCCTCTCTCTTCCATTGCTTCCACAAACCGCCAGGTTACCTGAGAAACAGTTGTTTGGCTCATCCCAAAGGAGTCACCAACGTTCGTTAGCGATTCACCAGAGCTAAGCCTCCTAAGAGCAACAGCAACTTGGTCTTGTAGAGACAAACGCTTTCCATTTTTGGTACTGAAGTTCCTAGTCGCCATACGCTCCTTTACAAGTGAACAAATGTAATTGAATGTCCTTCTCGAAATTTTGAAGAGAGATTCAAATTTCATTTTGTGTTCTGATTCAGATAGAGGCCCTGGAAAATGAATACATTTGTCAAGTTGTGTTTCAGGGACCTTATATATCTGGTAATCAACATTCATAGTAGAACCAACATACTAGTTTCTGATGTAGTAAAAACCAAAATAAACTGGTTCAAGTACTTGCCAGAGAAGATCAATTATCTATGATGTCCTCAAAGTAAAAACATATATAACAAGTACTACGTGCAAACTTTTAGTTCATCAGCCAACAAAGTCATTTGTCATAGCCAGATTTTTGAAACGTTTGATTGCTGCACTACCCAAAAGCCAAAACCAGTCACTTCTCCGATATAGTCAACAAGAAGCTTTGGTTATGTGTGCTTAGTACACACACACACACACACAAAAGGGGTACTGTTTAAGTAAATGACAACAGAGAAGCAACTATGAACGTACAGAGAAGTGCAATAAGTTTACGTTTTCACTACATCATCCTCTGCAAAAGATTTCCACAATTATACTGAGCTAATAGCAAGATGAGACTTAGATGTATGCTATGTTTATTTCTTTTATTTCTGAAAAGAGATCACAGACCAATCGCATTCCACGTAGAATTGCTTTCGGTGATTGAAAGAAGAGCAAAGCCCCAATAAAATTATACAGCGAGGGAAAGAGGCCAGAACAAAAGTTAATTAACATTAATTAAACCAAACAAATAATTGAGAACAAAGCCATCTAGCCTTCTTCATTATGTAGAAAGAAAGTTACTATGGGCCTAGACTTGCCATTTTGGGAATTGAAAGCATCTGAAAGTGTTTAGTTGTCTATGTCTTAAACCTAATAAGTGGAAAAAAGCAAACCAAGACACAGTCCATAAGTGCTAGAAATCATTCAGATAAAACAGGAGATGCTAAACAGCAGGGCTCTTGCAGTCCTTAGTTCAACAGCAGGCATGCAATGGCAGAAAGAAGAATTTCAAGGATAGGAGATCGTAAAAGCAACAGACAAGCGTGATTAGAATCAACATCATCTGAGTAGGTTTTCATCTAACAAATGAAGGTTCTAAACTTAAAAACTGACAGAATAAAGAAAAATATTAGTGCCTGATTGTTCATTGGCTGCAGTTGTTCCCTGCTCTGTCATTATGCTACAAGTGTTTTTCAAATCAGTGTGTTCACTTTGCTTCACATTTCTGAAGTAACGATGAACAATTTAAATGATCAATATACTAGATATGTGGTAATGAAATAGTCTCTCAAAACTCAGAATTTATCTGTAGACCCGACTCTTCCAATTATTAGTCCCTGATTTTAACATTAATCTAATCAAGTTGTACTAAAAATCACATTGTACAAACCACAAAAAGCACCCAGAGACCCGGTATGATCAAGCAATTTATCGAGACAATATGCAAGAAAGAAGGGAAGAAGAATGCATAAACTATGAAGTGAATGTGTACCACAATTTTATATCAAGAACACCTTCATCATTTGAGATAGGAACCTGTTAATTAATTAGTAACTGGAAGCAGCTTATTTGGTTTCTTTCATTAACACTGTAACAAGAAAGATCAATATTATAAATCACCCAGTGAAGAAAAAAGAGAATCATTTTTCAGAATTATTAATCAGTAGCAAGTTAACAAAGCTCAGTAGTAACATGTATATACAAATGAAAATCAATTTGACACTCAAAAACAGATTGCCCGTGTTATTACATTTCACCTGACAAAACGAAAAAAACCAAAAACACTGCCTCATATGATCTATATTAGGCAATGTCTAAGCAATATCAAATGGTTCAGGAAACAAAAGCTAGATAACTTACTCAACATGAATTTTGTTGAAACATATTCCAGCAATCCATTTTTCACAATGAGCTCTTAAAAACAAACATCAGCCATCAAATTTCAATTCTTGAAAACTGCATTAGACCCAAGTCTTAACATTCATCCAACAGTACAAGTGTACAACACACCCTCATACATAAACATCTAAATAGATATCTCTTCTCAGAGCCACAACCAATGCATATAACCAAGTTTCAAAACACAACCCAATAACACAAATTAAGCCATAACAGGGAAGTAAAACACAGATATAAACACAAAGCAGATGATAAGTATTTCTTTACCAGTAATTATCTGTTGAAACTCTTCCCACCAATCAAGTGGCTCAGACTGAGGGCTCAGGGTAGCAGCAGCAAGCACATTCTGGTCAAGCCTCTTCGGCTCAGTGTTCTTCCTCCTCTTCACTCCTCTAATGGGCCCCATTCCAAACCTCAAATGGAAGCAAACTACGCCAAGTCAAGCCTCAGCTACAAAGACCCACCTAGAAAGCAAAGATTCCCAACACAATTCACTGAGAACCCATCAATCACAAACCCCAAATCTGCAGAAAGGAAAAGACAGATGCTGATGAACATGCACAGAGTTTTATATGTGGAACAAGATGGTCTGGCTTAAAAGGGATTAAAGGGATGCAAGTTTGTAACTTTGTTGTAAACATTTGTCATATATACACATCTATATATGTGTGTATATGCGATAGGTGGTGATTTGGGTAGGATTTCAAAGCATGCAGTGAGAACCAAGTTGAAGAAAAATACGTGAAGAAGTCTTGGAGAAAACCAGAGGAGTTGCAATGTAGCAAAGCCCGATATATATGATGATGAATATATATATATGGATTCTGGACATGGGGTACTTCTTACTGCCTCCCTCCTTCTTCTATTTACTGTCCTTTTCTTTTGACCAACCCCAAAAATGGGTTAAAAAGTCTCTTGTTTTGGGATATTGTTGGATTTTCTATTGTCCTGAAATGCAAGATTTATTTCTCTATCCATGAACGGCTACGGATTCGTCATTTAATAACTTCAATTGTTTAAGAGACCGTAACGGTTGAATATCGTATTAACTATTTTATTATATATTTATCAGCTTAATGTGTCGAGTCACGTGTTAAGTCGTATAATGAATCACGTGACGAAAGATGAAGAAACTTTATCCGTGATTTATCAAGTTAGTGTAAAATGTATTGAGTGTTAGAAAACATCTATTGTTGGAAGTTTGTCTATAGATGTTGCCATTAGCTTATTGAGAACTTGATTTTAGAACAATTTGGATTAGTATGATACTCATATTAGTCATATATGTTATCCCACTACGTTTGATCTAGTTTGAGTTAGGAAACTTGGAAATTGAAGTTTTAAGAAAATTGACCATTCTTCTATTGCACATTCATGGAAGCAAAGAGCTCAAAATAATTGGCCCTTTTTTTTTGTCAACAAAGAGCTCAAAATAACTTGTATTTTTGTATTTGCGTCGTAGAATCAAACTTCATTTGGGTACATAACTTTCCCTTCAAGGCTGTACGAGACAAGACTCACAAGAGTAGAGAGCTACGTAGAGTTGTGTATTCATGGCCCCACTAGGCTTCTACCACTACTAGCCACTTAGTTAAGCCTTATTAAGTGGGCTGATATTCACTTAGGCTCACATTAAATGAAATTAACCCTTGATTTGCAATTGTATTTTTTACCAATTACACCCAGTAAATTTATTTTCACGTTCCCAATTCCTCAGTGATAGCCCACGCTCTTGCACATTGAAAGATGTTCGGAAACATTGAGTTGTCACATCAGTTACTATGATCACGATGTTACTTGCTCAAAGGGTCCAGAAAAACTCTAGGGTAAACTGTAAAAGGGTAAGATAGAGTTCTTCAAGAGAAAACAATGGAACCTCGAGAGGTTCAAGTTGGCAATTATGAGAAATGTAGTAGATGATGGAGAATTTTAGCTTATGTGCTTGGGTTCTATCCAGAGCCGGACCTTCTCTGCTGCTTGTAATATGGAAAGTTCTCTCCTTTATGCTAACTAGGTTGCCATTATCCATATAAGCAGCACACCCAGGTCACTTCATATATACAGAGGTGAATGATAGCTTGGCATTCTAATTACGATATCCCAAATAGTGGGAATCACTTCAGCATTCGTTTGTCAATACGAAAAATACTTTATCATGCAAGGAACAAAATCTGCTTCATCAGTAAGAAATTATAATCTCGCTTATACAAATATTTGCCTCACAGTAAGCTGACTGAACAAAACAAAATTTCACAGTACTGCTCTCACTAGCAACGACTACCTGCGGCTTCCAATTCACAAACAATACTATTGTGTGAGATGGGCAATCTGTTTTACCTAATTATAATGAATAGGAAAATAAAGGAATGACAACCATAGGACCCAGAAACATGCTCAAGTTATCAGCTTTGTTTCTTTGGGCAAGCTGAAGATATATGGCCCTTTTCACCACACTCATAGCATGTCCTTCTCTTAATTTTACCACTCATGGAGCTCAATCCAGTATTATCGGGTTCTGTAGCTGCAGGCTCCAGAAGGGGAGTTGGAGTTGTTGGTACAGGCTTTGTATGCCTTGCAGGGGTTTCTATTGGATGAGCATATTGTGTGTTCGGACAAGCTGTAGCTACGTGACCCTTTTCCCCACATTCGTAACATGTTCTTCTCTTAATCTTACCACTGATGGAACTCAACCCAGTATTATCAACTCCAGTACTTGGAGTTACAGCTATGGACTCCAATGCAGGACTTGTAATTGTATGTACAGGCGTCGTAAAGGTGGCATTGGTATCTACTAATGCTGCAGAAGATTGCTTCTGTGGACAAGCTGTAGAAACATGGCCCTTCTCGCCACACTCATAGCATGTCCTTCTCTTAATCTTACCACTGACAGAACTCAACTCAGTATTAGCAGCTTCTGTACTTGTTGTTACAGACTCCGAAAGCATACTTGTAGTCGTTACAGGCTTTGTATCAGAAGCATTAGTATCTATTACATTCACTTGTTGCTTCAGTGGACAAAGTGAAGAAACGTGGCCCTTTTCACCACACACATAGCAGGTCCTTCTCTTAAGCTTACCACTGATGGCACTCAGCCCGGCATTATCAGCTCCTGCACTTGCAGTAGTAGCTACAGCCTGCGAAAGGGTACCTGTACTTGTAGATTCAGACTTGGGATGGATCCCTGGTTTTCTCAGAGGAACTGCACAGCTTATCTTGACAGGTCTCCCAAGCACAACCTTCTGATCCAACTTCAATGCCATCGTCAGTGAGAGACTGTCAAGAAATTCCACATGGGCATAGCCTCGGAATTCTCCTGTTTCCTTATCCATGCCAAAATTGATAGATGATATCTTGCAATCTGAGAAAAGCTTCCTCAGTTCGTCCTCGGTAATATCCCACGACAAATTTCCAACGTAGATTCTATTGTAGCCCTCCACAAGTTTTGGGGCAAAATCAGATACTTTATTGACTACTTTATCGACCCGAGTTGTTTTATAAGGCAGGATTTTCAGAAACAGTCCACCCCTGAAACATTAAGAAGTTCCATTAGAATCATGTAAGAATTGGAAAAGAAGGCAATGACAACAAATTCATTAAGTAAATAGAATAATGTCCAAACTCACATGTCATCTCCATCAAGAGCCAAGGCTCGTTTAGCTGCAGCTTCAGTCTGTGAAAATATTGAAATGGAAAGGTAAGTTAAATGGTATTCGCCTCTGTCGAGGAAGAAATTATATCCAAACACTTGTATTTATATATCGAAAGGATTCATTCATAAATAATGAAAAACATTAACATTATAACGAGCCATTATTTATAGCTATCCAAATTATTCCAAAGGTTGTGTATTTCCACCATTTCTATCAAAAAAACTCTACCATGTTGGGGAAGTCATCATTCTATAAAAGAACTGAAAAATTCAGCAGAATCGAGTGCAATCACTAAGAAACCTAAGCCACTTTCTATAGACTCCATGCCTTACGACTCCTGTTAGGTTTTGAGTTTTATTTATGTCTCCATGCCTTACGACTCCTAAGCCACTTTCTATAGACTCTTCAAGCGTTTGAAACCGGCTACTCTAAAGCCTACCTGTTACTTTGGATGTTAGGGGATGTTGCCCAAAACCTTTATGCTAATCATGGATTGAGCTGTGCTTCTATAACTTAGGTACCCAACCAAGGCATACATATTCAGATTCAGGTTTTGAAGATAACATGCTACCTAAACTAACAATAGCATGAGGTATTAAAAAAGATGTTCCAAATACTAGTCCAACCAACCAACACAACTACTCCTAAGCTACATGAGCAAGAATTGAAACACACAATGAACTGATATATTCGATTTAAAATGCAGACAAGAAGTAACAAAATTTACTTACCCTAAAGGTAATGATGGCAATTCCATTGAATTTCCCGGTGTCAGGAAACCTCATACAATCAATATCAGTAATGGAGCCGCAGCTTTCAAAGTAACTTCGAATATCATCCTCTGTTGAGTAATAAGGAATCCCTCCAACATAAACTTTTGTCGCAAACTCCGCATTTTCTTGCCTGAAACAAAAAACACACAACACAACCACCCATTATCACATCGAAAACAGAATCCATCCATTCAACCCAAACTGCCTATCAATCAACCTCTCATCCATTCTAACTTCACAGCACCATGATCATAGATATAAAATCAAAGCTCAAACAAAATAAAGAGATAACTCAACAAGTGCCGAAATTAATTACCTTTCGGCTTCCTTACTAGTCTCATCAACACTCTGCTCCTCCCTCACAACCACAACACCCTTCTTCTCTTCCCTCACAACCTGAAACCCCTTCTCCTCCTCACCCTTTGCCTCCTTCTTCTTCTTCCACTTGGGTTTCTTCTTCTTTGGCTTCTTAGCCTCCTTCACACCCCCATTTTTCTCTGAACTCAAATCCCCACTCTTTTCTTCTTCCTCATTTCTCTTCCTCTTCTTCTCCTTCTTCTTCTTCCCCAAACTCTCATCCCCAATCTCCAACTCCCCATTTTCCTCCAAACCCAAATCTCCACTCTTCCTCTTCTTCTTCTTCTCAACCCCAAAACTCCCAGACCCAATTTCCATCTTCAAATCCCCATTTCTCTCCAAACCCAAAGCTCCACTCTTTCCATTCTCAACCCCCGAATCGCCGCCGCCGCCGCTCGTCGCCGGACCTCGCAAAGCGGCGAGTTTCCTCCGCTTTGCTCGCTTCGACAAGGTGGGCTTCTGGGTCACCGAGCCCAGAAGCGCCCTCATCGATTGGGGCTGCGGATTCGGATTCGGGTCAGACCCGTCATTGCTTGACGGGTCGGACTTGACGATTTCGAATGTCAATAACGAATCGGATATCTTCTGCCTGAGCTGCTGCTTCAGCCTTCGGTTCGATAAAACCATTTCGGCGCTGTTTTGGGGTTATTGGGTTTCACTGTGAAGGAATGAGAAGGAAGAAAGGAAGGAGCCGCCAATGGCTTATGGTTCTTAAACCCTGGCCTAAAGGTTTTAGAGGTAGTAGACGAGGTCTACGACGTCGTTTTGGGGTTACTGTATTTTATTGAAAATGGATGACGGGTCGAACTGTGGGCTTGGGTTGAGGCCCAAAACAAGTTTGAACCGGTTAATGGTAATGGATATAACTAGGCTATTGGATTCAAGAAAATTAAACGGATGGTTCGAACTAGGCCATCGGATTCAAGAAAATCATCAGTCTTAAGTAATGAAAGAATTGAATGTTAATTTCGCATTTTGGTTTAAAAAGTCTAAATAATGTTATTGTTTCCACGTCACTTCATTTGCAACTCAATTTTAAGAACCATTATCTACTCTAATGTAGTGTGTAAGAGTAACTCGAAAATCGGTACAACTTTCTCGGTTGTAGATTGCATAAACGATGTCATGATATTGTTGAAAGAAATGAAGGCTTGGTTCCTTTAGTTCACAACACTTTTACATAATCAAACATGTTTTAAAATTCATGTGTGTACTTCTAAGTTCTAACAAAATCGCTTCGTGCTATTAACTTGCAAGCATTGTCAAACGAGCCCGTAGATAAAGCATAAAATAGGTACAATATATCAAAAAGTTACGACACAAGCCACCATATGTTTTATTATACTTCAACTTAGGAAACTCTTACGACTATATGGCATTACTCTATATGCTTCTTCCTCTTTGTACCTGGTGAAGTGTTCTTTTGTGTCTCTGTAGACCGTAGTTGTAACAAATGCATGCGTAACCAATGACTATGTTTACCTTAATTGTTTCTCTTGCGTTTTTAATTCTTCGTTCACACAATTCTTGCAAATTTTAGGTAATATGTTTCTTGGGGGTTTGTTTATGTAGAAAAAGTTGTTGGTTTCTTATAGATCTTGACACAATCTTAGAACCTCTCCCTTATCTTTGATTTTCTGGGTAACTTGTATTATAAAACTGGATTCAAACAAGAAAACCTTGCAAGTTTGTGCAAGTCAATTGCTAAAATACATCAGAAGCCCAGCTATTCAACTTCATGACTTCATTTCTAAAGATCAATAGTCAATCTCTCACTCTCAATCTTCCTATTTCTAAATTTTTCTAAGCTTCATCCATTTCTATTTATGAGTCTAGCTCCGACTGGACATACTAGTACTGTCTTCTTCTGTATATTAAAAGTCAGAATTCTTAGTATATATCTGATATATTATGCTAGTCAAGATCATTGAACAAGTCCTACTTACGAATTCAGTAGATAGTTGGTAGTTAACTAGTTACTATGAAGCTCACTATAAAACCAAAGCAGAAGAATTAGCCAAATGTCACACGCCACACACTTCTTTCTGTCATTTTAATGTTTCAAGTTTCAGCTTTGAAGTACTAGTACATTTACAGTCATTCTAGATTTCTAGGCTTCTACACCTTGTTTAAGTTATTAGGATATTATGATGGAGGAAAAGAGAGATGATTTGTTTGGTAGATTACCAAATGAGATCATTTGCCATATCATTTCTTTTCTTCCATCAGAATCTGCATTAGAAACTAGTTTAATTTCAAGTAGGTGGAGAGGTCTATGGAACACATCTTTAGTTCAACGTGTAGCTATAGATGAAGTTCCTGATGCAGTTTCTGAGTTTATATCCCATTTTGTCAAACTCAGTCCCTTAAGGCACCCGAGAAGGCTAAAATTGTACTTCGGTGAAGGTAGTGATGATCTTCTCTTGGCTAGCACTGCAGCAAACAATAAACTTCATTTGGATTTCTCTACAGGGAAAAAGGAGGAGTGCCCTCTAAGGCATTTTGATTTGCAGTTGCAGCTCAAATATGACCAAAATGTCCAAAACCTGCTTGTAGCTCACCACCAACCTTGTCCCTCTACTTTCTATGTCAAAACTCTTTTTCTAAAATCTGTTAACAATGTTATCAATGAGGCAGTTTCTTCTATGTTTTCGAGTTTTCAGTTTCTTGAACACTTGAAGATCATTGAATGTGATGGGTTACAAAGTTTGCATATCGAGTCCAGTCCAAAGCTACTCAGCTTAACCATCTTGGACTGTCAGCACCTAAATTCTCTCCACCTCAGAACCTCTAAACTTCAATCATTTCATTATCGAGGTTTCCTCCCTCGGATTTGGCTAGAACATCATTTCAACCTGGCAGATGCCATGCTTGATTTCAGACTCGGCCCCAGCTACACCGGTTTCAGCAGTAGCGACTTTGATCCATTGTTGTTAACCATAAAAAATGCTCAGGTTCTTACAGTATGCAGATGGACTTTTCAGGTTTGTTCTAGTAGCTTTTGTACTTCCTAGTAGTTCTGGCTTCAAAATTCTGAGTTAAGATAAATTTTAATTTAGACTTTAGAGTACAAAATTGAGTTCCAATCTTTTTGCAGACACTGATCTGGCCATCGATTTCGCCTTTACAAGCAAAGTTCATGTTTTATAAGGTGAAAGAGTTATGGTGGATTGATAATGAGGAGGAATGTTACAACAGTGATGCCTTGATTTCCTTTCTAAAACTGTGTCCTGTTTTCGAAAGACTGTTTGTAACTGTAAGTTCCGCTGTTTTTATTACTCTAATTAACACTGCTGTAAAGTAAATAAGTTCCTCATTATGTAGTTTTTGTCGTTTTCAACTATGTGCAGAATGATCCTGAAAGCTACTGCATAACAAGCACAGCTCCAACCTCAAAGATAGTCAAAAGCCATACAAAATTTGGTCGTCTCGAAGTTATTAAGATGGTAGAGCATGTCAATGACTTGGGTACACAACATGTTCGTATGGGCCTATAGATGGCTTTGAATTTGTCTTCCTCATGGTTTTGATGGGTTTGTAAATATAAATTTATGTCAAGGTTTGCTGATCGGTTAGTGTACCAATCACATAGAGCTATTTCACTTTTAGTATACCTTTTGCTCTTTCACATTTTGCTCATACGTTTGTTCAATCAATCACACTAAAATGATAACAGTTCAACCAGAACTAAAAGATAACGGAACAAACAAGGAAATTCCCCTAGCTCTACTTCCTCTTGAAAACCGAAATAAGAAGAAACAGATGCAAACACTCGCAACAAAAGTTTCTAACATCAACTGAACAACTGCAAATTCCTAGAAGTCATTGTGGGGAAGCGGTTCATGAGCTCCATCACCAATGAACAGGTTGTCATAGACAAGAGCAGCAATTGCGGCACCGATCATCGGACCGGCCCAGTAGACCCAGTGGTGAGTCCATGACCAACTAACCACAGCAGGACCGAATGACACGGCCGGGTTCATGGATGCACCATCAAAAGCACCACCAGCCAAGATGTTGGCACCAACTATCAAACCAATTGCAATGGGTGCAACAATGCCTACATTCCCTTTCTTTGGATCCACTGCTGTGGCATAAACTGTGTAGACCAAGCCGAAGGTCATCACAATCTCAAACACCAAAGCATTCCATATAGAAACGCCGGAGGATAGAGAAAATGCTGCTGTTTCCTGTAAAAAGTCAAATATTGACATGCATCAAGGTATGTTTTACTAGCCGAATATTGTCGTGATCAATTAATCACATGTTTCTTACCAATCCGCCGGTGGCAAACTTGAGCAACAAGCAAGCAACAACCGATCCCAGAAGCTGCGCAATCCAATACAAAATGGCCCTCAGCAGCGTTATGTTACCACCAAGGAATGCACCAAATGTGACAGCAGGGTTTACATGGCCTCCAGAAATGTTTGCACCAACTGAGACCGCCACAAACAGCGCAAATGCGTGCGACAATGATGCAGCTATCAGACCAGACGGTGTGGCTGATCCATTGTCAGTAAGCTTACCTGCCAATGCAAATGTTGGTTTTGTAATGAAAATCTAACATTTAGGGTTCACTTGTCTTACTGAGACAAGTTACTGAGGACAGTAAAAAACTAGATAACTGTAATTGGGGTTCTTACTGTAAGCCATGCCAGAACCTTCCCCGGCAAAAACAAAAATTAGCATAGAGAAAAACTCAGCAAAGGCAGCCCTTATTGCATCCGGGTGGCTTGCCTCTCCTGGTGCCC
This sequence comes from Fragaria iinumae, assembly GCA_009720345.1. Taxonomy (NCBI): domain Eukaryota; kingdom Viridiplantae; phylum Streptophyta; class Magnoliopsida; order Rosales; family Rosaceae; genus Fragaria; species Fragaria iinumae. Next base: position 20,710,653 of record CM019123.1, on the reverse strand, counting down.
CAATTGCAATTCTAGAGATGGCCATTTTCTCTTTTCTTCAACCTCAACACCCTCAAGAACTCAAGGCCTTTGTATACTAATCTGACACTGTTTCTTCTTGCTCTCGATCAGTAGCTAGCCTTTGCTTGATCTCCTCTCTCTATAAATAACTGAAATAACGGCTATGGAACCGGTATACTCCGTTTACAGTTGAACGATGCATAAATTTGTGGGTCTCTTCTGCCACATGTCGGTCAGTGGTGGGAGTTTAGGTTGTCCTGGTACGGCGGCGTGTACGGCGACGATGCAATTAAGTAGGCGCTGAATCGGAAAAGTAGGATGACATTGTTTGTGATGGATGATCTGGCATTATGAATTACAACACTCCTCTTCCTCTGAATTATTAGTTCAATAGAGACAGCAGAGCAAGGGTCGGAGATCAATTTGATCGGACACAAAATAATAATAATAATAATAAATAAATAAATAAAGCGCCTCTCCATGGTCGATACAAATTTACCGACCATATTTATTTCCCCATTAAAATACTCACCTTCTTAGTCTATTGACACATGTCTTTTCAAATTTTTAACTTTATCCTTGATAATAAAATGAACATGTGTCAATAGATTAAGATGATTGACACTTTAGTGGAAATTAAAGGTGGTCGGCAAATTTGTATCCCCGAACGATACCGTTCAGTTTACAGCCGCACACAAAGCGTGTGTTTACAAATCAATACACGTGTGTATTAGATATCAATATTTATATTTTATATTTTTGATAATTAATTGACCCTCCAACTAGTTTTACGGAATGTACAACTACGAGTGAGGCTGGTTCAAGAATTGTACAGACTTTCTCACCAAAAAAAAAAGAATTGTACATATACTTAGTGACATTACATATTCGGCCACATATGCTATCTTGCTTTTTTTTTCTTTTAGAAATTTTGGTTTTTTCTTTTTTGAAACAAACTTCGGTTTTTTTTTTTTTTTTTTTTTCATTTGGTTGAAAAGAAAAATTTCTTAGAAGTATCAATATTTGTTAGATTAGAGGTCGACAACATATTAAGACTAGCTTGAGCGTAAACTCGGATACGTCGTTATGGGATTGAAAGAGCTACATTTTTGACGATATATTGGAAAAATTACGTAAATAAGCTTCATTAGATGTAACAACAATTTGGTAACACGTACAAGTGACAAATTATAATAACCTATATCTTCTTTTAACAAGAAAAAATTAGTGCCGACTTTTTGTGTCTTTCATTTTGAATCACGAGGTATGTGCATGCCTCGTGGTGCTTGGGTGTAACGAAGCCGTTAAAGGGTATTTCTTCATACATATGATATCGGAGAGGTTGTGGGTGAGAGAAACCTCAGGCATCTTATACTCATGTAATCCAACATTCATCGCCTCTATATAATGAAGCAGCTGTAGTATATGAGCAGCAAAAGTGAATAGAAGCTCAAGGGTGGAAAGCTAAATTTTCAGTCAAAACACCTTTGATAAGACGATTGCTTACTAATTTTTATTTTTTTTTACTAAGAAAAAGGTCAATAATTTCCGTGTATTTATGTATATATTTTTAATTTTAATTTTTGTCTGTATTTGGATTTCACACGAGGTTTGTGTCTCGTGGTGTTTACCAACGAAACGGCCTCAGACTTTCATTTTTCCCAAAACACCCTCATGAAAACAAAATATTTCCTGCGCATCTCCCAACGTCTCCAGTCTTGTTATTCCGTTATTTCAAGCCGCCAAAACACCAAATCAAAAAATTAGTGCACGTGGGTATCGATGATTAATAACTAATTGCAGGGATTGTTTAATATCCAATTTCCATACTGTTATAACTAACTATAACTAATTTTGTTGTCATTAACTGTTTAATGTTTAAACTCTAATCATTGAAGATGTCTAAATTATAACACCTTAACTTAATAAGATTTCAAAAACATGACACGTGACTTTTTCAATATATTTGTCACTTGCACTAAATCTTAGTTGGTCATTTCGTTGAACATTTGGTGTGCATAATTCTTTTAACTATGATTGCTAGGCGTCTTTGGCGGGTAAAGAGACCAATACTGTGTCGTTGAGTTGGGTTTGAGACGAAGCTTTTGAAAATTGCAAAGGGTCATAGTCATAACCTAATTATTAATTTGAAGCAACCGGAGGTGAAATGACACTATCTTTAAGCATAGAGGCACAAAACAAGTAATTTGCGTCATCTTCTATCGACTGTTTTGTTAAAGAAAATATTTATAATGGGGTAAAGAGGTAATTTTATTGCAATAATCTTGTAAAATTTGATTTTTTGTTGAAATCTTGTAAAATTTGATTTACGGAGAGATTCTTGCTTTTTAGAGCGCATTCAACTACAATAGTGAGTATATAACACTAAGTGCGACTATCGACAATAGTAGAGCATGGCCACTGGATCATGAAAATGTATTTCCTACTATTATTCCTTCTCCACTGGATCATAAATGTGCGGAGTAAATCAAAATTTTGCAATGGAAAGGAAAAAAAATTGAAGAAGAAAATAATGTGTGGATTATTACTGCCTCGAATTTTCATTTCCCCAAAGTACCCTCCCCTGCCTCGAATTCCGTTATATTCCCAACCGCCAAAACCTTTCGCGCTTTCTCCTCCTCCCCGAAATCCACGCTATATACACACTCACACACTCACACACACCTCTCCCTCTTCCCTCACATTTTATCTCTCCTCCTCACCACTGTAAGGACACACACAGCTACTCTCTCTCTCTCTCTAGATTCGCTGCGAAGAACCACCACTACTCTTGGAGGTAACTCTCTCTCTCTCTTACTCTCTCTATCTGATCGTCGTTCTGCATTTCGATTTTGTTCTTGAATTTCCGGTTTCTGATCGATTTACCGTTAGAAAATGTCGTCACCGCTACTCAGGAAACTCTTCAAGATGGAAAACGAAGCAGAGAAGAAGGCTTCTCAGCCTCTGAATCATACTCCTGCGCCGGCGACGTCCACGGCGACAGACTCCTTGCCGGAGATAGAGTCGCCGATGACGCTTTCGGATTCTGAGACGAAAATGAAGAAGAGCAAGAAGAACAAAGAGAGGAAGAAGAAGAAGAAGAAGAAGAAGGCGGCGAGAGATGCAGGCTCTTCATCCCACTTGCCGGAGCTAGAGTCGCCGATGAGGCTTTCGGATTCAGAGCGGAAGAAGATTAAGAACAAGAAGAACAAAGAAAGGAAGAAGAAGAAGGCGGCGGCGAAAGATGGTGGCTCTTCATCCCACTTGCCGGAGCTAGAGTCGCCGATGACGCTCTCGGATTCAGAGCGGGAGAAGATTAAGAACAAGAAAAACAAAGAGAGGAAGAAGAAGGAGGCGGCGGCGCTTGGGACTCTTGCTCCTATGGATCAAACGGCGGAGCAGCAGAACTACAATGAGGTACATAAAATTGTTCATGCTCCTCTTAGATCCTTAATTACTATATACCTGATGTTCTTGCCTTATTTCCCTAATTCTGCAATTTATGTGACAATCGTGCCCTGTTTCAATGTGCTTTTGAAGTTTCTGTGATTGTTTTACTTGTTGTTCTTGCCTTTTTAGGTCCCTAATTGTTCAATCCTTGTGATAATGGTATGTGTCGATATGCTTTTGAAGTTTCTGTGCTGATTGTTTTATGTATGCGTATGCTGTCTTAAAGAACTAAATTTGAATGAGCAATCCAATTAGTTCTATGCTTGCAAATGTAATCAACCCCTGTTTTTAATGATTATTTCAACTTGTTTTACACTGTTAGGTGTTTGTAGTACATGAACTATTTAGCGTTGTTTGTGTACATTACATGCCTCATTTGTATTCACTCTTAGCCTTGGGATTTCAGTAAAAATTTCCTCATTTCTGTACTGGTTCTTGCATAATTGTATTTTCAGCACAAATTTCCTCATTTTTGTTCATTGTATAATGTTATATTTCTGCAATTGTTTGCATTACTAATGGAACAGATTGACTCAAGTGAAACGTTTACAAAATGAGAATCTTAGTTTTACTGGTATGGGTTGGCAGGTGTCTGTGAAGAAATCAGCAGATGAGCCAGAGATGGTAAAGAATTTCCTCTTAAAGACACTCCACCTCCAAGGTCAGGAGAAAAGGTTTGATAACTTTACACTTGGAGAAGGTGTACTTCATGCGAGCTATAAGGTTTCATCCGATTCCCTTGGTGGCAAGAAAACCATAGTTGCAGCTTTCGGTGGTAGCGCAATTGGAAGAGTCGCTCCTGTCGATTCTGGATTATTGCTGAGGGCATCTACCAAATGCACTTGTGATCATACGCTGCAGGAGCGCCCTGAGGTGCAAAAAGGAATGAGATCTGTTCCCAAACTCGGCCTTTCAGATGGCTTTGACACATTCCCAACTCTTCTTTGTGCAGATGGCTGCAGTATGATTGACAAGATGGTAGATTTGGCACATTTCTTTTTAGTAATCAAACTGCATTGAATCTCTGAACAGAATTGCATGTCAAATGATAATGTTTTTTAACAGTCTAGTAGGCAAATACAAAGGTTTTGGCTTAAGCTGAGAATGAGGCTTAGAGGTAGAAACTTAGTGACAGGCTCATAGCTCATACTTAAAAAAAAAATCTTAGTAGAGGGGCCAACGACTCTTACACTGTCTTGTTCCCCCACTAGTAAATTTTCTATACATAGTAAACTCATTTCCGAGAGCCTATTCAGCGCACCCGGAAATTTAACGGTGAGATGGCCGGGTGGGGCCGGGCGCGATGAGTGGACGGTGAGATTGGCAGGGTGCGCTATATAATTTTCGACTCATTTCCTACAACTTTGCTTGCTTTGTGGACAGGGCATATATGCTCTGACTTCTGCCGTGGACTGCGGTACTCAAGCTACTGGTACCTTGCCGCCAGCAGCAAGTCCTGCCTTGGAAAAGGTATATTGTAATATGCAGGGTTGTGCTCATCATTTGCTCCTCATTCATGTTTGATAGTGGTTCGCAGTGGTAACATCTGAAAAAGACCAGTTGTATACTTGTGATAACCTGGAGTCTTCATTGGTTTCCTTTGTGGATGAGAATATGAATTATGGAATATATATATATATATATTTTTTTTTTTTAAAGGGGGAAATATTTTCTTTTAGATGGGCTAGAAAGTTGTTTCAAATGAATATTTCAATCGTATATAAAAACTTTGACTTTGGTTTTTCTTTTCCTTTATTCCTCATTGCATTTTCATGCCGGTTATAATAATGGTAAACAGCTTGATTGTTAGGAGTTTTCTCTTAGGTGGTAGTGAAGTCATTAGTTCTAACCATAACCATCTTCAGTTGGATAAGTCTTTTAACTAGCAGAATATTATAGGTCAGATTCTAGATCACTAGGCAGTTACATAAAAAAATGAGGGGAAAATCCAAGTGGAAATGAGATCCTTTGATCTTTATCTAGTGCATTAACCATTTGTTTTACATTCATTTTAGAATCAAAATATCATAGTTCAAGACATTCAGTTATGTGTTCATGATATGCCAATCTCCTTATGCGCTTTTGGAATCACGATCTCCTGCCAATTCAAGATTTGTTGCTTCCTTGTTTCATTACCTTACACTAAAATTGGATTAAATGTAGGGTGGAGCTTCTAACCTACCAGGATGGAAACGTAAGAGGGAAGGGTCTGATGGAGGAGACCGCGTTCATCGCCCCCGTGTTTTGGAGGAGGTCCTTAAAGATCCAGAGAATGCTGATGGGAGTGTGGCCGTGTTTTGGAAACATCTCAATGGCTACCATCATTTGCTTGATAGAATCGGAGGAGTGCAGCATATGGCCAGAGGGGAGCTTGAAGATGCTACAAGGCAAGTTTTAACTCAGCACCATTGCCCAACGGAAAGACACAAGATTTATTATTCCCTATGGACCAATATGAGGATGATACAATTGTCTATTGAGGGAATGGCGTGGGTTTGGTTCAGGATCCAAGTGAGGGGCGTCCATGTGTATGCAAAAGAGGGGGATGAGCTGGTGGGGGTGGGAGCAGAGGAGGGAGGTGTGCAAGTGGAGGAGGGAGCAGAGGAGGGAGATGATGAGGAGGTGGAGGCAGATGAGCAGGTTGGAGAGGAGGTGATTGTGTGGTGGAGACATGTCGGTGGCTTCAATCGTAGACTTGGGCAAATCGAAGGAGTGCGGCAGATGAGGACTAGACGGGCGTTTAAGAATGCTGTACACCATATTTTGATTCAGCGCCACCACCAATAAATAGGGTCAAGACATGTTATTCTGCACGGAACAATTTGATGGTAATGTGGTTGTCATTGACGATGCCGTGGGCTGAGTTCAGAGCTGAAGTGAGGGGCGTGCGGAATAGTAATCCTAATACCAGTTGTATACTGAGTTGTATATCACTTGGTGTACTAGGACTCTCATCAAATTAACAGCCTGTTTAATATGAGGAATGTGATAAAGTCTCCTAACGGGATGAGCACAAAGTGAAGTTTAGGTCTCAATATATAAACAAGGAAAAAGTACCAGCTGAACACGTACACATTTGGTCTGAGCATTTTCGTGCTGTGTTTCCGAAGACCTTATCTGCTGCCGCTATTACTTGCGTGGTGACCAAAGATATCGATGGAGCAAGGTGCAGGAGCTGCGTATGGAGGAGTATATTCCCGTCCCTACTAGTAAACCTCATTCTGCTGCTACGTACGTTGTTCTTGTGTTTCTGGTTCAATCGTACATGTGCCTGCCTATATGCGAAACGATCTTTTATTGTTATGGTGTTTCAGATTTGCATCATTCATATAACACAGTGTTTTATGTTGTCGAATGATAGCTTTGGTATCTGCATCTCGTATATTTCAGTCTACCACACATGGAAACAACTATTAGTAATCATCCAAGAAAAAAGAAGGTCGTGACTACGGTAGCTCAAATGGACTTGTCGAGCCTTCATCAAGATTTAATTAGCTGTTTCGCAAAGCAAATAGTTTCCATGAAGGATTTCTTTGCTTTTGGAGGAGTTTGCAAATCGTGGAGATCAGCAGCGATCAAGGAAAACTCTAGTACATAGTACATGTCTGAGATTACAGCATAAAGTTCCAATCCTCATTCTTTCAAAGGAGATCAACGCTCCCATCCGCAATATCTACAGCTTGACACAAGGACAGATTTCCCAGCTTGATTTACCAGAAACAAAGGGCAAATTTTGCTATTCTTATTTAGGATGGTTGTTGACTCTATCTATAAATTTTTCCTAACTTCATCTTTTTAATCCACTGACCCATGCCCGTATCGAGCTACCCCCTCTGCCGCAAAGAATGATCTGGCGTGGTAATTTGAAGAAGCTTTTGTTGTCAACGAGCCCTTCTTGGACATCGGATTATGGGGTCATGATTCTATCATATCATAGTTTGGTATTTTACAAGCCGCGGTACAACAATGGTACATGGACTCCGATACCTTTTGCGGGGCAATTAACATTAGTGGATGCTCTTTATTACAAGAGACAATTTTATGTGGTGGATTTTCGTGGTAAGGTTTTTGTTTGTGAGATCAAATGCAGCACAAATGAGGCTTGTTGCTCCAGAGATTCCACATGAACAGCTCTTCGCCCCTAATACTCATTTTATGCCACAATATTTAGTGGAATCAGCAGGGACCTTGTTATTGGTTCTCACTTTATACGAAGACAACCCTGAAGTAACTACTGGTTGTAGGGTGTTTGAGGTGCCAATTGATACTGGTAATTCATGGGAAAATTCAGAAGTAAAGAATTTGGGGGATAGAACCTTGTTTGTGGGTGCAAATAACACTTCATTCTCGATTGAGCCCTTGGATGATTCTGTATGCAAAGCCAATTGCATTTATTTCCTAAACCGGAGTTACGTCTCTGCAACAGATGACATCGATATTGGTATTTACTATATGGAGGATGGAAAAATGGACAAACGCTTGGAACAATTGCCCGATTTCAAGAACAAAGGAACTTCATTAACATCACATTCATGGCTTCAACCGAGTTTCTAAATTGTATCATTCTCTTATTATGTTTTTAGGTTTGAAGATTATTTGTACAAAGTACAAAATGCTGGATTAAATAATATCTTATGGTGTCTGCTGGATTGAATAATAGGGATTCTTCTTAAATTTGTTATAAACTTTAAGTTTCATAATTTGATACTGTTGCTGCATGTTTATTTCTTCTCCAGTTCAATTAGTTCCAATGAATACTACATTGGTTATATTGCTGAAGAGTGTAACCATTAGGAATTGTCAAACAAAATATATATCAAGTCAAGTTGAGGTGAGATACACACACACACACATAATGCATTTGCAAATGAAAATGCAAACACATGAATGTTTTATTGATGGGATGCATCATCGTATATTTAGTATTAGAATTTTCAGAAGCAAGATGGATCACAAATCAGGATATATAATCTTTGAGTTGGCAACTGGCTAAGTGGATGTAAAGTATTGCCCAAATAAGACGAGAATTTGCATCATCGCAATGACACCTGCATTCTTTAAAGATTACTTCGACCAATTATTCATACAAAAATTGTATAAGATAGATATATGTGCAATACAAAGATTAGTGGTTTATTAAGAATGAAAAAAAATGATAAGTAAAGTTTCAACGGATTATAGGCTGATATGGAAGTGATGGGATCCATGGAAAGCTGCAAGCTGCAAGTACATACAAATATTAAATATAGTACCAAAGTTCTGTTGTTATAGTTTGAGCGGTGTTCTTTACCTTTTTTTTAAGTCTCTCACATCCAGACAACTTTCTTCGTCTTAGCAGTTCATATTGTTGTAGATTTATTTAACAATTGTTTTGTCAATGAATCATTTGAGCTGCTGGAATCCTTGAAAATTTATAGCAACAAAATCTGTTGTTAACTTATGTCTTTTGGCTTTTTTTTTTTTTTTTTTTGGCGAGATAGAGAAAACATATGTGCATTAGTGTTCAGTCTTTTTGGATTGACAGTTTAATTACGTGAGGCTGGGTTGACTTTGAAGTTGTTACTTCAATGCATTGGTGTTCAGTCTAATGGAATACTTCTGTGTGTTTACCTCCTTCGAAATCATTCTTATTTATATTTATTTTTTAGTATCTTCATAGGGTCTTATGCTCTGTTGCATTTCATTAATTGCTGGGTTTTTAGAAGTCATTAGCAGTTTCTGCTACTTAATTTGCTATTTTGTATTTTCGAAATGAGAAATTCGTCTAAATGGTATACAAATTTTTGCTCATTATAAACTTTGGTATATCAAGTTTTGAAAATATCAGAACGGTATCTCAGGTTTCCATCCCGACCTAAGATTAGTATATATAGCCATTAAGATGACCAATTTACCCTTAAGTTCTCTTTTTTTCTTAGTTTTTTTTTTAATTTGTTTTCATATTCAAGAAATATTAGAAGAGGTTTTGGAATTTGATGATTTGGGTTGGCCTTTATAAACCTAAAGAAGATTGAAGAGAGGAAACATACAGAAGTTCAATCATTCTTGTTTTCATTGACACTCAAAGATTTTGTTGTTGTCGTTAACATTTAAAGATGATTGAGATGAAAAATTAATTATTAGCAAGGAGAAAGTGACGATGAATTTTTTCTTTACGTTCCTAAAAATATAAAAAACCAAAAAAAGAAAATTGAAATATGAAAACAAAGAAGAAAAACTAAGAAAAAAAAAAAAAGATAATTCAAGGGTAAATTGGTCATTTTTTTTTGGTTTGAGGGTAAATTAGTAATCTTAATGACTATATATACTAATCTTAGGTTTGGATGAAAACATAAGATACTAATCTGATATTTTAAAAACTTGATATACCAAAGTTTATAAGGAGCAAAAGTTTGTATACCATTCAGACGAATTTCTCTTTGGAAATTTGTTAGTTAACAATCTTTGGTTGTCCAACTGTGGACGCCCTATCACCTATCTCTCAAGTTTCCTACCGTTTAGATGATATGCAATACAGTTCGAGTATTTTTCGTAGCAAGCATACTGTCAGAAGATACTGCTCTAATTCTATTGTCCCTCATGTTGTTTAAGATGATATTAGAAAAATTCTGATATACTAGCACATTCCCTGTTTCATAAGCTCCGTGACCTATATGGTACTTAATCATGTCTTTCTTCTACTATAATAGTATTGTCTTCTATTGCATGTATAAGAAACTAGAGAATGAGCTTACTACTCAGTATGCTAACCATAGGAACTGCTTCTAGCGTGTCAAACGGCGGTTGCGTGTCCAATTGCGGTTGCGGCATCATTCATTTCATTGTAGTGGTTTGATCGTTTGAGGGCTAGAGTTGTCTTCTTTCCAATTTGTTCAAGTACTTCCAAGATGCTAGGGATTTGAATACTTAGAACTGAATATACCCAATAGAACTGAATCATTTTGCTAAGTTTTACTCTGCTTTATGTGGTTAGGTTTCTCTTTATGTGGGTTAGCAACTCTTATTGTCACTGATTTTATGTCTATGGTATATTTTTTACTCTATGGCGCCTTTATGTTTTATACAACACATATATGGCATGGAGGTCATCTACTTTGATGAAGGTGTAAGGAAATGAAGATTATAGTATTAGATGTATGACTATTTTCTAGCCTTTGAAAATCAGTTACTTCTGTTTTATTACCACGCATGTTAAGTTTAAATACTGCATTTGTTTGAACATTTCAATTTTCGTTCTCTGCTAATACTACTTTGCACAGTTGGTTCCTTATATTCTTTGGACGAGTCACTGACTACTTTGCAAGTACTAGGTTTCATAACATGCATACTAATTATGTAATGTATAATGCACTTATAGTGTATCTAATGGTGATGTACCCGCAGCATCGCGCGGGCAATCTTGCTAGTATATTCTGCTTTTTACAATATGGCCGGTGGATTGGTGGAACACGTACTTAGTCGATCTCTGTTTCTCTGCGAACTAGGGTTCCATGCATACAGGTTGCAATAATTAATACTTCTGTATTATGGTCCAGCTTGGGTGAATAGGCGTTGTAAGAGCTGTTAGAACTTGAAAGTGTAATTGCTATGAATGATTTCGTGTGTTTGAGGTTAAGCGGTAGGAGTTACATTAGGGCGCTAGACTAAATTGGAGGGTCTCAGTATATCTGTTTGCCTGTAACTTTGAGTCACGTACATAAGCTTTAGACAGAAATTTTCTTCAAAACCAAGGCAGCCTTGTCGGAATTCTCCCGGCCCTGTGATAATTGAGTCGAGCGCCCGATGATTCATTGTAGGACTAGCAAAGACCAAACAAAGAGTCATGCATCGGGGATAATTTCGAGTTGTATTTTTGGACTACATGCATATTATCTAAATGCATTTAGCCTTAATTGAAGATTCATGGAAGCAAGGATGACTTGTTTTTGAATGCAGCAAACTCTCTGGCTATTAAATAGCCTTACAACTCCTAAACAAAAGCAATAATTTCTCCAATAAAAAATAGTAATCACCAAATATCAACGAGTTCTAATTAATTCCCTAGTGAATAGGGCCGGACTTGAGATTTCAAGACCTGAGGTGAAATCTAAAACGGTGCCCTTTAATGGTCATTAAAAAAAAAGGTCAATCGGTTATAGAAGAGCTAAAGATGTTCTAAATCAATATAAACAACCACAGGTGGTCAAGTTGGTAAGAGCTTAGGTGTGGAACCCCAATACCCAGGTTTGAATCTCAGCCGACGCTAATTGGAGTTAAATGACATGATCCTTGGCCCAAATTAGTCTCTGGACCTGGAAAACCTTTGAGAATACCGTCGTTGATATTCTCAAAAAAAAAAAAACAATATAATTTTTTTTTATGGTACTAGAGGGTACGTTGGTCAGACGATCTGACCGGATTTTGTAATTTAAGGATGCTGCTAGCCTTTGTAACTTACCTGGTTAGTTGAATGAAGTTTGTTTCTTGTGTATATTACTACACAAAAATCTTAACCTGGGGAAGGGCCCACCAACTTAACAATGGGGATGAATTAGCAAAAGAAGAAACTCAGGGTAGAGACAACCACAAACTCAGATTTGTATGAAAATATAAACAATCATTATTGTTCATCAATTATCATCATCGCCATCATCAAACTTCTCTCTCTCTCTCTCCCTTCTCTTCTCTTCTAAACCCAACCATTTCTTTTCACTGTTTTTCATTTCAAAAACCCAAAACTCAAACAGCCACAGCTTGAAGCTTTAGCTTCCATGGAGGGTCGGCCTCCTGCTCAAGGCTGTAAGATTTGGTGCCCTAGATTTTTGGGGCCTGAGGCGGCCGCCTCTTCAGCCTCACCTCAGGTCTGGGCCTGCTAGTCAACATGGATTATTTTATATACAGAAGATGATAAAGTGTATGGGGAAATTATAAACTATACCAGAAACACCTACAAACTACTCAACACCGCAGTCCTACTCAACAAATTATTCCTTGTACACGGAACACCACGTGACATTGCCATGTGGTGTACCTGGCCAATCATATAACTTAGATTCATGTGAGAATCAATAGTGGGTGAAAAAAGAAGAAGTAAAAGTAATCAAATATAACAATCAGAAATAAGGATATAACATTTGGACCAATGACAATAAAGGGAAACATAAGACATGTGGAGCACGTTTACTAACTTGGAATGAAAATTATCATGAATCGGTATCAACAATAATCGGTATGAGAATATTTCATATTATTCTACTGTTTACTTACTATAAGGAATCAAAACAGGAATGAAACTAATTATGATTGATGTTATTTACTTACCATATAGAATCGGAATTAAAATTAGTTTGATTACTAAAATACCCCTATAAGAAATGAATTTAAAATACCCCTAAAATACAATATATATTTTTAGGGTTGGGTAATTTAGAAATATTATAATTATGTGAGGATATTTTGGGGAGAAAAATTGATTCCATTACTTTAATTCTGATACACATCTCCCCCCTTGGGTATCGAATAAGGGGTTTCATCATGAATCAATTCCTGATAAGCAAGTGGGACTCACATCCATTCCAATACCATGACATGTTAGTAAACGCCAGAATTCACCAATTCCGTAATCAATTACACCATTCTCAATTCCATTCACCACTAGCAAATCGATCAATAGGCACGAAAGTATTAGGGACGATCATCTTGTCCGTGGCCTATATAGGTCAATAGGGACAAATAAATTTGATTCGTAGCAAAAAGCTACCTAAGTCAATATACCGTAGCAATAACTTAAAGAGCACGTTTGGTACGTGGGTTTGGACTGGACTGGACTAACTAACATAAGAAAATAAGACAAGTCATGTGTTTGGGAGAATCAGGGATTCAATTTAATGAGCTTCCGGAAGCTCTGTGTCATCTCCACACCGTGTTACAGAGCGGCCCCAAAATTGGGGGGACTCTATAAGCTCTCGCTATTCAACGCAGAAGGAGGACTCAAGTGCGCTCAAGTGCCTCTCTTCTCCTCGCCTGTGAAATTCGTCCTCTCGTTGCCTATTCCAGGTTCGATCTCCTCTCCTCTCGCTCTTCCTCGTTTTCTCTCTCTCTCTCTCTCTCTCTCTCTCTCTCTCTCTCTCTCATCTTCAACCCTAAGCTCTCGCTATTCAACACAGACGGAGGACTCAACTGCTCAAGTGCAAAAGACGAAGTTCCTCGCCTCTCTTACTCCTCGCTTGTGAAATTCCTCCTCTCGTTGCCGATTCCAGGTTCGATCTCCTCTCCTCTGTCTCATCTTCAACCCTTCTTTGCCTTCTTTGTTCGTTATCAATATGTCATTTGAGTGAAAGGTCGATTACATAGAAAATGTTTAGGGGTTGTATGTATCTTGATTGATTGTTTAAGGATTGGATATCTGGGTAACTTGATCTACTATGAATTGATCAATTTCATGGCTGATTTTTTTTTTTTTGGGTGAGTATTTCATTGATTTATATGTTCATGTGAATATTAGATATGGATCGAAGACAAATTTTGTTGCTCTTATTGGTGGAGTTGTGGCACCTAGAGACCATGTTTGCTTGCATTATGCTTGTGCAACTGATGTTTAATTTAAGAAGAAGACGAGCTGAAACACATGCCCTAAGTAATCGTTCATTCATTAGACATCAAACTCGTTTGAGTTATTTAGATAGTATCATAGGCAATAGTGACACCGAGTGTGTAAACGAATTGAGAATGGATAGAAGGTGTTTTGGCCTACTGTGTGAATTATTGCGGACATATGGTAGGGTAAAGAATGATGATTTGGTGTCTGTGGAGGAGAAAGTATGCATGTTTGTACATATACTTGCACATCATGTGAAAAATCGTACTATTAGAGGTAGGTTTTTCAGATCTGGAGAGACTGTTAGTAGGTACTTCAATTCTATACTACAAGGTGTTTTACGATTGCAAGAGAGTTTGTTGAGGGTACCTGATCCAGTACTTGCAAATTGCACAGATCGTCGATGAAAGTGTTTTAAAGTTGGTTTATTGGGGCTTCATTTTTTGTTTTAAGCTTGACCTATGACCTGTGTCTATGTAGTTAATAAACTTCATGAATTTTTTGTTTTACTAGAATTGCTTGGGGGCACTAGATGGAATTTACATTAGAGTACGTGTACCTGCAATTGACAAGCCCAGATATCGAACAAGAAAGGGTGAAGTTACTACCAATGTGTTGGCTGTTTGTTCTCGTGATTTGCAATTCATATTTGTGTTACCGGGTTGGGAGGGATCAGCGTCTGACTCTAGAGTTCTTCATGATGCAGTCACTAAGCCTAATGGATTAAGAGTTCCCATCGGTAAGGCTATTGGCCAACAGTGTTTAGATTAATTTTAGATTGTTTCTTTGCCTTTACACACACTTATTGAATTTTTAATTTGGATATTAGGTTATTATTACATTGTAGATGGTGGTTACACGAATGGTGAGGGATTTCTTGCACCATATAGAGGAACAATGTATCACTTATCAGAATTGGGTGATGAGAATATGCCTAGGGATCATGTGGAATACTTTAACATGAAGCATTCCAAGGCAAGAAATGTCATAAAACGCTGTTTTCGATTGCTGAAAGGAAGGTGGGGAATACTAAGGAGCCCATCATTTTATCCAATAAAAACACAGTTCCGCATAATTACGGCTTGTTGTCTTTTACATAATTCAATTAGGAGAGAGATGTCTGTTGATCCGATGAAGAATGTAGTATTTCCTTTAGAACCACAAAACGTGGAAGACATTGATGTGGTTGGCACCGTTGATTCATCTGATCAATGGACTGCTTAGAGGAATGACTTAGCTTTACATATGTTTAATGAGTGGAGGGGAAGAAGGTTTTCAAGGGAAGCAAGAGCTGCTGAGGTTGTAGAAATTACTACAAGGACCAGAAGAGCTGTGAGGGCTGAAACTACAAGGAATGTAAGATCTGCTAGGGAATGACTGGGAAACAAGATCTTAAATGGCAGTTTAAGCTGTGTTGTGCGTCTGATTTGTTGTTGTGTACTTTGCTTATGTCATTTAACAAGAACAATGTGATTTGAAGTTATGTACTTTGTTGTTGTGTACTTTGCTTATGTCATTTAACAAGAACATTTTACTTTGAAGTTATGTACTTTGCTTATGTTATTTAACAAGAATATTGTAATTTGCTGATGTCATTTAGTTTTATTGTTGTTAGTTGTTTTACTTGTTTTATAATTATAAAGACATTTTAGTTGTTGAGGTGAAGGCCATATTCTATATACAAATTGAGACAGATTTGGACATTTTCAGAATGTTTCCTTTATTCTATAATGATGACCATTGTTGATGAGTTTCACTTGTTTTATTTGACCGTTGTTGCTCTGTTTTATAGAAAATGGAAGTTGGTGATGAAAATTCTGAACAAGGGAAGCAAAGGCGTATATGGAGCAGCTTTGAGGAAGAATCTTTGTTGAATATACTTGATAGTATTGTTGCTGGTGGACAACGCTGCGATACTGGAAGTTTCAAATCTGGTACGTTAACAAAAATAGAGCATGCTTTGAATGATACATGTCCTAATTCCAATTTGAAGGAAAGTCCACATATTGAGTCAAAGTTGAAGAAACTCAAAAAGGATTATAGCATCATCTATGACATGATAAACAAGAGTGAATTTGCATGGAATAACGTTAAAAAGTGTGTGGAAGTTGATAGTAATGAAGTATGGGACATGTATGTGCAGGTAATGATGTAAATACTTTAGTTTTGTTTTGAGGTTACAAATTCATTTTGAGCTTCATGAATCTGGATTTAAATCTTACTGGTTTCCTTTGTCTTTCTATGTCATAACACAACATAAAGGCAAAAGGCTGGAGAAACAAATCTTATCCCATGTTTGAGAGGCTAGCTAACATCTTTGGGAATGACCATGCTAACGGAAATGTAGCTGAGGTCCCTGCTGATATGGTGGAGGAGCAGAGCAACAATAAAGATGAGGTTGATCTTAAGAATGACATAAGTCCCATGTCAGTAAGCAAAGAAGGCAGCCAACACTCTCAGGTCAGTCAAAAAAAGAGGAAAAGAAATGATGAAGATAGAATCATTCTTGCATTAGATAGGATGTTTGAAGAATCTGAAAAAAGAATGCAAATGGTGACTGATGCCATAGTGAAAGTTAATGAAGACCGATCTGATATTGCTAAGGAACTCAAGAATATGAGACTTTCTCCTCTAGACCAAATCGAGGTAATGAAAATGATTTTGGAAAAGCCCCAAAATGTCTCTTTGTTCATGTCCTTAGATGATGATGTGAGGAAAGTGTATGTGGAAAATCTGCTTGGTGGAAGTGCTAGGGGATCTAACTAGTTGCTGACTTTATATGCGTTTAGAGGGAGTTGCTGCCTTAGCACATGTTTGACAAGCGACTATTTTCTAGATGAACTCATTTTGTAATTGCTAGATTAGCATTCATGTTTGATACTTTGTTAGCATGTGGGATGCTAATTGAGAGTTCACTTTTGGTTGTATTATCTGGTGGACTTGTCGATGTGTAAACTATTTACTTTTAATTTTGATTGTGGTGGCTTACTAATCTATGAACTTGAAATTTGGATGAAAATTATGTTCAGTTCTTATAATTTGATCAAAGTGCAGACTGATTCATTTTGTTCAAGGAATTGGTTTTCAGTTTTAATCCAGTACATCATCAAACATAGGACATGACTATTGTGCTTATTCTGCTTTTTAGTCCCAAGCAGTACCAAACATGAGTTAGGGCTTATTGTAGAATAAACCAAGCTTAGACAGTCCAAAATTATTATAAAAAATAAACCTGTCTCGTACAATCTTGTGTACCAAACGACCCCAATATGGGCACAGACAAGTTCAAGATCCGTCCCTTAAATGATACTTAAATAATAAAATAATCAACATAGTTTTAATTTAGGTACGAACAAGTTTGGATCCGTCCCCAGACTAATAGTCAAATAATAAAATAATCAACATAGTGTTAGTTTTTTTTTTTGGTCAACTAGCATAGTGTTAGTTTGGGCACAGATATGTTTAAGATTCGTCCCCCGAATTGAAACCCCAAACCCCAATACTTTTTCCGGCCACGATTCGGCTTGCATGTGGTAATCCTTGAACTCTCTGAATCTCCTCTGCCTTCCAGAATTCCTAATTCACAATTTCAAGTCGATTCTAATCAAATTTTTATTTTTGGTTTACCTCCTCCGCCTTTTTTCTTGACGCCGACGTTGATTTCCCAGCTACCCGAGACTCGAGAGACCTTTGTAGATGAGCTTTGGGTTTCGACTTCAGGAACCCAGAGACTGACTTGAAGCTCGTCAGAGGTGGAGGAGAGCTACTGCTCTAGGGTTCCAGTTTTGGAGTTTGAAGGTATGAGACCCCTGGCTTGTTGTTGATCTTGTTCTGGAGTTTAGTTGTATTGGAGATGGGTATTGGTTGCGGTTGAAGAAGTTATTTTTATTATGTTTGAGAATTTAATCTGATTGAACTTAATCCCTCTCCACTCTTTATCAGTAATTTATGATTGAGATTTCATGGCTTTGTTCCAGATATTTGGCTTATGTGGTAGCTGAATTTGCAACAATGGCTTCTGAGAATTTTGCAGCCTGAATCATCTATTGTAAATTGCAGGTATCATTTCAAATTCAATTTTACTATAATACTTCAATTACGGATTTGTAATACATCGTGTACATGTGTTATGTTGATATTTATTACTATGGAGATTTACTGGGGATTCTTGGCAGGAGAATTAAGAAGACCCAGCTTACATCTTGAACAAGAACAAGGATGAGCAGATAGAGTCCTGAGTTGATGTATAATTGTGTAATGTATACAAGTATTTTAGCCATGTATTTTGGCCCTGTATTTAGGCAATGTATTTTGGTAGCTGGTATTACTTTTGGCCTGGAATGAAATTGCATTTGAATAAAGGAAATTGTTAAAATTAGTCTCATTAATAATTTCTGTTTTTTTGGTTAATGGACCAGTTTGGCCACGGACAGGAGATTCATAAATAATTAAAGAAAAGAACAATGCATACTGTTTGTGTCAGAGGAGATATTGAAGAGGTGAGATATTGGTTTGACTAGAAGTGTGCTCAGGTGCGACGGACAGCTTATTCCGTACCAAACTCAGCAAAAAACCATTTTGGAGATGGGATACAAATAGAAATTCCGTCCCCATCAGTCAATAGGCACAGATTCCGTGCCCAATGACCCTTAACAGGGATGGAAAACGTCTGTGCCCATTGATTGATTTTCTAGTAGTGATTTCAGGTTAGTGTTCCGGTACAAATAATAATATCTATACTTGATGGATCTATAAAATACAAGAGTTGTTAGTCTTTGCTGGTCCTACGTTAAGCATTTTGTTCACAGTAGTGAAGTCATGAGTAGAGAAAAAGCAGAATACTATCCCTTTCCAGTGTTGTAGTAGCCGCTCAACATGTCAATGGAACGATATGAAAGAGCCGTCCGTGTAAGCTGGGATCAAGAGCATCAATATATCCAGGGTTGGTATCCTAATCCAATTGTTTGAAATTATATGGACTTTATAGTAATCCTAATACCAGTTGTTTACTGAGTTGTATATCACTTGGCCGGTAACTTGGTATGCTAGGACTCTCATCAAATTAATTAACAACCTGTTTAATATGAGGAATGTGATAAACTTAAGGGTAAAATATTGTACAGTTCTTGTGGTTTGAAGTTGACATCTGTTTAGTCCTTATGGTTTTATTTTAATTTGAATAGTCTTTAAAGTCACGATTTTTCATCCAAATAGTCCTTATGATTTTATTTTAATTTGAATAGTCCTTAAAGTCACGATTTTTCATCTAAATAATCTTTCCGATAATTTTCTTAGTTAAATGCCACGTCAGCAATTTAACTAAGATAATTGACGGAATGACTATTTGGATGAAAAATCGTGACTTTAAGGACTATTCAGATTAAAATAAAACCATAAGAACTAAACAGATGTCAACTTGCTGCTTCAATTGCCTAGAAGCGTAGGCAATAACTCGATCATGCTACATCAAGACTCCGCCTAAACCTCGTCTAGAAGCATCACAATAAACCACATATTTCCCACTATCATCCGGAAGTGCCAATACATGAGCATTAGTCAAGCGATTCTTTAATTCTTGAAAACTTTGTTCACACTGATCTGACCATTCGAACTTAATTCCCTTCTTGGTCAATCTTATAAGTGAAACAGCAATCTTTGAAAAATCTTACACAAAGCGTCGATAATAACCTGCTAACCCCAAGAAACTACGAATCTCCTTCACAGTGGTGGGTTTTCTCCAATTTGACACTGCTTCCACCTTTTGGGGATCCACACTAACACCTTCTGCCGAAACCACATGACCCAAGAACCCCACTTTATCCAGCCAAAATTCACACTTGCTGAATTTAGCATACAGTTGAGCATCTCTCAAAGTCTGCAATATCATTCTTAGATGTTTGGCATGCTCTTTCTCACTTCTTAAGTATACCAAAATGTCATCTATGAATACGATCACAAAACGGTCAAGATATGGACGAAACACCCTATTCATGAGATCCATGAAAGCAGCAGGTGCATTAGTAAGTCGAAAAGGTATCACTACAAACTCATAATGACCATAGCGTGATCGAAAAGTAGTTTTGGCTATGTCACTCTCCCGAATCCGCAACTGATGATAACCAGATCTCAAGTCAATCTTTGAGAAAACATAAACGCCCCTCAACTGATCAAATAAATCATCAATGCGAGGCAACATATATTTATTCTTCACCGTGACTTGATTTAGCTTCCTATAATCAATGCATAGTCTCATGATGTCATCTTTCTTCTTAACAAACAACACCGGAGCACCCCATGGAGACATGCTAGGCCGAACAAAACCCTTGTCTACTAACTCTTGCAGTTGAGTCTTCAACTCTTTCAATTATGCTGGAGCCATTCTGTAAGGTGCCTGAGAGATAGGCGTAGTTCCAGGAAGTAACTCGATAGAAAAATCTATCTCCCTTACAGGAGGCAAATCAGGCAACTCATCAAGAAACACATCCGGAAACTCTCTTACTACATGAATATCCTCTACTTCCAACACTCCCACACTTGTATCTACAATGTGAGATAAGTATGCCTGACAGCCTTTATTTAACAATTTCCTAGTAGTAACAGCTGATATCAAGCAACTCGAGATAACATCTCTTTCCCCTTGAAAAGCAACCTCAAATCCATCTGGACTTCGAAACACCACTTCTTTTCGAAAACAATCTACTATAGCTCTATAAGCCTCTAAAAAGTCAATTCCCAAGATCACATCAAACTCCACATTATCTAAAGGGATTAGATCCGTCTTAAACTTAGTCCCTTCTATAAATACTTCACAACCACCAAACACCCAATTTATTCTTATCACCTCACCGGAGGGTAGAGACACATGCCACTCTCCTGGAAGAGACGATGATGACACATTGGCATGGAGGGCAAATCTACTAGACATAAATGAATGCGTGGCTCCGGGGTCAATTAAAGTAAAAGCTGGCTGCCCCAAAAATAATAACGTACTAATGATGACATCTGGCAAAGTACGACCCTCCTGCTGAGTCATAGCATGAAGTCTAGTACGAGTCATGAGACGTCCACGCTAACCACTACTCTGCTGAGTTACGCCCCTGACTGCTGAACTGCCATGGGTACCACTGCTGGAGCCTCTGGCTGAAGACTGACCGAATGGCTGAGTAGGGGCAGGGGTGGTCCTCTGGGCCAATAATGGACAATCCCTCCTGAAATGATCTTGACCACCACACTCATAGCACCCAGAAGACTGTTGCTGCCCAAAAGAAAAAGTCGAACCACCAGATGTCCCACCATGGAAACTGCCACCAGCACCAAATTGACCAGTCTGCTGCCTACCCAACTGACTCCTGAAAGGTCTCCTGAAACGTCCTCTAGCCCTGTTCCGCGCACCAAAGCTCGATCCGCTGCTATAACCACTACCAGCTGGTGATCCAAAAGCGGATGAGGAAGCAGCCTTCTTAGATGAACCCTGACTGGGACTACTGAAATCTCGGGGCCGAGCACTATATGTCCCCCTAGTCTCAATGGCCATGGCTGCACTAACCGCATCAAGAAAAGTCAGGTAAATAACACATGTCATCCTATCTGCATACACTCCACTGAGTGCCCCAATAAACATATCAATCCTGGTCCGCTCATTAGGAACCAAATATGGCACATGATAGCTCAAGGTAGTGAACCTCTACTCAAACTTGATGACACCTTCATCAACCCTCTTCTTCATGTTCAGAAAATCAGTCTGAATCCTACTACGATGAGCATGACTAAAATACTGACCCAAAAAGAGCGTCTTAAACTGCTCCCAAGTCATGTCCTGAGCACCACCATTATTTCTGCTAGCGAGAGTCCACCAATGATGTGTTGAGTCATCTAGAAAAGTCACTGCCATCTTCAATTTCTTTTCTTCCGGCAGATCAGTGCTCTCAAAAGCCTTCTCCATCTTATCCAGCCAAGTGTATGCATCAAGGGGTCCCTTGGCCCCCTTAAACTCGATTGCCCCAGCATCAAAGACATCCTTCTTCTTCACAGACCGAGGGTGCTGAACCCCTGTCTAATACACGTCTCATCATATTCCTAATGGAATCAACTAATCCTCTAACTTCATCACCCTCATTCTCGTTGGTCGAGGTAGCCACACGGGGTTGGCGTTTAGGAGGCATAGTACCTGAGGAAGGAGATATTTAGTAGTCTATATACAAGACTAAAAGAATTATCACACATACCCAATAACACATAGCATCCAAAGCATAAAATGCTAGTGAATCCGCCGTGGTCGGATCACCACTCTATAGGAACTACGTGCTTCTTAGGCAAATATGATAGTACTAAGGAGGCAGGAAATGAAACCTAAAGCTCTGATACCAACTGTCAAAACTCATCCCGAATTTCACCCTGAAACCCGCAGTAAGTCTTGCGGGGTCCACCTCTAAGGAAAATTTACTGAAACACTCGGTAAACCTCCCTTGAAAATGGACAACCCTAACCCGGAGAATCCAAGAATTACCCATAAAAAAATAATCCAAACAATATAACATGAATCTTAGCACACTCCATTATAATATTATACAATAATCTCAAGAGTATTCAGAGCTACTAAAACCAACGGAAGCAGGAAAATACACTAGTAGGTTAAGCAGGTAACCTACTGGTGAAAAGTGGCTGATAGATGGGTAACTATGCCTCGTCTCCTCCTATTAGTACCGACCCGCACTCTGCAGACTCGGCATTTTAAAAACGAAGAGCCCAGGGGAAAACATTTAAAATCGTTAGAGTGAGTGGACAAAATTGAATTCAATGAAAATATTTATGCTTTTTCAATTTAAATTTCCATAGAAATTATGATGCATGAGACAGCTCAAAAGCTCTCAACTTAAAAACTGGCAAATACATGACTAGCTCCGGCTAGTCTCCGAAACTTAATTAAATACAACCTCTCAGGCTAAACTATATATATATATATATATATATATATATATATATATATATATATATATGTGTGTGTGTGTGTGTGTGTGTGTGTGTGTGTGTGTGTGTGTGTGTGTGTGTATTTACACTCGTCATACTCCTTGTATGATTTCTTATGACGAAATACAAAAGAAATAGAAATTCATACAAGGCTACTACGCTTGCGTCTAACGCTCACGTCACACCATAATGGAATTTTACCTCATTATGCGGAAAAGACGGGTGTATATATACGTGCATATTCCCTATATGAATTATTATTATATTCATATAGGGCTACGACGATTGCGTCTAACGCTCACGTCACACCATAATGATATTTTACCTCATTATGGCAGAAAAGCACGTATAGCTAGCTAGCATTTATTTATATACATACTATTCTCATAATCATCCATATATGAATATATAATCACCGAAATTCTCAATTTCGGTTATTCTCCAACAAAAGAAATTATTCATCAATAAACCATTTGCATGCACATTATTTAAAACAAAAGTCCACTCACTACTTAGGCCTAAGCTTGATGTCGGTCTGAGGCATCTTCTGCTCGAGCCTTCTCACGTTGGTTCCAAATGTATAATTAATTTCCCAACTTAAAAATCCAATATTTAATCAAAATAGGCAAAATTAACTGTGAGACTTAATCAAGCTCATCCTTGCCTAACTTCGCCATTCTTAACTCAATATTATCCAACCTCACTGGAAAAATAACGGCAGCCTTAATGCAACCTCCCAAAGTCTAAACAACATTAAACCAATGGCCGGATTCTACCCTATTAATCCGTCAAAATTAGCAAACTCTAACAATTTCCAAACCTATCCAAAACTCCTTCAAAAATTCTAAAATTCACATCAATAGACTCCCCTTAACAACACACATTTAAAACCATAAAAACCCCCAAACAGCGGCGGCCGGAGGCTGACTCCAGCGACCTCCAATGCCTACCAAATTTTGACAGCATCTTTCTCTCAATTCCCTCTACAACTTTCCTAACTAGCACAAACATCAATTCCAAGCCTAACTAAACCAATCGAACGAAAACGTTACGAAAAACCCTAGAACTTCCACTCACCGATTCTCCTTACCTAGCTCAAGAAGGAGCGAATCCTTTAGAGGGATGAACGTATGGGAGGAGGGTTTCCTTTTGAGCCTAGCTCCGGCTATGACGGCCGGAGGAGGAAGTTCCGACGACGGGAAGTTTTGAGCAGTCGGGACTTCCAGCGAGTTTTCCTCCCGATCGGCGGCGCTAGGGGAGCTCTCACCAGTCTAAGAAAGGAGCTGGGTGAACGGCTGACCATTTGGGACCGGTGTGGCGGCGGCGGACGGCCGGGAAGAAGTTTCCGGCAAAGGGAGAGGGAGAGAGAATCGGGAGGGAGGAGAGAGAAGAGAGAGAAGAGAAAAAGATTTGGGCTTTTGCCCAACCGGTCCAACCCAAAATATAAGCCTAACTCCAAAATTTAACAGCCCAATAAAAATTACCTTTTACTAGCCAAAATTTACAATTTTTACCGTTGGCAAATATTTCCACTATGAATAATCCCTTCGAAATACTCGTCCCCCAAAACCCCTCTGGGGACCAATTAAACTATAAACTCATTGACGAATACGGAAAAACTCTTATTAATTCCAAACCAGTAAATAAGGTAAAATTTAAGAGTCGGGGCGTGACAAGAGGTATATAGATGGTGAATGCATGAAAAAATCCTTGTTGTTTTAGTTGGTATATTATATAAACTTTGCCAAACTTGGAGCCCAATGACTTATCGAAATGACCTCATATAGGGAAAACGTTTGTGTCTCCGATTTAAGTACGTTGACTCATTTCTGCCTGGACCAGCATGCAACATATGTGGACTGCAAATGCGGTCGTTCATTTCCAGAGGAATAAGGGAACACCACGGGAGGTCTTACTGGTTCTGCGGGGGAACAGAGGTTTAATTTCATTTTCATAGCGAGTTCAATAACAAATTAATATTAATAATTCCCAATGACACTGGTAATAAGACCTATACCTTTGTTCTAATTCGAGGCTCCATTTTGCAAGATGTTTTCCATGGGGGAGGATTTAGGTGGGTGGATGAATGCAAGAATCAGGTTCACCAGATACCGAACACATGAGCCAAACAACTATTGGAAGGAAAGGAAGTGCTAGCTACTATGCCGGGTTGAGGGACTAATAAATTAAATGGGGTAGAGGTGGAGGTGGCGAGCATTCCAGGGGTGGGGTAGTACTCGGCCATCAGTGTCTCGGAGATATAATGTAGCTGGTCCTGGGGCATTAACTATCTCCAGTGGGCCTTCCCACTTTGCCTTAAGTCCAGTGGGGTGGGGAATGACTTCCTTCATGACCCAATCACCTACCTTCAGGGGGCGGGGAACAACTTTCTTGTTGTATTGTTGAGCAATTTTCTGCTTGTTGTTAACATTCCTGAGGTGTGCTTTGTCCCGGAATTCTTCCAGGAGGTCCATGTTAAGTCATAATCCTATGGCGTTCGTCTCGGGATCGTATGCCGTGACGCGTTCACTCGGGACCTCCATTTCTACAGGAATCACTTCCTCAGTGTCATAGGACAAGAGGTATGGAGATTCACCTGTGGCTGTTGATGGGGTGGTACGAAGTGTCCAGAGGACTTCCGAGAGCTTGGCAGCCCACAACATTTTGGTGTCCTCCAGGTGTTTCCTCAAGTTTTGCTTGATGAGCTTGTTTATGGCTTCCACCTGGCCATTTGTTTGAGGGTGTGCTAGGGAGGCATAGAAGATTGTGGTTCCTTGTTTGGACATGAATTCTCTGAAGGTGTCGTTGTCAAATTGTGTCCCGTTATCTGTGATGATGGCCTGTGGTACCCCAAACCGGCAGTATAGGTTACGCCATAGGAAGTTTATCACCTTTTCTGTTGTGATTGTTGCAAGGGGTTCTGCATCTATCCATTTCGTGTTGTAGTCTACAATGACTATTGCGAATTTGAGTTGTCCCGGGGCTGTGGGTAACCTTCCCACAAAATCGAGTCCCCACTGATTGAAAGGGACTGGGGAGATGATGACAGACAGTGGCACTGGTGTGTGATGAGCAAAATTAGCAAATTTGTGGCATTGGAGACATGCTTGGACAACTGCCTTTGCATCTTGCTCTAAAGTTGGCCAATAATACCAAGCTCTGAGTTCCTTGAACATGAGGTTTCGAGCACCAGCATGGTTTCCACAAACGCCGCTATGAAGTGACTTCAACACCTTGTGCCCTTCCTCTGTGGGCAAGCACCTCAAGATGGAACATGACTAACCATGACGGTATAGCTTGCCGCTTTTGAGTAGGTAGAGTGAAACTTTGTGGCGTAACCAATGTGCTTTTCTTTTGTCCTGAGGTAGGGTTCCATTAGAGAGGAAGTCAACATATGGGTCCATCCATGAGGGCTGACTAGTTGTCTCGAGAGCAAAGATTTCTGAATAAGCTTTTGAGATACTAGGCTTGTCCAAGATTTCTATGTGCACATCTGGTGGCATGGTCTCGGGAGGAGTCGTGGCGAGTCTCGTGAGGGCATCTGTCTTGGAATTCTTGGCTCTTGGGATTTGTGTGAGTTTGTAAGATGTGAAGTGTTGCAGGAGGGCGCCTGCTAGACTTTTGTAGGATCCCAAGTTATTCTGATTGGCCTTGAAGTCTCCTGCCACTTGATTGACTACAAGCTGAGAGTCACGGAATATGTGAATATGCAGGGCTCCGAGTTCTCAGCAGAGTTGAATGCCTGCTATCAGGGCCTCGTATTCCTCTATATTGTTGGATGCTTTGAACTCAAACCGGAGGGTATACTCGTATGAATGTCCTTCTGGGTCTGTGATGATTATTTCTGCCCCACTTAGCCTGTTGTTTGAGGATACATCAACATGGAGTTCCCATATAATGCCCTAGGGGGGTGGCTTCTGAGTTTGGATTGTCGTGATCCAGGGGGATGAACTCAGCAATGAAATCTGCAGCCGCCTGTCCTTTTATTGCTGTTCTTGGTTTAAAATGTAAGTCAAATTCACCCAGCTCGATTGCCCATTTTACCATGCATCCTAAAGTTTCAGGTTTTTGGAGTATTTGTCGCAAGGGGTGATTGGTAAGGACGTGAATTGTGTGAGCTTGGAAATATTGCTGGAGCTTACATGTTGTAGTGATGAGGGCTAAAGCCAGCTTCTCGATGTCAGGGTAGCGGGTCTCGGGATCTGCAAAATCTCTGCCACAGTAATATATTGGGAGCTCGTTGTCATGCTCTTGGCGTGTGAGAGCAGCGTTGATGGCTGTAGCAGAAACAACCAAATATAGGTATAATACTTCTTCCGGGACAGGCTTTGATAGGAGAGGAACTGCTGCGAGGTAAGTTTTGATGTTATTGAAGGCATCATCATGTTCTGGGCCCCATGTGACAGCTTCTTTATATTGGGTTTTCAGCAACTGGAAAAATGGATTGCACTTGTCTATGAGGTGAGAGATAAATCGAGCCAGAGCGACCAAGCGTCCCGTGAGGCACTGGACCTCGTTCCCGGTACTCGGAACAGTCATATCAAGTATGGCTTGTATCTTTTCTGGGTTAGCTTCAATCCCTCTTTCACTGACCAAACCCAAAAATTTTCCTCTGCCAACAGCCAAAATACACTTTTGTGGGTTGAGGCGCATCCCGTGAGCCAGGAGCTTAGTAAAGACTTTGTCTAGGTTAGTGATATGATCATCATTCGTCACACTCTTGACCAGCATGTCATCCACATATACCTCCATGAGCTCCCCAATTTCTTCCTCAAACATGGCATTGACTAGTCTTTGATAGGTTGTCCCTGCGTTCTTGAGTCCAAAAGGTATGGTCCCGTAACAGTACAGTCCTTTGTCCGTAACAAAAGTTGTGTGCTCTTGGTCTGTGGGATGCATTTTGATTTGATTATACCCTGAATAGGCGTCCAGAAAGCTAAGCATTTTGTAACCAGCTGTGGAGTCAACTAGTTGGTCTGTCCATGGCAAGAGAAAGCTATCCATGGGGCAAGCTTTGTTGAGGTTGGTGTAATCCACACACATTCGCCACTTTTCATTTGGCTTGGGGACCATGACTACATTGGAAACCCATGTTGGGTAGGAAACCTCTCGGATGAATTTGATCTCTTTTAGCCGCTGGACCTCGGCTTGGATAGCTCGATATTTTTCCGGGTTAAAGGCACGTCTTTTTTGCTTGACAGGGGGATGGTCTTTGAGGATGTTAAGTTTGTGTGTGATGATATCAGGGGAGATACCTGGCATGTCGGCATGGAACCAAACAAAGACTGCTTGCTTATCCTAGAGGAAGGTAATGAGTTTCTGGCGGAGTTCTGGGTCAAGGTTCGTGTCAATGCGGACTTTCCTCTCGGGAGCACTGGGTGACAAAGAGACCCATCATGTTTCTTCTGCCGGGTTAGGTCTCGGGACTTGTTTCTTCTTTTCTTTCCCTTTAGGGTCATCCTGGGGATCATCAATGGGTTCCGAGGGGCTGAGTGGCAACATCTCATAGGCGCCACGCCCATGCGGAATGACATTAAGGTGGCAATGTTCAATGGCTGCCTTATCCCCTTGGATTGTGAGTATGCCTCTCGGGGTAGGCACTTTCATGAGTAGCATGTGTCCTGCAATAAAGCATTGTAGTCCCCAGATAATGTTGCGACCCAAAATGAGGTTAGTGGACGAGGGATAATCGACTATGAGAAAGCGTGTCGTGATGGAAGCACGACATGGATTGGTTCCCACTGAAACTGTCAAGCGGTCTGAGCCTAAGGGTTGTACAATCTCTCCCGAGAAGCTGACAAGAGGATCGTGGTTGTTGTACAACTTAGCCCGGTCACGTCGGAGCCCTCTATAGCAATCGACAACCATTACACTGACCGCAGCTCATGTGTCCACAAGGGCTCTATGGCACCTGTAGTGATCCACTTGAACATTGATTATGAAAGGCTCATTGTGATGGCAACTTATCGTATCTTCCCTTTTGTAAAATGACACTTGGTCCCACGCTGATGGGGTAGTGGTGACACCTCTTTGTATCTCATGGATTTCTAAAGGGTTTGTGCATAGCCTTTTTGCAGAAGGTTAACGAGGGGGAAGTCGCGGGGCTCCTCCATGTAGGGTTAGGATCTGGCCATGAACCTCGATGGCGTTAGCGCCTGTGGCGGGAGTGCAATACTGATGGAGTTGCCCATTTCGGATTAAGTGCTCTATTGCATTGCAAAGGCTGTGGCACATCTCAGTGGTGTGGCCATTGTCATCATGATAAGCACAATATTTGTTCCCTGTTGCCCACCGGGGCTTTTTTGGATACTTGCTTTTAGGTGGCGGGGATATGAGATCTTTGTGCTTGGCCCATATATCTTCGTATGTAGTTGTCAGGGCTGTGTGGACCTCATAACGGGGTGGCGGGGAGGAGTGACATTGTTGCTGCTGGGGGCTCTGCTCTCGGGATCGATAAGGATGGTCCCATCCCCGCTGCCCACTGTGACGACGGTCTGAACCACGTCCCTGGTTGTTATCCCGGGAGGTACCATGTTGTTTGCCCTTGTCTTGTCCTCTGTCATAATGCTCATACTTCTGCTGGGATTGTTGCTTTGGAGGTGGGGCTGGGAGTGCTAATGTGGCGGTGGGATTAGAATGCCCAAATGTGGCAAACTAGGCACGTGCCCATTGGACAACAAGGTCCATTAAGGCGTCATATGACCCAGGAGGGTTTCGGTTTATCTCCATCAGAAAGTTGCTGGGGAGCAAGGCTTGGCGAAAAGCTTATTCGGCAACTCGGGGCTCCAAATTGTGACAGCGTGCCGTGGCTGATTGCCACAGGGATAGCAATTCATGGAGTCCTTCACCTTCTTTTTGTTTGATGTGAAACAAAGAATCTACACTTCGGTAAATACTAGCATGGAGGATGAAATGATTGAGGAAGCGTTCCAAGAGTTGATCGAAATTGTCAATGGAGTTGGGAGGCAAGTTGAGGAACCAACTGATTGCTTCATCTGAAAGTGTTTCCTGAAAGGCATGACAAGTCATGGCATCTGTGTACCGAGTGGAACTACACAACGAAAGGAACGTTTCAAGGTGAAGGTGAGGATCCCCAGTACCCTTATACTTGTCCATTTTGAAGGGTTTGGCCTCGGGTGGTCTTTTTTCCATTTGTACCCGTGGCGTGAAGGAACTTGGGCGATGTCCATACCCCGAGAATAGAGGTCGCTGGCTCCCGCGACTCTCAACGCCTTCAATTCGTGAAGCCAACTAAGTGATAGAATTGCTGAGCTAGAGGAGAAGTCGGGTTTGCATGTCAAGAGGCGGGTTTGCAGTGTTAGTACAAGTGGAGGTGGGGTTGGAGACTGGTGGATCAGATTGGTCGGGCTGGTTGATCAGGGGGATGGGCTCACTAGCAACTGTGGATGGTTGCGGGGCTGGAAGTGGGAAAGATGGGTGGGTGAGTGGATGAGTTACATAGATGATTTGGTTGGGGTATCCAGGGATCATGAAACTATTCTGCCCTTGGTTAGGAAAAAGAGATGTCAAGGTGGGGTCCGGGGTGCTAGTGACCCTTGCCGCTTGTTCCAATGTGTCATTGTAGGCGTTACGATGGTCCAGGGTGGCTCGCAGTAAGAATTGTTCTTTTTTCAGGTCGGCGATACATACTCGGTACGCTTCGGCCTCTGCTTTATCCTTGGCTGCTTGCTGTTGGAACAAATGGAAGTCTTTTTTGAAAATTTCAAGGGCTGTGGCGGCATCGGGGTGGTTAATGGGGGCCGTAATTGCGGTAGTTTGGTTAAGGGATGTGTCTCCGAGCTGGAATAGTTCTTTTTCTATCTGAGTCCCGGGGTCATTTGGGTCATCCATAATTTCCACCATCTTTCCAAGTTAAATGGGAGTTCCACAAGAGGCCCCTCCTTCTAGCGCCAATTGTTTCTACCTCTTCCCGTATTCTCGGGACAGGAGGTCGAATCCTTAGCTCTTGTTCCTGTAGGCTGCACGAGTAACAATGCGTCAAGAGTCACTCTCCGATGCTTAAGTTAGCGTTTGGTTGCTACTTGTATAGTACGGGAATATGAGGAGGAAATAGCGAACTTACTTCTTTTGGGAATTCGTGCCTGTTTTATAGGCCAGTATTGGGGGTTCCATCGTTAGCTTCCGATATGAGACTGTTTTCATAGTGTTGTTCAGTCTCTCCTCTCTCGGGGGTGTTTAGCAGTTGTGAAGTGGTTCCAGCAAGTATATTGTTGATGGACCTTCGTTCTTTGAGTGCCTACAAAGGCCTTGCCGGTGTTGTCTTGCCCGGAATGGCCTCCGGTGACCGGGTGATCATGTCATTTTCTCGGCATGGCCAAGTGTTCTTGGCTATGTATTAACAAGCTTCCTTCGATTTTGTTATCATGTAACCTTTAGTGTACTTTCTTCAATCACTTCATGGCTTGTTAACAAATTCTGTTAAAGATTGCAGTTGAATGAAGTAAAAAAGAAGTGGAATTTCAGAGTCATTTGTGTTTATCACATCATGTATACTTGAACTGCAAACTTGATGACTCCGATCCTGAGGTCTCTACCTAATGGTGGAGAGACCCTAAGATCAACAAGAGCATTTGAATAATTGAATTCGGATATAAGCTTTACAGCATGTGGGAATTGTTCCAGCTGTCTTTTGTTAGAGATCTCCTCTCCAGTTGGAGCTGTGAATATGATCTCATTTCTCTTAGGAGTTCTGCTTTGCTTGCGCACAAACTGCATATTGACAGAGACTAGTGAAATTTCATCAAACAAACACGAATTACACTAAAGAACACTACCAATTAAATTCAACATTTGAAAAAACCCGAAGGAGCTGGTAACTCCATGGACACAACCCTGCCATTCCACTTTTACCTACCAAATTCAAATTCAATCAATCCAACAACTTCAATTTAATTAACTTAAAAAATGCCAACTAATAGGACATTAACACTATCAATCACTGTGAGGCTTACACTTGATTGTGAGTCTGATCTGTACTGATATTCAAAATTGTTTCGTGGTATCCTGTCTTTGTCATTATTCTTTCCCATTCAATTTGAAATTTTGATCCATTACTTTTCATTGGTATTACCGTATTAATTCATTTATGATTATTATTATTATTAATTTCAAAATGTATAGTAGATTCAAAATGTATGTGTGTGTATTTCTGTCATTGGTACACTAATAACATGTCAGCATTGGATATATGATACATAATTTGCCACTTTAGAGACTACAGGTAGAAGTGGATATTGAACATAATATTCTTGGGGAAAGCTATAGATTAGAATGGTTTAAAAATATATGTCCTGGAAATACAGTAGATATGTGTGCAAACATTGAAGAGATTTCAAGAAAAATATATAGTTCTGTGATTTGATCAGTTAATATTATGGTTCATGAGAAAGTAACATTTTCTACTTGAACTGTTAGATTTAGTGCTGAAAGTATCACATATCTTCATATTTCCTTTTTAATGGAAATGGTATGAAGCTAATTTAGTGCTGAAAGTTTCACATATCTTTAATATTGAAACAATAATGGAAGTCAAAATAGTATGAAGCTGATATCATATCACACTAGTAAGTAGCCAAAATGTGTGACCAGGGGTTTCCCCTTTTAGAGCTATCTTCCTCTGGGATCCTCTAACTCTGAGAACACTGCACTTGATGTTGTATCAGATTCTTGATCACTGTGGTCATGACCATCACCATTGCCAATTTCAATTTGTGGAAGCCATTCTGGAATATCTGAAATGTAATTTGCACTGTTCGCAGCTGAAGCAGTGAATTGTATAGAAGCCTCTTGTAGTTGAAGAGCATACTCCAAATTCCACAACACATCTCCCATTGTTGGCCTCTCAACCCCATATTCAAGCAAACACTTCTCTGCTGTTTCACCAAATTTTCTAAGTGATTCAAGATTGACGTGACCTACAAGAATCCGGTCCATAATCTTCTCCAATCTTCCTTTCTTTTGAAAGTTCATGGCCCATTCAGCTATATTAACCTGTTCTCTCGGGAGTGAAGGGTTTATAGCAGGCCTAGCACATAATACCTCTAATAAAACTACTCCAAATGAGTATACATCTGACTTCTCAGTGAGTTGCTGCCGACGATAGTAATCTGGATCAAGATAACCAAAGCTCCCCTTCACTGCAGTACTTACGTGTGTTTGATCCAAAGTAGGGCCTAATTTTGACAATCCGAAATCAGCCACTTTAGCAGTCAGATTCTCATCAAGAAGTATGTTGGTTGATTTGACATCTCTGTGAATTATAGTCTCTGCTGCTCCTGTGTGAAGGTAATGCAACCCTTTTGCAGCTCCTATGCAGATTTCAAGCCTTTGTTTCCATGTCAGTGGAGGAAAATCCGAGCCATACAAATGTTTTCGAAGAGGACCACCAGCCATGAATTCATAAACAAGGATCATCTCATTAAGTTCCTCACAGTAGCCTATAAGAGAAACCAAATGTCTATGCCTCATCTTTGACAACATCTCAATTTCTGTTCGGAATTCTGTGAGTCCTTGTTGAGACCGTGGATTTCCACGCTTCACTGCAACTACACTCCCGTTTTCTAGAACTCCTCTATAGACCATTCCAAAGCCACCCACCCCCAAAACCAATTTCTTGTCAAAGTTATTTGTTGCTTCAATGATATCTGAGAAAGCAAATACTCGGCCTAAACCAAGCGAAGGTGATGTGGAAGAAGAGCTGTCAATCGAAACTTTAGAATCAGACAGTCCTACTTGAGTAGGAAGTGGCAGCCATGTTGAACTTGAGCAGTGAGTATTATTCTTCTTTTGATGAATTCGACGCAGATACAGATAGAAAGCAGCTGACAAAATCACAAAGACTACAAATCCTGCTGAAGAAGTTGCCAGCAGCATCCACTTTTTCTTGCCAACAGGGGATTTCAAATCCGTATAAGACTCCCCTGGAAGGTTCCCATCAAGGCTGTCTCTAGAATTGCTCATTTTCATAATCTCCAAACCATTCAAGATTGCATTGGATGAGAGGCCTGTTACCATGGGAGGACCAATCTGAACCAAAATCCGGTCTGATCCCATTGACACATTTGTCACAAAGTCTATGAAATAAGCTGCTGACAATGCCATTGTCCTGCTTGAGATATCAAAAGAGTCTAGAGCAGATAGTTGATTGATATACACATTGAACAGCAAATGATTTAGAGATGTACTTACAATGTCACAGAAATGCAGCCTTATAAAGTAGCTGAAGCCATTTTCAACTTTAAATCCCCATGATATGTTAAATTTCTGATTCAACACATTTGCATCTGCCATTTCCTGAGCTGTAGCATAAACCCAGTTCGGTGCAATTTCAACTGAAACTCCATCAGGGTACTTGATTGAACGTGGATTGGCTGTGACATTTCTCGCAGATGCAGCATTGACAAGAAATGCCTGATCTGGTTCCCATGTCCTCCACAATGTGTCATTTTTGGGAGTTATAGGTGGACCTCCCATGCTGATCCTATATGCCGTCTCAAAAGCTACATGACTAGGAATCTCTATACCAGGCTCTAATGGAACAGCCATTATATTGGTGCTAGGAAATTGCTCACTTGGCACCGAAACGACCTCTATCGCATTGATGAATGCAACCGAACCATTCCAAGGTGAAAATGTCAGCACCAATTTCTTAGAACTTATTCCGTCCACTTCAACTACATACTCCTTAACAAGCCTAGAGACTTTGCCTACTTTCGAAAACGATAACCCATGAAGCAGTGTGATTCCATTAGCCACTACAGAAAAGACTGCAGACTTCAAGTTGAAATGTGGGTTCTGAATTGGGTAGAAATGCAATCTTATCCAATGACGACCAATCTGCTTAGTGCTAAAACTATAAGTTGAAGTTTCTCTAAAAACCTGGGCAGTGCTATACAGAACAGACTGGCTTGACTTTAACACAGCCTTCTCATCAATCACTGAAACTACATTGTGGGTATGTGAAGATAAAGTAACATGTGGGTTCCCAGATTCCGGCTCAAAAACACGGCCATCATCAACAACCAATGCATTACTCCCCCCACAATCAATAAAAAATCGATCTTGAGGATGAAAAGAAGCATATACAATTGATGACAATGATGAAACACTGAGAATGCAGATCAATAACAACCCATCTGAGTAACCCATTATTGTAACTTCTTCATATGACAAATATTGAAGGACAAATTGGGGAGAGAATCATACCTGGATTTTTTTGAGCGAGAGAGTTCGCACTAAAAGAGAAAGAAAGGGTGTAGCTTTGGGTTGTGTTGAAGGAATCATAGTGATGCTATAGTTTCCAAGATGTAGTCAGTGACTGGAAAATTAAAAAAGAAGATTAGAATACAATTAATTGTCAGATTCAAGTCTAAGTTTCATAAATGTGGGATTCAATTTTAAACCTCTTCCAGAAATTAAAGACCTTCCCTTTCTTTAAGGCAACAGCCAGCAGATTCTCTGTTATTCTTTTTTCTTTAAGAAAAAAGAAAAGAAAAGAGGATCAGTCAGTGGATTCTCTGTTGAATGTTGATTCTGTTGACCAACTGTTTTCTGGGTCCCTGGACTCTACTATTCATTATGCTTCCAGAACAGGTTTAACAATCAGCATTATAGTGATAAGCAGATTGTTACAGTATAAACAATAATTAAAGTGAGGTAAGTTGGCCATGCCAGCTTAGTTAATCAGAATAGTTTAGATGGATTGGGCTACAAAAAAGCTGGTGCTTAACAGAAGCATGGCATTGTTCTCGTGTGACTATGACTAAAACTAATCAATGTTGATCACATGCCTCTCCAGGCTCCCCGGATTAAAATTTAGCAAATCACATATACATCCTCCAAAAAGATTTGAAACACAAATAAATCTACTTGTGTTGTTGTTAAACAAATAAGGACAGTTTTTAACAATTAAGGACATTTTTTTCTCTACATGTCATGTGTCATGATTTAAATTACAAAACTAACCCTACACTAATTAAATATGTTTTTAGAAGAGAAAAGTCTCTCATTTTGAGATTTTTTAATAAATGGAATACAGTAGCAGGTTTTCAATAACTTAGTGTAGTAGCAGTTAATTCCAGTTGAAGTAGTAGCAGAGGTTAACATCCATCTACATTTCTTTTAAACAAATAAGGACAATTTTTAACAAATAATGATGGATTCTTTTATGTTTGTCATGTGTCATGGTTTAATTTACCAAATTAACCTAATCTAAAATTAAATCAAAACTCATCATGTATTGTTTTAGCTGCTACTGCACTTGCTGGAATGTTGCTGCTGCTACACTTCCAATAAATACAGTAGTAGATTTTTAGTGGTTCAGCTAGTGTAGTAGCAACTTCAGTAACTGTAGTAGCAGGTTTTCAGTGGCTCAACTAATGTAGTAGCATGTTTTGCTGGAAAGTTAGCTGCTACTACACTTCCAACAAATGTAGTACCAGAGTTTTAGTGGTTCAGCTAGTGTGGTAGCAACTTCAGTAACTGTAGTAGCAGGTTTTCAGTGGCTCAACTAATGAAGTAACATGCTTTGCTGGAAAGTTAGCTGCTACTACACTTCCAACAAATGTAGTAGCAGAAGTTTTAGTGGTTTAACTAGTGTAGTAGCAAGTTCAGTAATTGTAGTAGCAGATTTTGAGTGGCTTAAATAATGTAGTAACATGCTTTGCTAGAAAGTTAGCTGCTACTACACTTCCAACAAATGTAGTAGCAGAGTTTTAGTAGTTCAGCCAGTGTAGTAGCAGTTTCCGTAAATGCAGTAGCATGTTTTCAGTGACTCAGCTAATGTAATAGTAATTATTTTCAGTACGTGTAGTAACAGGTTTTGAGTACCACAACTATAATTGGATGTCTTTGAGGATTTTAATATACTAGCATAGTCTCCGTGATGTATTCGATCACCGTGCTACTACCAACTACTATAGTCAAGTTCTGCTACTATACTCCTCATTGTCAAGTCCTGCTACTCACTCGTTGTATTCGATCAAAATCGTCCAATCCTGTTACTGCTGCTTTTACTAATGTAGTATACTTTTTTGAGAAGTTAAAAGTATAGCAATGTTGTTTAATACTGGCAATTTATCATTTTATCTATAGTTTTAAAACTTGAACATTCTGAAATCAAACAAAACTCACAAGGAGTTTATCTTAAGCATCAACACTCATTTGTACGATTCATTAAAATTTCATCTACAACGAGTCAATATCCCCAAAGCGATGAAAACCAACAATGAAATTCCTGAATATCGACCATAAGTTTCCATTACATAGAATCATATTGACAAATTTATAATAAAACCATAATTCTTTTCTGGATTATTCAGCAAATACATGAAAATATATATGATCTGGGAGGTGCTTGAGTGCTTCAACTTGCAATTGACATCAAATATAACTAAATCTTAACACATAGCATGCAATGGCTTATTACATTCAGGTCTCTCATTATCAATAAGAATTCGCTTGGTTCCAACTCAAATCCAAATAGCAATACACCATTAATACTAGAACTAAAAGCATTATTCATGTTCTGAGATCATGAGAACATAATAAACATGAATCAAGCTGTTTTCGGTGGAATCAAACAAACAATTGTAAAGGGAAGGATTAGAAACGAGGGCTTACGAAGATCTTCATGAGTGGAGAACTGGCGGTGACCAGTGGGTTTGTTCTTGTACTTTCCCCTGCTCATCATTTCCCAACAAATTCAAAGGCAGCGAAATTCCTCTTCAGAGACGATCAATTTCTGAAGGTAAAGTATTTTCAGGGAGAAAAGTTTCATAAATTTGTGTTTTCCATTACTGTGAGAGAGATTAGAGATGTGGCTCATAATATTCATACCTTTAAGGACAAGAGCTCCTGGAACAGAAAAATCAATTAAATAAGAAGAGAGGAATTTGTGGCAGTAGCGTGTAGAGATGAGAGAGCTTTAAGGCTCATCCAACGGTCCTCGCCTTCCTCTGTGTTCATCCCAGCATGAAGATCTGAGGCAAATTCGAACCAGACCTGCCTACTCCCTCGGAATTTCAACCTTTTCTTTGCTCTAGAGGAATGTAAGGGAATCTAATCCATCTTAATCTGCCTCATCGACACAATATCCTTTTCTTCTCTCTACACCGACCTAATCCCAATCTCCATCGACGGCAACCGAGACGCCACCGCCGCCAACGGCGTCGAGATCAGCACCGGCTTCAACGGCGAAGAAGCGGAGAAGCTTACAAAGATGACCGGTGTAGAAGCAACAAACCTAGATGAGTGGCCGCTTCATCTCAAAAGGAGGCGGATTTTGGAGCAAGTCTGTCACCAGCAACGACTTCGACATCATGGCGGTGGTGACTACTGTGATCATCATCTTCTTCGTAGACTAAGAAAGAGAACAGAGAGAACAAATAGATTAGCAAGACAGCAAAAAGATCGAACATATAGAGAGTGGTACTGCTCGTAAATATTTGAAGGATCTATGCATTTTGGTATTTTTACGTTGAAATTCGGAGTCAGCCGTGCTTGATATTTCTTGTGGGCCTGTAATTCATGTCCTTGTTTGTTTAAATCTTATCAAAGGTGGGTTATTTGTTTTTTGCTTCTTTTTAGAGTAGTAGTATGTCATTTTCTCATTAAAATTTGGTGTCTATAAGTTGTGAGCTGTGACAATATGATATTTTGGGTTCGCAATTTCATCTCTCACCAAGTAGCTATAATTCTCTCCAGCAAAGTAAGAATAGATCCGACTTTTTTTTTATGAGAAAAATAGATAACAACAACAAGCCCTAGAGCAACCAATTTGAGTAGCATCTAAATGAAAGGCGATCTGAGACCTGAATGGGAAAACTATCAAACCAAAGCTAGCTTTGGATTGGAAATAGAGTGACCAACGTCCTCAATTGCATCTGCTTGTAAATTTGCTTCCCAAAATGAGAGAATAAAATATTTTTAAACCAACTTGATCGTAATATGGTGAGCAATGTTATGAATGAGAACTTTTATCCTCCGAAATTTCCATAGAGTTTTTCACACTGTTGATAACTAGAGAAATGTCGCCTTCAAGTAAAAGGTTCTTATGGTTGAACCTTTTTGTTGCTAACCGACAATCTTTGAGAGTTTGACATTCAACAACTCAAATAGCTTGACATCTTTGAGAATACACTTTGTCGATGAGATTTTAGCGATGAAATCCTTGAAAAAAAAAATTACAAACTTATGTTCTTTAGGTTACTAAAAAATGTAACATTAATAATGAATTGTGGAGTGCAAACTGCAAAGTGTGAATTTCACTCCTTGTATGATATTGGGATTTATAAAAGTGCTTTAATCGCATTAAAAAAAAATTACAAGAAGCATATATAGTCATAGGCTCATAGCTGCTCTCTAATCAAGAATATGAGCTAGCTTGGTCTCAGCACTGTTGGCCATCTCATAGATGGAATTTAACTTATAAGAAGAAAAAAAAAAAAAGATTGGCCGTCAAAGTAGTCACTAGTCATCCTTCGACCAATTAAACACCCACCAAATACACAATTAGGGTTCTCAAGAGTGTGCATACGTATCCTCTGATATGTAATTCTTTGAAATACATAGGGAATTTCCGCATAATCAAATTTCCCTTATACTATTCAGTGATTAGAGATCTAACGTCATTAATTTGACAAGATCTCTGTTTATACTTGACACACTGTCGCATTTTCATCAATATAGCAACATCTGCAAGCAGAGACTAGCTAATGGAGTTGCCGATGAAGGAAGCTAGACTAAGTAAACATCAGCTAGCACTACGTTGAGAGATACTACGTAGGTACTGAGGAATGAGGATGACCTAAATTGAGGAAAGAAGAAAAGGATGGAAATCCTAGCCTTTAATTTGGCTCTTCAACCTTCCTCCCAGATATCTTCTTCATCTTCATCTTCTTCTTCTTTCTGATCATGTTTTGACTTCATGCCAACCTCGCGAGTATTTCTTTCTTCTTCTTCATGTTTTTGTACAAGAGCAGCATAATAAGCTCTTAACCACTCCTCCTGGAAAGTACTACTCTTGCTCTCATTATCTTCATGAGCTTTTTCCTTTTTGTCATCTGAAAACTCTCCCTGTTGTTCGTAATTTGGAAGGTTCTGGCTTGCTCAACCAGGGTGGATATACTTTCTCCAGCCTTGGAGTAGTATCATCTAATTCCGATTTAGTATCGTCTCCCTTGTCTTCTTTAACCCAAGTAATAACCTCAACCTCTGTAGCTCCAACATCCTGCCCTAGCCCACTAGAAGATTTAGCTCGCGCTTCCCAAGCTCGGAGTGTTCCAAACTGAGGAACAGGTAAGTCCTTAACCTTATTAATTTGCTCCATTAAAGGCTTCAGTTGTTCCTCCATATTTCGAAGCATGGCTTTCGATTGCTCACTCATTTGTCTCCTTGAAATAATACTGCTTTCTCCATCTCCTATTTGTGGAGAAGCTACATCATTGTCCGTCTCAACCGCCACAAGTTTCCCTTTGCATTCTTCACAGTGAAAGTCACCATCCTCCATCGAAATCAATCTCAGTGCATCCAACGCGTCATATCTTCTCCCACAATTCTTGCACAAGTATTGTTGTACTGTGTTCTTGTCCTCCAATTTCTCTTTCAACTTTTTCTTCATTCTATGCAGTCTGCACCTCACTACATCATACATCTGAGCATAGTCTAGACAGCAGTAAGAGTACGTATACATCTTGATTTTCTCTTCCCCTTCTTTCTTTGCATGTCGTTCTTTCCTATGGTCTCGGGTGACCAGCTTTTCCTCCTCGAAAAATCGCAAAGTACGACGAAGTTGCTTCGAATTGAGTTTCAAGTCCTTGGCCAAATCTTCTTCTCTTACCCATTGTCTTCTCGAGAGCGCTTCAAGCACAACCACCCCGATTCCTCTATTGTCGACGCTCCGGCCACTCTTGGGCTGAGAATTATCCGTTTTCGATGAAATATCATCATCGTAGAACGCTCCGGCCACAAGCCTCACCAACCTGTTGAAAGGCTCGATACTCGTCATGGTCTAAGACAAGCAGCTCTCGCTTTTGAAGTATTTGTTAGCTTTCTTCTATCTGTGAATGGATTTGTCTGCTCAGGTTCGGCTTATACTATTATATGGTCTTTCCATGTCCTGATGGGAATTGGGATTCCTAAAGCAAATTGGAGTTTTATTTCTTTCCTTTCATTCGTGGGAAGAATTTATAGAATATTCTCAATCAATTATGTGACAAATGCCAGTTGTTTCCTATGTACAGTTGTACACACACATATATAATTCACTTTTCCCATTGCAGCTTGGTTTCCGAATCTCTCTCGCTCTCTACCTCCATCGAACTACATTCTATTATATATTCGGTTTATTTCAGTGATATTGGCATTTGAGATTTAGGGCTAGCTCTGTCTTCAGTTTTTCACCATGGTTTCCTTGTCTGGAATGCTTCAACGACCTCTGATTACTACCGCCGCTGTTGGCTTCGTTTCATTTTCTTCCGACTTCTATTTCATACTGCCCTCTCACAAAACAAACATCTTTTCTACTCGTACCTCCGACTTATCAATTTCTTCCTCATTAAGCGTTTCAGACATTTCGGCTTCTAAGCTTGCAAACTTGTCCTTTGTCTCCAGAATTCGAGTACATATTCCCAACATTAACTTCCCAATTCCCAGTCCCCACTGCAATTCTGGTCCCAAGTTGCTATATTCGTTTGCATCTTCCCCTACTCTCCTTAAGTTGTATCACTCTGCAGACTTGAGCAAGGCGCCAAACCCAACTGCATATAATCATGATGTATTATCATCTGCTTCCGTACCTGATGTCTCCTACAGATGGCATTTGCCTGAGCCAAATGCTCTAGATGTTTCCGGTACCGCTGATTGCTCATCAGCAAAGATGAGGACTGTGGTGGTTTTGCTGGGATGGTTAGGAGCAAAGCAAAAGCATCTTAAGAGGTATGCCGAGTGGTATACTTCGCAGGGGTTTCACGCCATTACGTTTACTTTACCTATGGCTGAGATTCTTAAATACCAGCCCGGTGGTAAAGTTGAAAAGCACATTGACTCTCTTGTGACTCATTTGGCTGATTGGTTAGAAGAGGAGCAGGGAA
Organism: Fragaria iinumae; assembly: GCA_009720345.1. NCBI lineage: Eukaryota > Viridiplantae > Streptophyta > Magnoliopsida > Rosales > Rosaceae > Fragaria > Fragaria iinumae. The sequence goes on along the minus strand of CM019123.1, from coordinate 20,668,551 downwards.
GGAACCTGGTTTTTCATACTTTTAGCAACACTGGATGGTTAACTTATGGCGTAATGCTTGAGAAGTTTCAGAAGCATGATCATTCTGTAATGGGCAGGATTCGGGGCTGCGTTGTGGATTCAGCACCTGTTGCGGCACCAGACCGGCATGTCTGGGCGTCTGGTTTCTCTGCAGCCTTTCTCAAAAAGCATAGTGTAGCAACAAAAGGAACGGCAGGCGCTAGTGATCAGTCAGGCATGGATGTTTTGGTACCTAAACCTGGAGCAACTGAGGCAGCTTTGCTTTTAGTTTTGGAGAAGTTCTTTGAGGTGGTTTTGAATCTTCCTACAGTTAAGAGGAGGCTTTCTGATGTTTCAGGCTTACTGTCAGCACGACAGCCAAGCTGTCCGCAAGTATATCTACAGCTCGGCAGATAGAGTCATTCCTGCAGAATCTGTGGAGTCGTTCATAAAAGAGCAGCGCAGGGCTGGACATGAGGTTAGGGCTTGTAACTTTGTCTCGACACCTCATGTTGATCACTTCAGAAATGACCCCAAGCTGTATACGTCTGAGTTAACACAGTTTCTGGATGACTGTGTGCTTACTTGTTGCAAAAACTCTCATTAATCTAAATTATGGAGCCACTGAACATGACCCCATCCTCCAAAGGTGTATGAAGTAGATACAGACAGGTTATTCTCAATTTATCATTAACAAAGATGTGTCACTCACTTCAACTTTGGTTTCCTACAATCCTACCGGATGTTGTAGTCACATTTTGGCAATGTCATTCTGTAATGTGAGCAATGGCTCCCATCTTTATGAAAAATTCAGTCTGTGTATGAAAATGAAAACTGTAAGGAACGACGGCAGCCGGTTCACTTCTCTACAATTCGAGAAGCCCTTTTAGGCTAACAAGTAAGGACATCATGGAAGCTTTAAAACACAGCTCCAAGACTAAATTTATTCATCCAACCAGAGGCAAGATTGAAGCCCCCATATTGTAATGCAAATTGATTCTAAGGTATTCTACAAGCTAGAATATATACCTTCTATATATACATTCTCTGATCCTCTATATCAAATTTAGCGTCTTACTGATCTCCTTTCTCAAACTCTAGCTCATACATAACTTCTCAAAACATTTGTCGTCATAGCCCACTACTAGTTACTAAACACATGCATCCGCACCAAGCTCCTAACACTTACCGTACCAAGCTATGATAGTAGTAACTAAGCCACAAATGCTGACAATTATATCAGCATCAGTCGTTAAGATGATATATATATATATATATATATATATGTCCTTATTTATTCTTACGGTACGGATTTCCACTTTAGATTTTACTTTTCAATCGAATTTTCACATCTCCACCGTCTAGTCTTTAGATATTAATGTTTAGATATTAATGTTTAGATATTAATGTATATATTATCTCTGCATAATTCTATCGAACTTGAACAGTTCATGTTTATAACATAAAAACGCAGTTTTGAGTGTTTTAATGATAACCAAATTGGCTAAAATTTTACAAAGATGATCTATACATTAACATCTAAATACTAGACGGTGGAGATGTGAAAATTCGGTTGAAAAGTGAGTCTAAAATGGAAATCTGCACCGTAAGAATAAATAAGGACATATTTAGCCAAGAAAGCCTATATATATATATATATATATATATATATATATATATATATATATATATATATATATATATATATATATATATTTATTTATACCATTAGCATTGTATATGATCGGTAAGAAAATTTCATCAAATCCAGAACAAAAATCACCAAGAAACTGAGGAAACAATTGTCACAGAAATTCAGGACAGATTTCGACAAGAGAAAGAAAGCATAAATCAAGAATCACCAAGAAAAAGAAAGCATAAACAAGAATTGAACGAAACTTATGAATCACCTTTTATTTACTCGATGCACTTCCTGATCGACCCAAATTTATATGATCCATTTTTGTCACCAAATTTTCCATTTTTTCTTCTCTAGGTTCTGCCCTTGTCACCAAATACTCCACTATGTCTCCTCTTTCTCTTCTATGTGCTGCCACGAGTTGCCGGAGGCTCATGATTGTTTCATCTATTTTTGATTTGATAATTGTGGCTAGTGTCGTAGATTCATCTCCTATTATTTTTTCTCGACTGTAAGGATGAACAACATTACGACCCAGTCGTTGCCGGATAACAGGCCGCATCGGACCGCAGTGGCCGTAGGCCTGTATTCGAGTTAGCCGTTCATGCAAAATTTCCAACCTCGTCTCTATTCGAGTCCTTTCCTGCAACATTTTCAACCTCGAAAGTATGTGCCCTAGAATCTCTTCTGTGAGGCTAAGGCGGCGGTCCATCAGCGCCAGGACCTTATCTGGGGTTGCAACACCAAGGCCTCCCAGCTGTATTATCTTCTCCACCACCTCCTTATAGTGCTCTACTGTCCATGACGACCAGCAGTTATTTGCTCCTTCCACGCCTAGGCCTGCAAAATCTCTCACCAAAGAATCAAACTCCAGCAACTTCTTGAAGAGGGATTCATTCTGTTGGTGGAATTGCCGGAAATAGTCCATGTGGAGTTGAATGGTAGACGAGCGGAGACCGTACACCCTGCTCATAATGTCCTGTGATACGATTTGCTTGATTTGTGGTTTGTTCAAACCACCGTTGCGGACCACCGACTCCAAAAACTGCTTGTGGTGCTCCAGCGTCCACCTTATGCTGAACGGAAGAGACCCTGTTTGGGAATAATATCCGGACATCGCTGTTTGGGAATATAATCCGGTCATCGTTTCCATGTTTCAATGACTCAACTTGCGGTTAGGGTTTGATCGACGAATATTGGTTATATATATGGTGCGGCAGTTGATAAATGATAAGTACAGAACTACATTAGCGGGATAGCTATCTGATGATCCGGTAATCATTCGCAGGAGAGTAACCATTTGCAATTTTGCAGGAAGAGAAGTTTATAAGTATAACAAACGTCCTAGTAATTATTCGCAAGAAAACACAAACGATAGAAATAAACTATGAATTTCAAAATTAAATTAATGTCAATGACTGAATGTTATACAAAAATTTTGAATTTGGTACTGACTTTCCTATTTATCAAAGCCTTGCCCTGACTAGACTCATGAATAGTCTTCTGAGTTTTCTTCTGTAAATTCCGCAAACCTGAAAGATGCCGCCTCAGTATCCGTACGGTGAGGCCCTGCCGGCGCTCCTCATCCATCAGCCTGAGAACCGCCGTCGGGATTGCCTTGCTCAGACCACCGAGCTTTGTCACAGCCTCCACAACCCGCTTGTGATGCTCCACCGTCCACGATGAGAACAGCCTCTTTGGAGACGCCACTTGCAGGCCCTCAAAATCGTTCACCAAACTCTGGTAAGGATCAGAACAGGCAGGTTGGCTTCTGCGACCTAATGATAAATGGGTTCGTTTGTTTAGTATCTGAAACAAAACCATGTGGTGCACTAGGGTTCTCTGGGAAAGACCCTTCACATTGTTCATCATCTCTGCTACTACGCTCCTCGGTGTTCCGATTTTGTTAAAGCCGCCCAGCCGGATCACTACGTCTACAAACGTCTTGTGGTGCTCCAGCGTCCACGCCGTTGATTCTTGACGATCCCCATCCACATCCATGTGTATGATAAACCTTCTCTAAACACGTCGATCGACTCTCAATTACTTCCGGAGTCGAATGATGAAAAACCACTTTTAATAATTTAATTTGCTCGTAATGGATGTCAAAGTGCTCGAGACATGTTATCGAACAACTTATAAGCATTAGAGGTAAGCAGCTGGCACCCATCCTTACAGACCCATCCTTACAGAACACCACAAAGTTTCAAGAGCTTTTGGCTGGAGGCGGTTGATGATTTCAATCCCACCGTCTCCTTATGGAACCCTAAACTGTACCTATATATTGATCGTTGAGAAACCCTAGCTGTTCCTTGTGTCACACGCACGTATTGTATTAATCGCCCTTCCTTTGCAATTCTTAATAATAATTCCTTTGAGCTGTTAATTATCTTAAATAATCCCTCTGACGGTAGTAGTCAGCTCACCGAGGAATTAACTATATGTGCTGTATTATTGCCGAGAAATTTGGGTTAATTAAGTCATTAACAGGTCATAACATATTTTTCTATTTATTTATTTTTATCTGTATTTGATCGGAATTTAAGTTCTCCACCCTCATCCATGCACATCTACCTGTTAATAAATCATTTTAAATTCATCTCACCAGAGAGGGCGATTGCTTCTCCCGCAGGGATGTAAGACCCTTCACTGCATGTGTCTTCATCATCTTCCTTACTATGAACACTCAAGCTTTCTCGAACTCTCGGGACCGGAGAAGCAGGTCCATGAAGAGCTTGTGGTGCTCTAATGTCCACTGTGTTGTTGTGGAACGTTCTTCCGATTCCCCATATCTCCGATTTAGATCATGTTTCGGAAATTGTTTGCTTCTGCAGAACCAATGAGGGTACGTGGAACTGCAAAAGGTCAATGTTTGTTGCCTATTCCTAAACGGAATCAGCTTTAAAAAACAAAACTAATAATGTATTATGATTCCTATGTTAACTAACAAAACTACATCCTATTCCCATGCGGATTAGGATATCCTCTTTAAAAAAATGTGATGTTAACCAAACGTAATTGGTCACACTTTGGTTCGTTTTTATTTTTTTAACCTAATTTAGGGTCCACCCGGAAGCTCTCTATAGATACTTAGGGTTTGCTCTCCTTTTTACTCCAATTCAATTACGTTTTCAACCAAGAAATCGATCTCCATGGAAACAACGATTAGTAATCATCGAAAAAAGAAGAGAGTCGTGACTACGGTAGCTCAAAAGGACTGGTCGAGCCTTCATCAAGATTTTATTAGCTGTTTCGCACAGCAAATAGTTTCCATGAAGGATTTCTTTGCTTTTGGAGGAGTTTGCAAATCGTGGAGATCAGAAGCGATCAAGGAAAAGTCTAACACAGCTCTGAGATTACAGCATAAAGTTCCAGTCCTCCTTCTTCCAAAGGAGATCAATGCCCCCATCCGCAATATCTACAGCTTGACAGAAGGTCAGATTTACCAACTTGATTTACCAGAAACTAAGGGCAAATTTTGCTGTTCTTCTTTAGGATGGTTGTTGACTGTATCCCAAGATTATTTGAAATTAACCCCTGCCCATATTGATCTTTTGAATCCATTAACCCATGCCCGTATTGATCTTTTTAATCCATTAACCCATGCCCATATTCAGCTACCCGCTCTGCCGCGAACAATCTTCTCGCTTCGTCATATGAAGAAGTTTTTATTGTCATCGAGCCCTTCTTGGACATCGGATTATGGGGTCATGCTTCTATCAGATACTCATTTGGCATTCTACAAGCCGGGGTACAACAATGGCGCATGGACGACTCGTAAACTTTCATTAATGGACAAAATGTGTCCAGGAGTAGAAGATGGAATTTATTTTAAGGGACAATATTATGTGGTGGACTGTTTCGGTAATGTTTTTGTTTGCGAGATTGATGAAAATCCTAAAAATGTACAAATGAGGCTTGTTGCTCCACAGCCAGAGGAACAACTCTTCAGCCCTGAAATTCATGTTAGAAAACCACATTTAGTGGAATCAGCAACAGGGACCCTGTTATTGGTTCTCTTGGTATTAACCGAAGACTATGAAGTAACAACTTTTAGGGTGTTCGAGGTGCCAATTGATACTGGTACTTCATGGGCAAAATCAGAAGTAAAGAGTTTGGGGAATAAAACCTTGTTTTTGGGTGCACACAATTCTTCATTCTGGATTGAGCCCTTAGATGATTCTATATGCAAAGCCAATTGCATTTATTTCCTAAACAGCTGGCGTTTCGTCTCTACTGTCGACAATGGTGTTTACTATATGGAGGATGGAAAAGTGGACAAGCAGTTGGTACAATTACCCGATTCTCATTACAAAGGAAGTTCATTATCATCTTATTCATGGCTTCAACCGAGTCTCTAGATTGTATTATTCTCTTATTATGTTCTTAATTATTTGAGCTATATATGTTTCGCTCTCAAGTCTATACTATAAACTGGTAGATTAATAACACATATGATTCTTATGGTGTTCCTTGTCCGCTTTCTAGTTTTGCCTACAATATCAAGGCATGTAGGTTTACTTGATTAATTGATACATTGTTTCGCAGGCTAAGGGTTCCATACATAAAGAATGGTTGCAATAACGTTCTATTTGTATTTGTGTCCAGTTTATTCTCCGGTTGCTAATTATTGATTTCTCTGGATCAGGGTAAAAAGTCCACTCCTTAATTAGGCTTTGGTTATGAGACTAGCTATAGCTATCTTGGTAGAAAAGTAAAAATCAATATTGGGACCTTAACACACGTACGTTAAGAGGCACTTCTCTTTAATGAAGTTTCCTTTTCATCAAAAAAAAAAAAAAATGTATGCATGCTCTCACAGTTATCTATTTTTTACTGTCTTGAGTAACTTGTTTCAGTAAGACTATCGGAAGGGACTGGAAATCACTCAAATCAGCTCAAATCATCAATGAATTTCAAAGGAAAAGTCAGTAAAAAATAAAAAATAAAAACCTGGGAATGGATCCCCGTGAAGCGAATCGTGCGGCTCATCACGCAGCCTTGCTTGCCAAGTCGAAGATGGATCTTTGCAGATGGGCAGAAATGCCATGCCACCATCCTCTTTAGCGTATGTTCTCCCTAACGATTGTCTTCCTTGTCCTCCGGAGGTCGAGGCACGAGTGGCTGCGTAGCTACTCTTCTTTTGTTGTAGACTTTCTATCTTCTAGACTCAAATTCAATTGAAGAAAGAAGTTTCTAATTATTTCTTCTTCTTTTTGACAGTCTTTCCAACCCAAAAGCTTTTGGATTCCAAGAGATGCAAGTTGTCTAAATGATAGAGAGATGGGCTGTGATAATTCTTCCAGGGTAGAATCAAAGCGTGCTCACCCATTGTATATGGATGCCAATGAACCAGATGCGTTCAACAACAAGAAGCAAGCAATGGAAGCTGTTGATGGCCGGCCAATTTCGAGAACTCCAAACTTGGCTGTTGCCCCGTAGGATAATACTTCTGGGTTTCAGAGAGTTCCAGGGCAGTTCACTGCCACTTTTTTGGACAAGAGCCTGAAAGGACAGTCAACTTACTAGATAGAAACATTCAGTCTGTCAGAAGTGGAACTATGAATTTTGGAAGAAGAGGGTTTCAGAATCAATCCGGTAATGATAAGTTAGTAAACTTGTCAATGTCCCATACCATTGAAGATCCTTCATCATGTCTCAGTTTTGGTGGAATCAGAAAAGTGAAAGTCAGTGAAGGATTCTGATAATGCCGTGTCTGCATCTATGGGGCACTCCTACAGAAGGGGAGACAATAATACAATATTAATGTGTACTAACAAGAGTGATGAAAACATCATTTCATTAAGTCCACCTTACAATGATAACGAGAATGCCATCTCATTAGGGACTACCTTTAATAAGGAAGATGACAATTTCATCTCAGTTGGTAACACTTTTGGCAAGGGAGATAACACTTTCATATCGATGGCTCCTAATTACAGCAAGGGTGACACTCGTATGTTATCAATGGGTCTCAGCCCTTTGAGAAGGAGAATGGAAGTTTTATACCAATTGGTCAGTCATATGAAAAGGGAGATGGCTGTTTCATATCATTAGCCAACTCCTACAACAAAGCGCATGAGAATTTCATTTCTATGGGTCCGGTATATGGGGAGGAGACGAAAATTCCCAAAGTAAAAGAGCCAAAAACTAAGAAAGCTCCTCCAAACAACTTGGTGCAGCTTGGGTATGCTGGGCTTAACATATTCTCTGTGTTTGCTCTGAAGAAGGGAATGAGTCCTTACACATTCATCGTGTATCGAATGGCCATTGCCACTATTGTTCTAGCTCCCCTTGCATATATTTTGGAAGGAATTCAAGGCCTCCGATGACTTTGTCTATCACTGCAAAGATAATGTTATTCATACTTCAACTTGGTATGTATTCTGAATTTATTTGTTCATGCATTGCAGCCCTGTGCTTGACCAGAACCTCTACTACATGGGAATGAAGCACTCGAGTGCAACGTTCACTTCTGCAGTGTGTAATATGCTGCCTGCTTTTGGATTTTGTCTTGCCTGGATATTTAGGTATATATAACTCGTAATAATACTCATGTCCTTGGTCACACACTGATTTACAGACATAGTACATTGACAATGCATTGACTTGTAGATTCGAGAAGGTTAGCCTTAAGAAACTGCACAGCATTGCAAAGGTGATGGAGACGATCATCACAGTTGGGGGAGCAATAATCTTGACTCTAGTTAAAGGTCGATCCCTCTTTGTGTCTACCTTGGGCCAATGAAGATCATCTTCAATCTGCACAGTGCAGTTCAGCTCAGACAGACCTTGTGAAAGGAGCTCTATTTATCACAGGAGCTTGTTCCTGCTGGTCCTGGTTTATCATTTTGCAAGTATTGGTCTCTCAAATCACTTCGTTGTACATGTAGTTTGTCAGCTCTCTCTCACAGCAATGATATGCTTTTGGGGTACGGTGGAAGGAGCAATACTGGCTTTTGTAGTTGAAAGGGGACATAGTGGAGTCTGGTCCATACAATTCAACATCAAACTTATAGCAGCATTTTATGGGGTAGGTAACAACTACCATGTTTGAATTGGTAAACATTTGTGCTATAATAACTGGGATTTGAAACATTGACCAAGTACTTGCATAATTGAAAATGACACTGGAATCCAGTTTGCTGAACTCTGTGTTAATATTTCATACTGCAGGCATTGCAATCCAGTGTTACTTGTTATGTAATGGGAATGGTAGTCAAGGAAGGGACCTGTTTTTTACTCGGCTTTTAATCCTTTGGCCACAGTAATTGTTTTATCAGAACAATTGTACCTTGGGAGGTTGGCTCTCATGTATTGGTTTCTATCTGGTTAATCAATACACCTATATATGCATGACAGTTGATGACTAGTCTCTTTCACTCTTGTACTTAGTGTTATCGGAGCGGCTGTAATCGTCCTTGTTCTCTGGGCAAAAACAAAGGACCAATCTCTTCCATCACAGTGTTGCATGATCGATGAAGTAGCACCAGAAACACAAAGATTAATAGATGATCAAGTGTTGAGAAACTATCGTAAACCTGTTGTCTAGTCTTTTTGATCGCCACTGAATTAAATGGTCATCAGCTAGCTTAAAGTACTAACGAGTCTTGGTAAAATAAAGACTACATTGTTTTAGCTGTTAGTGAATTCTGAACGAATAAATCTGTCCTACGTTCGAGTTTTCCTTGCCACTTCATGAATAAGCTGATCCCTGCAGATTCTTTCCATGCCTATCAGGTAAAATCCAGATTTCTCAATGCACAACCACATGCAAAATTCTTAAGCAGCAAGAACAATGGAGGTCTAACATTACATCGAATAGTTAATACTTGAAGCTACCTGGTGAGTACTTAAGACAGAACAATGGTGATCCTTGCTATTTAGAATAACAAGAAACACAAAAAGATCCGTTCCACACAAACATGAATACAAACGATCAATCTTGGAGGTCTCCCTTCCTCACAAGTACACCCATCACGCTGCTTTTAAACTGCATCCAATCAGCATATTGTGATGGAGTTGGTAGTGACTGTACTTCTCCCCAGCAGTCAGTCCTCCGGGAGTAGTAGAGGTGCTCAATATGACGGGCAGGGTCTATGTCAGCCGAAATCAAACACTGAATCAAAGCTGACTCAATCCTTGAGAAATGCAACATATGTCCGACGGATCCAATGGATCCAACCAGATGAACATGGTCTCTATTTTCCACACTGTAGAGGGTGGGAGCAACCTCAGTGATTCTTGCTCCATGATCAAGCCTGTAAACCTCGATAGGGGGACGGGGCCGTCCCAGCCGGGCTTTCGGCCTCTTGTTAGCACGATCTGGTTCATCATCTTCCCCCTTCCGCTTGTTTCCAGACAGCCTTAGGTCCTTACCAGCATGCGCCATATCAGGCACACTTGCGCTACCACCAAAATCTGCAGCGATGGTTTCCTTGCTACCAGGGGAATCACATGAATCCTTATCAGTATCCTCGGGCTTCAAGAGTTGCATTGCACACTTGAATGCAAAGCAGAAAAGTGATCGGATCTCCACTGGATAACCACATATACCCTGTCCAGAAAGCAAAGTTGTAGGAAAACTTAAGTATGTATAGACATTTTACTACAGAGTGGGGGAACGAGACATGTAAGAGTCATTGGCCCTCTGTTAAGGAAATTATTAAGTATGAGCTATGTTTCTACCTCTGCCTCATTTTCAGTTAAAACCAGAACCTTTATAATTTTACCTACTAGATTGTTACAAACATTATCAAATGATATGCAATTCTGATAAGAGATTCAATGCAGTTTAACTATATGTGTATACTTTATGAAGAATACTAAAAACATAATTGCCAAACGTACCATCCTGCTGCCATCTGCACAAACAAGAGTTGGGGATGTGTCAAAGTCATCTGAAAGGCAGAGTTTGAGAATTTTCTACAGGAAATTCGAAACCGGAGAAGCTATTAGAAACTGTATAATCAACAAGGTAATCGAAATGCAGAATAACGATCTAAGAGAGAGAGCTACCTCACTCGGAGGCTGAGATTTTTTCGCCTCTGGTTGTTTTTCATGCTTAAGGAGCTCCATGAGTGGCGACGACGACAGTTTCTACCGGAAAATTGAAACCGAAAAAAAAAAAATCAGAAATTCTACAATCAAAAAACGTAACCAAAATATACAGAAGAACGATCTTAGAGAGAGAGAGTTACCTCACTCGGAGGCTGAGGATTCTTCACCTCTATTATCTTTCCACGCCTGAGAAGCTCCATGAGTGGTGATGACATTTTCTACCGGAAAATCGAAAACGGAGAAGCTATTAGAAACTGTATAATCAACAACGTAATCGAAATGCACAACAACGATCTTAGAGATAGAGAGAGGGTTACCTCACTCGGAGGCTGAGATTTTTTCGCCTCTGGTTGTTTTTCATGCCTAAGGAGCTCCATGAGTGACGACGACGACAGTTTCTACCAGAAAAACTATCAGAAACTCTACAACCAAAAAACGTAATCAAAATATGCAGAACAACGATCTTATAGAGAGAGAGTTACCTCACTCGGAGGCTGAGGATTCTTCGCCTCTGTTTTCTTTCCACGCCTGAGAAGCTCCATGAGCGGCGATGACGACGACATGTTCTACCGGAAAATCGAAACCGGAGAAGCTATTAGAAACTGTATAATCAACAACGTAATCAAAATGCAGAACAATGATCTTACAGAGAGAGAGAGAGAGTTACGTTCTTCGCAGCAAATATAGAGAGAGAAAGAGTAGCGTACAGAGGTGAGGGAAGAGAGAGAGAGAATGTCAGAAGCGGGAGAGAGGGCGTCGAGAGGGAGGTCGAGGCAGTCCTGAGAGGAGGCCATTTTGGGAATAATACAGAGACAGAGAGGGGTGAGGAGTTTTGGAGGTCAGAGAAGTAGAGGGACTCTGGTTTTGCAGAGTTTCTCTGATGATGGAGGAGGACAATGGTGCACTGCTTTTTAAGGAGGGAAATTTTTGTCTCGTTATGGGACACGTGTTAATTTATGAATTTTTGTCTTGAGCTTATTGTTTCTATTTTTGTTATACATAAATACATGCAGTAGTTCAACTTCCCTTTATTAATTTCTAGTTCTTTTATGAGTCTCTAGTTTTTTTTTACGTAATGATTAAAATATCATGATCACGGAAATATCGATGGTTTGGAAAAAGAAAATTTTTATGAAAATTTTTCTAAAATTTTATATGAAAATCGCATGTTCGACCAATAACAGACTAAATATAAAATGTCGGAAATTTATAAAGATCAATATCGATTCTTGTGAAAAACGAATATCTAAGATATTGTGGCTGTTTTAGTCCTTGTTTTTAAGTACCTTCATTTCACAAGTCAATGTTATACACGGTTTAGCTATCGATCATTTTTCTGTATCAAAAATACTAGCACGTACGTATCAAAACACGCACTTGACTAAAACCTCACGGTGAATCCTTTAACCCTAAAGTGGAAACCTTTTTTGTTATAGAAATGATCACCTAATTAAGGGCGTGGTTACAAAAGAGTTGTGGTCTTACTTGGATTGTTACTGAAATTTCCCATAGCATATCTTATAGTCAGTGAACAACAGTCAAAGTAAGACCCCAATTACTACGACAATCCAAGTACCCGAGTTACAACTCTATGTGCATGAACACCACAAGATATATATATGTATAAATACAGTTCGTTCGTGATTTGATAAAGAAGACAAGACGGAAAAACTCACACCAATTTTTTTTATGTTTCATATTTTAATGCAACATTTTCATTGTCATTTTGATCGTATTACATGATTGAATAACCAAATTATTGAAATGTGAATTATCACTATCCCTTCTTTGAAATGGTAGATAACTGTGTTAATATTTGTGGACTTCTATTTTTTTTTTTTTTCAAATACTGATTCATTCAACAAGAAACTTTTCCAAGTTTCTCTAACACAGAGAATTTCTTATTTACCTCTTGGGTTTACTTGTTTGGACAAAAGAGAAACTGTAAAACAAAACAACTGTTTAAAGCAGATAAAGCTGCAAGAGGAGGAGGAGTGAGGCGAGGACTGTGTCAGTGGGTACAGGCGCACAGCTAGGAAGCGCGGATTGGCTAAAGAAATCAAAGCCCCACCTCGACCCACAGAGATGATTCAAATTTCATCCCTCCTAGCAGAGGCCGCCGGAATCGATAGGAGATCGGGTCCCCGTTATGGGTTTTCGATGTTTGGCTGGATTGATATGTAATTCTGGATGATTGGGTGCATTAGGGTTATGATCGACCTCGACCTTTGATGTGTGAACTAGAGCAGGGTTAAAGCAGCCATTGTTGTTTAGTTCGAATCTGGAAGGTAGAGAGAGAGAGAGAGGCAAATCCAGATCGTCGTCCATAACAGTCAAAACATCATCAAATTGACTAAAATAATCTTTCTTTTCCAGATTGTTCATAACTTCATTGTTCATCCATCTGTTCCTCCTAAATCATTGCACACTCATGAATCTCATTCGGTCCTTAGAACAACACAGAAACTTAACAATTATCCTCTGTATCTGAATGCATACACAATGAATGATATATTTAGAACACGACTATGAACCTGTGGAATCGTTAATCAAACATTAGATAATACAATTAATAATTGCTACACTCAGATCTAGCATACTGGACATAAGCAAAACAACTAAATTTAATTAGCAATCATACCGGGAAGAAAATTGTACCTGAAAACTTGTAAATTGTGGACGTGTTATGCATTAGCGAAAATATCCTGCCCAGATAGAAAAGGATCAAAGATGGTTATACAACTAAAAGTGATTAAGTAATTCACAACCACAACAACATGTAAGAAAACTCGTAAAATATCTCATTCTAAATCAGTGTTCAACCTATGTCAATCCTAAAATTCTACACAACAACCAAATGAAACAAAAGGAAACTTCAATAGAATTTTTACCAAAAGTGCTCGTGAACCGAGCGTCAGAGAACAGAGGAGAAAGTCGATCATCTGAGAAACATTTGATCAAAAGCCTTCTGGGAGTCCATTAAATGTGGGGGAGATCAGAAACTGCAAATCAGTTTTATCCGGATGGTTATTTCACTCTTTACCAATTTCTTTTTCCTTTTTAATTTTCTTTTTTGAGTTTACCATATTATCCATGTAATATGACTATGTATCTATTAAACAGTTTAATCAAAGAAGGACATTTCTAGGATTAAGATAAATTTAACCATGGCAGTTCCATAAGGCAAATTGTCTTAATTAATAGAATAATAGCCTAGACTTCTAGTAGTCACCTTAATTTATATAGCTCGCCATACATATGAATTAGACTATTAGTGTTTGTTGGTTCTTTTTTTTTAGTTTTTGTTTTTTGAGAATAGTGTTTGTTAGTTCATAATATGAAATATAGGGAAAATTCTAGTATACAAACTTGTATTTGTATTAGCATAAAAAAAAAAACAAAAAAAAACTTGTATTTGTATATACCATACAAACTAAGTATGTTGCTATCATTGTTTGAAAATATAGTAAAATGACAATTTTATCCCCTTAAAATGCCTCTTATATGCCCTTGAATAGAAGTGAGTGGACCACTTTTTGAGTTTATATACCATACACATCTGTATAGTAGACAAACCCAAAATATAGTAGATAATAGATGCAACAAACCTTATTATTGCACGAATCCAAACCTCAAATCTGAAACCCTAGGTTTCGTGTGCACGGCGGCGGCATTCCGGGAGGTTCTCTGCCTGCTATAGGACGCCCCTGACGTCGGTTCCGGTAGCGTCGCCGGCGAGAAGGCAGATTTGATTTGGTGTGGAGTCGTCATCGGCTCTTTTTCGGTGCGACGATTGTTGAAGGTGTTGGGTTAGATCAGGAACTACTCTCGAGTCTGATTCAATTCTCTATATCGGCGGCGGAAGATTAGAGTCTAGACCGCGTTTCAAGGTTCAGAGGTTTGTTTTTTGGGTATACGGCAAAGGCACTTGACTTGGGCATCGGCGTCGGCATGGATCTCGGAGGCCCGGTTTAGAATGGTGGTCATCGGCAACGACATGAACCTAACAAGCTAGGGCTCAAATATGAAAACCCTAACAGTGCAGAAAAACTTAAGCTATAAAGTCACAAACGTTGTTTTCCAATGGAAGAGATTGAAGATGAAGGCCGAATGGGGAGGAAGAAAATTTGCTGAGCCGTCGCCAAGGATCCCTAAGACGATTAATCTCTTTAGAAAATTTATTGTATCTCAAATTTTTTACCACGTTTGATGTGATATTATAAATTGTTTTTTTTTTTGGCTGAAAATAGAAATTGATATTCTTAAGAAAGATTTCAATCCTTAATATATTTTTTCTATTTTGGGTAATTCTTTCCTTGATAGAAGTCATAGAACTTCAAGTCATTCATTAATCAAAGAGAAGAAGATAGACATCAAAAACAAAAGAGTGTGGCTTCTTCGATTTACAATTTTTACGTCATGAGCATACGATCCGAAAGGCCGTGACACTCTTTTTTTCCATTATTATTCTCTCTGCTTCCCAATTTCACTTTCTTGGACCTCTTGACGCTGCAGCCCTGTCTAGCTTTGTTCCCTGCGGCTTTATCAATGGCCTCCTGAGTTCTTTTCTGTAAAAACCGCAACCCTATCAGATGCTTCGTCACCATCCGTACAGTCAGTCCCTGACGGCGCTCTTCCTCCATCAGTCTCAAAACCCTAACCGCCGTCTTCTCCATGGGGCTTGCCATGTCAAGGCCACCCAACTTTGCCACAGCATCCACCACACGCTTGTGATGCTCAAGTGTCCACGTTGACAGCTTATTGCGTTCCATGGTTAAACCCTCCATGCCTCTCACCAGATCCTCCACCAAAACTCTGAGATCAGAAGAAGATTTTCGGGGTGGAGGGCGTGATAGTGCAGATTGGGTTTGTCTTTGTAGTGATTCCAAGTGACGAGAATGGCCTAACGCAGCCGACCATGTAAGACCCTTCACTGTCTTCATCATCTTCCTTACTATGAACGCTCGGACTTTCTCGAACCCGCGGGACTGGAGCAGGAGGTCCACGAAGAGCTTGTGGTGCTCTAATGTCCACTCTGTTGTTTGTGGAACTTTTTTCTGATTTTCCATGACTCCGACTTGGACCATGTTTCAGAATACTTTGCTTCTGCAATACCCTCTACTTGAGGTTTTTATATAGTGTACTGCAAAGCCCCCCTGATCGATATTTGTTGTCTTAGAATGATTCCTATTCCTAAGTGGCATGGATTACGATTTCTGGCTTCTCTAAATTTTCTTCTCCTGATAAGTTACTTGGAAAGTGAGTATTTAGCTATTTAGGCCACAATGTTCCGGTTATAATATCTGAATCTTATGTCTTTCTTGCATGAGTTGCATATTTAGATCTTTACATTAAATGATCTTGTTTAAACAAGTGTAATCTTAAACACAAAATCACCTAAACTATAAAATGTGACTAACTAAACTCAAATTACTCCATATTCAAATTAATCTACCGGAAGATACATTTGATCCTGAAATTCTAATCTACATTTTTAAACACTAGAAAAAATTGACTTGCAAGCATCATTTTGCAACCAGACACTTGTTTAATTTAATTTTTTTGTTTTTTATAAGATGCAATTCACGTGCATCGCTCGTGCAATAGCTCTCCAGCTAGCCCAGTCAACTCCAAGCCTCATAAACAACATCAAACCACAAGCTTCAGTCTCCACCATCCACTTACAATATCAGAAAGCCAAATCCAGTTCTCACTTTGTCAGTTCTCACATTCATATTATGGCAATCTCATCACTCTCATTGAGCTGGGTTTCTACTACCTTGCCTGACAATAAGGTAAACTTACCAGATTTCTCAGTACATGCATAATGTTCAGTGAGGACCTGTGTAGCTTGCTAGCTAAGCTAATCAGTACTAGTTCTGTACTTGGATTTGCACCAGTTGAACTTGCTCAATCATAATGAGGTTCCGAAAGCTTCCGGTGCGTACTTTTCCGGTAAAACCATTGTATGCTCCAGTGAGACAGCTTCCACTGAAGAAAGTAAGATAACCCATCTGAGTTTTTCTTCAAGCTCATCATGATTACTGATGCATAGTTGGTAAATTTTGGCTTTGAATGCGTACTTCATCTAAATATGCATATGTTAGGAATATCAAATGGGTTCCTATAAAATTCAATTCATGTTCATATGCGGCATTCTCTTGTGAGCAGTTATCTTTATCATCCATTGCTCTACCACAAAAATCTTCCTTTGGATAATGTTATAGTCTTTGAGTTCTACTTTACGTGATCTTTTCTCTATGTGCATTATTATAGAGAAGTTCATCTCCATTGAGCTTTAGATGTAAGTTCTAGTGCCAATCAGTTGCACTTTCTTTTGCTTCTATCGGATTGTCTAACTATTACTTCCTGGTTTTATTTTTATCCTGAAACTGGTGCTTTGTCATGAACAAAACGTATGAATTTCTGATGGATTCGAAAGTGATAATAAATCTCTATCCTTTACGTATCACATTGATGAAATATAGGCCATTACAAGAGAAGGCCACTACTTTTGGGAGTTGGAGCATTAACTACAAGTCTACTTCATACAAGTTCCCTCTTGGCTGAAGGTATGCAATAGTTGCAAGTATCAAATTTGTTACTTTCAAATGAACTATATCCATTGATAATATAGATTGAGAATTTTCTCTCAACCAAATTACTTGAATGTGAAGGAATACCTGACAAGTTCCGAGGTTATGTTGACAAAGAAGATGGGTATTCATATTATTACCCCTCTGATTGGAGGGTAAGAACTAAAATTACAATCACATTTATGCAGAAGCGTAATCTTACCATAGAGAGAATCTATTCCTTTCACTAAATTAATGTACTTCTATGTTCCATCTAGCAGGATTTTGACTTCAGGGCACATGACTCTGCATTCAAGGATAGATATATGCAACTTCACAATGTTAGAGTGAGATTTATACCTACAGATAAAACCGATATCCATGATTTGGGTCCATTGGAAGAGGTATGTAGTTATGTAAATGAACTATTGCAATCTTACTGTTGTTTCTTTTCTAAGAAGTTTAAATGGTCCTCAACAAGTCTTCATCTTTAAACAGGCTGTTCCCTATTTGGTGAGACACAAATTTGCTGCACCAAACCAAGTTGAAAAGATATTCAACATGCAGGAGGTTCTACTCTTTGCATCATACCCTTAAATAGAACTCTTGCACTATCCGACTCTGAAATCTTAGCCATTTCATCATTGAATGCAGAAAACTATAGATGGG
Source organism: Fragaria iinumae (assembly GCA_009720345.1). Lineage (NCBI taxonomy): Eukaryota > Viridiplantae > Streptophyta > Magnoliopsida > Rosales > Rosaceae > Fragaria > Fragaria iinumae. Next base: position 20,650,609 of record CM019123.1, on the reverse strand, counting down.
AAGAACTATTACACCTTCGAGTACGGACTCACATCTCCCAACTTTGCTACCACTTCCTTTGCAACCATAGCCATTGGAAATGGTAAGTAGTGCACCTTTACCATGTCTTACTTGTCTTACTAACATTTCAAATGCTATATATTGCTAGATTTGTAAATACAGACTAAACTTCCAAATGATAAACTGATCATTCATTCTGAAAGAAGTCATAAGATTTATTCAATGTTGCTGACTTGTATGTGATCCCTAACAGGGAGATATTACACCCTGATTGTCGGAGCGAATGAGAGACGGTGGAAAAGATACCGCAACCAGCTTAAAATGGTTGCAGACTCTTTCAGGATTCTTGACATCTAAGATGCAATGTCATGGAAGGCAACCTTCACTGTTAAATTTCCATTTGGTGTATATATAGAGTTTCAAGTTCTTCCCGGAACAGAACAATGGCTACAACTAGAGAGTATCTAAGGAAAGCAAGGAGAAATCACTTTGTATTTAACTAACTATAATCCTGGTGGTTCGAACATGGAGTTTTTTTACCATTCAAGTCGATAGTACTCCAAATATGATTTCTTTAGGGGACACACAGATGATGCCTTCACCCCCAGAAGGCCAAAGTTGGCACTTGAAGTTGAAGAGCATAGTAACAAATCTATGGCTCTCTACATTCATTGTTCTTGATCACCATTTGGGACCGCGTCCAAAACAATTCAAGATGTAGATGACAATGGTGACCGGCTTGAAAAGAAGAATGAAAGGCTCCTGCACTAACAGTTTTCAGTTAACATGCAGCATAATTCTACAGATTTTAACAGAAACATATCGAAATAAAATAGCGAATCAAGCAGGAAAAAATGAATAGCATTAAATTATCTATATATTTACAAATGTTACAACATTCCCCCTGATTCTTTCTACCCTTCTCACAAATGGGAGGAAAACTTTCAGAGAAATAAATTTACCATCCAACTGACAAAAGAGCAAGTCGAGTAAACTAAAATATAGGGAAGGCCCCCCACACCTCAGTAGACCCTTGAAATGATGCCAACTTTCTGCTTCAAAACAATCAATATACCATGGAGACAAGGCACAAAACACCAACGTAACGATGCTTGCCTCCTAAAGAATGAGTCCAGATAGCACAACCTCAAAGACCAACCAAATATCAAAAAACCCTATTCCTAAACCCTACATTTGAACAATATAACTATGAATCTGCCTCTGCCTCCATGTTCCGACCCTCTGCTCTATAAACATCGTTACAGTCCTCCGCATTCTGATTCTGATTCTCCCCTGCCGATTCTGAATCCCCCAACAGATATTCTAGGATAAAGTCATCGGATGCAGATATTTCCAGCAGTACAAAATGAGAGAATGAGAACTGTACAGGTGAACCCCGTGTTAATATCAAGGACCCATACCTAAACAAGGGGCCGGTGCTGACGCAAACCCTTGCCAAAGTGAGGCTGCATCAAACGGACATACAGACCATTCTTTGACATCAAAGAATCATGGGACCCTTCTTCCACAATTCTCCCTCCATTAAGGACTACAATGTTGTCAACGTGTCTCATCATTGCAGCTCTGTGAGCTATCAAAATGGTTGTTTTGTTCCCCATGATTAATGTATCAAGAGCCTCCTGTACCACTCGACTTGACTCAGATTCGATGGACGAACTTGCTTCATCCAATAACAAGATGGGAGCATTCTTCAAAACAACACGAGCGATTGCAATTCTCTGCTTCTGTCCTGGGGTCAGATCAACACCTCTCATCCCCACATGTGTATCATAACCATGAGGCAAGCTGCTGATGAAATGATGAGCATTTGCTATTCTTGCAGCCTCTTTCATTTCAGCTTCACTAGCATTATGCCTTGCATATATTATATTCTCCCTTATGGTTGTTGAGAAAATAATGGGCTCCTGTTGAACAAGACCTAGGTGGTTCCTCAACCATCTCAAATTATAAAGTTTCAGATCTCGACCATCTAGCATCACTTGACCAGCAACTGGATCATAAAATCTCTCGATCAAAGAAATTATAGTGCTCTTACCCGACCCTGAAACTCCCACCACAGCTACAGTTTGCCCGCCATTTACTTTGAGACTGAAGTTGCTCAGCACCAATAGTTCTGGGCGAGTTGGATAACAGAAATCAACATTTTTCAACTCAAGGCTTCCATAAACATTAGGTGGTTTCATGGCAGAGCTTTCATCTGGCTCAATCTTTGGCACTCGATCTATGATTTCAAATACTGATATGAGTGATTTACGCCTTTTGAGTATGTAAGGAGCCAATCCGAAAGGCTCTACCAGTGCAAAAGTTGCAAAAGAGAAAACCATATACTCCTTCAGAGCAGTAGGGAGTTCCATATACTTCTTTTTCACAGAGTATGCTGTGTACCAGAGGAGAAGGGCATTACAGGCAAAAAGGAGGAACTGCGAAAATCCAAATGCAAACCCGATGGCCATTCCATGTAAGAAACTCTGCTTAAAGATCTTCTTTAGCTGCAATCTGTAGAGCTCCATTACCTTGTTACCAGCACAGAATGCTACCACAGTGTAAATGTTTCTAACTGCATCCTCGAGAACCAAAGATGCTTTCCTGTGCATCTCCTGAATCCCCCTGGAAAAACCAGCCAGCCATAATTTCTGCAATATTTAAGTTGAAATATCAATGGGTGAACACCAATACTTTTAACCTTCAATCAAAAGAATAAAGCAGAAACGGATGAAAATATAGCAACATAGAACATGCAAGTGTGGGGAATATCAAAAATTTGGCAAATGAAATGAAATGATAAATAGGAGTACAGGACCAGTGAGTAAATTCTTTGAATAAGAGTATAAGACCCAGTTATACAACAGTGAGTAACAAGATACAGCGACAAGGAACTATTGAACTTAAAAAGCAAAGGATTTTAACACAGCCACAATCAAGATGAGTTTTGGATACTCCCATTAGAAAACCTTGTATGAAAAGAAATTAGACATGATGAATACCTGTGCAATGGCAGAAATAGTGAGAACAGGTAGGGTTGCCAAAGCCACAAGTGCTAATCGCCATTGTAGCAACATCCCAATAAGAACAGCCACAATGATAGCAGCACTGTCCTGTATGAATATTGAAAGCCTATTACTAAAAGCAGCTCGCACAAATGTAGCATCATTTGCCAAGCGCATGGACAAGGTATCAGCACTGTTTTCTTCTTCATCAAACCATCCCACCTCATTGCGGAGCATTGCTGTAAAAAGAGGATCAGCATGTAAGAATAAAGTGCCTACACAGTGATCAGCAATATCAAGAAAACTAATAAGAGATTAAGAGTCTTGCACCTGAAAACATCATTCTACGAACGCGTTCAGTCATTTTCTCCCCCATGATACCAAAGTAGAAGTGTTGTAAGAAATTGGCAACAACAGTCACTATTCCCATGCAAGCAATGATCAAGCACCATTTGTCTACCTCCTGACTCAAGTGATGACCTTCATTAACCCTGTAGTATGCTGTTACTACAAGTGCGATGACATAGGCAAGAAGAGGATTAAAAGAACCAAAGATCGCAGCACCAATGCTTCCTAACACAGCATAAAGCCACTCTGCAAAACTAAGCTCTGCAAGCCTCCAAAATGATGGTGACTTTTTATAATGTGTACTCTTTGCTCCCTTCACTTTTATTGGAACATCATCAGAATGGCTATGAGGGCGGCTAAAGGTTTGTGAATGGGAACGTTCATTCTTCGGATCAGATGTCAAAAGGGGTGAAACAGGGGATTCAGGGTCCGAACCATTTGTCGTTTGTTGATTTGCAGACTGCACATCAAGCTTGGGTAATTCTGGTAGTCTCATTTCAAAACTATCCTGCCTCTTTATTGTTGGTTCCTTATCTGCTGTATCCAAGGGTTGCTGACCGTTTTCCAGCACATTCTCTGATGGTGGACTCTTAGGTTTTGGTGAGTCCTGTGCATTAAAATTGCTATCACCCATCCGAAACATACCAGTGACCCTCTGGAGTGAGGGTGACTTCATCATTTTTGGGGATGACGGTTCTTGGAAGTTATTACTTGCTGAAGAATCCATCTCAATTTGGAAAGCTGTAGTCTCCTTGTAGTTCCGAACTGGCATTCTGCACCAGAAGATGTCATAAGACATAATATAGTTAGGAAAAGAAGTCAATTCCATTAGAAAAATAAGAAACTTCTACCCACATACACCACTGAAAAGAATGTAAAGAACTGTGATCTTGTATCATACCTCCTGGGAAGCTTTGCAGCTTCTTCACATTTGAGAAGCTCTGCATATAGGCCATCGTGGGTTATTAACTCTTCATGTGTACCTGTTTCAACTAGTTGACCTTCCTCCATCACAGCTATGTAATCAGCATTCCTTATAAGACTAAGTCGCCGAGCTATAATTATAGTTGAACGTCCCAACATGAGGAGATCAAGAGCCTCTTGAACAGTTCTTTCTGCTTCAAAATCAAGTCCACCAGTGACCTCATCAAGCAGAAGAATTGATGGATTCAGAAGGACTGCTCTGGCAATTGAAAGTTTTATTTTTTGCTCCTCTGTCAATGCTAATCCTGCCCTTCCCACCTGAAATGCATAAGAATGAATACAAATATTTAAGAATGTAATAACAAACAGCAGGGGAAAAAAGTGGAAACATAAGAAAGATATGGGCAACTTTGCTTCCCAATATTGACCTGTGTTTCATATGATCCCTCAAGTGAAGTAATAAATGTATGTGCATGCGCTATTTTAGCAGCTTCTTCAATTTGATCCATTGTCGCATCCCGCCCATAAGCAATATTATCTCTTATACTCAAACTTAACAAGGCAGGCTCCTGCGTGACTAGCCCTATCTGGCTTCTGAGCCATTCCAATTTCAAGTTTTTTATATTTTCTCCATCCAAAAGAACTTCTCCTGCATCACAAAATGGAAAAACCATTGGAATCTGCAAGCAGAAATTTTTGCTAAATGTTTCAGCAGAACCTTGAATGAAATTAGCATGCACGGCACAATGAGAATGCTATATGAGCATCCTAGTACCTAATGTTGGGTCATAAAACCGCTCCATGAGAGGAATGATACTGCTCTTTCCAGATCCATTTCTGCCCACTAGAGCCACAGCTTTCTTTGCAGGTACAGAGAGGTAAAAACCACTCAAAATAGGAATCTCCGGACGAGATAGATAACTGAAATACACATTCCGGAACTCAATATTTCCTTGTACAGCCACTAGGGTAGTTCCCTCATGATTAACAATGGAGGATGATCGACTTATCATCTCAAACAGTCTATAAGCTGCAATTCGACCTTGATCAAATGAGTAGAAGTTTGTTGCTGCTTGGTTTAGCCCACTGTATGTGCAGGTATTTAGAACATGTTAGTACAAAGGAATAAAAGATGCTCAGAAAGTCGGAATTAACAACAGAAATACAAATATATACACACACACACATTAGGGAAAGACTTACAGGCCACTTAATATCACAGCAAATAAAGCTGTTACAATTTCACCACCATGAGCCTTTTCATCAGTAACCAGGAACCTTCCAACCCAGAGTTGCAAGGCACATGAACAAATAGCAAGTCCATACGTAAATCCAAGTCCAAGTCCTTGCACTAGACTAATCAATATACCATATCGAAGAGTTGCTTGTAGTGATGTTGCATAAGAATACTTGGCCAATGTTTCATTGGTAAATGCATATAATGTTCCAATGTATGAAACTGCCTGCGAAACGGAGATGTATGGACAGTTAAAATAACTATCGTTTAACCACTTCATCAACATGGAAATCCAGAACACATCCCATTGCCAAATCATTAAATACAATACTTAAAAAGGAAGGTGCAGTGCTATTTTTAATGGATATATGATGGTATGACAAAGTGAGAAGGGGGGGGGGGGGTAATTCTAAAATAATAAGCAACCTGTTCAGCAATGCTAGCTGCTTCAGCATATGCATCTTGAATATTCTCAGCAAGCCTATGAAGAAATATATTTGATATTCCTCCAGCAGCAACAATAAATGGACCAGTGGCTAACGTTATAGCCGCAATCTGCCAACAGTTGATGAATCCAATAATGAGACCACTGAAAAATGTCGCCATGTTATGAATATAATTTCCAACCTGCATTATGAGGGAAATTAAAAGGATTAGATGAGACACATGGACAAAGAGATCAACATGAAAATTAATCAACCGTGAGTGTAAGGTTTGAGGGGAATGAGGCAATATATTAAGCTCAGGCATACTTTTTCACTAAGAGCAGACTGAATGAGTAGAACGTCACTCAAAACTTGGCTCACGATGTCCCCATTGTTCCCATAGGTATCGAAAAAACTCATATCCTGGTTAAGTAATACTTGAACATATTTTGACCTGATGACAGCAGTCTGCCGTTCTCCCGTCAGAATCCAGCATGAGACCTCTATTACATACGAAAAGTTAGTACAATTTATGCAAAGCCTTTTCAATGATAAATAAAAAACTTGAAAAGTAATATAATGAGGAAAAAGAACTTACCAATCCAACCAGCAGCAAACACACCCACAGCGATATATACAATGCTTAAAGCAAGCTGCAGGCAGACAATAAAACAGTTATTGACTTTCAGCTCATACTTTAAATTCCATTTAGCATTGAATGCTCATTAAATAGGTAGATGAAAACAAATGTTGTAACAGAATGAAAACAAAAGGCCCCTGGTGGTACAAAACAAGAGGAAGAAAATAGATCTAAAATGAATTACGCCTCAATACAATTCCTAAGCTGCCTGTCTATTAACAGATTCTATTTTGGTAACATAATGATTCCACTGTGTATCTTAATTGAGTATTTCAACTAAGTAACCTCTTCTATAGCACATAAGCTTTAGACCAAAGGGTTTCACGTAGAATTTTGAGAAGTTACCGGTAATTCACATTTGCTATTATATTTTTGAAACGTTCCTCTTTCACAGGAAGGTAAAGCTATATTTAATTGCTTTTACCCACTACCACCCTTTCATTGACAAAAAAATCAGATACGAGGCCGCTAGATGCTTAGCCAAACTCTAAAAAGACCCAACTTCACACCATTGAATTCTTGGCCCAATTCCCCAATTTGAACTCAAAGGTACAAAGACAGTACAGTCTGATATGAAAGGAATAAGATACGCAACTCCGAATACTACCAGACTTTGAAATATTATTTTCCAAGCAACAAATTTTCCACAGTCAGTGCAGTGATTGAAAAAGATATCACTGGTTAATCTCTATGTCTCAGCAAAAGCAACAATTTTGACATACTATAGCAACACCTGTTGATTGAAGTTGTTATGGCAGAAACAGAAACCATTTGTTAGAACCTAAGATGACTTCAACACAAATTATTAAGGAGCCATATTTCCTGATTAACAGAGCCATTGTTCGTTTAGTTTATGGCTACTTAATTAAGAATTTAATCCCTAGATTGTAAACCCCAGTCTCAACCCTTCCAAGCTTCAGGTTTAAATCCCGGAAAGCTAATGTGACTATAAGCAAGCACAATAGAAGCAGAATAACACTCCGTGCTCGACTAGAAACAAATAAAACATCAAGACCAGATTGCATTGGATGTAAAACCACGACAAAACCTAAAGAAACGAGCTTTGTACACTAAACCTGAAACTCCAAACCAGCATTTCCAGCTCAAACTAACCCGAAAAAGGAAACACTTGCTAATTTAGAACTGTATCCCAACTTAAATCAGCTCATTCCAGCTGAACACAACCCCAATTCTCTATCTTTTCCCATTAAAATCAAACACTAGGGTTTCGAAAAGAGACCAACTTACATCCATAAACTTCTGATACTGCTCCTCCGCCACTTTTTCCGGCGGCCCTCCCTTATCGAGCCAAAGCACGTGAATAATCTTTGCAAAAAAGTGCAAGTACACCACCAACGCCGTCCCGTGCGCGGCGGCCGCCAGCGATCCGACGGTCATCAGAACCCAATCGAGCCGGTCGGCGCAAGTGAACAGCCTCGAGAACGGCACGGCAGCCGGCGGCGGCTCGATCTCCTCCGGCTCCTCCATCTCCTCCTCCTGCTCCACCGGCTGCGCCGAAGTGTCCCCGCTCATGTCCATGTACGGCGACGGCGACTCCGGCGGCTCGGAAACCTCCGACACCGGCGTCAGTGGCTGCACGTGCGGCGGGGACCACCCGAACAGCCCCCGGTTGATCATCATCTCGAGGGAAACACAGTCGCAAAACCCTAACCCTAATTTTAATTGGCTATAAAGCCTTCTCCCTCTAAATTTAGCGGATCTGTGCTAAATTTAGAGGAGAAAGAAATGAAATTTGAGGCTGGGGGGTTTGGTGTTGTAATCAATTTTGGGGTGTTGAGATTGGATTGTTGTAGCTTCGGCCCAGAATTGAGAGGAAGACGAATCGAAGAATCGAGAGTCGTCTGAAGAAGAAGAAGAAGAAGAAGAAGAAGAAGAAGAAGAAGGAAGGGCGGGGGGCAAAATGGGACTGGGTCAAAGAAGGCGGAGAATTGGAAGAAAGAAAATATTGACTCTCTCTCTCTCTCTCTCTCTCTCTTTCTCTCTCTCTCTCTTTCTCCTCCAACCCCAAACCCACTCTCTCTTCAGCTTTTTTTTTTTTTTTTTGAGTTTTGTTTCTGGGTGTTTAACGGTCAAACGCCGGCGATGTGAGGGGTGGGATGGTAATTTCCGGGGGGATGGGGGTGTGTTGGTGAATGTGTAAACAGCTGTGATTCTGTGCAGGGAGGGGAGAAATGACGGGGGAGTCCCTGGAGGAGGGAGACACGTGGAGTTTTTTGAATATTTTGGTGCTGGGTTTTGGTTTTTTTGGGGAAGCAGACATAATTGAAGGTCAAGGGGGAGGACCTTTTTTGGCTTTGTTGCCAGGGCATATGATCTGTGCTCATCATTCCTTTTTTATTTCTGCTTTTGAGTTGGGTGCACTTTGTTTACTGCACACTGTTTCTGTTTTGCTAAGCTGTTATTCCTCTCTTTTTACTGATTTAATTTTACCTGTGATGGTAACCAAATATTCAAGATCATCCAAGAGATTGGAGGAATAGATGAGATGATCAAACGTATGGAACTCGTTGTGTTGTTGTTTTGATGAGCAAACAAAAAACCCTTTAGGACAGAAACTTTGATTCCATGTTTGGCCACTCTTTAGTCATGAAATATTACTATAGAGCCAAAATCTGGTGATTTTGTAACTTTCATTATGGATTTGCTATCCGTTTCTTTTTTACATTTGTAGTGTTTCAAATGCAAATCCTCTTAGAAAATGCTGGGAGGTACCCCCTTAATCAAATCATTGCAAAGTTGTTTATATCAATCTATGACAACAAAAACATGTAAGTTGTCAACAAATCAAACTATGATTTTCTATGGAAAGCAGTTTTCTCTTTTGGATTCGCCGTTTGTATGCCTGTTTGATAATGCAGAGTTTGATTATGTCCTTAATCACTGTTTAAGCTGCGCAATCATGATGTAATCTTAATTAAACAACAGTAATGCAGAAAGACTTCTTGTCATAATTAATGGTCATTTAGTAGGATATCAAATCCAACTGATCTCTGAATGTAACTAGTTTGTTTCTCATAACTCTAATTGATTCCGGTAGGTTTTCACATATGGAATCTGTTTGTAAATGTTAAAGTTTCACATATACAGATTAACATTTGTGGAACATAATTATTGTTATCACTTGAATTAGATTCTGAAAGTTAAAAGCGTATGAAACATTGATCCTAATTATATTCGGTTTTTAAGCTTTATTAGCAAAAGGTTTGAATCCTGTAGCAACCGTGTGACAATGACAACAAAGGAAAAATAAAACTTTAAAGATGAGTTGCTTTAGTGGAATGACAAGGAAGATAAAAAGATAGACATCATTTTCCACTTAGGCCTTACCAAAAGAAAAAAAGAACATCAACTAAACCTGCAATTGCATCATGAAATGAAGGGACGATGGAGGTCCTAGTTCGCAGAAGAAATCATGAGATGATCTAGTCATAATTTGCAATATCACAGGATCCACAACCCATTAAATCCATGATCAAATGGATCCCATGTCGTTAAAGCAAGAGATCAATGTTCTAGAGTTCTCGAGTTTGACTTTCTCTCCCGTAACGTATCTTAAATTTAAGGTATATAATATGAAGTATCTTTTTTCGAGTTTGATTCCCCGTCACGCAACAAACTCTTAGTTTAGAGCAAAGAGTATAAAGTATTTTCACTAAAAATTGACTCTTGCTCTCTTGCTCTCACATCATATATACCCTAAATTTAAGGTAAAGATTGATGAGTGATTTTCCTCAAGCAGAACAGTCTAGGTCTAAAATGCAGGACCATCTTATAATTTTCCATTCTCTAATTCTAAACATGCTTTTAGCTAGAAAATAAGAACAGTGGGTTTGCAATATTTGACTTTTATTTTTTTGACAGTGAGAGAGTGGAGGTAAAAAGCAACAAGGTATATACAGGTGTCTCATCCTGTCCAATCAAACAAGGAAACTGATTAGGGTGATCACCCACTTCACCACAGAAAAAATAGGGCAACTCTTAACTCCCACAGTGACTGCACTTTGTTTCCAGCTTCACTCTTTCTTTTTTTTTTCTTTTTTTTTTTTCCAGCTTCACTCTCAAACACCAACAATGGCGACCCTGTAGAACTCACCTTCACACCAGAGAACCCTTGTGCTCAACTCCTTCGATTCACTAAGGTTCTCAAACCCCCTCATTGTTCTCTAAGCTTCAGTGTTTCACTAGATCTCTGATACCAGTTGTTTTTTCTACCTGCTAGTTAATTAACATTGGGTTTGAATGCATTAGCTAGGTACAAAATAAGCAGAGCAATTCCCATTGTCGTAGAAGAAGCGTGTTGTTTTTGGTAAGAGAGCAGAGCGCGCAAGCTTCCTCATCTTCAGCATGCTCTCCTTCGATCTCAAGGTCCTCATTTTCATAGTTTCATAAATTTTCATTTCCTTCCTACTTGCATAGTTTTAATCAGAAGCAATAGCTTCTGGCATTTTTAAGCTCAGTGTTTGCTTATATGTTCGGTTGATTAATAATATTAGCTCCAAATGCATCAGTCGAATCAGGGTTGCAAATGAACTTGGATGATAATTGGAAGGTGTGGTTTTTGAAATTTTATGAATTTCATCTTCACCAAAATGGCTTTTGTTATAACATTCAAATTCTGAATGGTTGTTTGGATTTTGTTAGGAATAGAACTTCAGGAGCCAAACGTGTATATATCATTATTATTTCTGCAATTTGATTCTGAATGCTGAAAGTGTATGATACATTGATCCTAATTATATTCGGTATTTTATTAACAAAAGGTTTGGATCCTGTAGCAACAATGTGACAGTAACGGGAAAAAAAAAACTTGCAGATAAGTTGCTGTACTGGATCGACAAAGAAGATAAAAGATACATCGTTAACATGGACCAACTAAACCTGCCGTTGCATCATGAAATGGAGGAATGATGGAGGTTCTGGTTCGTAGAAGAAATGATGGGATGCTCTAGTGAGTCTAGTCCTAATATATACAATATCACAAGATTCACAAACCTTTAACCTCGTAATCAAATGAATGTCAAAGATAAAGATCAATGTTACAAATGTCTCGAGTTTGACTCTCTCTCCCGTAACATACTCTAAACTTTAGATAAATGATATGAAACATCTTCATTCGAGTTTGGCTCTCCTTCCCGCGACATAAGTTAAATTTAATGTAAAGAATCTGAAATATTTTTCTCTCGAGTTTGACTCTCCCTCTTGTAAAATAGTCTAGTTCTAAAATGCAGAGTATTTTCTCTAATTCTAGACATGCTTTTAGCTAGAAAATAAAAACAGTGGGTTTGAATAATTGACTTTTATTTTTTTGACAGTGAAAGAGTGGAAAAAGTAAAGAGCAACAAGGCATACAGTTTCAATCAAAAAAAAAAAAAACAATGGCATACAGGTGTCTCATCCTGTCCAAACAAACAAGGAAACAGATAAGGTGATCACCCACTTCACCACAGAAAACAATAGGGCGACTCTGAACTCCCACAGTGACTACACTTGTTTCCAGCTTCATTCACAAACACCAACAATGGCGACCCTGCAGAACTCACCTTCACCCCACAGGACCCTTGTGCTCAACTCCTTTACTAAGGTTCTCAACGCCCCTATTGTTTTCTGTTTTAGCTCTCTTCTAAGCTTCAGTCTTTGATGGTGCTTATTCTTTTTCTCGTCTCACCTGCTTCATTGGCATTGAACTTTGTTGCATTAACTAGGTACAAAACAAGCAAAGCAATTCACATTGCTACAGAAGAAGCGTGTCGTGTTTGGTAAGAGCAGAGCAAACTTCATCATCTTCAGCATGCTCTCCTTCTCAAGGTCCTCACTTTCATTATTTTCTGTTTCTTTCTTTTGGCATTGTTATGTGTCAGTGTCTGTTTCAATTAGAAGTGATGGTTTCTGGCATTTATAGGCTCAATTCTTGCTTTTGTGTTCGGTTTGTTAATGGTATTAGCTCTAAAATATAAGGGTTTGTTTTCTTCTTGAATTCCATCTAATTTTATGTTTATACTTGGCAGATAGATCTGGGAGACGCCAAGTACTAGCTGCAGGGACAATTGCTTCTATGGCTTATCTCACTAACCAACATTCTGCATCATGTAAGGAATTATATCGATACTTGTTTTGTGTCGGTTACAAGTGCTTCTTGTCCTTACAAGTCTTGCTTTTCATACATCGAAATACTAGTTACCATTAGTGGCAAGAAAAACAATGCCCGTTATGTGTTTAGTGAGTTGCTTTCCTTAAGAAAATGATGACTGATATCCTAAAACAACACCTTTGATATGGCTCAGTTGCTGCAGAAAAGAAGAAGGATTTCCAGCTTGTTACGGACAAGAAAGACGGATATGAATTTGTCTACCCCTTTGGTTGGCAGGAAGTTTCCATTGAAGGGCAAGACAAGGTATTCAAGGATGTGATTGAGCCACTAGAGACTGCGAGTGTGACTCTCTTCCCAACTGTCAAGGAGGACATCAAGGAATTTGGGACTCCACAAGAGGTTAGACCGTTAGAAAGATATGAACCTTGCGCACTAGCTTACCAAAAAGTGGACATCAATTTCTATGCACATTTTGCTCAGCCCTACCCTTGATGATCAATGACAGGTTGCTGAGACTTTGATCAAGAAGGTTCTTGCTCCTCCCACCCAGAAAACAAAACTGATTGAGGCAACAGAGGTTTGTTCCATAACTTCATCTTGTTTGATACATATAGTTTTCAGGTGGATCCATCAACTTCTTTTTTTTGAGAAGGTGGATCCATCAACTAGTTTAGAACTTCAGCGCTATGGAACTTTCCTGATACATAGCAAACTTGTGATGAAGTTGCGAATAGCGCATCCTCGTTGCTGCGAGTGTGTTGACATTCTACATCTCACCATGAATAACTTAATAAGGATATATAGTTGTGATGAACTTTGTCCGGGAGGCATTTGTTACAAGGTATTGAATCTCTTTTTATGTTTTAATGGTGTTTGTAAATCTGGTGCAGCATGAGATTGATGGGAAAACATATTACACTTTCGAGTTTATGGCCAAGGCTCCGAACTATACTCGCCACGCTCTAGGCACAATAGCTGTTAACAATGGTACAGCTCTTTGTTCAATTCTGAACACGAAGTTTTGTATAAACTACTTTCTCCATGTTTATATAGCTTTGCAGGTAGCAGTTGGGTGGTTTTTGTTTCATAACTTGCATTGCTGATTGCAGGTAAATTCTACACATTGACGACAGGAGCCAACGAAAGGAGGTGGGGGAAGATGAAAGATAAACTACACACCATCGTCGATTCCTTCAAACTTTTCAAAGTCTATGAAGGCAATTTGAGTTAGAGACATCATTCTGCATTATTCGAAAACAAGGGCATACTCTAGACCACACTACGTACCTGCTCATCAGGCATCTTCTGTTTTGTTTTGTTTTTTTTTTTTTTTGAAAGGGAAGAGATTGAAATGTATCTATTAACGATGAGAGAAATTCTTTGAATGATAAGGTTAACATCAGACATATCATTTTTACGAAATTGTATATCTGGATCATTTTTCAATGTTCACAGCTCGCATCAGCTAATTCCAGACTGGGACTGAATCGTATTCGTTTACTCGTCAAATTCTATAAGGCAATAACTGAAACAAGGCATATAGGAGTATAATAACAAGCAGCTCTGACAAACAATTACCAAATTGCAAGTACTAAATTTCAATAGCATCACATTGCCATAGGCAAAACGACATGGTTCTCAAACACATTAAAGAAAAGAGTATGAAACCAGTACAGTACTACTAACAAAAATGTCAAAGCAATAACAAAATCCCTTGGCTTATCTAGATAGCACAACAATAGCTTATATGATGCCGATCTTGTTAGCCACATCCAAAGCATCGTAATCAGGCGTCAACCTAACATATGCCTTCTTGGTTCCATCAGGCCTGAACATTACAATTCATAAGTTAGACACAACTTAATTAATCAAACATGCAGCCGGCTTAACAATTACAGCACAGGAACAATCACAAAACGAAGATCAATGCTAACTATGTATCAAATTAATACCTGATCAGAGTATTCACTTTCTTGGTCTGAATATCGTACATCTTCTTCACTGCATCCTTGATTTTCTTCTTATCAGCACGGATGTCAACGATGAAGACAAGGGTGTTGTTGTCCTCAATCTTCTTCATGGCAGACTCGGTGGTCAATGGATACTTGAGGATCTGGTAATGGTCCAACTTGTTTCTTGGTGGTGCGCTAATGCGGGGGTATTTGGGGTTTCTTTCCTTCTTCAATGTCCTTGGCCTGTGGAATGTGACTGATGTCCTGATCTTCTTAGCCTTCTTCTTGAAGGTTTGCCCTGACTTAACAGCCTTGGCAGCCTTCAAGGCCTGAGCCTTGGGATCAGCCTTCTTACTGTCAACTGCAATAGTTAAACAAAACAGGCTTAACATTAGTATGATAAGAACAAACAACCAACAACACAAATCTAACTTTCAGCCTCTAACCATTTCTTGGTCTTTGGAAAAACAAAACACAGTAGCAGAATCAACTCGAACGTAGCACGAATAGACCCCATTCCGACAAGTTTCAGTATACAAATTATGCAAACACTCTTGCAAACTTAACCCACCGCAGAAGAACTAAAGTCCTCCAATATAAAAACCAATCCAAAGCTTATCTCGTAAACATAAAATGCCTAAAACATATTATTCCATCACATATCCCAGAAATCTCTTTCTACACCATCCAATATTGCAAAGTCAAACAAAATTATAACATATTAAACTTCAATCCAACCAAAACAAAAGCTATTAGCAGCAAGAAGCAACATAATAAATCAAATTTCATATTGAACGCGCATATTCATTCCGCATAAAGTTCAATGTCAAAGTAATTACCTTTAGGAGCCATTGCTCAATCAAACCTCTGCCTGAAACAGTCCTACCTGAGATTCATTACACAAACAATAACAGACTAAATCAGTAAAACCCTAGCCAAATCGAGATTTCAAATAATCCCAAAGCCGAACCAAAACCACAAACAGCCAATCCAGATTTTTCTTTAGCTGTTCTGATTACTACTACTAAAATCGCAAAGCTAAAACAAAAATGAAAAAAACTGAAAGCAGAAGCGTGAATATTTAAACGGCCTAGAGAAATAGCTCGATTCAGAGAATAGATAGAGGCTAGGGTTTTGTTAGAGCAGTTAGATTCATAGATAGAGAGCATTTCTGAGAGAATTGGAGCGAATCGATATAGGGGGCGTAAGAGAGAAGAGGACGAAGAAGTACCTGAGGTGAGAGAGCAGCTGCGGCCGAAGAGTGTAGGGTTTCCAAGCGGTGAAGACGACTCTGGTGGCTTTATATAGCTGCTCTCTCTTTTGTGTTAGTAAAACCCTTACCTTTTTGGGCTTTCGATTTGGGTTTGAGAAACATAAATGAATTTTGGGCCTCTTCAGGGCCCGTTTTTATATTGTCATGTTATATATATATTTTTTTTACAGAAGACCGTTGAGTTATGTAAATTTAGGGTTGGTTTGGATTTTGGTCATGTAGATGTGTTTTTGTAATAGAAACATTAATCAAATTGATTCAGTTTTGAACTGCAAACACTTTGCCGATTCTAGAAGCATATCCGCGTGAACTCTTAAAATTCTAAGGCTTTTGTATTTTGTTTATTGTTACAACTATTTTGATCGTGGTTCTTCAAACTAAAATGATACAACTACATTTGATGCTCATGCTAACATTTCTAGTAGTCATGCTTTTGGGACTCTTCTCATTGACTACCTTGATATAAACACGGATGAACATATGGTGTGGAAAATTTACAAGAGTAAATTGTGTTATGAGTTGGTGATTTTATTAACGTACAAGATATGTAATACGGAATTACCACAATTTAAAGAGTTAAGAGATACACCGGCGTTAATCTTATTCGGTGTCAACAATACAAGTTTCATTACGTCTAACACTCAAGTTTAAAAAAAGTTTATCCCACGCAAAGAAATCAAATATTGCAAAAGTGTAGCGACTATCATTTCCTCTTAAAGCACAAGATTGCAGCAATGACATCTCTGCGTCTGCGTCCTTCAATCCAAGAAACACATCAGTGAGAACTGTTTTTGACACCTTCAGCAACTTCAGAGCTTAAAAATCAGAAGAGAAAAACTTGTTAAACTAGCAAGCTCACAGAATAGTCATTTTTTCATGAAAACATGTCAGGTTTAAAACTAGTAGATTGATCAAATTCAACTTTTAGTTGGGAGCACAATTCTACCAAAAGTTGTCCTCTCAACATTGTTGGAATGTGGCCAGGGCATATGGTACTAGTAGCATCCAAATGATATCAAATCGATGATCTACATATTCATAGCAAAATTAACAGTTCATATATACCTCATCCCTGCCCACATCAGCACACCTCTCTTCAGCTTTAAGTAACCTCTGCTTAACAGCACATTCTCAGGATCAAATGTCTAAACCAACATCAAAGGAAGCATAACAGACATAGAAAGAGGAGCCTTCACTTGCAAGTTAACTGTAAGAAAGTATGTAGCATGTTTCCAAACATAGCCTCCACCATCTTTGGCCACTGATTCATTGTCATCCTTGGTCATCAACAAACGATGGATTGGGGACTTGGGTTTTCAACAGGGTGTTACAGTTAAGATGGGGCAGGAAGAACATATGATCAAGCAAAGCAACGATTAGTAATTCTAGAAGAAAGAAGAACGTGGCGACTACATTAGCATTTCCTGAAATACTCGACTTGCTTCGAGAAATATACTCTCACTACAAAGCCCATCAACTAAAACGCCATAAGTTTCCTTGTCAGCTGCACAACCACCTGCTTTTCCAACTTCTTCAAAAACTCGAAAGCCAGAACTGATTGCTTTTCATGACGAAGGCCTCCCACCACCATACTGAACAATTTCACAGTTGGAACACAGTACGCCCACACCATCTCCTTTTCAATCATCTCCACTGCTTCTACAACTTTCCTTTCCCTACACAATGCATCGCCTTTGCTCCAGTAACAACAGATGTTGGCATGAATCCCCTATCCTGCATTTCATTTAGTAATGCGTCATTGATCTTATTTTTGTTGTAAAGATCGATAGCCATGCATAGCACTATAATCAGCCAAACTGGGATCCTCCTCTGACTAGAGCCTCATTGATCACGCTTGATGCCTTCTGTACCTTCCACATAATTATACCGATTAAGATCAAGTTGGTGGCGAGACTTCTTAGGTGCCTTCAGCCCCTTCCTTAGAATCTTATCAAACATTTCCACAACCTCTTCAATCTTCCCATTATCACACAAGGCATCTAACAAGGTTCTATATATTATAATATCCTCAGCTCAACCCTTCCGAGAACTCCTCCAAAACATTGAATACAACAAGTGGGTCGCCTCATTCAGCCTCCTGTCATAAGTATCCGGTAACTTTCCCTATCCGAAATGCAGCTCTGATAATCCATCTCTTGGAAAACATGCAATGCAACATCCGAACTGATGGGTAAAAGTATCCCTCCTTATTTGGAGGAGAAGTCAATTGTCTCATGCCCATCAATCTACAATGAGGTAAGTTGTTATTCTATAGCATAGTTGGTGCAGCATGCATTTGTTGAAATGCAAGAGAGCAACCTATGCATATAGGTGTTGTGGGTGGCTGCAAAGATTGAAATGGAAAAGCATGCATTAATGTGGCATGGAAACATTGAGCATGAAACAAGGAAGACTTATGGAATTCTCTTCCAAGTGATGGACGTGCATGAAGAATGCATGCATATATTTGCCTATATATATAGGCATTTGCAATGGTGCAAAATATAGAAGTACCGGTGAGTTCACCTTGTGCTATACAAGAGTGTGAGATAGAGAGAAAACTTCAAGTTGAGAGTTTGTGTGTGTAACAAAACAAAGTGTGTGTGAGAGTGTATCTCTTCAAGAGTGAGTCTTGAAGTAGTGTTTCTCTCCGTGTAACCTTTATTCGTATAGTGGAGGTTCTTTGTTGTTGTTGCCCTGTGGACGTAGGCACTTTGCCGAACCACGTTAATTCCCGGTGTTCTTTATCATTTTCTTTCCGCTATATTTTACATTTGTGGTTGTGAGTTTTTCGATTCCATTCTACAGTTTATTCTTCCGCATAACCCAACAGTGGTATCAGAGCTCTTGGTTCTGAACGGGAGCTGCTAGAATGGAAGGATCACAGAGTACTATGATCAGACTCAAGCACTCTAACTGGATTACGTGGAAGCCGAGAATGGAGGATATTCTCTATTGCAAAGATTTTCACGAGCCGATCGAGGGAGACGATGCCAAGCCAGAAGGAACTACACCAGCAATTTGGACGAAGATGAACCGCAAAGCCATCGGTCATATTCGTGAATGGGTGGACGACAGTGTGTTCCACCATGTTGCCAACGAAACCAGTGCGCATGAGCTATGGTTGAAGTTGGAGTCCTTGTTTGAGAAAAAGACTACTGCCAAGAAAACTTTTCTCATTAAAGAGCTTGTCAACATGAAGTATCGAGGAGACGTTCGAGTGACTGAGCACCTCAACAACTTCCAGAGTGTACTCAATCAATTAGCCACGATGAGCATGAAGATTGATGATGAGTTACAAGCCTTGTTGCTGCTCGGGTCGTTACCAGATAGCTGGGAGACATTTGTTGTTACTGTAAGTAACTCTGCTCCTAATGGTGTATTATCTATGGAAAATATTAAAGATAATATGATGAACGAAGAAACTAGAAGGAGTTCTTCGTCAAGTTCAGAAAATGGTCAATTCTTCGTTACGGAGAATAGAGGAAGGAGCAAGAGCAGAGGACCGAGAGGCCATGGAAGAAGTATGAGCAAATCCAGGACAAGGTTTAACGGAAAGTGTCATCATTGTGGTCTTCCAGGCCACATGAAGAAAAATTGTTACAAGTTGAAGCGGGAATTCAAAGAAAGGCGAGAAGATGCTACTCATCAACAAAAGGAGGACACGAACAATGTTGCTGCTGCGGTGTCTCATGATGAGTGTGAGTTCCTGTCACTTGGAGGTGAATGTCTACTGGTATATCATCCTGAAGTTCAATGGATCGTTGATTCCGGAGCCTCGTTTCATGCCACGTCCCACGTAAAGTTCTTCACTACGTACAAAGCAGGTGACTTAGGTAAAGTGAAGATGGGCAATGACAGCTACTCCAATATTGTTGGGATTGGAGATATTTGCTTGCAGACGGATGTGGGCTACCAGTTAATGCTGAAAGATGTGAGACATGTTCCTGGTCAACGTCTCAATCTTATGTCAACCGGTGTACTTGATCAACAAGGCTTTCATCATCATGGCGGTGATGGAAAGTGAAAGCTTACCAAAGGATCTCTTGTAGTTGCTAGAGGAAAAATGTGTTGCACGCTCTACAAGACTTATGGGAAGATATGCAAGAGTGAGCTAAATGCAGTCGAGGAATCCTCTCCAAGTTTGTGGCATAGATGTCTTGACCACATGAGTGAGAAAGGACTACAGATGTTGGCGAAGAAGTCGCTAATTCCTGTTACCAAAGGTAACTCACTAGACTCTTGCGATTATTGTTTATTTGGTAAGCAGAAGAAAATCAGTTTTTTGAAGTCTTTCACAAGGAAAGAAAATATTCTAGATCTTGTACATTCGGATGTGTGTGGTCTAATGGAAGTCGAATCATTGAGTATGCATAAGTATTTTGTTACTTATATCGATGATGCTTCACGGAAAGTTTGGGTTAATTTGCTGAAATCCAAAGACCAGGTGTTCCAGACGTTTACAATTTTCCACAGCATGGTGGAAAGAGAGACTGGAAGAAAATTGAAGTGCCTTCGCAGTGACAATGGCGGAGAGTACACATCGCATGAATTCAGAGATTATTGTGCGAAGTATGGCATCAGATATGAGAAGACGGTTCCTAGAACACCCCAACATAATGGCGTAGCAGAGCGGATGAACCGTACCATTATGGAGAAAGTCAGATGCATGTTGAAGATGGCCAAATTGTCAAAAGAATTTTGGGGAGAAGCTGTGAAGACTGCGTGTGACCTCATCAACAGAGCACCGTGTGTACCTTTGGAATTTGAGACTCCAAATGGAGTTTGGACTGGCAAAGATGCATCATACTCGCATCTGAGAGTATTTGGATGTAAAGCAATCATACATGTATCCAAGGAGCAGAGATCAAAGCTGGATGACAAGGCGTTGCCATGCATATTTGTTGGCTATGACGATGAAGAGTTTGGCTACCGGTTGTGGGATCCAAAGACGAAGAAATTCATAAGAAGCAGAGATGTGGTCTTTCATGAAAAGCAATCAATTGCAGATTTCGACAAAGAGGTACTACCGAGAAATGCAGCAACTGACAGCCGCATTTATGATTCACCATTGCAGCAAGAATCTAATGTTGGGCTACAAGGTGATAGAGTTGACGATGTACCAGACATGATTGATGCTGAAGCCGAAGATGCGGGGGAGCTTGATCAGGGGGAGCAACCTGTGAATAATCAAGCAGCAGTTCGCAGAAGCACTAGGAGGCTGATTCAATCCACCAAGTATCCATCATCACAATATATTTTGGTGACTAACGATGGAGATGATCCTTATGCAAATTACATCCTTTTGACTAGTGACGAAGAGCCTGAAAGTTATGAGGAAGCAAAGATTGATCAAGACCACGACAAATGGAGGCTAGCCATGGAGTCTGAGATGGAATCTTTACTGAAGAACAACACCTACAAGTTGGTGAAGCTTCCTAAAGGCCGGAAAGCACTCAAGAACAAGTGGGTGTTCAAGCTGAAGCGAGATGAGAATGAGAAGCTTACGAAGTACAAGGCTCTTTAGTTGTCAAAGGATTCAGCCAGAAAGAAAGAATCGATTTTGATGAGATTTTCTCACCTGTTGTCAAAATGACTTCGATTAGAGTCATTTTGGGCATGGCTGCGAGCATGGATCTTGAGGTGGAGCAAATGGATATGAAGACTGCATTTCTTCACGGTGATTTAGAAGAAGAAATATACATGGAGCAACCATAAGGCTTTGAAGTCAACGGAATGGAGCATATGGTTTGCAAGTTGAAGAAAAGCTTGTACGGATTGAAGCAAGCACCAAGACAGTGGTACAAGAAGTTTGACTCCTTCATGGGGAGTCATGGGTACAAGAAATCGTCAGCTGATCCGTGTGTGTATATTCAACAATCTGTTGGAGGTAATTTTATCATCTTACTACTCTATGTAGATGATATGTTGATTGTCAGCAAAGATACTGTTATGATTCAGCAGTTAAAAACAGATTTGTCAGAGTCTTTTGATATGAAGGATTTGGGACCAGCCAAGCAGATTTTGGGCATGGAGATTACCCGTGATCGAGGGAATAAGAAATTGTGGTTATCACAAGAAAAGTACATCGAGAAGGTACTGGAGAGGTTCCACATGGAGAAAGCAAAACCAGTTGCTACTCCACTTGCCAGTCACATGAAGCTCAGCTCAAAGCAGAGTTCTACAAGTCAAAAGGAGGAGGAAGAAATGGCAACAATGCCATATGCCTCAGCAGTAGGGAGCTTGATGTACGCGATGGTTTGTACCAGACCAGACATAACACATGTAGTTGGTGTTGTTAGCAGATTCTTATCTAATCCAGGCAAGGAGCATTGGAATGCTGTTAAGTGGATTCTGAAATACTTGCGGGGAACTTCAAAGATGAGTTTATGCTTTGGAAGTGGCAAGTCTGAACTGGTTGGCTTCACAGATGCAGATATGGCGGGGGATATTGACACGAGAAAGTCCACATCAGGGTACTTGATTACATTTTCAGGGGGAGCTGTCTCGTGGCAATCAAAGCTACAAAAATGTGTTGCTTTATCAACTACAGAAGCAGAGTATATTGCAGCTACGGAAGCGTGCAAAGATATTTTGTGGTTGAAGAGATTCCTACTGGAATTAGGTCATGCACAACAAGAGTTTGTTCTGCATTGTGACAATCAAAGCGCAATTCACTTGAGCAAGAATTTAAGTTTTCACTCGAGGTCGAAGCGCATTGATGTGAGGTATCATTGGATACGTGATATGTTGGAAGCTAAGGAGATACTGTTAAAGAAGATTCATACAGATAAGAACAGTTCAGATATGATGATGAAGTCTCTACCGAAAGAGAAGTTCGAGTTCTGCAGGAGTGCGTCAGGGATGACGCACCCCTCCAATTAAATCGGGAGGGGGAGATTGATGGGTAAAAATATCCCTCCTTATTTGGAGGAGAAGTCAATTGCCTCATGCCCATCAATCTACAATGAAGCAAGTTGTTATTCTATAGCTAGCATAGTTGGTGCAGCATGCATTTGTTGAAATGCAAGAGAGCAACCTATGCATATAGGTGTTGTGGGTGGCTGCAAAGATTGAAATGGAAGAGCATGCATTAATGTGGCATGGAAACATTGAGCATGAAACAAGGAAGACTTATGGAATTCTCTTCCAAGTGATGGACGTGCATGAAGAATGCATGCATATATTTGCCTATATATAGAGGCATTTGCAATGGTGCAAAATATAGAAGTACCGGTGAGTTCACCTTGTGTTATACAAGAGTGTGAGATAGAGAGAAAACTTCAAGTTGAGAGTTTGTGTGTGTAACAAAACAAAGTGTGTGTGAGAGTGTATCTCTTCAAGAGTGAGTCTTGAAGTAGTGTTTCTCTCCGTGTAACCTTTATTCGTATAGTGGAGGTTCTTTGTTGTTGTTGCCCTGTGGACGTAGGCACTTTGCCGAACCACGTTAATTCCCGGTGTTCTTTATCATTTTCTTTCCGCTATATTTTACATTTGTGGTTGTGAGTTTTTCGATTCCATTCTACAGTTTATTCTTCCGCATAACCCAACACCAACGGCCCTTCTGGCACAAAGCAAGCATAAGCAAATTCAAACCCTGAACCGTTGAGCTCACTTCCCACCCACAGAAATGCTACACGAAAAGGTGACAAGCGTCTTCAAGTCTGGACTCTTCGACCATAGTCCCCACCAGGGTATTAAAAGACTGCGTCCAGTTCACACAATTGAACTGCGAAAGGTTCTTAAAAAGAGACACCGCCTCGTCCAGCTGCCCCGCTCTTGCGTAGGTCTTGATTGCAGCCACAAACACCGAGTCTTTGCATTCACATGAATCCCTCTTCATCTAATTGTATCACTTCCTTCATCTCAGTGATTCGGCCTGAGCTTCCAAGAATGCCAAAACATGGTGGTATAGACTAGGTGTGGTGCTAATTCGAGTAATTGGTTTGTGCTTCATTGAAAATTTTGAGAGCTGTTAATGGGTTTTTATGCATACGTATGATCTGGGAGAGGTTTGTCGGTGAGAGAAGCCTCGGCCATCTTATATCCATGGTGATCCGACATTCACCGCTATCACTATGTAATCTAGCACTAGACAAGAAGCTGCACAATTTTTGCAGCTGAGAAATTGATTGTAGCTCAAGAATGGAAGGCTGAAATTTCAGTTGGGCATTTCGTCGAACATTTGGTGTGCATGGTTTTTTTAACTATTCTTGTTGGGCGTCTTTGGCGGGTAAAGAGACTAGTATTGTGCCGTTGAGTTGGGTTCGAAACGAAGCTTTTGAAAATTGTAAAGGGTCAAAGTGGTAATTTTGTGTTAATGTTAGACAAAATATTATCTTCTTTTTTGGGTTCGAAGTAATATGCGTCCATCTTCTAACTACTTTTTTTTGTTAGACAAAATATTTATAATGGGGGTAAAGAGGTAATTTTGTGTAAGAATTCCAGAAAATTTTGGTTTTTTACAGAAAGTGGTTCTCGTTTTTCACATTCAACTACAACAAAAATAATAATATGTATAGTGTCAAACATGCAACTATCTACAATCGTATAACATGACCACTAGATCATGAAAATATGACCCTACCATTGTGTACTTTGAAAAATTTTCTTCTCTATTAGTAATATCATTAATATGTTCGGAATAAATTAATTAATTCGTAATCCGTAAATTCTTCTTGTGGAAATTCATACTTTAGGACAGTAGACAATGGTGTGACAGATACATGTCTAATGTAAGTCCTTTAAAGTTGAGGCTGCATGTTTGCCCTGATAATGACGGTGTTGCGCCGTAACCACTCTCTCAAGAAATTGGTGTGTGGATATTTGGTCCTGGATTTTTATTTCCTCGAAATACCATCACCGAAACCAAATATTCCCTAATGACTACTCTTCGAGGTGACTGTAAGATTCTTATTGATTCTATTAATAACTGTATGAAGACACCTTGGAGGATCCAAACTGTTATACATGATATTAGATGTCTTGCAACACGATTTACTTCCATCACATTTCCTCACATTTGACGTGAAGCAAATTTTTTTGCAGATTCGATAGCGGACATCGGTTACTCTACTATCTTGTTGCTGGCCGGCAGAATGGACTCCCTCTTTTCTTAGTCAATGCTTTTAATTTCGACTTTCATGATTTAGGCTGTAATAAGAGTTTTTAGTTGTAATCTTTGTTTTTATTTTCGTTTGTAATTTGTTTTCTTCGTAAAAAAAAAAAAAAAAAAAAAATACGACTACTCCTTGATCGTTATATTCCCAACCGCCAAAACCTTTCACGCTTTCTCCTCCTCCCCGAAATCCACGCTATATATAAACTCACACACACCTCTCCCTCTTCCCTCACATTTTCTCTCTCCATAGCACCACTGTACGGACACACACAGCTACTCTCTCTCTCAGAACAACCACGAGTCTTGGAGGTAAATCTCTCTCTCTCTCTCTCTCTTTCTCTCTCTCTCTGTGATCTTCGTAGTCCTGCATTTAGATTACATTCTTGAATTCCGGTTTCTGAATTCTGATCGATTTTTCCGGTTTCCATTTTGCCGTAGAGAATGTCGACGTCACCGCTGCTCAGGCAACTCCTCAAGAAGGAAATCGAAGCACAGGAGAAGGCTTCTCAGCCTCCTAATCGTGCTCCTGCGCCGGCGATTTCGGACTCTTTGCCGGAGATAGAGTCGCCGATGATGCTTTCGCCGGAGATAAAGAACAAGAAGAATGCTGCTGGCTCTTCATCGCACTGTGTAGGTCTGACTCTGAACGCTGCGTGGGTGAAATTGAATGAAGGTGCTCGAACCTTTGTGAAGGGCGAGAGTTCCGAAACGACGTCGTCGCTGCTAAAGCAGAGTACTGTGATATCTTCGCCACATGATTTTATCGTGGAATCTTTGGAGGAATCTGCGAAGACTATGGGAGTCTGTCGTTTTCTATCAAGGCAAACCGGTTGGGACTCTTCAGGCTAGGGATCAAGTGACGGAGCTGAACTACAATCAGGTACAGAAATTGCTTCCTGCTCTTCTTTGATCTTTAATATCAGAATTACTTGTTTTTCTTGCTTATTTATGTCCCTAATTTCGCAATCCCTGTGATGATGGTGACTGTTTTGATATGCTTTCGTGGGTGAAGATTGTAAATTAACGGCTGTATATAATATACATCAAGAACTATTTGTGTTCTCGATCCCTTTAGTAGTGACAGTACAGTACATAAAATGGTTCCTATTTATGCTCTTCTTGTTTTGTTAGATTCTTAATTACTAGAGATTATTCTTGTTCTTGCCTTATTTAGGTCCCTAATCTTGAAATTCCAGTGATAATGGTGCCTATTTGGATGTGATTTCTAAGTTTCTGTGAAGATTGTTTATGTATGCCAGTATGTATATGCTGTCTGAATTTGAATGAGTAATCCTCTTCTGTATGTGTATCAGACATTACATGTCTCATTTGTGTCCATTCTTAGCCATGGGGTTTCAGTAAAAATTTCCTGCATCAATTTCTTCATTTATGCACTGGCTCTTGCATACTTGTAATTTTCTGCACAAATTTCCTCATTTTTATTCATTGTATTGTATGTTATATTGCTGCAATTGTTAGGCATTACTAATGGAACAGGATTGACTAAAGCTGAAACGTTATTAAATGAGAAACTTAGTTTTACTGGTTTTGCTTGCAGGCATTTGTGAGGGATTTTGTTGCTGCTGGTTTGGCCTTCCTCATGAAGAAACCAGCAGAGCCAGAGATAGTAAAGAATTTCCTCTTAAAGACCCTCCACCTCCAAGGTCAGGAGAAAATGTTTGATAACTTCACACTCGGAGATTCCTATGATTCCTATGGTGGCAAGAAAGTCATTGTTGCATATACCAAATGCACCGGTCGCCAAACGCTGCAGGAGCGCCTTGAGCTGCAAAAGCGAATGGATTTGACTCCTGAAATCTGCCTTTCAGATGACTTTGACACATGTGGTATATGCAAGGATATGAGATGGAGCTACCACAATGGCGGTTTATGGCCAAGTAAGTTGGGAACTAGTATATTATTATCATATATTGTTTCTTATCTGGTCTATTCCCTTCCTTTTGTAATTATATCTATCATTAGCACCTGTAGGCTCTAATAATAATTTCAGGCATCTAAATGATAAACAAATGTTCTTAAATTGCCTGCCTGTTTGTTTGTTTCAAATTTATCATAATTTTGACGCTGCTAAAGTTTTTTTTATGTTTACTTGTAGCAATGCTGTGGCCGCGGGCTGCTGCAGCAGAAGGAAAATTGCTGGCTGACCCTGCTGCGATTATTCCAGATCAGGCCGTGCCTGCTGGAAATGAGGCAAGTCACTCCGGAAAGCGTAAACGCAAGGATGATGATGATCCTGAGTCTGCTAAACAGCAGAGTAGGTTCTGCATGGACCCGACATTACCAGTGCATGTATTTTGGTGCGATGGACTCAGCACGGCAACGTTTCTAGGGAGTATTGAAGATGTCCAATTCATGCGTGATGTGCTTGAGTTGGAGATGCAGGTGCATAATATTTCCCACAGCCACAACCATTACAATGAGGATCACAAGGTCTATTACAGGGAGTGGACAAATCAAGGAATTATAGAGATCTCCATAGCTGAACCATGGCCTCAATTCCGAAGAGCTGTCAGGGGAGTGATACTGTTTGAGACACCCTGAGTGCTTCAAGTAATGCAACTTTCCAAGCATTGCATACCTGCTGTTGAACCAAGGACTGCAAGAGCCCTGCTGTTTAGCATCTGCTGTTTTATCTGAACGATTTCTAGCACTTATGGTTTGACTTTTTACTTTAGCATCTCCCAAGGTTCAGTACTAGTGAAGGAAGTGATTGGTTTTGGACTTTTGGCTTTTGAGTAGTGTAGCAACTGAACTTTTCATAAATCTGGCTATGACAAATGACTTTATTGGCTAGAATATGGAAAAGATCTTGTTATATATGTTTTCACTTTTATTTTGGTTTTTGCTTGTGTTTGACTACATCAGAAGCTAGTTTGTTGGTTCTACTATGAATGTTGATTAACAGATACATAAAGGTCCCTGAAACACAACTTGACAAATGTATTCATTTCCAGGGCCTCTATCTGAATCAGAACACAAAATGAAATTTGAATCTCTCTTCAAAATTTCCAGAAGGACATTCAATTACATTTGTTCACTTGTAAAGGAACATATGGGGACTAGGAACTTCAGTACCAAAATGGAAAGCGTTTGCCTCTACAAGACCAAGTTGCTTTTGCTCTTAGGAGGCTTGGCTCTGGTGAATCGCTTACGAAAGTTGGTGATTCCTTTGGGATGAGCCAAACAACTGTTTCTCAGGTAACCTGGCTGTTTGTGGAAGCAATGGAAGAGAGAGGGCTCTACCATCTTTGTTGGCCTAAAGAGCAAGGTGAAATGGAAGAGATGAAGTCCAAGTTTGAAAGAATTCGTGGCCTTCCAAATTTATGCCTTATCAGTTCTTCTAAATATCTGTCAATAAGATTATTTAGGACCAACTCACATATTACTGAAGAAATCAGCAATGCTTTTCTCTCTGAAATCGCATCAGACAAAGATAAAGAAACAATGGAAGCAACCAAAACATGGTAATATATGGGAATGGTTTTCTCCGGTTCATCAATCAGTTCACTCACAAGCAAATACTGACCTGTAAGTTGGCAAAATACTGAAAGATCGATGGAAACCAAGGCATAAAAAGAATGAAAATGCTATTGGGAAATTGGACAGAAGTTTGTATTTCACACCGAATGTGGTACCAATCATCCACAGGTTACAAATCATGTCACCAAACGAATACAATAGTAAAGACAAATTCATGTCCATAGGCTATAAGCATGTCACAAAGACACCAGATAGTATAGAGTAGACGACCCTCCAAATTGCATTACCAATGCTTTAACTTAATTAGCACGGCTTCTAATCACATCAAACCCCATCTCTGTAGGGTGATCAGTAGCTTGCAACTCAACCTGAATGTCATCCAACTCTCTCTTGAACCTGTCCTTCGAACTGGCTTAAATCATCTTGTGCTTATCACCCTTGATATGTGTGGAGACCTTCATTGGTATATATAATAAACGAATAACAATTAGACACAATGTGATGATACAATATGAGAAGTGAATTGATTCACAATGTGTTGATACACTTATCATGCACAGCCATCCCAGATGCTGCGTTTGCCTAGGAAAAACCAAGTAAACCAACATCAAAATGGAGCCAAGCATCGCTAACAGTGGTGTAACAAAGTTTACTATTTCAATAAGGATTTCTAGTTCCAGTAGTTTCCTAGTTCTAAATCTAATATGATTTGTATTGGTTAGAGCCTATATATATATATAGGCACAATAGATGGCATTTGGCATCCAACAAAAAAAATTCTCTTGATTGTAGACATTTTCCACCTTTCATCCTACAACGTTTCACGTACTGCGTCATCAACTGTTTGTGAAATCGATCTCCATGGGAGAAACGACGATTCGTAATTCTCGAAGAAAGAAGAACGTGGCGACTACATTAGCTGATTGGTCGACCCTTCATCAAGATTTTATTAACTGTTTCGCGCATCAAATAGTTTCCATGAAGGATTTCTTTGCTTTTGGAGGAGTTTCCAAATCATGGCGATCAGCGATCAAGGAAAATTCTAATACAGCTCTAAGATTACATCATAAAGTTCCAGTCCTCATTCTTTCAAAGGAGATCAACGCACCCGTCCGCAATATCTACAGCTTGACAGAAGGTCAGATTTCCCAGCTTGATTTACCAGAAACTAAGGGCAAACTTTGCTATTCTTCTCTAGGATGGTTGTTGACTGTATCCCAAGATTATTCCACACTTGATCTTTTTAATCCATTAACCCATGCCCATATTGAGCTACCTCCTCCTCTGCCGCCAAAAAAATTCTCGCTTCGTAACTTGAAGAAGTTTGTATTGTCATCCAGCCCTTCTTTTACATCGGATTATGGGGTCGTGCTTCTATCATACCATCATTTGGCATTCTACAAGCCGGGGTACAACAATGGTACATGGACTCTGGGGCCTATACCTTTACCGGAGCCGTTAACATTAGTTGATGCAGTTTATTACAAGGGACAATTTTATGTGGTGGGCTATCGTGGAAAGGTTTTTGTTTGTAAGATCGAAGATCCTAATAATGCAGCACAAATGAGGCTTGTGGCTCCAGAGATTCATAAACAACTCTTCGGCACTGATATTCATTTTACTGCACGATATTTAGTGGAATCAGCAACAGGGACCCTGTTATTGGTTCTCACTTTATACGAAGACAACAGTGAAGTAACTACTGGTTGTAGGGTGTTTGAGGTGCCAATTGATACCGGTAATTCATGGGCAAAATCAGAAGTAAAGAATTTTGGGAATACAACCTTGTTTGTGGGTGCAAACAATTCTTCATTCTGGATTGAGCCCTTGGATGATTCTGTATGCAAAGCCAATTGTATTTATTTCCTAAACCGGAGCCACGTCTCTACGGCAGATGACATCGACATTGGTATTTACCATATGAAGGATGGAAAAATGGACAAACACTTGGAAGAATTGCCAGATTTTAAGTACAAAGGAAGTTCATTAACATCGCATTCATGGCTTCAACCGAGTTTCTAAATTGTATCATTCACTTATTTATGTTTCTCCAGTTTATATTTCTACTTTTTCTTACAAGTTACAATATATCATGGCCGGTGGAATAGTTAGTCGGTGTATATTCTCTTGCAAGCTAGGGTTCCATGCATACGCATACCTATTGATTGAAATGTAAGAATCAATATACTAAACTAGTCTCAGATATATGAATCCCCTTCCATCACAAGACGAGAGAGCTAACTGGACGCTGACAATCACGCCGGCCATCTGGTATTTCCATTGATCGATCGGCTCGTCTCAAAAGATCGGACGATGCCACTCCAAGATAACCACACTGGACAGGAACAAGCTAAGGGATTTATGTGAAATTTCTTTTGAGTTTTTTTTCTTCTTCATTTTTTTCCATTGATCTCTCACCCATTTGCTTTGTTTTCGGTATTAATTATAAGAGTGCGGTTATTGCCACCCTACCATCTACTATCTCCGCATTTTGCATACATGACTAATGACTGAGAATCCTTTGCTTCTCCTCCCATAAACACTGGATGATGGATTTATAAGGGTCACGAAATCCCCATCCATAAACTAAGAACAAACATCTATAATAATCTCAACAAGTCAAATTCCAGCACTTATGGGCAAATTAAGTTGAGACTCATGCAACAAAATGTTCATACTCTTCACTCTTGTTAAAACAAAGGCTCCAAACTTAAAACTGCTGATTCAACAAGACAAAGACATCAAAGTGACTCCGCACTTTTTCTACGACTCATTGTCTCATTGTTTATAAAAGTGTAAACTTCTGAACCAACTCGGCATCCAGGATCTCATAAAACCTCCAAAAATGTCATTTTCGCTTGCAGGTTTATGCTTCTGTTTCTTTCTTCCCAACGAAAACACTGGTGAGAACAGAATCTGACTCCAATGATGCCTTAAACCGTTTCAAACCCTAAGGATGAAAAGAAAAGGTGATCATTGCGGATGTATAACGCACAGTAGTATAATTTTTGCAGATGTATAACGTTCATTAGCAAAGTTTTGCCAAATTAGATTGATGCCAATTAGAAAACACCAGTTTATAGTTGAAGGATCAAGTATATATACTAGAAAGCTAACAGTAAACATTAACTTATCACCTCTTCCACACTGAATAATTTCAAGAACACAATCAAAATCAAAAGCAATATCTAAATAGACGGAGATTCAATGTTCAGTAATCAGAATCATAATTGTATCAAAAGTTGTCAACCTCTCAATAAAATGGGGATGAAAAAGAACTTGGCAGGCACAACAAGCTACTTAAATTGTGAAGAACATGTTACGTACAGCGTTAATTTTGAAAGACAAGTAAAATATGGGGGAAATATTAGGATTCATACCTCATCCATGCCAAGATGAACCACCTTCTCTTCAAGGGAACCAACCTCCCTAACATTGAACTTGTTGAGCATAGTTATACAAGATATGGTAGACATAGGCTTCACCTCCAAGTTATCCATAACCATGTATGTCACAACATCTTTCACATATCCATGACCTCCCCCAGAAGATCCAGCACTAGTAGCCTTAGGAGCAACATAAGGCACTTCGGTGGAGATATAATTGCTGCACTGTGGGCAAATGGCTTTAGGGTCATCAGCCATATACCTGTGGTAGCTCGCACACATATAGACCTTTTTATTCGCCAACTCTTCATTAGTTAACAAAAGAGAGGCATCCCCACTGCCTATAACCGCATTCGGTTTCAGCAAGGTATGTAAATGTCACCAATCTTTTCGATACTGTCATAAAGCTTGCCTAGGCTACCAACCATGCTATCCTTGCTGAGGAGCCTAATGACAGTGCCGACGGGTAACGACATAATGGTGAAAAGGAAATCAACAAATTCCTTGCCTGATTCAGCATACAGAACTTTGTGGCCCTTTGTGTCTATCAAAAGCTTCAAAGTAACATTGGTGGCGGCAGGGGTGCTGGTGGTTGCCATTGATACTAAATCTAACTACTTCACACAAAAAACTCCAAAACACTTGACCTGACAAGCATTATACATGTAAAGAATGAATCAGATCGATATGCATATGACCATCATCACTATTTTGTTTTTCTAATAAACACTAAAATAACCTGAAGACAAACTCACTTGCATTACCAAGAAATTTCTGATTCAAAGTGAATCACATTTTCAAATGGTATACAGTAAAAATTAAATTTCACCAAACAACATATAGCCACAACAGGCATAAAGAATATTTGAATCAGTAAATTCAGAGTCTAAATTCAGTTCCAGAAATTCGAAAAAATGTTGCTCAGAGAATTATACTAAAACCTCGAGAAAGAGAGTTTCGAAGAGGTACCTAGAAAGCAGCAGCAGCCGTAAGTTGGGGTTTTGGAGGGGGGAAATAATGGAAGATGATCAGACCAGTGTTTGTTTGCTACGTTTAATATAAAACCTCGGCTTGGGCCTTATTGGGTTTCAAGACAAGAACCGGGTCCAGTATATAAAGCAGCCAACTTCAAGCGTGTGTTTTTTTTTTTTTTTTCGATACAAAACAAAACAAAACATCTGTAACGGAAATTAGGGATGCTCAAAGAAGGGCAATATTATCTTCAGAAATCAGGACGTGAGAGTTTAAAAAAAAAAAAAAACATATCTCCAATCTCCAATATATAGAAGGGAAATCATGTGTTCCAAATTGACAAGAGGTACATGATACATGAAATCATTACACCTTGGGGATTAGGGTTTCGTAAACTATTAGCCAGTTAAAACTCACCTCGATGTCGATGGCAACTATTAGCTTGAAGCTCCTCGTCGACACAAAGCAGAACAAGGTTTTGTTCGCCGAAGCAGGTAAGGACTTTGTGGACTTCCTATTCACCCTTCTTTCTTTTCCCGCCGGCACCATCATCAGGCTCCTGGAAGCCTGGGCAAACTTTACGAAAGCATTGAAAATTTCAGTGATACATACATGCAACCCAATCTCAACAAAGACATTCTCCTGAAACCCAAAGAACCCAGGGTTGCTGACCAATGTCGAAATAACAGAAAGAAAGGTGATCTACACTTGTTCGAATAGCTACAGCAGATACTATGACTACAGCTACCACACCCATAGCGACACGCACCCATATTTTTCAGAGGATCCTTAAGCACAATGTTCAGAGTGTGGTGAAAGTCTGAGTTGTAAGATGAGTTATGTTCCTCCACCGAGTAGTAGTGGTAGTGCAGAATGTTCCGCCGGGAAAGGGATAGGGTTTGTGAAGCCGGTTGTTACATACATGATAATGGATGACTTGGAAGTGAAGCCTATGTCTACCATTTCAACAATAGCTCTACTCAACCAGTTCAATGTTAGAGATTTTGGTGCCCTGGAACAGAGGGTTGTTGATCTGGGCATGGATGAGGTAAGCATTTTCATTTTTATTCTAATTGATTTGATAGTTGTTTTCTTTTCTTATTCAAAAATACCCAACCCTTTTGAAATATGCACCTACTTAGATGCTTTTGGCTTACCAAAATATATCTACGTAAAAAATAGCTTCAATGGATGAATTCAATGACCTATTTTGGTAATATTTTGAATAATGTTGGGTTTCTGCTCTACACACTTGGTAAAATGTACCAGCTAATGCCATTTTATAGATGATTTAATGACACCTTTTTGTTTTTGTTTTTTCGTTGCTATATTTAGGGCGTGAAATTGCTCAAGGAATCATTGCAATCGAAGTCAGTCCTAACTAATGTGTTTCTTGGGGGAGTGTCTGGAAGAGTGAAGCATGAACATCTCAACTCTGCAAGTTAGTTTTCATGCTAGTTGATTACTAGAATCAGACATCTCGATCGAATAGAGATTTTCTTTTTCTAAATTGGATTTATAATTTGGTTTGATTAAGAGAATTGTAATGATTTTGATTCGGAAGTAAATCTTCTTCATGCCCATATTATATTCAAATGCTATTTTCATTGATACAGTGAACGATTTTAGGTTTTTATGTGTTAATACATAGCCAAGAACGGTTGGTTATGCCGAGAATATGGCATGATCACCCGATCACCGGAGACCGTTCCGGGCAAGACAACACCGGCAAAACCTCCACAGGCATCCAAAGGGTGAAGGTCCAACAACAATGTACTTGCTGGAACCACTTCACTAATACTAAGTACCCCCGAAAGGGGAGATGTAGAACAGGGACATGAGAATAGTCCCACATCGAAAACTAACGATATAGCTCCCAATACGAGCCTATAAAATAGACACGAATTCCCAAAAGAGGTAAGTTAATCATTCCTCCCTTACTCACATACTATATAAGTAACTATCACACACTGACTTAAGCATCGGAGAGTTGAAGACTGGGCCACCCCAGTCCTGACTCCTGATGCGGTGTTACTTGTGCAACTACAGGAACTGGAGCCAAAGATTCGACCTTCCGTCCAGTGAACCCGGGAAGAGGTAGAAATATTATGTATCGATCACTAGCTTGGTTCAAAATCATCAACCTTCAAGCAAGCCACATTCCAAGTAATAGATCGAGTTGTTGCATTGTTATAAATAAAGCAGAAAAGGTATCCATAATCATGCCATTATCCAGATCTGAACTACTTCAAGACTTCCATACAGAAAAGTAGCAAATCATTTAACCAAACGAACAAAATTTACCAATTCAAACAAAATCATGGATCTATGAAAGTAAGAATCCAAATATCAGCTTACAAGGTCAAATTAGGGATGGCAATAATCCTCAGCGGGTAGAGTACCCATGGGTATTCGACCTTAACGGGGAAGATATACGGGGATAAACTGGTGATGGGTATGAGAATCTTCAGTATTCGGATTTTTGAATCGGATACGAGGCGGGTATGGTATTTTGATATTCGTCCTCATCCCCACCCATTTAGAATGTAAATATTATTTTTTAATATATATTATTTATAAATAGATATTTATGTAAAATCTTTTGTAATATTTTTTTACTATGATTTTCTTAATAAATATTTATAGAAACTTCTTTTTTAACTGAGACTTGTATTCGTTTTTGTTGGATTGAATCAATAAACTTATTTATATATGTATTTGATTTTATTTTCATATTTCTATATTTCGTAATTATTTTGAAAAAAAATAATTATTAAATAATTAATAAAGGGGATCGGGGGCGGGTATAGGAACGTGATCCCTAAAGGGGACGGGTATGAGGAATCCCCATTATCTAATTACGGGGAATAGGGCGGGTACGGGAATGAGGAATGAAAAATGGTACGGGTATGGTATTTTGATCTCCTGACCTTACCCTACCAATTGCCATCCCTAGGTCAAATGCTCATGCTGCTTTCTTTCCAAGAAACACATGGCTGAGAACCGACTTCGACTTCATTGATGCCTTAAGCAATTTCAATCCCTATAAGAGAAAGCAGTCCGGTAGCGCATAAAGAATTATCTATATGTTTATTGATTGTGAATATAATGACGGACACTAATTCTAATTTCTAAATCATAAGAATACTAGCAGTAACATTTCTATCACAAAACTGGGAGATATATAATAGAACAGTTTCAAATTTACCTCTTCCACGCCAAGATGAATCACTTTCTCTTCAAGGGAACCAACATCCTTGACATTAAATTTGTTTAAGCACGGCTATACTAGAGTTTGTAGACTTTGGCTTTACTTCCAAATCATCCATGATCATGTATGTAACCACGTCTTTTACATACCCTCCCTCAGGTACAGCTGGACGTTTCTTTTTAGCATTAGCTGGTGAAGCAACACAAGTCGCCGGGGTGTTCATAGCATAGTTGCAATCAGGGCAAACAGTTCCAGAGCGGTCGGCCACATAATGTTTCCGTGGACGTTTATTGCTGTATCCCGTCGATCTGGGGATATCGTTCGGGTTCAAACCGTACACGCATACGTAGAACTGATCATTAGTATCATATTGGCTTGGTTTGTTACCAGTGGCTTCATTGTTCTTGCTCAATTCCTCTTCATTGGCTTCGTCTGTCAACAAATGATGAAGATCAGCACCAACAGACATGGGGTTTAGCAGGATATTTTTGTCAAGATTAGTTTGCATGTATTTCTCGCCAAGACTTTGAACGCTCTCGTGAAGTTATAGGTAATATAGTCAAATGTACCATCCCGAAGAGCAGTTAAGGTACACAAAAACAAAGCATCGTCTCGGGTTTGTTAAGCGCGAAAATTTACACAAGTGATTCACTTATATATAGATATACAAACTGAACGATATAAAAATTTGATTAACAAGTTACTCTAATTCCATATATCTCATAATGGTCAAATATAGAGATCCTTTAATAGAAGAGTCATGTGTGTATGACAGTATGAGTGAATGCGCGCACGAGTGTGTGTAAATGATTAATAGCATATATATGAGAGGATACTTCATAAAAACTATGAAATAATTAAACCATAAGGTCATACTGAAATTGAGTTTGAAATCCAAAAGCGCAACTCATTACAATTCTTTTAAGCGAACCATCTAAGCATTTCGATCATTAAGTATCCGCCAAAGGAGAAACTAGTGATTTCACATCTTCATGCTGTATTCCTTTTAGAAATACATTGGTTAGGACTGACCTTGATTGCAATGATTCCTTCAGCAATTTCACACCCTACAAGTATAATCAGAAACGGTCAAATATATCTGTCATTCATTTGAACAAAACGGGATTAGCAATTTTAGCATTGTATTGAAATTAATTGACTTGACCGTAAGTTTGTAGAGCAGAAAAGTTAATCATCTAAAAGAACAATGCTAGATAGATCGACTATTCTTATATAGAGTAATACTAATAGAGATATTCTCACCCCAACTTATTCCTCTCCTTCTTTACTCAATTCTCCTCTCGATTACATTCCTCACCGGTCACCATTTTTTGTGTAATTAAGTTCAGTTTCTTTAAGCAAAAGGAAAGATTATATATATAATACTAGTACTATATAGAATCACAAATGAAACTATAAAGAAAACAACTGCAAACAGCAACTCCTTGGGCATATATACGCTGACTTGGACTGGATCGATCAGGATGAATGTAATTGATCGAGGAGAAGTTATTAGGGAGAGAAAAAAGTGAGGTGAGATGAGGAAGAAGCAGTGAAGCACTCCCGTTCAAGTGCTTTTCAAGTACTTGGAATGACAAATCAAATTATCAAAAAAAAAAAATATTTGAATAACTAGAATATCATTGTACAAACTCCATCTGAGGGTCATGCAATAGTAAGAAATAATCAAACATTCGAGCCCAAAGAGAAGAGGAACTCATGAATATCAGTGTGTTAACGCCATTCTAGTCACCCATTGATAAGATGAGGGTTCTGTTTGACCCCAAAAACTCCATCAATCTTCCATACGATGGATTCCCTAAACCCTAATCATTACGCAACTATGTGCATTGTGATATAATCTACAGGATTACTAATGCAATTAAATTGTTGAATTCCAAGTATATGAAAAAAAAAAAACCACAGAGAAATAGGTCATGTACCTCATCCATGCTTACTTCAACGTCCTTCTCTTCAAGGTCACAAATACACTTCACATTAAACCTCTCCAGCTGAAGAATACTGGCAATGGTTAAATTAGGCTTCACCTCCAGTTCATCTGTTACAATATATGTAACAACCCCTTTCACAAACCCGTCGGTCTTTGTAATCGGTGTAGAGATTGTAGGCCTGATAACCCAACTTGTTGTAGCAATTTGGGCATGTGGCATTATGGTCTTGAGAAACATATGGCACATCATGTCTTCTTGAACAATAGTAGATTCTAGTCTTTGGAAATTCCAGGTTGGTCAGCAAACCTAGGTTATTAGGAACATCGGCCGATTCTTTGGGTTTGAGGAGGATGTCTCTCTTGAGATTGGGCTGCATATAAATGTCGTTGAGATTTTCGAAGCTCTCGTAGAGCTTGCCTAGGCTTCCGACCATGCCGTTTTTGGAGAGGAGCCGGACGACAGTGCCGACGGGGAAAGATAAAAGGGCGAAGAGAAAGTCCACAAAGTCTTTGCCGGCTTCGGCGAACAAAACTTTTTGGTTTCTTTTGTCGACGAGGAGCTTTACGGTGATGGTTTTGGAGTTGGAGGTCGTCATTGACGAGGGGCGAAACCCTAATCCCCAATAGTAACCCACAAATGAATTTCACTTGTGAGAGAGGAACGGTTTTCGTGGATCTATAAAAGGGACTGTATATACTGGGCTTTGCAGCACCCTATCAAATGCTCAGACTGCCCACAGAGAAATTACTCAAAATTACACTTTCATCCTCAGTGAAATATTAAGACCTTTCCATCAGGCCAGCACCGTTACCAGGGCAGAAAATCCTCTGTCACCAAAAACCATGTCTCCTTCCCTGTAACCCACTAAAATTTTGACACATGCTCTGCCACGTAAGAGTACATAACAGTCACATTACCTCCGTTAACCTTTTTTTTATATTTGTCATCCGATGAAAGATATCATTTT
Organism: Fragaria iinumae; assembly: GCA_009720345.1. NCBI lineage: Eukaryota > Viridiplantae > Streptophyta > Magnoliopsida > Rosales > Rosaceae > Fragaria > Fragaria iinumae. The sequence goes on along the minus strand of CM019123.1, from coordinate 20,611,583 downwards.
ATCTTTGCTTTTTACTTCTTATTTTCATCTTATCTTTGCTTTTTACTTCTTATTTGCTCTTCAAGTCGGTGTTGGCAAAGAACGACGAAATCTCTCTCTGAACTCCGGCCATGACCGCCTCGTCCTTCAATAATGTTGGCCTCCAAATCTCCAAGGCTTTATGCTTGATACTCCAGATCATGCGCCAACGAGAGCCTCATCAGGGCCATGATTTCTGGTATCAGCTACGTTCTAATTCTTAACAACACCGGAGTAGAAGGTTTAAAGTCCAAGAACCCATTAAAAGGGAAGTGAGTAGTGATGCGGAGGAGTCTTCTGGTTTTGAATCTTTTGATTGGGTGGGTGAGAGAGATCGAGAAGGGAGTTATGGGTCAGAGAGAATGAGGTTAATCAGTTTGAGGATCTTGAAAATATATAGAGTTGGAATTGGTGAATTTTGTTGATTTAAATATACTAACAGTTCTTTTCATTGAGAAAGTATAGTTTTGTGCATTGGATCTGTTGTATTTGATGAATGAAGAGAAAAGAGATTACTACTTGGTCCGAGTTCATACTCCATATTAGTTATATATTAATTAAGATGATAATAAAAATAATAACAGACTCCACTCCGTCAACTAGCTGTTAATTGTGATGACATGGCGGGACATGTGTCAATCATCTAACGGGTTACAGGGAGAGTGACAGAGAATTTGAGACAGAAGATTTGAAGCCCGTTACCAGAAGTCGGAATCAACTATAACAGTTACGAAATCTTAATTGATCCGGCCAGCATGAAAATAACATAGCTGACACGGTGAATTTATTGGAAATTAACTTTTTTTTCCCACAAAACTCGAATCCTGAGACTTCATGAAGAAGTTAATCTAACGACCCTCGTATATAGAAGCTGAAGCCTTAAAAAGTTTTAAGTAATGTACTTGTGGGATTCTTTAGACTGATCAAAAGGCTAAAGACTGATGATCATCAACACTCAACGTACAGCAATCAGTGTTGCGTACCAAGATTAACTTGGCATTTCAGAATTAGAGAGTTAGCGAATAGAGACCAGGCAGGGTTAACAAAATTCTTAAGACTTAGCTAACTACATTAACATCTAAAAGGACCTTAAGATCATATATGATATGTACAAATAATCCAGAATATTGAAAATGAATCCACAGAATTAACGAAAACACTGATTAAAGATAGCACACTGCTTAAAAAGCACACTGCTTAAAAGCATATATATTACATAAGAAAGTTTGCATTCAGAGTCTAAGTATTCAACTCCCATCAGAAAGTTATGAGATACAAAATCTTGATCATTAAATTACATCCATCACATAGTTGCTCCAAAATAACCATGGGTTGGTAAAAAGCAAAACAAACCCGTAACTTTTAGATTTCAAATTTTCAATGCCAGTCCTTGATGATGAGCAAGCTAAGTGAATGAAGAGATCGAAGTTGATCCAGCAGTCTTCTTCCCAAGGAAGACATTTGTGAGAACAGATTTGGACTGCAGAGACTCCTTCAAGAGCTTCACACCCTACCAAAGAAAAACAAAAATTACTGATCAATAACTACAATTAAACACTATTGCTCGACTAAGTATAAAAGATCAATACACACACACACACACTCTCCACAACTTTGTTTTCACGTCGAAGTGATCGAACTATATAATTAATTACCTCATTCGAGCTAAGTTCAACAACCTTCTCTTCAAGGGAACCAACATCCTTGACATTGAACCTGTTGAGCATAGTGATGCTAGAAATGGTGGACATGGGTTTCACCTCCAGATCATCCATTATCATGTATGTGACAACACCTTTCACATATCCAGTAGCGGCAGCACCAGAAGTTGCTTCAGTGGTAGTCGGCTGACCGACATAAGTAGTTCGAAGGTTCATAGTGTGTGAACACGATGGACATTTCTCATTGGGGTTTTCAGTCACGTAAGGGTGGGCTTTAGTATAATTATTTGAACAACTGCACAAGTAGAGATCCTTTCGAGCACTTGGTTCAACGTTGTTGACCAACCTGAGGATATTAGGTCCAGCAACTGGTGCCTTGGGTTTGAGAAGAACATCCTTGTTCGCTGTGGGTTGGATATATGTGTAATCCATATTTTCAACACTCTCGTACAGCTTACCAAAGCTACCAACCATCCCACCCTTGGAGAGAAGCCTAATGACAGTGCCAACAGGCAAAGAGAGAAGAGTGAAAAGGAAATCCACGAAATCCTTACCAGCTTCAGCAAAGAGAACCTTTTGACGCTTTGAATCGATCAACAGCTTCAGGCTAACAGCACCGCAGTTAGAGCTCGCCATTGTCTCAGTGAGTGGATATTAACGTGGGGAGGGATATGAAGTGACTCGAGTGAGTAACATTAAGCACTTGGGTTCTTTATATAGGCTTAAATTATAGACCTAGATAACACACGTTCAGCAGACCGAATTAGTGGACTTCAAACTATGTGGCCAGGCCCAGCTGTATGTGGTTCAATCTCAACTAGAAGTCGCACTGGTTCTGTTGGCACATAGCAAGCTAGCTAGCTTTACGCTATCTATTACTGACTAGATGTTTTCCAGAAAAGGGCGAGAGGGCTGCGCAAGGCACGCAGGAAGTGACCCTCATCTGCAGCGACAAGATGTGTACGTCATTTGAGGCCTCAGTATTAAGTCGATTTGAGATAATCGTCTGCTTGTCTAGTTGTCTCAAGTGTATGGTTTCAAAATCGCAAATAGTGATATTTAAGGGGTTGTTGGGAAGTGATATTTAAGGGTTTGTTGGGCAGCGCTCGACTACACGGGAGTATTGTACACCATTATAGTTTATTACTAGCGGCGTTGTACTGTCCACAGGTTTCAAATTTGAAAAGCACAAAAAATTATTTGTCATTGTTAAACTTTGAGGGCATTTTGTCAATTCCCACAAAAGCCACTTCTTGAGCATGTCATTGCAAGTGGAGTCGAAATCGCATATCAGAGAATTGGCTCGTCGAGGAAGATGATTATTGGGTCAACTAGCGGCGGAGGAACTCAGATTTCGATCGAGACGCTGCCTGAGACATCCGACCCTCGTGATATCCGAGGAAGCTACGAGCTATAAGCTCATTGTTATCATCGAAAGGCGTGAGGTTCGAAATCGCCGTACTCCTTACTCTTGGAGTTGTAGATCGGAGGAAGAACATTTTTTTTATCAAGTATTACTACAATCATTGGGTCGATCACGTCTTCATCTGCATCAAAGCATATAGAACTATTTTCGACCAAAAAACATAGAGAACTCAGAGAAGTAGCATACGGGAGCCACGGTGTAATGGTGAGAGGCCACATAGAAATTGAGGTGGGAATGTGGATCTGAGCCACGTTACAAGCTTCTTACCATGCATTAATAATTTTTAATTGTACTAAATTTATTAGATGTAACGGTTGTGACTGATTTGCGGGTAAACAGACGGGTCATATTGGGTCGTATGTATTTTTTCCAACGACCAAAGATATTTGCTGTTCAACAACAGCTTGTAGTTCTTCAATCTTCATCGTTGGTAGCAAACCGGCTTGAGCAGTAGCAGGGACTGTTGGAGATGTGAAGTGTTAACGGTAAAATTTCAATAAGCTCGAGAGAATGAACCCAAGTTAACCCATCTTGCTCTCCCGGCAAAACCAGAACCACTGCTTGAATCCTCCAAAGTCGGCGCTACAAGCTAGAGACGGTGTTGCAATGTCGAAGCTCGGCGACTCTATGATCCGAAATCGCTTGGTTAGAGTCAAAATTAGATTAAGTTACAACATTGCCCATCAGGTGGTGTTAGTGAAAACTGATTTTTACTATTCATGAAATTTACATAAATACCCTTTCGTTTTAACACCCGTTTCGGCGTTTGAAACGCCAACGTATTCTGGCTTTTTGCCTTATTTAAGTCCAAAAGCTTGGAAACGAAATAAGCAGACTCATATATCACTATATAGTTTGGTTTTTGATTTTACAGTCCTAGCCAGATTCTAAACACAAGGTGGCAAAACAAGGATTCCAGGGAATACATGAACAAGCTAATATTCTAAGATAGCCATGCATCCAGATAGTTACATTGAACATCCAGCACACAGCTGCTTAGTTCTTAAAAAGCAATACATACAGTATTAGACAATCCAAAAGCAGGTCGTTCCATAATTACACCATCGATCACACAGTAACTCCTAGATAACCATGGGTTAGGTAAAAAACAAAAGATAGAAAACCCATTTTAAGCGGGTGAAGATAAGTTCATGCAGGTGATGTAGCAGCTTTCTTCCCAATGAACGCACTCGTCAGAACCGACTTCGACTGAAGAGACGCCTTCAACAGTTTCACACCCTAATATAAATAAAAGTGATTAAAATATGGTATATTTGCATACGAGGTGTTAATTACAACTAAAAGTAACATAACTTTTATGCAAGTTTTATGCCAGTGATTAATATTTTGTAACATAAGATAGCGAACCTAGCTGTAAGCCTGCAACGAACATGGTTTAAGGAAATGATTTCTCACCTCCTGCATGCCAAGATCAACAGCCTTCTCTTGAAGAACCCCCACATCCTTAACGTTAAACCTGTTGAGAAGAGTTATGCTGGAGATGGTGGACATAGGCTTCACCTCCAAATCATCCATAATCATATACGTCACAACACCTTTAACGAACCCTACTCCACCGGCGCCAGAAGTTTCTTCTGAGGTAGTCGACGGTGAAGCAACATAAGTGGCCTGCGCTCAAATTCTGATTACAGGACGGACACTTTGATTTCGGGTCCTTGGACACATACTTGTGATCTTTCCCACTCGCACACATGTAGATCGCTTTCCGAGTGCTTGATTCAGTGTTGCTCAGCTTAAGGATGTTGGATCCAAGTGGTGCCTTAGGTTTAAGAAGCACGTCCCTGTTACTGTTGGGTTGCATGTATGTATCATGTAGATTTTTTACACTCTGATAGAGTTTTCCAAAGCCACCCACCATGCCATCCTTGTCGAGAAGCCTTATGACTGTGCCTAGAGGCAAAGAGAGCAGAGTGAAGAGAAAATCGACAAAGTCTTTACCAGCTTCGGCAAAGAGAACCTTTTCTTGCTTTGTATCGATGAGGAGCTTCAGTCCAACAGTGGAGCTGAAAGAGGTTGCCATGTTTGTAGAGGCGGTGTTTGAGCTTGTGCACGAACAAATGAGCAGTGTTTTTTACGTAATGCATATGAAGACCTAATAACTCTATTTATATGGACTAGGGTTAATTGATATATGACGTACATGGCTAAATTTTTGACCTAGTTTATATTGTGGTGGTAATTATATGAAACTGAGAAGGAGAAGCGGATAAAGATGGCGGTAGCAAGGATGAAACAGAATGATAGCTTCAACCGCCATTTTTTGGCTTTGGCTTCTTGATCATGATGATTATATGCAGTCCCTTCAAGATAATATTCGGTCCAATCGTATCGCATTAGCAAGGACAATTTGTCTTCAGACGCTGCATTGACAAGACCAAGCCTTTTAGGTATTACATGTACGTAATTGGAGGGACTTAACTTGAAAAAATATCGAAGCACTTCGTAATCAAATTGTTATTAGACTGCTAGTAATAATTAAACTCAATTCTACTTGGAGTTCGGATTGAACTGCATGCCCGGCTTTGAAAACCTTGGAAATGAAAGTGTCTACGAAAGTGACTCAATTCTTGATAAATGTAGTCATTTTTTATTTTTAAAAAGTAAGTTTTACACTTGATGATATTATATGCAGGGAGCCCTTCTACTAAGGATCTTTAAGTTGATGATTTGGTGATGATTTTTCGATTTATGGTTTAAAAGACCCAATTTTTTATCACATTTTAACATCTCATCCGTTTAGTTTTTAGGTTTATATAAGTAGATCATTTCTACAAATTTTCACCAAAATTTGTGTTTGTTAAGATAACAAATTAGATCAAATTAATAGACGAACCAAATTTGTCAAATATGAACCGTTCAAGTTCATAATTGATAAATCACACTTATGAATACTTTAACAATTTTCAATATAGCTGAAAATTTGAAGAAATAATCTACTCATAAATACCTATAAGCTGAACGGTCAAGATATGAATATAAGCTCGAAAGGTGGGATAAGCCGAAAAGTCCTCACCAAGTTCTCAATTTAAAGGTCCTCACTAAAAGGGCTTCCATTATACGCAAGTGTTTATCACTGTTCTGATTATTTGTCTTTGTTTCGACTAGTTCGGAAAAATAACCTACAAAACAAACCCTAAATTGATGCTAGTTAAGTTGCTGATTAAGTAATTAGGTGTGTTGTTCATCTGTATTCTTCCAAATAAAACTAGAATTAGGGATTAATATCTTCTATTCATTTGCAAAGGAAAATTCCTGTAATACAAGGCCCGAGTACATTAACTGACATGCAATACAAATTACAAAATTCATAAACCAAACCAGTGATTAGCCGAAGCAACACTGCTGGTTGCTGTGTCGTCGACTTGGGATGCATTTGAGGTTCAGTTAGCTAGGTCCAACTACTTGATCTGGCTGCTATTGAAGAAAGGCCAGTTAGGGTTCGTGATCAATTAGGGCGGTCATTACAGTAAGAGCTACACTACCAACAAACATCAGCAACATCATCTTCATCGATATGTAATCAGTGCCAAACTCCATCATCCCAAATGGCATCAGCAGTATCAGCAGTATCAGCGCCAGCATTATCAGCATCAGCTTTTGCCCTTGCCACTCCATCGGACCAATATGAGACTTCCTGAACCCTGAAGATGGACAAGGAGTATAGTCTTCAGAATTGTTCCAAGATAATTAAATAGCAATTGGAACCCTGCCACCTAGTGCAGATATATACAACAATTTAGTTTGCATCTGTGTTGGAAGTTGTTGTTACAATTTACGTACAAAGAATTGTGATCCACTTAATTTGTTATTAAATATCAGTAGAGCGCAAAATGAAGTTGAAACGTCGTTTAAGCAGTTCATTACCAAGGAATACACTGCTAAGAACTGTATTCGACTCCAAAGATGCCTGCACCAACTTCAACCCCTAAAGATAAAACCAAACGCTAATGATTAAAATCATATACTCGTTAATGAAATGAAATTGATAGAATTATGAACGGAATATATCAAACCTCTTCCTTGCCAAGACTAACCAACTTCTGTTCAAGGGCATCAACCTCCATAACATTCAGCTCTTTAAGCACATCTATAATTGATACGGTAGACATAGGCTTCACTACCAAATTTTCCATGATCACAAATACAACACCACCTTTGACGTACCCTCCATTGCTGCAGGGCGCTTCTCCAGTAGATGCAGCTGTCGTAGACACGGCGCATTCACATAATGGACAAACATATCCAGGGAAATGGCAGCTGCAAGACTTACAGACATTGTTGTTTACGCCAAGGATATCTGCACCAACAACTGTTGCTTTGGGTTTCAGCAGCATATCTATTAGGAAAATATACAGCTATTGTATATTTGATTTAGTATATCTTCTGTATTAGGAATGTGTATATTTGTTTCCTTATGTAAGATAGTTTCCTAGTGTGATACATAGCTCCATGTATATGTAATCAGTCTTGTTTTTTCAATGAAAACTATTCAGCCAAATTATCATCTTTTCATGGTTTCAGAGCAGGTCTAAGATCCTGACTCCACGCTACATTCTAATCTCTTGTGTAGTACTTCTCTTTCAATCATCATCATGGCAGGTGACAATATCACCCCACCACTTCCCAAACCTGATGGCTCTGCTTCGTCAGAAATTCCAAAGATCCCTTCAGAAATCCCTATTTTTTTCAAGGCAGAGCCTTCGAATCCTTTTTTCATTCACCATTCGGATCATCCCGGATTGGTTCTCGTCTCCAAACTCCTAAATGGGGATAACTATTCGGTTGGAAAAGAGCTATGGTTAGAGGTCTAAATTCCAAAAACAAACTTGGATTTGTCGATGGTTCCATCACAACTCCCTCAGCAGAAACTGATACTGAAGGATATGCGACTTGGTCGCGATGCAATGATATGGTTCATTCCTGGATCGTCAATTCCTGCGATTCAGAAATAGCTGATAGTGTAACCTATTATCCTAATGCTCATGAAGTTTGGGAGGACCTCCATGAACGCTTTTCTCCAGCAAATGTGACACGCATCTTTGAAATTCAGAGAGACATCAATTCTCTTCGACAAGAAGGGCTTTCTATCTCAGTCTACTACACGAAATTGAAGGCTTTATGGGATGAATTGGCCACACTAGATGAGACACAAGCAGCACAAACAACCGATCAACAAAGATTGATACAGTTTCTCATGGGATTGAATGAAACATACCAGGCTATCCGCGGACAAATTCTTCTTATGACGCCTCTACCCACTGTCCGTCAAGCTTTTTCCTCTGTCCTCCAAGAAGAAAAACAACGCCTCGTCGCTGCAACATACATGGCGGAGGGATCTGGTAGTGCCGCCATGGCTGTGCAATCCGGCAGTAGCAGACCGGCGGTGGAAGCGAGGAGAGACCGAACTGATCGGTCTGGTTCTCTAGAACACCGAGTCGGCTGGAATGGCGGAGCTACTCGGGCTGATCGGTCTGGTCCTCTAGAACACCGAGGCGGCTGGAATGGCGGAGCTAATCGGGGCCAAGGAGGAGCTCCTTGGGGCTAAGGAGGAGCAAACCAGGGCCAAGGAGGAGCCAATCGTGGTTGGACTGGAGGACGACGCCTTGACTCAAATCAGCGTCATTTTGGTGAGCGAAGAAGGCCTCACTGTTCCTATTGTGATGATTTGGGTCATTGGGTTCAGACTTGTTATAAAATGCATGGGTACCCAGAAGGCCATCCCGAAGCAAATAACAATAACAAGGGTGCTGCTGCTAATTATGCATCGGAGGAAAGATTAGTCTCAATACCAGAGGATGAATTCAAACAGTTGTTGTCACTTATCCCCAAGTCTCAAGATGAAGGTTCTAGTTCCAAGGCCAATGCCGTAACAAAACCAGGTTTGTCTAAAGTCGCCACCCGCAATTGGATCATTGATAGCGGGGCGACGGATCATATTACTTCCTCATCTAAACTGTTGCATAAAGTTCAGAATTATTCGTTGCCATTCGTGTCATTGCCTAGTGGAGAACAAGCCAAAATTATTGCAAAAGGGTCTTTTCCTTTGAATTCCAAATATTATCTGCATGATGTATTATCAGTGCCTACATTCAAAGTTGATTTGATGTCTGTTAGTCGTTTGACGAGAAGTCTAAATTGTTCAGTGACTTTTTATCCATATTGGTGTATTTTGCAGGATCTGGCTACAAGGAGGACGATTGGTTTGGGTAAACAACGTGACAGACTGTATTACCTGGCGGCACTAGCGACGGAGAAACCTTTGACCAACCAACCCTCACCATCCAACATACCAGCTTGTAACCTCACCATCTCTTCCACCGATCTCTGGCACAGTCACCTAGGCCATGTATCACCTTCTCGTTTGAGCTTTATTGCCAAGAATTTTTTGCATTTTCCCATTCAGTTTAATAATGCTTGCCATATATGTCCTTTGGCTAAGCAAAGTCGTTTACCTTTCACTACTAGTGTTATTTCTTTAACAAAACCCTTTGAAATTATTCATTGTGACATTTGGGGTCGTTATCGACATACTTCTCTCTCTGGTTCTCATTATTTTCTCACTATTGTTGATGATTATACACGTTTCACATGGATCTTTTTTATGCGATTCAAAGATGAAGCTCAATCTCTTATAAAACGTTTCTTCAGCTTTGCTTCCACACAATTTGACTCTCGCATTAAAACCTTTCGAAGTGATAATGGTGGCGAATTTCTTTCACTTCGTTCTTTTTTTTCAAGATAACGGTGTCATCTTTCAACATTCTTGTGTTTACACGCCTCAACAAAATGGGGTTGTGGAACGCAAACACCGTCATATTTTGCAAGTAGCCCGAGCTTTGAAATTTCATGCTCATCTCCCTATCCAATTTTGGGAGGAGTGTGCTCTCACCGCTGTCCATATCATCAACCGATTACCTTCTCCGCTGCTTTCTTTCAACACACCATATGAGCTGCTTTACTCTAAACCAACTTCCTATTCTCATCGTGTTTTCGGCTGCTTGGCTTATGCCACCAATGTTCACACATCACATAAATTTGATCATCGTGCCATGCCATCCATCTTCATCGGTTATCCTATTGGGCAAAAGGGTTACAAATTGTTTGATTTATCGACAAAAAAGATCTTTACTAACCGAGATGTCCGATTTCATGAACACATTTTTCCTTATGCTCATTCTCAGCCCAATCTAACTATTCCTTCACAAGCCCAACAGTCAAGCCCACTTCCCCTTCCTTCTTTCATTGATTTTTCTTTTGATTCCTCTTCTCCCTCAACCCAACCACGCGCCCCTCTCACACCAGACAACACCTCTTCTCTTCCCAATCCAGACAACACGACCTCACCACCATCTCCGCCTCCTGCCACCGATCCCTCTTCTCCGGCGCCGGTCTCGGCCCCGTCTTCACCTTTTCCCACCGATCCTTCTTCTCCTCTTCTCAAAACATATTCTCGTCGCTCCAAGCCTCCTCCTCCACAACTCATAGTTGCTTCCGCTCCTCTTTCTGGCCCTTTGTCGTCAAGTCCTCCGGCGTCGTCAACCCCGACGTCACCGTCCTCCCCTGCCGATCATGCCTCCTCGGCCGACCCACCTCTCCAATCACTGGAAATCCCTCCCGAACCAGCTCCCCAACCGCTCCGTCGTTCAAGCCGCCACACTGCTCCTCCGGTCAAATTGACCGATTATGTCTGCTCCTGTGTTTGCTCCGATCAATCGTCTTCCTTAACTCCAGGTCCCATAAAAGGTACGCGATATCCATTGGTGAACTATGTTTCTTATCATCGATACAAGCCTGCCTATAGACATTTTGTTGCTCAAATCAGTGTTGTTCCAGAACCCAAGAATTATATGGAGGCCGCTGCTCATCCTGAGTGGCAAGCCGCCATGGATTCTGAGTTGCAGGCTCTTGAGGCTAATGGCACCTGGTCCATGACAAAACTTCCAGTGGGAAAGTCACCTATTGGCTGCCGATGGGTGTATAAGGTTAAGCATCGTTCCGATGGCTCCGTCGAGCGATTTAAAGCACGCCTGGTCGCCAAAGGCTACACTCAGCTTGAAGGTGTTGATTATCACGCCACATTTTCCCCCACAGCCAAAATTATCACCGTCCGCTGCCTAATTGCTTTGGCTGCTGCCAGGGGATGGTCTCTGCATCAATTGGACGTCAACAACGCCTTCCTTCATGGTGATTTACAGGAAGAGATATACATGTCCCCTCCGCCAGGGCTCCGGCGACAGGGGGAGGAAGACTTGGTTTGTCGCCTCCACAAATCATTATATGGCCTGAAGCAAGCTTCTCGTCAATGGTTTGCCAAGTTTTCAGAAGCTATTCGTGCTGCAGGTTTTGTACAGTCTCGGGCAGATTACTCTCTTTTCACCAGGAAGCAAGGCAAGTCCTTTACTGCCCTATTGATATATGTTGACGATATACTGATCACTGGAAATGATTCTCAAAGTATTGCTGCAACTAAAAAATTCCTGCATAGTCATTTTCATATCAAAGATCTTGGTAATTTAAAATATTTCCTTGGCATTGAGGTTTCTGCTTCTAAGAATGAGATTTTTATTTCCCAACGTAAGTATGCATTGGAGATTATTGAGGATGCAAGACTTTTGGGTGCAGCCCCTGTTGCTACACCAATGGAACAAGGTTTAAAGTTATATGATAAGGGTGATTTGCTCAGGGATCAAGGTCGCTATCGAAGATTGGTTGGAAGGTTAATATATTTGACTGTGTCAAGGCCAGATATGACTCATGCAGTTCATGTTTTGAGTCGCTTTATGCATCAGCCGAGAAAATCTCACATGGAGGCAGCACTTAGAGTTGTGCGTTACCTCAAAAATGCACCTGGTCAGGGCCTCTTTTTTTCATCCAAAAATGACCTCAAGTTAAGAGCATTTTGTGATTCGGATTGGGCAGGTTGCCCGCTCACTAGACGTTCTACTACCGGCTACTGCGTATTTCTTGGACCCTCACTAGTTTCTTGGAGATCAAAGCGCCAGAAGACTATATCACTTTCATCAGCAGAGACAGAATATCGAGCTATGACTGGAACATGTTGTGAGTTGACTTGGCTCCGATACTTACTGAGAGATTTGGGCATAGAGCATCGAGAACCTGCTTCACTTTATTGTGACAATAAGGCAGCGCTACACATTGCAGCAAATCCCGTCTTTCATGAGCGAACCAGACATATTGAGATGGATTGTCATTACATCAGGGACAAAATCCAAGATGGATCCATTGTTACGAGATTTGTAAGTTCATCACATTAGTTGGCAGACATTCTGACCAAGGCTTTGGGGAAGGAAACTTTTCTTCCTATGATTCGCAAGTTGGGAGTGCAGGATATCCACTCTCCAACTTGAGGGGGAGTATTAGGAAAATATACAGCTATTGTATATTTGATTTAGTATATCTTCTGTATTAGGAATGTGTATATTTGTTTCCTTATGTAAGATAGTTTCCTAGTGTGATACATAACTCCCTGTATATGTAATCAGTTTTGTTTTTTCAATGAAAACTATTCAGCCAAATTATCATTTTTTCAATATCCTTGTTAAAGTTGGGTTCCAAGTGTGTGTCTCCTAGATCTTCAACGCTCTCATACAGATTTCCGATGCAACCAACCATGCCATCCCCAGAGAGGAGGCTAATGACAGTGGCAACAGGTAAAGATAGAAGAGTGAAAAGAAAATCGACAGCTTCCTTGCTAGTTTCGGCGAATAGAACTCTGTTGCGCTTAGTGTCAATTGTGAGCAACATACTAACACCAGCAGGGTTAAAAGTTTCCATTCAAGAAGAAACAGTGAGGAGCAGGGATAGGAAAAGGCCTATTTATATTCAAAACTGTTCAAATAAAAAATGAAAGTTGATTTTATTCGTTGAGCCTCGAGAACATACGAGTCTATGACTAGTTTTACATATCAAGATGGTGGAACTCTAAAGGTCGATGTATGATTATCTTGGGTGCATAAGCTTATTAACTATATAATCAATTATGACAGGAAAAACAGCACATATATATATATATATAACGAATAAGAAGAGTAATACTTGAATACCAACATCCTTAACATTGAAGTTGTTAAGAAGAGTAATACTTGAAATGGTGGACATAGGCATTACTTCCAAATCATCCATTATCATGTACGTAGCAACTTCTCTCACATAGCCGGCTCCATGGCCGACCCTTTCTCCCGTAGACGTCGCTGGTGGAGTAACGTACTTTGCCGGGTTGGACATGAGGCCACGACACTGCGGACAAATGGCTTTAGGGTCATCGGAAACATAGTTATTATAGTAGTTCGTTACACAGCTATACTGAATACACATGTAAACTTCTTAGCATTTGATTCATTGTTGGTCAACAAGGGAAGAAAAACATTATCAGAACCACCAACTGGTGCCCTAGGTTTCAGAAGGACATCCTTGTTGAGATTTGGCTGCATGTATGTGTCGTTGAGATTCTCGACGCTGTTGTAAAGTTTCCCTAAGCAGCCAACCATTCCATCCTTAGTGAGGAGCCTAATGACAGTGCCAACAGGCAAAGACAGAAGAGTGAAGAGAAAATCCACAAAATCCTTGCCTGCTTCAGCAAACAAGACTTTTTTGCGCTTCCTATCAATCATGAGCTTCAAATTGACAGTAGAACTAGAGGAGTTGGAGGTTGCCATATTCAGGCGCCTTCTAAAATAGAATAGCTTCCGCAAAATGGATCTATTTGTGAGTACTTGACTACTTGGATGCTTATAATTAAGCACTAATGCACACCTCTTTATATGAATCCAACAGTTCAGGTAAGCACATAACGTACGGTTCATTTACAATCATGACAACTCTTCAGATTCAATACGTTTCTCTTCTCAGTTTTCCTAACCGTAGATGACTGTTCATGTGCAAATCTTAGTGACCGGTGTTGATTGTGCATGCCATTGTCATTTAAGCAAATGCATGGAATCGGAATCGAAGGAAGCCAATTAACGACGAATCAATAATCAATTTACTCCAACTTAATTTGGACACACAACACCATCTATATGACATTTGGTACGCCTCCTTTCTATTTTGTTTGATCAGTTTATTCGGTAATGAGATATATAGTATCATTTGCCTTTCCTTCTTCCATATGATGTATGAATACTGATACCTAAATTTCAAAATTCTAGTTAAATATAACAATTTGTTAACAACCACATCAGCACAATTGACATTACATCCAACCGCACGAACGGCTAATAGGCCCCTTACATCCCTTGTTTCTATCTTACGGAATGATGGGCATCCCTGTCCTCCCATTGAGCCTTAATTTTGTTCCTGCAGTTCAATTCTTTCAGTTCCTTTTGTTTGTTGTTCCTTTTAGTTTTTTGTTGTTGCATAGTTTGCTTCTGCTGATGCCCCTTTAGGTGGCTTAATGAATTATATCTTATAAAAAAATTATAAAAAAAAAAATTTCAATGATGTGTTCAGATATCATTCATAAACTAAGAACTGTCAAATTTCAGTATGAGATATCTAAGGATTTTATTTAAGTTCTCGTAAGCGTGTGTATAAAAATGAGAAAAATTGTATCAATATTGTTGTGTGCATGTTCGAAGATGGTTATTGTGATTTGAGAATCGAATCTGAATTTTTGATTACATATTAGAAAATCATACTCTGAAACCACAAAGACAAACAAAAGTAGAGTGATATCCAAAATACTCCTTGCATTTTATTCATTACATTCAATCACTTCTAGAGATTCCTCAAGATCATACTTATCAAGATAAAAACATATTAGAGCATCCAGCATTCCGAAAGGGGCGATAGTAACATCATGCCTTACTACCGAGAAACACTTTGGTGAGAACCGCATCGCACTCCAAAGATGATTTCAGAAGTTTCAAGCCCTGAAATGGAAAGGAAACAATGGGTTAAAAACAATAATGTAGAAAAGTACGTTGGTAAAGATATACAAAAAGCCCAATCACACAAATACACAAAAATAAGTAATTATGAATAGGACCTCTTCCATGCCAAGACTGACCACCTTCTCCTCAAGGGCACCAACCTCCCTAACATTGAACTTGTTAAGCACAGTTATGCTTGATATAGTAGACATAGGCTTCACTTCCAAATTATCCATTATCATGTATGTAACAACACCCTTAACATATCCTTCCTCGCTGGACGCAACTCCAGCTGCTTCTGGTGGAGCAACGTAAGTTACCTCGGTGGTTATGCTTCGGTTGTAAGGTCTGCAGTTCCCATTCTGACACATAACCCCAGATCTATTGGAAATATTGCGATTGCAATACTGGCAGACATAGAACTTCTTAGCAGTAGAGTCATTGTAGGTCAAGTGAAGAATATTAGCTCCGGCAACTGTTGACTGTGGTTTCAGCAGGGAGTCCTTGTTGAGATTGGGCTGCAAGTATGTGTCATTTAGTTCTTCTACGCTCTCGTAGAGCCTGCCCAAGCAACCCACCCTGCCATTCTTGGGGAGGAGCCTAATGTCAGGGCCAATAGGCAAAGACATGAGAGTGAACAGAAAATCGACAACTTCCTTGCTCGCTTCAGCAAAGAGAACTTTCCGATTCTTTGTGTCAATCAGGAGCTTCAAACTCACACTAGTACTACTGTTGGAGGATTCCATTTGATCAATGCAAGGTGAAGGCAGAGGAGAGGGAGAAGAGTTGGCATGGCTAAGAGCCTTATAACATATTTATAGCAGTAGAAACTCCTAAATTTAGATCTGAACCGATTTCAGAAGTTGTAGGATCAAACGTTATATTGGGCCGATGTGTTAAGAGGGTATGTGCATGCATGAATGTGTTATCTAGGAACTGAATGGTCATTACGTATTTATATGATTGTATCCATACCCACCGAGAAGTGGTCATCACTTGGGTAAATATGAACAATTAGCCAAGAAGTTCTTTAATAATTTACTGAACTAACTGATGAAAATAACTACAACGTTGTGGAACATGAACAACAAACCGAAACATCAATCTTTAAAATAACAAATGTAACAATGATCATAGTTATCCTGCTAAATTACCAACGACAAGTAACAATGCTTCGAAAAAGCTTAGTATCCTACCAATTCGAAGAAAACTCTTAAATAACAAATGTGAAAATGTGAAATTAAGAAGAGAAATTCCAACTCATAACACAAATCTCACGAGGAGAAATCTCCGAAACCTTCTTAGCTAGGTTTCTATGTCGCTTTGTTTCCAAGGAAGACATCTGTGAGAACTGATTTTGACTGCAACAATGCCTTCAGCATCTTCAGACCCTAGGAATGTAAAGTAAAATGATGAGTAATTACAAATAATAAAGAACATAACAACAGTCTTGTGCGCGTTAGTTAAAGTATTACTTGATGCTTTTACAACCCCCGTCGAGATCCATAACCAAAATTGAGATTTAATCATAATATAGATATTTGATATGAAATAATTTATGCAAACTACCTCATCCATGCCAAGATGAACCACCTTCTCTTCAAGTTCGCGATCAAAAGCCTTCATAAGCCTCTCTATTGGAAATGATAGAAGCCAAAGGCTTGACATCTAGGTCATCCATCACCAAGTATGTAAGGGTGTCTTTTACATACCCCATCTTGCTAGAAGAAGCTTCCGCCACCGGTGGAGCAAAACAGGGCGCTGCAGTTGATGGAGGAACATAGGACACAACAGTTGTCATAAGTGTGCTACACAATGGACAAATCGATTTAGGATCGTCGGTTATGAATCCACGGTGATTCAAATTACTACACCCATAGAACTTCTTAGCAGTAAATAGTTTGACAGCAGTTGATGGTTTGAGTTGATCATTAGGGTTGATAGTTAACAACTCCAGGAGGCTATCAAGTCCAACAACCGATTCATTATATCTCAGCTTCCTTGTTAGCTTTGGGTTCCATGTATTTGTCACCTAGGTTTTCGATGCTTTGGTAGACATGGAATAAGCTTCCAACCATCACATCCTGAGAAACAAGCTCGAAGTCGCCATCCCGGGAAGAATCCTTAGCCATCTTCACATCCTTAATAAGGAGCTTAGTCACAGTGGCAAGAGGCAAAGACAGAAGAGAGAAAAGGAAATCCACGAAGTCTTTGCCAGCTTCAGCAAAAAGAACTTTCTGCTCCTTTGTGTCTATTAGGAGCTTCAAAGCAAGCTTCTTGGGTGCCATTGTTGAAGTAGTGGAAAGTGGTTTTTGGGGTGCCATGGTTGTAAGCAGTGGAAAGAGGGACGACTAGCACAACTAAGCCTCAGCCCTCACGACTCACGAGTTTTTGAAGCAAGAAGTAATACTGTTTGTTAAGTAATAATTATCTAACAATCTTTTGAAGATTATATGAAAAAACAGGCCATTATGAAATAAGATTCTCATTGATAATTTGATATAGAAAGATCATATACATACTAGGTGCTTGTACATCAGTTAAATCCCTACAAATCAGGGATACAAGAACTATATAAACAATCTCTAAAAGATACAGATGATTACAATATTAATTATCTTTCAACTTTGAATCATTTTGTATTTTTGTATGTTACAAAATGATTCTTATTAGTGTTTACCCCCTACTACTAACGGATGAATAGCATCGGTAATTAGATGCCGTGCAGTTTGCGAATTCAAGGGTTAAACCAGCATTGGGTTACCGGTTACACACCTAATGCATTGCATGAGTTTCTAGCATGCCATCCATATCAAGAAGCTTGGCCACGATGGCAAGAAGCCAAGACAGAAGTGGAAATCCATGTTTTTACAAGCTCTGCTAAGCCTTGTGAAAACTTGTATATTTGAAAGATAGTTACCATCTCATGACTCATATGTTGGTAGCTTTGTTCTATAATATGAGTTACATTGTTTATCTCAAACTTGTCATTAGAATTGGGAAGATTCACTCAGAACACACACCCTAAAGGCTGATAAATAAGAACATAGTAATTATCCTAACTGAGACGATAATGTTCGACAGAATCAAATTATCATAAGAGAAACCGGTCCGGTAACCCCCAATTTCTAGACATTGCATTGCGATAACGTGGAAGGAGAGTAGACATTGTAGTATGAAAAGTTCAATGCAAATTGTTTGGCCTGAAAAGGCAATCAGGATTTGATCCTTATATACAAGAAAAATTCTCTGAGTGACGAAGAGGGCGTTACAGCACTGTACAATCAGTTGATTAGCCACGACACAGTTAGAAAGCAGTCTCCTCCTGCACACAACATGTCCAAAAAACTTTTAACAAAAAAAGACAAATGAAAAAAAAAAAATATATATATATATATATATATATATATATATATATATATATATATATAAGGTTTGTACACGAAAACATCAATCCACAACCCATGTCCCCGCTAATGCAAAATGGTAAACCTTTTACATTTTCTTCAGTTTGTTCAGACAAAAGAGCTTGTCTGCTCTTTTCTCTTTGTGTCCACAAGAAACATACATTGCAACACGTTCAAATAGAATCTTTTTAACACAAAGCGAAAAGGTGAACTTAGAACTCATCGAAACATCATGTTTCAATGCAGAAGATGTAATCAAATTCAAAAAATCTAATACTTTAGAACAGCATAACAAGATGATTCTAGAGGGTTGATTTCCTAGTGACCTAACACATCACAGTGACAAAAATCCTAATCCCACTCCTCAGCTCATCTATGTTTCACATCTGAAAGAAAAGGCAGTACATATAGCCCAAAAGTTTAAAAAGAAAAAAAAAAAAAAAAAAAAAAAAAAACAACACCAAACAAGGTGCTAGGCCATTACCTCAGTGGTTTTTGCCACGGGAGTTCGTCTTGATGTCTGAAAATGTTGGACTGCAAATTAACCCAGCCGGAGAAAAAGAAAATTGATTTAAGAACCTGGGACAAAGATTTGCATTGACGCTACAACAGACTCAATAACCTCAAAAATTCCACCGGTTCTTCATTTTCTTTAACAATCTGTTTCAGATACAATATCAAGTATATGGGGTTAGAACCCTGCAAGATTGCAAGAGACGTGACAAGCATATGCATTTCACAGGCTTTAATCCTAGAGAATTTCGTAGTGCATGAAATACAAAAAGATTGAACGGAAAGAAAGAATCATATTGAACATGAGACACACTAGGAATTAAATATTAGCATCAAATTAATCCAGGCACAGAAAACACATAGCATGAAACAAGACAGAATCGAGGGGGAAAATGTTTAAAAATGCAATTGAGCCATGCTGGAACATAGTTTTCAAAACAAAGAAAGGAACCAGATTTTCTAGTGCAAATGTGCAATAAAGTTTCATGCTCAGATTCAATCAGTCCAAATAATTATGTAGAGTTTAAAGAACAAATACTAAAGGTAAATGAAAAACTCCATAGAAAAAAAGTCCAGGCAGCTCTCAAGTGACTTAACAATCAAGAGATGAATGCCTTTGATAATAGATAATAGTAAAAGGTGTTACAACATCTACCCCAGTTTACAAACCCCTAATAGTTTACAAGAACCCACATCAACTGAGCCCTAAGGGTGCGTGAGTGCAAGCTTAAAAAAACAAAGATGACACTGAGCCAAAAGGTAAAGGTAAAAATTCAACTGTAGAGTCCATACCTTAACAATCGTGTCCTTCGGCAGGCCAGTTTGGATGAGGATATCAGAACCAACTTGGTCCCAGTCAATCTCTTCTTTATCAGTTCTGTTTTTGTCACTTTCTAATTGAATCTGAATACTACCATTGTCAAAAAACCTTCCTACCCATAGATACAAAATCCTTCCTTCACTTTTACTTAAGTCTCTATTTGGTGAGAAAATAGCAAACGCAGCTTTAGAATCTAGTTCACTCACACCAAATGTTGCTATCTTCTCTAAACTGGGCCAGCGGCATACAAAAGGTTGCATGGAATTAGATTGCAGAGGACAACTTGCCCCCATCTTCTTTGAGGCAGAGGATTCTGCAGCTTCTCCAGAAAGGCATTTTCTCCAAGATTCAGGACTGTGTTTGATAAGAGAAACTTCCCTTTGGCATGAGTCATCTGCCTTCCCCAGCACTATATTGCATTGTGGTGTTGAACCTTCCCCGCCATTCTCAACACCATCCTTCGACTCTAAGACATTGCCAACATTGTTCTTGCCATGTACTAAACAAGTACTATCAGTTATCCCCACACCACCTTCTTCACTAGGTATAATTTTTGAGGAGGTATTCAAACTCATCACAGGTAATTTGAGAGACTTTGACAGGCTACCTCTACGCTCCGCAAGTGAAGATGACAACTTTTTAGAGGGTATTGGGGTTGACCGAGAACTGGCCTGTGAACTAAAACGGGAAACAACTTTTTCTGGATTGTTAGACATGGGTTGATCAGAAGATCTAGAGGAAAGGGGAGACATGTCAGCGCAATTTGTCAATGTTGATGATACCGGAAGGGAACAGGAAGCTGGAGATGGAGAATCCAGAGAGGATTCCGAAAAGTATTTTGAACTAGTGCTTGAATCAGAAGAAATGGAATCTGGTGATAGATATGGAGGTGAGAAAGAAGAGGTTGAGGAAGATGAAGAGTGTGCGGCTGAAGGTGATATAGAACTTTTAGCAGACTGAAGAAACATCATGGAATCTGAATAGACCCTGGTGAGTGATAACCGGGGTGCTGAGACAAACTCCTTCATGTTTCCTGAGGCAAACTTACGCCTGAGTGCACTCCAGCTGCTCTCTCTAGCAGGAAGATGAGTTTCATGTTCATTTTCCGAGGATGCAAATGGAGGTACAAAACCTCCCATAATAGCTTTCTGGAAAATTTCGAAATCAATATTATAGGTGTCTGACTTCCTTTCACCCGGACGAATCTTATCTTTTGACTCCCCAACCTCTACTCCATTGCCAAATTTCTCCATCAAGGGTAAAAGGTTTGAGAAAGCATCCCAAAAGTAAGCAGGCTCTTCCCCTTCCTTGATTATTGTTATTGGGCCTTGTACTCTCTCATACCGAACAATCTGACAAACAGCCCCTCTCGCATCCCTTTCCATGATAACCTCACAATTCTTACCAATCCAAAGATAGATTGCCGAAGGTGTATGAACAATAAACGCACCTCTAGAATCCAGAGCAGAAGGAGACGGATTATTCAGCATTTTGGGGACAAGATGCAATGGATCATACGGTGAATGTGGGGCAATTCTGTATATCCTCAATAGTGAACTTGGGCTAAGAGGGAAAGCATGGACTCTTTTCTGACACTGTAATAACTGACAAGCAAAGCCCATATTTGGATCAGCAATACCTCTAGCTGCTTTCACATACTGGAATGCATCATCAAAACTTTGTCCTTCTCTCCACATAAGATAAGCAATCACCAATGATGTTGACCGAGACACCCCTTGACAACAATGAACAAAAACCCTTCCACCTTGTTCCCTAACATCTTCAAAGTAATCAAAAACATCATATAGAATACTAGTAATATCCTCCGTAGGACTATCCTGCAACCATAGAGTTCTATACACAAAGTCTGCCTTGAAATACTCAGGACAAACAAAACCCACGCAATTCAGAACATGGGTTATCCCATTCTGCTTAAGAATGTCTCTGTCCTTCGCAACGGCATCCCCACCAAGATAAATGTGTTGAGCCACTTTCGAACACTCCTTGTCAAAGAAAGCAATCTTATCCCTCCTCACAAGCCCACCATTCTTAGCCGGGTTGTTCTGAATGGTTGACAAATCAAGTTTCAACCTCTCCCCACCGCCTCTCCCACTCGGAGTAGGAGGCTGCGGCCACTCACCAATATCATCTGAACCTGCCTTGGGCCACTCATCCAAGCTACGCCTAGCAATAGGCAACTGCAACGGAGGCAAACCAGACCTAGCCTTACTACTCTGCTGAGACCGCGGCGTCAGCGGAACAGGAAACCTACGGTGAGCCTGCCCATTACTGCTCCCGGCACCAGCATTTGGATCCGCAAGGTCCTTCTCCTCACTCTCAGGGTTGTGCACCGCGGTCCTTGAAGCAGACCACGAAGCAGACCGCCAGAACATTTTCCGCGAGCCGGAGAGTGGGACCGGAGCCCGAGAACTAGCCGAAACATCCTCACTATCCACCATTCCCAACTGAAATTCTCACTGCAAAAACCCAGCCACCTTAAAAAAAACCCCTATTTCATTTCCATTCCTCACTTTTCTTCACTCCAAAACAAAGCCAACACAGTAGGATTTACAATCACCAAGAATGTGAGAAACTCAAAACCCTCATCAGATCAAGCATCAGCTACAATCACACTGACACAAAGACAAAAACTACAATAAAAATCTAAACTTCAAAACAAGAAAAAGCTTTAAATTCACAGTACAACCAAATCAACAAAGCACACCAAAATATCTGGAACAAACAATATTCTACTCAATAATGATAAAAATGGAAGATACCCATCTTCAGCTATAGCATAAATTTTCAATCTTTAACAACAAATTGAATCAAAACCGATGAAATTTCAGTCCTAGGGTTCCTAAGATGTCAAACTTAGAAACAAAGAGAGATTAGATTTGTGACTTACAGATTGAGATAGCAGAAACCCTAGAGTGTGCGAGACGAGGAAGCAGAGCTGTGAGTTTGAGAAGCTTTTGGGGGTTTCAGAGAGAGAGAGAGAAAGAGACAGAGAGAGAGAGAGAGAGAGAGGAAGAAGACGAAGCGAAGCAGAGGAGGGAAGAAGAAGAAGAAGAAGAGAGTAAGCCACTGGGTTTCAATTGCTTCGTTTTCTTATTTGACTGTTTCAGAGAGTGACGGATCCTCACTATTCGACCCGGGCCCAGACCCGACAACCCGGACCCGGATCAATGTTCATGCTTTAAGTTCGTTTTTTACTTGAACAAGTTTGATTTGTTTTGGTAAGATATTGATGTTTGCTTCGGTTTTTTGTTTGACCATTTTAATTAAGGAAATGGAATTTGGAATTAGAGTGAGACAGTGGGTTTTGGTCTTCCTCTCTGATTTGGTATTATTTTGATGGTGAAGATTTACATTCTAAATTTGGTGGCTAAAATGGTATGACCAAAACTAAATTTGGTTAGTATCAGTCAAGACACAAAAAGAGTGAGTTTGAATTTTGACTAGTATAGGATTTCAAAAGATGTAATCTTTCCTAGTTAGGACTGAACATGAATTTTGACTAAACTCTCAGATAACAACTTTGGTAGGTAATATTTTTGATAACAAAATCAAAGATTTAAGAAGAGGAGGAAGTTCATAATTATTTATAAAACTGCTGCTGATAATTGACAACATTGTTATAGAATGACAAATACCACAAGAGGGGGGCCAAGAAAGGCATGTACATTATGTATTGAAAATGACCATTAACAAGATTTTAAAACCCCTTTGAATTTCTTGGCTAAAAACTGCTACCCAAATAGGCTTAAGTTTGGGAGAAATGATGATTGTTGGTTTGCTGGTACTTGCTAATTTTCACAATTTAGGAAGAAAGTGACATTGTCAAGCCAAAGTCTCCAACTTTTGAAATTGTGGTGGAACTGGACAAAGAAGTTTTGAACTCAGAGTGCAAAAGTTGTTACTAGTTGTTGCCCGCAAGCAAGTACTGCCTTGGACTGGCTTATGGACTTTAGGCATTAATTCTTGCCTAACAAATTTTGGTCATGAAAATGTAAACTTGAAGTCAATGTCTTTGTGGAAATTCAAAGAAAATGGAGGGTTTAGTCCATGTTAGCATCTTTCATGGTTCTTTTCTTGATTATTTGACAAGTTAAGCATAGACTTGAATTAACTAAACTTGTTGAAGCGAACATGTATGTGAACTTCTGGAAGTGCATTGATCAAATTTCTCCAAGGAAAGTCTCTAGAGTTGATTGCAAATTTGATCCATATTTGTATCATTACGATGTCGGAGTTGTGAACTGCGATTCAATGAAAGAGAAGAAACTTGTCGTATCCGAAATTAGGGTCTATGAATCTATGATTTAGAGACCCGATATTATGAAATATGATTCTCAACCATTAGAACTACAAGCCAACAAGTTCATATTCCATTAGATGTGGCATTTTTTACTCTGGATATGATGACACAAGAAAATACAAACATTTGTTCGAAGATGATAACGCCAATGATCTACCAGCATGTGAGGGGATCTTTTTTCTTCCATACATTGGTCAAATAAGTAGAGCAGAATTTGACATCATGCCATCTCTTTTTTGTTAAACAAGAGAAATGCTGAATCTCTGGAATGCTTGTATTTATTTGTAAGCTAATAACAGTTATCATGTAAAGGCACATGTATTTAATCAAGATTGATAAATGTTGCATATCTGAATACATGAAAATCACAATATATGATCGATGGGAGAATTATTGAACATAACACGAGCCAGCACCAGTTGGCGCACTTCGAGCATAGAAGTTTTCAACTGGAGCGGCTTGAACTCCACGCCTATTCAAAAGGCATCTGAAGTAGTGTAGCCGAGGTAGCGCGGTTTCGTTACTACTTTTTCCAGTAGTCGACTCCTTTGTGCTCCACAGGCGCTCTACAGAGAACAAATGACATTCAGTCTCAAGCTTAAGAGCAGCAAGAAAGAATAGCTATAACTAATTTGGATCTCCAATCTCATTTGAGGTCACATGCTAACAGTTTAAACATATGTTGTAGTGATGATCTACTTTTCACTACAATACCTGCAGCTGCTGCAGCTCGAGGCCATATTGTTTGCTGAACATTTGATGGATCAGCAGTCTCACCCCACATGCATACTTCACCTCCAAGGACAAGCTTTTGCTTGGAAGAATCATGTATTCCTTCAAGTGGATCAGCATTATACGTAACATCCCAAGGGACATCTAGATGGTCAAGATACCAAACACCTTGATTGCTGAAAATGCATCTGAAACCTTGATCAACGGCCTTTGGACAAACCCCTCCCCCCAACCTATGTAAAATTTGGAAAATGAGAAAGCGCTTAAAACAACTATCTTCACCTGCTAGTTGATACAATAAAAAACTACACGGGAAGAAAATCACCAGTTATGCACTACAGTCTTTGGATTGAGCTTCGTTGGGAAGGTGTTGAAGGTTTCTTCCCTGAGGTAAGAAAACTTAATTCTGTCACATGAGGTTTCACAGCATTGAGAAACAATCGAAAACTGAAACAAACTTGACCAGTTAATCCCTTAATTTAGAAACTGTCAAACTGCTGTTTCATAAAACTTTAATCTTGTAAAGATCATAGAGAATACGAGGAAACAGCAACCCAAACTTGCCATGCAGACCAATTCAAAGGGAAAAGGCCAACACTAAAATTATGATAACTGACTTCTTGATATAATCTTAGACATACCAGTTGACAGGGGTCCAATTTTTGGAAATAGCTATTTCTTGTGCTTTGAGAACAAAATATTGATAGGCGCCTTTGGCAGTCATGTTCTGTTGCTCAAGCCTACATAAAAAAGAAACAATAATTAAAAAGAAAAGAGCAATACACATATCAAACAGAAATCATCCTTTCCTGCACGATGAAATTATTTGATATGTGAAACATCCAAACAATATATTTCTTCCGCTGGCTTAGGCCTTCAAGCTTACTATAAGTTTGAAACAGAAGTCCTAGATGCCATGAGATCTGACGTTAGTGGTCATACTGCTTTCACTAAATTTCCCAATAAAATACCATTAAGAAATATAATACAAGTACTTAATGGAGTGCACTGATCCAATCTAGCTTAGTTCCTATAGTACCTCAATCAGTCGAAATCTTAGACCTGACTACTATGTAAAATTAGCCACAGATAGATGATGAGGAAAACAAAAGCCTTTACATTCCTCTTAGAATAGTAATTGACTGTTGTACCCCTATTAATTGATTCAATTATGGATTGACATATTAGTGATATAAAGAATCACACATTCATGATTCATTTGCTTTGGCAAAGTTATCCAGATGATGGGTATATCATGTCAAGAATTTAGGATGTTTCAAACACTAAATACCTCAAGAGGTTGGCAAAAACTTAGATGCTTTGTGTTTCGTTTTACTTTTGTAAGACTAAATGTAATTTTACTTGATAACAATGCAGTGGAAAGATGATAAATATAACCAAAAGAAGTGAATACCATTTATTTACATGTGGAGTATCTTCCCAGCAAGCTGTAAAATATTGGAACAGCGTAAGATAATTTTGCCAATTAAATAACTGCAGAATAGATTGGAATAAATACTAGATTTCAAACTGACTTGTGTTAACTTCATCACCACCCAAGTGGAAAAGCTCAAAGGGGAAAATCTTTCTCAAATCTGCAAAACAGAAGTTAAATTTCATAACTATATGGAAGGTCAAGGCAAAATTTTCATAGAAACTATAAAGAGTTATAAATCGATTAAATACTAAGGAGATCTCACATTCATAATTTGCAGGCAATCCTACTTCTACCTTTATACATCAATCAATGGACATTTAGCTGATACACTCCAGACAAAGTCCCTAAGAATAATCATGTGCGAGTGCTAAATACATATACCTTGTTTTATTAAGCGAGAAAGAGAGGAAGTTCTTGACATCCTACATGACAACTAATCTACTATAAGCACACAATAAATAAATAAATAAATAGATAAAGACATTAAATTACATCTTTGTCCAAGAACAACAAAATGTTTTCACAATCTTTACCTGTCAGAATGCCAGAAAGCACATCAAAAGTGAAATTCTTTGAAACATCAAGAGGCTGGGTGCAGGAAGAGGAAGGCCAGAGATCAGGATATCCAGTGCCCCTGTGAGGATTAAGAACAGGTTAGCATTCCATGAATTAGTGGTTTACAGAAGATGACCCAAACGAATGATTTGCTAAATGAGGATGAACAGAAAACTCTGATCTGTGCTGTTTTAATTTAGGTGAATGAGAAAGAAGTTTTGTCATATAAAAGTTAGTGGATAGTGGTCTGCAGTAAGCACACTGACCTTCCCTCACTTTATTTTCTATTACCTCTTATTAATCAAAACCACTGCAAGTTTGGTAGTGGGAAGTTAACCAAGACTACAATATGGTACACATAAGAAGGAATGGAATTTGCATATAAAGAAATAAGATATACAGCCAAGTACTGAAGAAACCAGAGGACAGTAAACCTTCATTCGTTCAAATACCATACTTACTAATCCATAAGTCCTGTTTCAGAAAAAATATTTACCACAGAAAATGTTGGAAGTTGGAACCTTTTTCTCAAACTGAAACTTTCTGAGCAACAATAATACGTTCTACAAATTAGCTTACGACAACAGTTGAAATTAAGGAGGCTTTACCATGATTCTGCATGACCAGGGACATCTACTTCTGCCATAACATTGATGCCTGTTACAAAAAATGTGAAAGGATTAAGTAAAACATACACAATCTTGTGTAGGTGACAAAAAAGAATGTCCCACCCCCAGGCTAAAAGTAAAGAACAAAACGATAAAAGTAAGGAGTGTATACAAGTTATTTTCTGGCCCACAAAAGGAATCACGAATTCAAGATTATACGTACCTCTAGATTTTGCAAAGCTTCACGTTAACATGTCGAAATGAGGAAAGAAAAGCAATATTAGTCTGTGTAGGAGTAAGGGAGCATAAAGTTCATATCAGATACTATGATGCTCAGATGAAACAAAAAGATGCAGATCACCATTATTTTAGAAGGCTGTTACCAAAGTAAAGTAGCTGAAAATACTTCACCATTTTTTTCCCCTTATAAGCAGTATCTTATAGTGGTTCTCAATCTACTAAGAGGAGAACTGTTATCAGTGTCCTTATCCCTTTCAAATAAGTTCAGGTTGGGTTCATTATCCACTGTACGAGTATGACTATGCATCTCCTATTTATCACATTACTTTGTATTATTCAACAGATAAAATACAATGATTAGAAATTAATCTTCAGCTCGTCAAAGCAATTATTAGAAAGTGAACAAACAAGTTCTGAGCAATTAAAGTTCTTAAGCTAAGGAAGGTTGAATCATATACAGAAATCTTACTTGACAACTTCATATGCATCTTCGACGGTGTATCTCTCCCACTGTGAATATGAACCTTTCCACAATTTGGGAAATGTAGGTACTTCTAGAGGAAATGACTCTTTATCAATGACGTGCCAATGAAGAACATTCTACTTAATGCAGGTATCAATCAGTATTACACAAAAAAGAGGAGACAAGGTAAGAAAGAAAAAAACACATCCACATCAATATGCTTAGATGGATATTAGTATGGAAACCAAGCTGAGGGGAAAAATCTTACAAGTTTAGCATATGACATCGATTCAATTACTTGCTTAATTACGTCAATTGGTAAATAGTGCCTTGATGTATCTGCAGAAAATTCAATTAGACGGCCACTAAGATACATTATAGGACAAACTAGTCAATGAGCTCCACAGAAAATTCATGTTTCATATAGAAATTTGTAACTCACCAAGCAAGAGCCCTCGATATGAAAACCTGGGCTTGTCTCGTATGTTCCAGGGTGCCTTATGTACTTGCATTGATTTAGTCTCATAGTTAAAAGTGCACAGCTGGCTGAATGTCTAGCACATGGTAGAAGAGAAGAATCAGTGAGATTTCACAATACATAACTATGTAAAATGAGAGATTTGGTATTACAAATTGAAGTGCCTGCTTTTGAAATGCAATGTAAAAGTCAGACATACCTCTAACCCCCGCAGCGCACCATACACTGTATTTGCCTGAAACCGGAAAGCAAACACATATCAACATCACAGCACGACAAAAACATATTGTTATGAAATTAGTCTAAATGCAAGTCCAGATTAAATTAAACATGATCTAAAATTAAACTGTAGTATTCAGAGCTACTGGTAGTCCTACAGAAATGCAAGAAACAATGGCGCCCTTTACTCTTATCTATATTATTTTCAATCAAACAGAACAAAAAGTTGCCATCTTGATTCACATTATTGGTTCAATTTACATAAAGCTTAAGCCATTACGACCACAGAATAAACCCTATGATCTTCACATCAGCAACAAACTACCACGCACATCTGCCTCTAAACTTTCCAACAAACACCATAGAACTCCAAAGCTAAAACACTCATAGACACTATCTTCATCGAAACGAAACAAAAATCGTTAACTTCATACACATTGTTGGTTCATTCTACGAAAAGCTCAACCCTTTAATAAAACAAAACCAACCCATCAATCTTCAAATCAGCAACAACAAATTACAACACAAACTGACCTCAATAGTCGCCTCCCCAACAATAGCTTTCCCATCTTTCCTCAACACAAACAGAGTATAGCTCTCATCCACACCAAGATTAAGCTGCCAAAAAAAAAAAATCACAGTATCAAAATCTCAAATTATTTCCACAAATCAAATCCAAATTCCACCAAAAACCCAACTCACATCTTCGCTCGCAGACTGCACCACAACTCTGACTTTACTAATATCATAGCTCCCCTTCTTTTGCTTCATCCTACCAATCCCACTAACCCCATTGAATATAATGGTTTTGTAGCGATCAAACGCCACCTTCAGAATGCCGGAGCCGCCCCCGTTCCCGCCGACGACGAGAGACAGCGCCGGGTCGACGGTGAGCGTCTCGTTGCCGGAAGTATACTCCGCCGGCAACGGCCATAAGTACGTGACGGGGGCTTTGACTTTGGCCTGAGAAAAACAGAGGGTGGAGGAGAAAACGAATAGGAACAAGAGAAGGGTCTTCATGGTTTGGTTTCTGGATTGGTAAATGGGATAGTGAGGTTTGGATTAAGAAGAGGTTATGAAGAGTAGGTGGAACATTTGAAAAGGATGAAGATGATGATGAGTTAGAGACAAACAGAGTGGTGTGGTCTGTGATGGTGATGCATGTTTAATAATGGGAAAAAAAATTCAGTGGGGTTGTTTTTTGGTTAGTGATTAAATTGCATGGTGTGAGAAAATTAAACAGTGCCGGATACGGAGTTGTTGGGTTTTCTGTGATGCTGTTTTTATGGCGGAAAAGGCAAAGCTACCATGTTTCTAAGCCAAGAAATGGTTGTGTAATGTTGTGTAGACTACAGGATCTCTGTACCAAACGTTAAGACATTGGACAAGTACTGTCCAAGTGGAATCTTGTAGTTGGTCAGAAATATGAAACTAGCTTCCATCTTATACGGGGAATCTTTTCTTTGTTTATGTATGTCGAAATGGGAATCTATCTTTAATTTCTTGCAGGGTTGTTGAAGGTGGGAGGGACGGCAGTTCCGGCCGTCTGAGGCTTCTTTCCGGTGGGATTCTGCGGTTTGGTAGTTTGATGGAGTAAGGGGATCGTTGGAGTTGAAACTACCGTTATAGTTAAGTGTCTTGCTTTCTTGATAATTAATAAGGTTACAATCCACATAAAGAACATATATGGAATGAAATCAGGGAGTACTACACTAGAAATAGAAGCAAATCTGGCTAAAGAATCGGTTTAAGTTGAAATGATTAGATCGTATCTTTAGAATACTTGTGTCTTTTGCATCTTTCTTTCTGCACATGTATTGTTCGGTTCGTTAGACCATCTCTAACCCTTGGTCTAAAACCTATAACAGGTTTGGGTTTTGTGAAATTTAATCTCCAACCCACTGTTCAAGTTGAGTTAAAATAGGATTTACCTAAAATGTGTCATATTTTAACTCAACTAAATAAGACCAAAATCTATAATTAATGAGTGAGTGGGTGTGGGCTAGTGTCCTAGTTTGTTAATATAAAACAATTAATGATTAAAATATGTTTGAGTTTTTACTTCATTTAAGATTAAACAATGATATAAAAATCAAAATAGATTTGGAGATGCAAAACCTATATATTTGTAGGTTTTGGTTATAAACCAATAGTTGGAGATGCCCTTATGTATTATTATCATACCGACGTGTTATTTATAGAAAACACCACGAGTCGTTAAGTTGAAAGTTGTAATGATTTATTATTATGCGTGAGAGAAATATAAATATTTCCAACACCGTATAATGAACACGATTACGCGTGTATGTTTATAAAAAACTTATCTATAATACATCAAGCTTCGACTACTATTATGTCTCTTGTCTCGTTTTTTTTAAATTTTTTTTATATTTTTCTTTTGAATATTTTATTTGTGTCTACATCACAGTCTCTTCTCATTAATTTATAAATTTTGAACACTGAACAAAAAAAAAAAAACTTAACTAGATTTCACCGGCACAAAAAAATAAAATAAAATAAAAGCGACGATTCCATGCTACGCACACGGCATAGTCACAGTCACAGTCACAGTCACTGGGTTCCGAAACATACATAACTCGAGGCAGAGCACACAAATTGCAAAAGCTAAAAGTGGTGCTAGAAATACCACAAGGAGAATATTTCCAACTATTTAGAGAATCCCCCGTCGATATTTAGGAGATGTAGTTCCCGAGAGGTGCTTGGCATAGGAATAATTTTCATCCCAAGCATAAATAAACTATACTAAAGTTGCTCGATATGATACCCAAGACCAAAATGACTAAAAAAAATATCCGTACTGTTGGGAGTTGGCCAGTAAGGGGTGGTTTTCTTAGCACCACATCGATGTTAATGGCTTCCAAATTGTACAATCGCATTTCACCGGCACAAAAGAGGGACGATTCCATGCAATCCCCAGCATACATGAGTCATGACTCGAGGCAGAGCACACGAATTGCAACTGTTAATAGTGGTGCTAGAAATAGCACAAGGAAAACATTTCCAAATAATACTTCAAACTCTTCAGGAGTCCTAAAGACTAATAATATATAAGCCTGGATATAGATGAACAGATTATTTGCTAAAATTCATCCCATATTGAAATAATCTTCTCATGTTCTCTGTGACTCTGTCATAGGCATTTTTGGTGTATAATCTATGAAATTTCTAGATGATCCTCGGATAAGACTACTTTTACATACATCGGGTCAAATCTATTTGGACAAAACCACACAATTTTTACTGTATGCATGCCTCAGCTTAGTAGTCAAATTATATGGAAGTTGCAAAGAAGCAAAAACACTGGGAGTCTGGGACTAGATGCAATTGGTCTCACGCTAAACAGGAAGCATTGCCTCCATATACAGCATGTGGACCTGATAGTTGAACAGATAAGAGGAACCTAGTTTACCCAATGTCTCCTGAGATGGTCACTTGTTAGTTGTTACGAACACTGGTGTCAGCCTTTCACTTTCGCTTTCGAGGCATTGGATGGTTCAACCAAGGCGGCCTTTCATTCTTCTGTGGAGTAATACTCGTCATCCGAGCCACCATGACTTCCGGTTGTTGCTGTCTCTGCCTCTCGTGTTACGTCAACAATGGCTCCCCCTTGATGATATGCTGATTTGCCTAAATCACAATCCGTAGTTTCACTAACCAAAACGCTGCTCTTGGACTGGTTTATTTTACTGATCAGCTCTTCCATATCGTGCTCATACAGGGCACGAGCCCCACATTTCTTCACCTTTATGCATCTATTGTTTCCTACAGCTCGAGTGATTTCGAAGTCAAACTTGACCTCATTGCATGTGTTGTCCTTCCAACAGTTCTCAGGATTCCAGATATGACAGGGCAAAACAATGAACCAAAGGTGATCTGAAACAATTTGTTTCACAACTTTACCCAAACCTACTAAACCACTACCATATCTGTTCCATTCGCAATGAATACATGTATCAGGATCTAAATAATCCTCTTCAAAAACCGCAGACGGATTGTCTTGAGGTACAAATAGAGCACATACAGCAATCCCAATCCACTTGCTGCTATTACTTTCATACGAAGGTAACTTCATAGTTACAGAGTCTTCCACACTATGGTAACAACACCACTCAGGCATTTCACTTCCAGGAATTACAAATCTGAAATAGTGAAAAGAACGAGGGGTTTCCTGCATGCAGCATACGAGATCATATCACGAGAGAGAGAGAGAGAGAGAGAGAGAGAGAGAGTACCTCAAGCAACCGCTTTAGCATTGAGTAGATGAAGTAACTAGAACCTTGTGGAAACACTTGTAAGGAAGTACAATTGTCGGTTCTTACTGATAAATTGTGGTTTGATGGAACGTCTGGTAATTCTTGAAGCCTTTTGCATCTCTGCACACTGATGTATGTAAGATTAGAAAGTAAATGGATGCTTGCAGGGAGAGTAACAAAATTATTTCCTTCGAGTTGCAACGACCATAAGGAGGACAGAGAACCAATATCAATGGGAATTTCTCCTTCACCGAGATTACAGTCATTCAGATTTAATCTCTTCAAAGAAGAAAAATGTTTCAAGGAAGCTAACAGAGGAAGCTAACAGGGACTCTTTCTTGGAAATAAACCAAAAGATGGTAATCTGAGATTCTGCTTTCTAATAACAATTCCACTCAATTCAAGCTCCACCAAACTCTCATTCAAGTGCTCCAATGATAGAGGCAGTTTTTCAACAGCTGTCCCGCTCAAATAAAGCTTTGATAATCTATTCATCTGCCCCACAAATTCTGGAATTACTCGCAGTTTTGAGCAGCCAGATACATCAAATGTTTCAAGAGATTCCATTTCTACTTCACTTGGTAGACTCTTAATACTTTTGCAGTTTCTGAAGTTCAAAATCTTAAGTCTCTTGAGAAATGCAATGGATGGATGAATCTTAACTAAATTTGTACAACCTTCAAGAACCAACTTCTCAAGGTTTTGCATTCCTGTGAAATCCGGGGTCCTTGTCAGCTTTATGGAATCACTAAGATCGATAGATTTCAAGTTGTCCAAGTACTGTAAAAACACATAAATAATGTTAGAATAATCATCAATTCCATGCATTTCTGACCAAAAAAAAAATTATCTTCCATGAATGAACTTTAAGATTACATTTTGTGCGAATTGAAACTTACTGTTATTCCATTCCAGAGGTGATGAATATTGCTACAAGGCAACCTAAGTTCAGTAAGTTCTACCGGTTGAAAACCTGGTGGGAGAGATTTTGAAGGATAACAACTCCAGTTCAGAAATCTCAAGGCATTAGGAAGGTATTTGGGGCCAGCAGAAAGCCTTAAATTATGAATGTAGAGCAGCTTCAGTTTACACATTTTAGAGAAGGCTTCAAGGTTCCAATCTGCCTCTTCTAGTTCAGGCAAGTATAAAAATATGCCTTCAATGGCTTCTGTTCCCTAATAATTGAAAGCAAGAGATGAGTCAATTAAGTTATCAAGCATGTATCATGTGAAAGAAAATTACAGTTATCCAAGACCGGCGTTTGAATTCTTACCTTATTATTTGTGAATACATAAGAGATGTCGTTAGGAAGCCACAACCGACTGCGTCTGCCAGGTTCTTCATGAGACTCTTGACGAACAATTTCACATCCCATTTCTTTTATCAAGTCATGCATACATACTTGGTTTCCCGATAAAATAGTTATGAGAGATCTCTCAACAAGAACATCTATAGCAATATGACTGCAAAAATCTGTACGGTATAGTAGTTCAGTTTGATACCATCTATAAAAGCATGCAATGTCCAGAAAAGTTTTCTTCTCCATCTTATCAAGTCCATCATAACTTATTTTCAGGATGCCAAAAATTGTCCGGTTGGGAGTTTCTTGTAGCTTTTCCAGTGTAGAACTCCATGCATCTGGACTTCTTTTATACAAAAAAGATCCCAAAGTTTTAAGAGCTAAGGGAAGACCTCCAGCATAGATAATGAATTTCTTAGAGTGTTCAGCATACTCATCTTCAGGTTCATATTTCCTAAAGGCTTTCCAACAAAAGAGCTTAAAAGCTTCATCATCATTTAATCCCTTCAACTCATATGGTTCATCTATACCATGTGTGACTAGTATACGTCGATTTCTAGTTGTAATGATGATTCTACTCCTCAAACCAAACCAGTCTTTTTCTCCCACCAAGGTTTCCAGTTGCTCTACTTGATCCACATCGTCAAGAACTAGAAGAACTGCTTTATTGCATAAACATCTCTTAGTCGTATTCATTGCACTATAAACATCCCATACTTGTAAATTTTCTTCCTTCAAGATTTGGGACAGAATCTGCTTTTGTAGATGAACTAGACCATGGGTTGCGGAAACCTCTCTGACATTAGAAACAAAGATGGAAATTTCAAATTGATCAGAGATCTTCTCATAAACTAGTCTAGCAAGAGTTGTCTTACCCAGCCCACCCATCCCCCATATCCCTATAAAGCGAACATCATTTGCTTCTTTATCTAAGAGAACATCTATATCTTCCAGTTTAGTTTTTACTCCGACTAACTTCTCTGAGGAACCAAAAACTGTGAGAATAGGATGCCCTTTGCTCCAAAGTGCTTGCACAATCTCTCTGATAAGCTCTGTTTCATACCTACAAGAAAGAAAATTCCCATACTGAATGTCTGAATGTATGAACATATTAAATATAAAGTTCACCCCTATGGCAGAACTGAACCGCAACAATATAGATAACTGAAACTTGATAAGTGAATTAGTTCAATATGCAGGGCAGAGTGTGGGGAAGCACTTCTCAATCTAAGTGCTCACGTTTCCGAGATTACAACAGTCACCAACATTATAACTTGTCACCATTAAAGTACTGTTATTTAAATGTCATTTGATCTCTAATTGAGGCTTACCTATAATCCTTTGAAGTCCAGCCAACGAGGTTCGCCACTTTTGTTAAAGCATCTCTCCACTCTTCCACTTGCTTACTATCTTCTCCAAACTTCTCTTCATGTTCATCAAACGCTTCAGCAAAGCTACCTCTTTGGTGTCTCACATGAGACGGTTCCACCTCATAAAAGATTGGCAGGATCGTCCCCCTCTCTTCCATGCATTCAAAAATCTTACACAGTTCAAGCATGCACCAGGTGGAGGAAGCATAGTTTGGAGAAAGAACAACGATCGCAAACCTGGACTGTTCGATTGCTGAGAGAAGCTCCGGAGAGATGGATGTGCCTCTTTCAAGTTCAGAGTCGTCCCTGAAAGTTCTGATTCCTCGCCACTGCAACTTGTCGTATAAGTGGTCTGTGAAGCCCTTCCGGGTGTCTTCGCCTCTGAAGCTCAAAAACACGTCGTATTTCCATGGGTAAGCAGAACCGGTGGAAGCTCTGACTTGGGTACTCAACGCCATCGGAAACTGACTGATTGGTGATCAGATGAAGAGAAACAGAGATTCAAGAAGAAATGGAAACAGTGGAGACCGGAGATGACAGAGAAGGAGACGACGGAAAGAGAAGACTTTGACTCAAACATTACCCCAAGTCTTTCACTAATGGAGTAGTGATAGGTGGCAGAGCTGTGGTAAGGTATTGTATTTTTATTTTATTTTTATCTAGTTTTTTTAAGCCTAACTCGGACATAGATGATTTTGTTATTAAATTCGTGTGTAGAAGTTCCTCATCTGAACGCTCTTAAGGTTTGGATTAAGAAAAGGTTATGAATAGTAGGTGGAACATTTGGAAAGGATGAAGATGAAGATGGTGATGGGTTAGAGACAAACAGAGTGGTGTGGTCTGTGATGGTGATGCATGTTTAATAATTGGAAAGAAATTTTCAGCGGGGTTGTTTTTTGGTTAGTGATTAAATTGCATCGTGTAAGAAAATTAAACTCTGCCGGATACGGAGTTGGTAGTTTTTCTGTGATGCTGTTTTTATGGCGGAAAAAGCAAAGCTACCATGTTTCTAAGCCAAGAAATGGTTGTGTAGTATTGTATGGACTACAGGATCTTTGTACCAAACGTTAAGACACTAGACAGTATACCCGCCTTTTTTTTCGTGTGTGGTATTGATTCAATTCAACTCAAAATGGAGAAATTAGAGAATTAATCTAGTTCATTCAAGTCTTCAACCAAAGACTATGTAGTATAAACTATCCAAAGCCATTATCTTTAAGGGACACATATTCTGCACTTTACTTGAGCTGTTATTGGGTCAAAAAAGCATCTGACAACTTTCAATATATGTCAAGATTATTCAACAGCAGACCTTAGCTAGCCTCCATAATCATCGAAGAATACTGAAATCCAAGAAATAATAATAACTCATAATTCATAAGCAGAAAAAATTGTAAGTCTATGACCATAACATAAAAGCTAACTTGTAAAAGTGTCATCAAACTTTTTCGAAGGAAAATTCCAATGTTTTAGTATATCATCAAAAAGTTTGATTGCGATTTCAACTTGAATATACAAAAGAGCTGTAATATACCTGAATACAAAGAAGCTGTATATGAGAGTTCAATGTTCCTTAAATTAGCTCATGAATTCAACAACTGACTACTGTGCAAATATGCAAAATGATAAAGAAAAAATTATTACATCGCATAAGACATGCACATTGCATACAGATAACTTGGACTTGTAAACGAAAGAGAAACAATTTTTAGTATTAAAACAACAATATAGAGCTTGAGAAACAACAAACAAAAAAAACAAAAACTGTAGAGTACTTTATCATAAGCAAAGAGCCTAAGAATAAGCAGACTGCAATACTGTTATTTGTCTCACAAAAACATAAAATGTACCATTTACTTTATTTGTTTTATTTTGAAAGCTAGTACTGTAGTTTTTCTTTATTAATTGCTTAGTATCGTGGATCATGTGTTTACTGGCTTTCAAAACATACATCATTACTTATAACTAATTGAAGTCTTCTTTACTCTGAGACATAGTTTAGAAAACCAGATCGGAACTTAGATCAGATAAAAATAAAACATTATAATAACAATACTAACTTTCTTGCACCTTTATGTTATATTGAATGCAAAAACCTATCTCATTTAGGCAAACAAACTTTTAGGATTTTATTACAAGTTTTGTTTTGTTGTTTTCAGCTTAGTTATTCTCTATTGACTTGAATCCCAAGAATACAATGAAAATAATGAAAATAAGCAAAA
Source organism: Fragaria iinumae (assembly GCA_009720345.1). Lineage (NCBI taxonomy): Eukaryota > Viridiplantae > Streptophyta > Magnoliopsida > Rosales > Rosaceae > Fragaria > Fragaria iinumae. The sequence goes on along the minus strand of CM019123.1, from coordinate 20,573,606 downwards.
AAAAACTTATATAGTTGTCCATAACAAAAATTGATGTAGACAAATCAAGAGAACTCACCTCTTACAAACAGATAACTCCATTGGAGGAAAGCAGTGCAGGACTGGTTGGACTAACCTTGGATGACATCAATTCTGGTGAAAATTCTAACCTGAAATTCAATATTGAAGCATCTCAGTGGGGATTTCAAAGAAAAAAAAACAAACAAACACTACTCAGCTATGTAAAGCAGATAAACATAAACATGATCAAAAGATCATCAACAAATGAAAACCTAGAGAAAAACAAAAACAGAGTGATATAGATAAATCTAAAATAATTTGCAGTTGTCACGAAGCAAATAGTAACTGAAAAGTGATAAGACGCTAACCTTTTAGATATCACATTTGAAGCTGCTTACATTATGACTCTCCACATTGACAGCAGTAAAATTACTTTTCAAATCACGGAGGTTTCCCAAAAGCACCAACATGTAATTATAGACACATATTAGCTCTTTATATACATTCTCACGTGACCAAAGTTTATCTACCGAACTGAGAATGTGAAAGCAAAAAATATAATCTTAACTAAAAACAGGAAGTAAGAAGCCAAAGACGACCCAATTCCTTTTGGTTAAAATGAAAACATGACCAAAACACATCCAAAAGATATCGAATACTCACCATATCTAAATCTCATAGTTCGCTGTATTTAAATCCAGTTTATCATTCATCTTCATGAAAATCAAAGATAAACAGTGTACGCAGAGTCAATTCGAAAAATAAAAATAGTATTAGAAAGTAATATATAATACCAACTCCGAGAAAGACCTCAATCGAAAAAATGGTAAATCAAATGCAAAACCAGATTAAAAAAGAAAGAAAGAAGTGAATGTAAGAAGTAATAAGCATACCTAGAGAAATACCTCGATCTCATTATCCCTCTATTTCCTATCTCTCAGCTCGTTGACAAAATCTTTCGAAGCAGAGAACCCGAGAGCTTATTCTCGAAAGCTGGGTCCGATCATAACTTGTCGAAGAGACAAAAAGAGAGAACATTAGTACAAAGAGAGGAAAAAAAGACATTGCTATGCAAAGTTTTGATGTTTTAGTCCTAACTCTCATAGACCCAATTCAATAGAATGAGCAGACTTAATTACATCTTGATCAATGTTAGATCAAACCCAATCGCCCAACACGATTTGCAAGTTATTTCGCACACAAACTCTCCAATTAGATTTTCTGGATTATTAGGGTAACTCAGTTAGAAGCAGTAAGTGTACCTATAAAAGTACCTTGATCTCTCTCTATCTCCTCTTTTACTATGTATAGAACATTGATGAAATCTCTGGAAAGCTGTATTTGAATGCAGAGAAAGCGAGAGCTTAATCGAAGACGTGATCTTCTTATACGGTAAATTGGGTAAAGGAGAGAGCTGGGTTCGATCACACCTTGTCAGAGGAGAGTCTAGAGAGATAAAGAGCGAGAAGAGTCTAGAGAGGGCGAGAGAGATAGAGCGAAGGTGCTGCCACAAAATCAAAAAAAAAACTTCCGTGAACTGTTCATGTGAACAGTAATTATGAACAGTGAATCACGTTGTGTGAACAGTTGACTGAAAATATATATATGGTAAATTGGACAAGTACTGTCCAAGTGGAATCTTATGGTTCGTCAGAAATATGAAACTAGCTTCCATCTTGTACGGGGAATCTTGACGGCAGTTCAGGCAATCTAAGGCTTCTTTCCGGTGGGATTCTGCGGTTTGGTAGTCTGATAGAGTAAGGGGATCGTTGGAGTTGAAGCTACCGTTATAGTTAAGTGAGTGTCTTGCTTTCATGATAATTAATAAGGTTACAATCCACATAAAAAACATATATGGAATGAAATTAGGAGGAAGCATTATACTAGAAATAGAAGCAAATCTGGGTAAAGAATCGGTTTAAGATGATTAGATTGTATCTTTAGAATACTTGTGTCTCTTGCATCTTTTTGCACAAGTATTGTTCGGTTCGTTATGTATCATTGGCATATCGACGTGTTATTTATTATAGAAAACATCATGAGTCGTTGAGTTGAAAGTTATAATGATTTATTTAATAACGTGAGAGAAATATAAATATTTTCAATACCGTATAATGAATGCGATTACGCGTGTATGTTTATAAAAAACTTATCTATAATCTATCAAGCTTCGACCACTGTTATGTCTCTTATCTAATCTGTTTTTGACATTTTTCTTTTGAATATCTTATTTGTATCTACATCACATTCTCTTCTCATTTATTTATAAATTTTGAGTTCTAACAGCATATATACGAGGAAGAGAAGAGCATGAGCATGAGTTTGAAATTTTTCTTCTTCTTGAATGCTTCCAAATTCCAATGGAAATTTCAGAATTCGCTTGTGAAAGGAGTTCAGAATTCAGATCACATCAACCATATAAGGCCTGACCCAATTGAATCCCAGTTTAAACACCCCAACTCGAAAACATTTCAGACCATGTTTGGTCCCATGAGCTAAACAGTACTCGAGGCCCAAACTATTGCATCCTTTGAAAGTTTGAATTGAATGGTATAGCAGCCTAGCTATTCCCCATGTAACAGTGTCACATCCAAGAACGAAAACAATGAGTACACATTACTACCACCACCCATGATACCACACGCTCACCACCAGCTTCCCACAAGCACACCACATGCCCTCACACACCCAACTCGTGCAATGTCCCGGCCGTCAGGCCAACAACAAAAAACTACTAGCGTAAAAATACGTATATAAGTATTATCGCATACGTAAATCGTTTTGAATAAATTGTTGTGTAAAATTTCATGTCTAAATATGTTCTCATTTGTCACATGACGCAAGTGTGACAAGACTTAAATATTACATACAAGTAATATAGCCAATACATAAGATGCACATGCATTTGGTGAGTTTTATGCGTTTATTACAAAACAAAAAATGTGATGCAATCATAGGAATTTATGACCCATACGTCTCGATAATATTTGATGTTTTAGAGTAACATACAGTTCATGAATGACTTTCGCTTCTCGTGTATAACATGGTTTCTTCGACCATCCAAATATAGTCATACAAGATCCAACTTTAAGAATCGGAATATTTAATTATATGCTTCAAATTATTGTAAAGTACATACTAATCTTGTTTGAATCAAAACTTTCTCTTGAACTAGAAAGACATTAGTATCCCAAAGAAAGGCATCAGCTGACAAATTTGGCTAGTGTATCCGAATTTGTTCAGACAAGAGTTACTGTCCTCAGAAAAATTTGGATCGATTTCTTCTTTTATGTCTTGTGAATAACGTAGAGATGTTTTTTTCTGGTCCGAAAAAACGTGGTGGAGATAAATACGGTATATTTCCGAATGTGTATCACACTAACTCAGTGACGTGTACAGCTGTCGCTATACGAGCCCAACCAGGGCCCACAAATCAAACACCACTTAGATCCTCATTCTCCTATCCACCACTCAGCCCACCAACATTTACTAAAAAACACTAAACCAACTTTGACCGCCCTCACACTCCACTCCCTCTCCTCCACACGATCAAAATCCAACGGCTGAGGCTCCAACTCCTAAACACACCTCAACCACACCAGATAACCCGACCCAGAATCCAACCCAAACCCGGGCCCACCGTACTCATTACTCACCCAAGAATCCCTCGCCCTGATCCCATCCCGCCATCGCGGTCGTACACGTGGCACCACATGGGGATTCGTTTCCAATTCTTTTCGTATTTCTTACACACTTCCCGTGGTGTTCAAATCTCTCCGGACTTAATGCAGACCACACCAGCGTCGTCGTCCTTCCTATAATTTCCGCATTCCCAAAAATACCCCTCGGATTCTCTCCGGAATTTTCCAGCACCGTTCTCCGGCGCCGATCGCCGCGGTGACCTCGGACGGTCCTCCGAAGCTCTCTCTGGACCGGGATATGGCGTCGCCGGTGACCTCCGACCACGACGAGGCGCAGTCGCTGCTGCGAGATTCCGGCAATGTCGACGGCTCGTGGCGGTTGAACTTCGAGAGCTTCCAGGTGGCCTCGGAGCACAAGGAGAAGCAACCGCGGGCCTTCCATGACTGTCTTGGAGTTAAAGGTAATTTCGCAATCCCTGTACGTTCATAGTGCTTGATATTCTGTTCGCAATCTTTGGCTCTTTTCCATTATTTGTATGCTCTGAAATGGCAATATTCTATTCCGCGATTTGGTCTGTGGGAATTTTGCTTCTTTTGTGGTTGTGGAATTTCCTTTTTTTTTTTTTTCTTTTTTTTTTTTGGCTTTGTGATTCCATTGGTGGTTTGAGCTTTGAATTTTGCTGTGTAAAGAAGCACTTGTGAAAGCTTAAAGTAGAAGTGGATAGGAAATGCTTACTGGGACTGTGCTGGAATTAATAGCTTAAAAGACTTAAAGTTCATGTTTCATTAATGTAGAGGATTGTATTGGACCCGTGAGATCCTTAGATTTCAGTATAAGAGCTTATGTGAAGGGTTGAAGGGGCAGGCGGGGAATAGACGCGACGATTTCAAGTGTTTTTTTGTTGTCGATATAGAGCTGCAATTAGCAGAGGAGGCGGTTTTACAAGTTTATTTTTAAGTTTTAACTGTTCTTGATGGATTCAGGCCCAGAGGATAACGTGGCAGAGTATTATCAGCAGCAGGTGGAAATGCTTGAGGGCTTTAATGAAATGGATGCCTTAGCGGAGCGGGGTTTTATTCCCGGAATGTCAAAGGTTTGATATTTCATCGTGTTGTGTCTCTCTATAGACAATAGCAGTAGTCGGTTTACATTTTAACTAAGGCATGGAGATATTTGATTGCAGGAAGAGCAGGATAATTTGGCTAAAAGTGAAACCTTTGCCATCAGAATATCAAATGTTGCAAACATGGCTCTTTTTGCAGCTAAAGTTTACGCATCTTACAGAAGTGGTTCATTAGCCATTATTGCATCCACACTGGACTCATTGCTTGATCTTTTGTCTGGCTTCATTCTGTGGTTTACTGCATTCTCGATGCAAACACCGAACCCTTATCAGTATCCTATTGGAAAGAGACGTATGCAGCCTTTGGTATGTGTCTGTACAATTATTCTTCATAGCAATAGATTCATAGTTCTGCATCATATCTGAGGTTAATGCATAAAAGTGGAATCCACTTTAAGATCTTTCCTAAACTTAGTCTGGCAACTTGGATGATATTGTGGCTGTCTAATCTCATCTTGAACTTTTGACATGTTAAGATTGGATGGACATTCTCATTTCTCTTCTGTTTTTGGAATGAAGATATGAACTCGTATATCTTTTTTCCTTTTTGAATTCCATAATTGTTCATATAATGTGTAACTAAGAGGTTAACTTAAAATTATTTTCTCTGGACTTCCTTCTAAAATGCTTCCTATTGCAAGAGGTCCAATGCTGCTTTCAGTGGATATGCATATTTTATATGCTTACTGCTTGACCATTGTTACTGTAGTTTTTCCCATATGGATTTGTTGTTGCCATATCTTGATCATACTAGCTTCGACAGGAATTCACTTTGATTTTTTGTTTCAGTTGCTTTTCTTTTTCCTTGTATGCATTGTTAAAGAGAAACCTGTTCATTTTATCCGGTTTGCAAGAGGTGCCTTTTGATATTTGTTATAATGAATTTAATCGTGTGTCTGGAGGATTAGAACATGTTTCTTAGGAGTTCCCGAGTGTGTATTATTATATTTAAGATTACAGGCCAACTCCCGCATCTCTAAGCTAATCCCTTAGGTTTTTAGGGGTATTTGCCAAATGAACCTGCTTATGGTTTGTGAGGCTGAGCAAGCTCTGTTGCTTAACCTATAAGTAATTTGTTTGAATCATTTCATTGCATGTCTTCTCATTTTCATTTTCTGTCTAGAGTTATTATTGTCTCAACTCTAAATGGTGCTTCACCTCTGTAACTTGAAAAAAAATGCAGGGAATCCTTGTTTTTGCTTCTGTCATGGCAACTCTGGGACTGCAGATCATCTTAGAGTCTATGCGCACCTTATTTTCTGATGTAAGTTGCTATGACCTGATATTTGGAGCATCTAAATATTTGGGCTTTTGTTACAACATACAGCTTCTTCTTGTTTTTTTTTTTTCCTTTCTTTCTTTCTATAGTAAAACACTTGAATAATGTTCCTTTCCAATTTGTATCTCTTACCAGGAGGATGAATTCAACTTAACCAAGGATCAAGAGCGATGGGTTGTGGGTATTATGCTTGGTGTCACTCTGGTGAAATTGCTTTTGATGCTTTATTGCCGCACTTTCTCCAACGAAATAGTCAAAGCCTATGCCCAGGATCATTTCTTTGATGTTATCACCAACATCATTGGTCTGGTTGCTGTGCTCCTTGCTAATTACTTTGATGAATGGATGGACCCTGTTGGAGCAATTATTGTAAGTGGTTTTCCTCTCAATTGTGTGTCTCACTCTTTGTTTACCCAAATTTAATAGTTTACCAGACTGAGAACTTGTAGGCATAGTAAGGGCGTAGAGTCCCTGCATCTTGATAAAAAAGGGATGGTATGAGAGACTACTATTAGGTAGGTTGTGACTGGTAGACTGGTAGTTAATCTTATGCTCTGCATATATCTAACAGGTTGCTATACATTTGATCAACCGGGGTCAACTGTTTGCTACCGCATACTCTGAATGCTTAAACAGACTTTTCAGATCTTGATTTCCCTCCATGGGGGTTCATGATCCTGATCACTGCTATTACCATCTGACTATAAAACTGGCCTTTGGTGATTGCAATATTCATTGTTTTGGACCCATATTATCATATTCTCATTGGTCTTTTAGGTAGTAATACTTGCATGTAACTCTTGGATTTTCTGCAGCTGGCCTTGTACACTATTCGCACCTGGTCATTGACTGTCTTGGAAAATGTGAATTCCCTAGTTGGAAAATCAGCTGCTCCAGAATACCTACAAAAACTGACATACCTGTGCTGGAACCATCACAAGGCGATACGCCATATCGACACAGTCCGTGCATACACCTTTGGCTCACACTACTTTGTCGAGGTTGACATTGTCCTGCCAGCAGCCATGCCCTTACAAGAGGCTCATGACATAGGGGAAGCGTTGCAGGAGAAGCTCGAGCTCCTGCCTGAAATCGAGCGCGCCTTTGTCCATCTAGACTACGAGTTCAGTCACAAGCCCGAGCATGCGCAGTCACACTCTTAGAAAGAGAGAATGTTATATATTATGACGGTCGAGATCCTTCTGTGCATCAACTTGAAAGCTAGAGTTGATCCCGAATGGAGGAAATATCAAAACTGGAGATGTGTAGATATTTGTTCTTGTCAATGTCGAAGGACATGGCACTTAATTCTGGTGAAACTGGGTATGAATGCTGGTCCATGCATCTTGTAGCGAGACACGGCACTTTTAATTTATTCCCACATCTTTTTACCGTGTTCCTTTTATGTTTTTATCACATGGTCATGACTCATATCCCAAACAGGGTTAGTACAAAAGCATATACTATTTTCAGTATTTTGGTTTCTATGCAATTATGCAATGATATCATACATTATTAGTTTAGTGACGCTTAACTACTAACATGTTGATCACATGACGGTGAACAAGTCTTCTTTGAGTTAAACATGTCACGTGCTTAAAGAACACTATATTGTCAAACACAGGAGTTGTACATGCAACTATATAAACGGATCACGTGGCTCACCGGTACATAAAAATAAGAGTTTATTCGAAACGATCGACACTAATGTGGTTTTTTTTTTTTTTTTTTTGACAGAGGACACTAATGTTATATATATAAAATAAGATTTTTTTTCTAAACGACGGACAACTAATTCTTCTTCAGCGTTCCATTTAGATCAACCGGATGGACAATTGCGATCTCTTTTGTTTTTACATCTGGGTAATTCTTCTTTTAACTACTTACCCAAGTAAACATGCTTACGAATCTGATTCATCCACGTGGCAAGCTACAAACTTCCGTGCACGTACCTGGATCTCAATGATTGAAGCCTTTTGAACTTAACCATATTCTCGTCCGCCTTCATTCTGACCCACCAACCTTCCATATCAGTTTTCAAGTTGGGAAGTTTCGTACATACTTTCTATTTTTGGTGGGGTAAACTACGAATTACCCGAAACCATTAATTACCGAATCTAACTTTTTCATCCTGAGGATTTACCGAATCTATTTTCAACGAACCAAGCTGATTAGCTCACAGGAAAGCAGTAAATATTTTCCTTTTTATCTCCATTATTTTCTTCTTTTTGCCTTGAGAACGAGATATTACTACTGATTTGGTGATTCACACGCACTTTTTACAGCGGGTGAAATCATAGAACCCCGCGGTTGTATATAAAGCGATCACTCTTTTTGGCACTGGACTCTTCAATTCTCCCACCTACGAGAAACCAGAAAAAATATCTAATCGGTTCGAAATTACGATTTTACCCACGGGGAGTGGACCACCACTCCAGACGCCGCGCGCGCACAATAACGGTTTTATTAGTCAAATGCGGCGGTGCTGCGCATGGAGATAACCTACGCATCCCCAAGCAACTCCGACTTCGGCGGCGAATCCTCCACCTCCTCCTCCATGCCGACGACGACCCGACCCGTCCGGATTATCCCCTTGCAGCACCCGGAAACGACGTCGTCCTCGTCGTCGTCAAATGCGTCGCCGTGGGCCGCGCTGGGGAGGTGGAGATCGAAGGTCGTCAGCATGACGTGGATTGAGTGGCTGGAGCTGTTCCTGCCTTGCTTCCGGTGGATTCGGACATACAAATGGCGCGAGTATCTCCAGGTCGATCTCATGGCCGGAATCACCGTCGGAGTCATGCTCGTTCCTCAGGTCTGTGAATTTCGCTTTCAGTTAAACGTCGTCGTTTTCATGGTTTCTGATATGGTTGAAGATAATGCTGAGCAGAATCTCTGTAATTTCGCACTATAAAATAGTAATTTTGTATTATTTTTGTTTCAAACTATATAATATTACTGTTCATGATGTAAGCATTTATTTAATCCTTGCCAACTGGGAATAGTTGATCCAGTGGTTCAGGAACTGATGAATCTTCGTGTGGGATTCTGTTTTGGATGGACTAAAAAATTATTATTTCTGTTCATTCACTTGGAACCAGAGAAGTTTTTCCTCTGTCATTTTAAAGTTGGAGCATTTCAGCTGTAAATTATTACTTAATATATGAATTTAGTCGATAAATTTTGAGTATTAAGTGTTAGAGACCAATGATTTAATGTTTACGGAACGTATATATTGCTGTGAGTTTTGTATAAATCATAATGTACTGAAATGTGGTATGTGTGGGATTTTTGTGACTTTATTTATAGGAAAAGATGTTACTGACTCTTGGTTGAAATGTCTGGTTAAGTTATTTTCATGTCCAGTATTTGGCTGTTAGTTCGTTTGTTGATCCTTTGCTGTGAAATGGCAGGCAATGTCATATGCAAAATTGGCTGGGCTTGAACCTATATACGGACTTTGTAAGTTCATCCAATCTTATGAAGTGAATTATTTTCTTGGTTGATTCTTTTCTCTTAAAATGCTATCTATGATTTTGAACCAGGAGTCCTCTCTTTTCAATAGTATGCTTTTGCCTTTTTTTTTCTTTGGTGGGAAGTGGGGTAAAAGTGAAAACCTTTCTATTTGGTTTTTTATTTTGGCATTGGTATCCTTGAGCTGAATAGAGAAAGCAGTTCAGAACATACCATTTTCAAACTAATTCGGAATAGTGTAAAAGCTCTACAAACAGTTTTGTGCCATTACAGTCGGAAAAAGGGTGCTTATTTATAATAATCCTATGACAAAAATGTGGCTGTTTCCACCCTAGCTGAAGTGCTAATTGTCCTACTTATTTGCGTATTCTGAGTTATTATGACTTCTGTTATATCTTTGTCTTGAATCTGAATGTTACCTCTGATTTTGCAAGGCAGACTCTGGTTTTGTACCTTTGTTTGTGTATGCTATATTTGGCTCGTCTCGTCAGCTAGCTGTTGGTCCAGTAGCATTGGTTTCACTCCTGGTTTCCAATGTTTTAAGTAACATCGTTGATTCTACTGATGCGCTGTACACTGAACTGGCAATATTATTGGCACTCATGGTTGGGATCATGGAATGCATATTGGGGCTTTTAAGGTACCTGCGATTTTCTCCTGTTTTGTATCATGGTCATGTAGATGTACTTATGCATAACTTAGCAACTATATGCATTCTGTTCTGACATCTGAAGAAGTCCAGAGCCTACCATTTATGATGTTAGAAATTGTAGCTAATCCTGAATCACAGGATGTTCAAACTACAATCCAATCACAACGTTAGATTTAGCCTGTACTGGTCTTGACATTATCAAAAACTAATTGAATACTATATTATGATATCATTTTGTCCCAAAGAAGTGACTTTAGGGTGTATGCTACACCAAGTAATACAGTATTATATGGGACACAACCTTCAAGATCTTGTCTCCTTTTTGTTTCTAAGGGTTGGTCTTTTAGTTTCATTTACATTCTATTCTTCTCCTGTCCAGGCTTGGATGGATTATTCGCTTCATCAGCCACTCAGTCATTTCTGGCTTTACGACTGCTTCAGCCATTGTGATTGCTTTATCTCAAGCAAAATACTTCTTGGGATATGATGTTGAACGAAGTAGCAAGATTGTGCCGCTGATTGTGAGCATTATATCGGGAGCTGATGCGGTATGCTTTCCTTGCATGCCCAAGTTGTATAACCTTTGTTATTATATTCAAATTTGAGTTTGCAAATTCATGTGGCTTTGCAGCTATTTGGTAACTTGGCTGTTTTACAACTTAGATGGTTATTAATATTCCTCATGAATTTCATATACAATGGCAATTTGATTCTGCGTATTGTGGAGTGGTCATGATTTATATGTTCTGTTGAGTGAAATCCTGTATATTACATATTAATTTTCAACTTCTATTTCTACTTGTGTCTGGGCCTTTGATGAGGATCCCAATGCAACTCTTGCTGTTTGCATCGTGTTTAATATACCATTTTATTATCATATGTACTGATAGTAATTTGGGACTCTCTCTCTCTCTCTCTCTCTCTCTCTCTCTCTCTGTAGTTACATATAGGAGGGATTTCCACATGCTGTATTATGTAATGGTACTTGATCTAGTATCTTTTAAGCAAGCAACTCTCAATTGTAGTTAGCTTCATAGCGAATTAGAAATATATTTCTAATGGAAGTAGATGTAAGATGTCTGTCTTCGATGTGCTGTCTTATGATATACACTTATCAGTTCATTTATTAACCACAGCAGGTTTCTCCTTTTGTAGTTTTCATGGCCCCCCTTTGTAATGGGATCCGTCATTCTTGCGATACTGCTGACCATGAAGCACTTGGTATGAACTTATTATTTTATTTTATTTTTGGTGGAATATATATTTTATTACCTTAATTTTGTTTCTCATTTTGATTTTATACGTTCAGGGAAAGACAAGGAAATACTTGCGTTTCCTGAGAGCAGCAGGTCCCCTCACTGCAGTCCTTTCTGGCACCATTTTTGTGAAAATATTCAATCCATCTTCCATATCCTTGGTAAGAAACGCATTTTAGACCAAGTTTGTTATAGTTTCAGTTTATTCAACTGAACAATGCAGTCATTAAATGTTAGTTGCAACTGGCTAGTAGAATTGCAAGAGTCAGTTTCTGTCTACATTTTGTCAACCAGAAGTCTGCTATGCATCTGAACTGAAAATCTAGCTTCTGAACACTAATGAATCTGTCATCCATGAGAAAAAAAAACTTTAACTAGGTAATTGTTCAACTAGAATCATGTAGACTTTGTAAGTACATACTTCAGAATGTACATTACCCTTCTCGGGTATGCAATCTGCTTGAAATTTGGGATGGTTAAGGAGTGTGCTGAGCTCCCAGTTTGGAATGCAGGCATGTCACAGGAAATGATAGAATTTCCTGAAATAGTCATCACCTATTCAGGTGCCTGTTCTATAACCGGTAACTATGAATTTTCTAAGGCATAAAATAACATATTAGATTTAGCCATAAAAAGGTTAATTTGATTCCTTTTCTAGTTACCCCCCTATCGTGTGCTTCCTTCTGTTTTCATTTATATGTTTGCTTTACATTAGTATGTAATCCTACATTATTTTATGTGAGTAGTAAGTTTATAAAGAACGTTGTGTGGTCTTTAGGTAGGAGACATACCACAGGGCCTTCCATCATTTTCTATCCCTAAAGCTTTTGGATATGCTACCTCTTTGATTCCAACTGCGCTTCTCATCACTGGAGTAGCTATTTTGGTAAAAGGAGTTCCATACAGCAATTTAGGTTTCATTTTGTTTTCTCTTTTCTGTTAATCCTATTGGTAATTCATTTTGAACTCTAGGAATCTGTGGGAATTGCAAAAGCTTTAGCAGCAAAGAATGGGTATGAGTTGGATTCAAATCAAGAGGTATGATTTTGGAAAAGCTGGATGTGCAATATACACATAACGAAAGCTGTTAGTTAACAATTTATACAAAAATATTAGTGAAACTTAGCACTTTGTAGTCAAACCTTGCATGTTGACTGCATGTTTCTCTTGCTGTCATCAGTTTTGCTTGTTATATATTCTGCTTGGTGGCGGCTAGCAAGAGCCTGTAATGTTTATCTAATGAGTCCTTTTCCTTTTTTAAACAGTTGTTCGGTCTTGGGGTGGCAAATATTTTTGGTTCATTTTTTTCTGCATACCCTACAACAGGTGAGACTTGTACTAGTTTTTAAGAGCTGCAACCTTGATTTGCACGTCATATGCAAATGGATTTTCATTTAAATTTAGCATTATTGCAGGTTCCTTCTCTAGATCAGCTGTGAATCATGAAAGTGGAGCAAAAACTGGCTTATCTGGAATTGTTATGGGATTTATAATGGGGTGTGCCCTCCTATTTATGACAGAATTGTTTGAATCTATACCCCAGGTATGTCCAAGTTAATATGTTTGTTTTTCATACGGGAATGCAATTTTCAGCAGGTCATATCTGATTGCTTTTGCTGTCTCTATTAAAGTTTCTGGTTGAAACAATATTTCTTCATTACATTTGATGAGTAATTTATTGTGGGGTTGACATTTACAAAATTTGAATGCAAGCTGTTTGATAATATGTTTTGTAGGATTGGATCGTTTACTAAGTTCTAATTCATCATTCAATTACAAAAAATGATTTTTATGTGCTAACAACAAAGTTTCTTTCTCTATACCAGTGTGCTCTAGCTGCCATTGTCATTTCTGCTGTAATAGGTTTGGTGAGTATTCTACAGTTTTAAGGAGTTGTGCTTACCTCCTCTTCTAGCTTTTAATATGCTTTTTTATTATGTAATTAGTTTAAGGAGTATTTTACAGATTTGAGCAACTAAATGAGTTGACATATCAGTACTGGAATTTGATCACTTTTTTGTTTGCATATGTATTATCTATCTCATTAGACTTTCATATATAACATTAACTTGCTGGTAGAAGCGTAGAACTCTATTAGTGATATTCTCAAAAATAAGAATCTACCGTGTTATCCATTTTAGTTGCGAAATGGTATTTATGCATTTTCTGTGAAAGGAAAAGTTCATTGGCTCATAGAAATAACAGTAATGATAGTTACAGTTGTCATGCATGAACTCATGGATGAAGGGGTATCTTGGTTTCTTTTTGTAGATAATTGTGATTGTGTGCGTTTGTGCACTAAATCTTGGCATGTAAACTTGAACCGGTTATCACCATTTCTTAGAACTCACCTTTTCTATTGAACTTCAGGTGGACTATGATGAGGCTATATTTTTATGGCGAGTGGACAAGAAAGATTTTCTTCTTTGGACCATCACTAGCACTACAACATTGTTCCTTGGCATTGAGATTGGCGTCCTTGTCGGAGTGAGTACTGAAAGCAGTTATATTGGTTTTAGTGGGATACAAATAGTTACATGTGCAATTTAAAGCAAATATTATTTTGGGATTTAAATAGTTACATGTGCAATATAAAGCAAATATCATTTTTGGAATTCCTTGTTTAGCTTTTTATGCTTAAAAATCCACATATAGCCACAAGACAAGTGCTCTGTAGTAAGTCGTGTATCCGTTTCAATACAAGTATTTGGGGGTTTGTTTGCATTAGCCTGATAGATATAGCTTTGTCCATTGATTCTTATTGCATTGGTGGCTAGGAACAATCAAGTAATATACAAATTGCCTGAATATCACTGAAGTTCTGAAAGAAGCTATCTCTTGTTTTCTGTGAATCCTTTCTTTTAAATATAGAATTTTGATGTATATTGATGATTGCAGGTTGGTTTTGCACTTGCATTTGTTATCTATGAATCAGCGAACCCCCATATTGGTGAGTATACTCAATTCATTATAAAATGTATATGCATATAAGTAAGTGGATGTCCCAAGATCTTAGCTTCATGTATCATCACACATTATTTATTTATTTATGCTTCATTGTAAACTTTAAAAAGTTCTGGAGGTAAGGTGCAACCGGCTATCATTTTCATGTATTTTATATAATTGGGAAGGGATAGCAGCGACTCTTTTTACTCTATACTCTATCCAAAAACCAATGCATCTGCTAGTCTAAACTTCTATTGGTTGGTTACCAACACTACCTTCTTTGTTTTCTGGATTTTCTGTGGTCTCTTAGAGCCTTCAAGAGGAAGATACAAACATATACCTATTGATAGACTCTCTAAACATTGCATTTTTCATACTGACATGATAAGATATTACCTGTACGGGTTTCCCTTTTTTAGGAGTGTTGCCGAAAGGCTCATCTCTTCCCTGTTTGCAGCTGGAATGAAAATTCAACTTTTTTATTTATACCCAAGCATCCATATTCAATAGATTATTTTATCTTGCAGCTGTCTTGGGGCGTCTCCCAGGTACCACTGTTTATAGAAATACACAACAATATCCAGAAGCATATACATACAATGGAATTGTGATTGTTCGGATTGATGCACCTATTTACTTTGCGAACATAAGTTATATAAAAGACAGGTAAAATTTCATGCTCTACCATTTTGATAATAAACAATAAATGTTATAAATGTGATTCTGTCAGTTATAGTACTTATTTACACAGCAAGCATCTACAGCTGTAACTTTCCACTTTCCCCAGTTAACTAACCAAATCTAAATCAATTTGCAATTGGTTTCCTCTGTCAGACTACGTGAATATGAAGTTGAGGTTGATAAATCTACTAGTCGTGGACCAGAAGTTGAAAGAATTTATTTTGTGATCTTAGAAATGGCACGTAAGTCTTGTTAACTCAATTTTTATTTTTATTTTTCATAGGCTATGAAGAAGCTCTTAATGAACAGCGGTGCATGCAGGCACAAGCTGCATAAAAATACTTCTAAACATTGTTGTTTGAAATTATGCTAGTTTTGCACACTGCAGATCCAGCATGCTAGTGCTCATCTTGTTCATAAGGCTGATGTGATTAAAGGTTCTGCCGATTTACTGAATCGTGTTTTTGTCTTATCTCAGCTGTAACATATATAGATTCAAGTGGTGTCCAAGCTCTAAAAGAGTTGCATCAGGAGTACAAATTGCGGGACATCCAGGTGAATGTTCCTTCAGACGGATTATTTCCTGATCATTAACATATTATAAATTTCTTGAAAATTTTTATATAACATGCTGGTTCCAACATCTGCATGCAATGCAGATTGCCATTTCAAATCTCAATCGAGAAACTCTGATGACCTTATCAAGAGCAGGCGTAGTAGAGCTGATTGGTAAGGAGTGGTACTTTGTAAGAGTGCACGATGCTGTTCAGGTTTGTCTTCAGCATGTTCAGAGCTTAAAAGAGACTCCTAAGATAGGTAACCCTTTAACAGAAGAGAGACAGAGTTCCTTCCAGAGATATCTTAGACAAAGGGCAGAGGATTCATCACTGTCCGAGCTGGAGTCTGGGAATCAGACATCTTTAGTTACGAAGGAAAGTGACCCTCAGTTGGAACCTCTTTTGTCTCGAAAATCTTCTTGAGATATTCATAAATTCATGATGAATTTCCCCTACATTTTTTTCTGGCCAGGTTCCCAGTTTTTTAGGTTCATGGTTGATTCTTTCCATGTAATTAGGCTTCCCTGTTGGGAAATGTAAAGCATATAGCAGCAACAGGTCTATTGTTAAGAAAATATAAACAATAAATACGGGCAATGTACTAGTTAGTGTGATGAATCAACTTAAGTTCACAGTATCTTAATTATTTATTCAATCGATGTTCGTACACACCCATGGATGAACCTTCTTCAATCTGAGTGAGCAGGTGTAGAAATGACCATACACCTGCACATACTTCGTTTTTAACTAATACTGAGTCTAGAGCTTATGGTTGGACTATAATCCTCCACAAAGGGAGGTTAGATGCTCTTTGCAATAATGGGAGAGCTTTTGTAGTTGATATTTGGTCTTGATCTTCGTTAAAGTTGAGAACCATGGCCAGCAAGGGGTGGTTTTCTTAGTATGTGCTTGTAAGATGAACTTTGACATTATCTGAGCTGCTAATCTGGATGCTGAAGTTGAATGCAACGAAGCAGCAATGGGTTGAGATTTCAGTATCGATCTTGAGAAGCCAGTATCGATCGATCATACTGAGCAGCTAATTGAGACATGAGTTATCCTTGGATCATAGATAACGGCTTCTCAGATAATTGAGAAGCTACTTAGTTCGAGACATTTGGATGCAGGTCATAGATAGCTTCAAAATCCATTCATCCAGACTATTGTTGATTTTTGGCATCATCACCAAAATTCAGTTAGTTGATTCTCTTCTAATTCCAAGTTGAGCCTCCTAGCTACTTTGCTACTTCAAGCCCCTTCCGTATAGCAGAGATTTAAAAAATTGATGCAGCAAGTCAGCAACTACCAAAGTCCATTCACCCTTCTATATCAACAAACAGGGAGTCGCAAGTTTGAGATCCATGTTTCATATTACTCGAGACAGAGCACACAAATTGCGACAGCTAAAAGTGGTGCTAGAAATAGCACAAGGAGAACATTTCCAAACTCTCTTTAGCGAGTCCCACATCGAAATTAAGGACAAGTAGCACCCGAGTGTAGTGCTATAAATAAGAGGTGCTTGGCAACGTAGAAAACTGCCTTAAACTAATGAGTAAGGAAAACAAAGCGAGTGGTGAGAGCTGCTCGCCGCGCATTACTCAAAATTAGCGCATTAATTTTTGGAGGGGCATAGGCTGGCCGATGTGTTGACGCTGCTTACTTTGCAGAACTCGCGCGTGCGGGCCTCCCCCTAACAAATTATACTTGAATCTTTCAAAGAGACCCAAGCGAGAATTCAAAATTGAGGTTGTAAATATGTCAACATTTTATCCCACATCGGAATTTTTTATGGTTGCACTGCCAGAGTTCGATATGCTGATCTTTACGGCCTAATTAATGTTCAGATACACGCATCTAAAATCCTTGCTTACTTTCTTCTGTATATGCCTATGCCTGAGCTTAGTATCCAAATCATATGACTGAAAGCTGCAATGAAGCAAAAACACTAATGTAAGTATGTAACACAAAGCAATGTCTTCTCCATATACATCTGGACTTGATAGTATTTACAGATTTACAGATTTACAGCTAACAGAAACCAGCGCGCCTGCTTGGAAGCTTCAGTGAACAAATATCCCAGTCCAACCGCGTCATGCCAACTTTTCATTCCTAGTGCAGAAACCAAAAACAGTTAAATCAGTCACCCTGGTCATAGTAGTGAGGAACTGAGAACCAATTAGAGCAAAAGCTGCACAACAAAATATACCTTTATAGACAAAACCAACACGCATCCAAACTCAAGAATTGGAGCCACGAGAAGGCAATCAATAGTTAAGTTAAGTAACCCCCGTTTTCTTGTTGGAGTAACATCAAGAGTTTGGCTACTACTGGCCATAGGAGAACTGTCATGCATCTGTCCAGGAGCCTGCTCTTCTCCCCTGTTTGGATTTGATTTGAACAGAAGCCAAGTGTATCACTCAATGCTTGCTTGTGGCATGAGACAAGACGTACAAACGGGCACTGCATAGTTAAAAGCATACTCCTGCATATAAGTCTTTTGCAATGCAAAACTATATATATAGAACTACGAAAGATAATTTATCCATCCACTTGATTAAATAGAGAACAAAAATTTATATATATGGTTCAGAAATAATCAATTGAAAATTTTCCACTGGTGTCAACTATCAAACGGTTTCTTCTGTTTTCTATTATTCAAGTGCTTGGTTACTTTGACATATATAGTAACTAACTTATGTCATTTATCAAGATGGCAGAACAAATGATGAGATGTGACATGACCTAAGCACATGAGAGACAAAGAAACATGTTAAGAACTTAAGATAGATCCAGTTGCAACTACGAGTCATTACGTGGGTGAGATGGTAACTTACACAGTGTCCTTCATTCTTGCATTGACGCACTCAATGGTTGTACCGAGCACAAGGCAGCCTTTCATTCTTCGGCAGAGCAGTATTCATTGTCAGAGCCACAACTGGGTTGTTCCCTCGACGATGGCACCACCTTGTTCATATACTGATTTGCCTAAATCAAACTGCAGTCTCGTAATAAAGGAGCAGCGATGTTCTTGGATTGGTTCATTTAGCCAACAACTCTTCCATGTCGTTCTCATACAGTGCACGGACCCCACATTTCTTTATCTTCAAGCATCTGTTGTTTCCTACAGCTCGTTCGGTATAAAAAACAAACTCAACCAAGTTGTCATCTGGACAGTCCTCAGGCTTCCAGTAACGAGCGGAGAAAACACATAAAAAAAGGTGATCTGAACCGATTTGTTTTACTGGTAGTTGCTCAAACCCGTAGCCAGGAAATGAACACGTAATTGAACTTTCACCAGGATCTAAATAATGGGCTTCATGAACGGCAGATGGATTGTCATGAGCTGCAATTAGCGCACATACAGCAAACCCAATCCACTTGCTATTACTTGAATACGGAGGTATCTTCTCAGTTACCGTGTCTCCCAAACTCTGATTACTGAACCACTCAAACATTTCACTTCCAGGAAGTAGACAACACAAAGAAAGAAAAGAAGAAGGGGCTTCCTGCACCATATGAACCATCATAATTATTGATATGAATACCAAACATAATCATATCGACCGTACTGAACATAAAAACTTTAAAGAATAAATTGAATCCAGATTACCTCAAGTAACCGCTTCAGCATTGAATATAAAAAATAACTTGATTCCAGATTACCAACCGTACTGAATTTGCACAAATCTGATGGATCTGGAAACACTTTTAAGGAAGTACAATTGCTGGTTTCTACCCATAACTGGTCATTTAATGGGAGGTCTGGCAATTGCTCAAGCCTTTTGCAATTCTCCACGTTAAAGAATGTAAGCTTAGAAAGCAAATGAAGGCTTGCAGGAAGGGTGACAAAATTATTTCCTCCGAGTTCCAATTCCCTTAAGGTGGACAGAGAACCAATATCATTCGGAATTTCTCCTTCACGGAGGTTACAGTCATTCAGTTTTAATGACGTCAAAGAAGACAAATGCTTCAAGGAAGCTAACAGAGGAAGCAAAGGGTGAGGACTCTTTCTCGGAAATAAGCCAGAAGACGAAACTCTGACATTCTGCTTTAAAAAATGAGAGTATGGCCTCTCTCTAGCAACAATTCCACACAAATCAACCTCCGCCAAACTCTCACCGAAGCGCTCAACTGATGAAGGAAGGTTCTTAACAGCAGTACCACCTAAAGAAAGCTTGGATAATCTATTCATTTGCCCCATAAATTCTGGAATCATTTTTAATTTTGAGCAGCCAGATACATCAAAAGTCTCAAGATATTCCATTTTCACTTCACTTGGTAGACTCTTGATACTTCGGCAGTATCTAAAGTTCCAAATTTTGAGTCTCTTCAGCAATGCAATGGATGGATGAACCTTAACTAAATTCGTACAACCTTCAAAAACCAACCTCTCGAGGTTTGGAATGCCTGTGAAATCTGGGGTCATTGTCAAGTTTATGGAGTAACTAAGGTCGATAGATTTCAACTTGACCAAGAACTGTAGAAAATATGAATAATGGTAGAAGAATCAGCTTCATGCTTGAACTCTAAAAATTTAATAATACTTGTGCAAATAACAGATATTCGATAACTTACTTTCATTCCATTCCAGAGGTGACGAATATTGCTATGAATCAAACTAAGTTCAGTGAGTTCATCCGGTTGGAAACCTTGTGGGAGAGATTTTGAAGGATACCAACTCCAATTCAGAAATCTCAAGGCATTAGGAAGATAATTAGGGCCACGAGCAAGCCTCAAGTTATGAATATAGAGAAGCTTCAGTTTACCCATTTTAGAAAAGGATTCAAGATTCCAATCTGCTTCTTCTAATTTAGGCAAGTGTAACCATATGCCTTCGATGGCTTCTGTTCCCTGTTACAACAGATATGTCATTCCAAAAATAATTCATGTTAAATGAAATGACCGTGCTATTTAAGCTTGGTGATTAGACTTGTTTAAAATCTTACCGTATTCTTGGTGAAAACATGAAAAACGTCTTTACGAAGCCACAAACGACTGCGTCCACCAGGCTCTTCATAAGACTCTTGTCGTACAATTTCACATCCCATTTCTTGTATCAAATCATGTATACCTATATTATTGTCTGATGAAAAAGTTAAGAGAGATCTCTCAACAAGAACATCTATTGCAATACGAGTGCAAATGTCAGAACTATACAGTAGTTCAATAACAAACTTGGCTTGGCATTCCAAAGAAAAACATGCGATGTCCAGAAAAATTTTCTTCTCCATCTTATCGAGTCCATCGTAACTTATTTTCAGGATGTCAAAGATTGTTCTGTCGGGAGTATTCCGTAGTTTTTCCAATGCAGAAATCCATGCATCTGCACTTCTTTTATACAAGAAAGATCCCAAAGTCTTAAGAGCTAAGGGAAGACCTCTAGCATACATTACAAATCTCTTCGAGTCTTTTACATAATCTTCTTCAGGAACATTTTTCTTAAAGGCTTTCCAGCTAAAGAGCTTGAGAGCTTCATCATCGTTTAATCCCTTCAACTCATATGGTTCATCTATACCATGTGTGACTAGTATACGTCGATTTCTAGTTGTAATGATGATTCTACTCCTCAGACCAAACCAGTCTTTTTCTCCCACCAAGGTTTCTAGTTGCTCTACTTGATCCACATCGTCAAGAACTAGAAGAACCGCTTTATTGCATAAACATCTCTTAGTCATATTCATTGCACTATAAACATCCCATACTTGTACATTTTCTTCCTTCAAGATTTGGGACAGAATCTGCTTTTGTATATGAACTAGACCATGGGTTGCAGAAACCTCTCTGACATTAGAAACAAAGATGGAAACTTCAACTTGATCAGAGATCTTCTCATAAACTAGTCTAGCAAGAGTTGTCTTACCCAGCCCACCCATTCCCCATATCCCTATAAAGCGAACATCATTTGCTTCTTTATCTAAAAGAACATCTATTTCCTCCAGCTTAGTATCCATTCCAACTAACATCCCTGAGGAACCAAATACTGTTGGACTAGGATGCACTTTGCTCCACAGTGCTTGCACAATCTCTTTGATAAGCTCTGTTTCATACCTACAAGAAGAATATAATGTGATCATACAAAATATATAATCTACCCGTATGATAGAACTGAACCGCAACATTAAAGTGGTGTTCTGTACTGTTATACAAAGATGCAGGGTAGTGTAAGCACTTCCTAAACTAACTCACCAACATTATATAACTTCTAAATATTGATGTACTTCAATTTACGTGTCATTTGATCTCTGAATCAACAATTGAGACTTACCTGTAATCCTTTGAATTCCAGCCAGCGAGGTTCGCCACTTTTGTTAAAGCATCTCTCCACCCTTCCACTTCCTTACTATCTTCTCCAAACTTCTCTTCATGTTCATCAAACGCTTCAGCAAAGCTGTCCCTTTGGTGTCTCACATCAGACGGGTTGACCTCATAAAAGATCGGCATAATGGTCCCTCTCTTTTCCATGCAATCCAAAATCTTACACAGTTCAAGCAAACACCACGTGGAAGAAGCATAGTTTGGAGAAAGAACAACGATCGCAAACCTGGACTGCTCGATTGCTGAGATGAGCTCGGGAGAGATTGTTGTGCCTCTTTCAAGTTCAGGGTCGTCCCTGAAAGTTCTGATTCCTCGCCACTGCAACTTGTCGTATAAGTGGTCTGTGAAGCGCTTCCGGGTGTCTTCGCCTCGGAAGCTCAAAAACACGTCGTATTTCCATGGGAAAGGAGAACCGGTGGAAGCTCTGACTTGGGTACTCAACGCCATCGGACACTGATTGATTGGTGATCAGTAAACATCAAGGCGGGTTCAAGAAGAAGTGGAAATAATGGAGAGGAGAGTAAAGGTGACGGACCCAAAAGGTGACGACGGAAAGAGAATTAGTCTTTCAGTAATGGAGTAATAGGTGGCAGAGCTGTAGGGAAGGTATATATTACAGCTTTATATCTTTATATCTAGTTTTCTAGCTTTATATCTTTACATGATGATTTTGTCACAACGTATCAAAACTACAAAGAATAGACTATAAGACTATAATGTAGGAGTTCCACACTATGGCGCTCTTACCAACTCGACGGACTTTTAGATAAAGAATAACTAATGTCGGTACAAAATTACCTACACCCTTAGCCTTCTGTTATCTCTAGTAACTAACGACGGACATTTTATTTTATTTTATATTTTTTTATGTCTAAGGGAGGATATATTTGTTTGCGAGTTTGAATCGGTAAAGATCGTATTCTGGTCTAGCTAATAGCATTCCATCAAAAAAATTTCACAGTTCTTTTAAAAGGACTAGCTGCAGCAACCTTTGACTTCACAAATAAAACAAGACTAGGCCGAGGAGGGTCTGGACAGGTTTACAAAGGAGTCATAAAAACTTAGGTTGTGATGTTGCTGTGAAGAGGGACTTATGCATAAACTGATCATATCTCCACTTTGAAGAAGATCTTCATCAATGAAGTTAAAATCATTATACGCTTAACACATAGAAATGTGGTGCAATTCATCGGATGGTGTCATGATTAAGGCGAATGCTTGCTTCTTTACCAATACATGCCATACAGCAGCCTTGACACACATCCATTTGGTGGAAGGAATCCTCTCAGTGGGATGTCAGGTTCACAATAGCTTCAGGCTTGGCCTTGGCTTTTCAGTACCTACGCAAAGATGCAGGACTGTGTGTGCTTCACAGGTACATCAAATCAGCTAATGTAGTGTTGGAAAATGATTTCAACACTATGCTTGGCGACGTTGTTGAAGACTGATAGAATGGCTGTGCTAGGCAATTTAGGCTACATCGCACCAGAGTATGCAAACCAAGGGAAAGCCAGTCAAGAAAATCGGACATGTTTAGCTTTGGAGATATAACCTTGGAAAATGGGTGGAAGAAGAACTTGCAAGGATGGACGATATGGCCTGATTCATATTAGTTCGAGCGAATTAGAGCAAGACAAAATGTACCTGTGGTAGATAGAAATCAAAACCCAGTAACATAAACTTGTAGTTACCTTTCTCTTGTTGAAGGAACATCAAGAGTTTCCCACTACTGGCCATGGCTTACTTGCCGTGCATCAAGAGCCCACTTTCCTTCCCTGTTTGGAGTCGATTTAGAAGAAGCAAAATGTACCTCCCACTGCTTGCTTGTGGCAAAAGTCAAGACTTACAAACGTGCCCTGCATTGTAAACAGCATATGCTGCATGTAAGTCTTTTGCAATGCGAAATATGTATACTGTATTGAAGCACAAGATGCTAAGAAATCCAGTCTAGCTAAATGGAAAACCAAAAATTATATATCTTTCGGTTGAGTCTATTCATAAGTTGATTTAGAAGGAGAAAGCAACTGTATCTTATCTCAGAAAACTAGCACAAGCTTCTTACATTTATTGGTCAATAAGCACAAGTTAGTATTATTGGCTCTTGGAAACTGTCCATTCATAACTAAATCTAATGAATTATTCATCTGTACTGCTTTGATATAACATCTGACTCATGTTACTGATCAAGATGACAGACCAGATGATAAAAGGTGTCCATGATGTAAAAGAACATAAGAGATAGAGAAAGCAAGGTAACTGCAAGTGAGATGGTTACTTACTTGATGGTTGATATAACTTGTTAATACTAATAATAGCAGTATTAGCCTTGCATTTATCCCTTGAGACACATGATGTTTCAAAGCAAGACAGTGTCCTCTAAATATCTTCACTCTTCAGCAGAGTAGTATTCATCCTCACCGCCACCACTTGTGCTTGGTGCTGCCTCCGGTGTTCCCTGTACGATAGCACTACCTTGTTCATATGCTGATTTGTCTAAATCACAATCCACAGGTTCTTCCATGTAAAGAGAAATGCTGCAGTTGGATTGATTCACTTTACTGATCATCTCTTCCATGTCGTGCTTGTACAGTGCATAGGCCCCAGATTTCTTCACCTGCAAGCATCTGTTGTTTCCTTCAGCTCGATTGATTTCGAAAACAAACTCAACCTTATTGCACATGTCCTCCAGACAGTACTTGGGTTTTAAGAAACGCTTGTGTAAAACAACAAAGTAAAGGTGATCTGCAACAATTTGTTTTACGCTGAAACCAACAGCTGACACGCCAGAACTGTATCCATTCCAGGTACAAATGATTTCACTTGTATCAGGATCTAACTCATCGTCTTCAGGAATGGCAGATGGATCGTCTTGAGGTACTAATAGAGCACATACAGCAACCCCAACAAACTTGCTGCTAGTACTTGCATTCGAATGTAACTTAGCAGTCACCGAGTCTCCCAAACTTTGATTGCTGAACCACTCAAAAATTTCACTTCCAGGAATTACAAAACTGAAATAGTAAAAAGAACAAGGGGTTTCCTGCATGCAGCATACAAGATCATATGACAACTACTGAAGGGGAGAGAGAGAGCTAGAATACAAGAAATTGAAATAGGTACCTCAAGCAACCGCTTCAGCAGTGAATACAAGAAATAGCTAGAATCTTGATTATCAGCTGTACTCGAGCAATTTGTTGAAACGAGCAAAAAACTCAGTACTCTGCACACATCTTGTGGATGTGGAAACATTTGTAACGAGGTACAATTGTCGGTTCTCAATGATAAATTGTCATTTAATGGGAGGTCTGGCAATTTTTGAAGGCTTTTGCAATTCTCCACATTCATATATTCAAGCTTAGAAAGCAAATTAATGCTTGCAGGAAGGCTGACAAAATTGTTTCCTCTGAGCAGCAAGCGCGTTAAGGAGGACAGAGAACCAATAGAATTCGGAATATCTCCTTGACCGAGATTACAGTCATTCAGATCTAATGTCGTCAAAGAAGAGAAATGCTCTAAAGAAGGCAACAGAGGACTATTCAAAGGATTCCTCCTTGAAAATAACCCAAAAAATGATAGCGAGAGATTCCGGTTAGAAAAAAGGGAGTATGGCAGCCCTCTAGTAACAATTCCACTCAAATCAAGCTCCACCAAACTCTCACTGAAGTGTTCAATTGATGAAGGTAGTTTCTCAATAGCAGTCCTACTTTGATAATCTGTTCATTTTCTCTCCAAATTCTGGAATCATTTTCAGACTAGAGCAGCCAAATGCATCAAATGTTTCAAGAGATTCCATCTCTAATTTACTTGGGAGACTCTTAATACTCCTGCAGTTTCTGAAGTTCAAAATTTTGAGTCTATTGAGAGATGCAATGGATGGATGAATATGAACTAAATCCGTACAACCTTCAAATACCAACTTCTCAATGTTTTGGATACCTGTGAAATCTAGGGTCCTTGTCAACTTTTTTGAGTAACTAAGATCGATAGATTTCAACTTGCCCAAGTGCTGTAGAAAAAAATGAAGAATGGTAGAAGAATCAGCTTCCATGCATGAACTTTAAAGTTTTAATTATGCTTTTGCAATAACAGATATTCAATAACTTACTTTTACTCCATCCCATAGGTGATCGATATTGCTATGTGCCAAACTAAGTTCAGTGAGTTCATCCGGTTGAAAACCTGGTGGGAGAGTTTTTGAAGGATACCAACTCCATTTCAGAAATCTCAAGGCATTAGGTGTTGGGGTAGAGCTGTAACTCACCTCCTCTGATCCAAGCTTGCTGCACTCTTATACAACTGCTCTTCACACTTCAATCAGATACGTTGCCTTGATCTTGATCTCCTGCACTCAATCACACACACACACCACTATATATTTGATACAGAGATGATAGTAGAATCAAATAGATACAAAGAGATTTGATGAAATGGGCTGGAGCTGTTACTCTCAGTCCTCTTCTTTCATATATTTTCTGATGTTGTTCAGTAATGCAAAGATAGCAGATCTGATACTGTTATATGAGTTCACTGTATATGTCTTCTTAGACACACTATCTTGTACACAAAAGTCAAAAATTAACTAAAGCTTATTTTTAACTAGAGTTAACTAAACTAGCATAAAGTTAAGAAAGTAACTAAGCATTAACTTTAACATTAGGAAGACTTACGGGGCCAAGAGAAAGCCTCAAATTATCGATGTAGAGAGCTTCAGTTTACACATTATTGAGAAGGCTTCAAGATTCCAATCAGCTGCCTCTTCTAATTCGTCCAACTGTAAGAATATGCCTTCGATGACCTTTGTTCCCTGATAATTGAAAATATCAGATAAGTTAATTCTTGAATCACCTATGTATCATGTATTTATGTTACAGAAAATTA
Source organism: Fragaria iinumae (assembly GCA_009720345.1). NCBI lineage: Eukaryota > Viridiplantae > Streptophyta > Magnoliopsida > Rosales > Rosaceae > Fragaria > Fragaria iinumae. The sequence continues at coordinate 20,546,806 of CM019123.1, read as the reverse complement.
TAGTGATGTCCATGCTAGGTGTTTAAAATCTTACCGTATTATTTTTGAACACATGAAAAAATACTTAAGAGACATTTCTCAACAACATCTATTACAATACGAGTGCAAAAGTCAGAAATGTATACTTGTTCAATCATAAGCTCATCGTAATACAACCTGTGGAAACATGCAATATCCAGAAAAACTTTCTTTTCCATCTCATCAAGTCCATCATAACTTATTTTCAATATCTCGAAGACTGATGCGTTGGGAAGTCGTTCTAGTTTTCGCAATGTAGACCTCCATGCAAGTGGACTTCTTTTATACAAGAAAGACCCATCCAGAAAAACTTTTTTTTCCATCTCATCAAGTATAAAAACCCAAAATACTATGGGTACCACTTGTGTGCCTTAAGGTATGGATACCCAACAAGTTTTGACTTGCTATAGCAGGTTAAAGCAAACTAACACCGTTAACTCTCCGTTAAACTCTCCGTTAAGTTTCTCTATATCTACAGTTTTCATTAGAAATATCTACCATTCAGATGAGCAAAATCACACAAAAGTAGACTTTCTAGAAATCAAAATGATTCTTCAGACTGTCTACAACTATCATAATAAACATCTACTACTGTCATGAAAAATATCACAGAAAATATTGCAAGTCGAAAGACACATTTAACATAAGACACATCTACTGTTTTCATTAGAAAAGTAGACTTTCTACAAATCAAAATTGTTCATGAGATTGAATCAACCTAAGGTAAAATTTGCAACTCTACATTTAACATAAGACACATCTACTGTTTTTATTAAAAATCTCTACCATTAACATAAACGAAATCAAAGAAAATTAGACTTTCTAGAAATCAAAATTGTGAGAATGAGATTGAACCAACCGAAAGTAAAATTTTCAAGTCTACATTTAACATAAGACACATCTACTATTTTCATTAGAAACGTATACCATTAACATAAGAGAAATCAAAGAAAAGTAGACTTTCTGAAAATCTAAATTGTTCTTGAGATTGAAGCAACCCAAGGTAAAAGATGCAAAATCTACATTTAACATGAGACACAACTACAATTTTCATGCAAAATGTCTACCATTAACATAAGAGAAATCAAAGAAAAGTAGACTTTCTGGAAATCTAAATTGTTCTTAACATTGAAGCAAATCAAGGTAAAAGATGCAAAGTCCACATTTAACATAAGACACAACTACAATTTTCATAAGAAATGTCTACCATTAACATAAGAGAAATCAAAGAAAAGTAGACTTTCTGGAAATCTAAATTGTTCTTGAGATTGAATCAATAATGGAAGGTGAAAGTTGCAAAGTCTACATTTAACATAAGAAATCTCTACTATTTTCATAAGAAATGTCTACCATTAACATAAGAGAAATCAAAGAAAAGTAGACTTTCTGGAAATCTAGATTGTTCTTGAGATTGAACCAAATCAAGGTAAAAAATGCAAAGTCTACATTTAACATAAGACAAAACTACTTTTTTCATAAGAAATGGCTACCATTAACATAAGAGAAATCAAAGAAAAGTAGACTTTCTGGAAATCAAAATTGTTCTTGAGATTGAATCAATAATGGAAGGTGAAAGTTGCAAAGTCTACATTTAACATAAGACACATCTACTTTTCTCATTAGAAAAATCTACCATTAACATAAGAGAAATCGAAGAAAAGTAAACTTTCTGGAAAATTAAATTGTTCTTGAGATTGAAGCAAATTAACCAAGGTAAAAAATGCAAAGTCTACATTTTACATAAGACACAACAACTTTTTTCATAATAAATGTCTACCATTAACATAAGAGAAATCAGAGAAAAGTAGACTTTCTGGAAATCAAAATTGTTCTTGAGATTAAATCAATAATGGAAGGTGAAAGTTGCAAAGTCTACATTTAACATAAGACACATCTACTATTTTCATTAGAAATGTCTACCATTAACATAAGAGAAATCAAAGAAAAGTAGACTTTCTGGAAATCTAAATTGTTTGAGATTGAACCAAATCAAGGTAAAAAATGCAAAGTCTACATTTAACATAAGACAAAACTTCTTTTTTCATAAAAAATGGCTACCATTAACATAAGAGAAATCAAAGAAAAGTAGTCTTTCTGGAAATCAAAATTGTTCTTGAGATTGAATCAATAATGGAAGGTGAAAGTTGCAAAGTCTACATTTAACATAAGACACATCTACTTTTTTCATTAGAAAAGTCAACCATTAACATAAGAGAAATCAAAGAACAGTAGACTTTCTGGAAAATTAAATTGTTCTTGAGATTGAAGAAAATTAACCAAGGTAAAAAATGTAAAGTCTACATTTAACATAAGACACAACAACATTTTTCATAAGAAATGGCTACCATTAACATAAGAGAAATCAAAGAAAAGTAGACTTTCTGGAAATCTAAATTGTTCTTGAGATTGAAGCAAATCAAGGTAAAAGATGCAAAGTCTACATTTAACATAAGAAACCTCTACTATTTTCATAAGAAATGTCTGCCATTAACATAAGAGAAATCAAAGAAAAGTAGACTTTCTGAAAATTAAAATTGTTCTTGAGATTGAATTAATAATGGAAGGTGAAAGTTGCAAAGTCTATATTTAACATAAGACACCTCTACTATTGTCATTAGAAATGTCTACCATTAATATAAGAGAAATCAAAGAAAAGTAGACTTTCTGGAAATCTAAATTGTTCTTGAGATTGAATCAAATCAAGGTAAAAAATGCAAAATCTACATTTAACATAAGACAAAACTACTTTTTTCATAAGAAATGACTACCATTAACATAAGAGAAATCAAAGAAAAGTAGACTTTCTGGAAATCAAAATTGTTCTTGAGATTGAAGCAAATCAAGGTAAAAGATGCAAAGTCTACATTTAACATAAGACACAACTACTTTTTTCATAATAAATATCTACCATTAACATAAGAGAAATTAAAGAAAAGTAGACTTTCTGGAAATCTAAATTGTTCTTGAGATTGAACCAAATCAAGGTAAAAAATGCAAAGTCTACATTTAACATAAGACAAAACTACTTTTTTCATAAGAAATGGCTACCATTAACATAAGAGAAATCAAAGAAAAGTAGACTTTCTGCAAAATTAAATTGTTCTTGAGATTAAAACAAATTAACCAAGGTAAAAAATGGAAAATCTATATTTAACATAAGACACATCTACTTTTTTCATTAGAAAAGTCTACCATTCACATAAGAGAAATCAAAGAAAAGTAGACTTTCTGGAAAATTAAATTGTTCTTGAGATTGAAACAAATTAACTAAGGTAAAAAATGCAAAGTCTACATTTAACATAAGAGACATCTACTTTTTTCATTAGAAAAGTCTACCATTCACATAAGAGAAATCAAAGAAAAGTAGACTTTCTGGAAAATTAAATTGTTCTTGAGATTGAAACAAATTAACTAAGGTAAAAAATGCAAAGTCTACATTTAACATAAGACACCTCTACTATTGTCATTAGAAATGTCTACCATTAACATAAGAGAAATCAAAGAAAAGTAGACTTTCTGGAAATCTAAATTGTTCTTGAGATTGAACCAAATCAAGGTAAAAGATACAAAGTCTACATTTAACATAAGACAAAACTATTTTTTTCATAATAAATATCTACCATTAACATAAGAGAAATCAAAGAAAAGTAGAATTTCTGGAAATCAAAATTGTTCTCGAGATTGAATCAATAATGGAAGGTGAAAGTTGCAAAGTCTACATTTAACATAAGACACCTCTACTATTTTCATTAGAAATGTCTACCATTAACATAAGAGAAATCAAAGAAAAATAGACTTTCTGGAAATCTAAATTGTTCTTGAGATTGAACCAAATCAAGGTAAAAAATGCAAAGTCTACATTTAACATAAGACAAAACTACTTTTTTTCATAAGAAATGACTACCATTAACATAAGAGAAATCAAAGAAAAGTAGACTTTCTGGAAATCAAAATTGTTCTCGAGATTGAATCAATAATGGAAGGTGAAATATGCAAAGTCTACATTTAACATAAGACACCTCTACTATTGTCATTAGAAATGTCTACCATTAACATAAGAGAAATCAAAGAAAAATAGACTTTTTGGAAATCTAAATTGTTCTTGAGATTGAAGCAAATCAAGGTAAAAGATGTAAAGTCTACATTTAACATAAGAGTCAACTACTTTTTTCATGAGAAATGTCTACGATTAACATAAGAGAAATCAAAGAAAAGTAGACTTTCTGGAAATAAAAATTGTTCTTGAGATTGAATTAACCGAAGACAAACGTTGCAAAGTCTACATTTAACATAAGATAAATCTACTATTTTCATAAGAAATGTCTACCATTAACATAAGAGAAATCAAAGAAAAGTAGACTTTTTGGAAATCAAAATTGTTCTTGAGATTGAATCAATAATGGAAGGTAAAAGATGCAAAGTCTACATTTAACATCTGACACAACTACTTTTTTCATGAGAAATGTCTACGATTAACATAAGAGAAATCAAAGAAATGTAAACTTTTTGGAAATCTAAATTTTTCTTGAGATTGAATCAACCGAAGACAAACGTTGAAAAGTCTACATTTAACATAAGACACATCTACTATTTTCATAAGAAATGTCTACCATTTACATAAGCGAAATAAAAGAAAAGTAGACTTTCTGGAAATCAAAAATTGTTCTTGAGATTGAATCAACCGAAGGTGAAAGTTGCAAAGTCTACATTTAACATAAGAAATGTCTACTACTTTCATTATAAATGTCTACATTTAACTAAGACATGTCTACCTTGGATCGCCAGCGTGTCATCTCTCCTGCTCTCCATTGGCCGAACCCCACATCACTTGGATCGCCACGTGTCATGCTCCAAGCCGTCCGCTCTATACCCTAATTCAAATCTCAACCGCACAATCATGTAAACCCTAAACCCTAAACCCTAAACATTTAAACCCTACTTCCGATCTACCTTTAACTCGATTATTATGAAACAAGTGGCCCCGTATACACAATACGTATTATATTATATCTATCATTACATACAAGCACCCCTATAGACAAGATAATCACGTTATGGAAATCGTTAGGAACAAATAACCTTTTATACATGGTGGTGTCACATTAGATCGATCATTACATACAAGCGCCCCTATAGACAAGATAATCACGTTAGCTCGATCATTAGGAACAACTACCCTTACATACACGAGATGTATTGTTAGCTCGATTATTAAAAACGAGTAGCCCTATATACACGAGATTTCACATTTGCTCGATCATTAGGAACAAATAGCTCTATATACACGAGAAGTACTACATTAGGTCGATAATTAGGAACAAGTAGCTCTATATACACAAGATGTCACCTTTGTGCGTTCATTAAGAACAAGTAGCTCTAATACTCTTCAAGAGATGTCACATATGTTCTAGGAGAAAGCAGCCTCCCAAGAACAAAGATAACAATACTAGACTCAACTCATGTAAATAGTAGACATGACTTATGATAACAGTAGACTTAACTCATGTAAATAGTAGACATGACTCATGATAACAGTAGCTCTCAAAGAACCACTCCATCGGCTTGACCTTTATTCCCTTGGATCGCCAGCGTGTCATCTCTCTTGGCCGTCGATTCTAAACCCAACCCTAAAATCTCGACCGCTCATTCATTTCACACAAAGCACCACTCTCCATTGGCCGAACCCCACATCACTTGGATCGCCACGTGTCATTCTCCCAACCGTCCACTCTATACCCTAATTCAAATCTCAACCGATCATTCGTTTCACACAAAACACTACACTCCGATTGGCCGAACCACACATGCCCCGGATCGCCAGCGTGTCATCAACACATTTATCATTAGAAACGTCTACTGTTTTCATGAGAACTGTCTACCAATTACATGAGCAAAAACACCAAGAGGTAGACTTTCTGGAAATCAAAATGGAACTTGTGTTCGAGCCATTTAGATGGCAAAAGATGAAAAGTCTACAACCACCATAACACACATCTACTGTTTTCATTAGAAACATCTACCATTACATAAACAAAATCACAAAGAAGTAGACTTTCTGGAAATCAAAATGGTACATGTGTTCGAACAATTTAGATGCAAAAGTGGCAAAGTCAACAACTAACATAAGAAACGTCTACTAGTTTCATGAGAAACATCTACTATTTACATAAACAAAATCACAAAGAAGTAGACTTTCTGGAAATCAAAATGGTACAGTTCGTTTCATTTAGATGGTAAAAGTTGAAACGTCTACATTTAACATAAGAAACATCTATTTTTTTGATTAGAAACATCTACCATTTACTTAAACAAGATCATAAAGAAGTAGACTTTCTAGAAATCAAAATGGTACTTGTGTTCGAACCATATAGATGGCAAAAGTTGCCAAGTCTACAACTAACATAAGACACATCTACTGTTTTCATTACAACTAACATAATACCATCACTACAAGGAATCACTACTTCGTGCGGGGTTGTTTTTTTTGCACGTAACGTATGTGTGCCCAACCTGTTTGCAGTTACGGCAGTGTACAACTCTCTTTGCAGGTGTTGCTACTGAAGGAGGGTCATTGCTTCCTAACTCTGCTTCCAATTTTTCATGCTCTTTTCTTACCGGACATGTTTGAATATTGTGTCCACCGCCTTTGCAATAACCACAGGTAACCGTCCGTCTCGATGGCTCATTCTTTTTGTCGCTCTTTTCTCTGCCTTTGGTCTTAGATGGGACAGGATCTCTCACAATAGAACCTTTCTTCGTGGATGTAGCCGTACCTTGCACTTTTTCTTGATCACTCGCCAAACCTTCCATAATTGCTGCTAGTCTATCGATCTCCATCTTCAACATGTTGTAGCCTTCTTGCGTCTTTGAAGCATAAAAGCACAACCAATTGCAATCAGCAGTCAAAGCACCATACCTGCTACGACGAAAGAAAAGAAAACAAATGTGTTCACAGAATAATATTACAGGTACCCATATTACATCTGACGAACCCTTACATGTGTCCGTAATTAAAATAACTAAAATTCAAGCCATGAACATACCTGCTCACTTGCACGGCTTCTTGGGGCATTTCTTTGTCTGGATATGGGATTTCACAAACACTTCTTGCGTCCCTTGACCACCTCTTCACTATCAGTGACTTGTGAAGATGAAAGATGTTTTCGTTTTTCATCACCGAGAACATGTGACGACACGGCACTCCCCTATACTCAAACATTCCGCAAGAGCACACCATAATCGGGTCTGCTGCACTTTCAGTCTCTTTCCGAGGGTAGTAGGTAACAGTGTGTTCAAAATTAGGACGCTTGTAAACTGATACCTTGTAAACCCGGGAACCATCTTCATGACATTTTGTTCCTTGCTTTAGTGTGATATGAGCCTCTTTCATGATCTCCCTAAAAATCCACTTAAACACGTCGTGTGTGAATACAGAAGATGCTTGTTTCTCCAAATCTTCCAAGTGAGTTTTCGCACTATGAAATGAATTCATAGTGTTGAAATCATCCCTTTCTTGATTGTTTCTAATTCTCATAAGTGTTCGGTCCACCAACGAAACAACCTGCACAAGGGTTTTGCTTTTCGATAGGATAAGCTTGAAGTCTTTATTCATTCCCTCACACCTTTGTGTGTTTCTCATGCCGGCCATAAATATATCACGGAAGAATGCTTGACAAAACTTGTCTCTCTTTTCATACATACTGTTGATCCAATCATTGTCGTGGAGATCAAATTCGTCTAGCATATCCTGCCACAACCTATCAAATTGCTCAACCGTTTGATACTTCCTAATGCACCTGTTGAAAGCCTTCAACTTTTCCGCTGACTTTAAGTGGCCATTAGCATTTTGACCTATATGCCAAATACAGAGACGGTGCCTTGCTTCCGGCATCACGGTTCGAATTGCAGTACGCATGGCCTCGTCTCCGTCTGTGATTACAGCCTTTGGCATTTTCCCGTTCATCGAATCCAGGAATTTTCTAAGCAACCAAGTGTAAGTCTCCACGGTCTCATCTGAAAGAAGAGCAGCACCGAACACAATACTACCCCGATGATTATTCGTCCCAACAAACAAAACCAATGGCCTGTTGTAGACATTGGTTTTATAAGTGTTGTCGAATATCAACACATCCCCATAACACTGATAGTCAACAAATGAATGCCCATCTCGCCAAAACATGTCCACCATTCTATCTTCTGAATCTGCCATGAATCGGCAGAAGAAGTGAGGGTCTTTTGCCGCCAGTGCATTCATGTACGAAAGTGCGCCTTCAGAATCACTCTCAAATGGGGCTGTCCTTCGTTGGTGGTCGATCTTGTTGTAGAGGTCCTTCACGGTAAATCCCACTCTCCTATATCCCCCGCTCTGTTCGACCATATACTTATAGGCGTGACAAGGTCTAATTGACACCCTTGTCATCGTATTTGTTAGAGCCAAAGATTCCTCGCCAACATGTCGATTAGTACGAATGAAGGGGATTTGGTTGCTAGTTGCCAGCATGTGATTATGCTGAGGAATGAATGCCTTCACCACATAAACTTTGGTTGCCTCACTGTATCCAATCCTCAGTTTAGCTCCGCATAATGTTCTTGTCTCTCTCCGAGCATAGCGACTGCTTTCTCCTTGTTCCAAGGACTTGGTTGCTTTTCGGGTTCCTTCCTTGTTGCAGACCCACTCCCTCCTCCGAATCAAACCATTAGACTCACCCTTATCACTCTTCCTTATACCAAACCCAACTGCCACAGAATAGGCAGCGTAGAAACTTTCTGCCTCATCAACTGTATTGAATGTCATGGCTTCAATATCAGAAACTGAAAAGCTTCCATGTCTTGGGACGTGTACCTTTACATCCTCAAAACCTGAAGAAGGTTGTTCTTCATTCTCCGATGGATCCATGGTTGGTTGTTCTTCATTCCCAGATGCATCCATACCTGTGTTTCAATCAATATTTGCTTAACAAACTAAATCCAAACAACAAACATAAAGAGATACTGGATCCATGGCTGGCTGTTCTTAATTCGAGATACTGGTAGACCGAATTAGAAGAGTAGACCGAATTGAAATGCAATACTCACCTACAAGAGACGTGAGAGTCCGAGTTTGACAGATCGATTTGGAGTTTGACAGACCGAATTGAAGAGTTTGACAGACCGAATTGAAGAGTTTGACATATCGATTTGGAGTTTGACAGACCGAATTGAAGAGTTTGACAGATCGATTTGGATTGCAGATAGAGAGAGAGAGGAGAGTTCAAATCGGAGAGAGAAAGGAGAAGGAACAGAAAGAGAGAGAGAGAGGGTAAGAGAAAGAGTCCGAGTTCAAATCGAAGAGAACAAGGAGAGGTGAGTGGATGTAGTCACTCCGTCAGTTTAGATGCTTTAAATCTTCAAACGGTCATATGACCGGCTAAAGGGGTAGCAGGTCATCCTTTTAGCAATGAACCAATCACAAACACCCATGTGGTTAAGGTATCCATACCTTAAGGCACACAAGTATTTGCCAAATACTATACCTCTTTTACGATAAATTTATACATATTTTTCTTTTATTTTACACCCACTCCACATAAACAAACATACTATATAGAGCAAATGTCTATAATTAATAGTTTTCTTCATTTTTTAGTTTCTCTAATTTGCCATTCAGACAGTAGAAAGCTAAATTTAGTATGTTTCTCAATTTTAGCATCAATTTGAAACTCAAATACTAGCTAAAATTTAGTTGGAGTTAACTTTGTCATAATCAATGACATTCTTTAATTTCTTACCTTGTTATTACAAACTTGCGTGTGTATATATATATGCTATATACAGAAGTATGTCATCTGTAATAGGATTATATTTTTCATTCCTAAGCTCACATTTGGTGTCTCTCTACATAGTCGAAAAATATTTAATTATAAGGTACACGTTCTTGTTCTTTGATTAACTTTTCTTCTTTTTAGGTACATTATTATATCATTTCTCATTCTAATCGAGAGAACATTTTACACTCTACTACTTATGTTTCTAATGTACCTATTAAGTAAGACATGATATGATAATATACCTAAAAAGAAGAAACCCAAAATTGGGTTTAGGGTATAGGGTTAAGGTATATGGTTTAGGTTATAGAGTTAGGGTATAGGTTCAGGGTATAGGGTTTAGGGTTTAGGGTTTAGGGTTTAGATCAGATATCTTATTTATATACTTTACCTTATGTGTAGATTAGAGAATGAGTTCCTTTAATTTATATTTTTTCATAAAAATAAAGAAAATTACATGATTCTTGCAAATTGATTGAAAAATGTTAGTGTTAGAAGAAAAACTCATAATCAAGGTATTTAAGACAGCATCAATTAAACTTATTTATTATATTAATATGTTATAGTTGAATGGTGACAATTGTGTAAAATTTAGAAAAAATAGGACATAATATTTATCATAATTTATACATTTTAGATGTCTATCAAATAGGAATATTAGGTGGATTTTATTTAAAACCACTCTTTAAAATTGGGTGTATATGAAAATTCTCATTTTCAATATCTCGAAGACTGATGCGTTGGGAAGTCGTTCTAGTTTTCGTAATGTAGACCTCCATGCAAGTGGACTTCTTTTATACAAGAAAGACCCCAAAGTTTTGAGAGATAATGGAAGACCTGCAGCATGCATAACAAAGCTCTTAGAGTATTCTGCATAATCTTCTTCAGGCTCATATTTTCTAAAGGATTTCCAACTAAAGAGCTGGAGAGCTTCATCACCGTATAACCCCTGCAACTCATATGGTGCTTCTATACCATGGGTGACTAGTATCTGTCGATTTCTAGTTGTAATGATGATTCTACTCCTCAAACCAAACCAGTCTTTTTCTCTCACCAAGGTTTCCAGTTGCTCTACTTGATCCACGTCGTCAAGAACTAGAAGAACTGCTTTATTACATACACATTCCTTTATCCTAGTCATTCCATAATAAACATCCCATACTTGAACTTTTTCTTTCATGATTTGAGAAAGTAATTGTTTCTGCAAACGAACTAGGCCGTCTGTTGCAGTTGCAGACGCCGCTCTGACATTAGAAAGAAAGATGCAAACTTCAAACTGATGAGAAATTTTCTCATACACCATTCTAGCAAGGGTGGTCTTACCCACCCCACCCCACCCATCCCCCATATCCCTATAAACCGAACATCATTTGCTTCTCTATCTAAAAGAACATCAATATCCTCCAGCTTATTTTCCATTCCTACCAACTCCTCTGAAGAATAGAATACTGAAAAAGTAGGATGCACTTTGGTCCACAGTTCCTTGATAATTTCATTGATAAGCTTTGTCTCATACCTAAAACAAGAATGAAACAATTCCATGGTAAATATATAAACCTATTAAACACAAAGTTCACTGGTAAGAAATAACTGAACTACAGCACATGTCCTTGTGGAAAACCTTAATGTTTTCTACTAGTCAGATCGATCTAGTAACTGGAGCTCTAGATAACTAGATTGCATTTTTCAGAAAATTGGTGAATTAAGTGCAGAAGTGTAGAACACGCCTAGTATATAATGTAATAAAGATCAAGTAATAACTTGTGTTCAAGGGTATCAAGACAATTTGAGCATCTTCATCTGTAGTAAACAGGACAAGATGAGAAATTATACTTCAGCTATTATAGTTCGTTCATTGAGGCTTTACCTGTAATCCTTGGAATTCCACCCAGCGAGATTAGCCACTTTTGACAGAGCCTTTCTCCACGCATTTACTTCCTCACTATCTTCTCCAAACTTCTCTTCATGTTCACCAAACGCTTCAGCAAAACTACCTCTTTGATGTCTCACATGAGAAGGGTCAACCTCATAAAAGATCGGCAGAATCGTCCCCCTCTCTTCCATGCACTCGAAAATCTTACACAGTTCAAGCAAGCACCAAGTGGAAGAAGCATAGTTTGGAGATAGAACCACGATCGCAAACCTGGACTGCTCGATTGTTGAGATGAGCTCTGGGGAGATCGCTGTGCCTCTTTCAAGTTCAGGGTCGTCTCTGAAAGTCCTGATTCCTCGCCACCTCAGCTTGTCGTATAAATGGTCTGTGAAGCCCTTGCGGGTGTCTTCGCCTCTGAAGCTCAAAAACACGTCGTATTTCCATGGGAAAGCTGAACCAGAAGTGGAGGCTTCAACTTGGGTGCTCATCGCCGTTGGAAACTGATTCAGAACAGTTCACTTTTCAAGCACACGATCACTAGAAGTTACCAAACTCCACGTACAAGAGAGGAAACCGTGAAAGGCATGGAAATGGAAGACAGACTGTAGCAAGCTAAGAGGTTTCGAAAGGGGGAGATGTATGGAGAGATGGAGTTTGACTTCGTTAATTGAAACTAAGAACATGGGGCGCATCGATTAATAATAACTAGCCTTCCAGCCCGCGCTCAGGCGTGTGTATAATCATTCTTTAATTGACATTTGTAGGCAAAGTATATTTTGATATGAAGATCATTTTGTTGAATCTTATCTTCAATGTTTACGTGAGCACAAAGAAAGCCTATTTGGTCACACGTCTCTCTTTAATTTTACTGATTCACATGTTTTTCATCCCAACATAATAAAGGGTATTTGGATGCATATCTTTCTTCCAAACAAATTACATAGTAATCTTCCAGACTATGAATATTTACAAAATCTTAAACAAATATGAGAAGGCATTGTTGAAACTGAAATTGCAAGACTTGAAGAGTGATCATCCTTTGGCTTCTGTAACACTTCAGTTGCATTTAGATCTTCCATATTACATCAACTTAAATTGATAATTAGTGCCACACTGTCCAGGTCTGCTATTTCATCCAATAAACCCTTTTCAGTATCTTCCATCACCAGCAAACTTTCAAAGAGAGTACTGATTAAACCTGTAAAGTCAATTAAAAAAATTTCTGAATTCTTGTCATTTGGGTGTACGGATGAAAATAAGAGGGTCGATACAGAGTCTGAAAATAAACCATTTTCAGTACCTGCCTGTGTTTATTTTTTCAAATTTGAAATTGTCAAAAAATTTCGAAGCATAAAAAGATAGGGAAACCGCATACAAAACTGATGGCCTTGACTTGAAGTTCATGTGGTATAAATACGTGCATGTAATTTTAAGATATGAATCAAAAAGCTCGACATAATCAGCCAGTGCAGTTTCAAACCACATAAAACTATCATATATAAGCATGACATGAAAGTAAAGGCTATAATAAACTACCAAAGCATGCCTGAAAAAGATGAACTCAAAATTCCTTTTTGTTGTTCTTAATAAAATAAAATACCAAAGAAGATGGTAATCTATACCTTCAAAGTTGTTGAAGACTTACACTATTGTCTATGAACACTCAAATGGTCGAGCTAAGTTGCTGATGAAACTGAGAATTAAAGTCTTTCTTGATATGCTTTCAGTTCTACTCCATGAAATAGTTTTCTACACTAACCAGAAGTAAATATGTTCAAAAGAAGAATCATAACATGCACAACCAGGTATAGTCGTACAGGTAACATATTCACAGAAAGAGATGGGTCTAAAAAGAGTAATTATATAACCATTGTACAGAAGTATGTCATGAACCCCAAATCAGCAACTATAATTTCTAGAACCCAAAGAACCCTACCCTCAGAAGCCTTTAGAAACTATCAATGCCCTGCAATCCAAAAGATAATTTACATGGCCACCAAATTTCTTCAACACCATTTAACATCAGAGTTCAACAGAATAATAAAAGAGTTTTCATCAGCAAGCTTTAAGGAAAAAAGAAGAAGTACAAAAATAACAACAATCACAATAGAACAAAAAAGATCCTATATATCAAAGTGGTATGAGATCTTGGCAGTTCCATTACCTCAAAAAAGTGGCTGACACTAATATCCCCAATCTTCACCTTTCCATCGATCACCTTATTGATAATAATATTTACCATCATTGTTTGATTTTTCTCTGCTTGTCCAACCAAACTTATCAAAAGAGACTTGTAATACATCCCCATTATCTGCTGAAAACATAATATACGGTATCAATTGAGACATGTAGTACACATGACGAGTAACGCAAAAGAAAGTTATAGAGAGATACATTCATTCTAGAAATAATTAAGAATTGCAGCCGAAAGTGGGCAACTTTTGGGGACTACCTGTTGATCATCACACATTGGTTATCTAAGGCTAGTGATATATATCAATATTTCAATATTTGCTTGTATTGAAAATTATTTATCTGATTGATAAAGCACTTATAGACATGAGCAACATCAAGACAACAAAACAACAAAAGTAAAGGAAGTCATTCATCTCTTAACTAAAAATTGTTAGTTAATCACCCACTACTAACGCACCAGTTATATAGTAGACATCAATTGTTAGTTCCCTCTTACTAACTTCTCAACTACCGATTGATATCATAAAAAACGGATTCTCCTTAGCTCACAAAATTCCCATTGATACAGTTCATATGGTTCAGAAATACGATGGTATATGAGGGTCAGTGAAAGAAGTGGCGGATATGTCCTATCCTTTGTTCACTCCTGCATATATGGACTTGAATTTATCACTTTAAAGGCTGATATATAGATGAAGACACAATTTAGCTGGTACCAAAACAAATCAGGGAAAACAATCCATACAGTGGGAAATATTCATTTTCAATGTAGATAAGTTAATAGAGTGGCACTGAAAACAATATGGTCCTAATCTTTGAATTAGTTTGCAGGAAGCCTCTACATGACCAAGTATACCGTTTTAGAGCATCTAATCCTACACCAATCAACGATGTGAATGAAATAACCTGTGCAAAAATCAGACAGCTCCTCTGCAAGTGTAATACATCAAAATCAAAACACAATACATGAATAGAACGAAGAAATGCAGAAGCATACCGGTCTTAACGCGTGAATAAACATGTCCGCATCGATATGCTTTTGTTCCACCCGTATGAGTAGCTTTAATCAAAGGTAAATTCCGATCCCAAAGACAAATCCCCAATCAATGGAACGTAAAAAGAACCCATAAATTACTTACCAGAATCGCCACCGAAATCGCTGAGCGGCGTAAAAAAGATTGCTCCCACCTTGCCGATACGATTTCAATTTACTCTTCCTTTTGAATTTGATTTTGCTCTGCTCGTCTTCATTTCTTTCTCTTTCATTTTGTTCCTTTTTCGTTGCTTTGTCTGTTCCATTTGTACCCGACGTTGATGTGGCAATTTCCATCTATATGGAGATCGTGGGCTAGCAGTTGAGAGACTGCGTTCTTCTTCTTTTCCCTTTTTTTTTTTTCCCCTTCTTTTCCTTTTCCTTTTTACCGCGGAATCCTCTATTCCTCGGACTTATTTGTTTTGCGTTTTGTCAGCAAGATTACTATAGTGTCCTTCAATCATCGTTTACATATAACTGAAGAATAATAAAACTTGGGTTTTTTCAGAACTTCAAAAATTTAACCATTACCAAATTTCTTCTGGATTTATTAATAGAGATAATAATAATAATAATAATAATAATATAGATATGAAATCTACGTTTTTTAAATTTTAATTTACATTATTATTTTTTATATTTTATTATTATTTTCATAAAAATACAAAAGTTAAATAATTAAGCATAAAATTTAAGTTATCAAAAATAAAAAATATAAATATAAATTTTACAATTGAAAGAGAGTGAATTTCACTTCTCTAATAATAATAATAATTCTAAACAAATAAAATACGTGACAAAGCGGGCTAGACAGATACGGTGCATGGCTAGACGGTCGACGCTTAGTGGCCAAAGCGGGCTGTGGGGTCCACCCTTTAAGAATAATTAGTGCGGATTGGGCTTTTTACGGGCTAGGCGGATATGGTGCGCGTCTCGGCGGTGGCAATGTTAGTGGGCCAAAGCGGGCCGGGGTGGTCCCACCCTTTAAGAAAAGATACGACTTGTCGTTAGTGTAAGAAACTGAAACGCCTTCGTCTTCTCTGCACATTCGATCTCTTCTGGAACTGAAAATGAAGATACAAGGGGTGCACATGACATCAAAAATACATCCAACTCATTTCATAATTTTCTTTTCGTTACATTCAAAACATAAGATAAGCTAGAGAGAGAGACAGAGGTGTCTTATCAGCAAACTACATCAGACGCAGAGTAGTTTCTGGTTCTATATACTTCGAAGTTCGAAGAACCATCATTGTAGAGGCACAGGATGTTTTAACTTTTAAAGCAAGACGGTTTGTTAAAGTTTTCTTCACTCTTCAGCAGAGTAGTACTCATCCTCACATCCACCACTTGTGCTCGGTGCTGCCTCCGGTGTTCCCTTAATGATGCCACCACCTTGTTCATATTCTGATTTCTCTAAGCCACAATCCACTGTATCTTCCATGTAAACAGAAATGCGGCTCAGCTCTTCCATATCATGCTCGTACAGTGCACGGACTGCACATTGCTTCACCTATATGCATCTCTTGTTTCCTACAGCTTGAGTGGTTTCGAAAGCCAACTTCACCTCATTGCATGTGTCCTCAAGAGAGTTCCTAGGTCTCCAGAGATGACTGGATAAAACAACTATGAAAAGGTGATCTGAAACAATTTGGGTTACAACGGAACGAAAACCTGGGAAGTGCAACAAGTGATTTCGAGTGAGGATACAGAGATGAGAGAGATGGGAAGTCTCGACAAGAACTTGGAAGAGATGGGAGAATCTGAAAATATCTCAAAAACTAAAGTCAGACACATCTTGACCGTTGATTAATATTGGACGGTCAAGATTTCTTATGAGGAAATATTAGCAGAGAGTTATGATTGTTCGGATTGATGCAGCTATTTACTTTGCGACATTAGTTATATAAAAGACCGGTAAAATTTCATGCTCTACCATTTTGATAATAAACAATAAATGTAATAAATGTGATTCTGTCAGTTATAGACTTATAGTACTTATTTACACAGCAAGCGTCTACAGCTGTAACATTCCACTTTCCCCAGTTAACTAACCAAATCTAAATCAATTTGCAATTGGTTTCCTCTGTCAGACTACGTGAATATGAAGTTGAGGTTGATAAATCTACTAGTCGTGGACCAGAAGTTGTGATCTTAGAGATGCACGTAAGTCTTGTTAACTCAATTTTTATTTTTATTTTTCATAGGCTATGAAGAAGCTCTTAATGAACAGCGGTGCATGCAGGCACAAGCTGCATAAAAATGCTTCTAAACATTGTTGTTTGAAATTATGCTAGTTTTGCACACTGCAGATCCAGCATGCTAGAGCTCATCTCGTTCATAAGGCTGATGTGATTAAAGGTTCGGCCGATTTACTGAATCATGTTTTTGTCTTATCTCAGCTGTAACATATATAGATTCAAGTGGTGTCCAAGCTCAAGGAGTACAAATTGCGGGACATCCAGGTGAATTCCTTCAGACGGATTATTTCCTGATCATTAACATAATATAAATTTCTTGAAATTTGTTATATAACTTGCTGGTTCCAACATCTGCATGCAATGAAGCAAAAACACTAATGTAACACAAAGCAATGCCTTCTCGATATACATCGGGACTTGATAGTATTTACAGATTTACAGCTAACAGAAACCAGCGCGCCTGCTTGGAAGCTTCAGTGAACAAATATCCCAGTCCAACCGCGTCATGCCAGCTTTTCATTCCTAGTGCAGAAACCAAAAACAGTTAAATCGGTCACCCTGGTCATAGTAGTGAGGAACTGAGAACCAATTAGAGCAAAAGCTGCACAACAAAACATACCTTTATAGACAAAACCAACACACATCCAAACTCAAGAATTGGAGCCACGAGAAGGCCATCAATAGTTAAGTAACCCCCGTTTTCTTGTTGGAGTAACATCAAGAGTTTGGCTACTACTGGCCATAGGAGAACTGTCATGCATCTGTCCAAGACCCTGCTCTTCTCCCCTGTTTGGATTTGATTTGAACAGAAGCCAAGCGTATCACTCAATGCTTGCTTGTGGCATCAGACAAGACTTACAAACGGGCACTGCATAATTAAAAGCATACTCCTGCATATAAGTCTTTTGCAATGCAAAACTATATATATAGAACTACGAAAGATAATTTATCCATCCACTTGATTAAATAGAGAACAAAAACTTATATATATATGGTTCAGAAATAATCAATTGAAAATTTTCCACTTGTGTCAACTATCAAACGGTTTCTTCTGTTTTCTATTATTCAAGTGCTTCGGTTCCTTTGACATATATAGTAACTAACTTGTGTCATTTATCAAGATGGCAGAGCAAATGATGAGATGTGACATGACCTAAGCACATGAGAGACAAAAGAAACATGTTAAGAACTTAAGATAGATCCAGTTGCAACTACGAGTCATTACGTGGGTGAGATGGTAACTTACACAGTGTCCTTCATTCTTGCATTGACGCACTCAATGGTTGTACCGAGCACAAGGCAGCCTTTCATTCTTCGGCAGAGTAGTATTCATTGTCAGAGCCACAACCGGGTTGTTCCCTCAACGATGGCACCACCTTGTTCATATACTGATTTGCCTAAATCACAATGCAGTCTCGTAATTAAGGAGCAGTGATGTTCTTGGATTGGTTCATTTAGCGATCAACTCTTCCACGTCGCTTTCATACAGTGCACGGACCCCACATTTCTTTATCTTCAAGCATCTGTTGTTTCCTACAGCTCGTTCGGTATAAAAAACAAACTTAACCAAGTTGTCATCTGGAAGGTTCTCAGGCGTCCAGTAACGAGCGGAGATAACACATAAAAAAAGGTGATCTGAACCGATTTGTTTTACAGCTATGTGCCGAAACCCGTAGAGAGGAAATAAAAAACGGGATGTTAACGTAATTGAACTTTGACCAGGATCTCAATCACGGTCTTCAGGAACGGCAGATGGATTGTCCTGAGCTGCAATTAGCGCACATACAGCAAACCCAATCCATTTGCTATTACTTGTGTTTGAGCCCAGTCGGTATTTTTGGTCCAAGACTCGGGGTACGTTTTGGATAACATTTGGGCCAGTACCTGTGACCCTTTTTTAATGCGAAGCCCATGAAGGGTGGCGAAGTCTGGCAACACGCGAGCTGGAGTTTTGCAAAGATTCCGATACCCCGCGGGATTCGTTGTCCTCGCGGGATCCTTTGTTCCAGTTCGTGTAGGATTCTACAGTGCATGGCGAGGTAGAGTTGGAAATGGACTGTAGTACTCCGCGGGATAGGATCGCTTAGTGTTTGAGTTCGCGTACGACGCTACAGTGAGATGATGCGGGGCGGTGACCTAGGCGAGGTCTGTTCTGGCCACGTGTTGCATGGATCGCGCGGCTCGCGAGCTGGTCGTATCCTTGTGGGATTCTAATTGCGGGGTCCGAATGGGTTGTGATTAGGTCTCTGCCAATTGCTTGCGGATCGCTATATAAGAGAGCTCGACACAACAAAACAGACACACAATCAATCATACAAAAAACAATTACAAATCCTCGAGCATCCTCGAAACCCTAAGTTCTAAACGCACTTCGCCTTAGTTCTCAGACTCCCTCCCGATTCGCCTTTTTTCCCTATTTGTTGCTCTGCTCACCCCAGCAGTGAGTATCGATTCACAGGTGACGAGAGATCTTACTTGTAATCCCTCCTCTGTGAGGTGGCACCGGTAACCCCCTCTTCGCTTGTTAGAAGTCTAGCCGCAGCGCATTCCTTTCCTCGTCCGCGAGGTGGCACGCCCCGCAAACCCCTTCTCTTTACTTTTGAGTCACCGGAGTTCTGACTCTGCCCCTGCTGAGACGCGTGGTCAAAACATTGGCACGCCCAGTGGGACCGGGAGTATAACATTCTCGTCATCATTGGGAAGTCAGGCGGTTCCCCATACGGGAGACCCTCGATTTCTTGTTTGAAACACAAATCACCGCGTTACCAGCCTCATAACAGCGCGGCCTGTCGCTCACTCACGAAAGACCAAGTATTAACTCGGTTCGGAAACCCAGATTTCAGCGAACCTACGATGGCAGAACTAACACCAACTAGCAGCACTGGCCCCGTCACTCTAGCTGAAGACCAAATAACGGCTCTGGTCGACCCCTAAGAACATCGGGCAGGCCTCTAGCCTCTCTGCATGGCACGGCCACGATCAGGGGGCAGAATCCACACCAGTAACGACAGCCGATTGACGCCAGCTCATCTCGAGCATAGTCAAGGAGCAAACCGGAAAAGGTGATGCTAGCTTGCATTATCGTGATCCCTATCCTGATAGCGTGGCACAATATCCCTTCCCTCATGGGTTTAAGAATATTGTCTTCACCACTTTCTCTGGGGAGACAAGGGAAGATGCAGCAACACACATGGCCCGATTTAAGGTCCAATGCGGCCAATACGGGAATGATGATATGCTCAAACTCAAACTCTTCGGGACTTCTCTGTCCGGGGCTGCTTTCACCTGGTACTCCAGATTGAAGCCTGGGTCAATAGCAGATTGGCCCACTATGGAAAGACTCTTCCGAGAAACGTACGACACGATTGAGCCTGAAGTTGGCCTCGACTCCCTCACACAGATGAGCCAGCAGAGCATGGAGTCCGGAGTTTCTTTCCTCCAACGCTTCAAGATCCAGCAAGCCAAGTGTGATTACCTGCTACCTGAGCAGGAAGCCATTAAGTTGGCTATTAGAGGTCTGGAGCACCGCCAGCGGTTGAAGCACCATGGAGAGCGCTTTAATTCCATGGGTGACCTGATTAACAAAGTCGGTAGCTACGAGCTAATCCTGAACGAGTTGGACGACAAAACAAATGCTTCCAAAGGAACTTACATACCAGGGAAAAACCGGATAGTGGGGGCACTAAACATACAAACCCCTACTCATGATCCATATTATCAAAGACCTGAGGGAGTTCATACGGATCAGGACCTGGATGACATTGACGCAGTAGAATTGACTGGCAAGCCATTAGCTCATAAGTTGAAAAACCTGAAGATGACACGTGAGCCAATCACCATCCAGTCCTTTGCATGGACCAAGCCGGAGTACGAGTCATACACCTATGATGCTAAGAACGCCCATCTGGTCTTTCATGACCTAATCGAGGCAAGATACGTGCGCTTGGATCACAAGATACCGCCCAAGGAGGAGCTGAATGACAAGAAGTACTGCGCCTTCCACAATGTTTACAATCATGACACCAAAGATTGTGTCAAGCTTCGAGACCAGCTGCAGACATGGCTGAACTCGGGCGAACTAAAGATGAAAACACCGGGTAGTACGGCCTCGTTGGTTGATATAGACCCTTTCCCGCCTGTAGTTGGCATGGTCGAGGTAAACTGGGCCAATCAGACCAAGGACGACGATCGACGCCGGGCACCTAAAATGGGCCGCGAGGAAGGTGACGACAGTGCCCGCCGGCCACGTCGCCAATACACCTACAACGAAGATCTTGCACATGAGGTTTTAGACGATCTCATCGATGATGGGCTCGTCACAGTGGCCAATTCCTTGCCTTACGTAGAATATAAGGAGGGGCGCATTCACTGCAAATTTCATAATAGCTGGGGGCACAGAACCAGCGAATGCCAGCAGCTTAGAGACCAGGTTCAAGACTGGCTCGACCTCGGGTATATTCGCTTTGAGAATAAGGGCGACTTCATGATCGCAATGGCTGACTTCGCTTGGCCTCGAGTCGGCCAGCGAAGAATCACATTAGACTTGTCACCAAATGCAGGTTTACGTGAACCGTCGGGCCGAAATCGCAAATGGTCGGCGAATAACCAGCAAGGGAAAGCAGACGACCCAGCTCGACAGTTGGTCGCTAAGCTCGAAACAAACCGCCCCTCCCGCAAAGATAAAGGCAAAGCAGTCATGAGGGACGATGGACCGTTCCCCGTTGAAGATCCCCAGCCTATGAGTCCCAGGACTCGAGAAGAGCTGGAAAGGAGGATAGAGCGTCTCGAGACGTTCGTCTATACACATTGGGCAGAGGCGGTACCTTCATCCCCTGCCACAAGTGAGATGGACATGTCAGACTCCAGCGGTGAGCGTCACAACAACGAGGCCTCGAGCCCTCGTAAAGGCGTCCTAACCGACCCCTATATTCCCCCGACGTCCAAATCAGCAATCAAGGATGAAGTCTGGTACACACAACAAGGGGGCAAGGCAGTTACCATCAGCAGGGCTAAGAAGCGAAAGCTCCAAAACCCGAGGCTCAGGAGCCACCAATAGCCGCACAGGCGCCTTCCAGTCCTAACCTCGCCCAACAAATGGCCCAGCATTTCCGCGAGAATTCAGAAGACGACGAGGCACATTCAGAACCTCGACTTAACCTAGAGGAAGACCGGGACAAAGGGCAGGCAGAATCATTCACCTGTAATATGATAGAGATCTCAGGATGGGGTGCTGATGAAGGGTTTAGCAGCGAAGCAGACGCTTTCGCGGTGCTCGAAGGGGAACACGGGATCATTGTCACTCCCTTTGTCCCAGTTCCTAAACAATTCTCCTTTCAAGTAGGGATGGTGTTCTTCATTTCGGAAAGATACGCTCTCCCACCAAACACAACCTGCAGTGCGGCGGATATTCCCGTCAGCAGCGAGGATGTCAGTAGCATACCCCCGCCATGCAGCAGCGAAATGGGCCCAGTTCCGGCACAGGCCGATGACGCCCCATAGGTGGAAATTACGAGCAGCATCAAACATAAGCAAACTATAACCTTCTCCACACCAACTTTGGACATGGTCACTCACATGCGACCACTGTATATCACGGCCGAAGTCAAAGGGAAAATGATCAACAAGGTCATGGTCGACACCGGTGCCGCGGTCAATGTTGTCACAACCCGTACCATGGGACTCCTAGACATCCCGCGCTCGATGATCCAAACCACGTCCTTAACAGTCAAGAACTTCACCGGGCAAGTGTCCAGAACCCTAGGCTTGCTATTCCTACGGGTCAAGGTCGGGCCGGCATCACGGGTTTACACCTTTTTCGTCGCCGAATGCGCTTCCTCTTACAACATGATTCTTGGCCGATATTGGATCCACAAAAGTTTTTGCGTGCCTTCCTCCATGCACCAAGAACTCATGATTTGGGACGCCGAGAACCGTGAAGCGGTCATCATCAAAGCCAACCCGCTGCCATTCTCTATCTCCGCAAACTTCAACGATGCCCGATATTATACTACAGACTTGGGTCCGTTGGATGTTCAAGGCGTCGATAACAAGGGCCGCCCATATGGAATAACGGCCTCCAATCTAACGCGATGGGGACTTACCCAGGCGAATGACGATTTGCAACGTCCTCACACCATCGTGAGTCCCACACCCCGTTCTAATGAATAGTGCCTTCTCAAAGGAGGCACGCGAGGCTGGCGAGTCCTTGTGCAAAAGACTCCTTTCGTACTGGGCAGAACGCGAAGCCTACGACAAGGTCGCGACTATGGAATATGTAGATGAAGTGGTGGATTATTCCGATACCAAGGAGGAAGTTATTCACTTAGCTCCCGCCGCCTTGGACGACACACCACCTCAAGTCCGCGACCCCATTTCACAAGTTGACGTAGGGACTGCAGAAAAGCCCTTACTTATTTCTATCAGTGCTAAGTTGGCGGAAGACGAAAAGGAAGCCCTTCTTGCCCTGTTATGCGAGTACAAGGATTGCTTCGCCGACAAATACGAAGATATGCCCGGCTTGTCCCCGGACTTGGTCTGCCACCGGTTACCAACTTATCCCGACCGACGTCCAGTACGGCAGGACGGCCGGTTCATGCGAACTGAGACTCAAATCGTAGTCAAGGAAGAGATCGAAAGCATGCATCGATCGGGCATCATTCGCGTGGCAAAGTATAACGAGTGGCTGTCCAATGTTGTCCCCGTCTGTAAGAAAAATGGCAAGATGCGCGTCTGTGTTGATTACCGCGACCTAAACAACGCAACGCCAAAGGATATATACCCCATGCATGTGGCTGACCTACTCATTGATGCCGCCACGGGGCACGAGGTGTTATCCTTTATGGACGGAACGGCCGGATACCATCAGATTCCCGTCGCTGAGGAGGATCGACACAAGACCGCTTTCCGCTGCCCTGGTTTTGCCGGCGCGTTCGAGTATGTTGTCATGCCTTTCGGACTTAAAAACGCGGGGGCAACGTACCAGCGCGCCATGAACCTCATCTTTCATGACATCTTGGGGAAGTTGATCGAAGTATACATCGACGATGTGGTAGTCAAAACCAAAACACGGGCAACCCACGTTGAAGACCTGCGGCAGGTGTTTACACGGATGCGCCGACATAACCTGAAGATGAACCCCGCCAAGTGTGTTTTCTTCGCGGAGGCCGGCGATTTCCTTGGTTTCCTAGTGCATCAAAGAGGCATCGAAATCCCAAAGGACAAGGCACACCGCTTCGCCCCCCACCACCAAAAAAGAGTTCCAACAGCTGCTCGGGCGAATCAACTTTCTCCGTTGTTTCATATCAAACGCGGCAGGGAAGATCCAGCCTTTTTCACCCCTCCTCAAGCTCCAGGGGGCAACCGAGTTCGTCTGGGAACCACAACATCAACAGGCCTTCGATTGGATCAAGGACTACCTTACCAACCCACCAGTCCTGATCCCACCTCGCGACGGTACCCCGCTTAAACTTTATATCGCCGCTGCCGACTTGTCCATCGACGGACTCCTGGCCCAAGACGATGTGAACGGGGTAGAACACGCTGTCTATTACCTTAGCAGGGTGTTAACTGAGTGTGAGACACGATACTCACCTATGGAGAAGTTGTGTCTTGCCCTATATTTTGCAGGGTGCAAGCTGCGCCATTACATGCTTGCTTTTA
The DNA here is from genome assembly GCA_009720345.1 of Fragaria iinumae. NCBI lineage: Eukaryota > Viridiplantae > Streptophyta > Magnoliopsida > Rosales > Rosaceae > Fragaria > Fragaria iinumae. The sequence goes on along the minus strand of CM019123.1, from coordinate 20,522,023 downwards.
CCACGGTTGTGATCGCTCAATCCGACCTGGTCAAATACATGCTCTCCCGCCCTATCTTGCGGGGACGCATCGGCAAGTGGATCTTAGCCATGTCCGAGTTCTCGTTGCAATATGTTCCGCAAAAGGCAGTCAAAGGACAGACAATAGCAGACTTTCTCGCTCATCACCCACCCTCAGAGCTCACAGCGTTTCGCGAGTTGGAATTCGCTACCGTGACACTCGCTCCATGGACCCTGTACTTTGATGGTTTGCGGACTGACACCGCAGCCGGAGCCGGGATAGCCATAGCCAATCCCGCCGGAGATCGCTTCTCCTACTCGTTCCAGCTCGATTTCAAATGCACCAACAACCAGGCTGAGTACGAGGCGCTGATCATCGGCCTAGAGATTTTGTTGGATTTAGGAGTCCGCGAGGTGCAGATCTTTGGCGATTCTTTGTTGGTCGTTAACCAGCTGGTGGAAAAGTTTAAGTGCTTAAGCTCGTCCATTGAGCCATACCTGCGCAAGGCATTTGAGGTGTTGGATCGATTCGACGGCGTCTACATCGAGCACATACCACACGAGTTCAATTTCGTCGCCAACGAGCTCGCCCAAGTGGCGTCCGGTCTCAGCCTGCGCGACGGCGTGCGCGAACGTTTGCTCAAAGTCGAACACCGTACGCTTCTCTCTTTCATCGCTAGGGGGAAATTTCAGGCCGACACCACTGAAGTTGCAACCTTGGACCCTATCGACGAGGATTGGCGGCTACCATTTATCGCCTACCTCCAGAACCCCAACGACGCTGCTCACTCCAGGCAAATACGTTTCCTCGCCTTAAACTTTGTTTTACGCAATGGCGAACTCCGGCGGCGTGGGGAAGACGGAAATGATTTCCGCTGCGTGTATGGGAACGAAGCTAAACGTATCATGCGCGAAGTCCATTGTGGGGTTTGCGGCTCGCACCAGGCCGGGCCAAAAATGCGATGGTTGATCCGTCGCCATAGGTACTACTGGCCAACCATTTTGAAAGACTGTATTGCCTTCGCCAGAGGTTGCCAAGACTGCCAGGCTCACGGACCAGTGCAACACATTCCCAACATCCCGTTACAGCCTATCATTAAACCTTGGCCGGGTCGCCGTTGGGCGATAGATTTCGTTGGCATCATTCATCCCCATTCTTCTGAGCAGCATAAGTTCATTATCGTCGCCACCGATTTCTATACCAAATGGGTCGAGGCCGAACCACTCAAGGTTGCCTCCGCAACTTTATTTTCCGCAATATCATCTCCCGCTTTGGTATCCCGGAGTGCATCGTTACGGACAGGGGGGCAGCTTTCATGGCTGATTCAGTTGTTAAGTACTTAAACGACTACGGAATCAAGCTTCTCCACTCTACGCCATATTATGCACAATCCAACGGCCAGGCGGAGGCTAGTAATAAGGTCATCCTTGGCATCCTTCGCAAGATGTTGGAGTTGAACCCGCGTGTCTGGCATGAGGAACTCTACCACACCTTGTGGGCTTACCGCACTTCAAAGCGCGGCCCGACGGATACCACCCCCTACGCTCTCATGTACGGTCATGATGCCGTCCTTCCCCTCGAGATCAATATCGCTTCACTCCGCGTTCAGGAACAACATCAACTACTTGGCAAGGATTATGTCCAAGCTATGTGGCAGGAGCTTGAAGATCTCGACGAGCACCGCGTCGCCGCTTTCAACAATCTCATCCACGAGAAACAACGCATCGCGCGTTCGTACGATAAAGTCACGCGCAAACGGAGCTATGCTGAGGGCCAAAAAGTGTGGCGCGCGATCCTCCCACTTGGGGAAAAAACTGACGGTCGGGGCAAGTGGTCCGCTCGATGGGAAGGCCCCTTTATTATTCATCGTATACTCCCCAAGGGGGCTTACCACCTGCGCGACTTGGACGGTACCATTCATCGCAATCCTATTAATGGCCGTTTCCTCAAGCGCCACATTGCTGGAGTTTGGGAACGCGAGGATCCTCCTCCTCCCCCAGACCCCGTCACTAATGTCAACAGTGCTACGCGCCATCGCGTTCTCGCTCCGCCGCCTAACACTAGGGGGAAATCCGGGATAGACGACTGATAGAGTACGTTGTAACATTCCAGCCTAAAAAGGCCAGTATAAGATTGGGGCCTATTCCAGAGGCCCTAAATAAGGATAACTCTATTTTTCTTCATTTTCTAAAAAAACGTGCAAAGTCTAAACGCAAAGGCCAGTACAAGATTGGGGCCTATTCCAGAAGCCCTAAAAAGCAATAAATTTATTTATTTTGCCTTTTTGGTGTTGTTTCAATACAAGTTTCGAACATCGGCTTTGCGGCCGAAGCAACTACATTGACAGAAAGGGTGAAATTAGACTATGTTTACATTTAGAAGCATAGATCTGCAGCTACTGGAAGCCTCAACCCGTGTATCTTGCAGGGTCGAAGAAGAGACTGCCGCCGCATCCTTCGTTTAAAGTTGGCAAACGTCCCGCTTCCTTACACTGGCACGAGCCTTGACACCGGCCCGGACCTAAGACAAATTGTTGGGAAGCTAGAGGTCCACTGGACCAGGGTCCCTCATGCTACCGGTCATGCCTCGAAGGTGCTTGAAAGGCAAGCGGAGGCGGAGCCTCGAGAGCCTCACGTTTGGACAGAACAGCCGATGCAAGGCAGAAGGTACCCAACCATTAGTTTGTCCAAACAAAGGCTTGACCTGAGAGTAGATTTTCATAATCACCCCCGGCCTGAGAGTAGATTTTCAGAATCAGAAAGAACGAAGAGTGAAAATGTGAGGTGGGGGCTTTGCTTTAAGCAAGGACAAGAGGATGTACAGAAGGGTATAAGAGCCCATGGCAAGGGGGCAAAGACTTAACTGGTACTTCGCCCCGGCCAAACGTTTCTTTTTATAGGCGAAAAGGGTGATTTTCCTTTCAACAGATGTCCTCCATGCGGCGATTTGCTCCGAGATATGAGCTTTGGAGATAAGGTCGGACGCGTTGTTCCATAATGACTACCCGCGTTCCAAGCGAGTAGTTACATTGGAAATCCCCACCGAATCTCGGAGGAAGATTTTTTCCTAAGAAGGCGTTTCTTACACAAGATTCGACAAAGAGCGGGAAAAGATTTGATTTAATATTAATATTATTATAGAGGTTCATACAAAGGGGGCAAAGCGCTGATCAAATCTAAACCCGCCTAGAAGCCCTATACAAATCTATGAGAAGGCCTTCTAAGGCTAACTCTTCAACATCCGTCTGGGCTTGGGCTTCGTCGACAGCAGCAATAGCCGAGTCCAAAGCTTCATGGGTCTCTTCCGCGGCCTGCACACGGGTTTCTGCTTCTTTAGCTCGGGCCAAGTTCTGGCGAGCTTGAGCAAGCTGAGCTTGCAGCTCCGCTATCTGAGGGATTTCAGCGTAGACAGTGCATGGGTTTTCTGAAGACGTCTCAGGGATTTCAGCGTCTTCAAGTTCGGCTAAAAGGGCTGCCATCTGATTGTCTAAGGCTTGGCGGACTTTCTCGTGAGCAGCCGACTGGGCACCGACATCTTGAACTCGGCGAGCTTGCAGCTCGACAGCGTCGGTGAGTTCCAACACATGGTCTAGAGCAGGGTTGCTCCCAGCCAGGTGTCGAATCAGAGCTTCATGGGCTTCGCGGGCGCGCCTTACCAAGTCGAATGCGTTCATGTGGGGACCTTGGTGCAGTAGCCAGTGAAAGAAAGCCCGGGCTAGGCGAATGGGCTCTGGATCGACAGGCGGGGTAATCCGGGCCCGAAGACGAGCGGTCCGGGTAGCAAAAGAAGAAGCCGCCTCGCCAGATGTTCTCGTTGGGGCCGGAGTGGTTGGTTCAACCTCTGCAACTGCCTCGATCTCTGGAACGGGCGGCGGGACCTCAGACCGAGTAGGGATTATCAGTTCTTCGGTGGTTTGAGCCGCTGAGTCTGGTTGCAGAGGAGAGAGCTCAAGCACCGGTTGGAAGTCCTTTGGCGGAACCGCCGAAGGGGCAGCAAAGTCAGAAAGCCGGGTAGACTGGCCGAGATCTTCATCTTGAGCAAGAGCAGAGGTAAGCTCTGGAGTCGGACCAGTTTCGCCTAGAGCTTCGGTTGGAGAAGGGGGTCGCACGACGACTTCCTCGGTGACCATGGTTTGATCCCCGACGATTGGTTCCGGGGTTGGGACTTCAACTATCGTTGTTTCTCCTTCAATGACAGCGAGGCGAGGTCAGATGCGGCGGCGAACCTGTCAAAGGCAAGGTTAGCAAATCGTTTGTTGGCTTTAAGGAGTTTGGTTCGAAGAAGGGTCGCTTACCAAGGCGTGCTCTTGCCGATATCGTTCAACCTCTAGCAGCTCTTCTTCGTCCTCGATAGGGCGCTTCCGCGAGCTTTCACCGCTTGTTGGCTGGGTAACGACGGGAGCGGTCTTACCGTCATGGCCCGCCGCGGGTTCCTCTTGGGCAGGTGCTTTTCCTTTGTCTCCGGTACCCTCAAGTCTTCTGATAGTTCTCCGGCGGGAGGCAGACTGTAAAGATAGACATGAAAGTTATGAGGAAGCATTTCGTCGACGTGGTAAAGGCGGTATGGAATTTACACAGTTAGTGGCATACCTCGGGTGTGGGATCGCGTTCTCGAATGACGATCCCCGTCGAGCGACGAGTAGCGGGAACTGGTGGGAGCGTAGGCCTGGACCCTGTCGCAGCCTTTAAACCGCTCTCTTCACGGTCGCGCTGGGCATCAAGGATGACGCGGTCTGACTCGCTCAGAGTGTCGTATAGAGGATAAAAGATGGCAGCAAAGACAACATCATCTGGGAACCCCCAGTGGTTGTCGGATAAGGATTGCCACCAAGAGAGATAGGCGGGGTCAACGCCCAGTGAAGGCTCAATCTCGAGCAAGTCAGGAGTGAGAGGGAAAATGTTCTGCAGCGGGGTGACCCGGTCGGACTCGCCAATCTTCCTCCAGGAGGTGTACTTGTTCACCGAATGGAAAAGTGGATAGGGGATCCCTTGAAAGAAGCCAAGTTGTCTGGCGAAGTGGTTGGGGGCATACAGCTCGAAGCCTTGTTCATCCTCGGCAAGCTAAAGGTCGCAGCATGAGGATGCTCTCATGAAGACGGTCTTGGCGTCTGAGTCCGAATCAGAGCGCGGGAAGAAGCCCGTCGATAAGACTTCAGGATGACGCCGGCGAACCATCATGTCTATGGTGGGAGGCGGTTCGAGTTGGTTGTACAGGATAGAGAGGCTGGCAAAGAAGGACAGGGGAGTCCGGTTCGCAGCGTTCCTGCACACCGCAAAACCGAGCAGTTGGTCCTCGGGCAGGAATTCCAACGGGGCTCGCCGGAAGAGCGGGAAGTACAGCTGCGTCCATAAGTCCAGGATCCACAGAGGGCCAGCAGAGAGATGGAAGGGTCTTAGGGACAGCATGTGCAGGGTCCGGTAGAGCGCGCCCAGCACGGGCTGCCCTAGCCCTACTTCGATCCCATTGTAGAGTGCCTCGGCCAGCTTTGTCCATTTCCCTGTAGGCTTGTGAGCACTGCCATAGAATATGAATTTATCAAGCCAATACTCAAGGAAAGCGATACCTCCTTCGTGTTGTTCTGCATGGCCGATGTAGAACTTCCTCCATACTCCATACGAGCCTTTCAGGGCGCGGCGGGCCCCCAGGTTGCAGGAGTGCGTAAACTCGGTCGATGCAAAGTCGCCTGGCGCATATGGCTTTGCATGAATCGGCAGCCCGGTGATGGCGAGGATGTCCAGCAGAGAAATGCCCATTTCCCCAAAAGGAAAATTGAAAGTGTTGGTGGCACTGTTCCATAAGCAGGCCGCGGCAGCAATGGGTGCTCGATCAGCGTGAGGAGGCAGTGAGAAGCTCAAGGCAATGGCTTCGCTGATGCCGGTGGCTTCCCAGATCGCTTGATCGGTCTGGAGGCGAGCCGCATACCATGCCCGGTCCTCCGCGGTGACGCTGGGCCATTCCCCGACCCGGATATTTGTGTGAGAGCAGGCTTGGTGGAACCAGGAGGCGAAGTTCCCCGGTTCGCGACGTTGGGCAAGGATTGGTCGGCGCACGGAGGCAGTATAGTGGTTCAGATCAGCGGCGGACGGAGGTTGTGAAGGAGTCGGACCGAGCAGGGCTGCCCCTGTTTCAAGGAAATAAATGGGTGTTCCTTGAGGAGGGTTGTTGGCAAAACGGCGAGCGAGGCCGGTCGACCAAGAGCTCGCCGCCGTGAGGTTAAGGTTTGGATCATTAGCAGTTGGTTTGGGAGCCATTGTTTCTGGTCGGAGCGAGTCCGGTGGTGAAGTTTAGTTGGTTGCAGAAGAAAGGGAGAAAACTGGTTGGAAAGCGATGGTGAGATGTGGGGACCCGCATCGAGGTTTATAAAGGAGACGGACCGTAACGTCTTTTCAATCAGTCGCCGTAATGAGGAGACGCGATGACGACCGAAACGTCAGCGCGTTTCAAATTTCAAACAGTCGCAATGATGAAGGGAGGCGATGATGCCGAAACGTCAGCACCTTTTGAATTGCGAATTCCCGTAAATGGCTCATTTAGGCCTTTTCGCTTATCCGTTGCGAAGTGGATTAAGCTCAAGGCCTAGGGGGCAATGTTTGAGCCCAGTGGGTATTTTTGGTCCAAGACTCGAGGTACGTTTTGGATAACATTTAGGCCAGTACCTGTGGCCCTTTTTTAATGCGAAGCCCATGAAGGGTGGCGAAGTCTGGCAACACGCGAGCTGGAGTTTTGCAAAGATTCTGATACCCCGCGGGATTCGTTGTCCTCGCGGGATCCTTTGTTCCAGTTCGTGTAGGAATCTACAGTGCATGGCGAGGTAGAGTTGGAAATGGACTGTAGTACTCCGCGGGATAGGATCGCTTAGTGTTTGAGTTCGCGTACAACGCTACAGTGAGATGATGCGGGGCGGTGACGTAGGCGAGGTCTGTTCTGGCCACGTGTTGCATGGATTGCGCGGCTCGCGAGCTGGTCGTATCCTTGTGGGATTCTAATTGCGGGGTCCGAATGGGTTGTGATTAGGTCTCTGCCAATTGCTTGCGGATCGCTATATAAGAGAGCTCGACACAACAAAACAGACACACAATCAATCATACAAAAAACAATTACAAATCCTCGAGCATCCTCGAAACCCTAAGTTCTAAGCGCACTTCGCCTTAGTTCTCAGACTCCCTCCCGATTCGCCTTTTTTTCCCTATTTGTTGCTCTGCTCACCCCAGCAGTGAGTATCGATTCACAGGTGACGAGAGATCTTACTTGTAATCCCTCCTCCGTGAGGTGGCACCGGTAACCCTCTCTTCGCCTGTTAGAAGTCTAGCCGCAGCGCATTCCTTTCCTCGTCCGCGAGGTGGCACGCCCCGCAAACCCCTTCTCTTTACTTTTGAGTCACCGGAGTTCCGACTCTGCCCCTGCTGAGACGCGTGGCCAAAACAACTTGAATACGGAGATATCTTCTCAGTTACCGTGTCTCCCAAACTCTGATTACTGAACCACTCAAATATTTCACTTCCAGGAAGTAGACATAAGAAATAATCAAAAGAAGAAGGGGCTTCCTGCACCATATGAACCATCATAATTATTGATATGAATACCAAACATAATCATATCGACTGTACTGAACATAAAAACTTTAGCACCCACTATAAAGAATAAATTGAATCCAGATTACCTCAAGTAACCGCTTCAGCATTGAATATAAACTTGAATCCAGATTACCAACCGTACTGAATCTGCACAAATCTGATGGATCTGGAAACACTTGTAAGGAAGTACAATTGCTGGAATTTACCCATAATTTGTTACTTAACGGGAGGTCTGGCAATCGCTCAAGCCTTTTGCAATTCTCCACGTTAATCCAATAAAGCTTCGAAAGCAAATGAATGCTTGCAGGAAGGGTAACAAAATTATTTCCTCTAAGTTCCAACTGCTTTAGGGAGGACAGAGTACCAATTTCATTCGGAATTTCTCCATCACAGAGATTACAGTCATTCAGTTTTAATGACGTCTAAGAAGACAAATGCTTCAAGGAAGCTAACAGAGGAAGCAAAAGGTGAGGACTCTTTCTCGGAAATAAGCCAAAAGATGAAACTCTGACATTCTGCTTTAGAAGATGGGAGTATGGCCTCTCTCTTGCAACAATTCCACACAAATTAAGCTCCACCAAACTCTCACTGAAGCGCTCAACTGATGAAGGCGGGTTTTTAACAGCAGTCCCACTTAAAGAAAGCTTGGATAATCTTTTCATTTGCCCCATAAATTCTGGAATCATTTTTAGTTTTGAGCAGCCAGATACATCAAAAGTCTCAAGATATTCCATTTTCACTTCACTTGGTAGACTCTTGATACTTCGGCAGTATCTAAAGTTCCAAATTTTGAGTCTCTTCAGCAATGCAATGGATGGATGAACCTTAACTAAATTCGTACAGCCTTCAAGAACCAACTTCTCAAGGTTTTGAATACCAGTGAAATCTGGGGTCATTGTCAAGTTTGTGGAGTAACTAAGATCGATAGATTTCACCTTGACCAAGCACTGTAGAAAATATGAATAATGGTAGAAGAATCAGCTTCATGCTTGAACTCTAAAAATTTAATAATACTTGTGCAAATAACAGATATTCAATAACTTACTTTCATTCCATTCCAGAGGTGACAAATATTGCTATGAATCAAACTAAGTTCAGTGAGTTCATCTGGTTGGAAACCTTGTGGGAGAGATTTTGAAGGATACCAACTCCAGTTCAGAAATCTCAACGCATTAGGAAGATATTTGGGGCCAGCAGAAAGCCTCAAATTATGAATGTGTAGCAGCTTCAGTTTACACATGTAGAGAAGCCCTCAAGATTCCAATCTGCCTCTTCTATTTCAGGCAAATGTAAGAAGATGCCTTCAACGGCTTCTGTTCCCTAATAATTGGAAGTAAGAGATGAGTCAATTAAATTATCATGAATGTATCATGTAAGAAAATTACAGTGATATCCAAGCCTTTCAGTTTGTTAGAATTCTTACCGAATTCCTTGTGAATACATGAAAAATGTCGGTAGGGAACCACAAGCGACTGCGTCTACCAGGTTCTTCATGAGACTCTTGACGAACAATTTCACATCCCATTTCTTTTATCAAGTCATGTATACAGACTTGGTTTTCCGATGAAATAGTTATGAGAGATCTCTCAATAAGAACCTCTATTGCAATATAACTGCAAAAATCGGAACTGTATAGTAGTTCAATCACATACCTGTTTTGATACCATCGAAAAAAGCATGCAATGTCCAGAAAAATTTCCTTCTCCATCTTATCTAGTCCATCATAACTTATTTTCAGGATGTCAAAAACCGTTCTGTTGGGAGTGTTCCGTAGCTTTTCCAATGCAGAAATCCATGCATCTGGACTTCTTCTATTTAAGAAAGACCCCAAAGTCTTAAGAGCTAGGGGAAGACCACTGGCATAGCTAACAAAACACTTAGAGAGCTCTGCATAATCATCTTCAGGTTCATATTTCCTAAACGCTTTCCAACAAAATAGCTTAAGAGCGTCATCTTCATTTAGTATCTTCACCTCGTGTGGTTTTTCTATACCATGTGTGACCAGTACATGCCGATTTCTAGTTGTAATGGTTATTTTACTCCTCAAACCAAACCAGTCCTTTTCTCCCATCAAGGTTTCCAGTTGCTCTAATTGATCCACATCGTCAAGAACTAGAAGAACCGCCCTATTACATAATCCCTTTGTCATACTGATTCCACTATAAACATCCTGTACTTGTACATTTTCTTGATTCAAGATTTGGGACAGAATCTGCTGTTGTATATGAACTAGACCATGGGTTGCAGAAACCTCTCTGACATTAGAAACAAAGCCGGAAACTTCAAATTGATCAGAGATCTTCTCATAAACTAGTCTAGCAAGAGTTGTCTTACCCAGCCCACCCATTCCCCATATCCCTATAAAGCAAACATCATTTGCTTCTTTATCTAAAAGAGCATCTATTTCCTCCAGCTTAGTATCCATTCCAACTAACATCTCTGAGGAACCAAATACTGTGGGACTAGGATGCACTTTGCTCCACAGTGCTTGCACAATCTCTTTGATAAGCTCTGTTTCATACCTACAAGACGAACATAACAATTCTCATGTTGAATATATGATCATACAAAATATATTTTCCACTCGTACGTTCATAGATAGAACCGCAACATTAAAGTGGTGTTCTGTACTGTTATACAATGATGCAGGGCAGTGTAAGCACTTCCTAAACTAACTCACCAACATTATATAACTTCTAAATATTGATGTACTTCAATTTACGTGTCATTTGATCTCTGAATCAACAATTGAGACTTACCTGTAATCCTCTGAATTCCAGCCAGCAAGGTTCGCCACTTTTGTTTAAGCATCTCTCCACCCTTCCACTTCCGTACTATCTTCTCCAAACTTCTCTTCATGTGCATCAAACGCTTCAGCAAAGCTGTCCCATTGGTGTCTCACATCAGACGGGTTGACCTCATAAAAGACCGGCAGAATGGTCCCTCTCTTTTCCATGCAATCCAAAATCTTACACAGTTCAAGCAAACACCACGTGGAAGAAGCATAGTTTGGAGAAAGAACAACGATCGCAAACCTGGACTGCTCGATTGCTGAGATGAGCTCCGGAGAGATGGTTGTGCCTCTTTCAAGTTCAGGGTCGTCCCTGAAAGCTCTGATTCCTCGCCACTTCAACTGGTCGTATAAGTAATCAGTGAAGCCCTTCCGGGTGTCTTCGCCTCGGAAGCTCAAAAACACGTCGTATTTCCATGGGAAAGCTGAACCGGTGGAAGCTCTGACTTGGGTACTCAACGCCATCGGAAACTGATTGATTGGTGATCAGTAAAGATCAAGAGGGGTTCAAGAAGTGGAAATAATGGAGAGGAGAGTAAAGGTGACGGAAAGAGAAGTAATAGGGATCTTGAACTAAGAACAGAAATGCAAAAGGAAATCAAAGCAAGTCTTTTTCATTGATAGCGGCTGTTCTCTTACAAAGACTAAAGGAAGGAAAAATCGAAATTTTCGGCGATATTTAGTCGAAAATTTCGTTTTTTTCACACAGCGAAATATTTTTCCCTCCCCAGAATTTTTCGTCCGAAACTGACATTTTCGATATTTCGCGATATTGTCGAAATCTCACCGAAAACAGTTGAAAACTTGAAATCCCACAGGAAGAACACGAACACCTGGAAACCGAAGACCATATCCAAAACGACGACGTGCGCAAGAATCTTCGGAGGTCTAAGGCGCGCCAGTCCTCCACCGTCGCCGACGTCCGACAAAGAACACAAATCGAAGAACGTCGATGCTCGATCTCCTTAGGTGACCTCTGATTTCAAGATCCAATTTTCTCCCTGTGTTGACGACGCCGAGATGAAGGAGATGGAGGTGATGGCCAGAGAGTGAAGAAATTAAGACCGAGGCTTATCAGAGAGTGAAGAGGAAAGAAAAGAGAATTGGGATCTGGGTTCACGACTTCACGGGAAAAAAACAAGAAAGCTGCATCTTATGTTTAATTATTTAGGGTTTATACTTTATAGTCTTTGATCAATCCAACGGCTCACATGAAGCCACTATATACAAGTTAAAAAGAAAAAAATAGTTTTAATATAGATGAAAATTTTGTACCTCATAGATATTCTACGTGGTTTTAAAGTACTCATGTAATTCCATGTGAAATATATGATCATATGTATATAAGACGTGATGACCTAGCCTCCCTTTGAGTTTCCAACCATAAAAAAAAATGTTTAAAATAAACTTTTAAGAATTATTAACGGTTCAGCACTAACCTTTTCAACTTAACTTACTACAACTCCTTATAAATCAATGTTTATTCAAGGTTTTCATTTCAAATATAGTACATAATGTAGTAAACAAACATCTCTTAAAGTTTGGTTTAAAATTTCCTTGTTTTTCTTCAAATTTTCGTCAATTTTCTCATTTTTTTACTGCAATCGATATTTCCTCGAAATTTCCGTCGAAATTTCCATATTTTGGAGGGTTGAAATTTCCGTAATCACCGAAATTTTCTTCCTTGCTATTTATAACCAAAATGAGCCTTCTAGATCTTGCCGCTTGGCAAACATCCAACTAGTTTGGGGCAAAACCCTAATACATATTAATTAACAACTGATTAGTGAGCACGTGCGTCTCACATGTGGAAAGATTCCACTTGACAATTACTTGAAACGGTGCGCTTCAAGGGCGTTCTCCTGGTCTCTGTAGGAAGATCATAACAAGAAGACTTTGACTCAAACATCACCCAAGTCTGTCAGTAAGTAACGGAGTAATAGGTGGCAGAGCTGTAGGTAAGGAATTGTATTTTCATTTTTTTTTTAAATGGGTTTTTAAGCCTAAAGCCTAACTCGTACATGATGATTTTGTCACAACATTTTTCTATCATGAATCATGACTACAGAGAATAGACTAGACTGAGATGTGTCTTAGAGAAGATATGTTTAAGCATTCTTTAGCAGTTTAGCATATGAGCATATTTGTCAACTAATTTGAATCGGTAGAAATCGGATTCTAGTTTAGCGAAAAACACATATCATTCCATCAAAATGTTTTTTAGTTTTTTTTTTGAAAAAAAATTCAGTTTACTACCCTGAATTTTAGGTCTAAAATCAGTTTAATACCTCATCTTTTTTTTTTTTTTTTTTTTAATCAGTTTCATACCTAAACTTTCAAAATAACATCAATCTCGACTAAAATGACTAAAATAGCCCTGGTTAATCTTTTTACACACTCTCTCTCTCCCTGCCTCCAAATCCACCACATGGCCGGCGCCGGCATCCACCCCTACCACCAGCAATGGGCCTCGGCGGCAGCGCCTCCTCCTCCCCCGGCCGTCGCCGTTGCCATTCTTAACTCTGAGAGGTAAAAAGATTAACCAGGGCTATTTTAGTCATTTTAGTGAAGATTGATGTCATTTTGAAAGTTTAGGTATGAAACTGATTTAAAAAAAAAAGATGAGGTATCAAACTGTTTTTAGACCTAAAGTTCAGGGTAGTAAAATGAAATTTTCTTTTTTTCTTTTTTTTTCTTTTTGTAAGAACTAGCTGCAGCCACCCATGACTTCGCAAGTGATGCAATGCTAGCCGAGGAGGGTCTGGACAGGTTTACCGAGGAGTCGTAAAAAGTTAAGTTGCGATGTTGCTGTGGAGAGGACTTATGCACAATGTGATCATATCTACTTTGAAAAAAAAAAGTATAAATCATTAGACGCTTAATACATAGAAATGTGGTGCAATTCATCAGATGGTGTCATGGTCAAGGCGAATGCTTGCTTCTTTACCAATACATGCCTTGACACACATCCATTTGGTGGAAGGAATCCTCTCAGTGGGATGTTGGTTCACAATAGCTTCAAGCTTGGCCTCGCCTTTTCAGTACCTATACAAATATGAAGGACTGTGTGTGCTTAACAGGTACATCAAATCAGCTAATGTAGTGTTGGAAAATGATTTCAACACTAGGCTTGGCGACGATGTTGAAGACTGATAGAATGGCTGTGCTAGGCAATTTAGGCTAGGTTGCACAAGAGTATGCAAACCAAGGGAAAGCCAGTAAAGAATCGGACATGTTTAGCTTTGGAGATTTAACCTTGGAAAATGGGTGGAGGAAGAACTTGCAAGGATGGAGGATATCACCTGATGCATATTAGTCCGAGTCAATTAGAGCTAGACAAATTGTACCTGTGGTAGATAGAAATCAAAACCCATCCAAACCAAGCAACATAATCTTGCAGTTACCTTTCTCTTGTTGTAGGAACATCAAGAGTTTTCCCACTACTGGCCATGGAAACCTGTCGTGCATCAAGAGCCCACTTTCCTTCCCTGTTTGGAGTTGATTTAGAAGAAGCAAAGTGTGTACCTCCCAATGCTTGCTTGTGGCAAAAGTCAAGACTTAAAGATGTGCACTGCACAGTCACCTAAGTTTAGTGAGAGCCAATTATATCAAAAGCTGCACAACCAAATCTACCTTCGGCAGATTCAAACCGACACCCGTCCAAACTAAGATACAACTGCAGATCTTCAGAGTAGCTTCCATAGGAAGGCAATCAATACTTCAGTAACCACCTTTTTCTTGTTGGAGTGACATGAAGAGTTTGCCCATTATTGGCCACCGCAGAACTGTCATATATGTCCTCCCATGTACATTTAGATACTCGAGTTACAAACGTGCACTGCATAATTAAATGTATACCCTGCGTATAAGTCTTTTGCACTGCACAGCAACACAGAAGAAAAATATCATTTTTCTATCCGCTTGGCCAAATAGAAAACAAAAACGTATGAAAATTCTACAATGTATTCATCGGTACTGAACCTGTGATTCTCTTTTCTATTAGGCAAGCAATAAACCCCAGCAGCTTTCTACATCTTTTGTTTGAGTCTATATATTAATTACTAGAGAGAAGAAAAGAAAAAGAAAAAAGGGAACCGTATCTCATCCTGGACATGGACAACTAACCTTTTTACTCTTAAACTGTGGCCTTCATTGTTGGGATTTTAACCCCACGAACGAACCGAGATTCAGAAACAGACACACCCAACAACACCGCAATAAAGCAGAATAACAAACAAGGATGAAAAAAAACAGTTGACACGAGATTTAACGTGGTTCGGCAAATTTCCTGCCTACGTCCATCCCAAGATATAGCTCTTCCACTATGAGAATAAAACTAGTACAAGATACATGAGTTAAATCTCATAACTCAAATCCCAAAACCCTTGTACACCCTCACTCATAGAATACCCAAGAACACTATATCTCACCTAAGAGAATTTCCCTCTTAGCACTTTTTTTTCTCTCTCTCTCATGCACAACCCACAAGCTCTCTATAGCTTGTCCGATGCTTACTTGATGCAAACTTGCTTGCATACTTCAAATGAGTTTCCATGCAGCCTATTTATAGGCAACAATCATACCATGTGAAAAAGCCAAGGCTTTTTCTTCCCACCTATTCAATTTGCTGCAAGCACACCATAGAAGACTTCCATAGCTTTCAATTTCCACAAACATCATTTAAAGCTTTGTTCCTAGCTATGGCATAGCTAGCTATTCACCCATGTCAATATTTGCTGCATCACCTTTTGCATGGTTTCTAGTTGCATGAGAATGAACACCAATCTCAACATTCATGACTTGGTATATAATGAATTATTTGATCTCTACTACTACGATATATACACTAGCTAGTATCTCACTTCTGTTATTGATCAAGATGGCAGAGCAAATGATGAGAAAAGCACATGAGAGACTGAGAAACATGTTAAGAACATAATAAGATAGATCCGGTTGCAACTGGGAGTCATAATATGACTGTTACTTACATAGAATAGCAGTGTTACCCTTTAATTTTTGTATCGAGGCACTGGATGGTTACACGAAGCACAAGGCAGCCTTTCATTCGTCCGCAGAGTAATATTCATCGTCAGAGCCACAACTGCGTTGTTCCTCAACGTTGGCACTACCTTGTTCATATACTGATTTACTCTTAGATTGGTTCATTTTAGCGATCAGCTCTTCCATGTCGTGCTCATACAGTGCACGGGCCCCACATTTCTTTACCTTCAAGCATCTGTTGTTTCCTACAGCTCGATGGGTTTCGAAAACACACTTAACCAAAGTGTCCTCCAGAAAATTCTCAAGTTGCAAGTAATGAGTGGAGAAAACAGAGAAAATAAGGTGATCCGAATCCACTTGCTGTTTAACAGGGTAATGAAAACTGTAGACTGAACCAATTGGTTTAACTTGGAAACGAAAACTGTAGAAACTAAATGTAGACGTAACTGCATTTTCATCAGGATTTAAATCACGCTCTTCAGAATTTAAATCACGCTCTTCAGAAACGGCAGATGGATTGTCTTGAGCCGCAAATAACGCACATACAGCGATCCCAATCCACTTGCTGCTATTACATGAATAAGGTATCTCCTCAGTTACCGAGTCTCCCACACTTTGATTACTGAACCACTCAAAAATATAACTTCCAGGAAATACAAGACTGAAATAGTGAAAGGAAGGAGGGGTTTCCTGCACCATATGAACCATCATATCACAATTATTCATATGTTTACCAACCACAATCATATAAACCGTACTGAATATAAAAACTCTAGCACAGGCTATAACATAACTTGAATCCAGATTACCTCAAGCAACCTCTTCAGGATTGAATACAACAAATAACTTGAATCCAGATTACCAATCGTATTGAATCTGCACAAATCTGATGGATCTGGGAAAACTTGTAAGGATGTACAATTGATGCTTCCTACACATAATTCGCCATTTAATTGGAGGTCTGGCAATTGTTCAAGCCTTTTGCAATTCTCCACGTTAAAGAATGTAAGCTTAGAAAGCAATTGAATGCTTGCAGGAAGGGTAACAAAATTATTTCCCCCGAGTTCCAAGAACTTTAAGGAGGACAGAGAACCAATATCATTGGGAATTGCTCCTTCACAGAGATTACAGTCATTCAGCCTTAACGACGTCAAAAAAGACAAATGCTTCAAGGAAGCTAACAGAGGAAGCAAAGGGTGAGGTCCATTTCTTGGAAATAAGCCAAAAGATGATACACTGAGATTCTGCTTTAGAAAAAGGGAGTATGGCCTCTCTCTTTCAACAGTTCCACTCAAATCAAGCTCCACCAAACTCTCACTGAAGCGCTCAATTGATGAAGGCAGTTTCTCGAGAACAGTCCCACTTAAAGAAAGCTTCGACAATCTTTTCATTTGCCCCATAAATTCTGGGATCATTTTTAGTTTTGAGCAGCCAGATACATCAAAAGTTTCAAGAAATTCCATTTTCACTTCACTTGGTAGACTCTTAATACTTCTGCAGTTTCTAAAATTCCAAATTTTGAGTCTCTTGAGCAATGCAATAGATGGATGAACCTTAGCTAAATTCGTACAGCCTTCAAGAACCAACTTCTCAAGGTTTTGAATACCAGTGAAATCTGGGGTTTTTGTCAAGTTTGTGGAGTAACTAAGATCGATAGATTTCAACTTGTTTAAATACTGTAGAAAACATAAAGAATGGTAGAACAATCAACTTCCATGCATGGATCTTAAAAATAAATTAAATTTTTGCAATAGAAGATATTCAATGACTTACTGTTGTTCCATCCCAGAGGTGATGAATATTGCTATGGGGCAAACTAAGTTCAATAAGATCATCCGGTTGAAAACCTGGTGGGAGAGATTTTGAAGGATACCAACCCCAATTCAGAAATCTCAACGCATTAGGAAGATATTTGGGGCCAGCAGAAAGCCTCAAATTATGAATGTGTAGCAGCTTCAGTTTACACATGATGGAGAAGCCCTCAAGATTCCAATCTGCCTCTTCTATTTTAGGCAAATGTAAGAAGATGCCTTCAATGGCTTCTGTTCCCTAATACATGAAAGTAAGAGATGAGTCAATTAAATTATCATGAATGTATCATGTTAAAGAAAATTATAGTGATATCCATGCCTTTCAGTTTGTTAGAATTCTTACCGAATTCCTTGTGAATACATGAAAAATGTCGTTAGGGAGCCACAACCGACTGCGTCTACCAGGTTCTTCATGACACTCTTGACGAACAATTTCACATCCCATTTCTTTTATCAAGTCATGTATAAATACTTGCTTTCTTGAAGAAATAGTTATGAGAGATCTCTCAACAAGAACATCTATTGCAATATGACTGCAAAAATCAGAACTGTATAGTAGGTCAATTGCATACTCGTTTTGATACCATCTACAAAAGCATGCAATGTCCAGAAAAATTTTCTTCTCCATCTTATCAAGTCCATCATAACTTATTTTCAGGATGTCAAAAACTGTTTTGTTGGGAGTTTCTTGTAGCTTTTTCAATGTAGAACTCCATGCATCTGGACGTCTTTTATACAAAAAGGACCCCAAAGTTTTAAGAGCTAAGGGAAGACCTCCGGCATAGGTAACGAAACTCTTACAGTATTCAACAAAATCATCTTCAGGCTCATATTTCCTAAAGGCTTTCCAACTAAAGAGCCGGAGAGCTTCATCATTGTTTAATTGGTCCAACTTGTATAGTTTTTCTATACCATGTGTGACTAGTATATGTCGATTTCGAGTTGTAATGATGATTCTACTCCTCAAACCAAACCAGTCTCTTTCTCCCACCAAGGTTTCCAGTTGCTCTATTTGATCCACATCGTCAAGAACTAGAAGAACCGCCTTATTACACAAGTGTCTCTTAGTCATAGTGATACCACTATAAACATCCCATACTCGTACGTTTTCTTGCTTCAAGATTTGGGACAGAATCTGCTTTTGTATATGAACTAGACCATGGGTTGCAGAAACCTCTCTGACATTAGAAACAAAGATGGAAACTTCAAATTGATCAGAGATCTTCTCATAAACTAGTCTAGCAAGAGTTGTCTTACCCAGCCCACCCATTCCCCATATCCCCATAAAGCGAACATCATTTGCTTCGTTATCTAAAAGAACATCTATTTCCTCCAGCTTAGTATCCATTCCAACTAACATCTCTGAGGAACCAAATAGTGTGGGACTAGTATGCACTTTGCTCCACAGTGCTTGCACAATCTCTTTGATAAGCTCTGTTTCATACCTACAAGACGAACATAACAATTCTCATGTTGAATATATGATCATACAAAATATATTTTCCACTTGTACGTTCATAGATTGAACCGCAACATTAAAGTGGTGTTCTGTACTGTTATACAAAGATGCAGGGCAGTGTAAGCACTTCCTAAACTAACTCACCAACATTATATAACTTCTAAATATTGATGTACTTCAATTTACGTGTCATTTGATCTCTGAATCAACAATTGAGACTTACCTGTAATCCTTTGAATTCCAGCCAGCGAGGTTCGCCACTTTTGTTAAAGCATCTCTCCACCCTTCCACTTCCTTACTATCTTCTCCAAACTTCTCTTCATGTTCATCAAACGCTTCAGCAAAGCTGTCCCTTTGGTGTCTCACATCAGACGGGTTGACCTCATAAAAGATCGGCATAATGGTCCCTCTCTTTTCCATGCAATCCAAAATCTTACACAGTTCAAGCAAACACCACGTGGAAGAAGCATAGTTTGGAGAAAGAACAATGATCGCAAACCTGGACTGCTCAATTGCTGAGATGAGCTCCGGAGAGATGGTTGTGCCTCTTTCAAGTTCAGGGTCGTCCCTGAAAGTTCTGATTCCTCGCCACTGCAACTTGTCGTATAAGTAATCAGTGAAGCCCTTCCGGGTGTCTTCGCCTCTGAAGCTCAAAAACACGTCGTATTTCCATGGGTAAGCAGAACCGGTGGAAGCTCTGACTTGGGTACTCAACGCCATCGGAAACTGATTGATTCGTGATCAGTAAAGATCAAGAGGGGTTCAACAAGAAGTGGAAATAATGGAGAGGAGAGTAAAGGTGACGGACCCATAGGTGACGACGGAAAGAGAATATAATAGGCTCTCTCTCATATCTTTATAAAATTATTCCGTGCACCACTGGGACAGCTGCACCATTAATCTGAACCGTTGATTTCAACATGATTTCAACACCTGGATCAACATCAATTTGGGCGTTAGTGGCCGTTAGTCAGGCGAGTGAGGGTCGAAGAAGGCTTCTTCCTACTAAACCACATTGCGTCTTCTTCTTCTACCTAGCACACCCACTCCGACCCCGCCACCCAAACCCTCACCAGCCACCTCATCTCTCTCACTACCTCATGAATTCTCCGAGCCTCCGGCTCACCTTCACGCTCCTTCAAATCTCACCGGAGCTTCTTTTTTTTAATTTTTTGATGTCTCGCCGAACTCCACTATCTTTGCAATCCTTCTCTTTTGTGCAACCTATATCACTGGATTTCAGGTATTACTCTTACCACTCTTATTTCTTTATGCGTTGATTCAAGTTTGGATCAACACATCTGGGTTCAAGTTTGTGGCTTTTGTGAGTCTAGCTTAGTCTTTGCTTCCACTTTAATTCTCTCTAGATTTCAATTCAGTTTATCAATTTCCCCCAATTTCAAAAACCCTAGCCTCAGAACTCTAAGCCCAGTCGTTTCGATTCAACCCACGCACTCATGAGATCGCAGTACTGGTCATCGTTTCTGGCATCATCGGCACAACTTCCTAGCTTTGGGTTTTTGAAGCGCACTAGACTAGGTTTTTTTATGGTTTTGGTTGATGATCTAGCTTTGATTGTGATTGTTGGATGAGGACTTTGTGTGGAATTGTTGATCAACTGTGGGTTTGGGTTTCTGATAGTTGATGTAAGGTTGATAGTTGAGGCTTATCGGAGAGTTGATTGTGTTTCCTTAGCTGGTAAACCAAAGTTTGTGTGGACTGTCTGAAAGAATAATCTTTCTCAAAGAGATTATGATCTTTTGTTTAATAAAGACTGTATATTATGATCTTTCTAAAAGAGAAAACTGTGAATGAATAATCTCTAAGCTTATATAATGTCTTCTCCCACATAATCTCCTTGTTCCTTTTTTTAAATGGCATGTCTATCAGATTCAGGTTTGTATAAGCTTGTTTTTGCATCAGCATCTGTTGAGGTTGGATTGAAAACATAACATGCTAATTTATGCTCCTAGTGTGCTTAAATTAGTGTGTACTTCCTGTCACTTCTTTAAAAAATTCAGCAGTAACATTCCATACCATGGCCAATTTTCGATCAATTCATGTGCTTTAGTGATGGAATATTGGATGTCTTCCTGGCAGGTTCTTCTGACACCAACTCATTTAGCCATAGTAATGGAGTATGCTGCTGGAGGAGAACTCTTTGAGAGAATTTGTAATGCTGGTAGATTTAGTGAGAATGAGGTAAAGTAGAGGAGAACTCTTTGGGAGAATTTGCAATGCTGGTAGATTTAGTGAAACGAGGTAAAGTAGTTAACAATGGGGTCAGGAAAATTATTGTATATGTCAGATTATGGGGTTCTTTATGTTCCCTGAACATGAAATGGATATAAAGATTTACAAGCACTTTTACTTATATATCAGTCATGATATTTACTAAAACTGACATTTTTCCGCAATTCTGTTGTTTTTTTGCATTAGGCAAGGTTTTTCTTCCAGCAACTGATATCAGGAGTTAGTTACTGGCATTCAATGGTATGTCAATTGGAACTCTTCTACTAATGTGTGGTGTACTGTTTTTTTTTTTTCTTCTCCTAATGAAAGTATTCATTATAATAAGCAAATAATTCGCTTGTGGCAGCAAATATGTCACAGAGACCTTAAGCTTGAAAATAAACTCTTAGATGGCAGCACAGCACCTCGGGTCAAAATATGTGATTTTGGATATTCAAAGGTATTCTACAAATTGTATAGTAAGGATTCGGCATTGGGGGTTCGGGTTAATAAGACTTTGAGTAATTATTATTTCCCTTGGTTTTTGTAGTCACTATTGCAGTCAGCCAAAATCAACTGTAGGAACACCAACCTATATTGCTCCTGAGGTCCTATCTAAAAAGCAATATGATGGAAAAGTAAATTCCAATTCCTGTGCCTTCTCATTGACACCATAAATTGTCATGGGTTAAGCAGCTTTTGTAACTAATCTTCACATTATAGATTGCAGATGTTTGGTCTTGTGGAGTCACCTTATATGTGATGATAGCCGGAGCATATCCTTTGGAAGATCCTGATGACCCTAAGAACTTCAGAAAAACCATTAATGTTAGTGACATTACAACTTTTCATCAATAAAATTGAACATGCTATGTATAGAGGAAAACAGTGTTATATCTAAACTGAATACTTTCTAGAGCTGTGGCTAACAAGTTGTCTCATGCAGCGGATCCTTGCCATACACTACTCAATACCAGATCATGTTCAAGTTTCCATCAAATGTAGGCATGTTTTATCTCAGATATTTGTGGAAAACCCCGAAAAGGAAATAATGTAGCATCTGTTTAAATGTTGAAGGTAGTACACAATTCGAGTTAACTATTGAGGCATTAATCCCCCTAAAGAGGAAAAGAAAATCATGTGTGTTATAAGCGAACAATTCTATTCCTGACTTAATTAACTAAGTTCACTGCTAGATTGCTAGTTGTCTTGCAACCATTTCATACTCAAAGCAGTTCCATTCCTGACCAATATCTTGGCTTTGTTTATGTGTTTTGAGTTGATTTTTATTGGTTAGTGTTAGTCCTTTCATTGTGGTCTTTGCTCACAGAGAATTACAATTGCAGGAATTAAAAGCCACCCTTGGTTCTTAAAGAACTATCCTATGGAGCTGATGGAAGGAGGAAGTTGGCAGAGCAATGATGTAAATATTCCATCCCAAAGCACTGAAGAAGTTCTGTCCATAATTCAAGAGGCGAGAAAATCAGAATCTGAGCTATTGTTTGGTTGTAAGTTGTTTCGTTGGTATATTCCTTCTCTAATGCTAATGTAGGAAAATCTAGTTTTGTGTTAGGTGTTGAAACCCTCTCCTTGTTTAGTTTAATGTTTTCTTTGATTTTGGAATTTGCATTTTGTGATTATTGGAGTGGTGTTTGGTATTGTGCTTCAGGTGCTTCTTGGTGACGTTGGAACCGGCAAGTCTAGTCTAGTGTTGTATTTTGTCATTGAATTTCAGGTTGTAATAGTGAGTTTGTTTGTTTGTAATTGTTGACATCATTTGGTTGGGTTGAGGTTAATTGGTAGTGTTGAGGTTTTTGTGGTTGATAAAATAGATTGGTCGATATGTTTTATGCAATGCTCATGTATACCCCTTGGTTTGAATATTGAAAGTATTGTCTATATTTGAGACGTGAATGTACAAATCTGCATGAATATTTTGAGTGGCTATAACTTGCTCAATTTGATTACTTTCAATAACAAGTTCAGTACTCTCTATTTATTATTGCTATTAATTGATTTAAAGGTTAAATCTTCTCCATCTGGAAGCCTTCCCCACCTATAAACAATGATCCAGCTATTATTCAAGTAAACCAAGAATTTTAGAAGCTCAATTTCAGTGTTGTGTCCCATTTGTTGTTTATCTGTTATTAACAATACATTATTAACTACAAATCATTATCTGGGTAATGACTGTAAATTCAGGGCTCGATTTAAGCGGTCAACTTCAATTTCACGCACTTATCATGCGAATACGTTGTTACCTATCCTTCTGTAACTCATTTTTGTTGATTTTTACCCACACACTCTCACATAGATGAGACGTAACCACACATGTAAGAATTTGGAGACGTTTACCTCCTGAATATAGGGCTCTCATAGGGAAGATTAAGCGTAAAAAGGTTAACCATTTTTATCGGCATCCAAACGTTACCTGAAATACGTGATTTTTCAACCATAGCTGTATTTCACTGTTCCGATCATATCTTATTTCACGAGATTTTTGAAAATTTTGCTTCTTCTCTGTAGTTGGTTCATAAAGTTGTACGCTTGCATATAACCTACTAAAGAAGTTATACCACATTAATAGGTACGTTGTGATTCCGATGACTAAATTTCACAAAAGGAAAATTCATTCGTCTGATATGATCGTCATGGTAAAACAGGCCTATGGTATAAAATTCAACTTCATTCGGCAATGTCTGGGGCTCGATCCAAGCGGTCAACCCGAATCTATCGTCACTTATCACACGAAAACACTTTTACCTACCTCTCCGTGACCTAGTTTGGTCGATTCTTCCACATGTTAAACTCTCACATAAATGAGACGTAACCACACATGTAAAAATTTGGAGAAGTTTATATCCCGAATATAGGGCTTCCGTAGGGAAGATTAAGCGTAAAAAAGGTTGACCGCTTTTATCGACACCCAAACGTTACCCGAAATACGTGATTTTTCAACCATAGTTGTATTTCACTATTCCGATCACATCTTATTTCACTAGATTTTTGAAAATTTTGCTTCCTCTATATAGTTGGTTCACAAAGTTGTATAACCTACTAAACAAGTTATACCACATTAGTATGCACATTGTGATTCGAATGACTAAAATTCACAAAATGAAAATTCGTCCGTCAGATATGATCGTTATGCTAAAAGAGGGCTATGGTATAAAATTCAACTGAATTTGGCAACGTTCGGGGCTCGATCGAAGCGGTCAACCCTAATCCGTCGTCACTTATTACACGGAAACGCTCTTACCTATCTCTTTGTGACCTAGTTTGGTTGATTCTTCCACATGTTAAACTCTCACATAGATGAGACGTAACCGCACATATAAAAATTTAGAGACATTTACTTTCCGAAGATAGGGCTCCCATTGGGAAGATTAAGCGTAAAAATGGTTGACCGCTTTTATCGGAACCCAAACGTTACCTGAAATACGTGATTTTTCAACCATAGTCATATTTCACTATTTCGATCACATCTTATTTCACAAGATTTTTAAAATTTTTGCTTCCTCTATGTAGTTGGTTCACAAAGTTGTATAACCTATTAAACAAGTTATATCACATTAGTAGACACGTTGTTATTCCGATAACTAAAATTCACAAAATAAAAATTATTCCGTCTAATATGATCGTTATAGTAAAAGAGGGCTATGGTATAAAATTCAACTGGATTTGGCAACGTCCGGGGCTCGATCCAAACAGTCAACCATAATTATCTTCACTTATGATTATCAGTAAATTACCGTGATCGATTGAAGAATAAATCAAACTGAATTGTGTCAATTTGTGTTAAGATTGTTTTTATTTTAAAACATATTTTATAAATTGACAAGAATCAAAATGATGTATAATGTCAATAATTATGATAACCGATGAAAGTAAATCATGCAACTTTTTATAGAATTTACATTAAATGTAATTTTAGTATAATATTGTAAACTTTTATTGCATCTATTAAAAAAGATTCGTTATTAAATATGAATGATTTCTCGTAATAATTTCATTCGTTATTAAATATTTATATTTTATGAATATTTGTTTAATTACTAAATTTGAGTAATATCGTGGAAAAGTAGTAAAATTTGGGCACACATGCGACAAATTTGGTAATTTTCGTTGATCAAAGTGGCCAAAATTTTAGGGGTAATCTTTCCGCTAAAATTTTGGAGCAATTTCAAACGAAAATTTTCAAAAATTTCCACAAATGAATTCTTCTTCTGGTTAGAGTTCGGCATATCCCCATTCTTCCCCAAATCCATTTCTTTCTCAAACCCCATTCTTTTCCCCATGTGGGGGGAGGGGGACTTCTTCACCTCTCCTCCGTCGTCGACAACCACATCGGCAGAACACCATCTCTGTGAAGCACTCAGTCTCCCTCACGAGAGGTAGTGGGAGTAGGGATATGTGATGGTGATTTGAGGCTGAATATGCGATGGGTATTCTGGGTAAAATCTTCTGAATTATGAGTTAGCCCGGGTAAAATCTTCTATTCAAATTCCGCTTTCTCTCCGTAAGCTAGCCCTTGCTGATCGGTGTGTCTTCTTTTCTCTCGCTCTCTTTGCTTTCCCACGGCTTCGTTCTGGCTCTCCGTTTTTTTAATTTCAGTTTCTTCTCAGTTTTGGAATTGATGTCTCCCTTTCTTAGATACACTCTTCAAACCTAGATTTCGATAATTATGAGTTTAATTGCGTCTGACTTTGGTTTAAATTGGAGCACTAATCTGAGTTTGTTTCTATTGCCAACTACAGATGCAGGAGGGAAACTTATGTTGGATATTATGTGGCTGTGAGAAGTGGTTCTCAGCTTTGCTCAACGGCATTGGTAAGCACTCATTGAATTGAGTCTGTAGCTTTTAATGTCACTCTTAATGAAGCTCAATTGGAGTAGAATTTAAGTTTCTTTGATTTTACTTCTCAGAAGTTATTTTGGTTCATTTCGTCTTGCATTTGTTCCATATCTTTCATTTATTTTTCCTCTTATTGGATCTTTTTTGAAGAGATGATTTTATGGTTTCAGACTTGGCATTACATTGTTTCTCTCAGTCAAATCCTTATCTTATGTCTATAGTGCGTATATATGTCTCCGCGTATAATTGAGCTTCTAATCGATCAATGATTATATTCTATTTGTTTGGTTTAGATTTTCAAGAAGTTTATAGATTATTAAGAGATATTGTCATGTAATGGCACCGTTTTCTTTTTGCCATTATTTTTCTTTTTTATTTTGAACTTTTGCTGGGTTTGTTGTTTTAATGTTTAGTTTACAAATTGGGAGGTTCGTAAGGTTGTTGTTGCTGAGAAAGTTGTGTGATTGGGACTTAAATTTTCAACTCTTAAAGTAAACTTCTAACTGTCATTGGGTTGCTTTTGATGTCAGGTTCTCATCTTTAGGAGTTTGAGATAAGTCATCATTGGGAGTTTGAGATAAGGTATTTTTTCCATTTGCTTAATCACTTTATTAAGTTTCTTTTTGTTTCTCAGATCAGTCAGATGTGATCTTAGAAATATCAATTTTCTGGTCAGGTGCTTTTGTTTTTTTCTTTTTTCTTTTTTCTTCTATGTAGTATGACTCTATGAGCAATAGATGTCCCGTTTGTTATATGTGGGAGTTAGTTTCATTTTGCCATCTTTAATTTCTTTTAGGGATCCTTTTACTTTAAATAGAGTTCAGGAAATATTAAAGAAGAAGGAAGATGTTTACATGATCAATTGGGTTGTTCATATGAGTTGGGAGGGCTTTCTTCTTGCTTCAGTTGGACATTCTTGGGTTGTGCTATCTTTCTTGCTTTGTTTGGTGCTGGGAAAGTGATGGGAAGTGGGAGGAGATATAAATTAAAATTGAACCAGGCAGCTGGAAACTTATGGTTTTTTTGTTGATGATTCATCGTTTGTGATGCTTGATGTGCATGACTCAATTAGTAAATAGTACCCTCTCATTGAGTCTGATGTTTAATATTTTCTGCTTGGTACTCAAATTCTAGTGGAAAATCTTAGTACCAATTTGGTATAAGCGGTTGCTCTTATTCGCTCCATGCGGCTGGATACTTGATGGCATGCTTGTTTTCGACTTTATTTGTTTTCTGACGGTTGACGGTTGTTTTCATAAATATTGATCTCGATGGCATGCTTGTTTTCGACTTTAATTGTTAACAATTGTGTGAATACTCTTCTAAGACTATGCTAGCTTGAAGCATGTCTCATTTATTTACCCTATATGTATTTTTGATTCTTATACTTGCATTATCATCAGGGCATCATAAAATTACTGGTCAGCAATATAACTATCAAGTAAGCCGCGATTGATGATCTCTGTCAAAATAGTATGATTTGCTGTAATTGTGAAAAGTTGGAAATTGTACTGCATTTTCTATGAGATGCTAAAGTTGGAGATTGTAACTGCTTTTTTATGATATGCTAAACTGTATGGAATATATCAGGGTCAACCCTATGTACGTTTATTACTCCCTATGAAAATCAGCAATAGGTTGTGAGTTATTCATAAAGACATAATATATTCGAAGGTATTTGGAAAAGCTTACAAAAATATCAATAATATACTATATTACGAATTACACAGTCGATTGCAGTGACTGAAAATACAATTATGAATGGTTTCAAATGATACAGTCATACAGATCGAGGTGCTCTTATTTGGTTTTGCACGCATGATGATTTTGCATAGTTGTCAAGTCGTTAACTATGATGTAAGGCATGAAAGACCGTCTCATTAAGCCTGGATAGGGTATCATTGCTAATGTTTTTTGATTGCACACCAGTAGTATCATTTAAATTGGGAACAACCTTCTTAACGGTACTGTAAAAGACTATTCCATCTTTCACCCTTTTCAATCACCAAACGCAGAGGAAAAAAAGATTAAAAAAAAAAGGATTCATCTGACTTTCAGAAAATTTTGATTTCACTAACTTTCAGAAATTTTTGAATTCACTAACTTTTTGCATCTGAACTCATGATGCAAAGCTGTGATTTTCATTTCTCAAACATTGAAATAAAGTCACATCAGCTGGCAGGATCAAAGCACTCCCGAAAACTAATCTTAGACTAAGAACAAAACCGAGCATATTTTGAAGTTGGATTGCTACCAGTAACAAACATAAGAATTTGAAATGACTCGTAACTAAATTTCTACATATCTCTGTGATCTTCAAAATGATAACCTCAGCCCCACCCTGATCATGTACCTGAACTCTAACAATCTACAGGTCCCAACTGTCACCTACCGAACTCCAACTCGCCCACCAACTCATCAGAAACCAATCACAAATCCATGATCCAAACATAACCCACAAACCGACAAACATAACTCACCATTTTTGTTGCAAGTAATAAAGTAATACCGCTATTGGATATCTTGTATAGCTGAACATAATAGCTAAACAATAAATTCCCACATAAGCAAATACAAACTCAGAGGAACGAGAAACAAAATAAATTTTCGTTTGCAATCTTCAAGCACATCAATTTCTTATCCTCCAAATTCTTTCATACCACACAACAAACCTCGTTATACCTATCGTCTACAGAGGTTTGTATTAGTCGCATAATATGGACTGACATCAGTACCATCTTCTTTGCCTTGTACCCATATATTACTGCAAAGAAAATATACTCATCAGTTCTGAAAGCACGAATCTGAAAGCACGAAGCATAGGAAGTATTTAAAAATGAGCAAGTTCTAGCCACTCAAATAAACACAGATATACAAACATAGCTTTCAGTAAATGAGCAAGTTCATCAGCTGATCAGCCTCTATGCAGCTTACAGAGTACATGCAGGACTTACACTGAAAATACAATTACCTGAAACAATATTAATATCTTGGCAGGAGATATTGAATCAAAACTAAAAGTAACCAGGGAAACACAGCAAAAGCATTTGTACTCAAATATTTAAAAACATTACATGAATGTCTGAACATCTTATTCTTCGTAATCTTTAGCTTCCCATTAATACACCTTCTTGAATGAGCAGCAACTTAAGCATACCTGAAGACATGTAGACAGAGTAGTCATTCATCAATAAGCCACAATGAGAGTACATTAGTTACCAACAACAAAGAATAGATGCAGAATACTGATATAAAGTTTCCAATTTAATGGAAGTGATAACACTAAACAAAGGGATATTTCAACTTTGGCAAGATCAAAACATTTTTGAGTTATCAATTTTGTTTAAGGAGTTGTACATGTAAGAACACAATATAACATGTATTAGAGAAAAATATTTCTGAAATTTATATACAAGTGTCAACCGATTACTATTAGGTTAGCTACATTATCAAAATTTTCTTTTCAATAATTTAGCATGACCGATTACTATTAGGTTAGCTACATTATCAAAATTTTCTTTTCAATAATTTAGCATGACACTCGATCAAGATTTGGTATGCTGGGAATGAATTTGGATTCATATTGTCTTTCTAGAACCAGTAAACTGAGTTCTGGAACCTTACATGCTAAAACTAAGCATACTCTGCAGACAAGACCAAAAATTCTCTCTACTTCAAGAGACTTTAAAAAAATGAGATTTATAAGCACAACATGAAAAATGTAATAACAGATCACTCACCAATAAATTTAAGCAAGACAAAAAATGCATAACAACAAATTACTCATCAAAAGGTTCCAGTGTTTACCTTTTCACTAATAACCTACAGCTTCCCTATACCACAAAACAACAACGAAATTTAGTACGCCAACCTCATGAATTTTTAAAAATAAGACTAAATAATAATTTGATGAGCAAAATGATATCATTGCTTAATGTCAACAGAGCAACAGCTAGCCAAATAGAAAATGCCACTATAAGTTAGGAATGAAGTGATCCAGTACTCAACTAACACCTTCAAGGAATAACAATCCGACTCATATGACAGAACTAATTGTTCGGTCATCAAGAGGCTTCTCTAAATCTGTGATAGATCGACGTTCATGAAAACCTCATGAATACAGAACACTTAGCAGTTCCCACCGCATTCATAATGAACACATGGCAGCTCCATTGACACAAACAACGCAAGGAACATCTATAAGTTTCATAGCAGAAAAAATTGCAAATCCAGTCCACAAAAATACTTGCCTTAACGAAGAGTAATTTGCAGCAACTCAGCAAAACCATAACACATTATTCAAATACACTTGATTTGTAAATATCGTGCAAGCAAACAGAAGATGCCAACAACATCATCTCCTCATACTAGATTTTATCTCATTTTATTATACCTAGAAATGGGTTGGAGGCCGCAATGGCTCACGGAGTCCTTCATGCACTACATTATTACTGTATTGTATGAGGTTTGGTTGAACACAAGCATGAAAAGCGAAGCACCTCGTTTCAATGTTCAAGAACCAATTCAACAATTAAACACAAGCAAAAGATTAAAGTTTACTAAGCTAAGAGAAAGCACTAACCTTTACGCGTTAACCCAGCCGATTTGAATAACCATGGGCTTAGAAGCTGTGGGCTATGGCACGGCGTCACCAGATTGTGTCGCCGCCGATAAATAGTCGAGATTCGGACCCACCGCCAGGCGAGCCCTATAAATTAACACCGCCGTTTCAATCTCCTCAAGGCGGGCGAGCCTTATAAATGAACGAACCCAGATCTTCTTGTGCAAAGAAAAAGAAGAAAAGACCCAGAAGTCAGAATTGGGCAAGAGAGATGTCATCAAGATTGAGGTGGTATGTTTGGATGTGATCGATGAATTCAGTGAAGGATTGAGCCTCGGATAAGTCGGATGTGTTGGCGATTTATGGAGAATGAGAGATGGCTGATGTAATTGAGGGAGATGAGAGAAGAGAAAGGAAGGCAAAACAACACCAGTTGGAGCAAACGTGGTTTGGCTTGCACGCGCTGTTAAGCATCGTGGTGCAGCTGTCCCAGGGGTGTATGGAATAGGCTCTCATCTTTATACGAAAATTATTTTTTGAACCTAACTCGTACGTGATGATTTTGTCACGACGTATCAAAAAACTACAAAAAAAACAATAGAGGGAGGATAGATTTAAACATTCTTTAGCAATTTAATTAGCCAATTTAGATCGTATTCTGCACGTATCATTCCATCAAAAAAATTCATAGTTCTTTTGGAAGGACTAGCTGCAGCAACCTTTGACTTCACAAATGAAACAAGACTAGGCCGAGGAGGGTCTGGACAGGTTTACAAAGGAGTCTTAAAAACTTAGGTTGCGATGTTGCTGTGAAGAGGGACTTACGCACAATCTGATCATATCTCTACTTTGAAGAAGATCTTCATCAATGAAGTTAAAATCATTAGACGCTTGATACATAGAAATGTGGTGCAATTCATCGGATGGTGTCATGATTAAGGTGAATGCTTGCTTCTTTACCAATACATGTCAGGTTCACAATAGCTTCAGGCTTGGCCTCGGCTTTTCAGTACCTACACAGAGATGCAGGACTCTGTGTGCTTCACAGGCACATCAAATCAGCTAATGTAGTGTTGGAAAATGATTTCAACACTACGCTTGGCGACGTTGTTGAAGACTGATAGAATGGCTGTGCTAGGCAATTTAGGCTACATCGCACCAGAGTATGCAAACCAAGGGAAAGCTAGTAAAGAAAATCGGACATGTTTAGCTTTGGAGATATAACCTTGGAAAATGGGTGGAAGAAGAACTTGCAAGGATGGAGGATATCACCTGATTCATATTAGTTCGAGCGAATTAGAGCAAGACAAAATGTACCTGTGGTAGATAGAAATTAAAACCCAGTAACATAAACTTGCAGTTACCTTTCTCTTGTTGAAGGAACATCAAGAGTTTCCCACTACTGGCCATGGCTTACTTGCCGTGCATCAAGAGCCCACTTTCCTTCCCTGTTTGGAGTTGATTTAGGAGAAGCAAAGTGTACCCCCACTGCTTGCTTGTGGCAAAAGTCAAGACTTACAAACGTGCCCTGCATTGTAAACAGCATATGCTGCATGTAAGTCTTTTGCAATGCGAAATATGTATACTGTATTGAAGCCCAAGATGTTAAGAAATCCAGTTTAGCTAAATGGAAAACCAAAAATTATATATCTTTCGGTTGATTCTATTCATAAGTTGATTTAGAAAGAGAAAGCAACTGTATCTTATCTCAGAAAACTAGCACAAGCTTCTTACATTTATTGGTCAAGAAGCACAAGTTAGTATTATCGACTCTTGGAAACTGTCCATTCATAACTAAATCTAATGAATTATTCATCTGTACTGCTTTGATATAACATCTGACTCATGTTACTGATCAAGATGACAGACCAGATGATGAAAGGTGTCCATGATGTAAAAGAACATAAGAGATAGAGAAAGCAAGGTAACTGCAAGTGAGATGGTTACTTACTTGATGGTTGATATAACTTGTTAATACTAATAATAGCAGTATTAGCCTTGCATTTATCCCTTGAGACACATGATGTTTCAAAGCAAGACAGTGTCCTCTAAATATCTTCACTCTTCAGCAGAGTAGTATTCATCCTCACCGCCACCACTTGTGCTTGGTGCTGCCTCCGGTGTTCCCTTTATGATAGCACTACCTTGTTCATATGCTGATTTGTCTAAATCACAATCCACATGTTCTTCCATGTAAAGAGAAATGCTACTGTTGGCTTGATTCACTTTACTGATCATCTCTTCCATGTCGTGCTTGTACAGTGCATAGGCCCCAGATTTCTTCACCTGCAAGCATCTGTTGTTTCCTTCAGCTCGATTGACTTCGAAAACAAACTTAACCTCATTGCACATGTCCTCCAGACAGTACTTGGGTTTTAAGAAACTCTTGTGTAAAACAACAAAGTAAAGGTGGTCTGCAACAATTTGTTTTATGCTGAAACCAACAGCTGACACGCCAGAACTGTATCCATTCCAGGTACAAGTGATTTCACTTGTATCAGGGTCTAACTCATCGTCTTCAGGAACGGCAGATGGATCGTCTTGAGGTACTAATAGAGCACATACAGCAACACCAATAAACTTGCTGCTATTACTTGCATCCGAATGTAACTTAGCAGTCACTGAGTCTCCCAAACTTTGATTGCTGAACCACTCAAAAATTTCACTTCCAGGAATTACAAAACTGAAATAGTAAAAAGAACAAGGGGTTTCCTGCATGCAGCATACGAGATCATATCACAACTAGTCTGAGAGAGAGAGAGAGAGAGAGAGATATATATATATATATATACCTCAAGCAACCGCTTCAGCAGTGAATACAAGAAATAGCTAGAATCTTGATTATCAGCTGTACTCGAGCAATTTGTTGAAACGAGCAAAAAACTCTGCACTCTGCACATATCTTGTGGATGTGGAAACATTTGTAACGAAGTACAATTATCGGTTCTCAATGATAAACTGTCATTTAATGGGAGGTCTGGCAATCTTTGAAGGCTTTTGCAATTCTCCACATTCATATATACAAGCTTAGAAAGCAAATTAATGCTTGCAGGAAGGCTAACAAAATTGTTTCCTCTGAGTAGCAAGTTGGTTAAGGAGGACAGAGAACCAATAGAATTCGGAATATCTCCTTCACCGAGATTACAGTCATTCAGATTTAATGTCGTCAAAGAAGAGAAATGCTCCAAAGAAGGCAACAGCGGAATATTCAAAGGATTCTTCCTTGAAAATAACCCACCAAAAGATGATACTGTGAGATTCTGGTTAAAAAAAAGGTAGTATGGCATCCCTCTAGTAACAATTCCACTCAAATCAAGCTCCACCAAATTCTTACTGAAGTGCTCAATTGATGAAGGTAGTTTCTCAATAGCAGTCCCACTTATATAGAGCTTTGATAATCTGTTCATTTTCTCCCCAAATTCTGGAATCATTTTCAGTCTAGAGCACCCATAAACATCAAATGTCTCAAGAGATTCCAGTTCTACTTCACTTGGGAGACTCTTAATATTTTTGCAGTTTCTAAGATTCAAAATTTTGAGCCTCTTGAGAAATGCAATGGATGGATGAATACCAACTAAATTTGTACAACCTTCAAGAACCAACTTCTCAAGGTTTTGAATACCTGTGAAATCTGGGGTCTTTTTCAACTTTATGGAGTAGCTAAGATCGATAGATTTTAACTTGGTCAAGTGCTGTAGAAAATATGAAGAATGGTAGAAGAATCAGCTTCCATGCATGAACTCTAAAATTTAATCATATTTTTGCAATAACAGATAATTCACTAACTTACTTTTATTCCATCCCAGAGGTGATCGATATTGCTATGGGACAAACTAAGTTCAGTAAGTTCATCTGGTTGAAAACCTGGTGGGAGAGATTTTGAAGGATACCAACTCCATTTCAGAAATCTCAAGGCATTAGGAAGATATTTGGGGCCAAGAGGAAGCCTCAAATTATGAATGTAAAGCAGCTTTAGTTTACACATTATGGAGAAGGCTTCAAGATTCCAATCAGCTGCCTCTTCAAATTCGTCCAACCATAAGAATATGCCTTCGATGACCTTTGTTCCCTGATCATTGAAAACATCAGATAAGTTAATTCCAGAATCACCTATGTACGTATCATGTATTCATGTTACAGAAAACTATAGTGATGTCCATGCTAGGTGTTTATAATCTTACCGTATTATTTTTGAACACATGAAAAATGTCTTTGCGAAGCCACAACCGACTGCGTCCACCAGGCTCTTCTGAGCACTCTCTTCGAACAATTTCACGTCCCATTTCTTCTACCACTTCATGTATTTCTATATTATTTTCTAGTACAAAACTTATGAGACATTTCTCAACAAGAACATCTATTACAATACGAGTGCAAAAGTCAGAGCTGTATACTTGTTCAATCAGAAGCTCATCGTAATACAGCCTGTGGAAACATGCAATATCCAGAAAAATTTTCTTTTCCATCTCATCAAGTCCATCATAACTTATTTTCAATATTTCAAAGACTGATGTGTTGGGAAGTTGTTCTAGTTTTCGCAATGTAGACCTCCATGCAAGCGGACTTCTTTTATACAAGAAAGACCCCAAAGTTTTAAGAGATAAAGGAAGACCTGCAGCGTACATAACAAAATTCTTAGAGTATTCTGCATAATCTTCTTCAGGCTCATATTTCCTGAAGGCTTTCCAACTAAAGAGCTGGAGAGCGTCATCATAGTTTAACCCCTGCAACTCATATGGTTCTTCTATACCATGGGTGACTAGTATCTGTCGATTTCTAGTTGTAATGATGATTCTACTCCTCAAACCAAACCAGTCTTTTTCTTTCACCAAGGTTTCCAGTTGCTTTACTTGATCCACATCGTCAAGAACTAGAAGAACTGCTTTATCACATACACATTTCTTTATCCCAGTCATTCCATCATATTCATTCCATACTTGAACTTTTTTTTCCAAGATTTGGGAAAGAATTTGGGACTGTAGATGAACTAGACCCTGTTTTGCAGACACCGCCCGGACATTAGCAAGAAAGATGCAAACTTCAAACTGATGATAAATTTTCTCATACACCATTCTAGCAAGGGTGGTCTTACCCACTCCACCCATCCCCCATATCCCTATAAACCGAACATCATTTGCTTCTCTATCTAAAAGAACATCAATGTCCTCCAGCTTATTTTCCATTCCGACTAACTCTTCTGAGGAATAGAATACTGAAAAAGTAGGATGCACTTTGGTCCACAGTGCCTTCATAATTTCATTGATAAGCTTTGTCTCATACCTAGAACAAGAATGAAACAATTCCATGGTAAATATATAAACCTATTAAATACAAAGTTCAGTGGTAAAATTAACTGAACTACAACACCTGTCCTTGTGGAAAACCTTAATGATTTCTACTTATTAGATCGATCTAGTAACTAGATTGCATTTTAGAAAATTGGTGAATTAGGTGCAGAAGTGTAGAACACTTCTCAGTTCTTCACCTAGTATATAATGTAATAAAGATCAAGTAATAACTTGTGTTCAAGGGTATCAAGACAATTTGAGCATCTTCATCTGAGGTAAACAGGACAAGATGAGAAATTATAATTCAGCTATTATAGTTCGTTCATTGAGGCTTCACCTGTAATCCTTGGAATTCCACCCAGCGAGATTAGCCACTTTTGACAGAGCCTTTCTCCACGCATTTACTTCCTTACTATCTTCTCCAAACTTCTCTTCATGTTCAATGAACGCTTCAGCAAAGCTACCCCTTTGATGTCTCACATCAGAAGGGTCGACCTCATAAAAGATCGGCAGAATCGTCCCCCTCTCTTTCATGCACTCGAATATCTTACACAGTTCAAGCAAGCACCAAGTGGAAGAAGCATAGTTTGGAGATAGAACCACGATCGCAAACCTGGACTGCTCGATTGCTGAGATGAGCTCAGGGGAGATCGCTGTGCCTCTTTCAAGTTCAGGGTCGTCTCTGAAAGTCCTGACTCCTCGCCACCTCAGCTTGTCGTATAAATGGTCTGTGAAGCCCTTGCGGGTGTCTTCGCCTCTGAAGCTCAAAAACACGTCGTATTTCCATGGGAAAGCTGAACCAGAAGTGGAGGCTTCAACTTGGGTGCTCAACGCCATTGGAAACTGATTCAGAACAGTTCACTTTTCAAGCACACGACCACTAGAAGTTATCAAACTCCACGTACAAGAGAGGAAACCGTGAAAGGCACGGAAATGGAAGACAGATTGTAGCAAGCTAAGAGGTTTCGAAAGGGGGAGATGTATAGAGAGATGGAGCAGAACATGGACAATCTGAGAGGAGTTTGACTTCGCTAATTGAAACTAAGAACGTGGGGCGCATCGATTAATAATAATAATAACTCTAAAATACGTGACAAAGCGGAAGAGACGGTCAGACGGATACGGTGCATGTCTAGGCGGTCGATGCTTAGTGGGTCAAAGCGGATTGTGGGGTCCACCTTTTAAAATGAAAAATTATTACGGATTGGGCTCTTTACGGGCTAGACGGATTTGTTTCGCGTCTAGGCGGTGGCTGTGTTAGTGGGCCAAAGCGGGCCGGGGTGGTCCACCTTTTAAAAACAGATACATACGACTTGTGAGTCCGATCTCTTCTCTCGGCCAGACTAAACGCAGCTCTGGCCGCCGTTCCCGACGAAGCTGATAACTCAGGTGATTTATTTTCATTCGATTTCGCGTCTCAAACAGACTAGTCCGACATCCAAAACACATGAAATCAAAAATGCATCCAACTGATCATTTCATAATATTCAAAACATAAGATAAGCTAGAGAGAGAGAGAGAGAGAGAGAGAGATTAGTAGTATCTGGTTCTATGTACTTCGAAGAACCATCATTGTAGAGTTCATATTTAGAGAGGCACAGTTTATTAAAGTTTTCTTCACTCTTCAGCAGAGTAGTACTCATCCTCACATCCACCACTTGTGCTCGGTGCTGCCTCCGGTGTTCCCTTAATGATGCCACCACCTTGTTCATATTCTGATTTCTCTAAGCCACAATCCACCGTATCTTCCATGTAAACAGAAATGCGGCTCAGCTCTTCCATATCATGCTCGTACAGTGCACGGACTGCACATTGCTTCACCTTTATGCATCTCTTGTTTCCTACAGCTTGAGTGGTTTCGAAAGCGAACTTCACCTCATTGCATGTGTCCTCAAGAGAGTTCCTAGGTCTCCAGAGATGACTGGATAAAACAACTATGAAAAGGTGATCTGAAACAATTTGGGTTAAAACGGAACCAAAACCTGACGAGACTTTAGAACCATCCCATGTACATATGATTTTATTTTTGTCAGAATCTAAATAATCGTCTTCAGGAACCGCAGACGGATTGTCTTGAGGTACAAATAGAGCACATACAGCAACCCCAATCCAATTGTAGCTATTACTTGCATATGAAGGTAACTTCATAGCTACAGAGTCTCCCACAATTTGATTACTAAACCACTCAACAATTTCACCTCCAGGAATTACAAAATTGAATTCCTCAAAAGAACAAGGGGTTCCCTGCACCATAGCAACCATCATATCACACAACAATTGAAAGAGAGAAGGGAGAAAGGAAGTGGGAGAAAAGAGAATACCTCAAGCAATCGTTTTAGCACTGAATATATGAAAGGCCTGGCAGTTGTTGGAGCCTTTTGCAATTCTCCACAACAATTTCTTTGAGCTTCAAAAGCAAATGAATGCTTGCAGGAAGGGTAACAAAGTCGTTTCCTCTGAGGTCCAACTTCTCTAAGGAGGACAGAGAACCAATATCATCTGGAATTGCTCCTTCACCGAGATTACAGTTTTTCAGCTTTAATGTCGTCAAAGAAGTCAGATGCTTCAAAGAAGATAACAGAGGACTCAAAGGGTGAAGACTCTTTCTTGAAAATAAGCCGAAAGATGATAATCTTAGATACTGCTTAAAAAAGGGAGAGAATGGAAGCTCTCTTATAACAATTCCACACAAATCAAGCTCCACCAAACTCTCACTTAAGTGCTCATATGATGGAGGAAGTTTCTCAACAGCTGTCCCACTCAAAGAAAGCCTTGATAATCTATTCATCTGCCCCAAAAATTCTGGAATTACTTGCAGTTTTGAGCACCCAGATACATCAAATGTTTCAAGAGATTCCAGTTCTACTTCACTCGGGAAACTCTTAATACTTTTGCAGTTTCTAAGGTTCAAAATTTTGAGCCTCTTGAGAAATGCAATGGATGGATGAATATCAACTAAATTTGTACAACCTTCAAGAACCAACTTCTCAAGGTTTTGAATACCTGTGAAATCTGGGGTCTTTCTCAACTTTATGGAGTAACTAAGATCGATAGATTTCAACTTGGCCAAGTACTGTAGAAAACATGAAGATTGGTAAAACAATCAACTACAATCAACTTCAATGCATGAACTTTCAAATTTAGATATATTTAAGCA
This sequence comes from Fragaria iinumae, assembly GCA_009720345.1. Taxonomy (NCBI): domain Eukaryota; kingdom Viridiplantae; phylum Streptophyta; class Magnoliopsida; order Rosales; family Rosaceae; genus Fragaria; species Fragaria iinumae. Next base: position 20,483,294 of record CM019123.1, on the reverse strand, counting down.
ATATATAGTAGATATTCAGTAACTTACTGTATTTTCATCATCCCACAGGTGATCGACATTGCTATGGACCAAACTAAGTTCAGTAAGTTCATCTGGCTGAAAACTTGGTGGGAGAGATTTTGAAGGATACCAGCTCCAATTCAGAAATGTCAAGGCATCAGAAAGATGTTTTGGGCCAAGAGAAAGCCTCAAATTATGAATGTAGAGCATCTTCAGTTTACACATTTTAGAGAAAGCTTCAAAATTCCAATTCGCCTCTTCTAATTTAGGCAAGTGTAAGAATATGGCTTCAACGGCTTCTGTTCCCTGTTATAAATCATAATAGATGAGTCAAGGAATAACCAAGTTTCATGTTAAATAAAATGACAGTGCTATCCAAGCTTGGTGAGTAAACATGTTTAAAATCTTACCGTATTCTTGGTGAAAACATGAAAAATGTCTTTGGGAAGCCACAACCGACTGCGTCCACCAGGCTCGTGATAAGACTCTTCTCGAACAATGTCACATCCCATTTCTTGTATCAAATCATGTATACCTATTTCATTGTCATCTGAAACATTTAAGAGACATCTCTCAACAAGAACATCTATTGTAATACGAGTGCAAATGTCAGAACTGTATAGTAGTTCAATTATAAACTTGGCTTGACATTGCGACGAAAAACATGCGATGTCCAGAAAAAAATTCTTCTCCTTGTCATCGAGTCCATTATAACTTACTTTCAGCACATCAAAAACTGTTCTGTTGGGAGTGTTCCTAAGCTTTTCCAATGCAGAAATCCATGCATCTGGACTTCTTTTATTTAAGAAAGACCCCAAAGTCTTAAGAGCTAAGGGAAGACCGCTGGCATAGCTGACAAAGCACCTAGAGAGCTCTGCAAAATCTTCTTCTGGCTCATATTTCCAAAAGGCTTTCAAACGAAAGAGCTTGAGAGCATCATAATCGTTTAATCCCTTCAACTCATATGGTATTTCAATACCATGTGTGACTAGTAGATGTCGATTTCTTGTTGTAATGAGGATTCTACTCCTCAAACCAAACCAGTCTTCTTCTCCCACCAACTTTTCCATTTGCTCTACTTGATCCACATCATCAAGAACTAGAAGAACAGCCTTTTTATTTAAACATCCCTTAATCATAGTGACTCCACTATAAACATCCCATACTTGTACATTTTCTTCCTTCAAAATCTGTGAAATAATCTGCTTTTGTAGATAAACAAGGCCATGGGTTGTGGAAACCTCTCTGACATTAGCAACAAAGATGCAAACTTCAAATTGATGAGAGATTTTCTCATAAACTTATCTAGCAAGGGTTGTCTTACCAATTCCACCCATCCCCCATATCCCTATAAAGCGAACATCATTTGCTTTTCTATCTAAAAGAACATTCATTTCCTCCAGCTTAGTGTCCATTCCGACCAACTTCTCAGATGAATCAATTATTGTAAAAGTAGTGTCCACTTTGCTCCTCAGTGCTAGCAGAACGTCTTTGATTAGATCTGTTTCATATCTACAACGAAAATACAACAAAACCCATGCTGAATATATGAACATATCAAGTACAAGATTACTGTTAAGCTAGAACTGAACTACAACAATCACAGTGCTACGAAATATTGAAACTTCATAAGTCATTCAATTAGTTCAATGTAAGCGCACATTTGAAAAACTTTAAAACTTTGGACTATTATGCAACTTCTGAAAATTATTTTTGTGTCATTGATATCTCATTGAGGCTTACCTATAATCATTTGAAGTCCATCCAGCGAGATTGGCCACTTTTGTTAAAGCATCTCTCCACCCTTGCACCTTCTTGCTGTCTTCCCCAAACTCTTTTTTATGTTTATTGAACGCTTTAGCAAAGCTACCCGTTTGATATCTCACATGAGACGGGTTGACCTTATAAAAGATTGGCAGAATTGCACCTCTCTCTTCCATGCATTCAAAAATCTTACACAGTTCAAGCAAGCACCATGTGGAAGTAGCATAGTTTGGAGAAAGAACAACGATCGCAGACCTGGATTGCTCGATTGCTGAGAGGAGCTCCGGCGAGATGGGTGTGCCTCTTTCAAGTTTTGGGTCGTCCCTGAAGGTTCTGATTCCTTGCCGCTCCAACTCCTTGTGTAAGTGATCTGTGATGCCCTTGCGGGTGTCTGTACCTCTGAAGCTCAAAAACACGTCGTATTTCCATGGGAAAGCAGAACCAGTAGAGGAGGCTCTGAGTTCGGTGCTCAACGCCATTGGAGAGTGATTGTTTCGTGAGATTTCTGCTACAAAGACACAATCACTAGAAAAGAAATTGTACACATATCGAGAGAAAGAGGAGTTCAAGAAGAAATGGAAATGTTTGGAGAGGAGAAAGAAGAATACGATGATTTTGACTTGGCGATCTTTCACTCTCTTTCATCATCAAACTTGTCAGGTGTACCGTGTATATTATTTTGATACATGTTCATCGATCTAACCCAAATTCATTTTTCTAATTCATCTAATACCAAATCAACCGCAGACCCTTTCAACCTTACGAATGACTCATTGCACCCTAATATCCTATTTTGCTCTCATTTCCTCTCTCAAGGATATCATTCCCATTTCATGAAGGTAACCTCAAAGGTAACCCGGCCACTATTTAGTTGGCTTTAAGGGGCGGGTACGTATATGCACATTTATCCATCGACGCTGGTGCTTGTTAGTTTGAATTCCTTGCTTAGCAAAGGGAGTGCATTTATGGAGCAAAATATGGTGGCAGTTGTCGCCGTCCTCTAATCGCCGGTGCTACCTTTTTCTCCTTCTCCTAGTCAGAGGAGGATTGTCACATATATATATATATATATATATATATATATATATATATGTACAGCATACTTCGATTTTCTACAATCAAATCCTATGAAGGATCGAGCGAGAGACTCATTTCAACAAGGAAGGAAAAACCCTTTCTATCCATTCTTGGATAGACTCATTTTTCTCCTTCTCCTAGTCATAGGAAGATAACAGAGTAACCAAAAGAAAATCCATTCTTGGATAGTTGGATCAAGCCCAACAAAAGTACAGACTCTTCTAAGCTACTAGGCCCAAATATTAGGAAAGAAGCATTGCCCACAGCCCACATTACAAGGTTTTATGTTCAGAAACCGAATCTTATACAATCTAGTATACTTTTAGATCAGCAGCCAGCTATGACCACGAACATGTATGAGACTATGAACAAGAATCAATTGTTTCTCCAAATCAAAATCATTTGAGAGCGGATTTAGCTAAAATGCAGATCCTAGCTTGTAATTATCGTATGAGAACGAATGATCACGCTTGACGGATAGCTTAGCCCACTTGATCACTGATTCATCCCCTTCCTCTATAGCAAGCACCTCTCTGATGCACATACATACATACATACATACATATATATATATATATATATATATATATATATATATATATATGTGGATAAGAAATATCAATGTATCATTCACAAAAGGACTGTATAGTGGATACTAGCTACCAAACTCCATAATCGATATGATATTTTGAGACCTTGTATGAACCTTTTACGTGGATATTTCTGTTCAAAACCTACGTACAATCACACTCCCACTTCCTTGTGCAAGGAAGTGATCGATTATGATAAGGTAATACTTATCTAGTTATCTTCAACGAGAGGTACGTAGGGCCTATATAAACCTGTAAATATCGTCCAAAAACTGCACGGAAAGAATCAGATTTTACTGCCCAGAAACATCAAGTTATCTTGATGAAGCAGCTGCGATCTAACTTTCAACACTGCATGCTAGGACGGAATATTTGTCCCATCTGCAAAGGAGGATGAACTCAATTACTGCAGACGAAGAATCTTCAGTACCTCTATACGCAAATTGCCTCAATTATTGGTCCTCTCTGACTCTGATCACACACACACATATACCTATATATAGTGCTTAATCTGTATCTTTCTTTTAGCAGGAGATAATGCATACAAGTATAGAAATGATGATCTATCATGAACTGAAAGACAGAGAAACCAGTAGCAGGCACGCAGCAAAATTAAAATGAAAAATCTGAAAGTGAATGAGGTACTAAAGTTTGTTTGGTGATCCCCACAGAAGTGGCTGGCCTCTTCCTCTTTGTACGTAAGAAACAAGACAAGTACTCTTTTTGATACGAACTTAGAGTTGCATTTTAGCATTATGTATCACAATTTCTACTTTTCATATACAATGTACGTACATAGTGCAAAGTTAGGAATATATATATATATATATATATATATATATATATATATATATGACCGTGCTTTGTTACGTGAAATATGTATGTTGCATCACTTAATAATAAGAGAGATACACCTATACATTAAAGAAAGGTGCAGCTATATATATATTCCGCCACCCTATCATTTTTTTTTTATCTTGGGATAATAGCCGCACCTTAAAATAAACGAATTTGACTTCTCTACTTAGATTTTTGTTGTTTGTATTTTCTTGGATGACTTCTAACCATTAGATTGAGTATAATCTAAGATCACTATATCATCCTTATGTCATTCTTACTTCATCTAATAGTTATAAGACATCTAAGCAAATCTAAGCAGAGAATCTGGATCCGAAACGAACAGTCGACTAACTCTTTTAAATGGCTCCATCTTGGCAATATTTTTTGTAGGAATTAGTATTATTATAGGTGATATATATCGATCTCCTCCAATCACTCGATGACAAGCAATGGTATGGGCAAACCTTGTAACGATATAGTCCCTATAACAAAACAGAGCAGAAAGAACATGATCGAGAAGAACCGCAGCTCACTACTATCACATTCACAAGAACCCTAGCTTATTGGCTAAAGAACTTGAAAAATTCCTTTGTAATTTACATGACAAATTTCGCCAATATAAAATTGATGCTTCTGCCACTGTGGCATGTGACGTGGGCTTGTCTTCTTGAGGGGATTTGACTAGGGCGGGCACCCACCCATCACGTGGACTAGCCGGCGTTGCCCTCTATGGGAGCCTAGTGCCGTTGTTACAGGACAAAGAAATAGTCACTTACAATCTGCCCTAATCTCCTCTCCACCAATTATCATCCATCTCCCACGTGGGACTACTCCTCTCCCCCACCCCACCCATCTTAGCTCGATCCCAGGCTCCTCTTTTTAACCCTACTTCTGCTTCACTTCTTCTATACTGGTTTTGATCGATCAAACTTTCTAACTCATCATCCTATACAGCTCTCTCTGATTACCTTACACTGTGGCAGACATCGATCCGAATCCTCAGGTTTCGATCACATACAGTCTCCCCCAGCTGTTTCCCACCTCGAGCATTCGGTTAAATTTACACTCGATCAGCTCTCTCTCTCTCTCTCTCTCTACTGATCTATCAAGATCACACAGCTAGCTAGATAGAAGCAGAGAGACATCGATCATGGGAGATTCTTCTGCTTCATACATACACCTGGTAACTGATAACTGTCGGATACTGCTATAAGCTTTTGGTTTCTGGTTGATCTTTCTTTTTTTTTGACCTAATGAATTGTGAAAACAGGTGCAGCACCTGATAGAGAAGTGTTTGATCTTCCACATGAGCAAAGAAGAGTGCATGGAAGCTCTGTCTAAGCATGCAAACATCACACCTGTCATCACCTCCACTGGTTAGTCTCCTCTGATCTTCTTTATTCGATTCCTTTTTAAATCATCACATGCATGAATAAGGAACCGCGAAGGTATATATACCAGAGAAAGAAGTTACTGTGCAAATTAACCAGGGTTGTAACTAATTAGGGTAACGATCATCGGTTGTTGGGGACTCAAACATTCATTCCACAGTTCACGTAAACGATATAGCCATAGAACCTTTGCGCGCGCGCTCAGAACAATTTTGTCATGAAATAAAATAAATATCATCAGCTCCAAAATAATATCATCAATAAGCTAGCCCTACTAAACTATGATCTTCAACAAGTTTTGAAGTTAGCTTAAAAAAAAAAAAAAAAAAAAAGTTTTGAAGCCTCTTGCTGGCTCAATCAATCCGATATTGGATTCGTACAACGAAAGCTTTCGAAAAGGCAACTCTTCAATACGTTTGATTCCTTAGGAAGTAGGCGCACTGTTTCGATTGCTAGTAAAAATCAAACACTATGTAATACTTTTTCCATTACTTAGCCGGTGAAAATCATAAACAAGCTCCTTGTGCATGCGACTGTGATCTTACCTTCTGTTATGATCCATCAGGCGTTTAAACCCTGATATAAATGAAATACTAATACTGATCATCATGAATGTGCAGTGTGGAATGAACTGGAGAAAGAGAACAAGGAGTTCTTCGAGGCGTATGCAGTGTCTCAGAACAAGAAAGATCAAATGCCTGAGGAAGAGACAAGCAAATTGATCCAAAAGATAATATCGGATTCCTCCAAAGATTCAGACGACTAGCTAACATGCTATCGATAGTGATCTCACCTTGGCTTCTGGTTGGTAGATAGCCTTCAATATATCTATATGAAGCCAAACTATTCGTATCCCCACCAGATCCCTACCCCAATAAGATCAACAACAGTAGCAGCATCGATCATATATATGTAGTCTGATTTGCATGAGGTCCCCTACCCGTAAATATATTGTTCTTCTTAAACGAAATAATAATAATACGGAAGCGCACGGATCTGTATATTTCATAATTTGTCCCTCGGTTTGCTCTTCAAATAAGGCTTCGTTGCCATTTGCCAACATGCTACGTCTTTAGCATATTGTATTTTGCATCAACCAATCACTACACCTGGCCTCGCCGGTGTTCTTATCATTTCAAGGAGTTCTATATCATTGGAATCAAACAAGGATTCGAGGTTGTAGCATTCCATCACTTAGAAGTGAATTTGTTTGATAATGAAATGTGTTCTCTTGTTCTTGTCTTGCATGATTAGATAGAATCATCTCGATGTTAAGTTTAGGGTTGTAGTTATTTTAACAATCTGAATCATTTGAACACATTTTGTGTTGGTACGTACGTTCTTGATTTGTGGCCGGAGAAGTTAATTAATTAACATGTGAATTACATGCAATTATTTGATAATGTACTAATTGTATAATGTATATTAATGTACTATATATTTGTACTCATTATTAATTATATAAGGCATATATACATATACATATACATATATACATGGACCCTTCCACTAAGAAATATCATGTTTTTGGCCCCAAAAAAAAAAAAAAAAAACTATTACATACGTTTATGTGACTTGTGGCGAAATTGGAATTTTATCATTACAGGTATGTTTTTTTGTCAGCATCATGTCGACTAACCAAATTTGATCATCCCCCCTTTAACAAAAATCAACAAATATGGGATAAGATGTACTTAGTCTTGGAATAATTTCGTACGAGTATACATTGTATGGTAGAGCTACATAGCCATATATGTATGGTAGATATTCATTTTAGTAGAGTGTTCTATTGTAGCTCTTTTTGTGAGTTTATCGTGGTGTGCATGGTGGGTCAAGACCTAGAAAGTTCGTGTTCGACAAATATGATTTGAATTGTCATCATGCCTTGTCTTATAGCAAATGTGTTTATATGATGTTATTTGTTCATACTTGAGAAGTTGAAGCAAATAATGTGGGGACTGTGTTATGCTCTCGTCCTAATCATTCACTTTTCTTCTTCTTCTTGTTATTGATTGATTGTTTGTTTGTCTTCTTTTCCTCTAGTTCAATTTTTCCCAAAAATTTCAACTCGGGTTTGAAGAACAAAGGTAATCAAGGCCATTTTTACTACTAATCCGGCCTTTGAAGGAAGAAAATGGTCAATTTCTTGCATGAAGGAGAGTGTTTGGAACCTTGGATCGATGATACGAGTATGTTGTCATATTGGTCGACGCGTATACGAATACATTGTTTTATACTACAAATTCCGTATACGGATCCAATTTAAGCTGGTTTGCATCATTCCTTAGCTTGTGGTTTAGAGATGCCCTCGAATAACAACACAGGATGTTGATGCAGCACTCATTGAGATATGAGTTCTGAAAGCGTCTTGACAGAAGCATATGAGGTAGATGGAGAATGTGACAGAAAGTGGCCACCAGACTGCTTATTGGGCCCAGATTAATTTGGCCCAATAACATGGGTGAAACTGATCCAGAGACTTTGCAGTGTTATCAAAATACCAAGGAATACCAAATATCATAGCTGATGATAGAGATTTATTACATTTATTTAGGGATTGGGAAAGAATGACTAGTTTAGCCACCCTGTTGGACATTCATAGCAGAAGGCCAGAAGTATCACACATTGCTTAGCATAAGTAAAACTTCAACAGACCGGCCTTACAATCTAAACCCTAGCAGTTGAGTTTCTGCTCCCATCCTGCAATAATATATTGATCTTCGGGAGTGGTCTTCTCAAACGATGGCCTTGACAACATCAACTGCAAAATTGATATCAGAAAACAATTAGAAAATGCATTTCAAAATTTCAAATCGTTCACTTAATCCTATTTCTCTAGATCGCAGAACAATAACATGGAGATCGAGAAGGAGAATCACATCCATTTCCAGAGAATCAAATTCTAGTTGTTATCCTAAAGTATGGACATCATTCGTTTGAACAGCATATATACCTCAAGGTAGCCACGGACATGGGTCAAATGTTCAGGGATTTCCCAGTTCTTGAAATGGGGAAGAGCCACCGGCAAATGCAACAGTCCTGGTGTCAAGCTGAAATCAAGAGCAGTGACATCCTCTCCAGCAATGTATGGACCCTGTTTATCTCAACCATATTAGCTCATATTACAGATCACAAACTACTGTGAAAGACCAGGATTATTATCATTTTAATGGGTTCGTTTTGATTTCTTGATCGCGTACATTTTCCCTAATATGCTCATCGAATGTCTCCAGTTCATCAAGCAGAGCCTGTTCTGTCCCATCATCGGGATCATCGCTCTCGAGGAATGCCTCAAAGTTCCCAAAAATATTGCATCCCCTGCAAATTACCATACAAGTGATACAACGTACAGCATCAGAACTTATCAATGATAATTCTTAATTTCATTTCCATAATAAAAAAACATTTGAATCACAAAGCACCTATAAGGCCAGTGTGATCAGACGTTTTCATGCCAAAAATACATTAAACGAATCAAATAGGCTAAATTTCAAACATCTGAAGAATCGCAAAGAGTTGCAAAATTTATATGCGAGAGAGAAAGTGCATACACTCCTACTAGATGAGGAGGAGTGTCGAGAGAAGGTTCAGGGTGAAGTTCCTCAATTATTCGACAAATCTCTTCAGCTTGAAGGATCCAATGGCCATGTTCATTCTTCATCGCAGGCAACTCTCTCGAAGGAATCTCGTCTCTATGAACCTATAAATCAAAAATCAAAAACCCAATTCCTTAAATGATCATCCAAATATATAAAGGAATTATGATCAGGCATTTGGATCCCTGTGTGATGAATTAAAAGTTCAAAACTTTTAGAAATACCATTCAGGCTGGTCATCCAAATTGATGAGGTTGAGCTGGTAATCTAGTTCCTTCTCCTCCAAAGTGGCAACAACCCTGTGGCAGAAAGGACCTGCCCAAGAACCCTTTCGTCAAAAACCAATGAAATTTGATCAAAACCCAGAAAGGAAATTAAAGAAGAAAGAGAGAGGGAATGTGAGCTTACAGTCTCCAAGAGTTTCAGGGTTACCTACAGCAGCCTTGGCACAAATCTCAACCATTTTTTATAGCAAATGAGAGTGAGAGTGGAGATCAAAGGGTGGAAGGGAGTGAGAGAGAACTGTTCAGGTAAAGGGTATATATAGAGTTCATATAGGTTGCTGTTGGCCCGAAACTTTAGAATCACAAACATAATTTGCCAGTAAATTATTCAGAAAAAAAAAAAAAAAAAAAGACATTATACATGATTACATGAGGTTTTCATGGGTAGAAAGAAATGCATTGGTAAAGGAAGAATTTCTAGAATCTTCTTTCTATCTCTTTTGGCTTATCAAACTACACCTTTAATTTGGGAATTGACATTTGATATGTCCATTTAGTAATTTGGACTGTTGGGTCTTATAGATTATATTCATTACAGTCCCCTTACATGAGAAATTGAGAGCAAAAGAGGTAAATAATGAAATGCATGCTTCTCTTGGCCAAGAGCAAAGTAAATTGCATGTCCTTAGGGCAATATAGCAGACCTTTTCTTATATCGCTTGTGTTGTTGTTATTCTGTGATTTCTGTCTATCGATCTGGTGGCATTTCCCCTCTTTGTTGCAAGTGTTTAGGCTAATTTAGTTGATCTAGAAAATGATTCTACGCTAAGCGTAAAGGCCGGGCAAGCCATCCTTAACACATTAGTTGCTCTTATTTTTAACAGTAACAAGCATTCAAGATTGGGTCAAATCTTTAAAGACTCGTGTTTAGCAGAGTGTTGGTTGATAACAATAATTTTAGAGAGTCCAATAGAGCCACAAATAAAGCGGCTCTTAGATTGGGTCTTTGTTATCATTGGTCCTGTTCTATGGGAAATTGAAGGTTGCATAGTCTCTCTTTGTAACTCTTAAACTCTGATGAATAAAATTGTCGTCTTTTATCAGTAAAAAAAAAAAAAAAACTATGCTTTTCATTTGAATAATTTTTATTTTGTCCAATAAAATATTCTTCAATAATATTTATTTGCATCTAAAAATTCAAGAAGCTATACTTATTTATGGCTCCCTTATTTACAATTAGAAATATAATATAAATATAAATTGTCACGTGAAGACCCAAAATCTGAAATAGACGTGTGGAAACAACTATCCAGTGAAAATGATCCATATATAGTGATCCAGTTCACACTCATGACCCAGGTTAACTCCTAACGATGACCAACCGTGCACTTGCTCGATCTTAGCGATTGAGTTTTTGCTCCCATCCTGCAATACTATATTCATATGCGGGAGTGGTGTCCGTAATAGATGACCTTGACCACATCGACTGCAAAATTGATATATATATATATATTAGAAAACAATTAAAAGATCAAAATTCCAAACCGTTCACTTTATAACACTAGACACTAGTAATTCCTGATAATCAAGTACTATGCAGAAAATAGATTCACAAACAGTACATACAGGAGATTTTCAGAGCATCAACAGCACCAGATAGTAAAGATAAATAGTGGAACAGAAACATTGTCATACTTGATGAAACATGCATACTCGACAATAATAGTTGTTATCCTAATGTATGTACATCATTCATTTGTAACAGCATATATACCTCGCAGTAGGTACGAATATTGGTCATATCTTCAAAGAAATTATAATCCTTGAAATGGTTACAAGCCACTATAAAATTCACCAGTAATGGTACCACGTTTATATCAACAGCAGTGAAATCCTCTCCAGCAATGTATGGACCCTGTTTATCCCAAAGCATATATATTAGCTCATATTACAAACAAACTACTGTGAAAGACCTTGATTTTCATTTTAAAGAGTATGTTTTTTCTTGATCTGAACACACGTACATTTTCCCCAAGATGCTCGTCCAATGCGTTCAGTTCTTCTTGCAGACCCCGCAGTGTCCCATCATCGGGATCCTGGCTCTGGAGGAATCCCACAAAGTACCCATACAGATTCTGGAATCTATGTTCCCTGCAAATCTATGTTGTCAAGCACGTACACTATTACGACAACAACAGAACATATATATCAAAAATAATTAACTACAAATATTGTGCAAATTAAAAGTTCCAAAGAATTATGTGCAAGAGAGAAATAAGTGCATACGCTTCAGCAAATTCATCAGGAGTTGCGAGACGAGGTTCAGGGTACCATTATCCCAATAATTATCTGAACATCATCGACCCAACGGCCCTCATGCTTCATTGCAGGCACCTCTCCTGAAGGACACTCGTCTATAAACCTATTAGTTCGGAACCCAATTCCTTAAATGATCCAAATATATAAAGAAATGATCGGGCATTTGGATCCCTGTATGTCACGAACAAAAGTTCAAAATTTCGAGAGATACCATTGGGGCTTGTCATCCAAGTTGATGAGGTTGAGCTGGTAATCTACGTCCTTCTCCTTCAAAGTGACAATAACCCTTTGGCAGAAAGGACCTGTCCAAGAACTCTTTGTCAAGTTGTTTGAGCTCAGTTGGTATTTTGGTCAAAGACCACTTGTTAGGTTTTGGATAGCATTTGGGCCAATACCTGTGGCCCTTTTAATATAAAGTCTGTTAAGAACCGCGAGCTTTGGAAACACGCGAGATAGATTTCTACAGCGATTGTAGCACCTCGCGAGATAGAGATGCTCATTGTTTGAGTTTGCATAGGAGACTAGTTGGATAGCACGGAGATGGTGCTTGTGACCTAAGCGAAGTCTGTAATGCGGCTAAACACGTGTTGTGCAGATGATTAGTTCGCGAGTGAGACGTGTCTTTGTGGTATTCTAATTGCTGAGTCCGAATTGGACTATGGTTGCATCTCTACTGGTAGGCTGGGAGTCACTATATAAAGAGAGCTCGAGGATCATTGAAGACACACAATCAAATCATACAACTACAACAAAACTTTTTGAGCTTCTCGAAACCCTAACGCTAAACGCATCTCATCTTAGTTTACAGAGCCCGTTCGGTCTCGCCCTCGGTTACTTTTTCAATTGGTTGCTCTGCTCGCTTCCTACAGTGAATATCGATTGCAAACGAATATGTGAGCTACTCATAATCCCTCGTCTGCGAAGTGGCACCGGAGCCCCTTCGTTTGATTAGAAGTCAGGCACACGCGCAATTCACTTTCCGCGTCCACGCGGTGGCACGCCCCGCACCTATTGTTTACTTTTGATACTGCTAAGTTACCTCTCTGCTCTCTGTTAAGGATCGTGGCCAAAACATTGGCACGCCCAGTGGGACCAGGAGTACAAGCATCTTATTCACCATTGGGAAACCAGGCGAATCGCCCTACAGGAAACCTCAAATTTCTTGTCTCAAGCATAAGTCACCACAGTACATGCCCCATAACAGCATAGCTTGCCGATCTCTCACCAAAGAACATGTTTTCGCTCAGTTTGGGAACCCAGACTCCAGTGAAACCACAATGGTAGGTCCACAACCAAGCCAAGACTCAAGATCTACTTTGCCTGCGGAATAGATCCGCCAAATGTTCAAGGAGCTGAGAAGCGATATCGAGGGATGGAAGGCCCAGTCCAACCAAGTCGTCCTTCGTTTGGAGGAGAAAGCCGATGCTACTCAATAGAGCGTCGCGAACCTCGCTGAACAGGTCAAAACGGATAGAATCCTCTGGAAGGCTGACCAGAACAATCTCTCCGTACTCGGTGAGGACTTCAACATGTTGGCAGGCGACGTCAGGGAAAACAAAACCCTAGTTGAAGGGTCCTTCCAATGAATCCAAAAGGATTTAGACCAAACTATGGACACCTTGAAGCTTACCCGTGCAACTGTGAACGAGTAAACTCGTCACTTGGACGAACACGATACCAAGCTACTTGATCAGCAGAATGCGTCTTTCTTCGGGAGCAAGAACAACTTAGAAAAGCTCAATGACTTCAAGGAACAACATGATAGGTTGAGCTTGAGAGTCCTGCATGTCGAACACTGGTTGAGGTCTCAAACACCAAAGAATCTTGCCCTAGACTTTACTGGCGCAGGCGCAACCGAGGGATCATCCAGATACATCTCGCCTAATGAGCGCCCTAGGGCTAATCCGAAGGTCGGGGCTCAGAAAATCCCTCAATTTGGGTTAGGAGCTGGTACTTCAAAGACACCACCACTACCTCATCCACGCACCTCTGGTGAGGCACTGAAGGGCATTGGTAGCTCTCCATATCAGGGGACCGGGACACCAGATGACCCGGTTATAACCCATTCCAGTCCGGCCCCTAAGAATGTTGGGCAAGCTGTCAGCTTCTCTGCATGGCCAAACCATGAGGAGGGGGCAGAGTCTACACCGGTGACGGTAGCCGACTGGTGCCAGCTCATCTCCAGCATAGTCAAGGAGCAAACCGGAAAAGGTGATGCTAACTTGCAATATCGCGACCCTTACCCTGATAGTGTGGCACAATACCCTTTCCCCCCGGGGTTTAAGAACATTACAACTTTCTCTGGGGAGACAAAAGAAGATACAGCAACGCATATGGCCCGCTTTAAGGTCCAATGCGGTCAATATGGGAATAATGACATTCTCAAACTCAAGTTCTTTGGGACTTCTCTGTCCGGAGCTGCTTTCAGCTGGTACTCCGGATTGAAGCCTAGGTCAATTGCAGACTGGCCTCCTATGGAGAGACTCTTTCGAGAAACATAAGGTACTGTCGAGCCAAAAGTCGGCCTCGACTCTCTCACCCAGATGAGCCAGCAAAGCATGGAGTCTGGAGTCTCATTCCTCCTGCGCTTCAACATCCAGTAGGCCAAGTGCGACTACATGCTACCTGAGTAGGAAACCATTAAGTTGGCTATTCGAGGCCTTAAACATCGCCAGCGGCTGAAGCACCACATGGGGCGCTCCACTCCTATAGGAGACCTAATTAACAAGGTCGGAAGCTACGAGCTAATTCTCAACGAAATGGATGAAAAGGCAAACACATCCAAATGGACCTACATGCCAGGGAAGAAAAGAACAGTGGGGGCACTAAGCCTACAATCCCCTACTTATGACCCATATTATCAAAGGCCCGAGGAAACTCATGCAGACCAAGACCATGAGGATATTGGAGCGGTTGAACTGACTGGCAAGCCATTGGCCCACAAGTTGAAGAATCTAAAAATAACGCGCGAGCCAATCACCATCCAATCCATTGCATGGACCAAACCAGAGTACGAGTCGTACACCTATGACGCGAAGAACACCCATTTGGTCTCTAACGACTTGATCGAGGCAAAGTACGTACACTTGGACCACAAGATCCCACCCAAGGAAGAGCTGAAGGACAAGAAATAATGTGCTTTCCACAATGTCTACAATCACGACACTAAAGATTGTGTCAAGCTCCGAGACCAGTTACAGACATGGCTGAACTCTGGCGAACTAAAACTGAAGACGCCGGGCAGCACAGCCTCGTTGGTGGACGTAGACCCTTTCCCACCTGTAGTTGGCATGGTAGAGGTGAATTGGGCCGATTACCCGAAAGACGGCGATCGACGCCGGGCACCCAAAAGAAGCCAAGAAGAAGGCGATGATAGTGCTCATCGGCCACCTCGCCAGTACACATACAACGTCAACCTCGCACACGAGGTCTTAGACGACCTCATCGATGACGGACTCGTCACAGTGGCCGAGTCCTTACCTTACATCGAATACAAAGAGGGACGCATACACTGCAAGTTCCATAATAGCTAGGGGCACAGAACTCGCGAATGTCAACAACTTAGAGACCAGGTCCAAAACTGCCTCGACCTCGGATACATCCGCTTTGAGGATACGGGACTTCATGATCGCAACAGCTGACATCGCTTGGCCTCGGGTCGGCCAGCGCAAAATAACACTAGACTTGTCTCCAAGTGCGGGTCTACGCAAACCGCTAGGCCGAAACCGTAAATAGCTGGCGAACAACTATACCGTCCCGGCTAATTAGAGGAGAAACCCATATGACCCGGCACGATAGTTGGTCGCCAAACTCGAGCGAGATCGCCCTTCGCGAAAGGATAAGGGCAAACCAATCATAAGAGATGATGGACTGTCCACCGTTGAAAACTACCAGCCTATGAGTCCCAGGACCCGAGAGGAGTTGGAACACAGGATAGAACGCCTCGAGACGTTCGTCTATACACACTGGACGGAGAAAGTACCTTCGTGTCCAACCACAAGTGAGATGGACGTATCAGACTCCAGCAGCGACCATCAAGAAAACCAGGTCTCAAACTCTCGTCAAGGTATCTTGACCGACCCTTATATTCCCCCGACGTCCAAGTCAGCAATCAAGGACGGGGTATGGTACACGCAACAAAGGGGCAAAACAGTTACCATAAGCAAGTCCAAAAAACGAAAGCTCCAGAAAAGGTTAAGTAGCATCATGCATGCCTTACGAGCTGTTGATGAGGGCGTTGTATGCCCCTCACAACTCGTACAGACACCTGAGCGAATGTGGAGAGAGGCAGAAGGCTTGTGCGCACTACTCCAGATGCCATCCGTAACACCTCCAAGGGTGTGTGAGCAAGTCATAGGCGATCCTGCTTCAAAGGCAAACGTCTTTTGCCGATTGACAGTTTTGCCGAAACAAGATCCACAACCTTCCAGGGGCAGGTCGTCACCGACCCCAGAGCCTGAGAGAAGAAGGGAACCACCTCCTCCGCCAAGATGTAAATTGTTCTCGACCCTGGAACCAGAGTCAAGGCGAGAGCCACCTCAGCCATCACCGCGCCGGGAACCTCAAAAACTGGAACCCGAAACCAAGAGGGAACCACCATAACCACATCAGCCCCGGACACAATCCACCCCGGAGCCAGAGGCCAAGATGGAGCCTTGAGTTGCCGCCCTGCAGCGGTTAAAAAAGAATGACAACGACAAGGCCCCTTTGGCCACAGACAAACAACCAACCGGGGACAAGCAATCCTTAACCAAATCAGTATGGCGTCCACGCCATACAGAAACTAACGCACCACCAGTTGTCGAAAGTGCGTCGTCTAGCCCTAACCTCGCCCAGCAGATGGCCCAACGTTTTCGTGAGAATTCAATGGACAACGAGGCACACTCCGAGCCTCGGATAAACCTAGATGAAGACCAAGAGGAAGAGCAAGGGGAATCATTCACCTGTAATATGGTAGAAGTCTAGAAGTCTCAGGATGGACTGAGGAAGACGAGGTCAACCATGAAGAAGGCGCATTCGCCGTGCTAGAAGGGGAGCACGGGGTCATTGAGACTCCGCTGATCCCATTCGCTTTTCAGGTAGGGATGGTGTTCTTCATATCTAAGAGGTATGCTCTACCGCCAAACACAACGTGCAGCGCAAATGTTATCCTAGGAAGAAGTGATAGCGTTAGCGACACACCCCCGCATTGCAATAGCGAAATGGGTCCAGCTCCGGCACAGCCCGAGGAGGCCCCACAAGTGGAAATTACGAGCAGCATTAAACATAAGCAGACTCTCACATTTTCGACACCGACCTTGGACATGGCTACTCACATGCGACCGTTGTACATTACGGCCGAGGTTGAAGGGATAATGGTCAACAAAGTCATGGTCGACACCGGTGCTGCAGTCAATGTCGTTATAACCCGAACCATGGGACTCCTAGGCATCCAACGCTTGATGATCCAAACCACATCCTTAACAGTCAAAAACTTCACTGGGCAGGTATCAAGAACCCTAGGCCTGCTATTTTTACGAGTCAAGGTGGGGCCGACATCACGGGTTTATACTTTCTTCATGGCCGAATGCTCTTCTTCATATAATATGATTCTAGGCCGCGATTGGATCCACATAAGTTTTTGCGTGCCCTCCTCCATGCACCAAGAACTCATGATCTGAGATACTGAGAAAAATGAGGCGGTCATAATTAAAGCTGACCCGCGTCCATTCTCTATCTCCGCCAACTTCAATGACGCCCGATATTATAACACTGACTTGGGCCCATTAGACGTTCAAGACGTCGATTACAAAGGCCGCCCGTATGGGGTCACGACCTCCAATTTAGCGCGATGGGGGCTCACCCAAGCGAAGGACGACTTACAACGTCCTCACACCATCGCGGATCCCCCACAACCTTCTGATGGATAGTGCCTTCTCAAAAGAGGCACGCGAGGCTGGCGAGTCCTTATATGAGAGACTTCTCTCGTACTGGGTAGAACACGAAGCCTACGACAAGGTCGCGACTATGGAATACGTAGACGAGATAGTGGATTACACCGATACCAAGGAGGCAATTATACAGTTAGCTCCCGCCGACTTAGACGACACACCACCTTTGGTTCGCGACCCCATTTCACGAGTCGACATAGGGACTGCGGAGAAACCCTTACTCATTTCCATTAGTGCTAAGCTGACGGAGGAAGAAAAGGAAGACCTTCTTGCCTTACTACGCGAGTATAGGGACTGCTTTGCTGACAAGTACGAAGATGCCCACCTATCCAGACCGACGTCTAGTGAGGCAAAACGACATATTCATGCGGACTGAAACCCAAATTGTGGTCAAGGAGGAAATTGAAAACATGCACCAATCAGGTATCATTCGCGTGGCGAAGTATAACGAGTGGCTATCCAACGTTGTCCCCGTTCGCAAGAAAAACGACAAAATGTGTGTCTACGTTGACTACCGCGACCTCCACAACGCAACACCCAAGGATATATACCCCATGCCTGTGGCCGAGCTCCTCATTGACGCCGCCGCAGGGCATGAAGTGTTATCCTTCATGGACGGGACCGCCGGATACCACCAGATTCCCGTCGCCGAAGAAGACCGACACAAGACTACCTTCTGCTGCCCAGGGTTCGCAGGTGTGTTCGAGTATGTTGTCATGCCTTTCGGACTCAAGAACGCATGGGCAACATATCAGTGCGCTATGAACCTTATCTTTCATGACATCCTGGGGAAGTTGATTGAAGTCTATATAGACAACGTGGTGGTTAAGACCAAGACACGAGAAAACCACGTTGAAGACCTCCGACAGGTTTTCACATGGATGCGCCTACACAACTTGAAGATGAACCCCTCCAAGTGTGTGTTTTTCGTAGAGGCCGGAGATCAAAGGGGCATCGAAATCCCAAAAGACAAGGCGCAGGCGCTCATAGACGCCTCGCCCCCTACAACCAAAAAGGAACTTCAACAATTGCTTGGGCGAATCAACTTTCTCCGCCGTTTCATCTCTAACGCGGCAGGAAAGGTCTAGCCTTTTTCACCCCTACTCAAGCTCCAGGGGGCAACCGAGTTTGTGTGGGAGCCACAACACCAGCAGGCCTTTGATCGTATCAAGGACTATCTTATGAACCCACTAGTCCTAATTTCCCTTGGCAAAGGTGCTCCGCTTAAACTCTACATCGCAGCTGCCGACCTATCCATAGGCGGACTCTTGGCACAAGACGATGAAAACGGGGTGGAGCACGCCATTTATTATCACAGCAGGGTGTTAACTGACTGTGAGACACAATACTCCTCCATGGAAAAGTTGTCTCGCCTTATTTTTTGCAGGTTGCAAGTTACGCCACTACATGCTTGCCTTTACAACGGTAGTGATCGCTCAGTCCGACTTGGTCAAGTACATGCTCTCTCGCCCTACCCTAAGGGAGCGCATCGGCAAGTGGATCTTAGCATTGTACAAATTCTCGTTGCAATATGTTCCGCAAAAAGCAGTAAAAGGACAAGCAATAGCGGACTTCCTCGCTCACCACCCACAATCAAAGCTCACAAAGTTTCGCGAGTTGGAATTCGCTCCTGTGACACTCACCTCGGGGATTCTTTACTTCGATGGGTCGTGAACTGACCTCACCGTAGGTGCAGGGATCGCCATCGAGAACCCCGCAGGAGACCGATTCTCGTATTCCTTCCAGCTTGATTTTAAATGTACAAACAACCAGGCAGAGTACGAAGCGCTCATCATAGGATTGGAAATTTTGTTAAACTTAGGTGTCCGCGAAGTTCACGTCCTCGGCGACTCCCTATTGGTCGTCAATCAGTTGGCAGAGAAGTTCAAATGCTTAAGCTCGTCCATTGAGCAATACTTGCGCAAAGCATTCGAGGTATTGGACCAGTTCGATGACGTATACATAGAACACATACCACGCGAGTTCAATTTCGTAGCCAACGAACTTGCCCAGATAGCGTCTGGACTCAGCCTGCAAGATGGAGTGCGCGAACGACTGCTCAAGGTCGAACGCCGTACTCTTCCTTCCTTTATCGCTAGGGGGGCAATATTAGGCAGACCCTCCTGAGGTTGCTGCCTTAGACCTTATCGACGAGGACTGGCGGCTACCATTCATCACCTACCTCAAGAACCCACACGATGCCACCCACTTACGGTAAACGCGTTTCCTCGCCCTTAACTTTATGCTACGGAATGGTGAACTCCGCCGGCGCGACGAAGACGGTAATGACATCCGCTGCGTGTATGACAACGAGGCCAAACGGCTAATGCGCGAAGTACATTGTGGAGTTTGCGGGTCGCACCAGGTAGGGCTCAAAATGCGTTGGTTAATTCGCCGTCATATGTACTATTGGCCTACCATTCTAAAAGATTGCATTGCCTTCGCCAAAGGCTGTTAGGATTGCCAGGCTCACGGACCAGTGCAACACATCCCCAACATTCCGTTACAGCCTATTATTAAACCATGGCCAGCTTGCGGATGGGCAATGGACTTCATCGGCATCATCCACCCTCATTCCTCCTAGCAGAACAAGTTCATTATAGTGGCCATTGATTTCTTCACCAAGTGGGTCGAGTGGAGCCGCTCAAAGTCGCCTCTGCGAACGCGGTCCGCAACTTTATTTGCCGCAACATCATCTCCCGTTTTGGTATTCCGAAGTGTATCGTCACGGACTGGAGGGCAGCTTTTATGGCAGACTCTGTGGTCAAATACCTCAACCACTACAGAGTAAACCTCTTGCATTCCATGCCATATTATGCACAGTCCAATGGCCAGGCCGAGGCAAGCAATAAAGTTATATTCGGTATTTTGCGAAAGATGCTAGAGTTGAACCCGCGCGTCTGACACGAGGAACTTTACCACACTCTGTGGGCTTACCACATTTCGAAGCGCAGACCGACAGACTCCACCCCATATGCCCTTATGTATGGTCATGACGCCGTCCTTCCCCTTGAGATCAACATCGCTTCACTCCGCGTACAAGACCAACAACAACTACTTGGCAACGATTACGTTCAAGCTATGTGGCAGGAACTTGAAGATCTCGACGAACATTGCGTCACTGCTTTCAACAATCTCGTCCTCGAGAAACAACGCATTGCACGATCATACGATAAAATTACCAGAGGGCGAAGTTATGCTGAAGGCCAAAAAGTATGGCGCGCAGTGTTACCACTCGGAGAGAAAATCGAGGGTCGGGGCAAGTGGTCAGAGCGCTGGGAAGGCCCCTTTATCATTCATCGTATACTACCCAAGGGGGCATACCACTTGCGCAACCTTGATGACACTCTTCACCGAAATCCTATTAATGGTCGTTTCCTTAAGCAACATATTGCAGGAGTATGAGAGCGCGAAGATCCTCCACCTTCTCCAGACCCCGCGACAACTGTTAATAGTGTTACGCGCTATCGTGTTAGCGCTCCGCCACCTAGCACTAGGGGGAAACCCAAGATAGAAGAATGAAGATTACTTTAAGACTAGTGTAACGTACCAGCCTAAAAAGGCCAGTGCTAGATTAAGGCCTGTTCCAGAGGCCTTGATTATTTACATGTATTTATTTGTTTACATTTCTTCATTCGCTGTAAACGTGCAAAATCTAACCAAAGACAAGTACAAGATTATGGCCTATTCCAGAGACCCTAAAAAATAAAATCATTCATTTTTCTCTTTCTGATATTCTAATACAGGTTTTATAAGCGGCTTTGCGGATAAGAGGATGAACAAAGGGGAAGAAAAATCCATGGCTAGGGTGCAAAAGACTTAGTTGATACTTCAACCCCGGCCATCGGGTTCCTTTTTATAGGAAGGAGGGACTAACTTCCTTTGACATGTGTTTGGCATGCAAAAAAGTGCTCCGAGATATGGGCCTTAGAGATAAGGATGGACGCGTGAATCTATGGTGACTTCTCGCGGTTCAAGCGAACAGTTGCATGGAGACCTCCACCGAATCTCATCAGAAGATTTATTCTGGGCCGCATTAGCTATGTTGGGAATAAGGAAAGATTTAACAAGCGCAGGAAAGAATTAATTAGCAGTAAATAGTATAATATTAATGTTGATTGCAAAGGTTCATACATAGGGGGTAACAAAAGGCAGAAATGGACCTAAACCTACCTAGAGGCCCTATACAAATCTAAGAGAAGGCCTTCTAAGGCCAACTCCTCAGCATCCGCCTGGGCTTGGGTCTCGTCCGCAGCAGCAGTGGCCGAGTCCAAAGCCTCCTGGGTTTCCTCTACGGCTTGCACGCGGGCCTCCACACCTTCAGCCTACGCGAGATTGTGGCGAGCTTGAGCAAGCTGAGCTTGCAGTTCCGCTATTTGAGCCTCCAAGGTCTCCACTTGCCGAGTATAGAAGGCACATAGGTTTCTGAGGGTGCCTCAGGGACCACCATGTCTTCAAGTTTACTCAAAAGGGCCACCATCTGGTTGTCTAGGGCTTGGCGAACTCTCTCCTGAGCAGCTGACTGAGCCTCCGCGTCATTGACGTGGCGGGCCTGCAGCTCGACGACGTTGATCAGCTCCAAAGCGCGGTCCAAAGCGGGGTTGTTGCAGGCGAGGTGACGAACCAGGGCACCATGGGCCTCGCGAGCACGCCGCACCAACTCAAAAACATCCATATTTGGGCCTTGTCTCATCAGGCCATGAAGGAAGTCCCGAGCCAGGCGAACAGGCTCTGGGTCGGCAGGTGGAGTTACCCGAGCTCAGAGACGAGCAGTGCGAGTAGCCAGAGAAGAAGGCATTTCACCGATTGGCCTCATCGGAGCGAGGGTGACTGGTTCGATCTCTGGAACAGGCGGCTGAACTTTAGACACCGCCAACACCTCTTGTTCTTCGACTACTTGGACTACCGGGTCTGGTCTCAGTGGAGATGGCACCATTTCTAGCTTAGATTCCGCTGGTGAGACCGCCGAAGAGACAACAAGGGCTGGAGGTAGAACCGACTGGACAAGCCCTTGGTCCTGAAGAGGACCAGGAGAAGACACCAACATCGAGCCTGTGTCATCTAGAGCGCCGATTGGTGAAGGAGAGTGTGCTTCAACTTCCTCAAGAACAACAGTTTTCTCTTCAGCCATGGTCACGACAGGTTCCGGAACATGGACCTCATCTGTCCTTATTTCTCCTTCAGCGTTGTCGAGACAGGGGTGGATGTAGCGGTGTCGGACCTGCCAAATGAGAGTTAGTAAGTCATTGCTAACTTGAATAAACAAATTAGAGGGAAGGTTGCTTACAAAGCCATACTCTCGCTGATAGCGCAAGTCTTTCACCACTTCTTCTTCGTCCTCGGTAGGATGCTTGCACGAGCTCTCCCCACCTGTTGACTGAAGGATGGTCGGGACAGTCTCATCCTCGGAGTCTGCCACGGGCTCCTCTCGAGCAGACGCTTTCCCTTTATCCGTTGTAGCCTCAAGCCTCCTGGAAGACCTCCGGCGAGGTACAGTCTGTGAAAGAAAGAAACAAATTAGAAGGAAGGTACATTGCTTGAAAATTACAAAATCACCAACATACCTCTGGTGCAGAATCGCGTTCCCTGATGATGATGTTGGTTGGCCGGCGAGCCACTGGGCGGCAGGAGACGATGCCGACCTGGGCCTTGCCGTTGCCCTCTGTGGACTCCCTGCTTGGCCGCGCGGGGCATCAAGGATGGTGCGATCTGACTCGCTTAGAGTATCATACAGGGGGGAGAAGATGGCAGAGAAGACAGCATCGTCTGCATACCTCCAATGATTGTCTGATAGGGAGCGCCACCAGGAGAGATAGGCGGGGTCATCACCCAGCGAAGGCTCAACCTCCAGCAAGGCCGGAGTAAAAGGAAAGATGTTCTCCAGCGGGGTGACACGACTCACTTCGCCGATTCTGCGCCAAGAGGTGTATATGTTCACCGAATGGAAGAGTGGATATGGGACCCTTTGGACGAAGTCGAGCTGCTTGGCGAAGTGATTAGGGGCATAAAGCTCGAAGCCTCATTCCTCCTCAGCAAGAAAGAGGTCGCAGCATTAAACTGCCCTCATGAAGCTTGTCTTCACATCAGAATTAGAGTCGGGGCAAGGAAAGAAGCCGTCTGATAAGACCTCAGGGTGGCGCCGACGGACCATCATGTCAATAGTCGGAGGTGGCTCCAATTGGTTGTAGAGGATGGAGAGGCTGGCGAAGAAGGACAGAGGAGTCCGATTCACCGGGTTCCTACACATCGTGTACCCAAGAAGTTGGTCCTCTGGCAGAAAGTCGGGCGGCGAGCACCTGAAGAGAGGAAAGTATAACTGCAGCCACAGGTCCAGGATCCATAGTGGGACGGCAGGCAGGTGGAAAGGCTTCAAGGAAAGTGTGTGGAGAGCCCGATAGAGTGCACCCAATACGGGTTGCCCTAGCCCAACTTCAATACCATTATAAAGTGCTACGTCTACTTTCGTCCACTTGTCCGTAGGTTTATGGGCGTTACCACAGAATATGAATTTATTAAGCCAATACTCAAGAAAAGCAATACCTCTTTCGTGCTGTTCTGCATGCTGGATAAAATAGTTCATCCAAACTGGGAACGAGGCCTTTAGGGCACGGCGTGCTCCTAAGTTGCAGGTGTAGGTGAACTCAGTCATCGCAAAGTCACCCGGCACGTACGGCTTGGCGTAGATCGGCAGCCCTGTGATGGTAAGAATGTCCAGCAGAGAGATGCCCATCTGCCCGAAAGGAAAATCGAAGGTGTTCGTGGCGTTGTTCCACAAGCACGTTGCCGCAGCAATCGGTGCCCTGTCAATAGAGGTGGGCAGCTAGAAGCTCAGGGCAATAGCCTCAGCAATGCCCGCTGCCTCCCAGATCGGTTGATCGGTCTGGAGGCAAGCCTGGTACCAAGCCCTTTCCTCATTGGTGGTGTTCGGCCATTCTCCCACTCGGATGTTCACGTGAAAGCGAGCCTGCTGAGCCCAGTTTGTGAAGTTGCCAGGTTCACGACGGTGGGCAAGGATTGGACGGCGCACATGGTGGGTGTAATGATTGAGATCAACAGTCGAGAGGGGCTGAGAAGGAGTCGGGCCGAGCAGGGCTTTCCCGGTCTCGAGAAAATAGATGTGTGCTCCCTGTGGGGGGTTCTCAGACAAGTGTCGACTGAATTCGGAAGACCAGTCGATCACCTCCATGGTACTAAGGTTGGGGTCTCAGACAATTTATTTGGGAGGCATGTTTCTGGGATGAGGTTTGAGAGAAGAGACGGCGGCGAGGGTTTGTCTTTGCAGAAGAGGGAGAAATGGAAGGATAAGTGAAGATGACGAAATGCAGGGACCCGCGTAGTGGTTTTTAAGGGGAACGGACCGTAACGTCTTTTCAATCAATCGTTATGATGAAGGGAAGCGATGACGCCGAAACGTCAACACCTTTCGAATTTTGAATTTCCGTAACGTGCTCAATAAGGCCTCTTCGCTTAGTCATTTTGGATAATCCAAAGCTCAAGGCCTAGGGGGCAATGTTTAAGCCCAGTTGGTATTTTGGTCTAAGACCACGTGTTAGGTTTCGGATAGCATTTGGGCCAATACCTGTGGCCCTTTTAATATAAAGTCTGTTAAGAACCGTGAGCTTTGGAAACCCGCGAGATAGATTTCTACAGGGACTATAGCATCTCGCAAGATAAGGATGCCCATTGTTTGAGTTCGCATAGGAGACTACAGTTGGATAGTGCGGAGGCGGTGCTTGTGACCTAAGCGAAGTCTGTTATGCGACTGGACACATGTCGTGCAGATGATTAGTTCGCGAGTGAGACGTGTCCTTGTGGTATTCTAATTGCCGAGTCTGAATTGAACTATGGTTGCGTCTCTACTGGTAGGCTGCTAGTCGCTATATAAGGAGCACTCGAGGATCATTGAAGACACACAATCAAATCATACAACTACAACAAAACTTTTCGAGCTTCTCGAAACCCTAACGCTAAGCGCATCTCGCCTTAGTTTACAGAGCCCGTTCGGTCTCGCCCTCGGTTACTTTTTCAATTGGTTGCTTTGCTCGCTTCCTACAGTGAGTATCGATTGCTAACGAATAGGTGAGCTACTCGTAATCTCTCGTCCGCGAGGTGGCACCGGAGCCCCTTCGTTTGATTAGAAGCCACACACATGCGCAATTCACTTTCCGCGTCCACGCGGTGGCACGCCCCGCACCCATTGTTTACTTTTGGTATTGCTAAGTTACCTCTCTGCCCTCTGCTGAGGATTGTGACTAAAACACAAGTTAATGAAATTTGATCAAAACCCAGAAAGCAAGTTAGAGAGAGAGAGAGAGAGAGAGAGAGAGAGAGAGAGAGAGAGAGAGAGAGAGAGAGAGAGAGCTTACAGTCTCCAAGTTCTTCAGGGTTACCTACAGCAGCCTTGGCATAAATCTCAACCATTTTCGATAGCAAAGTAGAGTGAGAGTGGTGTGGAGATCAAAGGTTGGAGAGATCGAGAGAGAAATTTGTCCTTACTTTTAAGATGAGAAGAGAGAGACGTTGCTGGTGGTATTTCCACTCTTCATTGCAGGTGTTTAGGCTAAATTAGTTGATCTACACTCTACAGAATTATCCTAGGCTAACCGAAAAGATCGGGGGGTTTGTCAGAAAAAAAAAGTTTACACGTACATACGGCAAAACGTAATGTCCTATATATATTGACAAGCATTCAAAGAAGTTAACAGTCCCGATTTTCATGAACGAGTGTCTTATATATGCACCATTTATTGTCCTATACTAATATTGACGTTTGACCCTGATGCAATAAAAGTTTATGTTCCAACAAAAAAAGTTAATTAGCAAAATGTATTCAACAAATTAACCCAAACATTTGAAGCAGTAAAGTTTGAAATACTTGAGATCAAGTATATTAATTAATTAATATTTCAGAAAGGTTGGCACTTGACCCTTTTGGAGCAACCCTGTGTAGGTGAAACCCTAGGGTACGATTTCGCAAACGGTGGTGGCGGCTTTCCTTCTGAGAGGTTGTTTGTTCGTGTTTGGAGGTGACGAAGACAGGTGTGTGTACGGCTTCGGCGGCGCGACGAATCTGGTTCGTGTCAAACAGCGACAAACCACCTTTAAGGTGTTGGGTTTTATATCACAAAATGTCTCGGTACAATTAAGAATGATTTACTCACTTATAAGTTATATTTTAATTGTCACTATCCAACGTGGGATCTCTGCTCTTCGACATTATCCCTCACGTGTAACCTAACTTTTAGGCCTACACGTGAAACTGATTAACGAACTGAACATGGGCACAATGATAACCGAAAGAACCAAATCCTGACCCATGACAACCGAAAGAACCAAACAAGTCCATAACAACCAAAAGAACTGAACTCGAAAGAACCAAACCAAGGCCATGACCCCTGAAAGAACCACTCGGGCATATTAGAGACGTAACTAGAGAGGGACCCGCTCTGATATCATGTCAAACAGCGACAAGCATGACCCGTGGATCATCCTTATACAGTTGTACAGATACTGTCCCAACTTAACCACCTTAAGGTGTTGAGTTTTATATCATAAAAGTTCTCGGTACAATTAAGAATAATCCACCCATTTATAAGTTATATTTTAATTGTTACTTTTCCAATGTGAGATCTCTCATCTCCAACAGTTCGGGTCTTGTCGGGGTCGACAACTGCCTTGGGTGGTCGGAGGCTTGCAGGTGATTTGCTGTGTCAATCGACGATCACCATCGATTGGGTCTCGAGGTTTGGCTCTAGCTGTTTCTCGGTCTAGATCTTTGCAGCAGTTGCATTGATTTTGGCGAGCTTGGTGTCGGAGACCCTGCTTTGGTTTGATTGAGATCGAGTTCGGTTGCTCAACTCATTTTGAGACGGCGGTGCGGCGTTGGTGTTTGGCGGCGTCTGGTGTTTTGAGAGAAGATCGAGTTCAAGCTTTGTTGATTACTATTGGCTTTGGGTGTTTGGGATTTATCAATCCATTTTGGTGGTTTCAAATATGTTGGTGATGAGACAGTGGGTGCTAGGCTAACCACCAGAAGGATCGACAACGACGACAGGTGACACGAGAAATGGTTTGCAGGCTAGGTGCCTTATATTTGGTGGCCTTAGTAATTGGGCTTAGGCTCAAGGCTTAGGGTTTGTATCTAGGTTTGACCCCTGTTTTATCTGGTGTTTTTGGGCCAGATGGACCGTGTCGCTTCTAGGTGTGATTTAGGTCATTGAATAAGTTGGGGAAATGCTTCGTTTCATTCCGGTTTCTTCTCTGACATCATAATGTCAAGAAATTGTCCTCGGATTTCTTTTTGGTTTAATTTCGTATTAGTTGCATGATAGGTTGCATTTGTATTATCTTGGTTTTTAGGCCGATTCGGGCTTCATACGGGTAGTTCAATTTTGTCATATCCCTTTTGGGTGAGCTATCTTTGTGTAATGTTTACTATATTAATGGATTAACGCCTCCCTTACAAAAAAAAAAAAAAAAAAACTAGTTATTAGTCTAATTAATTCAAATGTAAAATATTGTATAGTCCTTGTGGTTTGAAGTTGACATTTGTTTAGTCTTTATGATTTTATTTTAATCTGAATGATCCTTAAAGTAATGATTTTTCATCCAAATGGTCATTTCGTCAATTTTTTCAGTTAAATTGCTAATGTAGCCGTTAAAGGCTATGTCAGCAATTTAACTGAGAAAATTGACGGCATGATCATTTTGATGAAAAATCGTGACTCTAAAGGCCATTATCAGATTAAAATAAAACCACAAGGACTAAACAGATGTCGACTTCAAACCACAAGAACTAAACAAATTTCAATTCTTAATTCAAATTCGAATCAAAACAAGAAAATTATTGTTTTCAACACAAAATATATTTAGTCAAATTAAGGTATAAGAAAACAATCCCATTATTATTATAGTTTGATATCGTTTCTTTATAAAGACTAGATTAATCAAGAAAAAGTAGTGTGACTGTGTCTACATAATGCGATGAACAATTGCTTTATTATCAAAATCCAATTTTCTCTCCTATAAAAAAAAAAATGTCTCTAATTTTTCGAGCTCCAACCAGTAAAAGTCAAACCTGATCATTTCTATCTGGTCAAAAACAATCTTTTGCCTACAAGGGTACAAGATACCAAATATAAACACACATATTCCTCTATTTCCACCCCCTCTTTCACTTCACCCACTCCTCCTTCCACATTTTGATTCCCCAACATTTTCACTCATGCCTCATCAATCCTCTGAGGCCTTCTTGCCTGAGCTAAGAAAACGTTGGACTGCTCTCATCAATTCCTCATTAAAAAGTTAAAAACCATATCTTCTTGGCGGGAGTTACGCAAGCAAGACAATAATACTAATTTACTAATTGATCTCTATTTCCATAAACAAACAAAAACAAAATTTTGAAAAAAAAAAAACCAAAACGATCCCACCAGTCCACCACCTCGCACCAAAGCCAAACCAAACCAAACCAAACCAACGCACATTCTCATTCATTTCTCTCTTTTTTCTGCATCAAACCCAAGAAGAGACTCTCATTCTCTTGCTTCATTTTTGGTATCCAAATACAGAATAACCCACCACAACATAAACCCAGAGTTTTTGTTGCTTCAAACCATTTCCTTGTCCAAATAAGCAAAAGCTTTGACTTTGTTTGTTTTCCTTTAATATCTCGTTGACCCAGATTTAGGAATATATCGGCGTATCATTTTCAATTTTTCATGGTTGATTCTAAACAAGAAACCCAGAAAGCTGAGTGATGAAGACATGAAGTTTGTTACTTTATCAAGTTGGTACCTGAAACCAAGTAAAGGTTGTTGCTTTTGGTGGTGGAATTGGATTTTGGGTTCCTAATCATCGTTTAAAGGTAAACCCTTTAATCAGCCCTCTTATTATGTTTCTTAATATTCTGGGATTGTTGTCTTATCTGTTAATCTGATATGAAGTTGCTACAATATGCATAATTTTGTTGGGTTTTGATTTTTGCGTGTGCTTTTGTCAAAGATGGGTGCTTTTGTTTTCAAATGATTCTGTTATTGGTTTTTGTTTTAATGAAAATGAGAGATGGTTGTAGTTGTACTGGCTGCTATGATTGTTATGTCAGTGTGTGTTTTTGAGGTTTACAGGTCTGAAATTTGTCTTGCATAATAATGATGCTGTGGCTCCATTTACTTAATTCACTTGAGCTTGGACCCTTTGTTGTTTGTTGTGCCAATGATTTGTATAGCAAAAGAAGCTGCCTTTATGATCTGGGTTCTGCCTCAAACTTTATTGTTCTGTAGCTATTAGGTCTGCAGAAACTTTGTTATGATCATATAGATGCTTGAACTTCTCAAATGGAATCTGTAAATCTGTTTCTTTTGTCTCTATTTTTGGTTTTTATATTTGGTGCTGTAAGTCTGTTTATTTTGTGTTCTAAGAAAATGATTAGAGAACATGTGAAAGAAATCTAGAAAAGGCTTTTGTTTTCTGGCCAAGTTCTTTCTTATCTGATTGGATTGTGTCATGCTTATAATCGTATTGCACATTGATTGAAATCAAGAATCATTTTCGTGCAGAAGAGGAGGTCCAGAAAGCAAGGAGTCTTCCATTGCCATCGGAGTCTTGTCCACTTTTTATATTGTTGTTGATAGAAATGGAATCCACACCAATTTCACCAAGTGTTGTTGCAAAGTTAATGGGTCTTGTTGAATCGCCACAACAGCAGCCTGTCAAAAAAAGAAAAAGAGTACTATCTGAGAATTACTTTCGCCTAGTTGCTTCTATTGGAGTTAGAGAGAAATGTCATTCATTGAAGTTGGTAGTAGATCATCAAGATTATAAGGATGTCTTTGAAGTTGTAAGTCCACTAAAAGGGGATACTGACTTTAACCTGTCAGTTCATAAGGGAACAGAAAACTTGGGATTGTCAGAATTGAAGACAGAAACGTCAAGGCAGGAGGACTTTCAAGTTTCAACAGAAAAGTATGAATGTCTTGGGGAAGTTGGTCTTAATGGCTTACATAAACTTTCGAGGGCTCCATTGAAGTCAAATGGAAAAGGATGCTCCCCCAGTGGAGGAGTTGTTGTTTTGAAACCAAATCATGGAAAGGCCCACAGTTCTGCAAGATGTTTCTCTCCAATGAGTTCCCTTGAAGCTTATCAGTTAGTTGATGAGAAGCGTACAGAGTTTCCTAGTCCTAGCCATGGGAAGATACACCTTAAACGAATGGAACATACTGCAAAGGTACCAAGGCCAAGTTCCAGAGGTGGCATCTCCCTTGCAATGGCATCTGAACTCATGAGGTCTCCTTACTTGAATTTCTCTGATCGGAGGAACCAATACCAGTCTTTCTCTTCTTCAGATGAATCACATGTAGTCAGGAAATCCAAGGAGCAACTCTCAGAACAATGGAAGATGACTGCAAAGTTTGAAGAGTATGGAAGGGCTAACCAAGGCATTACCATTGGGGATTTGCTTTCCATGCCTGTCCAGGAAATAGGGCCTAGAAATTTTGATTACAAGCTGGGTATGCATTTTCGGCCTAGAAAAAAGCCTGTTAGGCATGATCCTAAGGACCTGGACCTCAGTAAGTTTAGAGAACATCAAGATAGATACGAAGCTCTCTGTAGTGAGTGGCCTTTCACACCTAAAAGGTCTGTCAATTGGGCGAAAAGTAGGTCAAGTGAGTACAAATTTACCCATAAGGATGGTTCGAGACCTATAAAGTTGCGAACCAACAATAAGAAATTTCAATCTATTCATAGCCTGAAATCAGAAGGTAATCTTGTGGTAGAAAATACTTACGTGGTTCACAATGATCTGAAAAATGGAGCTGTGGAGAAAGACAGTAATGCTAAAGATACTTCAGTCCAAAAGGTCTGTTTTTTTTTTCTTTTCTTTAGAAGAGTCTTTTATTCTCTCTTGTATACAAGTTTTGTGCAGCAATGTACACCTTGAAACCGTTTTGTGGTTGCTTGAATAATATGGTTACCAATGCTGTCCTGTGACGCTTCCTAAAATGTGGTGAAACTGCAGGAAACGTTCATGAAAGTTGATGAAGAAAGCACCTTCCCTTTGCACTGCTTCACCACATCAGATTGTATGGCAAGCTGGGAGGAAGTTTACCAGCCTAGTCCAGTTTCCGTTCTGGACCCACTATTCAGAAGAGAGAATACACCTTTGCCAGAATGTTTGGGGAGGATCAACGTTGACACCAGTGGTGAGTTTAATTTACTAGAAGGCCTTTTCTCTTTTATATCGCCATAACTTATGTGTCCATGCTTTGTTTGTGTTTCTTTTCAAGTTGTCTATTTATATCTGTTCCAACTTCTAAGTATGTTTATGCAACTTCATTTCTGAAATCAGAGTACTCTGATACATGCTCCGAAGGTTCTGGAATGATTGTGTCAAGCGATGATGACACTAATGAACTATCTGTGAGCGAGTATAAGGAAAATAATTCAGTGGGATCATTCAAAGTTGAAGAAAGTAGAGACTTTTCCTACCTCATTGATGTGTTAATGGAGGCAGGTTTCTATACTCGGGGAGTAGAAATGGACTGTGATACCTGGTGTTTTGAAGAATGCCCAATGAGCCTTTATGTCTTTGAGAGCCTGGAGAAGAAGTTTGGTGATCAAGTGTCTTGGAATAGGTCAGACCGGAGGCTTCTGTTTGATCGTATAAATGATGGGCTAATAGAGATTCTCCTGCCATCTATGGGTGAACTCATATGGAAAAAGCCCGTCTCTAGAAGGATTAGAACCCAGTGTGGTCAGGAGATGATAGAGGAAGAACTGTGGATGTTGCTTGTTATCCAAGAAAAGGAAGGAATGGAAGCAAGAAAGAACTTGGAAGAGAAGCTGCTGAGAAGCGGAATTGGGAAGTTAGACTTGGGAGATGAAATTGATTTTATTGGTAGAGAAGTAGAGAGATTGTTGATTATTGAGCTTGTAGAAGAGCTTGTTAGCAACTTAGCACAGAGAGTTTGAAACAGCAGTGATCTTTTTTTCCGATATTTTTTTTGAAGAGAGTTACAGAAAAGATATTTAAGTAGATGTAGCTACAGTTTTGATCAAGTGAGGGGTTGATAAAGATATATGTATAGAATCAAATATATTTCTTCATACATGAGTGAAATCAGATTGGTTCTTATGAGTTCATGAATTGTTCTAATGAAACTTTACATGGATAAGGATGATACTAACTGGATGGTTCTATCTGATCACTTGTTTTCATCTTTGTATCTGTTCTATCTGTCAAAACTGGATTTAACAAAACAAATTAAGAAAAAATGTCATGTTGGATTTCAGCACTCTTCCTGGTTTAAATCCCACCTAATTTATGAAGGGATTTGTATTGACACGAAGCAAGAGCCACAAAGATCAAAATTAACTAGCTGAATTGTGATTTTTCTGCAGATTATGAAGTTACAGAT
Source organism: Fragaria iinumae (assembly GCA_009720345.1). Lineage (NCBI taxonomy): Eukaryota > Viridiplantae > Streptophyta > Magnoliopsida > Rosales > Rosaceae > Fragaria > Fragaria iinumae. Next base: position 20,450,147 of record CM019123.1, on the reverse strand, counting down.
TTTTTAAGCACTAATTGCTGGTGTGTATCTGAGCCTTGAGCCTTGTGAAAGCAAGAGTGGATCTTTCTTAGCTGACCTAAACCTCTATACAAATTCAAACCATTCCTCTTCATTCAATTTCAACGCCTTTAGGTCTGAATTCTTAAGGACAACGTTAAGGTGCCTAGCTAACCAGAACACTAATAGGAAAGATTTAGCACCTACTCCATTCCACCTACTCCTTTCAAAAGCTCAAGCTATATATGCATCTACAGAAACACATCCTTCAATCCATTATCCACAACTCTAAACAAGAAACTTTCCAACTCGGACATCAATTCCCTCACATTGTCACATGGAAGCTCACAAAATGTTCTCTGTCACCTACCTACTATTCCTCACCCTCACCATTTTCTCTGCCATCTCAGCACGAACTCTCGAGGAGCAACCACCGGTTTCTGTAGTCCCTCCGGTGGTGTCTAATATAATCGGCACACCTTCCATCAATGCTGCACCAGTAGTCACTCCTTCAGCTACACAGCCTGCCACAGTGGCTGATGACCACCATTCCCTAGTCTTCTTCCTGCATGACATTCTAGGGGGCACAAACCCCACAGCTAGAGCCATGACAGGGATAGTCAATAGCCCTGCAGTCAATGGTCAAGTACCATTTGCCAAACCAAATGGAGCAGTCCTGCCATTTAACAATGGGGTACCCCAGAACAACAACAACAACGGTATTCTAAGCAACAACAACATCCCTTTTCTCACTGGACTCAGTGGAACTACCCAAAATGTGATACGAAACAATAACAATAACAACAACAACAACAATTTCATCAATGGTGGACAGCTCTTTCCAGGAGGCTCATCACTCCAAAACCTCATGTTTGGCACAATGAGTGTGTTTGATGATGAGCTAACCGAAGGGTATGAGCTGGGGTCTGGTTTGGTTGGCAAGGCACAAGGTTTCTATGTGGTGAGTTCTGAAGATGGTACTAGTCAGACTATGGCTTTCACTGCTATGTTTGAAAGTGGGGGTTATGCTGATAGTCTTAGCTTCTTTGGGGTCCATCATGTGGCTGCTTCGGAGTCTCACTTGGCCATCATGGGTGGCACCGGAAAGTATGTTGATGCGAAAGGATTTGCCATTGTTAAGACCTTCCCAGCTACCAATGAGCAACAAACTGATGGAGCTGAGACCTTGTTGCAGTTCACTGTTTATATTACTTACTAGTATATGGGATTCAGGGTGTTTTTCATTTTCAAGTTTGACAACAAATGTAATTTGCATTACCTATGATTTAGAGAAATGAAATGATTCCAATTTGTTTTCTGTAACATATATTATGCAAAATTGAAACTTCTGCACCTTAAAAACAGAACTGCATATCAATTGTTGGTTCCTCAACATCATTGAGGGTGTGTCATTATAAAGTACTTATGACAAACTTACTGAACAAAGATGAAGCAATGCTAGCTACCGTATGAAACAGACAAAAAAAAAAACCTTCGCGATTTTAGATTGCAAAATCTGTTCACATCAATGAAAACCTTTCAAGACAGAAATGCAGTTCTTGATTTCACTAGGCGGTAATGCGGTATCATCAACTGAAACCAGATGTATAATAATGTATGAAGAAGGAAAGGGAGCCTACTCTACAGTATGCAAATCAAATTGTGGCATTCACTAAAATCCTTGTCCTCGCAAGCTGGTGCTGAAACTGAATACATAGTGTTAGAGACATTAAATCCTTGCTTCCATCAAACCTATTTCCTCCCCCAAATCAAGCTTCTTGATACTGATTTATTCTGATATGTCAGTTACTGATATAGCATTGATAGTAGGCTAATCTTGTGGATCTTGTAGTTATATGTAGTTATTGTTAGGCTCCAAATACTGGTCTATATATGTGTAAACTTGTAAATCATTCAGCAATGGAAATCGATCACTTTCTACACATAGTTCATATAGATCACATCTCATCTCCATTCATCATATAAACTAGAGCTGAGAGCATTTACTTAAGTGTGAGCAATATATTGCCATAGTACTTGCTCATTCCCTGGAAGATCATAATGTGGCATGGCCTCAGATAGGAAACGCTTCAATCTTTTGATTAGTTGTGGCTTAACCAGTTAACCAGGTAGTAGTCAACTAGTCATAGCCTGTAAGTTGAAAGTCCTTATTTTTGAAGCAAATGTGGGCTTAAAACCTATTGTATTAATAGTCGCAGCCAGAATGACACCGATACAGACCCTAACGAATTGAGGTGATTCACATATCATTAAATTGTACATTGCCGCTCATCGACGATGAGCCTAGCAAGCTATAATCTAGCCTTACATAGAGATAATTTTGCATGAAAACTTCCGTCGCTAAAGCGCTCAATTGCGGTACGACAAGAAGTGTTCACTATCTAGATGTAAAAGAAACATCATAATCTGCAGGCATCAAAAACTACCTAGATTCCTATAAACCTACATAGGAAAATTATTGGAAATAAACTAGTAAAAAACTAATTTATAACCTTATAGGCCTAAAAGTATAGGCTTAGAAAAAAACTAGAAAAACAAACTAGAAAAAAAAGTCGAGACCTAAGTTGACCCAAGCCCAGAATGGACCCCAAAAAAATTGGGCCCCACCCCGAGCCCAAGACTCAACCCAGCAAGAGAGACCAACACGCCTTCAGCCTAACCCGGCCCAAACCCCTTCCATGCTATCGCCGGCAATTCACCACCACCTGCTTCGCTCCGCTGCTACGTCAGACCGTCACCCATCCTCCGTCTTTGTAGCCACACCAGCCTACGCTACCATGACCAAGCCAGGCCTCACCACCATCGCAGTTTTCCATCTCTGATCTAGAACCAGATCAGGTCAAAACCACAACAACATATTGACGGTGACATCGCAACAACCAGCTGCATCCACTGGTTCACCCCTAGCCCAACTGTCGATCATAGCCAAAGAGGAAATCCCAAAGCCGTAACCATCAAAACCAGTCCCTATCTCCCTCTTCTCCCACATTGTCACCACGACTCCCTGAACAAACGAAGAGCCTGGTTGAGATTAGACCCACAAGGGATCGATTAGGACCCGCCCGACGACGGCGAAAAGACACGCCGCCAGACAGGTTTTGGATGCTTGCTGCCGCTCTCGCTCTCTAGGAGGCTAGGGTTTTTCCTTTCCTTTTTTAAGTTGAAAGTCCTTATATTTTAACTAAAACAGTAATTAATCAACATAAGTTTCTTTAGCAAATCACATATACATCCTCCAAAAGAATTTGAAATACAAATAAATCCACTTGTGTTGTTGTTAAACAAATAAGGACAGTTTTTACCAATTAAGGACAATCTTTTCTCTACATGTCATGTGTCATGATTTGATTTACCAAACTAACCCTACACTAATTAAATATACATTTAAAAAAGAAAAGTCTCTCATTTTAAGATTTTTCAGTAAATAGAATACAGTAGCAGATTTTCAATAATTTAGTGTAGTAGCAGTTAATTTCAGTAGAAGTAGTAGCAAGGGTTAACATTCCAATAGAAATAGTAGCAGGGGTTAACATCCTAGTAGAAGTAGTAGCAGGGGTTAACATCCCAGTAGTAGTAGCAGTTAATTCTAGTAGAAGTAGTAGCAGGTTTTCAGTGACTCAGCTAATGTAGTAGCATGTTTTGTTGGAAAACTACACTTGCTGGAATGTTGTTGCTACTATACTTCCAATAAATGCAGTAGCAGATTTTTAGTAGTTCAATTAGTGTAGTAGCAGCTTCAATAACTACAGTAGCAGGTTTATAGTGGCTCAACTAATGTAGTAGCAAGTTTTACTGGAGAGTTAGCTGTTACTACACTTCCAACAAATGTAGTAGCAGAGTTTTAATGGTTCAGCTAGTATAGTAGCAGCTTTAGTAAGTGTAGTAGCAGGTTTTTAGTGGCTCAGCAAATGTAGTAGCAGCAACTATTTTCAGTACGTGTTGTAGTAGCAGGTTTTTATTGGTTCGGCTAGTGTAGTAGTATGTTCTGTAAATGCAGTATTGACAGAAAAATTCATTTATAATTGCTATTATTGATAGGAAAAGTTCATTTATGAATTATGCTACCATTCAGTTCCAAAAATCACTCGTTTTTTTTTTCTACTACACTTGTTGTAGTTATGCTACTGCACTCATGTTTTTCAAGTTTCTGTTACTACATGAAGATTAATTGAGTCTCATCCAATTCTACGCAGGCACAAGACGTCATCTCCTTCGACCCACAGACTATCAAGCCCTTGGACCAGGCCCAAGAAGAAGCCCAGCTCCTCAACTCATCCTCTGCTTCTTCGTCGCTCATCACTCTCCCGCTCCACCCTCGTGAGTCTCTCTACACCTCCAACCACAAGGGCTACAAGTCGTTGGTCCTCACCCGACTCAGCCGCGACTCGGTCCGAGACAACTCGCTCAATTGGCTTTGCAGGGAGTGAACCGGGCGGATCTAGAGCCCATGCAGACGGAGACCCGACCTAAGGACTTGTCAACTCCCGTAATTTCCAGGATCAACTTGGGAAGCGGCGAGTACTTCACATGAGTCGGCGTCGGTAGCCCGGCGAAGCAGTTCTACATGGTGTTGGATACCGGCAGTGACGTCAACTAGCTCCAATGCCAGCCTTGCTTCGACTGTTACCAACAATCTGACCTGATTTTCGACCCGACCGGAGTCGATCGGCGAGGTCGATCTAGCAACGGCGAAGTCGATCGGCGTCGTGTGGTGGGGAGAGAGAGAGAGAGAGAGAGAGAGAGAGAGAGAGAGAGAGAGAGAGAGAGAGAGAGAGAGAGAGAGAGAGAGAGAGAGAGAGGATATTTTTGGTTAAGGTATTTTTGGTTGGCTGTTTAGTAGATATTTTAGAAAATATTGGTTTTTTGGGTATTTTGCATAAAAATTGCTGACTTGGTGTGGTATTATGCACTGTGAGCCTGAGCATATATCCTTATTTGTTTAAATCTGTTGAAAGATGATTTTTTTGTGTTTTGCAAATGTCTATGGTAGTGGGATGTCATTTTCTCAAGTTTCTTCGATGAGAAAAGAAAAGTACAGAACAAATATTCTAGCTAGCACCCAACCTAATAATCCAAAAACGATTCTACTCGTTACCCGTTAGAAGGTGGCGTAACCAAATGTTTTGAGAGTATATCTATGATCTAGATTAACACAAGCATCAGCTACAAAGTTCGTCTCGAAAAATTGCAGTTAAGGCTAATTAATAATCTCACCTTCTAAGTTGCCTTAACAAAGATGTGAAGATCGAACACTTGTAAAAACATGTGAAGAACATAACACATGCAAGTTTTTTCATTCAATTAAAGATACATGGGAAAATAGATACATCAAATCCAACACTGACATTGCCAAGCACACAATACTAAACACACAAACACATGTTACTCAGAGAGGTAAACACTGATCTGCATGATGGTATCTACACCGTCCGTTGTGTGCTGGTCTTCCTGATGAAGGCTCTCAATGGCCGCATAACCATTCGCATTCTCATACTTCCCGGTCCCGCCGATCACCGCAATGTGTGACACCGGCGACGCCGTGCGGTGGACCCCAAACAAGCTGATGGTGTCCTCCACGTCATGCTCGCCGTGCATGAGAACAGTGAACGCCATTGTGTGGCTGTTCCCGTCCAAAGAGCTTGCCAAGTAAAACCCTTGAGCCTTACCGAGCACGGCGGAGCCGAGCTCCTCTCCCTCGGTGAGTTCGTCGTCGATGACGGTGACTGAGCCGAACATGAGCTTCTGGAGGGTGGCGCCGTTGGGGAGCTGGCCGGCGGTGACGAAGGGCTGGTTGCTGCCGCCGTTGACGATGTTGTTGTTGCCGGAGTTTTGGATGACGGTGCTGGTTTGGGAGTTGGTGAGGCCGGTGGTGCCGGTGAGGCCAGCGATGGAGGGGAGGCTGTTGCGGTTGTTGTTGAGAAAGCCGTTAAGGTTGTTGTTGTTTAGGGGGGTCCCACCGCTGACGGGGAAGATGTTGTTGTTGGGTTTCGAAAAGGGGACGTTGGCCACGGTGTTGGCGATGAGCCCCGTCACCACCCGAACTGACGGGTGGGACCCACCGAGAATGTCGTGCATGAAGAATGCCAAATGCGGTTTCGCCGCGGTGGTGGCGGGGCCGGCCACGGGTGTTGCCACCGGGAGAGGTGCGGCCGGAGTAGAGGGGCCCACTACGGGGATTGGTGCGGTTGCGGAGGGGATGGTGGGACCCACTACAGGTGCTGGCACAGTAGTGGTGACAGGTTCTTCGGGTTGGGGCGAGTCGGCTTCTGGCACCGCAGGGGTGACAGGAGGGACTATTGGTGTTGCCACATCAACAGGTGGTGTGACATCATCAATTGGGGCATCAATGTCGGGGATTGGTGCCTCGGCGTCGTCCACATTGTCATCAACAGTTGTGGTGGCAGGGATTTGGCCACTTGGCAACGGGGTGGTGGGATTTATCGGGTTTGAGGCTAGTACAGTTGTCGGAAGGGGATTGGTTACCTCATCAAGGATCCTTGCTGAGTTGGCATATCCAAATGTGATGATGGCTAGGAACAAAATGTAGAGGGTGGCCTTGAGCGCTTTGGAGGCCATTTTGGGTTGTGAAGAAATGAGTATTTGCTTGGACTCTTGAGAGACTAGAATGTATTGGATTTGAGTGAGTTGTGTTTGAGAAATGAAATGGTTTGTGTTGTTATATATAGTTTTCTGAAATCTCCCAAGTGATGGAGTTGTTGTACCCTTTTTTTTCTTTGCAGGGTGTCTTTGGTTGAGAAAACCAACTCCCTATGAAATGGAATTGCTGTTCCTTTTGAGTAGTTAAGATGGTACTGGTGTATGAGTATATATGATTAGGTGCTGTCCACTACAGCCTGGTGTTTTGGCATAACCTTATTGGGGGACTAGTGCAATTTTACCTATAGAGCATTTAGAGCAATAACCACATTTCATACATGGGTAAAAACTATAGGAATAAACTAAATAGTGGCAGTTAATGAATTAAAACTTGAAAGTGAAGCAGTTGAAACTATCTCCTTCCATCTCTTTAGATACTTCTTCATAGCATAATCATTTGCTAAGCAAAAGAAACCCTTGAGGTCTCTCTGCATACTGGTAAGTGATTCTTGAAACAGAAAGGACTAAACATTCAAACCCATTATGTTACATTTAGTGATCAAGTTCTTATGGAGTTGCAGTAGATTTAAAATTGTGGATTTTTTCCAAGATCATTTGAGTAATTGAGAAGACCAACTCCCAAATTTGGTAGAGTCATCACTATTTAGTACTGATCTGCCAAGTTCTAACGCTTATAGAGAGCTGTTATTATGAAAAAACTGCAGAAGTCCATTTTACAGCATCTTGTGGTGGGATGTTTTAACGTATGCTCAAAATTTTGGTCTTCTTTCACTTTTATAATCATACTATCATTCTTATGAACAAAAATGCATATGGAGATCTGTTGGAAGAAAAAATTGTTAGCCACCAATTGATTAGGTTCAAAATCTGGTATTAATCCTTCCCTACTTGATTGAAGAAAGGAGTTCGTAATTGAAAAGACGTCTGTTTGCAATTTTGTCTAGGAAACTGATTGATTTCATGATGCATTTGGTTTCTCAACCCAATTGTGAATAACATCATTCCTATTTATAACCGGAAACATAATACAACCAGAATCTACAATCACAAAATGAGGTTCCTAGCTACTAGCTAGATAGACATTGAGCTTAAGCATCCTGCTGGCTGCTTCTTCAGTTTTGACTGTCTTAACAGTTGCATAGCCATTTGCACCTACATACTTCCCAATGCCGCCAATAACAGCAACATGAGATTCATCATGCACATCCCTTCGATGAACCCCGAAAAGTCTCAATCCATCCTTAAATTGACTATTAGCAAAATGTGCAGTCATGGCCATCATGTGGCTACTCCCATCTTCAGAGCTTGCAACATATATCCCCTGTGCTTTTCCAATGACCAGTGAACCATACCCTGAAGTAAAAGTTTCAAATATGTCCTCATCGATCACAGTTACTTCCCCAAACTCCAGTTCTTGCAGTGTGGCTCTAGCAGGAAAAAATAGTCCAATGCTGGATAAATCTAGCGTTTGAGTGGAGAATCCCGAAACTGGAGTAGTAGGATGCATGGGGTTGATTTCTGAGATGGGGACTCCTCCATTAGGAGGAAACACTCCTAGTGGTTTCGAAAATGGCAGCTCAGGACTTATCACTTTGGTGGTTGCTGGTTTGGTCTTGGATGAGGGTTGTGTCACATTCATGAGCACATCTCTCATTAGGAATGTGAGTTTGTGAAGGTGATTGTGAGGGTATGATGGCTTTGAATTGCTTAGGCTTCGAGCAGCGGCAAAAGGGTGGTTTATGGTGGTGGTGATCAGCAGGATGAAGCTGCAAGCTATGGTTAGCCTTGCCATGTTGGTTCTTGAGTTGAGATTGTGTCTTTAGATAGCTGCTTTGTCTGCGCCAGTTTATTCATCTATATGAGGATGATTCGTGAATGGATTTGGTGAATATGGGTTCGGTGGTTAAACTGGTTATTGTCATTAATTTAGTTAGCTGTGGAATTAGCATGCTAAATCATAAACAATACAGTAGACAAAGGAAATTAAGTAACCACTATTGGTGGAATTAGAACAATATAGACTGTGGAAAACTCCAAGAGTCCAAGACTATATCCCCAACTATCCAAAAGTTGATCTTTAATATTGGACCAAAAATTGTATGATTTTTGCACCATCTTCATATTTAGCACATCCATATTATCTGAGACTATTAACGCATTAATCTTTCACTACACAAGAGTTGCATGCATTACCAAAACCTAAACAAATTTGGTTCATCACAACATATGCATTTGTGTTGCATTCATCAGTCATCATTCCCTCTATTTATAAGTGAGGCATCCAGAGGTACATTCCTCCTCTTACTTTTTTCTGATACCAAACTGCACTAGATTAGTTTTTCTCAGATTTTAGGTTTGGATGGTCACAAACCTCCGAACCCATTTTCCCTTGGTTTAGTCTTTGCAGAATGCACATGTGATTAGTGGTGAGCAGTGAACACCCTCAGCTCTTCCCTGCTGTAATATTTTGCGTCTGTGATATGTGCATTAACATGTATCCAATGGCCATACGATACACTACAAATGTGTTTGGCAATTGAGGATGTTAATAGATTATGGATGCAGGACTCTCCATCATCTCAATCCTTGCACTAAGGCAGGGCGTGAGCCACTACACCTTCGTGGTGTATCGTATGGCCATTGCAACTGCCTTGGCATGGTACCAAGAGAGACCTTCCAGGCCTAAAATGACTATCAATCTCATGGCAAAGATCGATATCATGGTGCTAAGCATGTTTGAGTGAGTACATTTTTATCATTGCAATAATTTTTTCCATTGTTCATATCTCTAACCCTCTGTTTTGAATTACTTTGCACTTTGCAGTACTGTAATAGACGAAAACCTACTCGACATGTCCCTTGAGTGTCGTAAGCTCATGAAGTCTTCCCATCTCTGCTCGTCTTAGCCTGCTCGGCAGTGTCAGCCAGCTATCTGTAGCTGCTCTTGTCGTCAGTGGCGGAGCCAGGATTTGAAGCATGGGGGGTTCAAATATATATACTGGAGCATATGTTAAAATTTAGTGAAAAATTACCTAACTTAAAATTTTGTGCGTTTTTTCTTGTATAAGATGATCAAATAAAGATCTTCAAATGAAGCAAACTTTTAAATCTTCAAATGAAGCAAAACTTTGTTATATACATCTCCTAACTCGTAAAAAAATAAAAAATATACAAGGGAAGAAATTAGTAATTTATTCATTTATTACTTCATAAATTTTGTTAGTAGTAATTTAATTTCCTATTAACTTTCTTACCTATTTCGATTGTCAAGACATAAAAACCAATAAATCTATAGATACATTTCTTAATATAATTGATTTGTCTTTTAAATTGATTGATTATGAGAAATTCTTGGGGGGGGGGGGGTGTTTAATGATAAAATTTAACCAATTTTTAATAATAATTAATTAACTAGATTACACACTAAACTTCAAACTTTTCAAATTCTAAGGGGGGTTCGGACCCCTTCGGGTCTAATAATAGCTCCGCCCCTGCTTATCGTTAAACAGATAACTAGTTTTGCTGCTTGGTGGTGAAGGCACTCTTGTTCTCTAGCATCTTGAGCCATGCCTTTTCACTCAAGATGATATAAGATGATGAAGGATTAAAATAGTTTTGGAATTTAACTCTATAAGTTGGAGATGTAAAACCTATATGAATATTTATAAGTTTGAGTAATGTTAGGTGAATCACATTTTGAGGAACCACCTTAGAGACCACATTATGTGGCAGCCGATCGAGGTAACATAGTCACGTCACCAACGTATCATTTATGATTTTTTTTCTTTTTTTTTTAGAGAAGGACGAGAAGCTTTTATTGATGATAAAAATCATACATAACCAGTGACTAGGTCACTTACATTAGTGGGAAAACAATACATCAAAATACGATGCACATACACATCTAATATAAATAACATAATAAAATGCACAAGCGCATTTAGAATAAAGGGTAACCACATGACTTGATGTCGTAAGACATCCTGTACTGCATATGTCATAAAAGTAGTGTAAATATAATAGTAACCGTAGCTAGGATCGTAACCGTAACAAAAGAGATACTCACTACTAGAAGAGCGGGATGTAACTCCCGAGAGAGCAAAGTCCACCAAGGGTATGAAAAACTTGGAAGGAAAACAGACCCTCAAGAACATGAACCATGATTTTGAGTCTCCAACCCAAAAATGAATCAGAGCCCACATAAACCAGGAACTCCCACCTGGGTCCCAAATTCGGGCCCAGCAGTGGGAAGACCTGAAGTAAGCCCAATCCACCCCTACCAAACCCATGGTAGCCCAAGCCCACAGTGGAGGACCCAAATCTGATCTAGGCACCCAGATCGATCCTGCCCACTTCTGCCGCTGCCGTCGGCTTCGACCGTCTCCTCCACCATCGTCGTCTTACAGCCTTCCTCCGCCAGCAGATTCCCAGATCTGCTTCCAATCTAACAACCCTGCGCACCGGTCGCCGATCTAGACCGGCATCACCACCGTAGCCCAGGTTCATAAGGGTATACGGCGGCCAACGCCGAAACCACCTCCTCGCAGCCCCAACCAGATTTGAAACCTGGAACGAACACGTCCTCCCTCCGATGCCATGAGTGCCTGGATCCTAGACGCGGATCGGCTTGCACAAACCAGCATCTGAAACCAATATCCTCCAGTCCGAAATCTTCACCCCAACGACGTCTGAATTTACCATCCGAACACCACCCAAAAAAGCTGATCGACAACCCGACCAGAAAGAGATCCCATCTTGAACGGAGGGGGTGCACGCTCTCGTAGAGAGCACCGGAGAGGCTTCACGTGAGGAAAGGGACCCCTCGGAGGCCAAAGATCTCGACGAGCAAAACCCTAGGGTTAGGGTTTTCTGCCGCCAAGCGAGAGAGAGGAGAGCTCTCATTTTTTATGAGACATATTATCAGCCTTTCCTTTTTCTTTTTTTTTATTAGTCTTTTTATTTTTTCTTAGTTACAATTTGCTTTTTCTTTTTTACTTTCTTGATCTTGTCTTTTAAACCTTACTTTCTTTTTCTTGATATTATTTGCGAAGACATTGCTGTTGGCCCTCTCCTCTCAGTCTTCTATCACCTATCCTTCATGATCAACATTTTCTCAATTTGATTTCAATTTTCTTGCAAGTAGACAAACGCTATGCCCATGAGCTCAGTATATGTCAAAAAGTTAGAATTATCTCATGCTCTTAAAGAACGGATTCTTAGAAACCTTTTGAATTCTACAAATGTGGGGTGGTATCCAATGGGGCTATTTTGCCTTCTATTTTCAATGGTAGTTGTAGCTTCGTGAATTTAGACGTGTTAGAAAATGAATTTTCTGATGAAGTTGCAAAAGGGATATCAAATTGCTAAAATCTAGTTACATTGAATCTTTAGGGAAACAAATTGACATGGCCAATTCCATCTGAGATTGGAAGCAATTCTCAATTATTTGTTATTAGGAAATAATAGATCCCGGGTTCCCTTTTGAATTCAAGCAGCTTGGTGTTATTAGATTTGGGCAAAAACAATATTGGTGGGGATGTTCAAGATACTGTTGGAAGATTCACGCAGGTGGAGTTTTATGTGCTACAATCAAATTCATACACTGGTGGTATACATTCATCTGGAATTTTTAAGCTACCAAATGTGTCTCGATTAGATCTCAACTACCAAATGAAGACGACAGATATTAGATCAGAGAGAAAGAAAAAAAAATAGGGTTAAAAGATAAAAACATAAAAGTGAAAAAAGAAAAAGCAAATTGTAACTAAGAAAAAATAAAGAGACAAAAAATAATAAATTATACTTTATTGATGTGGCTATGCCACATAAGGTGGGTATCTAAAGTGGCTCCCTATGATAGTTTGGGTCAGATATTTTTGATGGGTGGAAGGTGCAAATTTGGATTTGGGTCATGATGCTTATGTGGAGAATGACTCAGGTCATGAAAATGGTGATGGGTGGACTTGCTCTAATAGCAAGTTCACCCGTTGGGTCATCGTTGAGGGATGACTTGGGTCATAGGTGTGACCCGGGTCACTCTGGGTCATTGAAATTAGACAGCACTTTCCAAGTGTTGATTATATTTCTAGGTCGCCACGTAGTATTTCCAGTATTATATTTCATGTTAGGTTTTTAATTATAAATCATGATTTTAGATGTAAATAATTAGTAAATATTAAACATAATATGAATATATAACGTAAATAAAGGTTATTATTATTTAGAACAATCACCATGAAGTAGATGAGGATTTAAAAAATTAGAATATTAAACATAAACATAATTGAATTTAAGTTATGTGAATGTTACAAAAATGTAAATAAGGGTTCCCTCATTAATATATATTATTTATCTTTAGTTAACTAGAAAATACGGTAGTCAAATACCTCCAATGCTAAAAACAATTATTGATCCAAGTCAATTGCAGGTGTGAGAGTGTGGGACGCGCGCCCATCAGCTTCATTCATTGGTTTGTGCAACGACACGTGCCTTTGGGAGAGTGACAACCCAACATGGCTCAAGTGGCCCTGTCGCTGACGTCGGCCACGTTTTGGGCTTCAGCTGATGTGGCTTGGGGTTAACCTGAGTCATCAAAGTCATGACTTGGGTCATGGTGGTGACCCAACAGGATGACCCAATGATAGTTGGGGTGAGAAATTTTTCATGAGTGGAAGCAAAAAAAAATAGGCTGGGTCATTCAGTCTATGTGGCTCGTGACCTGGGTCATAAAATGTTAAACGGGTGGACATGCTTTAAAAAGTTGTTTACCTACTCTATAAGTTTGGGTGCCTTAAAATTAGAATTTATGTTTAGGTTTTAGGCCCAAGGTATCGGTTAGAGGTCTTAATGTATGCACCGCAAGCTTACCTAGTCTGACTAGGAAATAAACTTCACCCATGGAATGGAGTCATGACTAAACATAGATAAATCAAATACATCTAAAGACCTCCCAAGCAACCCAGAATTTTCACCATTACTGTGTCAAGGGATTGAAACCCGAATTAGGAACTTGGATTATTATTTTCCTCTCATTTCTTTTGTGGAAATTTTTGTATGCACCACATGTATTTATACGACACAATCTTAACCATTCATAATTATTCATATGTTTGACCACCATGTTTCTATATTATTTCTTTTAATCCTGACCATCCATGTATGTACGCGAAAATATACGCATTGTACTGAAGATACTCTCTTTTTTTGTCTCGATTTTAAAATTTTACAGTTTTACGTGGAATGTCAACGAACTATTGTGTCAAACCATAAAAATTTAGTGGCTTAGCATCAAACTCTTACAGCCTATTCGGTTTTCGCAGAATTCAAAACTATTGAATATCCCTAACTTAAAGGGGATATTCAATACATTTAAAATCCTTTTTCTTTTTTTTATAGAAAAATGGTGACCGGGTAAGCTATCACTCTAAGGCAGTTGTTTTAGGTATAACCCATCCTCAATGAATGTTTTTCACAAACTGAGGTTCGAACCAAAAACCTCCTATTACCAAGAGAATCTTTACAGCTTCCGCGCCACTTACAACCTAGCATGTTTTCACTATATTCTGGTGGGTTCCAAAATCCTTTTCCTTTTCGAAAACAAAAAACTCAAAAAAGAAAAATAATTTTTCTTCTATAAATACGCAACACCCTCCAAAGTCGAAACCTTGAAGTTTCTGATACCAATTCTCCAAAAACCTGAAGCAATTAGCTTTCTGCATAATCTCCAAAAACCCTAACGTTTAGACTCTCCACAACCAAATTTTCCAATGCACCTCTACAGTCTCACTCTCCAGCGCCCCACGGGCATAGTCTGCGCCATCCACGGCAACTTCTCCGGCGACAAAACCCAAGAAATCGCCGTCGCCCGCGGCAAAGTCCTCGACCTTCTCCGCCCCGACGCCACCGGTAAGATCCACACTCTCCTCTCCGTCGAAATCTTCGGCGCCATCAGGTCCTTAGCCCCGTTTCGCCTCACCGGCTCCCGAAAAGACTACGTCGTCGTCGGCTCCGATTCCGGTCGAATCGTAATCCTCGGTTACGACCCAAACAAGAACGTATTCGAGAAGATTCACCAAGAGACGTTCGGAAAATCCGGGTCTCGCCGCATTGTTCCGGGTCAGTATTTGGCTACTGACCCGAAAGGTAGGGCGGTTATGGTTGGAGCCTGTGAGAAGCAGAAGCTGGTGTATGTTTTGAACAGGGATGTGGCTAATAGATTGACGATATCGTCACCGCTAGAGGCACATAAGTCTCATACAATAGTGTTTTCGATTTGTGGAGTTGATTGTGGGTTTGATAATCCTGTGTTTGCTGCCATTGAGGTGGATTATTCCGATGTCGATTCGAGTGGGAATGCTAGGAAGTGTTTGACCTATTACGAGCTTGATTTGGGGCTTAATAATGTGTGCAGGAAGTGGAGTGATGAGGTCGATAATGGGGCCAATTTGCTGGTGGCGGTTCCAGGTGGCGGTGATGGGCCGAGTGGAGTGTTGGTTTGTGGAGAGAATTTTGTGGTGTATAAGAATCAGGGACAGGAGGATGTGAGGGCTGTGATTCCTCGGCGTGCTGATTTGCCTGCCGGGCGTGGGGTTCTTATAGTTTCGGCAGCCACTTGTAGGATGAAGAAGTCTATGTTCTTTTTTCTTGTGCAGACTGAGTATGGGGATATATTCAAGGTGAGTTTGGAGCATGATAAGGATGTTGTCAAGGGATTGAAGATTAAGTACTTTGATACAATCCCAGTTACCACTTCAATGTGTGTGTTGAAATCGGGGTTGTTGTTTGCTGCTTTGGAGTTTGGGAATCATGCTTTGTATCAGTTGCAGGCATTAGAGGAAGATCCTGATGTGGAGTCCTCCTCGGCTTTGGTGAGGGCAACTGATGAGGGTTTCCTGCCTAGGAAACTTAAGAACCTTGTTAGGATTGATCAGGTTGAGAGCTTGATGCCGATAATGGACATGAAGGTCTCTAATCTGTTTGGAGAAGAAACGCCTCAAATATTCACACTTTGCGGGCGGGGTCCTCGCTCATCTCTCAGGATACTAAGACCTGGTTTGGCTGTCAGTGAGATGGCTGTGTCAGATCTTCCTGATGTACCAAGTGCTGTCTGGACAGTGAAAAAGAAAGTGAGCGATGAGTTTGATGCATACATTGTGGTGTCCTTTGCAAATGTTACTATTGTGCTTTCAATTGGTGAGACAGTCGAAGAAGTTATTGACAGTGGATTTCTGGATACCACCGCTACACTTGCCGTGTCTTTGATAGGTGATGATGGTATCATGCAAGTTCATCCAAATGGCATTAGGCATATTAGGGATGGTGGACGTGTCCATGAATGGAGGACTCCTGGAAAGAGAAAGATTCTATCGGTTGGCTCTAATAGACTTCAGGTAGTTATTGCTTTGAATGGAGGAGAACTTGTATACTTTGAGGTTGATATGACTGGTCAACTGGTGGAGGTTGAGAAGCATGAATTGTCCGGTGATGTAGCTTGTCTGGACATTGCCCCAGTACCTGAAGGGAGACAGAGATCTCGTTTTCTTGCAGTTGGCTCGTATGACAATACGATTCGTATATTGTCATTGGATCCTGATGACTGTATGCAGATATTGAGCGTTCAAAGTGTCTCTTCAGCTCCAGAATCTCTCCTATTTCTTGAGGTTCAGGCATCAGTTGGTGGTGAGGATGGTTCCGATCATCCTGCCAACCTATTCCTTAATGCTGGTTTACAAACTGGGATTTTGTTCAGAACAGTGGTAGATATGGTGACAGGTCAGCTTTCTGATTCCCGTTCACGATTCTTAGGACTAAGAGCTCCGAAGCTATTTTCTATTAATATAGGAGGCAAGCCCGCTTTCCTTTGTTTATCAAGTCGCCCTTGGCTTGGCTTTATTAATCAAGGAAAGTTTCTGATAACGCCCCTATCTTATGAGGCTCTGGAACATGCTGCCTCATTCTCGTCTGGTAATTGTACAGAAGGTATAGTTGCTGTTGCTGGCAGTTCCTTAAGGATTCTTACGATTGAAAGATTAGGAGAAACATTTAATGAAATTGTGATTCCTCTGAGGTACACCCCTAGAAAGTTTGCTGTTCAAGTGAAACGAAAGCTTTTGGTAATTATCGAAAGTGATCAAGGAGCATTAACCGCAGAAGAGCGTGAAGCTGCAAAAAGGAAAACTAGGGAGGATGTAGATGAAGATTTCTCTCCAGAAATGAAGCGTAGGAAGGGTAGTAACGGTGAAGATCTTTCTCCACCAAAGGAATACTCTATGGCTGCAGAAATGGGTGAAAAAGGAAATGGTAATGTGGAGCAGATGGAAACTGATGATAATGAGGATGATGCCCTCTCTGATGAGCACTATGGCTATCCGAAGGCAGATTCTGACAAATGGGTTTCTTGCATTAGAGTTGTTGACCCAAAGACAGCAAAAACAACTTGTTTGCTGGAACTCGATAACGAATCTGCAGTCAGTGTATGTACGGTGAATTTTCATGATAATGCCGGTCTAGTTGGGGCGGCTCCTCTGAAGGAGCATGGTACGCTTTTGGCTGTTGGAACCGCAAAGGGACTTCAATTTTGGCCCAAGAAAAGTATAACTAGAGGATATATTCATATATATCGCTTTCTTGATGATGGAAAATCCCTTGAACTTTTGCACAAGACCGAAGTAGATGGGATTCCTCTTGCTTTATGCCAGTTTCAGGGAAGACTACTAGCAGGGATAGGACCGGTGCTCAGACTATATGATTTGGGGAGAAAAAGGTTGCTTAGGAAATGTGAGAATAAGCTGTTTCCCAACGATATTGTATCCATTCACACCTATCGTGATCGAATATATGTTGGTGACATTCAAGAGTCATTCCACTACTGCAAGTATAGGTGGGATGAGAATCAGCTGTATATATTTGCTGATGATCGAGTTCCAAGATGGCTGACTGCATCGTTCCATATTGATTTCGACACCATGGCAGGTGCGGACAAGTTTGGGAATGTGTACTTTGTGCGGTTACCACAGGACGTTTCAGATGAGATAGAAGAAGATCCAACAGGGGGGAGGATAAAATGGGAGCAGGGCAAGTTGAATGGGGCTCCAAACAAAGTGGAGGATATAGTTCAGTTTCATGTTGGTGATGTAGTCAGCTCCTTGCAGAAGGCATCTCTAGTTCCAGGTGGTGGTGAGTGCGTCATTTATGGGACAGTGATGGGTAGCTTGGGTGCATTGTGTGCATTCACTTGCCGTGATGACATTGACTTCTTTTCTCACCTGGAGATGTATATGAGGCAGGAACATCCACCCTTGTGTGGGAGAGATCACATGGCTTATAGATCAGCTTATTTCCCGGTTAAGAATGTGATTGATGGAGATCTTTGCGAGCAGTACCCAACACTGCCTATGGATGTACAGAGGAAAATTGCGGCCGAGTTGGATAGGACTCCTGCAGAGATACTAAAGAAACTTGAGGAAATTCGAAATAAGATCATTTAAGAAAGAACAAGCTCAATGGGATCCTCCTGGTCTTTTTTCATACCTTCTGCATTTAGTGCCCCTGATTAATATCGTTGTTGGTCAAACAGATGCTGAATACTGATGAGAATTTGGTTTTTGTGTGCAGGTCAATTTGAGAGGCATATGGCAAATGAATGTTAGGATTAACTAGAAGTGTTACCAAAAGAAGATGATTCGCATCTTGTTGACACTATGTTATAATTTCTCGTAATCGATTTCCTTTTTCGTTCCTGTTCTCCTGTTCGTTTTCTGTTTTACAATATGCAAGGTTTATCATTTATGATAATTTGAATTGCTTGAAAGTCCAGTTGCAATGTGATTGATTTCATAGCATGATTTAAAATGATAAACTAATCAAGTGTTGTCGTGTTACATCATATTTATGTTAACATAAGACATTTTCTTATTTGCAACCTGTTTGAAGCTGTAATGCTGTGTTATCAAGTATAAATAGTGCATAAAACAAAATTTACTATTGGTTACTCGGTGTAATTTTTTTGGCAGGTCACCTGGAAAATCCACGAGATAAAGACAATGGGGTGTGTGGTAGTATATGATATCTTGCTGCCAGTGTGAAGCAACATGGCTTCCATCATTTGTGTAATAGTTTTACAGAATGGTAATTGAAATTTCTCTATAAAACCCTTTTACATGTAATTTCCAGCAATACAAGGAAAATAAATCTAATAAACAAATATATCATCTGCAAGTTACTTCTTGCTCAGTTTCTATCTACTATAAGCTTCTTTGTCATTCTCCATCTTCAACTCTCCTTCCAACCTTGAATTTGCCATGGAACATCTCTTGTCTAACCAATTGATCATGTCTGAAAACACAACCTCAATGTTCTCCAGTGGCTCTCCATAGAGCAGACCATGCCACATCTCTGGATACAACTTCAATGTCTTGTCATAACTCGACGCCACTTCATATAGCTGTTTACTAGCCGATTTGTCAGTGACGTTATCCTCTTCGCCGTGGAGGATTAGGAACGGCAATGTGACCTCTTGAAGCCTTTGCTCAAGTTCCGTGCTGACCCTCAAGAGTTCAGTGCCGGTCTGCAGACGAGGCCTGCCTTTGTAACAGTAGGGGTTTTCCCTAACCTGTTTTCTAACCTCGGGTACTTTGAAAGCAAGATCAATGACATCCTTTGTAGGGATTATTTTCCAGGTTGGAATAATCCTGCAGAGCTGAGTCAAAACACTGACCACAACTGGAGATGGCTTCATTTCATCTGAAATCTGTTGACACAAAACAAATAGATTAGTTTACATCAGAATATTGAATACACTATTCAAGAACTAAAAAAAAAAAAAAAACTGTATGCTACATACGCCTTCTTTGTGGACTGATTCAAACTATTTGCTGTACCATGCTTATTATACTAATCACAGTCCCTAATCACCCGATTAGACATCAATTATCGACAAGATGCCGAAAAATCTATGTGATTAACAGATGGATTTGGTCAACAAATACATTTTTAAAACTAATGTAAAATAACAGAACGGTGTAATTTTTTGGTGTATGTATGTACGACTGTAATCTAAATCAAAAGCTCCAACAAAAAGGTCCAATATAAACGTGTGGGAACAAAAAAGAAAGAGTAGAAGACAAACAAAAAGAAGCAAATTGATATTAGCTCTTAGGATGAGTGCTCTTTACCTTACACATGGGGGCAACTAAGACCGCACCATCCCAATATTCTGGCTTTTTCCTATGAACAAGCAGAGCCACAGCTCCTCCCATTGACTCTCCCAACAGATACCTCATCTTCCCTTTGTTCTCCTTGCTCTCTGATCAATGGAATTTAACCATCAATATCCAACACATACATATGATCCACCGATATGCTTGTTTCAGAAACTATTTAGTTTTCGAGTGCAGAATGACAAACTAGGAGTGTGAATACTAACCGCAAATGTTTGTAAAGTGAGAGGTGCAGTCATCGACAACATTATCGAAGCTTTTGACAAAGCCTGCAAGGCCTGCTGATTTTCCATGGCCTTCATAGTCTATCCCATATATGGCAAACCCTGCTTTGGCTAGTCTGATTGCAGTACCTATATACATGATCATTGACATGAGTTTTACATCTTGATGGGGAAATCAGAATTTGTCCAAATAAGTAATTAGTACTCACTGTTCATGGTGATGCTGCACTCCATGCCATATCCATGACAGATGAAGATCAAGGCTTTCGGGGGCTTGTTGTTTTCTGGGAGCCATTTGCATGTGAAAAGCTTCATTCCTCTAGAGTTTATGATATACTCCTGCAATACAAAGACGAACGATTAGAATCACACACAGAAACCAATATTTCTGAAAACAAAATAAGAATCCAACTCAGAACTTGGGCTAACCTCTTCATATATGACATTCCCCATATCATTGGCCTGCAGAAAATCATAAAACAAAACACAAAACAGATCAGAAAACAAACAAGCACATAAAAACCAACATGATATTGAGAACAAGAACAGTGAGTGTGAAAGAGAGAGAGAGAGAAAGAAGCGTACCATGATATCAAGAACAGTGAATGAGTGAGAGAATTAGTGCAGAGAAAGATTGAGATTGAAGAATATAGGAATACAAAAACGAGTGGGAGTGGATGGTTTTGTGGGAAAGTGCTGAGGTTAACATATATAGGAGGAAGCTGAAGGCCAGGCCGTGTTGTATTGTGGTCAACTTTGCACCCTGTTTCACAATATGGACTTTTCATAAGGGAGTCTATAAAGTTTGAAACTTAAATTGATGAAAACGAATTGACACAACTGAATAGGAGAGTGGTAGTACTTTAGAGATTGGAAGCAGGAAGCAAATAAAATCAACTTGACACACACGCTATGGCTTTAGGCGGCCTATATTGTATTATTGTAAATAACTAATTAGGATATAATATTAGCTCCCACAAATCATATAGAAGAATACTCTAACTCTTTGCTTGAACTTAGGATCTGGCTCCTTTGAAAATCAAGGCTGTCTATGATAGAATATTAGAGATGGATAACAAACTAATTAGTTGCAAATTGGTGCAAAGAATGTGGGTGAGGTTTTGAGTATTTTAATTCGCGTGTGATTCTTGCATTGGATAGTTATAGATGTAAATTATCTAATTTAGTATTATACAAGATATACAAGGGATATTATCCATTTGGGATTTTTGATTAAGTAATTAACTTCTTTTCTGGGAATGATTGGTTTGATTCTCAATCAGACATGATAATAATCTGTGACAGTAAATTTGTGTAACACATATGTATCTAAGTTATGACCGCTAGCTTATCAAGCTTGCTTGTAAACGAATTGAACTGATTAGCTAGGCTTATATTTTCAGTCTTAATAGTTCTCGTAGAGATAAAGCATCATGTATTCATGTCGATGAGCACTTAAGGGGAGATGAGTATGTGTCAAGAAGAAAGCGTTTTTCGAGTAACGATCGAGAGCTCTATAAACTATGAAAGTCATTTATCTTAATTTGGTTTAAATTTCCAACCTATTTATAATATAGCTCTATAAACTATGACCGTCACTTATTTTAATTTTGTTTAAATTTCCGACCTATGTATAATACAGGATCACTAAAACCTTATCTCTTGAAATGATTAAGATTGGGAACCTAATCTATGGTGAGATCAGCGATCCTTGTACGTAGATCCCAGACTTGTCTTGGCCACATTTTGTGGAAGAGTCTTATTCCATTTTCTCTGCATATCACTGTGTTGCTAAGTCAAAATGTGCATAAACGCCAAGCTAGGCAATGTGAGGCTTTGCATCCATTGAATGAGGTTTGAGTTTCCTTTTAGGTTCTTCAGGGGACATGAAAATCAGATAAGAAGGAAATGGAAGATATGACTGGGAATTGAGAAGATAAGTTCTCCAATAGTTGACGAGAAAACTTTTTGGCCAATAAAGATGCTCCTTTTCTAGAAACTTTGGTGGATCATGAAATTAGAAGGTGATTTTATAGATTAGTTCGGCTATTCAAATATGATTAAGGACTATTGATTCTGCTTCTAATCTCTTAGATCTCAGGATCATATTTGATTAATTTTGGAAGTTTGCCGGGTTTACCGTTTAGGGAATAACTAAGAAGGTAGGAGATGATTGGATGATAACAGTTTTTTTTTTTTTTTTTTTTTTGATAGATGATAAAAGATTAATTTTACTCAAATTAAATCCTTAAGAAAATGAAATTTATTTATTTTTAGGTGTCAACAATATAGTAGGTCACAGAAAAAGAGACAAGAAAACGAGGACAGCAGATTTTCTCGTTAATTATGTTAGTCTAAGTTAAATATGTTCATTATTACTAGCGGATCAATCAATTTAGATAGCAGGCATATCTCGTTAGCAAACAATCACGTGTTTGCGATTTGTTGAGTTTTTTTTTTTTTTTTTTGAACAGGCGGAAAACCAATTTCCAAATATGTAGCAGGCATCCAATTCTTTGCCTTTTAGGGCCTCAGCTATTCAGTAACGCAGACGGGTATCATAACCGACGGCGTTCTTGACCTACCACATGGAAATCATGTCATGCGTGAACCTCGTTCATATCCTTATAGAGGTCGACTTCATAATTTCATACCAAATGTACGAGACCATTTGCACCTCAAAACCCAACCAAAAATATCAATATACACTGAAAAAGAAAGATTATGTCAACGTACGCGGTTGTAACTGGGTTCTGTGGACGGAAAACCATACTGTGGCTTTGTCATTTTCTGATTTGATACAAAACTTGCTGATGAATTGATCAGTTTTCATGGATTTATTAGTTTGTTTGCAGGTATGTATAGACAAAGGTAAAATTATGTGTGATCGGTGTTGGCCTGCATATGTAGATCGAGGCCATGCATATAACTTGTTCTTCTTGTCTGTTTGGCTCTATGCCTGTGTAATTCATGGAGCACAGCTAGCTAATTCTCTAACATATTTACTAACTTGGAATGGAAATTATCATGAATCGGTATCAACAACAATCGGTATTAACAAGAATTGGTATGAGAATATTTCATATCATTCTAATGTTTACGTATAAGGAATCAAAACATGAATAAATCTAATTACGATTGATGTTGTTTGCTTACTATATGGAATCAGAATTAAAACTAGTTTGATTACTTAAATACCACTACAAGAAATGAATTTAAAATACCCTTAAAATACAATATATATTTTTAGGGTTAGGTA
Organism: Fragaria iinumae; assembly: GCA_009720345.1. Classification (NCBI taxonomy): domain Eukaryota; kingdom Viridiplantae; phylum Streptophyta; class Magnoliopsida; order Rosales; family Rosaceae; genus Fragaria; species Fragaria iinumae. The sequence goes on along the minus strand of CM019123.1, from coordinate 20,426,811 downwards.
ATTTAGAAATATTATAATTATGTGAGGATATTTTGGGGAGAAAAAATTGATTTCATTACCTTGATTCTGATACTCATCTCCCCCCTTGAGTATCGAATAAGGGGTTTCGTCAGGAATTGATTAATGATAAGCAAGTGAGACTCATATTCATTCTAATACCTTTACATGTTAGTATACATCGGAATTCACCTATTCCGGAATCAATTACACCACTCTCAATTCCATTCCAGGTTAGTAAACATGCCCTAAATTTCTTACTCAAATAAATTCAATTCAAGTGTTGCTGATGTTTGGTTGATTCATAAATTTTACTTTGATATTTGCTATAAATCTGCAAAACATATGTGAGCAAACCTTTTCAAAAACGAGAAATTTTTAAATGCTCATGGAGGACCACGTGGCAGTCTGACATGGTCCTCCTTTGCCAATTACATTTTGACATGTAGATTTATTACAACTAAAATATAAACCAAGATTTTCTATATTTTGTGAAATGACCGTCATGAGTCTTTTATGAGTTTGGCCTAGAGTTTAGGGTATAAGATTTAGGGGTTAGGGTATAGGTTTAGGGTTTAGGATTAAAAAAATCAGCAATAAACCCAAAATGGTCTTTGACAAAATCACTAAAATAGTTTTTCATCATGAAAATTCACATGTTACAATTTAAATGGAATGGAAGACCACATCAGACTGCCACATGGTCCTTTGGGTGCACTGAAAAATCTCTAGCCAATGTAGTTGTACAATCCCATATGTATGCAATTAGTGTGACAGTGTAATGAGGGCGGAAAACATGCATAGCAAAGCTGAAAAAATGCATCGAAACTGTTCTGAACCGCGTTCTGAATCGAATTTCAGTTCAATCGGCTATCACATTGCTGAAAATCACTTGTGTCGGTCTCCTCTTTATATCTTTGTTCTACCACTATTCAATTGGACATGCGTAGATATTGGGTTTAGATCTAAATCAGTTAGAACTAAAAAAACATACAGAATATCAGCCTCAAGACCCTAAATGCGAAGATCATATGATGATTCAGATATCAAATTTGATATCGATTCTGGCGAAATATCATCTGTCAATTTATAGAGAGAAAAGATCGAATACTGGTATCTTGAAAATACCTAACTTATTCTGTTTTCTTTTTTAGAGTTGAACATTCATTTATTGATAATAGATCAAATAAATACATTAGTATTTAGTACCTTTGGAGAGTCATTGTTGCTCTTCCTCTACCCAAACCTAAAATGTAGGAAACAAAAGCGCATATTAACTTAAAACATGCATTTTTTTTTAAAAAGAAGCGAAACATGGCCTTCACCTCTTGTATTAACATGCCTTCCACTGACCAGTCCTCCTTTTCGCTACCAAGATCATTGATGACTGATAACGCATCGGATTCCAAAATGATATGAGAATGAATGAGTGAAACCTGATTGTTGGAGCACCTGTAAACCCAAGGCGCGCTGCAGCATAAATCTCACACCAAAATTTCTAGCCAAAAAAAAAAACCCCACAGCTAACGTAGACATGCAGACAAAGTAGTTAGTACTTAGTAGTAAACTAATCACAATCGATGATGACTAATCAGTAATCACAATCGATGATGACAGTCTTACCCACAAGATCCTACATACTTAGTGTTCAATCGTGACATTTCTCCTTTCCAGTTAGCTACTGATCAAGATTATTTGCGACCCACTGAGAAAATTTGCCAATAGTTTAAGAAAGTCGGCATCCATTTTGGCTAGGGCAGCGTATCTTAGTGGTAGTTCGTCCAAAGTAGTTTAAATTCCCTTTTCACTTATATATGGTCCCGGGGAACAATGATGTCTCTGATGTGTTGCTTGTCCCTATTATTAATGCTAGCTAGGGTTTGCTAACAACTACAATATAATAGGAATTACTTGTCTAATTTGATGCTGTCACATAAAATTTGATTTTTGGTTACGTCTTGCAGTGCGTCAATATATGTATATAGGGCTGGGCATAAAGACCGCGGCAGAAAAAAAAACCGGTTAAACCGACCCAACCTGGCCGGTCCTGGCCGGGTTTTTTTTCGGGCTCAGTTATATTTTTTACATGTCCGGTTCAGGCTTTCTTAAACGCTTTTTGGGCCCCGTCCCGGAAATTGAAAAAAGAAAAAAGCCTGAAAGCCTGAAAAGCGTGATTGTTAGGTCTAAATAGGTTTAATTGTTAATTATAGCCTACCTTTTTTTTTTTTGTTCATTCTCTCATCTTCAAACTCTCTATGAGTTTGGTTTCTCCGCCTATCATCTCTCAATTATTTTCTGGGAAAAAAATGCAAACAGTATCTCACATTTTATTCATTAGTAACTTAAATATCTCACGTTTTAAAAATATCATCTTGGTATCTCACGTACATGATTTGATTTCACATCGGTATCTAGATCTCATCTTGTCGTCACGACGTCGTTAACTGACAGTATTTCAAGGCTACTTTCGTCTTTGTTCTGAGATTCATCCCTTCAAGTTCGGCGACTTCAAACTGAAACTCGGCATCTCCAACCCAATCTACATCGACCTCCTCCTCCTCATCGCCTCCTACCCCTCTCTCCTCCGACAGTTCTCCCAAATTCGTCCCCTCCTCCACCCCCTCACGACCTCCTCTGCGGCGTTCCTTTCACCATCCTCCGCATCGCCACCTACATCAACACCACCTCAACGCCCTCCCTCTGTTCATAGTTAAATTGGTTTAGAAGTGGCAAATGAAGGTGAGATGGGTATGGGAAAACATTAGATAGCATAGGTTCACTCCATAATTGGTTTCATGGCCGCCGATCGAGCTCTGGACTTCGATTCGGTCCATTGTCTTCAGCCACTCTTAACTTGTTTGTGCATATTGATCTCTAAATTCTCCAGCTGATGATTCCTACAATGCTCTTCTATAAAAGCCTTCTCGGTCGGTGAATTGCAGATCCCAGTAACAGTCAGTAACCTTGCAATTCTTATATTTCTTAGCAATGTACAGAGATAGTGAATTAGTGATACCTATCCGCAATACACATCGAACTATCACCATCTTTAATTTGTGACATTTCACAATACATTTGGGACGATTGAGTCTGGAATAAGAGAGAAAGAAGAACAGAGGAAGAGAGAAAGGAGAAAGATGTTTTACAGAGAAATAAAAAATAGGTTTAAAGTCAGTTAGTGGAATTGTGAAAAGAACCAAATACCCTTTGTATTTTCAATTTGGGTTAACGCCGTAACGTCAAAATCTAACATACCAATATCATATTTTTAAAACACGAGTACTAAAGTTACTAATGCATTGAAATGTGGGATACTGTTCGTATTTTTTTCCCTTATTCTCCTGATCTCTCTCCGCCAACCTTTTTTGCCCGATCAATACATCTTGCCCGATCAATTCATCTTGACCTCTCTCCAATATCTTCTTCTTCCTACTTTGATTAGTTGATCATAGTTATCCTAATCTAATGGCGAAGAAGAACCCCAACGATAATCTCCTGCCACTCTCAATTCGCGCAATTGGAGTCCATCGTCGCCTCCGTCGCCCAAAGCCATCGCCGCCCTATGCCTCAATCTCCTCTCTGGTCTCACCTCCGTCATCCCTGATTTTCGAAATCAGCAGTCCCCATACCAGATCCAGTACCTCCTCCAAGCGAATGACACACCTGAAATGAAGACGAATTTCATCGAATCCTTTTAGCCCAGTCCTTGGTTAGTTTGGTAATTTATTGGGTGTTTGGATTTTAGAAGTTTGTTGGGTTTTGTATTTTGGAAATTTGCAGATAATATCTGTTGGGTGCTTGAAAATTTGCAGCGGAGTTGCAGCTGCCTTGTGATAACGGAAAGCCCGGCAGCTGCCGGTCCGGGTTTCAGAATGTGCAAGCCCGGCCCGGACAAAGACTGCCGGTCCCTGTGAAAGTGGTGCCGGTCTGGGACGGTGCCCAGCCCTTATATGTATATTGTTATTCGACTTGTTTCATCATTATGCAACGTACAGCTCTTGATGAAACTGTTTAACGATTCAAGAGTCCTCTTATTAAGTAGATGAGAAAAGGAAATAGTTATCACATTCAACTGTAGAACAAAGTTCGACCATCAAGGCCATGAGCATTTGGGATGAACAAACACTACTCAACAGCAAGTAGATAGCACAAACGAAACCCAACAAGATGGTTACCAAATTAAAACCCGCTAATGAGGTTTTGGAAGAGGCCGGGATAGGAAATCAGGAGGATGAGAAACAACGAATGCATGCAATGAGGGACTAAGATAAAATTCCAGTTGTTTTCACCCTCAAGGAGAAGTCATATTGGAAAGAAAAAAATGCATACATATATGTATATACATATATAGATATAGAACACATAAGTTAACGTCGTTGGATCTTGAGAGCAATGCATATATGAGATAATATACTCAAATCATAATATAGATTGATTTGAAAGAGTTATTAGCATGTTGAATTTGTTGATAGTGGAGAGAAATGGTCACTTTAAATTATTGTTAGAACATCATCAGTTTCATGATTTTTCAAGGTATATCACTTTCACGGCCTTGTTTAATCGGCTACTATAAGAAAAATAATGTAAATTGGATTAGTGTCAATGCAAGTGTCACAGCTTGCGAATTAACTTTGGAGTTGGACTAATCGAAAGGAAGCTAGGTGTTGACGTTACTGAAGGAGTGAGATTTCCAGAAGCAACATAGATGTTATCATTATCCTTCTCTCTAAATATCACTATCGTTAGGGTTTTATAGAGGAGATCTAGCTAGATACGGGCACGTTAGGGACCCTTGATCATGATGGGGAGAGCATCGCGCTACTCCAATCCTTAATTTGGGAGAACAAACTATCCTTGAGGGCTAGACCTAGAGAAACATTACACACGAAGCTAAGCATGGAAGTTTGGATTAAGAGTCCTGGCCGGAGAAGAAGAGAGGATCGAATGCTACGATCTCCCCGTCACCCAAAAAGGAAGGGGGTGACATTAGAAGTTTAAGCCAATCTTTAAAATTCTAAAATGAAATAGAAGTAGAAGATAGCCCACGAAGCCTCCTCAGTCAGGGCTGTCCTTGAAATTTTGGGGGCTCGAAGCGAAAAAAAAATTAGGACACTCTGTCAAAAAGTATATTTACATTTTTCTTCACTTCAAAAGTAAGTGTGTACATAACATAATAGTAAAACTCCCAATAATAATGAAATGCTATAAAGATTGAAACAAAAATCTGAAAAATTACGAATATCAATATTTTTGTTACTGAAAACTATACTTTTGGCATTCTTGGCAGCAAAAGAAACAAAATCTGAAAATTACAAATATCAGTACTCTTTGTTAGTATATTGGCTATTGCTATTCAACACTAGATCAATCATGGATTACAAGGTAATGAATTTCAAACATCTCATATATGGTAAGTTTATCTGACATTCAAGTTAATGATTTATTGATTGAGGAAATTATGTGAAAAGTCTTCTCTTTGAAGACTTCCAGGAACATTAAAGAGTTTTATATGCATAATCTTGGGTTTTTATAGGATATATAGTTTCCATATCAGGTGCTATACAAAAAGGTATATCTGCATAAATCTTGCTTATCTGATTCTATATATGTGTGTGCTTTATCATTGGCTTGAGGATGATTAGGAAATTGAGTTGTATATTTTCAAATGACTGTGTTATAGCATTCAACTGGTGTATGAGTTTTGGAAAGTGCAAAACGATGGTGGTCTGATTGCATCTTTTCTGAAACGAAATTTGATCTTGTCATTGAAAGACATCAGTTAAGGGGGAGTGTGTTAGCCAAAAAACCACCCTCAAGTATAAGGGCCAAGTTATAGTGTAGGGATTATGAGTAAGTGATATCGTACCCAAGAGATTGGTAAACCCACTTTAGCTAGGAAAACCTAAAGGATGCTAAAAAGATTATGCAAATGTACAATCACAAACAATAGATCACAAGTGAACCAAAGTTCATGGTGAATATATGCAAAATAAGGTAAATTTGATTTTGGTTTTGCCCCGTCACACAAGTCACAATGAGTATCAGAATAAATCTTGCTAATGTAGCTCTTGTCGTTAGCCTACCCCATAATTTAGCTCTCTAGCTACTATTGATTCAATAGAACCGCAACCCTAACCAACCCAACCTAAAATAACACAGAAAACACACAAATTCAATGATAAAACACATTCAAGAGATAATTTGTATACCGAGAATTACTAGCTTTCATCCCCCAAAGTTCAACGAAAATTTTACTTCTTCAACAAACAAGAATGACATAGCCGAGAATTACCAAATCAAAAGATAAAAGACAGATTAATGCTGTAAATTCCGACTTTTCTCATTTTGGACAACATTATTAACTTTTCATGCTGTAATATGTGACTCGTTTTTTCTTGTGAGATTAACATAGTCCTGAAAGTTTCCTTGGGCCTATTGGATAAAAAAACAGAACGATAATATTACAAAGCCCAAAACAACATCAGCCGAAGAACAAACTCAAACCTAGCCCACCACACACTATATAAATCCCTATAAACCCACGAACACACCTCATAGTTTTAGGGTTTCATTTTAGAGTGAAAGCAGAGAAGAGCCGCCGAACTTCACACACAGTCTCTCAATGGGTAACCCTCCCAATCTCTCTTCGATTTCGTTCTTCTTTCTTCACCCATTTTCAGTTTCTGATCTTGGTTGTTGTTGTTTGAATCTGTAACAGCCAGAATCAAGGTTCACGAGCTGAGGCAGAAGTCAAAGGTCGATCTTTTGGCCCAGCTCAAGGATCTCAAGGCGGAGCTCGCCCTCCTCCGCGTCGCCAAGGTCACCGGTGGCGCACCCAACAAGCTGTCCAAGATGTAAGAACCCCATAGTTTGTTTGCTTTCGTTTTTGGTTTTGGGAATTAAAGATTTGATTTTTATGGTGGGTTTTTTATGTGATTTGCAGCAAGGTTGTGAGGCTTGGGATTGCTCAGGTGTTGACAGTGATCTCGCAGAAGCAGAAGGCTGCTCTGAGGGAAGTGTACAAGAACAAGAAGCTCTTGCCTCTTGATCTTCGTCCCAAGAAGACCAGGGCCATTCGCCGAAGGCTTACCAAGCACCAGGTACTTTACCTTGGTTATTTGGAAATATTGAACTTTATGAACTCGGGACTAGGAAGTTTTACTGTTTGTATGTGAATATTTAGTTGTGGTCTGTTGATTGTCGCTCTAGTGTTTAGCTCTGTTAGTGAGTGATTTTACTTTGAACTTTAATGGCAAAAGAATGAAATGATTTGATGTTTATGTTATAGCATGTAATGTAACTGCACAATGATTTTGTAATGTTCACATAAAAATCTTGAGGATAATGGTCTGGTTTGCTTATATATGATTGGTGTCTTTGAGTTTGTGAAGAGTAAGTGTTCTGGAGTTCATAGTTTGTTTTGATTTGGTTATGGTATTTGGTTATGCAGGCATCTTTGAAGACTGAACGTGAGAAGAAGAGGGAGATGTACTACCCCTTGAGGAAGTTTGCCATCAAGGCATAGAGTGTTGGTCTGCTTTATTTAGGTCATCTATCTTTTGTAATAGAAACTTCTGGTCACAAGTTTTGATTTTGAATTGATATGTTGAACATGAGATATTGGTGTTTTATTTGACTTCTCCAGGTTGGGTTATCATCCAAAACTGATTATGTTCTTCTCTTCTGTGATGATAGTCTAGATTTCCTTCAGATTTCTATCAATGTTTTGGGTTATCATTTGGTTAGTCTTCTTTTATATGTTATGGTTTGGTTCATGTTGTTATTCTCTGCTACGTTGTTGTGGACCTGAATTAGGTTTCTTAGTGTACCGATTATTAAATATTAAGTAGACTGTTTTTACGCTTCAAGATTGCCTGAGCTTGGTCTTAGCTAAATGATCACAATGTTGCTCAATGGATTGGAATTTCTATGATGAGCAAGATCTTTTAGGTACTTGATTGTATGTTTGATGTTTGAAGTCTGCTTTGCAAAGAGATCTGTTGGTGATCTTTTAATGTGACCTCTTAGTTTGAGATGGTTCTCTAGTCTCACATTTCCTACCGTGTTGACTGTCATCCATGCCATAGATTTCTGGTCTGCTAGATGTGTATCTTAGTAAACTGCCAATTAGGATGTTTAACTTTCCCACTTGGTTGAGTGTTTGTCTTTCTCTGTACCTTCTTGCCGACCTTTTATCTTTAACAAGATTTGGCTTCCTAATGTCTGGTGAATCCAAAACTGAGGATGAAGGAAATGGTTTTGAATTGTTGGCTTGCCTAGAATTCTAACTGCGGAACTCATTCTAGCAGTCATTCCTATTTGGAACCAATGTTGGGATATGTTTCCATTGGCCCGAACTTTTGAGCTGTGGTAAGGTACTCAAATCACAGCCTTAAACTTTGTCTGGGGACGTTAGTCCTTGTGTGCACACTGCACATCTGAAGGTCATTATTATCATCAGACATTGTCATCATATGATTCATTTCCCCAATACAATTTATAAATCACAATATTATACATATACTCCTGACCTGTTCATAATCTCAATTAGTTCTGGTCAATAGTATTTGGTAACCATTCTCTCTTCAAATTCATCAGTATCCTCTATTCAAAAAACAAATGAATCTTGGGAAAACTTGTGATCTCAGATATTCAGTTTTCTAGTGAAGAATTGCAGCAATGTATGTTGCTAGTGTGTGAATTTGCAACGCCTGCCTATTTGACCATTTGAGAGTGCCCAATTTCAAATCTTCTGAGTCCCGACCCAATACATTTTGTGTTTCTACAGCCTCGTTCAAACAGCTACACAACTTGTGCTCTCTCTGCCTACTTGTTATCCGAATCTTGTTGTATTAGACTATGATTGGTAGATGAATGACTATCAACTCTAATCAAATGGGTTCTGAACCCTTGTACTCAATTAAATTGGTTCATACCGAATTCAGTTGTGAACAGACATGGTTGTTATTATCATACGTCCAGCTGACATCTTCCCTCACTCTACCTCCTATTCATTTCTCTTTCAATTATACGTGACACAAAGACCTAGTCTTAGAAATTTAAGCTGTTAAGAAATGAACTAACAATGTATAGTTGCAGTTTATATTTAGTCTTTGGCCACGTGCACGTATCAATATTTCATGGCGTCCATGGATTCATAGTTTCATACTGGACATCTTTCCAATTCCCTCTTTCTCAGTGTTGAAATTGACACATGTTCAAAACATTTTCTTGATGCACACCACCATACCTTGGTTCAATTAAGAACTCATCACAACAATGAAGCACATGTCCAGCTATATATAGTATTGCTTTTCTGTCGACAACTTTTTAGCAATCACTTTGAATTATAAGCAGTTTCCGCATGCATGGATTCAAACGACCCTGCTGGGAATCCAGAACACCAGAACTTATTGAATTGGTATATATCTGAAATATCTATCACGTATTTTAGTATTTAAAATTGGGATTTGTTATGATGCATGGCTCTAAGCCTCCATCTATTATTGAATTCTTCAGAGTACAAACAGCTTGACTGATTCACACCCTTTGCAGTTAGTTCATGTTGCCCTTGAAATCAAACTTTACCTAACTCACATCCACATCTCAAGTCTCATCATAATCCTCACATCCATACAAGCACAAATTATAGATCCTCTGGTGTTCTGTTGACTTGTTCATAGATTGGGATCGAATATCTTAGTTTTGTTTTGTGCTTTGTCTGTGTACACCTTTTTCATCAAGACAAAATGAACAACACCGTTTCGATAACTCATGACAGTCTGAAAGCTTAAGTTTTGTAATTTTATAGACCATCGTTCAACAACTACTTTGTCCAGCAGATCGACTAGCAAGTGTTCTCGATCTGTCTCTACGAGTTGGTTTGGATCTCTCTGCACTTAGACAGTTACATGAATGATAGAGATTTGCAGTTGTCGTCTGCGACTTATTGTTATAGTATACGTTGATTAACTTGATTGCATGTTCGACCAGAACCCTCTCCTTTTCTCCCCTGCTGTACAGATTTACTGCTACATTGGAAGAAGAAAGAAGAGAGGAAACATGATTTTCTGCTACATCTTTTACAGAAACCGGACTTGCTCATCAAAGTCCCATTAAGTTTTTGTTTCTGTATTTGTTGTTTGATAAAACATATATCGGGTATCTGAAATCAGGGATATGCTTTCATGGCTCTCGCATCATTGAATAATCTTTGGGAGAGCTAATCTTCTAGCTAGTTCTCAGAAACTGCTTTAACTCATTCACGAATCACGATCATCTGCCATTTGTGAAATCATATATTGCAATTTACATAAGTCCACTTTGAAGTTTCATCATCATCATCCTTCATAATACAAATATAAATCCTCAATATAATCACCATGTATTGACTTTTCTCTTGCATGATGACCTGTTCATTATCTCTTTGTTAGTTCTGGTCATTACCATCTGTCCTATTAATTTTACTAAACTTTGTTTTGTTTACTCTGTCTTCAACATCATACAAATTATTATTATTATTATTATACCTTCTTTGTTTCTTGCATAAGGGTGCAACTTTTTTATAAGATACTTATGATATCAGATATGGTCGCTCGTCATTCTGATCTTCTACGTTGAACTGCATCAGCAGCAGCATTACATAAGTAATTTGTTGCTTGTGCTGTGTGAAACTGTTATGCTGGCCTAATTGACCCTCGGATCATGATTCTCTGCTTAGATTTAAGTTGATTGGATGTCTTATAGCCATTAGATAAAGTAAGGATGACATAAGGATGACATGCTGGTCCTGGATTGTGCTCAATCCAATGATTAGAAGTTATCCAAGCAACATAATCCAAGTAGAGAAGCCAAAGATCTGAGTTGTACTTGTTTTGTCAAAAAATTAGAGTTCTAATTACAAAATCAAAAACGCATATATTGAACTAATTTGTTTAGTTCCCCTCTTGTTCTCTAATTCTCCTTCATAGCCTAGTACTAATGAGTGAATGACTACCAATTTTAACCAAAAGCTTAACCTACCGGATAATGAACCTACGTATCAGTTCAAACTTGTACAACTACGTACATATATGATACATAATGTCCATATATTCATACTAGACATTTTCTCCATTCTCTCTTTTACGGGTGATGAAATTAGGCATGTTAAAAACAATTAACCAATTGTTGGTACTTGATCGAATGCATTGCCAACAAGAACTGTCTCTTTCTTTCGTGCTCGATCTACTACTAATTTAACTGCAACAAGTATAAACTTTCTATTTTCTACGTGTTGACGTATGTGTGATTTGACTGATCGATTTCCTTATTGCTAAGTGCTAACCCTTTGGTTTTCGTTTAGTTTTCTTTCTCAATTCATGTGTGAAGTAACATCTATTTAAAAAGTAACGTCTATTTAAAGTGTTTGAGAATTGGTTAAGGATGTGCACCTTCAAATTGCCTCACAAAAGCTAAGACGTACACAACAACTTCAAATTCATATATAATTGTTCGTGCTTCACAAATCCCACTAATAATTGGAGGGTTTCCATGATCGAATTAACCTAGCTAGCAGGCTTGATGATCTAGAATACTCATAAATCTAACAAATGTGGCGGCCGGGAGCCTGAGAATAATTATCAGAGATTTTCCTCCCCATATATGATGCATGCATGTCAAATTTGTATACATAAAGACTCAACTCATGCATGCACTGCATAATTACAATATGGCATATATATTGATATTGTAATACCTCAGATTTTCATATCAATTTTCTTGTATTATTTTCGAAATTAATGAAGGTTTAATTGTGGAAATTAGTTTGTGCGAAGTTGAAGTTTCGGGAGTAAATTTTAAGATGTTTTGACTTTTAAAAGGCCAAAAGTTGACTTTTTTTCTCGTGAGTTATTTGTGAAAACTTCTTTCATGAAAGTTGTAGAGTTTGGCGATACGAGTTTGTAGACATGCGGCACGCCTGAAACGGATATAGTATGAGAAAGTTATAGTCAGAGGAAGTCAGTTTCCGGTTTTGGAAACTTTATAAGTAGAAAAATGTATGGGAGTTATTTTTGGAATCCTAAACCAGTCTCACTTTCTCTCTCCTCTCTCCCGACCTCCTCCCGCCCTCTCTTTTCTCCGGCTCGGTTCTCCTTTGTCCGACCACCAAAGTGGATGCCGCCGGTCCCGTTGGATAGGCACGGGTCTCCTCTCCACTCTTGGGGCAGCCTCGCTCGCCGTCTCGCCGCCTGGAAGCAGCCACGAAGCGGCGGACCTGCTGCTGTCTCGCCTGAAAACCGGTGATTTCGATAGCGATTTCGGCGAGAGTTAGGTGAGTCTTGCTCCTCTTCTTCCTCTACAGATGTTTATACCTCTTTGGTGACCTAGAAATCAAGTTTGGGCACCGGATTTGCAAGTTTGGTTTTTGAATTCGGGTTGGTGTTTCGGGGCGTTTTCCGGCCGAACTGGTTGAACCTCCAGGTATTAAAGTTGTTCACCATGCTTTAATCTACAAGTTTCATGTTGTGAGTTTCTCCTAATTTTGAAGTTTTGGGGTGGCACGTAGGGAGGCGGCGGGTCCGGCTGTGTTGCGGCCTTAATTTATGTGTTAGCTCTTGTTGTTGTGAGCTTGTTGGGAGTTAGAATTGCTAGGTTTTGAGCAAGGTTTTCATGTTAGGACCTTAGGTTTAATTTTTGGCTTGGTTGAGGGTTGAGTTTAGGTTTTGAGGAGTAGAGGCAGCTTTATTATGTCATTGAGTTCAACGACTTTGGAAAGTTGTCATCCCTTGAGTTAAGGGTTAGTTTAAGAGTATTGTGATATCCTATAGTACTTCGGTTACTAAGGTTTTTAATCGTGTGATTTTAGGTGATTTGTGAAGTTGTGTTGTGAAAAATTGCGGCGGGATTTTTAGGTGAGTATATCTCACCATGGTTCACTTTTGGACCAAGTTTTATTATGGTCATTTGATGTTGATGTTGGATTTAATAATATGTTATTAATTGTTTTTAAATATATGAGCTTAATCGCCAACGGCTCATAGGTAAGATAAACCAAGTTTTCCTTATATGTTTATTTTGAGGTTCTTGTGATCATAATTTTATTGATTATTGATAAGTTATTCTTATGGAATAATATATATTGTTCACATAATTATATTTTTGTGAAGGATATAATTTTATGATATGATTCATGTGTTGTTGATGATGATGTGGTGATATAGTGAATTGTTGTTTAAAATAGTCAAACCGGGTTCCAAGTTTTTAATTGGGTGATTGGTTACGGTTATGATGCAATTATTATTTTGTGATTTTTATTGGACAGTCAAACTGGGTTACAAGCCTTTGGCCGTGTGATTGGTTACGGTTAGGAATAGAGCTCTAGTCCCTCTGTCGGTGTAGGTCATGAGAGATACTTTATGGTATCTGGGACCCATGAGTACATAAATTGTTGTTGTAGGTCATAAGAGGTATTTATTAATATCTGGGACTCATGGGTACATGTCTTAGGTAAATGTGTTGGATTTGTGGATTTTAATTATTGATCTAATTGCTCTTGTGGTATATTTAGATGTGAGAAGTGTTGTGTTATTTTTGAGATTATTCATACGAACTTTTTAGCTTACCGGGTTCGTTATTTTACAACCCGGTGCACCAATTCTTGGTGTAGGAGTTAGACCTGCAGGTGAAGATCAGCAGGGTTGAGGCGGAGGCTTAGTGACAGAGTTCTTTTGGTTTTGTTGTACTCTGTATAGTTTTATATTTGGGTAGACAGTATTAAACTCATGAGATTGTTTTCATCTTCTTGTTTTTCAAGTTTATGTAAACAAAGAAATGTAATATTTAACTCAGTGTTGGGTTGTGTGACATTTACATTTCCGCAAATGAGTTTTAGTTGCTTGAGAATTTTTGTTGGACAGGTTTTGAGATTTAATATTTTGAGATATATCATGCCCAAATTTTTGAAAATTATCTTTAGAAAATTAGGGTGTGACAGATATATTTTCGAATAATAGTATATGCACATGTTCCGACAAATTATGGTTTATATATATGGGTGATGCAGATCTTTGAGAAAACAAGTATGTAGCTTTTCATCTAATAATTAACAAGTACCACCATATCTTATATATGTATTTGATATTTGATAAGTCCGTCCACATGCATATGTACAAATTGAGAGGTTATCACAAAAATGAAGCACATTCCTTACTTGACCAATAAGATTTCTTGAACGATCGATTGACAAGCTGCGATTATACAAGTAGGCATGTTGTCCAACATATGCGTATCATGGGAACGACGACTTGCTAACATGCAGATGTTTGGTCAGTCGCTGCTTAATTTGTTCTACATTCTAAACGAAGACTTGGAATTCCTTAATGATGTCTTTGGATCGATGCGGAAGAAAACGGTGGAATTTAAGGAAAATTATACAGCGCATCCGGCCAATCTCACCGTCCATTCATTGTGCCCGGCCCCACCTGGCGATCTCACCGTTAAATTTCCGGGTGCGCTGAATAGGCTCTCTTTAAACAAAAATCAGTATTTCATGATTCCACATGCCAAAGTCCTCCGTTTGGATAAACATTTCCTAAAATTTGCAATTCCTGCGCTCAGTAACCGGAGGAATTGGAGACTGAGAATCCCAATGAATTTGATCCTATCTCTATCATATCGATGGACTTCATTAATAAACCTCAAGAGAGAAGACGTCAGAATCTTCTCCCCTAGAGCTAGTTGAGCCAAATACAATTGCCAGGTTGCTTCGGCTAGCTAGTTTGGCCAAATACACATCTTCTCCTACCCTCCAACTTGAATGGATATATGAATACGGACTCGAAGGGGATGATATATGTCTTTTGCCACACAGTCCCACATATTATTATTTTTGCAAAAATGGTCGGTTTAAGAGGGCATATTAAAACCAATTTTTTTTTTGAATCAACGGTTTATAACCTTATATTCATATTCTGATAATGAATCTTTCCAAAAACCCAAACTAATAGGGCTGTCATATTCACCACGCATTTGGAGATGAATGAAGAGGTATGAATTTGAGATATATGACTACTTGTTTGTAAAGAAGTACATATATAGTCCTATAGAAATAACTTCATTTGAATTATCGAGCTTCATAACGGAAAATTAATATCACACTCCAACATCTAATATGGTTAAGTTGAGACAATATCGTCTCAATAATGATTTACATATCACACTTAATTATTACACTTTAATTAAAAATATAGGAAATCAAATATATGACATGATTTTTACCTTGTGTGTGTGTGTGTGTGTGTGTGTATATATATATATATACTGAATCAATTCTTGACGAAGCTACCAACTAATACTATATAAATGTGTTATGTAGAGCTGCGTTTCAATGCTCCAGTTGGATTGAGTGCTTGAACATGCTTCCGTTGGATATGATATATAAACTAATAAACAAAATACAGGAAAATACCATGCAAAAACTGCTTGACCAAGAAAATATATGAAAGTATGAAATGAAATACTTCATATAACTTCTGGTGATGACGACTGTATTAATGTATTACGAGTTGCGTCTTTATCCGTGGATTAAGAACGATTCTTAGTCTTCAGTCTCAACTAATTTATCTATGTGAGCATCATATACAAAATGGACATACATGGAAGTCAAGTCTAAGGAACAAATCAAAGACACCTTCCTCAGTTGACAACCAACAGTTCTTGTCTATAAAACCTCTTCATAACCAAAAACAATGACCACAGCCATAACAAGTAAGCAATCCTCTCAATAAAGCTAGCTCTTCTTCCCTATCCTTGTTTCACGAGCTTCATTCGCACTTCAGAGTCGATAATGCTAGTCTCAGAGACACCAAAGAGTGGTATCACCACACTCCCACCACCAAGAAGAGGAATGTCCAGCCTCTTCTTCATGTCATCCAACAAATCCCTCTCGTCTTCTCACTATTCACATTCTAGCTCTTTCGCTGGCACGACCCCTAGCCGCACCTTCTCCCTGTCGATGATGGAAGAGAACATCGAAAATGCTGAGGCTGTCATCACCAAATGGGATCCAAGTTCCTCTTCGTACACCAAGGTTACCTTCATCTTCCAGCAAAGCAGGAAAGAAGCCAAAGAGTTCCTCAAAGCAGTCAAAACCTTGCGTAGCGCTATGCATGTTCTACTAGGTGACAGATTTCCATCCAGCAAGCTTGTGATTGCTCAGAATCTGATGCAACTAGCGATGAAAAGGCTTGAGAAAGAGTTTTACCAGATACTGTCTGCAAGCCGTGATCAGCTAGACCCCGAGTCAGTTTCAAATCGATCCTCAAGCAGATCAAGCAAATTTTATGATGAAGAGGCTGAGGGCCGATCAGATGATGAGCTGGATATTGCTGGCGAGTCGATAACTGAGGTTGAGAGAGCCTCAGTACTTGCCATGTCAGATCTGAAGTCAATAGCTGATTGTATGATCAGTTCTGGCTATGGTAAAGAGTGTGCAAAGATATACAGGGTAATCCGAAAGTCAATAATCGACGAGGGACTATATCACCTTGGAATCCAGCGGTTCAAGTCTTCTCACATTCAGAAGATGGATTCGCAAGCACTCGATAATGAAATCAAGAAATGGATGAAGGCTGCAAAGATTGCTGTGAAGACACTTTTTCAAGGAGAGAAAATTCTCTGTGATCATGTGTTTGCAGCATCCGAGACCATCAAAGAGTCATGCTTTTATGAGATAACCAAAGAGGGAGCAACCACCCTATTCAGTTTTCCTGAACTCCTTGTCAAGACCAAGAAAGTTCCAGAAAGAATTTTCGGGCTAATGGAACTCCATGAAGCAGTCTCTGATCTTTGGCCTGAAACTGAAGCAGTATTCTGCTCTGAATCAACATCTGGTAGCAAACTACAAGCGCTTTCATTACTGCTCAAACTTGGAGATTCTGTCCGTTCTATTCTTTCAGATTTTGAATCAACCATTCAAAAGGACTCTACAAAAATTCTAGTCCCTGGGGGCGGGGTTCACCCACTTACTCAAAAAGTGATGAACTATCTAACTTCACTAGCAGACTACAGCATAATTCTCTGTGATATTCTTGCTGATTATCCACCACCAGCAAACTCTTCATTTCATGAAACCTCCGTCAAGAGCTCAATGCCAGATGAAGGTTCAACACCAGCAGTGTCAGTCCACCTAGCTTGGCTCATTTTAGTTCTTTTGTGCAAGCTTGACATTAAAGCTGAGATTTACAAAGATGTGGGTTTGGCGTATCTCTTCCTTGCCAACAATCTTCACTTCATTGTTGAGAAGGTGCAGCAATCACCCAATCTGAAACTCCTCCTCGGTGAAGATTGGGTAGCTGAACACATGAAGAAGGTTAAACTATATGCTTCAACCTACGAGATCACAGCCTGGACAAAGGTTTTATCATCATTACCGGAGAAGTCACTCGAAATGTCTACTGAAATGGCAAAGGAGTGTTTTAGAAGGTTTAACATAGCTTTCGAAGAGGCATATAGGAAACAAACATCCTGGATCGTAAAGGATAGGAAGTTGAGGGATGACTTGAAGGTGTCCATTGCGCAGAAACTAGTACCAACATATCAAGAATTTTACGACACATACATGGTGATGCTGACTGAGGAGAAAAATTTGGAGTTGCTTGTAAGATTTTCTCCTGATGACTTGGGCAATTACTTGTCAGATTTGTTCCACGGGACTTCTACCTCACTCAGTCCAACATCTTCATCGTTTCCTCCGCGGAGCTGCCTCCCTCTCTGAGATGATTTAAGACTACTACAATTCAAACTGAACTATTTTGATATGGCTAGTGAAGATGGTGAGAATAAGAACAGCCAACTTTCTCAAACTATAATACTATATGACATCATTTTACAATACTATCCCATCAACCCCTCCTATTTATGACCCTGTTGCTTTGGCTCAGCTTTGAGACTACACAGGTTTAATTCAAACAGAATAATGATCATACAAATGATACATCCTGTTTGACTGGTTGATATTTCAATGTCAGAAAGATATCAAAGCTGATTATGATAAGTCCAACAGTTGAAAATCATAAAGGCCATTGAGTAAAAGAATTCAATCCGGTATTTAGCTGACCAATCTAGTCAGTACTTTGTTTCTTCTTCCACGCATAGTTAGCCTAGAATGAACTCTGAAAATTATCTACAGTATGCTTACCTGAATATATGAAACATACACGGGTAAATATAATATACTAATATAGTATGCATGAGCATTATGTAATAGTTTCATGATTAATTGGTCCCTCGTTCCTAATTTGAGTTATGATAAATATGATAGATTTCAGCAGTCTTAAGGCAAAATCGACACAATTTGAATATTACATGGGATAGAAAACTTCAGAGGTGTACCTTAACTTAGTTTACAAGAAAGCAGAACCTTCCATTAAAGGACCTACAAAAATCATGTTATACAAGTTATCGAAAAAGCTATACCATTATCGGCTGCTCTACTGGCGGCCTTTGAATGGATTGCCAACCCGTAAGAATGTGGAGAACACCTTTAAGAGAATCTGAGGCTGCTTCCATAGTCCAAACTGGATAAAATTCACTTGGATGGAACATGCAGTCTTCACTGAACCCTGTTAATGTGCATGGTTGAGCTCCATTCAGGAATACATCCCCCTCAGATCGTATGAAGCCAGATTTCGCCTCTTCTCTATCTGCAGCCTATCGGAAAGTTCAAAACATTTGAGAAAAAACATAGTCAATGACATGCAGCCTTTTATAACTTCAAGAACTTAAACCGAAACTTCATATATGCAGTTTAGAGAAAAGATGGTCGTGTACCTTCTCAGTATAATATTCAAAAGTCTTCTTCTTCGTTCCTGCTTCATATATGTTGCATTGAGAGTATATCTGACAGATACAATACAACTTTTCAGAATTTGCAACTCAAATTAACTTTACCAATCAAAGAGATATTTTAGAAGACATCAGTTGTTAAGAACAAGAAGCCTTGTTCACCTGGGATTCTACGCTGGCACAAACAGCATATATACCCCAGTTACGAGTGTAATTGTTGTAAAGATGAACTTTCCCAAATCTAACACGAGGTTGCCTTTGTCTTGTCCCGTCAAAAAAACAATGATGAATTGTGACCCGAATGCATCTGTCACCAACATGTGAAGGATCAGCTCCAATAAGCATCGTCTTGTCATGTTGCTGGAAGTAACATCTGGGGCCAAGGGAAGAAGGAACCATTTAGCTCAGTGTCCACATATCCTATGAGATGAGATAGTTTAAACCCACCTAGAAATAGTTATGTCTGTACTTTGTCGGGTGATATCTATGAGACCATCATCATAATCACGAAGGCTGCATCGGTCAATCCATATATGCCTGGAATTTGGTTTTATCTGAATGCCATCTACATCATGTCCTCTACCACCTTCAAACTCAAGGTTGCATATGATTATGTGTTCACATTCCTTCAGTCTAAGGCCCTTGCCTGTGAGCTTTATTCTCCGCCCCCGGCCATCAATTGTCTTGTAAGATGACACGCTCAAGTAAGAAGAGAGATGAATGGTGCCTGAAACCTCAAAGAGAATCCAGAGTGGTTCTTGTTTCCGGCATCCTTCACGAAGTGAGCCTGGACCATCATCTACAAAACCAAAACCTAACATTATTTTTGTATCCCAATGCAATAAAAGATTACTTCCTACCAATAAGCAGCACATACAGACCAAAGAAAAAGAGTTCACCTCTACAAAGCTAATTCTTAACTTACTTTGATAAGAACCATAATTATTGTCACCCTCAATTCAACTAACAGGTTAAAATTCAACACTGTCAGATGTTAAAATTAATGTGCTGTATCTTAATATCATGATGACCTGTGAAAATAAAATGCTAAGAAGAACCATGTGAGTTTAGGAAAAGAAAGTAATTAATTTGATGATTAAATGGTGACACACTTGAAAGCATATAGAAAGCCTAGTGAGCATGTCATTTGGGATGATCTACATTGGTCTAACAAACTTTGTATCGACGCCTAGTGAGCTACGTTCCAAAAACTGAGAGATGAGTTAAGCTGCCAAAGTCACTATAATCCGAACGAGCCAATCAAGAAGTGTTTTTCTTTTTCAGCATCCTACACCAACTAATTCCCAATATTGTTTTCCCATCAATCAAAACCCAAACGAATCTTGATTCTTATTCTCTATATTTTACTTTCTTTGTTCGTCCTTATACATATATTGCAATTTTTCAGTGCAATTGCAGCAGCAACATATAAAAATTGAGAATTTTGAATTCCAAAAATCTTAAAGTGTCAATAATAGGAGCAAAAACAGAAACCCTAAGTTTGGAGTGTGGAACCAAGCCACAGTCTATACTCGGCTGCAGAATCAGACGATTCTGGCAGCTTATAGGTAGCTAAATGTGTTTTGTTTTGTTGTACCTTCTTAAGGAAGAGATCAAAATTCTTAATTCCTTCCAAAGCCACATTAAATTTCTCTAAATTATAAAAAGTAAATAAAAAACTGATATACAGTTACCAAATACCAAGCATGCAATAACTTCATCAATGAAATACATAATGCAAAATCACTGAACAGTAGCACTAACGATATCCAAAGCATTGTGTTCATCAATTTGTATAATCAAAATTATCTCAAACCTCAATTCAGTAATACACACAAGCAAATTAGTATTCAGTAATTTTGGTTTTGTAAGAGGTGTCAATAAGCAAGTAGTGTAGATATGTAGAATCACAATTCATTTCCTCTCAACAATTTGAGTGGAAAAGCAACCCTTTATACTGTATGCAAAATTAATCATGGCTTACCTTATGTGCAACACATTTTAATGGTTGTGTCTGCCACTACCTAAAATTTTAAATACTTTGTCAATAATTGATTAGTTCCCAATACGTTTCTCTATGAGAGAGGGATGAGCAGGGTACGTATAGAACATATTAATTGTTGAAGTAGCCATTTGCCATTGCATGCAACTCATTCAGCATTCAAAAATTCTAATCTCTCTTTCTCAGTCTCACACACAAACTACGGGTTACTACGCACAGAAGAGCTACGGCCATGGCGCTTTTCCTGGCGTTGTGTCTACTCGCTCTTTCCTATGCCTTCTCCTGCCTCTGTAACTTAGTTCTGCAAAGGAGAGACCAGTGGTGCTATTTGCTGGCCTAGTGCTATGAGGCCCCTGAGGACATGAAGCTCAACACTGATACCTGTGTCAAAACTACCATTGAGAACAAGAATCTGGGATTGGACGAATTCAGATTTCTCATAAAAATATCAGCCAATTCGGGAATAGGTGAGGAAACTTCTAGTGCAAGAAACATCATCCAAGGCCGAGCAGATTGTGCAACTCAAGAAGATTCACTCTCAGATATGGATGGGATCATTTTTGACACACTTGACAAGCTTTTTGCTAAGGATACTACCATCTGTCCATCAACGATTGACATTCTAGTCGTCAATGTCTCCATGTTCTCCCCTGCACCCTCACTAACATCTCGAATAGTAAACCATTACAGGATGAGGGAAGACATTCAACATCTCCGGAATGGGTTGCAGTGCAATTGATGTAGTAAATAACTTGTTCAAAACATACAAGGATTCATTTGCCATTGTTGTAAGCACAGAGTCCATAGGTCCTAATTGGCATGCTGGGAAGGAAAAGTCCATGATGCTCCCCAACTGTTTATTCCGGTCTGGGGGATGTTCAATGCTGTTCACGAATAGAAGATCCCTGAGAAAGCAAGCTATCTTGAAAATGAAGTATTTGATAAGAACTCATATGGGGTCAAGGAATGAAGCTTATGAATGTTGCATGCGACCAGAAGATGAGAGTGGATACGGAGGTGTTCGGCTTACCAAACACCTCAAAAAAGAAGCAGCTCTAGCTCTCACAACGAACCTCCAAGTTCTAATATCAAAAGTCCTTCCATTAAAAGAAATCCTCTTCTACCTGGTGGGCTCTAGGCTTCAGAAAAGAAATAGTACTAAAAGCCAAAAGGTAGAAGCAGTGGGAGTGGCATTAAATATGAAGGCTGGAATAGAACACTTCTGTATCCACCCCGGTGGAAGAGCAATCATAGATGGAATTGGTAAGAGCTTCTCATTAAGCGAATATGATCTTGAGCCATCCAGAATGGCACTTCACCGATTTGGTAACACGTCATCTCCTGGCTTTTGGTATGCTTTGGCATATATGGAAGCCAAAAAGAGACTTAAGAAGAGTGATAGGATTCTTATGAGTGGATTCGGATCAGGTTTTAAGTGCAACAATGTTGTTTGGGAAGTGCTGAGGGACTTGGATGATTCCAATGTTTGGAAAGGCTGTATTGATAGTTATCCTCCAGAGAAACTAAACAATGTCATGGAGAAGTTTGGTTGGATCTTCAATGAATCTCTTAGCTTTGTTAGAGTTGATTGGTCCCAGTTGTTTGCTTAACATTAGCTTTCAGTAAAACATACATCTTTTCCCAGAAGATTGTATGTTGCAGCAATGTTCATGTTTAATATGTTAAACTTACTGTGTTGTGTGGCTTGTGTCTTGGGGTTTAATATTGTGAGTTGTAAGAATAAGAAGCCAGAGTCATGTGATTTAGAAAAACCTACACTGTTGTAATGAATTTCATGAATAAATGTTAAGGAACTTAAGTATATAGCCCTGTGAACCTATCATTTGAGATGTTCTATATTCTTCCAACATAATCTGTATCAGAAAAACCATCCCAAAAAAATGAAAAAGCGGAATAAAGCTGCCGAAATCAACATGTTCAGCACAAATCAAGAAGTGATTTTTTTTTTTTTTGGCATTCTTATCTGGATTCTCACCCCCTCTAAATTTCATTTCTTTGTTTGTTTTAACAAGCTCATCGCATTTTCTCAATGCAAAATGCAGCAGCAGGTGCAGCGCAAACACCATCTAAAATATTCCCGATTTCATAAAGCTTCAAACTCTCAATAACACAGAAGCAAACATCAATCTTCGAAATTGTTCCTCCTAATTCCAAATCTAACATTAATTAAAATCACCCACGTTTAATGATCAAGATAAAACATTCATAACAATTAAAAGCAATAATTAAAAAAAAACAATAATTTCATGAATTAAAGCAAATTGGGGGGTGAAAGGGGTGGACCTGCCAATGTGGTGACGGAATAGACGGGGCCGTGGAGGCCTCCGATGGCGAACCGGCCGAAACCCTCGGCCTTACCGGCCATTGCTTTCAGATGGGAATCCACGTCGCCGTACGGTAGCGCAGTCATCTCCGTCTTCCTCTCTGTAACGCCGTCGCGCTGGAAAATTTGGCGGGTTACAAAACTTACCGGAAAAAGAAGAATAGAAATGGGACATTTCACCGGTTGCCCCGATATTTATAGCTTCATAATTCCAACTTATACCCACGGTAGAAAGTAGATTGAGCGTGGATATTAACACCTTTAAATTTGCTCATTATACTTTTTATTTTTTCTACATGTTTTTTTTTACTTTTCAATATAAATATTTGCTCAGACCTTATTTTAAATTTTTAACATAACCTTAGTTATTTATTAACATATATTTCAATCAATTAATTAACTCTTATTCAATCAATAGACCTCTCATTTTTTTTTCCTTTTTGTTTGTCAACGTCTATTATCTCTACCTTCATTCTTTTATTATTTTTTTCATGCAAGAAAATGTTCTATCATGAACTACTCTATATATCTTTTTAATTGTTTTTCTCTTTTATACCTGTTATTTTTTCTCCATTTTTTATCTTTTGAATAATTTGATGTCTATTTTGTACATCATAATAAATTATTTCAATAAATATATATTTTCTATAATCGATAGATATTATTATTTTTTATTTTGCAAAAATATTTATGCATCTTGCAAGTATATACGTTCAACATGTATGATAATACAAAATTGTATGTCACATGATCGATATTGATTATTTTTTTAGCTCTTATAAACTATATATATATGCTTTAATAAAAAGAAAACAAAAATATATAAGGAAAATAATAAAGAATGAAATAAATTATTATTGAATTGGAAAGTCTAAAGAGAATAAATACAATATTTCCTTTTGTATAATTATTGTCCTTAACAGTAATTGTATATGAGGATATATATGTCATTTAATAATTCAAAATAAAATAAGCTCTAATAAGCAAATTTAGAAATCTCAATAGCCACACTCAAGTAGATTTTATCATAATCAATAGCACTTCGGGAGTTGGAGCTGGTCCTCTCTCACAAATGACGTGGTAGGTTGGTAAATGACTTGTAGATAACTCAGATCATGTAAAATATGTATTCTAGCACTAGCTAGTAGGGCGGACACTACAGAGCTTTTCCGATAATAGCTAACTTGGATGGTACATACTACATGCCCGAGTTATTCTTGACCCTGAGAATGGTATCTCACTCCTCCACCAACAAACACAATAGCGTTATGACCGATTCATTATACGTGGTAACTCACTCGGTCACCAACAAGCATCATTAGTGTTTTGGCCGATTCATTATATGTTTGTGATTGTGCGTGTCGTAGAGGATGATTTATTAGCTTGTCACATAAATTTCACTTTGAATTAGATGTGACTGAGACTACGACTACAACTACATTTGGTGTTGCCAAAATGAGCGAATTATTATAATCAAGACTTGATGTCATGAATAGTTGCAGAAGTTATAATTTACATTATGAAAGGTTAGCGTTACAAGTTTTACTCACCAAACTATAGATCATTATCTCACAGGCTCATAAGTCACAAATAGGTGGGTGAGTGTTGGATGATTCTGTATCAATCATGTCTTAATTTCTTCAGGGTGTGATGTTGATAATGATTTATAAGCAACGACAGAGCTGCTATATGTGACTAAGACTTGTTGAACAATTTTTCTTAGTTTTCCATTACAGTGTCCGTCCCTGTACCTAACTGAAAAGTGTATAGAAAATGCAACTGTAAGTCTGTAACTATACTCTGCATCTATCACTACCTTGTGTTTAGCCATATATGCTCCAACACAATCCACACTCTAATAGTTTCTAATATGGAAAATAATTCTAGACCTTAATAAGATCTTGTTCTAAGATATTCTGTATCTTTCTAGATATTCTTTATGTGTGCCTTGGCTTTATGTCATTAGGATATGTAGTTTGACTAGATTATGTATTCCTTATCATTACCATATTGGTACTTTGTAATTCCTTATATAAATGGCTCCTATCAATGAATAAGATGATGATTCTCTTGCTATCTCTTGTCTCTACATTTTATCCTTCATCACGTTATCATGCACTTTGTTCTAACCCTAGAGCCAATAGCCCACCATTTGTTTTCCAAAACCCTAAAATCGGGCAGCCTTGTTTTTCCCCATTTCCCACCAAAGTTCCTACTGCCCTCCGCCGGAATTTTATATCCCAAGAAAGCTCTCTCCGTCCCGGATCCAACGCCGATGGCCTCACCCTGAGAACCGGCCGGAAAGTCTCCGAACCGGCCGCCGGAAGATTCCAGACCGCCGCCACTACCGACCACCGGTTCACCATCTTCCCTTGCTCCGATCAACCTGAATTTTTGAGCAGCTTCCCCATCCAGAGCTGCTCCTTTTGTCAAATTTTTAGCCCCAAATTCGAAGTCGAAGTAGGTGAAATGTTGTTTCTCCTCTCAACAGCCTCTAGAAACCAAAGATTTCAAGATTGCTCGTCTTCCAAAGAAAGCCAGAAAGGTTCCCAACCCTCGGTTGAAGCCTGCAATCGACTCAAACTCATCAGAGCTCCTATAAACACAGTTTATTTGGCAAACTAGCAAGTAAGCTTTAATATTACAGTTATTTACTTTGGAATAACTCGAGGGGATAAAATCATTTCTCCCTTCTCCATCTCCATTCTATGCTTGGGATTTTGTGTGTGCAGGTACCAAAAATCCCGAAATTTTATTCGCGGGTCAAGAGTGTGTTTGATCACTCTTGCTTCCTTGTCTGGGTTGTGTATGATCAACCCCGACCTATCACCGGATTGTGTTTGATCAATCCGAGGCATTTTTCCGAATTGTGTTTGATCAATTTGCGGCTTTTCCGGATTGTGTGTGATCAATCTGAAGGACAAACCATTAAAAACATTGTTTGTGACTTCTATCGAGTCTCATAACAGCTTGGTTTTGTATGCAAGAGCAATGTAACATTCTGCTCCTTTGAGTTTTGACGTACTAGATGCCTAAGGCGGATCTTCACTTGGTATTTGTGGAACCTTTCATTGTAAAGGATTAAACCACATGTTTTGATCCCCAGCCTAACAAGCCTAGATGCCGAGATTTCACATCCCATACCCTTAAAGTCTTTGAAGCGCCACATCAACAAAAGCCTTCAATGACAATCTGTGCAAAAAGTAATGATCACAAAGTACTGTGGAATGCACTCATGGAGCATTTCTTGAAATGTTTATATAACTCTACTTTTTGAGTTGTTAGTCAAGTGGATTGCATACAACCTTAATTGACTACATATTGTCGATGATCTTTTGTGGCATTATGATCCATAATCTTTAGCGGATTCGATCATCATCAAGTTCTCTAGGTCCTCCAAGTTGTTTTGGAATTACCAACGAGACTTGATTTTGATTATATATACGCTAATGCGATAAACGTATTTGGTATTATCCCCTAATGTGGGGACAACAATATGGGTCACGGCAACGGCAGAAAACGTCGTGCCGATGTCTAGAAAAGAGGGGGAGGTGTCGCCGGCTCTAATAGCGACACTCCCGGTCTAGACACTATTTTGTCAAAACTACTCACGTCAGCTCATGACAATGCAACCGTTGTGGATCTTCGGATCACTGGTTCAAGATTGTCAAGCTCTTTCAAATTGTGAATGCATACAAAAAGGTACGGAAAATCAATATGAGGACAAAAACGTCATCCTCATGATCACGAATTTCAAAGATTCGGATCCTGTTCTAGCTACCCATGAATTTGACGTCATCGGCTAGACATTGATTTTCGTTCCAAGCTATATGTACTAAGGCGTTGTATCGACGTCTTTCGTCTATTTGAGACCTCGATGTACTCACATTAGCAATAATGAATGCCTTGAGAATTTTTTCGAAGTTATGAAACTATTCTCCTCTTATGGTTCGTATTGATTTACAAACAAGATGTACATTTTTACATCGTCCTTAGAAGCATGGCATATTTACAATCTACATGGTTAGATTGTGCCATTTTGGTCTCTTCCAAGTGAAGATCATGCACGGCCTTGCATCCTCAAGAAGGATCGCTAACGTGTTTCCGGTTAAGTCTTCTACCCTATAGTGGATTTTTCATCATCAATTGTTCAACTAGGCTCATCCAAGCTCAGTGTGATGTCTTAGAATTGTCTGAAATTAAGGAGATAGTGGTTTCAAGTGTGCCTCGCACTACCGACCCTCCACGGACATGCCTGGTCATACTGACTTGGAGTTACCGAAAACTTTTGATTTTGGATCCCCCTACGCTATTAAATCAATTGCCATCTTGCAAAAGACGTTGAAGACTTATCAAAACCGGAAAATTATCATCATGATTGAATCCTCTAGGTCCTCTGAGTTAGTTTTTGTTCATGTCAGGGAGCTTTTGCTAACTAGTTATGGAGTTTACGACCTTAGAATGACCGAAAGGACTTGGTTTTGATCATACACACGTCACTTTTGGCTAAGGCAAAAGCCTACACGCCACCTGCAAGCTTCATAGCTTCGCACATGCCAATTCTGCGAAAAACAGCAATATGTCCCTTCTGGACAGTCGACTTCGTTTGAGCTTTGTGAATAGCTCCGGACGAACCAGACAGTGAGCTTTATATCATTGGAAAGCTCTACGAGTCTAGTTTTTAGAACGTTTCGCGGTTTGTCCATATATATTTTAACGAAGAAGTTATAGCTATTTTAGTGCGCAAAGGTCATTCTGCGCGGAAATTTTTATGCACTCTCGGGATTGCAGCTTTTCGTAGCTTTTTTCAATCCTTTTAAATGGTTTAAGTGGAACTATTAACTCGCCTATCTACTCCTTCTTGTAGATATGTCTCATCGAGACATTGAGTGCTTCGCAGATAGTAGAACTATCCACAACATTCTAAGGAATCGGCAACTATCTTTGGATTTTGTGCCTTTGTAAATCTTCTGTGACTACAATAATTGAATCATACCGGTCATTCAGGGACGCGGTTTAGCTTAAATCTTGATGCCTCATAACACCATGATCAACATCACAGATGCCCTCTATGCATTGAGAGGCAGCCAAACCATGTTGAGCTTTAAAGACATTCATGCTAATAGTTTTCATTTGAAAACACATTGTGAGAATGAACAAGAATTCTTTTGTGTATACCTTCTCATGAATGCGGACTAAAGCGCATCTTGGAGAAGTTTATGAGTCAATCTAGTGGACTGTATGTCACTACGATTCGAATATCGAATCTCATATTGTCGCCAAACATGATATTTGGGATACCGACTCATATAGGCTTTGGTTTGACCAAATCGGTCATCCTGAAAGAGATTGTCCAAATTTTGAGAATTTCTCATGGACATCCATTCTTCCACTCAAAACGAAGACATTCGAGATCTAGCATCACCATGAAGCATGATGGTGACCCGGGGGACATTGACGTCACCCGAATACGACTCCAACTTCTTGGAGACTCTCCGGTCAATTCCTCAAGCAATTGAGGTGCACCGGCCTTCCCTCGATATCGCATTGGCCCCCTTCAATGTTCATTGCTCGTTTTAAAAGCCTATTCTTTAGCTAAATTAAGAGTGAGACCCTCCTATGCTAAATGACACAAAAGTGAACATTTCATTCTTACATCAAACTATGTAGATAGATACAACCAACTTGCGGACACATTTTTATGCTTTATGGTGTTGGTTGAAGTGTTAACACACTGGTCACATGTTACACTATTATCTACTGCTTATGCTGCTTATGCTGCTTATGCTTCTACGGGCTCATTACCCATTCTTTAAAGAAGTGTATCGGGATGTAATTTGAAGTGTCCTGTACACCATGTTCACATGCAATACAGTCTCACCGAGGCTACGACTAAGCAACTTTAGCTTGTCGCTCGAACATTATTGATGCGCACCAATCTTTCTATTACGTCTTGGGGCTATGTAATATTTACATGCAGCTTTACTATTCATCTACGACCCACCATCATTGAATATTGTTGTACTACAGCTCGTGACTATGTACTAGGATTGACACGAAATTGCAATCCTTGAGCTCGGCAAGATTGAAACGGATCTCCAATCCTTGAGCTCGGCTAGATGTTATTTCTAGGTGCCAAATCGCAATGTCACTGCGCACAATGATGGGTCATTTGAGATGAATAAGTTTCGGTTGGATATGAACCTCGACCTATAATCCGTATATGTAGAAACCTTGTCAGGCAATCTCATTCACCGCTAAATTGCGAATTGTCATTTTGATGAGACAATATTCCCGCCGTTAGGGGGAGATAAGAACACAAGTGTTCAAGTGGAACGACGTGAATTGTCGTGGTTTGTCCCCACTAAGTCTCATCTTGATCCCAAATGCTTAAAGTGTTAAAGTGACGAGATCACATGCTGCAAATATGTCTGCAAGGATTGATGTCCTATCAAGAGGACATGGCGCGACCAAAAGAAGTTGATCTTGACGCCATCACCATGGATGGTGATATAGTGACGTCATATAGTGGCAAAATTGGTGTCACAAGGCCGTGTGGCTCCCCAAAAGGAGGGAGACCCTTAGATTCGATACTTTCTCGCACTAGGAAGAAAGTGAGCTTGGCACAACCTGATCCATTGATCAGTGATACTCAAATCCGTCTCATGAAGTCTGAATTGTGATTATCGTTGGGGGACGCCTCAATATCAAATCTAATCCATATAGAGATCTCTACAAGTATTACACTAGTGTACATGAGGACGTGGAATAATGAGTCTACTATCGAACCACCATTTGTTGATGGATATCAACTTAGTTGATTAGCCTAATGGAAAGATGCGATCCAACATTAACAAAGAGATAGGTCTTTGGGCAGGTGATGCCGACACCGCAAGCTAAATCCTATCAACTATGTCTTTGTTAGATAGTGTAGTGAGAACAAGAGTTTAGACTCACCTTATGGCGCAAGGTCTCTCACTAACACGCACTGAGATCGACTACGATGAGATATGCTCTCGTAATGGATGTCATTGAACTCCACTACTTTGTCAGTTTGGTAGTTTCCGAATAACTGAACATGCAGCCTATGAATGTGGTCATAATAACATCTCTAAGGGATCAGAGATATACATGAAGGTGTTAATTGGACTTTATTCATCCGAATCAAGTGGCTCCAGACCACAGGAGCATGCGTTTGCTAAATGTATTGGAACACACATGGACTCTACTTGATTTGGAAGGGATATGGTGAATTATGCATTTGCGTATTCATTCCGGATTTACATGAACTCTTGATGGATTAAGAGATGCCAATATGTATCAACATCTGAAGAAAAAGATCTTGGGAAGACACGGTCTCAAAAATGTACTCGATGACTATATTGATGATGATTTTCCATCAATCGGCTTAGGCACTCTATAACTAGTGAGGCCTACATATACTCCCATGATTAGTCAAAGTCTTTGCTCTAAAGAGAGATCTGTTGTTTTTTCTAAAGCAAGATGACAAATATGTGTTAAGAGATGAAGTTCACATCTAAGTATAATAAGATGCATCAATGTACTCAACACAATACGAAAGACTTGACATCTTATTCGCTATGAAAAGTTGTAAAGCTAACTGTAGCTATGTGCCCATGCAACGCCAATTTAATGGCAGTAACTCATTTTTTAATACTTAATGGTATGAAAGGTTGAGTCTTATTCTATCCCTACATAAGAAAGACACATCAAAAGCGAAATCAGAATCTGCTAAGTTTCGTAGGTTAAATTCCACGGGACCTACAGGAAATCTCACTCATTGGAAAATTGTGAAATTGGTACCATTGGAAAGGTCTATGTGTCTAATTTCCAGGGACACCAACCATTTAATCATAGCTATCATATTGAGTGAGTTATGGATGTTTTCGTAAAGTAGGATGAATCTGTCCGAGAATCTAATTTTGGCAAAACAGTCAACTTCGACCGGACTTTGTGAACAGCTCCTGACGAAACAAAACGTGTGTAATATACGGTTGGAAAGTTAAATGAGTCTAGATTCCAAAACCGTTTACGGTTTGTTCATATGTATTTCCTAGAGGAAGTTACGACTGTTCTAGTAACTGAAGGTCATGTTGTGTGGAAATCTGATTTCATACACGAACTTATGTTTTGAGTTCACAAGCGGCCTTCTCCTCAAGATCTAAGTGGAAAAGATCATGTTTGAGGACAATACGGTATGATTTAGTTAATCATTGCCCAATGCCACATTTGAAGACATGTTAAAGATCATGGACATGCTAAGTTGTTGAAACTTCCGTGATTAGTAAGAATCAGGAAGAGCCCTATGATTGATGTAAAGATCAGGGGGAGGTGCGAACTTCAGGAGGAGTCTAGCACATACATACATGTCACTGTCAAATGTGAAAGGTGCGTTGTACTCTTTTTCTCCTACGATTAAGGTTCAGTTTTTCTCCCACAGGGTTTTTATGACTTGACGAGGTTTTTGACGAGGCAACAGATCAGCATCATCGGCATATCAATGCGCGGCATAAGGGGGAGTGTTCTAGGATATTCTGTATCTTTCTAGATATTCTTTATGTGTGTCTTGGCCTTATGCCATTAGGATATATAGTTTGATTAGATTTATGTATTCTTTATCATTACCATATTAGTACTTTGTAATTCCCTATATAAATGGCTTCTATCAATGAATAAGATGATGATTCTCTTGCTATCTCTTGTCTCTACACTTTATCCTTCATCAGACCTAAGATTTTTGGCCTTAATTCTTTTTGGCATGACATGTCACCTAAACACATTATTAATTTTAAAAATCATGTCATGTCATGTCATTCTTAAGTAAAAATACAATCTTATCCTTCTTAAATCTAATGTTCTAGATTATTTTGTCTTTATTCTAATAAAAAAATTTGAAGCCATTTTTTTTCATTATGTTCATGCTTATAAACACCTAATATAATTTGAAATATATATATATATATATATATATTCATCCAAAAAAATGTATATAATTCATCCAAAAAGTATTCCCGATCGATACAGGTTTTTCTATTACGTATCTTATATATATATATATATATATATATATATATATATATATAATATATAAAGAATGATGAATAAAAAGTTTAAAATTGAATTATGATTCACAAAGATGGATTTATTTATTTATTAATATCGTAATTGTGACCCCTAAAATCTGATAAATTATTATAATATTAGACTCTATTAAGAAATAAATTTAATAAAATTCATGTAAGGTAACTAAATTAACTCGATAAAAAATGTAACTAAATCATCTAGATGAGAGAAGAATTTGGTATAATTTTTGTCTAATTTGGATTTGAGAATGATACGATTGTATTTTGACCTAACGATGATATGACATGATTTTTTAAATTGATGACGTGTCTAGGTGACATGATATGCCACATAGGATTAATGTCATAAATCTTAAGTCTTATTAAGACTATCCTTTATATATATTGTCATAAGAACCTTCTTGCCCAAGAAACATCATCCAAGGCCGAGAAGAATGTCCAACTCGAGAAGACTCACTATCAGAAATTAGGATGAAATCATCTTCGGCACACTTGACAAGCTTTTCGCCATGCCAGGAACACTTATCCCTCCATCACAAATTGACATTCGTCGCCTATGTCTCAGCACCTTCTCTAACATCCTGATCGAATACTGCATCGTTACAAGACGAACATTCAACCTCTCTGGAATGGGCTGCACTACAACCGTGCAAGTCTAGTTGCCATTGATGTGGCTAGCTTTGAGGAGGTTTTAAGAGCAATAATATTGTTTGGAAAGTACTAAGGCCCCTTGATGATGTCAATGTCTGGGAGAGCTACCTACACAATGATTCTCCGGATGATATATATAGCTAATTCCAATCATGGAGAAGTATAGCTGGATCAATGATGATTATCTAATCGCCTGCTGGATTAATGTTTATGCTTTTAATTTGTTACAGATTACTGTGCTGTTACTGCTGTAAGTGTTATGTGAGTTAGGATTTAGGAATCCAAAGTTTCAATGTAACCAAGAGATTTCTGTGTTTCACAATAAAAATGCGCGCATCTGGATTCTGGACCATGGAAATGTCTCTAAATGTTGAAGGGAATAACAACAAAGCTTGATACTTTGATAATAAGAAACACAAACAAAGCTTGAAACTTCATTTCATGAATTTGGAATCCAGCCAATCTGGTCCCTCCTCAAGCAATGTGCATGGGACAATTCAAACTTAGTTGCAGCATGTGCTTTCCAGCACAAGCCTAGCCAAATCTGTTTCATTTTGCTGTACCTTCTTAACAGAGTACTCTGTTAATAACTAGTTATTGACTGAAGGACCAACATAGCTCCCAAAATCTCAGTCCCCATTAAATTTTATCTCAGAAAGAAAACCCCCACATATTGAATGTCGATCAAGAATTAAAAGGAACACGTTGCAGAATCACTGGGACTAAATGACCTAGAGAAAAATGGAAATGAACTTAAACCAGCAGAAAGCTTCAGCGAATCAAAGAGAACCAAAACGGATAACCTGCCAATAAAGTGACGAGATAGACCTAGCCTGCCTGAATACTCCTCGGCCAACCGGCAGGTTCTGTCAGACTGGGATAGTTCATATCCTTCCTCCCAAACCAAATTTTATGTCTGTAAAATTGTACCTATATATCTGCCTCTTAGCCTCATGCATGTCTAGGCCGGTTGAAGTTGCATGTGAGTGAGGTTCTAAGCTTATATATATGTACATCACTACATATATATCGGGCTTACTCGGATCCATAACAGCTTAATTGCCTCTCATTCTGAGCTAGGCATAATAATAACTAGTCACACCTGATAGTTAATAATCTTGATGAAAACTTCAAATTTGATTATATTAGAAAGAACATGAGGATGTAAATTAAATTCGAAACTCCTTAATTAGAGTAAAGGGAAATGAAAAAATGTCGAATAAAACTGACAACAATCTAATATTTAGTCGGAATGCTAACATGATATATATACAATATTATAACTGAGACATGAAAGCTCTTATATGCATACATAAATACATAGTTTGCGTCCATTTCTTGATGCGTAAATACAAATCGGTGGACTTTCAGTTTCTCTCTTTTGCTCATCTTCTGCCTTAATTTGAAGGGGAGCTCGCTAGCTTTCTTATCGTTCAAGATTTCATAACCACCTCTTTCCATTTAAGTATGTTTACATTCGACTTCTCGTTCTACCATGATGAATATATCTTTTTTCTTAGGCCACAATGTTTATCCAACAGTTTAGCTGGACTTAATGCTGGACTACTAACGGCAATGGAAATCTTATTTAACCTGACCTATATAATCGATTGAGGAAACCTAGCTAATTGGATTACGTGCTACCCCTCATTAACGGGTATGTCTGCTAGGGGCGGGGCTAGAAATTTACGTTTTGGGGGACCGGTTGATACACAGTAAAAAGAATATCAAAACTTTATTGATATATTAAATCGAATATAATTTTCAGTGTACATTAAGATATAGATCGATAATTATTTCCCCTCCCATTTTAGAAGACGGACGAGCAATTCAATCGACATGTCTTCGTTACTAGTTTATTTTAACTAAATTTTCGTTTTTAAGTTTATTCTAAGAGATAACTGATGAGTAATTTAATTGAATCATGTACCAAACTAAAGCTTCATTGTTCTAAGAGAACTAATATTAATTATGAAAATGGAGATGAATAATGCTATATTTTAGCCGATATGCAAATTCTTTGCTCCCTTGCTCACCATAAGTAATTACCAAATATTTTAGGGGTGCCATCAATCATAATTAACTAGAAACTCTATCAAAATCAATGCCCTCTTAGTTAGAAATCAGTCAAATCACATATCACCTATGTCGCACGGACACGGCGACACGACAAAACTCAAAAACTGAATATCCGACACGGTTTGGACACGGCAAATAAAATTATATATTTATTATTTTTAATAAATAAAAATATACTAAAATATAAAATAAGTTCATTACGTTACCAAAATAATGTTCTAAATTCAATTCATTGCGTAATCATAAGAAATAACATTAAAGAGAGTTAAATGTAAATGATAGAAGTGCATAATTAACAATATTAGAAGTAGCTAAACCTCTAACTTAAAACATAACATTAAAGAAAATCAAATTTGCAGTAGATTGCTGACAAAACTGGGTAGTCGCTTGCTTTCAAAAGTGGACAGTAGCTTTATTTAGGTTTTGGTTCCCTTTTTTTTTTTTCAATTAAAAAAATTAATAAATGATGATGTGGTGTGTCGGTCAACGTGTCGGAAAAGTCAACATTTTCCGACTTGACATGTGGCGTGTCGGACAAGTATTTTGCCGTGTCGGCGTGGGACAAGTATTTTGCCGTGTCAGCGTGTCGGAGTGTCCATGCAACATAGTATATCACCAAGAAAGTTGAGGGGTGCCGGTCCTCAAATGGCTCCGCCCGTGATGTTTGCTGTGCAGCACGACATAGCACACATACACTAATTATAGGGGTGGATTGCATGTGCTTTGCACGTACGGGGGCTGATATTGAGAAGTTGCCTCTGGAAAACAGGTTGTATAGCATGCAGCGATGCATACCTGAACTTTCCCTCATTAACTAGCTAGCTTTGGCCAAATTAATCAAAATACTAAAAAATTTCAGTTAAACATCTACATATTGATCCCCATGCCATGAACAGATGGTGAAAATGAAATCTGGAATTCTGGAAAGAAATAATAAAAAGTACTTGCTTTGCCTACGGACAACGCCGGCCCTTCAATTATCTCTTACCCTCATTTCAGTTTTCAGGTTTTCTTTGTGGACGATAAATAAGTTCAACTACTTGATCTTGTTGCATTGATCAATATTCATTATAGCACGTTCAACTACTTGATCTTGATCTACTGATAGCAGTGGATCGACTGACATTCACACATTTGGACCACAGGAGAGAGAGCTCAAAATCATTCATATCCGTTCTGAATCAATATAGTGTTTCTGCATCTCGCTATCTACTTCTAAAATCCTGTCCATTAGACAATATTTAAAAACCAATTTGCATTTGTCTCCACCCAGTTTCAGATTACAGGTAGAATAGTTGATCGAGTCGAGCCAATTACGTTGAGTATGAGGCTAGGGATGTGTTCTACTACTTGATCTTACTACGTTCAAGCTCGAGCATTACTCGATCAACTATGTATCTGCTGG
Organism: Fragaria iinumae; assembly: GCA_009720345.1. Classification (NCBI taxonomy): domain Eukaryota; kingdom Viridiplantae; phylum Streptophyta; class Magnoliopsida; order Rosales; family Rosaceae; genus Fragaria; species Fragaria iinumae. The sequence goes on along the minus strand of CM019123.1, from coordinate 20,390,404 downwards.
TTTAATTTGAGCTTGATTGGCTTGTTTCTTTCAGAACATAAGCTAGGACGAGCTGAGAATAGGTCGATTACCAAATAGATTTACAACCCTAAATTGAGAAGGGCACAAATTCAACTTAAGGAACCAATCCCGACCGTACGTAGGGCATATAGTCTTTATAAGCCATTATTATGATGTTTTACTCTTTTCTGTTTCCAACTTAATTTCTATCATGATGAAGTCTCAGTTGTGAATGATAGTAGTCTAACTTTGTGTCATTATGCATGTGATGGATGCAGCTCATCAAGTGAGAGGGTCACAGGTTATACTTCATAAAATGACTTCATCAAGTTCACAAAAGTTCTCCCTCCCATGTGGTCATTTATATTCTTACTATACTATCGCAAATGTGACGAATTTTCAAGTCATATACGTGCACAACATATATTGACTAATGTGGAACTCGATGGTGTGGCTGCAAAACATACACATGTGGAATAGATCAATCGAATACCATGATAAAATAACTTGAGATTCACATACAAAACCAACTGAAATATTAATGAATTGATCAAGTGATTCACTGTCAGGACCCACCCAGGATTTCCCCCTGAAATCCTGAGTAAGCCCTGCAGGGTCCACCTCAAGGGAAATTTTACCAAAATTTCGGCATAACCTTCTTTGAAAATGGACAACCTTACCTGCCAAAACCACACATACATTTCAATAATCAAAACAAACCATCCTCAACTCCTGGAGCCACCTTGCTCCCAGCACTACATCAACACCCAGAACACAACATGCTTTAATTCATTAACAACAATCTCAAAGGTCATCAAAACAATTCTAATAAGAAAAGAAAACATAGATAAGGGAGCCAGCGAGAGCTGTGTTATTAACTATGCATCAACTCCGTGTACGTCCAACCTCTTCTAAGCAACCTGTAAACTGGGCATTTGAAACCGAAGAGCTCAGGAGAAAGTAATTGAAAGACGTTAATTAGAGTGAGTGGACAAAACTAAAATTAAATAATTTAACAAAATCTTATTTAAATACTTTCCTACGTTTAAACTTTAAAACCTCTTCGATGCAAACAACCTTGATCAAACATTCGGTTTATTGTCCAGAATCACATAAGAATAAACAAACCAGCCTCGCTGATTAATCAAATACATAACTTGAGAAAAATTACACAAAGGAAAGAGATATCACCATATAAGAGGAGCCTCCCAGGCTCTAGTAGCGTCTCACGCTAAGCGCTCGACTAACCAATGGTGAGGACCGCTAATAAAGGCTGGCTAGCAATGAATAAGATAGTAGTGTCCCACGTTAAGCGCTCGACTCTCACCTGTGGTGAGGACCGCTATTAATGGCTAGCTAGCAATGAATAAAAACCGATCGGAACCTCCCAGGCTCTAATAGCGTCCCACGCTAAGTGCTCGATTCACCGATGGTGAGGACCGCTAATAAAGGATAGCTAGCAATGAATAAAAAGCGACCCTAGTATGGTGACTAAAATCATACGAAAACATCTAAATCCATAAAGCTTCCTCAAGTTCATACAATTGCAGTTACGAGTACGGTTCCCAACCTTACATGAAAATTATCATGAGAAAATAAAGTAAAACTCAATGACGTGTCTCACATGTCAAGTTATTCTCAAATCTATATTTATCAGTGAGATTTAATTATCAAGTATAAATCGTAAATAATTTCTCAACCCGAAACACTCGCTAAAATATTCTCAATGTCAAGATCGAACATCCACAAATAAACGAGAAAATTATAAATAGAAAACTACCGAAAATCTCATCTTCGGTAATCTTTTATAAATCTCAAAGTCAACAAATAATGACGATAATAATTAAATCCGAATATCATAAAGAATATCAAAACTCAAATACCAAATTAATGACCCGAGCTCAAATCCATAAATCATGACCAACTCTTAATCAATGCATCAAACTCAAATAAATTTCAAGATCATATCATAAACCAAAATTATAATATAAACTCGGAAAATATTACGATAATTTCCAAAAGAAATCATGCATGCTTATTCATTTACAAACAAAGTGTCCACTCACAAATTTAGGCATAAGCCTGACGATATCCGCAACACCACTCGTATGAGATCTCCACCTATCCTGAAACAATAAATATGCTTATGACCAAACTCTAATTTCAGAAAAATAATTGCTTATATATATCAACCCGAAAATCTTCCGCCTAACTCACTACTTTAGCTAAGATTAAGCTTAACGGATTCCCTCCAAACTCCACCACAACTTTAATTCATCGATTCTAACACTTTAGGACCATAACCAAGGAAATTCAATGGTCGGATCTTCCCGAGTAGCACACCGACAAAACCAAACTTCAAATAATCCCAAATCTATTCAAAACTTCAACAAAATTCTCAAATTTCATACCATTAGACTCCTCTCATTATAAACAAGCTAAAAAACTCGGAAAACAACCCAAAAGTGGCAGCGGCCGGCCACCGCCAAACTCCGACCACCTCTGATCGCCACCAAAATTTAATACAACGTTCCTCTCAATAAACCAAACAACTTTCTCAACAAACCAAACAACTTTCTCAACTAGCACGAATATCAATTTCAAGTGTAAGTACCAGAAATTACCTCGTCAAGAAAAAATCCCAAATTATGAACCTTAGAATTTGGATTCGTCGATTCTCTCTCCACATAACAAATCGAAGGAAACCCTTTGGAGATTTTGTAGAGCTTGGCAAGATGAACAAATCTCAATTAGTCACACCGTCCAATTTGGCCGGAGTTGGCCGGAATATGAAAAATAGCCAAAAAGATAGTCATACATTCTTCCCTTCGATTCGTCTCATACGGCCAAAAAGCGGTTGCATGGCATATATGGTTGGAAAGATCGTTCCAAGACGAAGACAATGGGACCGGTCTCATCACCATAGGTGGTCGGAATTGGCGCCGGCGAGGCCGAGAAGTTATGGCAACAATTCTGGAAATTCTGGGAAATTTCTGGAATTATCCCGAAATGGAGGTCTGATTTGTTATTTATAGAATTTGAGTTTTCTGCGAAACTTTCAATCTGCCCCTGAATTTAAACCCTTGCAACTTTTTCGTACAAACTCCGATTAAATCGTGCTACATATCCACGAACTCAACTTAACGTCTTCTACGACTTTCATGAAGAAAGTTTTCTCAAATTTCAAACAAAGGAAAAAGTCAAATTTTAGAGCTACTAAAATCTTGAATACGAAGATAAAAGTAAAAAAATGATACTCATTTACGGTCCAAGTGACTAATAAATAGTCAAATAAGGTCCGGGGCATTACATTCACACCCTTATAAACCCTTGTAATTGATATTGATATCATCATTCGAGCCGATTTGGGGTTCCATCAATTATTTGTGCCAAAAATACAAAGAAACTAATAATCAGGTATTTGGTAATCTGATTATGTAAAAGATGGCAACACTTGACAACTGTATGTTTAAAATTACACATATTTTCAATTTTTCATCTCAATTTTCTTTTTAGACATGAATTATATGTTTCATCTCAATAATTTGAAATCCCACCCATTTTTATGCATGCATGCTCCACTTGACCTATTCAATGATTTACATATATAACTACTGCTTAACGATCTTAATGAGTGCCAACTATTTTTAATTTATTTTTCAAAATGAACCAGTACGCGTGCTTCATCAATAATTGATACTCGCAAATAGTTCACAATGCATTTCTATTTATAAGGACGAGATATGGAGCAGAATACGTACAGAGCGAGCGACAGAATTGTTGGAGTTGCAGTCTCCATGCAACTAATTTACACTCAACAACAATTCTAATATCTCAATCGCTCTCTGTCTCTCTCTTTTTCTCTTCTCACTCTTCATTTACACACACAGTGAGCTTAGCTAGACCATGGAGTTTCTCTTGATAATGTGTCTAGTCTCTCTTTTCTATGGTTTTTGCTGCCTTTTTAAGTCATTTCTCCAAAGGAGACATCAGTCCTGCTATTTACTGGCCTATGAGTGCTACAAACCCACAGAGGACATGAAGCTCCGAACCGACTCATGTGCGAAAATCGTCATGAGAAACAGGAATCTGGGGCTGGAAGAGTTCAGGTTTCTCTTGAAAACCATTGTCAATTCCGGCATTGGTGAGGAAACTTCCTGCCCAAGGAACATCCTCCAAGGCCGAGAAGAAAAGCCAAACCTAGCAGATTCACTCTCTGAGATGGATGAAATCATCTTCAACACACTTGACAAGCTTTTCACCCGGTACCCTTCAGTTTCCCCATCACAAATCGACATTCTCGTAGTCAATGTCTCTATGTTCTCCCCTTCACCCTCCCTAACATCTCGAATAGTGAACCGTTACAAGATGAGGGAAAACATCAAGACATTCAACCTTTCCGGAATGGGCTGCAGCGCAAGCCTGGTGGCCGTTGATGTTGTCCAGGGCTTGTTCAAGTCATACAAAGACTCATACGCCCTTGTTGTGAGCACAGAGTCGATGGCTCCTAACTGGTATTGCGGCAAAGAAAAATCCATGATGCTCACCAACTGTTTGTTTCGCTCGGGAGGCTGTTCAATGCTGTTCACCAATAGAAGATACCATAGGCACCAAGCTATCTTGAAATTGAAGACACTGGTAAGAACACATATCGGCTCGAGTGATGATGCTTACAATTGTTGCATACAGCTTGAAGATGATAGTGGTTACCTAGGTTTTCGTCTTACCAAATACCTCACAAAAGCAGCAGCTCTTGCTTTCACAATGAACCTACAAGTCCTGGTGCCAAAAGTACTTCCACTAAGGGAAATACTCCGGTACGTGCTGGAGTCTTGGCTGCGGAAGAAAAGGGGTACAAAGAGCCAAAAGTTAGAAGCAGTAGGAGCTGGTTTGAATATGAAGGCTGGAATAGAGCACTTCTGTATCCACCCTGGTGGAAGAGCAATCATAGATGGGATTGGCAAGAGCTTAGCATTAGACGAGTATGATCTTGAGCCATCTAGAATGGCGCTTTTCCGATTTGGTAACACATCAGCTGCTGGGTTTTGGTATGCTTTAGGATACATGGAAGCCAAAAAGAGGCTTAAGAAAGGTGATAGGATTCTTATGAGTGGATTTGGAGCAGGTTTTAAGTGCAACAATATTGTTTGGGAAGTGCTGAGGGACTTGGATGATGCTAATGTTTGGAAAAACTGCATAGATAGTTATCCTCCACATAATATTGCCAACACTTTCATGGAGAAGTTTGGTTGGCTCAATGATGATTACGTCAGCTTTGTTAGGATTGATTTCAGCAAATTATTCGCTTAAGTTTTCCATAGTACCTGGCCTAAAGGCCATAAATTATTTTTCTTTCGGTTGTTCATGATTCGGATTGGGTTATATATTTGATCAATTGTTTTGAAGTTGCTCACGTAAAGGGTACGTACGCAGTGTCAAGTTTTTCATATGAATTTTCTTCTTGTCAAAAGTTAATAGTGTATGTAACTCATACATAAACCCTCCTGCTAGAGCAGGTTCTTATGTATATATTGTTTTGCCAAATCAATTAATAAAAGTTTCTGTAATGGATACAAGAACTTTAATGTTTTTTTTTATTATCTTCATGTTGATCTGCTATATGTAATTCTAGGTCCAGAAGGTCTACCGGAACAATATCGGATACGAGATTCATCGATATCTACTGGCATGGATTTCCATATTGGTTCTGTCAATATCGATCTACTGGAATCAATAACAGTGGTCAAGAGTCTTCTATCATATAGGGACAGTCATTCATGACAGTATATAGTGCTGTCAGAATTTTCTTTCAAAGACTTTACTTTCTAACGAAATCTGAAATAAATATGATGTACTAACTCAACACATGACAAAATATTATCGAAGAAATTATTAGAAAGGGATGTTATTGTAAAGTATGATAAATTGATAATATATATAGAGGTTATGCAAATTCCTTTTCTCTCAGGTTTTCAGATGTATCATGCATCTTGGCTTCTTCAAGATATCATAGCAGATTGCATTTGGCAAAAGAAGAAAAGTGGGGGAAGGTGGTGAATGAGAAACTTTCTCATTTCATGAGAACCCAATGAAGAATGGTTCTTCATTGGGAAAGTTCATCAATTATAAATCTTGCAGTACACTACTGTTCTGCACCCTTTGATATATGCAATGTTAGCTGAAAATTAAAATTGCAGATGCATGCAGCTTCTGATATATGAGTATATATATGACAGACTGCAATTCTCTCATCCACATAATTAAATTGTCAATAGTTATAGAGAAGTTCACACCCATGTGTTGGACTGTTGGTCCATCCAGATATAAACTTAGCCAATGTTTGCTGGCCTTACCTGCTTACGTACAGTTACCATTCAAAGTAATAAACTTCAATAATGGTCTGTGCAGCTGAGCGGTGTATCTGTTTGATATAATTACTCGATGACACAAGTTTGAATGTGAAGTACTAGCTGCTGGTAGCAAAGAATACCTATTTTAAAGGCAATGTTCTGACTAATCGTCCTCCACGTACAGCTAATTTATCATAAAACTGGGAGAACCAGCTAGTCTTATCATCAAGAAAAAGCAATCTCTTTATGATTTAGGGTTGATTAACAATAGAGGACTATAGGGGCACCATGCATGCCAAGCCATGCAGCATTTCAAGGCCAGAAATTGTACTTATTACAAATCAGATGAAAAGGAACAAATACCAGCCCAATAGAGGACAACAGAAAGTCGAACAGAAAGTAAGCCAACATATAAGCGCAAATGTTGGAGATTTGAGCAGGTTGCAGCTAAGAGCAAAAGATCCGATCGATGGAGCTGCATGCATGTAGGGGAGTATGTAGAAGAGGTTTACTGGTACGTAGCAAGTCTCTTGCCAACTATTATTACATGGAATCTATGTACAAAAACGAAAGAGCGCAATTTTGCTGTGTAATAGGGATGAATATTCTTGCTGTGAGCCCTTCTAGTGAGGACTTTTAAGTTGAGGACTAGTTGATGACTTTTCGGTTTATGGTTTAAAAGACCTATTTTTCGATTACATCTTGGCATCTCATCCGTTCAGTTTTTAGGTCTATATATGTAGATCAAGCCTACAAATTTTCAGTCAAATCGGTGATGTTAAGGTAACAAACTAGATCAAATTAATGGACCAACCAAATCTGTCAAACATGAACCGTTCAAGTTCATAATTGGTAAATCATATTTATGAATGTCTTAACGATTTTCAATATGGCTGAAAATTTGCATAAATGATCTACTTATAAATACATATAAACTGAATGGTCAAGATGTGAATATAATATCAAAATGATATACAACCAACCTTGCTTTGGAAGATCCTTACATGGATTCCACCAGAAACAATTAGGAGTTTAGGACAATGTGTTACTACTCGCCTGACTAATCATTTATCTTTTTGTACCATATTGAGTTTAGTGGTAACTGGGGATATGTAATGTTGATAGTTTTCCATCGGAATAAATGTGTAAGACACGTTTTAAAGCATGAAAAAAAAGAAAAAAAGAACACCATTAAATTAATGTCAAATAGCATATTTATACTTAAAAAGATACAATGTTTCTATATTTGATTATTTCTTCATTTTCATTTCTGGCTGTTGTACGAGATTTGGCGGTTCATTAATTAATTAAGGGTTTCTCAATTCTAGATTTTGGTCAACCCATATTTTTGCATATGCGTTTTGGATAACCCTAATTTCTGCATGCATTTTGGGGTTACGGTGTGTACGTGGGTGTGTGTGTGTGTGGGTGATAACATGGTCATGCTAGTTGCTACCATGCTGGTTGATAGTTGGTCGTGTTTTTCATCTAAACGCATTCCTTACTAGTGTCCCGGCCATTTCCATACCTTAATTTTGACTTCTTCTTTTTTGGACAGAGGATCAGCCAAAGCGGCTCACCTTCTCAGTTCAATGTGTCTTCGCCTGAGATGGTTGAGGCTATGGCGGGTAGGTTTGCGTGTGAAGCAGCTTGGGTGTTACAGGTGTTCCCAGTTGTTTTTGAATCTGATTGTTTGAAGCTTGTAAAAGCTACAAAGTGTGAAGATGTGGATGATTCGGCTTTTGGTGTCATTGTTGAAGACATTAAGCAGGATCTTTGTCATCTTAATTCATCATTTTTCTCTCATGTTTATAGGGAGTCCAATTTAATTGCTCACAAGTTGGCTAAATTGGCTCTTAGTAGCGTAGTTTCTTGTAGTTGGGTAGGTCCTCCTCTAGGGGAGCTTCAGGGTTTACTAAACCCTCCTTCTTGTAACTATTAGTCCTCTCTTTCAATAAATTATAACGTTTCCGGTAAAAAAAAAAGATATATATTGGGAGCCGATCATGGCACGACTTCTCTGATCCAATAACAAATTTCATTGTAGCATGACCTGCATCTTGTTACATCAAACATTACTCATTTACTCACAAAGAGTATGTACGACCGAAGACTTAAAATACTGAGTAAATCTCTACGAGTATGAAAACATTACTATTGAGTACTGATTTTTACTGCGTAAGAATTAAATGACAAAAAGAAAAATGAAGGAACGACAGGTATTTTCGCGGCAAATACAGTTAAGACCAGTAAGAAGTGAAAATGGTTGGCAGTTTGATGTCCAGCTGAGACTTGAGAGTGGTGATGACATGGAGAGTCTCAATAGCCGTCACTCCAACGACGACTAGAGACAAGTGCTCTTTTCCTTCCTTCCCTGCACCTTCTTTCCCCCTTTGTCTTCTTTCCCTCCTTTTCTTTATTCTCCCTTCTCTCATCTTCTCCTTCTCACTTTCCCAATCTCAATCTTCACATGAAAAAAAACACTCATCCCCATAGCTCACCCACCATGTCTTCCCCAATTCCACAAGGTACCCTTTTCTCCAATACCCCTTTGCTTAATTTATTGTTTTCGATTCGATTTGATTTGATTGAAAAGAATGATTCTTCAGAGGATCGGAATGGAATATCGAGTTGTATCTGCTGTGGTTTCATTTGAAAGAGGCCTTCTTTTGTTAAGAAGATATATAGTTTCTTTTTTTCGAAACTAAATGATTTGATTTTTTCGTGTGTTTGATTAGGTGAGATTGATATAGAGAGGGGTTTGATGACGACAACGACTACAGCGGAGCCGTCGCCGTCGGCCTCGGCCTCATCGGCAGCGACGGCGCCGGCGCTGGTGCTCTCGAACTCCGGGAAGAGGATGGACCAGGCCGGGAAGAAGAAGTATGTGAAGCAGGTGACGGGGCGGCACAACGACACTGAGCTCCACCTGGCGGCGCAGAAGGGCGATCTGGCCGCCGTGAAGCAGATTCTGCATGATATTGACTCGCAAATGGTGGGGACGGTCACCGGGGAAGAGTTTGACTCGGAGGTGGCGGAAGTGAGGGCGGCGGTGGTGAATGAGGTCAATGAGCTGGGGGAGACGGCGTTGTTCACGGCGGCGGATAGAGGGCATCTGGATGTGGTGAAAGAGTTGTTGAAGTATTCGAATAAGGAGAGTGTTGTGAAGAAGAATCGCTCCGGGTTTAGTCCTTTGCATATTTCTGCAACTCAAGGCCATCATGGTAATGATTTCGCCAGCTTAATCTGATGCTTTGTGAAATTCTTTTCGGTGAATTCTGATTACTATTTTCTATAACTTTGAGATGTCTAAGTAGTTGATTTCGAAGAATGCTAGAACTTTGGTTTATAGACTATGGATGTATGTTGGATTGGAAATACCTAGTTTAATGCTTATGTTCAAGGTTTTGTTCCTATTCTAGTTTAGGAGTCTGAGTAGAATAATGTTGCAGCTTCGTAAAGTGATAGAATGTGATAGTGAAGATGTATTGATATTCATAGTTTTCTTGCAGCCATTGTTCAGGTACTCCTGGATCATGACCCCGGGCTAAGCAGGACAATTGGGCCGTCGAATGCAACCCCACTTATATCTGCCACTCAAAGAGGGCATATAGCTGTGGTTGATGAACTGTTGTCAAAGGATTCTACCTTGTTGGATATTTCAAAATCAAATGGGAAGAATGCATTGCATCTGGCTGCAAGGCCAGGGCATGTGGAGATTGTAAGAGCATTGCTAAATAGGGATCCACAATTGGCACGAAGGACTGACAAGAAAGGGCAAACTGCCTTGCATATGGCTGTAAAAGGGACAAGCTGTGAGGTTGTGAAATTGCTTCTTGATGCAGATGCTGCAATTGTGATGCTTCCGGACAAATTTGGTAACACAGCATTACATGTAGCCACCAGGAAGAAGCGAGCTGAGGTACTTAATATCTGCTCTATGATCTACCTTTTTGTTTATCAATGAATCTTTTGAATGGTAAGGGTAGTAAATTTAATTCATTTAATACTGTGAAACTGTCAATGTCACAAGTAAAAGTAACTAGTCAATGCTATGTAGTTACTTATCAAAAAGCGGTAGGAGTCTTGCGAATTGAAGCACTTGTTGCAAAGCCGTTGCCAGTTTGTTTTAACTCTCACCAAGGTTCTTTTTGGTGTCATGCATCATGGAAAACATATGTTTGTCTTTGAGATAGGCTGAAAGGGATAGTTTCATTACCACTTTCTACTAGAGTTTGCTAGAATACAACACCCCTTCCTCTTGTGGATGCCAAAGGCAGAAGAAAATATGACCTTGATTTGTATTTGTGCATGAAATTCTGTCTGTTTTTACTAAGTAAAGGAAAATCACTTGCCTATTCTATCGAGTGCTATCCCATATGTGTAAGACTGTAAGCTGTAGTTCTGATATTCATTTCCTTTTTCAAAATCCTTTTCCCATTTTTTGATTTTTAGATGTAATAGCTATAATATGATTCAACCTGCTAAACAATCAATATCCTTTTGTGATGATCTAAACTAACTTGTAAATGTTAATATAATTGCAATGAGCTTTAAGTTCTTATTTGCTAGTTGGATGTGAAGAAATGTGATTAGAATTTCCCTCATCTTTTACGCTGTTCCTCTCAAACATGGGTATGCAGTTCCTAAAGAGTCAAAATCATTGCCTCTCTGACTTTTTTTGTATTTCCTGCATACTAAAGTAGTATTTTTTTTCTTTTTTTGAAAACGAATACTTAAGTAGTATAAATGCACTAGCTTTTGCACAATTGTTCCCAGTTTGCTCAAAAGCTATGTTTTCTCTTTCAAATATGATATATTTTTTGTTTGCATACTTAACATCATTTCTTGAATTTGTGTTAGAATATCGGTCATTGAAATTACTGAGCAACATTTGTACTAAACACTTTTTTTCTATCTTTTCTTGCAGATAGTAAACGAGTTGTTATTACTTCCAGACAGCAATGTTAATGCACTGAATAGGGACCACAAAACCGCTCTTGACATTGCTGAAGAACTTCCACTTTCAGAAGAATCAGCAGATGTAAAGGCCTGCCTTTACAAATACGGTGCTGTTAGAGCTAATGAACTGAACCAACCAAGGGATGAATTGAGAAAAACAGTGACTCAGATCAAGAATGATGTTCATATCCAGCTTGAACAAACAAAGAAAACCAATAAAAACGTTCAGAATATTTCGAAAGACCTCAGGAAGCTCCATAGAGAAGGAATCAACAATGCCACCAACTCAGTCACTGTGGTGGCTGTTCTATTTGCAACAGTTGCTTTTGCAGCTATCTTTACTGTGCCGGGCGGTGATAACAATGATGGAACAGCTGTTGTAGTGAACACGCCTCCATTCAAAATCTTCTTCATTTTCAATGCCATTGCTCTTTTTACATCTTTGGCTGTTGTGGTGGTTCAAATTACATTGGTCAGAGGTGAGACAAAAGCAGAGAAAAAGGTGGTAGAGATTATCAACAAGTTGATGTGGCTCGCTTCAGTATGCACTTCAGTGGCTTTCATGGCATCCTCTTACATTGTGGTTGGCCGGCGGCATAAGTGGGCTGCAATTCTGGTAACAGTTGTTGGGGGAATGATAATGGCAGTGGTTCTTGGCACCATGACATATTATGTGGTGAAGTCAAAGCGGCACCGAGCCTTGAGGAAGAAGGATAAGAGCACAAGGAGGAGTGGATCCAACTCGTGGATGCCCTCCGACTACTCCAATTCGGAAATTGATAGAATCTATGCTCTTTAATCTGATGTGTGAATCCTTTGTGGAATTTGTAGGTTCGTAGAGACTGAAACACCATAACAATGGATGTTGAAACACTTGAATATGTGCAGAGGAGTTTGGAGATACCCCTTCTGGAATGATCCTGGAGTTAAATAAGTGTAACGTATTTGTCCCCAGTTATTCTCTGCTTCCTTTCTTCTTATGCAATTGTCCTGTAACAAATTTTAAACAGGGCTCTGTACATATTATATTTGCGAAGACAAGAAACAATTTATGTTGTACTTGAACAAATCAAGATTTAAATTGTCCCAAACCATTTTTGTTTTGCATGAATTTATCGATTTTACAAGTGAAGCTCCTACTTTTGCAAGATAACCTTGCATTACTGATTGATTCAGAAAATTAGAAGCCTAATAGAGCAGAGAAAAAAGGCTTGAATTGCAGTCGTAACATAATATAACGTTGGAGGGATTTTGATCATAGTTAAACTAAAAACGTAGTTTAAATAGGTATCCAACCATAAAGCTTCAGAGCAAGGAGCCATACAATGCAACTCAGTCATTCAAGGCTTGCTTAACTCTCTCGTACGTATGGTTCTAATTCCAGAGCAGGTGCCATCCAATACAAGGAGTCCCTGAACTCTTGATCTCTCTCAAATCTAGGACGGTTCTGAATCGGAATTGCAAGTTCAAGGGATTCGAGACTTGCCAATATTGGTGAGGACAAGGTCTTTCTAAAATCTTCTGGAAACATGAGATCCTCACAACTGTCAACGCAGAGGATCATCTCTTTGCAACGACCAAATTGTTGAAGAAAATCTTTCAGTTTAGGAAAATGCTTCCATGGCCCGGTGACCAAGGGTAACTCTTCGATCAATGGTTCAATACAGGATGAATATGAATTTGGAGCATTCAAAGAAAATTTGGAGTCCAAACGATCTGCGTAACCAATAAACTTTAGAGCTGGAGCATCGATTATGGCATTGACATCATGACATTCTCCATATAAAGAAAAATGCTCCAAGCACTGTGCATATATATTCACATGTTTCAATTCCAAGCATCCTTCCAAGATCACACTTTTCAACTCTGATGAAACGATGGTAAGACATTAAAGATTTTCGGCGTAAAGTTTGGCTTGAGAAGCCTTGCAGTGCTTAATTTCCAAGGATTTGAGTGTAAAACTTTCAAGACAGAACTCGAGCTGGGGGAATTCAAAAGAACATGAAGCTAACGAAAGGTGCTCAATGTAAGGGCAGTCCCCAACTAAGAAGAGGAGAGCATGGTGATCAATTTGGACATTTTTAAGAGACATGGTTTTCAAAGAAGGAAGAAGGCACAGAGAGATAGAGAAGTCAATGTTCTCAACAGCACTGTCAATGTTCTTCATTCTCACATACTCGAAATTTAGAGTGGTTAGAGTTTTTGCATTGATAGGGTTAGCCCGGCACAGGTAGTAGTAGTTTTTCACCGTAAACCCTCCAAGGCTGATATCCAACTCTTTCACGCTTCTCTCCGTTGAACGAGACACTAACTTATATACCACACTGGCGTCTCTATTAGGCTTCTAACATGAAGTGACATTAGTATGTAATCATTTGACAGGAAATAGTTCAGCTTCTAAAGGCTTTGTGTGCATCCGTGTTTTATTGAACTGACACAGAGGCTATATATCACAGCAAATTTCACCAGCAAATTGGGGCTGGTGATATGGTTATGTTCCCTATATGAATGAATGTCACTTGGGATGTCAATTGAACTCGGAAGAAGCACTAGGGCATCAAACAAAAGTATTGTATGTATTAATGGTCATTCTCTGTTGGAATTAGATCCTCACTAGAACTTATCCAAAGAAGGTAGAACAGAGTTTCGTGTAAAGGTATATATATCCGTTTGTATTGTCTGGTGGTACACATGGTGTTTCTCAAGTAAGCTTATATGATGATTGTGTACGTCTTCAGTTTTTTTACAAGTATGAGCTCAGTTGTAATTTGATTGTCATTCCTACATTTATGCTAAAAATAATTCAATGCTAGGTTGTATCTATTTAATTAGAGAAGATTTTGGTTATGTATCCTTAATTAAGAACATGACCTTGGATGGTGTGTATGTATATATATAGAGGGCGGATCTGTGACATATAAAATTATAATTAAAATTATAACCGGAATATCATCCGTCAGATCTAATAGTAATTAACGGTTGAGATAAGTCAGAAAAACTATTTAAAAAAAATCTTTAAATCAATTTAGTATATATATTTATCTATTAAAGACACAAACAGAATTAATGATAACTATTTTTCATTTAGAATATACTTACGAGGAAATTATTCGTTTCCTATTGAAACTCATTTTCTAAGGAGGAAAGAAAACAAATTAAGTCTCAAATACCACCTTATAAAATAGACACTCTCGTTGAAGCCCGCCATCCAGTACACTATAAACATAATTATTTTAGCTTCTTGTTGGTTTTTTTATTTTTATCAAACGTTTTTTTTGTTGTTTATAGCACAAAGATGATATGAGTACTTTGATACATAATTTGATTATAAATTTTCGTGTTGTGACAGACATCATCAGATAAATGTTTTCTTTGATGAAGAAGAAGAAATAGATGATGATAGTACTCTCTAGTAAATGAGTTTCATCAGATATTTTTTTTTTTTTCCTTTTCTCTATAGTAAATGAGTTTCAATAGGAAACAATTAACTTCCTCTTAGGTAATCATCAATTTTTATTATGTTATTAATCGATAGATTTCATAAATTGATTTAAAGAAAAAGAAAAAAACTTAGTTTTTATGACTAATCTCAACCGTTATTCCGGTTATAATTTTGATTATAAATTTACATGTCACGGATCCGCCCCATATATATATATTTCTCAATGTAACATCAAAGTCCTCATGGAACTGCTCTCCATTCATGGATATTCTTACTTAGTTTCTCTAGAAGACAGAAGTGTTTTTGAAAGTTTACTTGTTGGATCCTCAGAAATTAGCAAACTGGCCACAAGTTCCTTTCCATTTTGCTGGTGGAGGACCAAAGCCATCATCCTTAAAGCTTTGGGACTCTGGAGTAATTCCTGATACAAGATACATAAGTTCTATTAATATTTAAAAGTAAAAATTGAAGTAAAATATATGGTAATTAACCAAACAGGAGATAGATGTTAGTTTTTCAGTTACCTGTATCAGAGTGTGTCCAACAACAATGTCACTTTTGTTTAAGGAAATTATATGTCCGTCCTTCTGTTATGTGTCTTGCCCTAATACACGTAGGATTGGTTAATTTAGTTTCCTTATTAGAATAGATTACAGTTGATAGATATTCTAAATCTTTCGGGAAACTCTATGTAATGCCTACAAATAGGTTTTTCTATCAATGAATGAGTAGACCGTTATTCTCGTTATTTTTTCTCCT
This sequence comes from Fragaria iinumae, assembly GCA_009720345.1. Classification (NCBI taxonomy): domain Eukaryota; kingdom Viridiplantae; phylum Streptophyta; class Magnoliopsida; order Rosales; family Rosaceae; genus Fragaria; species Fragaria iinumae. The sequence continues at coordinate 20,374,891 of CM019123.1, read as the reverse complement.
TCAACAACTTTCACTTTTTAAATTTCTTCTAGCTTTTAATGGTAACCCAATGAAGTTCCATAACCTTGTTGTGTGCAGCTTGTAATACCTATTTGGAGTCACAGAGAGAACTTGATCCATTCATTTACATTCACAAACACGTACAAGGGAGTTAATCACATTAATATTCTCTTGCCAGACCATCTGTAATAATACCTTAACAACTTAAACGCAACGCGCTGTGCATCAAACTAACAGATTTTACTTTACTAGTTTACTTGATAGCTTTTCGGCTTCGTCACTAGAAAGCTTAGCAGCAAATGCATTGAAGCTCTTGGTGTAGCTATAACCATGGACTCTGCAGCATCAGAATAGCTGCAAAGGACATCAATATATTATTATTCAATGAAGTAAAATTTGTACATGCACGAAAGACCAAAGCCTCAAGATTTGGAGGGGAAATCGAATTTTCGGACAGAAATGTACCCTTATTAACCAAAGAAAACATGCATCAAAAACCCCTTTCAACAACAAAAATTGCTAGTTCCATCACATGACATATTATGTGGTGTCAAAGCGGCACCGATCGCGAGCCTTGAGGAAGAAGGATAAGAGCACAAGGAGGAGTGGCTCCAACTCATGGACTACTCCAATTCGGAAATTGATCGAATGTGTGGATCCTTTGTGGAATTTGTAGGTTTTAGAGACTGAAACACCATTCTGTTGAAACACTTGAATAGGTGCAGAAGAGTTTGGAGATACAGATACCCCGTTGAATAAGTGTAACGTATTTGTCCCCAGTTATTCTCTGCTACCTTTCTTCTTAGGCCTCTGTATATATTACATTTGTTAACACAAGAAACAATTTTTGTTGCACTTGAACAAATCTAGATTTAAAATGTTCCGAACCATTTTTGTTTTGCATGAATTTATCGATGTTACAAGTGAAGCTCCTACTTTTGCAAGATAACCATTGCGCTCATGCGATCCATGTTTACATAGCCCCTTTGTTTTGGTAGTAATAGCAATGTTACTGGGAACACTGCTCGAAGATTTTGACTGCAATTAAAGAATATTTTTGGATATTACATTCTTAAGCTTTATGGATCGGGAACAATGAATTGCTTGACGAACATGCATTTATTATTGACGTAGTGAAACCCTAGCATCCGGTGGATGCCTCATCACTGAGAACTACCCACCACTGGTGGTAGTGTGCTATATCCATAGTCAATGTGGTACGTCTCTGCTACCCCATCTCCCAGAATACTGGATATATGGACATGCATACATATTTCATAATATTATTGAATATTTGAAAACAGTATATTCGCCGCTTATTTATTTTAATTTCCTCAAATATTTTATTCTATCAATCCTATATATTCATATTGTTTCGTGTGATTCATGCTAAACCAAGGCCTTAAAAACGCTAGACTCCAACATTAACCTGGTAAGGCAACTGCAGTTCATGACTTAATTCTCATCCTTTCCTTTTAAAATGGGGTTTCATAGTTCTTCATTTGCTCACAGTATCATGTTGAGGGTATGCACGGCCCTTACACTTCTTATGAGTAGTTTCATGTATAGCTTGTCTTAAGTTTTTATCAAGAATGGAAATAAATCTATGGCAAATGAGCTGTTTTTTTACACTTGCTGAAAAATGTGATTTATCTAGCATTAATATTACATTAACTAAGAGAACACTAAGCTGAAGCAATTAGCAACCCTACCATTTCCCTGTAACCCCATAGTGCCCAACAACATCAAGGTGTTAAGCTTTTAATTGCTTTCTTTAGATCTAGTCCTGTCAAATTTCTGGCTGACATGCTCACTCAATTTGAGGTTCATAATTCCCACTAGGATTATCTGTGAAAAGAAAAGGAAAAGGAACCAAAAGCCAACTAAAGGCTGTTTGTCCTGCACTTGATCACATTTCATCTCAAGTTGAATATATTAGGAACACAAAATAATTCTTGGATCAACAAATGCAATACATGTACTCTTACTGATATATAAATTTTTCAAAAAAGCAGAAGTGTATGGTATCACACTGTCAAACAATTTAAGAGTTATACATGTCTTTTAGCTAGTCTTAAGAGTCAGACAGGTGGTTTTTCAGAACTCATGATTCGATGATTGGTCGGGACATAATGATTGTGATCTTTGCCTAATCTAAGGTTTACTTTGAAGTTAAATATTCATCATGGAAATGATGCCGGCTGTTTGAGTTGATAGCTTCCTGCACTAAGTTAGCTATTTGTACATATGATGGAGCTGATCTCATCAGTGATACATCGATTTGTATAGTAACTATTCTCTTCGTCCAGTAATCAGACACTGCAATCTTCCCTTTAAAAAGTTTTAATCAAGGGCCACAAAGAAAATGTAGACTTGGTTTCCACTCTTGCTAAAGATTTTGAGTTCTGCAGTACTGATGAAAATTTGAATCTGATGAAGAGCTGATATGATTTCTAAAGGAGATGAAATAATTCTGTTCAGTATAGTTCGATTGCTTTGCTTTGATCCTTTACTTACAGCTATCCTGAATCAAAAATTTGTTAGTTAGTTGAACTCTACCGAAAACCAGCAATGTTAGGAATTATGATTAGGATTAATGCTGAGTTGGAACAATTTATCTTGGAAAAAAGAAACATGTATTCAAAAAATATGAACTTGTTACTTGCCAAAAAGAGAAAGAATATCAAAAACCACAATATAACTAGGTAGCAGATGATTCAAAACACATCAATCAATCAAAAATTCCAAATTGTTGAATGCTTTCTGATTTGAAGGTTCTATTCTAGTCTAGGACAGAAATTTCATTGAGGATTTGAACAAACTATAACAAGATATTCCTGCTTGGTAGTTTTAGTACATCCATGCACTGAACCAAAGCATCTCCATTTATCAAATTTGAGAAACAAGGAAAAGAAGAGCACAGCATTAACTCAAGCTCTCTCCTTCTCTCATCCCCTGCAAAGGTCTGGCCCTTCTTTGTCCTCACAAGGTGACAGTGAAGTTGGCAATGAGTAAAACCCAACTTCACTCGCAGTCTTTCTCGAACGAAGTGTTTGCTGAGATTGCTTGCAATGTGCAATGGCCCCCTGAATTGAACTCTCCATTTCTGAATTTGCACTGTTGCATCTCTTCAGAAACTTTGGCTCCTGAGTTCCTTTTGAATGATTTGAACATGAAGATGAAGAAGAAGCTGATGATGATGAGGAAGAGGATGAGGATGATGGCGAAGTAGAGTTCTTTGTTGAATGCCGCTTGATAGCTAAGGAAAATGACCTTCTGTGTAGACCAGCACCATTCTCAGTGATCTTTTCTTTGTTGAAGCTCCTCATACCAGAAGCAGACATTCTATATTTATCCTTTTGAATCTGTCCAAATGGATTTTTCTTTCCCATCTTTGAGTACTTACTCAAGTCCTCGGATTTCATAACCATTCCTTCATCTGCATTCTTAGAAGCTGCTACAGCACTGGACTCGTTAGAGCAACCAGTTTTGCCAAACAAGGACTTGAGATAAGCCCTTGAAGCCTTGAACTTAGACCCAAGTGAGGAATACTGCTTCAACTTTTTGGTCCAAGATTTTTTGGAGTTTTCATTTACATATCCAAATCCACTCCCTTCATTTGCATAATCGAATATATACTCATCCCGGCTCAGTTCTCTGCTAACTTGACAAGAGTCTGCAGGTGAGATGTTGCAGGATTCAAAAGGGGTACTCATTGATGTTGGAGTAGTGACAGTAGTGCCTAATGGGGTGCTATAGAACTCTTCAAATCTATCTTTTGGCTTATGATCAAAGCAAGAAGTGGAGTTTTGGAGTAGTTTTTCGACCATTTGTAAACGCGGTGGGAGGTGAAGAGGAAGGAGCTTTCCTTTGTAGAAAAGCTCATCAGCTGGTGAAGTGGTTGAAGGCTCTAGTTCTAGTGAGCTTGATGACATTTGAAACTCAAACTCTCTTGGGTGTGGAGGAGAGCTCATGGAGTGGGAGAAGAGGGCGGAGTATGAACCGACTTCCATGTCTATGTAGTCATCTTCTGAAGGATCATAGGATAAGTGGTCAATAGCCATCACTACTTTCTCTTTGGTGCTAAGACAAAGGATGTTCTGTTTGAAACTTGGAAGAGAAGTAGTTCAAATGAAGCTGAGCTTTGTGAGGTTTTTGAAGGGGTTATGCAACCTTTAAAAAGGGTCCAAAATAATAACAGTTTATTCCAATTTCCAAATATACAACGCCAAACAAATATACAATTCCAAACATTATGTGGAGTGTGGACCTTAGTCTGTTGGCCAATTTGTTAAATTCTTTTTTCTTGAAGAAAGGTTTTCTTGTGGCTCATTTCTTTAGCTATATGTGGAAGACAAAGAATTGACTGGGAGGAGAAATATTTCAATGGTTAAGCAACCTTGATCACAAGCATTGCAGTCAGCATCACTAGGACTTAATCATATATATAAAGCTATGGACCAAACAAGTGAAAGCTAAAGAGCATATAAAGCCAGAATTAATAAGCACCGGCGTACCATGATGTAAGAATGAGTTCCTTTTGTTCCTTCTAACTCTTAATCATCAATCTTGCTTTGTTCACTTAGAATTGTTTGGATCTTCTTGATTAAAGATCTTAATATCTGAGACTGCATAACAATTAGAACACAGTAGCCTAACTAATATACTTTTCTATAAACTAGTGAGTTAAATACTCATCAGTTAGGTACAAGAAATTATGGCTTTGTTTAGTGTAGAAATTATCCTCAAACTCATATACCCTTTTGGCCAAATTCAAACTGGGAACCAACTCACATCTTAAAACCTGGCTTTTCTGCACTCTTCCAATATAAAACACACATCCTGAAAAGCTCTTTCAATCAATAGATTAGTAGTGAACTACTTAGAGCTATAGACACACTTTATCTCTCACTCTCTAACTAATAAGAAAGCAAAACCAGAAAAAGCATGTCTAATCAATAGAGTAATGCTTAGAAGTTAATTAGAACTAAACAATCACTTTATGCTACTTCACCTGATCATCTGCTAGACTGCTACTTTTACTGGATTCCTGGGTTTGTTTTTTACTTTCAGTTTCAATGATCATGATCAATAAAACAAAACTAACCCAACTTTCTAACAAGTTTTATCAGTACGTGCACACAGATCTTTAGTGCTTTTAGATTTTCGATCATGAACTTGGTTTTCTTTATGTTATTAAAAACACTTAAAATGAGAGATTAAGTATGTTAGATTTTTATAGAGGAAGAGAGTGAGAGGTGTGGAGCTCATCAAAAGCCAAACAGAATCCGACATTTGGTGGTGGGAAATGGAAATTCCGGAGGCAATGCCATACCAAGCTCGAGAATTTGATTTGTCTTCTTCTTTTAACCTACTTGACCTTTACGTTTCAATTTTTTTCTCTCTGTTTCTGTTTTTCAATTCCTACACTAAACAAAGCCCTGGGGATTCCCCCGCCTTTTCCAAACTCCAAATGGTTGGTTATGTCTAGCTCTTCTCTTAGATACTAGTGATGTAGGAAACAATGTATCAATATACATTGTGATGTCATAGATGCATTATTGGTAATGTCACATGTACTTCATTTTCGTTTTCTGAGTATAGGAGCATACAGTAGTGTTTTCTGGTTTGAAACCATGAGTGAGCTAAATGTCACCATATCCAACGGATTAAAGAGGCGATGCTATTCACACTCCTAGTTTGTCATTTTACAACGCTTCGTTTACAAGTGGTTTAAATTAACAAAATATGAAGTTTGGACGTTCATAGTGACAAATCCAGAGCGTGATAGCATGAAATTGGTTAGAGACGTATAGTATTGCACCCGTAAATTGTTGGGAACAAAAATGATGAAATTTATTGTTGGGTCTTTTTTAAGACAAACGGCTCTGGTAGGATGCACTGCTGTTCTCCTATAGCAGGCATCAAGAAAGTGGTTCTTCTTTACCTTGGACCCTCCTCTGCTGCCTCAACTCATTCTTCAACTCTTGCATCACCAAATGTGGATCACTGCATATCAATATGCAGGGAGAGATTGTACAACAAGTAGATCAAGCAAAGAAAGCCACAAATTCTACATAAACGACCCACAACCATAAATTGAGGATCTATGTAATTGGTGCCAGGTTTGACAAATTAGAGCCTCTCCGATCGAGTGTCCGGACACCCTTGCCGGCTATCCCACCAGCACCTAGGGTTGAAGATTGCAAGAAAGCTAAACAGTACTGAGCATCATCTTTTCGAAGTCATTTTAGAAACCAACTTTAGAGGGATTCTGGGTGGAAGAAATTCCCAGTCCACTAGCTTCTGTACCCTGTCGCTGGAATCACAGGAGGACATGGAATAATGATGATGCTCTTGAAAGATGAAAACAAAAATTCAATTCTATATCTGGAAACCTTTTCAAAGCTATATAAACAAAAAATCTGAAGCCACCCACACTCATCTGGGCTCCTCCATTTCTTGGTGTGGAAGCATAGGAGCCCGCCTAAAGTTGAACTTCAGATAGCGATCCCCACTTCAGAGATAAAAGGGCAATTCACACCACATTCTGAATTGTAATTTGTGACAAAGATTGCAGGGAAGCTAAATGATCATCAACCAACACCAACACATTACATTCCACTCGTTTTTTGAATATTCAACATTACAACATACGGGTTTGAGAATTCAAAACAAATCAGTAATGGTTGATACAAAGAAGTTACAAAGAAAAAAGTATGCAACGCCTTTGAGGTCAGGTACAGATTAGATCATACTTTATACAGAACTTAAATAGACAGCCACCTATCCGGCATAATTATAGGTTTTATGTGGTAGTTGATGAATCACCAGATCTTAGTTCCCTCTCAAGCTCGTCAAATTCCCAGTCACCGACCTCCTCTGTTGAGTAGTCTTGACCAACTTTGCCAAACTCTGATTCAAGCTTTGCAAGGTCATCTTCAGGGTCGAGCACTTGCTCTACCTTGACTGCACCCGACTCTGAATGCTTTACTGTCTCAGCTTTCTGCGCAACTGAGCCCTCTGCTGAGGGATCAGATGGCGAACTCTGCAGCTTGTCATCAGATGGAGTTTCAGCTTGGGGAATTGGAGTTTCTATTTGTAGAATTGGTCTTTCAACAGCTTCGAATTGGGTTCTTAATTTTTCTATATCATCAAACAGCTCCTTAACCCTTGGGTCTTCCTTCCTAGTATACGCAAGCCAACTCATATTCAGGGGTCTTGTGAATCGCACCAAAACAAAAAGAAAAAAGAAAAAGAAACAGAAGAGAACTGAATACACAAACAGGGATTATACCTGGAAGTTTTTGCCTGTTCTGAATGAAAGTGCGCTTTCATATTATCAACTACACTGAAGGTGGTAATAATCTGAAACAAAATAATAAAATTCAATGTAAGCATGTCAATACCAACAAAAGTCCAAAATAAAATTGGGTGCCTAGCAATACCAAAGGCTGAAGCATTACTGATCGAGTAGTTTTACAGACTACATGCAAACGAAAAATTTGGACCATAGCAAAAACTGAATCAACTATCATATGGAACCATCCTACATTCCTAACTCATAATTGTAAAATAGAAAAATTGTAATTTCTTTCTCTTTTATCTTTTTCAATCTGCACGCTTTAGATTAAAAAAGTCCCCCATATTGTATAGCTAAAAAGGAACCCAAAGTCCTTATGGAGATCTGTACGTACCTTGGTTTCATGGTCCAAATATTCCTCCTCAAGACTTCTTAATGGATTTAATACTTTAGAATCCTCATTCTCCACATTAGATACCACCCCTGACCTGTTTTCAGGAACAAACATTAAGAAAGCAAATAGAAGGAAGGCACAATTCAGTGTCAAGGAAAAATGATAAAACATTACTTCTTGCTCAAATTCTTAAGATTCTCCACAAATTTTCCTATACGGCTGATAGAAGGCCCCAACTCATTCTGCAATAGAACATGAGATCTTTACTTACAGAACAGGAGAAATAAAGAGAAAGAGAGACAGGGATGGGGAGAACGACATTACCTTGTAGGCCGAGAGAAGATCAATGGCGAAGTTCACAAAATAGTCCCCATGTTTCTCCAATTCATCACTTGAAATGCAAAAAAGTAATAACTATTTAAAACACTACATTTACAAAACAAAAACAAGAAGAAAATAAACCAAATTTACAACTATAACTTTCGGTTTAAAGGAACAACATGATAAAACAATGAGCATTTAGCAATTGAACAGAGTTGAACAACTTACTTGACCTGCTTCTCCTTGATCTCTGCATAGGAGCACTGCAGTACCCAAGTATCTTCCAAAAAATTAATCCATGTATGTAGAACATCTGCCTCGACCTTACATGAGGCAATGGATTTTGATAGTTCATCTTCCTGTCAAAAATTTCAACCAAAAATAATTAATAAAGATAAAATGACTAAAAATGAATGAGCTGGGGGGGGGGGGGGGGGGTGTGGTTAAGATCCAGCATATAAATCAAAACCTTTGTTTCCAAGTGAGCAACAATCTTGGTATTAGCTTCTTCAAATTGGTCCCTCTCTTCCCTGGTATTGCGGAGGCGAGAATTAGCTGCAGCCAAGGAGATATTAACCTGTACCAAACGAATAATCATGATCAAATTAGTCTCTTTCTTTCAGAAATTCACAATCATGGAAGAGAAGCTAATTTGATAGATCTGGATTTGGAGACGGAAAAGATAATCACCAAAAATATAATTTTTCAGAGAATAAAACAAACCTTGAATTTAAATGAAAAGCAAACCCAAGATACAAAAAAAATAAAAATAAAAAAAATCCTATTTTCAAAAGGATAAGCTCAGCAATGATTTTCAAAATATGAAACACTCATTTCCTGTTTTCCTGAAATTTCTTGTTTTACATTGAAATTGGGTTGAGTTTTATGAGTGTTGTCAGTTCTAGAAGTGCTTAAAGATCGTGATCCAAGGATGACAAGATTGTGATAAGAAAATATGAAAATGCGATTTCGGCAAAAAAAAAAAAAAAAAAACGTGTGCGTGCACAGATTTGATGAGAAATCATAGTCTGATTGTATGATGTTTTAGGAAATCATCATTCAGAAAAAAACCAGAGAAAACCTTTTTTAATTGAGCCTCAAGATCATCCCTTTGTCTTTCAAGCTCTGCAACCTCAGCTTCTATTTCCTGAAAATGAGCGTCAAAACAAAATCTAAAATTTCCTTCCAACATTATGGAACGAAGAAATAAGCTGCTAAACTTCTGGCATGATATAATATTAAATTATACACATGTTCAATGGACAAAATTTTGCTGGTAGTCAAATGTCAAAGACCTAAAGCTGAAAAGAGGGATTACAATGACTGCTCCTGTGACCTTGGAAAAGAAACATATGAAACACCACATTAATTCAAGAGTTTTGACATGTCTTCGTGATGAGAGAGAATGATATCACCTAAGAATTTCTTTGAAATAGATGGCATTCAAATACAAACTACATGTCATCCCATTTTTATATTGCAGTAATGTTGAAGCACATTACCTTCTCTCTTTCACGCACTTCACTTGCTTTGGACACTCGAACTTTTAGAGCTTCCTCCTTTTGAACTCTGTCATATACCAGTTACAAAAAAATATATATATTAATTTTGTTTGTCTTAACCAGACACTGAAAACACTCAAAATAAGTAAAGACTAAATGAAAATCATCAACGATATCAGTCCAAAGTAGGACAAGGATTTCCCAACTTCAGTAAAGTCCCTTTATAGTTAAGAATGTGGAGATCCCCTCTAATCCCAAAATCAATTATTATTTTCATTGTGTTTGAATGATTTATAGGCAATACAGGGTAAAGGTTATAGAGAAACCCTACTAAAAACAGCTATAATTCTTAGAACTGTCGAACTCAGTTGAGGCAAAATTTCTGCTCCTGGTGACTAAGAATTTGTGGTCACCATTGGATCTAAATCCAAAAATGGAGAATACATGGAAGTGAAAAGGTCTACAGAAGATTGTAAATTACTATAAACTCTTCTCATAAAGATTTCTAATAAGTTTGTTTAAATTCACTTATGACAGTCCAATGCCACCAAGATCCATGAATACACCTGATACTACAGAGCTTAACATAAGAATAAAAGGATTCCTAAACTTTCCTTGTTCTACCTGTTATCTGAAATACGATTTTCTGCTTTAACAGAGGAGCTAGCAAGAGATTCCGATAACACCTTCAATTTGTCAACCTGCTTATACAGTCAAGATAGTGTTGGTTACAGCAGTTTTATAACACTGAAAGCATAAAAAGAACTGGGCAACTGTATGGGTGCATGAGTAAGAAATCAACTGATGAAGTTGAACATAGACTGGAAAACAAAAACTGGATTTGAAGTACATGCATCATCTCATAAAGAAGAGATCAGTAGCAATAACATGGCAGATGCAAAAACAAAAAACAAAATAAATAATAATAATAACATATTAAGATATCTTTTCAGTAGCCAAGTGTTAATACTTATGCATGCATCACATATTCTTGCCTCATCAACAGACGTACTCCTAGTACCACACATATAGTTGCAGCATCTAGCAATGACCTTTATTTAACAGACACTTTGTTCATATCTACAGCCAACATCACATGACATTGGTAAAACCTCAAACTAAACCACATAACAGTCGCAGGAGATAAAATTCGAACAAAGCTTGAGAGTATGCTTTCAGATATGTACTAAGTGGAGATAAAAAAGACAAAGCAAGACGTACTTTTTGAGCATGGATCTCTGAAGAATCTCCATTGTTCAGAAGTTTCTTCTTCAGTAGAAGGCCTTCTAATCTGGAACAAGCTCGAATTTGTGCGAGTGCTTTTTTTAATGCCTACCAGAAACACAAGTCAAGTAGATTCCATATCATTTACCTTTCAAGGTTAAGGAAACACTATCCAAGGTCAAATTCTCAGCATTCCATTAAATTGCATCCCTAAGAATCAAACATAGCAATTCGATCTGTACATGTACACCTTGAAATGGTACAGTTAATTACACCAATGACGCACAGTAAATGGCAGCACACCTTACCTCTACTGTTTCCAATTTTGTTTCTTCTGATGCTTTGTCATGATCTTCAGTTGAAGGAGACTTCACCAGTGGTGTCCTTTCATCAAGCTTCTTCTTTAGTCTAGAGGCCTCATCATCTATTCTGTAGAAAGGACATATTTAACTATGGAGGTCAGAGACATTTTTTATTTCCCCAACCTCACCGCAGATGAATGAAATATTTTTTTTCCTACCAGCTTGAATAAAAAAGTTTCTGACAGAAGATTTTCCAAAAGTTTACTCAAGTCTACATATAGAGAGAACAATCAAAATTTAATCTAGAACTTAAATTCACGGACTATTCTAGTCAAACATGGTATATTAATGTGTGGAAGATTAAAGTTTCTCATAATCATTCATCACCTGAATGAACTGACTTAGCAATATTCATTCTTTGAGATAAATAGACGTAATTTTTATAGACGTGAAAAGTTACTCTTGAAATTGCTACACTAAGATAGTGTGCCTACGATAGAGTAGATTGATCAGGAATATATTAGCTTGATAACACCAACATAATTGAGAATCAGAAGAGATGGGAAAAGAAAAGCTCCAGTTTTCACACACCTTCCGAGATCAGCATTTATCTTCAATCCTGTGATTGCACCTTGAGCAAATTGAAGCAATTCCTCTCGCTTTACCTGTATACAAAAGAATATGATGAACTAACATGCTTCACTTAAGAAAATTGAAGGAACAACTCTTGCATAAATTGAATGGAGTAATCAATACTACCATAAAAGTAATAGAGCTAAAGAATATTAGAGTATAATGAGAGAGATATGCATCATGATTTCATGACCCTTGCTACACTAGTAGGGAAGAGGGGCAGTTTATTACACAATAAATCCTATATAAAGGGATGAGGACAAATTTTGTTCAAACTTCACAAAAAATATAAAAATCCGGTATCCCAGAAATCTCCAAATTGATATGATGTAATTTGTACTGATAGTGTTATGTATTTACCAATACTTCATCGTTGTAGCCCGAAAAAGCTTTTGCCAAGTCCTGTATGCTGCTCACAATAGCATTGTGAACTTCTTTTCCTCCAGTAAGACAGAGCCTGTAGATTTCATATAAAACAACAATTAGAAAGAGAAAAAATAAAGTAGGATAACAAAGTATATTCTAACGCCAACACAATTCATTGAGCTTGGTTTTCACCTAAACATCTCCGAGAGTAAGGCAACCTCTTCATCATTCGGTGCTTCAATAATCTGAGTCATAGAAAAGAGTTAACCTGCGGTTAACTTCCATAATCAGCAATTTAGAATTATGCCAGTTTTAGAGTTATTAGGTAACCATGTATGATCAACCAACTAAGGTTTTAATGATACTATTCCTTCTTTAAATTAACAGGCACCAAGTGTTTCATAACCCCTAATTGCATTTGAGGCACTAGAGCAAAATAAAGTGCATTCCGCAAAAGCAAGTCACTCCATGTAGATCATTAGGTCATATATCTTAACATCATTTGTTTGCCTGAATCATTTCTGAAACACGCTAGTAGTTACCCTAATGAATGTTAACTTTCCTATTTCCAGCATTGAGTTTGGAATCGTAAGTTATCTCCCCACCCCCAACTCGATGCCAAACTACAGCCTCACAATAGTTCAAAAACATCCTACACAAAAACCACCCCATTTCCTTCACAGCAATGCCATAGTTAATATCAACAACACTTGCAGCATTCATTACTGAAATACATACCATAGATAATGTTATGCCCTCCAGAGCCTGGCTCATAAGAAAAACGTCACGGAAGTTCATCGGCTCACCACCAGCATCAGAGTCATAATACAAAACCTATTCACAACAATAAAATCACACTCCGTAAGCTTCCTGAACCTAGCCAGAGCCAAAAACATGAACAACAACACAACTAACCGTCGAAATCTTCCTCCGAATATCACTAGCATCCTCCGAAGCACCACCCCCGCCACTACTGTGCTCCGCCGCCGTGCTTTCCTTCACTTCCGCCTGAGACAGCTTCAGCCTCTCCACCTCCTTGAGCAGAACCACCCACCTCCTCAGTATCTCAGCCCTCTCCGCTCCTCTACACGTCACAGCTGCCTCCTCCAACCTCTGTATACTCTTCTTCACGCCCCGAAAGCTCCGATTCCCCTGTCAATAACCAAACGCCTCACTACTGAGCACAGAACCAAAATGCGTATGAAATTTCAATTCGGAAATTCGTTGAGATTTACCAGACGGTCCTGAAAGCGCTTGGCGCCTTCGGCGACGGCGTGGCCGGCCTGCTGGACGACGGAATCGGCGTAGTTCTTGACGGTGCGGGTGAGGTTGTTGTTGTTACCGACCTCCACGGCTTTGTTCACCGCCGATCTCAGCCACGACATTATGCTCCGACTGCTTTGCGACGCCGAAGATTCAGTAATTTTAGGTCAAAATTAGGGTTTGACTTGAGAAAGAGATGAAAGGTACGGGGTTTTAGGGGAAATGGGGGAAGGGTTCGTGTTGGATTGAGAGAGCCATTGTCAGTTTGGAACAAAGAAGAAGAAGAGAGGGTGAAAGCAAGTCAGCGTTTTTAATTCGTTGCCACGTTTCTTTCAAGTTAAGCGGCGTCGTTTTGGTTGGGAGTTGTTGTCGTTCCAAAATCACGTGCGGCGCTCGTGGGAGCTCCGACTGTATGAACTGGGTTGACCCGTGATCCTCTGGATCAGTTCGTTTAAGACGAAGCCCAATGCATGTGAGGGGTGTGAAGTTTTGACTTTTGAGACTACATATTTTGGGCCTCAACTACTGAAGTCACATTCTACTTTCCGTATCAAAAAAAATATATATACTGAAGTCACTTTCTTCATTTCAATAATGTTGTGATTTGATGGGTCACTCCCTCTCTATACCTACGACTCAAATGTTACCACCTGATGCGGTACCGTTGGTTGATCTCTTTATTATGGATCCCTCATGTTTAGAGTCTGAGTCATAACTCCTAATAGTTTGTGGTCAGCATGTTTGAGAGTCATCTGGGCTCGTGCGCTTGCGGTGAGATGTTTGGAGTTTGAGTCTCAACTCCTATAAGTTTGTGATCAACATGTTTGAGAAGAATCCGGGTTCGTGCGTCTACAGTGAGAGATTGGTCTGGTTTCACTAGAATACTCTCGTGAACATCGGTCTGAATACTAACTAGGTGGGTGTGCTACTAAGTTGCTAATGTAACCGAGGTATCTTTCTAACGCAATACTCCGAGAAGGTTTCGGAGAATTGTGTTGCCATTTTGAAGAACTATGGAACATACACTGATGCAGAAGCAAAAGCCATAGAGAAGTTCATGGAGGTCTTCAAAGATCATACCAATTCCCACCCGGCGCTTCTATTCATTTCACACAATCACCAAATGGATCATTCACGGTTACTAAACATAATATTCACATTCACATTTGTATTTGACATATGAGTTTGAGTTTTGACAAATATGTTTCCCTTTCGATACAGAGTAGCTTATCCAAAGATGGTTTTATACCCGAAGTTAATTGGGAATGCCATGATTGAAAACAAGCTACTTTCTGAGTCAGTTCTCGAATCCATCATTGGAAAGCAAGGTGTTTCTCTTGCAGCCAGGAAAAGTGTGGCTACAAGGCTATCATAATTGATGAAAAGAGAATGATCCTTGCAACTTGTGAGGCCGGAAATGGGAATGGGGAAGAGTAGACAAAGGAATCAGAAGTAAATTAGTAGAAACTCTTGTCAAAAAGATTCTAATAAGTTTGTTTACATTGACATATAACAATGCCAATGCCACCAAGAAGTATATAGTTGTGTCTCCATGACGGTGGAGTTGTAGCATCTAGTAATTTGAGCTGTTTCTTAGTACCCATTGTTTTGGTCACGATCCTCAGCGCGCGGAGCAGAGGTTTCTAGCGAACAAAGAGAAGGGGGAGTTGCGGGCGTGCCACCTCGCGGACGAGGAAAAGGTTGATGGTGTACGAGATCTTGACTTCTGATCAGGCGACGGGGGTTTCAGGTGTCACCTCAGACGAGGATTTATGAGCACAAGCGATCGATACTCACGGCGGCGCGAGCAGAGCAACTATAAGGAGTTCAGAGAGAAGTGGGAGTAGAGTCTGGAGGGCTCTGAAGAAGAAACCTAGGCGGCGGCGCTTAGGGTTAGGGTTTCGAGGTAGCTCGAGGGTAACTGGTTTGCAGTTTGTATTGTGTTTTTGTATTTGTTTTGAGAGCGACTCTGTTAGGGTTCGAGCCCCCTTATATAGTAATTCGACTTGCGGCAGAAGAAAAGTAATTAGAATCCAAGTCGGACTCTGAAACCCTATTCACACAAGGATACTACTCCGTCCATGCGAACCAACCATCTTGTGACACATGTCCAGTTCGCTCACTTCATTCCGCATAGGGCATTGCTTCCGCGCTGCCAACTGTAGACTCCTATGCGAACTGAAATTCATCCCGCGGGCTGTCACAGGATACTATCTCGTGTGCTCTTGAAGCTCACTTCCATTTCGCGGGCTATTGCAGCTCGTGAACCTTAGAAGGGTTTTTTATATTAAATGGGCCACAGGGATTGGCCCGAAGCATATCAAAGACTTGTAAAAGTCTTCAACGTTTGTCGTGGTGCACGCGGACTCCGCATGTGTCTTCCTCGCGAAGTCTCCTACGCGAGCCAGTTCGCCAGTTCGCCAGCTCGCCTCACCTCGCCTACGCGGAGAGTCAATCTCGCCTCGCCTACGCGGAGTGTTAAATAGTAATTCCGCGCGCGAGCTAAGTGTTCCACGCGAACTGCATAGTCCGCCTATGTCCATTCCGCGCGTGAGCTAAGTAAAGTCCAGTTTGCATGCAGTTCGTTCCTCGTGAAGTCTAACTCAGCTCGCGTGGTCTCACTTGCGGGCTATCACTTGTAAACTTAGAGAAATTTGGGCTCGCCGGTATAACATGGACCAAGAAATAATTAATATTTACATAGACATTTACTGTCCAGTAAAATATTAATTTAGGCGTAAACACTCATAAGACTCATGTGTCAGATTGAGCTGTGATATGTTGATAAGTTATAGTTTTAACAATACGAAGGTATTCACGCCGACACATTTAAGAGTAGGGTGGGTGGGATGCGCTAAGCATTGAGCCTCTTTAATTTACGGAGCCTCTTAATTTGAAGACATTCATATAGAAGTTTTGTGGAAAATAATGATCATAATGAAATTTAACAAGTTCCTTACCATTTTCTGAGCTCAAATCTTGACTTATTTTAATTCATTTTGACTTCTTAATATTTTAATTAACTTGTTACCATAAAAATGGTTAATTACCTTTCATTGTCTACAATATATGTAGTATTGAATTTTCAGTAATAATTAATAAAATTTTCCATAAAAATCAATATGTTTACTTTACCTTTAGGCCTCGACAAACACAAGGCCGGTCTTGATGTTAAGGCTTATTTCTATATATTTCATTACATTCTAATTCTCATTTAACCACACCCTCTTCATAAAACAACCGGCCAAATGAATGTCGGAATCTCTCACGTTCTACAAGATACAACCGGCCAAACGACACCAACTATTACTTCTAAATACCAAATGAAGGGGTCAACTTGGTAAAATGAGAAACGAATTTTTCTTCTTCTTCGTTTTAGCATTATTTTTCTTCGGAAAATATAATATCTGTAGGGGTGGTAGTTGGGACTTAAGGTCCAGTTTTTCCCTCCCATTTGATCGACCGGTAAAGCTTCCCTCCACGTTTCGAAGCCTCCGACCTTCCCTCCTTTCACGCGCCGAGCACGTGCGGCCATCTACCTCCTACCAGACCCCTATCAATGCTCTCAATTCTCAAACCCTTCCCCAGTCGCCGTCACCGTCACACCATGGAAACGACAACCTCCACCAAACCGTCACCCTCTCTCTATTTATAAGCAACCCCAGTAGAGTTCTCCTACACCAAAATCATCTCTAAATTGTTACATCAAAACCAAGAAAATCAAATGGCTCAATCAGTCACCGGAATCCAAATCGGAGGGACGTCGTTTCCTCCCGCCGTCAAGCCACCCGGCTCCGGCAATACCCTTTTCCTCGGTGGCGCAGGTACGTAAAACATTCACAGTTATAATGGGAAATATTTTTGCTTTATTGAGTTTTGGTTATAAGTATTGATGTTGTTAGCTTATGTGTTTAGGGGTGAGGGGGATGGAGATACAGGGGAATTTCGTGAAGTTCACGGCGATCGGAGTCTACTTGGAGGATAAGGCCGCGCCGGCGCTTTCCGTTAAGTGGAAGGGCAAGACGGCCGAGGAGTTGACAGAGTCGGTTGAGTTCTTCAGGGAGATCGTTACAGGTAAAATGAGTTTTTTTTTTTTTTTTTTTGGACGAACGGCTAAATTGAGTTGGTTTTGATAAACGGCTGAACTAAAAATAGTTGGACTTTGAGATTCCGAGTGCAATTTAGATGCTTATGATTGTCAGACTGTGTAATGTAGTTCAAATCATTGGAATTTTAGGCCTAAATTTTTCCTAATATATTTGCTTGTGTTTTGTTTAAGAATCTGGTTTTAGTCATAGCAATGGACAAAGGTAATGTTCTTCATTTTAGTAGAGTTAAGGTACTGAATCTTATGAAAGTTTGGAAGCTTTGACTTATTGTAAACCAGACGCTTAACCTCCCTCACCAATTGGGCTAATTCAATGTGCTTACTAAACTTGGTTCCCTTGGTTGGCTGATAGAGATCAATTAGTGTGGTAGATTCTATCCAGTTGTGAGATCAGACTATCAGACTCACAAGTCACAACATAATATAGACATACAAATCACAAATGAATGCTGCATTTGTTACTTGCTGTAAATATGTTAGTACAATGGATAAAAATTCGGCTGTCATTTTGCAGGTCCTTTTGAGAAATTCACACAAGTGACAATGATACTACCACTGACGGGCCAGCAATACTCCGAGAAGGTTTCAGAGAATTGTGTTGCCATTTGGAAAAAGTTTGGAATATACACTGATGCAGAAGCGAAAGCCATTGAAAAGTTCATAGAGGTCTTCAAAGATCAGACCTTCCCACCCGGCGCTTCAATTCTCTTCACACAATCACCAAA
This sequence comes from Fragaria iinumae, assembly GCA_009720345.1. Classification (NCBI taxonomy): domain Eukaryota; kingdom Viridiplantae; phylum Streptophyta; class Magnoliopsida; order Rosales; family Rosaceae; genus Fragaria; species Fragaria iinumae. The sequence goes on along the minus strand of CM019123.1, from coordinate 20,356,750 downwards.
TGGATCATTGACGGTTAGTAAAAATAGTATGCACATTACATTTGTATTTGAAAAATCTGAGTTTTTGAGTTTTGACATACTTGTTTTTCTTTGGATACAGATTGGCTTCTCTAAAGATGGTTCCATACCTGAAGTTGGGAATGCGGTGATTGAAAACAAGCTACTTTCAGAGTCAGTTCTCGAGTCAATTATTGGGAAGCAAGGTGTTTCTCCTGAAGCAAGGAAAAGTGTGGCTACAAGGCTATCAGAATTGTTGAAAGAGAGTGATCATTGCGTGGCCGGAAATGGGAAAGTGGACGAGTGCACAAAGGAAGCAGAAGTCAAGGCATGAAACTGAACCTATTCTGTACTTCAAGGCCTGCTTAGTTTCTAGACCTCTTCCCATAAAGCTTTTCTTCCTTGTCCAATTGAGAAACAATCAAGCATGTTCTGTTTGTCCTGTTTTCCTATGTATCTTAATTATTTTGTAATTGAAAGCCTGGTTTACACCTAAATTAATATTTTACTGGACAATAATTATCTAAAATGAATATTAGGTAAATTCATGGTCCACACCGGCGAGCCCGATATATTGGGTTTACAAGTAACGGTCCGCCGACAAAGTCATGCGAGCTAGATGTACAGTTCGCATAGAAGACTAGAAGACGTGGGTTGACTTGGTCCAATGTTTAATCGCCTACAAAGTGGCGATAACTAGATGAAACAATTTGCATGTGAAGAGGAGTTAGGAGTTTACGGGCAAAGAAAGATGCTTGCATGCGATCTACAGACTTCGCATAGAAGTGGAGTGAGATGCATGCGAAGAGAAGAGTTCGCATAGAGATAGGACTGAAAGACGTGAGTTGTGCATTTAGGTTTGGATAATTATCCTTGTTTACATGATATGCGTGCGAGATGGTTCATTAAGGATCCTTATCCTTAGTCAAGTATGATTGCATGGGGGAAGCTTACGTCCACATCAGCGAAGGTGTTGTAGAGAGCAACCACTGTTCCTACATTACATCTATGTTCAAGAGTTGGTGTTTCTAAGGCATTTGTTGCCTTTGGAATCATAATTAACCACGTCACCTACAATGTCTCAACGTTGAAGACTTCTACATGTAGAAGTCTTTGACATGCTTTGGGTCAATACATGTGGCCTTAAAATAATTCTATATAAATAAGTTCGAGGATACTCTCTTGACATACTCAACAACTCAACAATTACAAAAACAATACCTTCAACACAATTGAACCTCCAGACTCTCCCCGGAGCTTTTGTAACAGTCCGGCCTATTCCATTGAGATATTGTCCGCTTTGGGACCAACGACCCTCATAGTTTTGCTCTTGAGGTTTCACCCTAAAACGCGTCTCAATGTAATGTGCTAGCTCTGCACATATAAGCATAGCAACTTGTCTCCCCCGGGCGATGTGAGACGGATGCACCTACTAGCTTGCTTGCCTAATCAGGTCATCACAATCCACCCCCCTTTAGGGCCCGACGTCCGCGTCGGCACACTTCCGGCCGAGGACAGGCTCTGATACCAAATGTAACAGTCCGGCCCAGTCCATTGAGATATTGTCCGCTTTGGGCCCAACGACCCTCACGGTTTTGCTCTTGAGGTTTCACCTCAAAACGTGTCTCAATGTAATGTGTTAGCTCTGCACATATAAACATAGCAACTTGTCTCCCCCGGGCGATGTGGGACGGATGCACCTACTAGCTTGCTTGACTAGTCAGGTCATCACAGCTTTACTTTCGTTTCCTGTACGCTCCCCGGAGCTTTGTCTTTTTTCCCTTCCTTCCTAGTTGAAGCTCTGCTCAACCTTACGTCGAGTATCGATATTGTGACGCTCAAGCGGACTACTATAAGTCATTGCCCAGTACGCAAGGCGAATCTGAAGAACCCTGCGGTGGAGTTGGTGCTCTCTCCATCCTTAGTCGCTTGATTAGAAGTAGAAGGCTAAGCGCACCCCGCTACTACAACCACTACATTCTGCGTCCGCGCGGTGGCACGTCCGCAACGACTAAAAGAGACTTTGCATACCCAGATTTACTGGTGTGGCCAAAACAACCTACTTTAGTTTGTGATCTATTCCCAATTGACCCCGATGAAAATTAAGCCGATGAAAATTAAGGATGATCAGGGATTCTGGGATATCAGAGGGTGGTTGATATTTCTTCTATTTAAGCTAAGTCAAGCAACAACATCTTTCATCTCTTTCATGTTTAATCAGTTCAGAGTCAAGATGGTCTCTAAGAGGACAGGAAATTATGTGTACCAGTGCTGCTCTTAGCCCTTCATTTGTTTTGCGCTTCTTCTCAGAGTAACCTGCTTACATTTTTACTTTCGTTTTTTCAGTTTTCTTCTTTTGCTATCATCTGCATTATCTTTGCTGAACCGAAATTAATATACTGAATTTTGGAACCGAACAAATGATTCTACAAAAAACAAAAAACAAAAACAAAAAGATTAATTTCAGTTTACCCCCTTGAGGTTTAGGGTTAACATCATTTCACTCCCTATACTTTTAATTTTGAAAATTTACCCCCTAAAATTTTCAATTTTCATAAATCAACCATAATTCCTAAAATTCCGTCCAATTTGAGGTTAAATGCTAGCATGAAATCTTTTTAAAAAATGTCCTAAAAGACGATTTATGTTGTTATACGACTATTTTAGCGTTTTTATTGAGTTATGAAATCAAAATTGATGTCTGAATTAGATGGAATTGTTTAGTACGCCTAAATTAATATTTTACTGGACAGTAAATGTCTATATAAATATTAATTATTTATTGGTTCATGTCATACCGGCGAGCCCAAGTTTCTCTAAGTTTACAAGTGATGGCTTGTCAGTAAGACCACGCAAGCTGAGTTACAGAGTTCGCGTGCGAACTGGACTTCACGCAGCTCGCGCGCGAAATGGACATAGGCGGACTACACAGCTCGCGTGGAACACTTAGCTCGCGCGCGGAATGGACCACGCAAGCTAACTTCAGAGTTCGCGTACAAACGACTTCGCACGGACTACACAGTTCCCGCGCGGGATGACTTCGTGCGCGGAATTACTATTTGACACTCCGCGTAGGCGAGGCGAGGCGAGCTGGAGAACTGGCTCGCGTAGGAGACTTCGCGAGGAAAACACATGCGGAGTCCGCGCGCACCACGATAAACGTTGAAAACTTTTACAAGTCTTTGATATACTTCGGGCCAATCCCTGTGACCCATTTAATATAAAAAGCCCTTTTAAGGCTCGCGAGCTGCAATAGCCCGCGAAATGGAAGCGAGATTCAGGAGCACGCGAGATGACATCCTGTGACAGCCCACGGGATGAGGATATTGCTAATTCCGGTTCGCATAGGAGTCTACAGTTGGCAGCGCGGAGGCAATGCCCTATGCGGAATGAAGTGTGCGAACTGGACATGTGTCACAAGATGGTTGGTTCGCATGGACGGAACAGTGCCCTTGTGCTATTAAGGTTTCAGAGTTCGACTTGAATTCTTTGATTATCTTTTTTCCGCCGTAAGTCGAATCACTATATAAAGGGCTTGAAGGTTTACAGAAAAGACAACTCTCAATACAAACAAAACAAACAACTACTCAACAGAAGTATACAAACCTTCGATCTAGTCGAACCTCCAACGCTCCCCGGAGCTCTGCCTTGGCTTCCCTGGTGAAGCAAAAGAATCTCTCTTGCTCTCTCAAAACAAACACAAAAACACAATATAAACTGAAACTCAGTTACCCTTCGAGCTCCTTGAAACCCTAACCCTAAGCGCCGCCGCCTAGGTTCTTCTTCAGAACCCTCCGGACTCTACCCCGACTTCTCTCTGAACTCCCTATTAGTTGCTCTGCTCGCGCCGCCGTGAGTATCGATCGCTTGTGCTCGTAAATCCTCGTCTGAGGTGGCACCTAAAACCCCATTCGTCTGATCAGAAGTCAAGATCTCGCACACTTACAACTCTTTCCTCGTCCGCGAGGTGGCACGCCCGCAACACCCCCTTCTCTTTGTTCGCTAGTTACCTCTGCTCCGCGCGCTGAGGATCGTGGCCAAAACAGGAATTTCAGCAATTGGGTATGATTTATGAAAATTAGAAACTTTAGGGGATAAATTTTCAAAATTAAAAATACGATGAGTGAAATGATGTTAACCCCAAAGGTCATGGGGGTAAACTGAATTTAATCCAAAACAAAAACATTAGGGAAATTGAGAGTAAAGGTGTTTCTTATATTTGATCTTGTTCTAGGCATACTCTGATGGTTAAACATCGACTGCGGAAGTGATGTTGAACGTTTGGATACCAACACCTTACTTGCATGGGACACAGACAAGGATGTGATTGGCACCGGCGTCAACAAATTTGTCTCACAAAAGCAACAATTTGATGAGATGAACGCCCTTCGTTCATTCCCCAAGGGAAAACAAAATTGTTATACTTCGAAGGTTGATAAGAAAACTGTACGCTATCTAATCCATGTAGGGTTCTGCTATGGCAACTATGAGGGTCTCTCAAGCCCTCCGACCTTTGATCTTCATATCGATGGTAAAAAACGGGCAACAGTGAAAACATCACTGACCGGAGAGCCAACATACAATGAAGCCATATATAAGACTCGAGGGTCGATCAGGTCAAATTAGATTGTGTGTTGTGCAAGTAAAGGATGGAGGAGTGCCTTTTATTTCTTCATTAGGAGCTGTTCCATTGGAGACTTCATTTCCATTGTACCCTCAGACGGCGCGGAGAGTAGTTACAGTTTCAATCTAGTCTCTAGGGTAAACTGGAGTGGTGATGAAGTAAGGTAATTTTCTTTTCCTCATATTCTGTATATACTATATACTACTTATAACAAATATTGAGGCTATTTTGAACATCAGAAATTAAGTACAGTGTATGTTACCTTGGCATATTGGAAACATCTCTATAAGCAATATATGCTTCTTTGGATGCAGGTTCACAGGGATGTCATCAGATGAAAAGTATAACAGAATATGGACACGAGGAGAAACCCCGCGAAACTGCGCTGACGTCCCTACTGTATCTGATTCCTCAGCCGAAAATGAGCCTCCTAGTGCCATGATGAGTGACTCTATAGAATCACAAGAAGATACTGATCCAATCATCACAATCGAACCGCTTACATTGTGCTATACTTTGCCGAAAGGACAGCCTTAAGAACAGGCGACATCAGAATACTTCAGGTCTACATCGACGGCCAGATGAAGCTAGTCGAAAGTGACACTAGAATTCCTCAAGTGCAAGGTGGTCACCATCTACCCTGTGATTGCCATAAGTCCTACAATCAATGTGACATTGGCCGCGGATAGTAAGTCTGACCTGCCTGCGACGATCAGTGCCATGGAAGTGTTCACTAGAGTAGATAAAAGCTCAGCTCCTGTACTTCAATGTAGCTTCTTTTGTGTATTCATTAAACTTCATAATTTCTTGTACTTGTTTGATTCTCTTTTTAGCCTAATAGTATTCGACATAACAGTCCTCCAGATTGTTCTTGAATATGTATGTCTACGATCTATCGATGAATAACTTGTAACAACTCTTAAATCAAAAGAATGCATTTCTTCACACTTCTAAGTTCTTATTAGTTATAATTAATATATTTCCTTGTTTTGTTAGTAAAATGTAAAAAAAGGAAAAGCTTTGGATTACTTCAAATTCAGGATAGAATCTTGTAGTGTAGTGTAGTAGATTCTCTTTAGGACCATGCACCAGTTGTAAGAACAGAGAAGATATATATAATAATTTTAATTGGATGCCTTCAATTATTTGTTTTTTTCTTTTTTTCTTTTTCTTTTTCATCAATTGGTCGAGCTTATATATATTTCCTTTCATAAGGTGAAGCCATTTGCAATCTGGTGCAAAACAGAATTAACAGACATCAATTTCTCAATGATATATCTTATTCTTTAATTTGCTTAATTAGGACCTCGTTTACTTTGTGTTTGATTCTTTGATTCCGATACTTTGATTCCAATACCATCTATCAATTCGAGGAAAATGGTATATTGTATCTAATTGTCTTCACTATATTCCTTGTCCATAGTGTTGCTCGTCCTGGTTGACAATGGTGATTTTAGTGTTTCTTATCAGTATCACTAATATAAAACATGGTCGATGGAAATGAAGGGTGATATGGATGGAGATATCGATGGCGGGTTAAATTTTCTTCTATTAAATCAAGTCAAACATCGATCACAAACATAACACCTTCAGTTTTCTCTATCTGAATGTTCAGCTCAATTTATATGATCGCTATGAAGATAAAATTCTTGGCGACGGTGCTGCTCCTAGGGTTTCATGTTTTCAGCTCTTCTTCTCAGAGTAACAACCACCCTGCTATCCTTTTAATTTCTTTCAATCTGTTAAACTCAAAGTCAGCTAGCCTCCACTAATTTTTTGATCCACTTCTTCCAGGCACGACTGGATGGTTTAACATTGACTGTGGGAGCGACACTCCACGCGTGGACGCCAACACCTTACTCCAATGGGACACAGACAACGATTTAATCAAATCAGGCATCAAGGTATATGTCTCATCAGGAAAGCAAAAACTTGACGAGATGAACACCCTTCGGTTCTTCCCTACAGGAAAACAAAATTGTTACGACTTGAAGGTCTATAAAAAGAAGGTGCGCTACTTGATTCGTGCAGGGTTCTTTTATGGCAACTATGATGGTCTCTCTAGCCCTCCAACGTTTGAGCTTCATCTCGACGGGAAGAAATGGATGACAACGGTCAAAACTTCGATGATAGAAGACCCAGTATATCGTGAAGCCATACATGAGGCTCGATCAGATCATATTAGCCTGTGCGTTGTTCGAGTTAAGGATGGAGGGGTACCTTTCATATCTTCCATAGAGGTTGTTCCACTGGAGCCTCCGGTTTATCATTATTTGTACTATAGGATGGAAAGTAGTCACACTTTCAATCTAGCAACTAGGGTAAACTTCGGTGGAGATGAAGTAAGGTAAAATCCTAAATGTGATTCACTTAGCATTATCGATACACTTGTACCGTAGCTGTTAGGTCTTACTTTGTTTAGTACAGGTACACAAATGGGACTTCACCAGATGAACGGTACAACCGGATATGGACTCGTGGAGAAACTCCACCAAACTGTGAGGTAACAGCTACTGATTCGGATTCCTCGACAGAAAATGATCCTCCTCGTGAGGTAACCAAGCACTCCGTCGAAGTAAAGAGCTTCACTAACATAACCTTGTCCGTTGATATCTCACAAACACCGACTCCACAATCAGCTTATGTTGTGCTCTATTTCGCCGAAGAGAAAAACCTAACATTCAGAGACACCAGACTGATCAGTATCTACATCGACAACCAGCTGAAGTCCGAAGCTGCACTTGACTTCTTCACATGCCAGGTCATCACCATATACCATGTGATTCCCGTCGGTCCTAGTATGAGTGTGACTTTGGCCCCGGTCAAATGGTCCGGCCTACCTCCGTCGATCAGTGCCATGGAAGTGTTCACAACCTTAGATAAAAGCTCTGCTCCTATCCTCCATTGTCGCAGCTTCTTTTGTGCGTTCAGAAACTTCGTTATTTCTTGTATCTGTTTGCTTCTGTATTTAGCCTAAAACTCTACCACGTACATTTCTTGAACTCAAGCTCCATTTAGTCTGGATTGAACCACAGTGTGAGAATCAGAATATATAAGTAGGCAGGAATTATAATTTCCGATGAGTTTATATATCCCTTCACTGTCAACTTATTGTAACAAATAAAGAAATTGCTATACTTTGCGTGTGAATAAGCAAACCGTATGCTACATTATTTATAAAACTCATTAGATAGCAGCGAGTGTCACATGCATGTTCTAAGAAGAATGTGTCTTGCATGTAAAACTAACTAAGAAACTTCTGGCAGTTAATATTGGGTTTTGATTGATGTTTTAGGTTCACGGTTATTATCAGAAAACTACAACAGAATGATTTAAGTCATCAAATGGTAAAATCACCGCCCTTAATATTTTTGACAAGAAAAGTCTCTAGGGTTATGAACAAGTACGTAGCTCAAACATGCACGCACTGCTCCAAAAGTAAATTGTTTTCAATCAAATTAAAGCAGTGTCTAATATATGAAGAAAAGATTCTAACCTATCTGGCCGGGGACGCCCTCCGTGGCTCTGTTGGTCCGTCCTTGTCCTTGGGTATAGGAGCCAAGTAGAACCTAAACCAACCCCTCTTTGCAGTCTTGTACTCAACCATAACTGGAAACTCCGCGCACAAGTTAATCTTAACTATGTCTGACACTGGGCTCACTTCTGTAAACGGCTCAAAGTAGTTCAGCTCATATTCCACCGAAACCGGCTCTTTCATGATCATTTCTATAACTGTTGCTTCTTCTCCTTCTTCAGCCTTGTCATCCACACCAAAATTACACCTGCTTCTATTCTCTTGCCTGCATTCAAGACTGCGACAGATTTTACAGAACTTGACCCGGCCCCTTCATTGGTCACAGAGATCGTAACATTACCAGGATGGTAGGATGACATCCATCGCCAATCAAGCTTTTGATTATCCTGACAAACCTAGCCGAGGGCATCTCAACGGTTGCTTGGTATTGTATTGGAATATCAAGGTAATCATCCTTGTTAAGTTTCCTAAACTTCATGGCATAGTAAAAACTAGTGTCACTTTCAAGCATGAAGGTAATAGTACCACTACCGCCGCCGTCTTCAGCCTTGACGGTGACGACGTCCGTTTTCGTTTGCGGCGAAGTCGAGGATGTCGGCCATGTTTTTGGGGACGATTCCGAGGGAGATGGGCCGATCGCAGCCGTAGTGCTTGAAGGCGTCAGGTCTGAGCCGCAAGTCCACCAGAGATTTATTGCTGGGATCCAAGGCTTGGAGGAAGATCTCGGTTGGCATGCAATCGAAATACTCGGTTGTCCTTTTCAAGATATCGACGAGCTCGGTTGCCGAGCAATGGTTGTGGCGGCCATTATTCATATTGTGGATGAAAACCACAATTTTCTTGAGGATCGACGCTTGAAGTCTGAGTTCCAACATGTCCTTTTAGGGTTTGGGGGGGTTATGGGGCTAGGGTTATGAATTTTAACGTGCGTCTTCTTTTTTCTTTTTCATTAGTAAAAAGACACGAAGTCTCCCTCCTGCTTGATTTAGGAAGTAGGAACTGCATTATACTAAGTCAGTAACGATTTGGATAGCATCGATCTATGTATTATCTTGTATATAGTCATGATTTTACAATCTCTGGGTTAGGAAATAACACTGACTTTACAATCTCAATCCAGTAAAAAGAGTCGGACAATCTAAAAGTAATTAAATATCACCAAAACTCCAGTGAACATCCTTCAGTCAAATCTTGTATATATGTTGAAACAAACTACGAGCTGAAACATTTTTCGTTTGGTCGTAGTTCTCTCAAGAAAAAGACACTTCAAATTATATATAGTCCAAATTCAGAAAACTAGTTCCAAAAACAAACAAGAAAATAAACTAGGAACGAACCCTAGCCTTAACCTCCATTCCCAGCAATATTACAGTTCAATCTTCGTCATAATATTCATTTGATCGCACATAATTAGCAGTTACCCGGTCCAAGAAAATTTTGTCTATATTCCTAAAATCGTGTAACATAATAGGTAGTTCCCAACAGGGATTGTAACCAGAAAACATGTTGAATAGCAATTCTATTGAGCACAGGTGATCTTGAAAGCACAGATCTGATGAACTCTACTGTCTTTTTGCATACGCCAAAATAGCCAGTTACTTTCAGAACTTGCAGTTTGGTGAATATGCAACTCCATTAGTGATGATCTAACCTCATGTAGCCGTCTTGAAACTACAAATTTTTAAGCATAAAATAACAAAATCATGAATATGCTTTGATTCCTATAGGCATGCAATCACATATCCATTACAATATTAGAAACAAAAGAAATTAAAAGTACCTTAATTGTGAGCCTTTCAATATTAGGAAGCTGAACAAATAACTTGAGGAATTGACTGGAGTCCCATCGTCCATCAATTGAAACATCAACCAGATTTGGGGTAGTCTTAAGTCCTAAATCCAGAAAATGATCACCTCCAACTTTAAGGAATCGGAGATTCCGTGCATAAATGTTGAGCTGAGTGAGACCTTTAATGTCACATAGAGTCATTCTCTCAAGAAGAGGACAACTGACGATCAGTTTTTCCAAAGCATATTGAGCCACTGTAACTCATTGAATATGAAGGCCCTTCAACAACCGGAAGCCTTTGAATGTGGATGGAGGTTTTAGCAAACAATTGCATAACTCTAAGTGAGTTAAATCTTGAAAACTAAACAAACGAGAAAAGACATTGTATGTTGAACTCCTATCCCATATTTTCAGTATGAACTCCTTGACAGAGTACTTAGACAGACGAGAAATCCATAGATTAATAATTCCAGCGTCTAGAGATCTTTCAGTTGAAAGCTTGAAAGCGTCTACAGGGCCAGTATGAGAAAACAGAACATGATAGATAATTCTCTTAATGGAGTTATGGAGCTGCCATATGTATCGTCGAAGGCAAGAGAGGGAAGCATAGCCCATTTGTGTCTCCATGTTTTTGATAACACACTTGTTTTCACTGCCTCCGTCAAGTGCAAATATGACAAAATATGCCGTGTAACATCGCTTGGTAAATTGCTTATTATGTCTGGTGGGGGACGTTTCTTCTTGTTCTTCCTTTTCGAAGAGGATTTCGATCGTCTTCTTCCCATCTGAGATATCAATCAAGTAAGAAGATTGAAAAAACCATAAATTTAACACGAAAGGATGTGTCTTCAGGATGGGATTGTGTTCTCTAATTTGATGTATAAGAGCTAGAACTTCTCTAGCTAGCTAGCTAATTCCTTCGGCGCGCTGGTGCAACTTAAGAACAATAAAATCGAACAAGCAAAGAAATATATTACTCATGAAATTAGCCAAAACAGAAGAATTAAGTTAAAGAAATTTATCAGACCGATCCGTTCTCGGTTTCCAGAATATTGAAGATTGAGTACAAGTTAGGGTTTGCACACAGAGTTTTAATAGGTCGTATATGCCTTGAGACGCAAGTCAATGACGCAAGTACCGGATTGATCTGTATCTGGGCCTCCAACCAAAGCCCAAGGCCCAATCTTCAAATCCCCACCGAAAGTGTCACTAGGAAACACTGCTTCTAAAGTGGTTGTGGAAAACGCGTAGTTGCTCCCAACAGCTGACAACGACAAAAGAAAATCGTCAACAAATCCGACGACGCCAAATATTCCCCCTACTAAACCCCATCTCCCTCTCTCATTTGAGCTCATTTCCACGACCGGAACACCATAAACTATTCCGAACACTCTGAGCTGTCTCCCAATTCCCTCAATTATGTGGTCAGCTTCAAACTTCTCCTGCCACCCTTTTGATCGTTATCCATGATTTAGCTCACTATTTTATGAACTCGTCAAACACTAGACTTTGAGATATTAATATACAAGTACAGGGTTTGTTGCAGTCAATGAAGGTCTCGCCACCGACGCCACGTTTGATATTAAAACACAACTGAGTTGGTGGAGGAGCTCATTGAAGTGAAAGCACTTACATCTTACTTGGGTTTGTGATCAGTTTCCAAAAAAAAAAAAGCAAGGATCTTTTTTGTGTTTGATCTTCCTGTGTTAAGGTGATCGAACTCGACCCTGAACCTATCTACTTGCTTTTGTTTATTGGCTCTGTTTTGTTGGGTTGTTCTTGTTTTGATTCTGTTTGATGCAAGAGATTGCGAACTCGTGCTGCAGTTGTTTATATTATATGAGTCTTGTCCCTTCGTAGTTCTGAAGCTATTTATTCTTTGTTGTAATCTGAATAAGTTGGGAACTTGCTCACCATTTTCTTTGCTGTGATGTTTGTCATGAACCATATAAGAGTATTCTGCAATTTTGTACCGTAATCTCAGCTTTGGCCCTTTTGGGTTATAAGCAGTTTCTTTTGGTTTGCTTCAAAATCCTTGCTAGATTTGAGTATGATGAGTGGAGGGACCGTTAGATTGCTCATATGGGTTTCTTCAGCTTTGTGTTTGATATTTGGTTCATTAGGATTTGATCCTGTAGATAATTTTCTGATTGATTGTGGATCATCAACCAATCAAACAGTTGGTACTCGTGTGTTTCTACCTGATGAGTCTTATTCAACTATTCTTTCAGCCCCACAGAAAATAATTGCCAAAACCACTTCCAATTCTTCTTCCTCCATTGATTCAGCTGTTTTCCAAACTGCCCTGATATTCACTGAACCTTCCCGTTACACATTTCCGATAAGGAAGCAGGGGCGGCATTGGGTTCGCCTCTATTTCTCTCCTTTTGTTCACAACAGCTACAATATGAGCCAAGCAAAGTTTTCTGTTTCTGCTCAAAGTTTTACCCTTTTAAAAGATTATCAAATAGAGAGTGATTTTCTCATTAAGGAGTACATTCTGAATGTGACTTCGAGCAGCTTGGTTCTCACTATCACTCCTTCCTCCAATTCGTTTGCTTTCGTGAATGCATTGGAGGTTGTTTTGCTTCCTGATGAGCTCATTCCCGAGGGTGCTAGAGCCATTGGTTTGAAGGAGACTGAACAAAGTTTGAGTCAGCTGGCATTAGAGACAGTTTGGAGGGTGAACATGGGTAATGTAACCGTTTCTCCCCAAAATGATACCTTGTGGAGATTTTGGGATTCTGATTATTCATACCTGAGATATGAGGGTGTTGCAACATATGTGTCAAAGCCAGAAGCTGTCAAGTTCTCTGCTTCAGTAACGAAGTACATTGCCCCTTCTTCAGTATATGGCACCGCAACCATGCTGGACACGACAAAGGAATCTAGAATGATTGCCAATCTGACATGGAATTTTGATGTTGATCCCGGTTTCAAGTATTTGGTTCGGTTTCACTTTTGTGACATGACGAGTAAGGCTGCTAACGAGGTCATGTTCAAAGTTTTTATCAATGATTTGTCTGTCTCTAGCAGTCTTGATCTTAAAAATCTGACATCAAATGTCTTAGGCCGCCCTTATTTTATGGATGTCATCATGAGGGCAAGTGATAACCCTAAGATGAATGTAAGTGTTGGCCCTTATAGCACAGATGGAGGTTATATATACCCAATTACCATTCTTAATGGCCTCGAGATCATGAAAGTAAGCAACTCGAGGAGCAGCCTTGATGTCTCGTTGAGTAGCAGCTCTAAGATGAAACTTGGTGTTATAGTGGGTTTGGCTGCTGGATTATTTCTTGCTATTGTTTTGGCTATTGTTTTCTTCCTGCTTTATAGAAGAAGAAGAAGAAGAGGAAGACGAGCACATGCCGTACATTCAAAGGCAGAGGATGTCATGGTGAATGCAGAAGGTAAAGACGCCAATGGCACGGCAATGTTCTCGGCATCGAAAATTGGGTATCGCTTCCCATTAGCAGCAATTCAAGAAGCTACTGAAAATTTCAGTGAGAATCTGCTTATTGGGGTTGGTGGTTTCGGCAAGGTTTACAAAGGAGTTTTAAGGGACAATACCAAAGTGGCAGTTAAGAGAGGAGCTCCTCAATCAAAGCAGGGTCTTGCAGAATTTCGGACTGAAATTGAAATGTTGTCTCAGTTCCGCCATCGACATTTGGTGTCCTTGATTGGATATTGTGATGAGAAAGATGAGTTGATCATTATTTACGAGTACATGGAAAATGGGAGCTTGAAGAACCATCTTTATGGCTCAGTTCTTCCATGCTTAAGCTGGAGGAAGAGGCTTGAAATATGCGTTGGAGCAGCGAAAGGACTTCACTATCTTCATACCAGCTCTGAAAAGACGATCATTCACCGTGATGTTAAGTCTGCGAACATACTGCTAGATGAGAATTTGATGGTCAAGGTTGCTGATTTTGGGCTTTCAAAAACTGGCCCTGAGATTGATCAGACACATGTCAGCACTGCTGTTAAAGGCAGCTTTGGGTATCTTGATCCAGAGTACTTGACAAGGCAGCAGCTGACTGAGAAATCAGATGTGTACTCATTTGGGGTGGTGATGTTCGAGGTCCTTTGTGGGAGGCCTGTTATTGATCCATCACGTCCAAGGGAAGAGGTAAGTCTAGTTGAATGGGCAATGAAGCGACATCAAAATGGGCAGCTGGAGGAGATTGTTGATCCTCGTCTTGCAGGTCACGTAAAGCCAGACGCACTGAAGAAGTTTGGAGATGTGGCTGCTAAGTGCTTAGCAGAACGTGGTGTTGATCGACCTACTGTGGGGGATGTGTTGTGGAACTTGGAATTTGTGCTTCAACTCGAAGGAAATGAGGGAAGATCTGATCATGCTAATCCTGTCAACAACTTGGAGACCAGCACTGTTTCTACTGCAGAATTAAGCATGGGAAGTGTAGGGGACATTGCTGGTATCTCGATGAGTAAGGTATTTGCCCAGATGGTGAGAGAGGACATGAGGTAGATTGCAATGAAGCTTCAAGAAATCAAGTTTTTATTTTATTTTTCCTTCAGCATATGTGTAATATTTTGCCTGGTGAAGAGAGTAATGTACAGAGTAAGGTGAGATTTAAGTCGGTTCTCACAGTCTATACATGCACAAAGCATCTACCAGAGAACCTGCAGGAATATGCATACTAGGTTCTTTCATGTATTTATACTGTAGTGAGTGTGGTTGTATGCTTTTATACAATATTAGGTTCTTTCATTGGTCTCTTTTGTATTTATACTAATTTTGTGTTTCAACTGGGAATCTACCCTGGAGGGTACCTTATTGCCTTGCAGAAACGATCCTACATCCCATTTCGTCATCTATTTCCAGATAAAAAAAAAGTATCATCTTTGTGGTTTGAAATTCAGAAACAAAGAAAAACAGTTCCCATGACTTGAAAATATAATTAGTTCAAAGTTCAAACGGTTTCATGAGATTTTTATTGTCATGAGCTTCAAAATCTAATGCAACCGCACAAAGGAAGACCAAAGAACAATAGAGGACTAAGGAGAATCAATTGCATTAAAATCCAGAGAGATCAACCCTGGAGCTTGAATAGCTTGAAGTAAACCCAGGTCTGCAACAGAAAAATTGATGAAAAATTTAGAAACCCCGCTGCAACATAGAATTACAGCAAATGAAAATATGCAGTTACACAGACAATCACTTATCTGTGCCATAATAAACTACTGGTCATTGTTAATGGCAACTCAATCCCTAAGGTGAGAAGCCTGTACATCACTCTTTAACTACCATTATACATGCTACGTAAACTAGAACACAATCAGCAGTCACAGAGAATCAGAAAATACACCTAGTAGAATTGCATTGGAGATGAACATTGTCCTCATTATTCATCACTCGCACAAGCCTTTCCCTTCATCCAACTCTCTATTTTTGCCTATCATGCTTAAGATCAACATTTTTTTTTTTCTTATAGAAATGCTTAAGATCAACATAGACCAAAAGTAAACAGCATTCTTATGAATTTCAACCTCATCAAATATACTACAAGAGAAAAATAAAGCTCAGATTTTGGGATTGGTTAATCGGGAATAGGCTATTAGGATACCGTTTTTTTTTTTTTTTTTTTTGAGAATAATTAGGATACGAATCCTAGAGAAAAGAGGCCCAGCCCGACCCGGCCCAGTTCACTTTTCCTGGTCCTAGAGATTAAAGCGCCAATAGATTTAGCTAAATCATAAATATATATAAAAGAAAGAGAGATATTAACAGCGGAAGAGTGAGAGCCTTCGAAAACCTAGCCATGGAGAAAGACAAATCCAGCAAGCGCTCCCGAGACGAACGCGACCGCCGTGACCGGGACAAGCATCGCAGCAGCCGCGACGCTTCCGATGACCACCACCGCCACCACCGCTCTCGATCGGACCGCGATTCCAAGCCCCACGACCACAGATCTCGCCGCGACAGGTCTTCGCCGGAGCCGCGCGACGACCGCCGCGAGCGGTCGTATGAGAGAGAAGGGAGTAGGGAGAGGTCGGAGGAGGGAGAGGACGTGGTGGAGAGGAGGCATAAGAGGAAAGAGAGGGAGAGGAGTGAGGGTGTGGATGATTTTGAAGATTCGAAGAGAGCTAGGGGTTTGGATGAGAGGAGAGAGAGGAAGAGATTCGATGACCGGCGAGTGAAGGAAGAAGTGGATAGGAATAATGCTGGAGGATTGGAAAGGAGTGCCCAAGGGAATGTGGTTTCCGGTGAGGTTAAGGTTAAGAAAGAGGAATTGGAGGATGATCAGGGCTTAGCTACCGCCCGGAATGGGGGTGCTCCGGTGGGTAATGTGAGTTTTCTCTTTACTTTTTTATGTGTTTTAATATTGAGCATCTGATAATTGCTATTGCCATTGTTTGAGACTGAATTTGTGAGATGATACTATTCGCATTTAGATTACATCTTTAATGGACACATTTAGCTAGCATTTATAATATTATTAAGCAATAAACTGAAACATAAAGATTGCGACTTAAGATGCAACAATATATGAATGCAACTTAGTTCAATTGAGCATGTGATTGCTTGTTGTAGTCTAGTATAGGTCCCCACGATGTTAGGTTAGGCTGAATTGACTCCTATGAACATGACCTGTTGGTAAAACTTGCTATATACACTTGAATTTGAGGTGATAGATGCTAATGATTGGTTTGAGTGGTATCTACAGACTTTTAGTTGGAGTTTTTCCTTCCTAAAACATGTAAGCTGTTTTATTGCTTTTTTTTTTGTAAGCATTTTGCTTTAATTTACAATCCCTCCATGTGCTACTATTTGGCTGATAAAAATTGCTTTCATTCCTGCATGCTTCATTTCCTCTCTACATTATCTCTCCATTGGCGAGCAGTAAGCATGCATTTGAAGTAATTTATCTTGATGTGATTCTGATAAATTGTGCTTGTGTTATCCATTACCTTGATTGAGCTGTCATGAGTATGCATAGTAACTTTGTTTAGTTTTTGACACTTACAGGGTGCCAGTCTGGATTCTACTATGGCATCAAGGGTTCAGCCTGAGGCCACATCCACCCCTAGTCATCCCCATCCTACCAAGGTATATTCGATTTCTACCACAAATGAAAATAAGGGAGTTAGTATTACCAGATCTCATGAGGTTCCTGGAAAATCTAGTACAGATGGGACATCTTCAACTGCTGGAAAAAGTGGAAATCTGCCTTCTGGTGATATAGATAAAATTAAGAATCTTCTGGCGAAGCATAAGGAATTGACTGACAAGCTGAATAAAAAAAGGGTAAGATGTTCACATAATCTATTTTCATCTTTGTTAACTTGTCATGCCCGATGCTGTTTCTTTATTTAGAATATTCATTATTCATTACTACCATTATTTGTATCATGCAGTTAAACATAGCAGCCAATGCTAGTTCAGATGCCAGCACAAACTTGGGATTGAAGGATGGGATGCAACCTCCATCTGCAAGGACAGGAATGTTGCATGCCTCTGTGCCATCAACAACTAGTGGCACGACTGGAATGACTGCTCTGACTGGTGAAAACTATGAAGCTGTAAAACGTGCACAGGAGCGCGCTGCCAGGATGGGCTTTCGCCATGACCCAGAATTTGCTCCTGTTATAAACTTGTTCCCAGGACAGGTGGCAACAGATATTGTTCCCTCTCAGAAGCCTACCAAGACCCCTGTTCTTCGACTTGATGCCCTTGGAAGGGAAATAGATGAACACGGAAATGTAGTCAATGTGACGAAACCAAACAACCTCAGCACTTTAAAGGTTTGTTACTATTCTAATTCTACATGTGAGACAGTTGTCTCTTATATTGTAGACATTTATTTTGACTTCTGCTTTTTTTTATTTGTTTCAGGTTAACATTAACAAGCAAAAGAAAGACGCATTCCAAATTCTTAAACCTGAAGTGGATATGAATCCTGACTCAAATCCTTTCTTTGACCCAAAGATGGGCATTAATATGACGAAGATTTTGAGGCCAAAGAGGATGAATTTCCAGTTTGTAGAGGAAGGGAAGTGGTCAAAAGAAGCTGAGCATATGAAGTTGAAGGTAATTTCTCTGTTTCTTTTAACACCTTTTGAAACGTCAGTTAATTTATACCAATATATTTTTAGCACCTTTTGAAATTTCCTTGAATTGTATACAAATCATTTACTTAGCTTTCTTTTTGCATTCCTTATACAGATGAAATTTGGCGAATTACAAGCCAAAGAGCATAGAGCGAAGCAGGCTCAGTTGGCAAAGGCAAAGGCAGCACCTGATACAAATCCAAATTTGATAGAAGTAGCGGAAAGAGTCAGCACCAAAGAAAAACCGAAGGATCCAATTCCGGAAGTTGAGTGGTGGTAAGTTGATAGCTACTTGTTCCGTTGTGTTCTGATGTGCTTAATGATTCATCTTTTTAGGGTGCTTTCTCGCATTGCATCTTATTCAAGTTATAATACGGTTACATTTTATTCATTCCCTTTTTTATACTGTCTAGGATTTGATTCTCTTGTCCTTATTTCATTCATATATTTTTTTTAAATCTTTGTATTATCTTGCTGATTGAAAGAAAATAAAATAAAATTGATCATATAGTATCATGGATTTATGTACTTGCTGCATATAACAGCTTGCTTTCGACTTTTTAGTGGCTGTATCATCATAATATAGTGATAGTCAAAGTTTAAAATTGTAGATTACTAATGATCTTTGGTTGTAATTATATCTCCTGCTGGTTTTGAAAAAGATTCATAATTTGGGTTGAAAATGAATTCGTGGCCTGTCTTTTAATCTTGGACTCGTTGAATGGCACTGAAAAAGAGTATGGTTTTCGTTAGTATTATATACTTATCTTTTAATCTTGGACTCATTGAATGTCACTGAAAAAGAGTATGGTTTTTGTTGGTATTATATACTTATTTGTTTATTTTAAAATTAGATTTGTTGAACTCAAGAAATTCTGTTGCATTTTTGAAATGATGATTTCTAATTATGGTTGAAAATTTTTCAGGGACGTGCCCTTTTTGCTATCTGGTACTTATGGTGAACTTGTTGATGGTAGAATACCTGAAGACAGATTAAAGTTGGACAAAATCACCATCTATGTTGAACATCCTCAGCCCATTGAGCCCCCTGTGGAACCAGCTCCTCCACCACCTCAACCGTTGAAGTTGACCAAGAAAGAGCAGAAAAAACTACGTACACAGCGTCGTCTTGCCAGAGAGAAAGATAAGCAGGAAATGATTAGACAGGGTCTGATTGAACCCCCAAAGCCAAAAGTTAAAATGAGTAACTTGATGAAAGTTCTTGGGTCTGAAGCAACCCAAGATCCAACTAGACTGGAAAAGGAGATTCGGAGTGCAGCTGCTGAACGTGAACAAGCTCATATAGACAGGAATATTGCCCGCAAGCTCACTCCTGCTGAACGCCGTGAGAAGAAAGAGAGGAAGCTCTTTGAAGATCCAAATAATGTGGAGACCATAGTCTCAGTTTATAAAATCAATGATCTCTCTCATCCAAAGGCTCGATTTAAGATTGATGTTAATGCCAGAGAGAATCGGCTGACTGGATGTGCTGTGATCTCAGAGGGTATGAATGTTGTAGTTGTTGAAGGCGGGAACAAATCTATCAAGAGGTATGCAAATGTCATGCTTCGGCGAATCAACTGGGCTGAGGCTGTAAAAGAGGATGACGAAGATGAAGAAGAAAACGATGATAAGCCTCCTAACAGGTGTGTCTTGGTGTGGCAAGGAAATGTTGCCAGGCCTAGTTTCAATAGATTTTTGGTTCATGAATGCATGACTGAAGCTGCTGGTCGAAAGTACTTTGCTGATGCTGGTGTTGGTCATTACTGGGATCTTGCAGTCAACTTTGCAGATGATGAATAAACTAGATGTTAAATGCATGGAGTGGGTGCACTCATGGAAGTAGTTTGGAGCGCTTTTACTGAATGCTCGACATCATGATTAATAAACTAGATGTTTGCAACTGCACTGTGATCATTTATGGTTTTTGCATAATGCCTATTTTCATTGAACCATTCTATCCATGTTGTATTCGGCACATATTAAGTTTGCCTAAATGAGTAATCTTTGCACTGTTGGATGCTCTAGTTACTCGTGTATTTTAGTCTTGTTACTCTGGCATGTTCTCTTTTCGCTGTAGTAGGTCTTTGGTGAAACATATGCTCAATGATCTGCGGTTGGAAATTACCGACTGTAGAACAGTTCGCAATCATCGGAGGTTGGGACTGGTTTACTGCAGGTGGGAAGGTGGCTGGACCATCCGACTGTAATCAACGAAGGCTGGAACTGGCATGGTTTCTGTTTTGGCCACGGTCCTCAGCGCGCGGAGCAGAGACTTCTAGCAGACAAAGAGATGTGAGTGTTGCGGGCGTGCCACCTCGCGGACGAGGAAAAGGTTGATGGGGAGGTGCGCTTGACTTCTTGATCAGGCAGAAATGGGGATCACAGGTGCCACCTCAGAGGAGGATTTACGAGCACAAGCGAGTCGATACTCACGGCGGCGCGAGCAGAGCAATCAAAGGGAGTTCGGAGAAAAGCGGGGATGCAGAGTCCGGAGAGCTCTGGAGAAAGGCCTAGGCGGCGGCGCTTAGGGTTAGGTTTTCGAGGAAGGCTCGAAGGGAAACTGGGTTTCAGTTTGTGTTTGTGTGAGAGTTGTCTCTGAGTTGTTGTTGTAAAAGTTGTGTGTGTTTTTGAGAGAGAGTTCGAACCCTTTATATAGTGGAGCTTGCTTGCGGCAGAAGAGAGAGATAATCCTACTTCAAGTTGGATTCGGAAAACCTAATAACACAAGGGCACTGTTTCGTCCATGCAAACCAACCAACTCGTGACACATGTCCAGTTCGCACACTTCATTCCGCGTTGCCAACTGTAGACTCTTATGCGAACTGAAATCATGAGCCTCCTCATCTCGCGGGCTATCGCAGCTCGCGAGCCTTAAAAGGGCTTTTTATATTTAATGGGCTTTTTATATTTAATGGGCCACAGGGATTGGCCCGAACATGTTAAAGACTTGAAAAAGTCTTCAACGTTTGTCGTGGTGCGTGCGGACTCCGCATGTCAATTCATAGCGAAGTCTTCTACGTGGACCAGTTCGCCAGTTCGCCTCGCCTCGCCTACGCGGAGTCTATCTGGATTGGTAATCTCGCTTCGCCTCGCGGACTGGCAATCTCGCCTCGCCTCGCGGAGTGTTGAACAGTAATTCCGCGCGAAGTCATTCCGCGCGCGAGCTAAGTGTTCCACGCGAACTGCGTAGTCCGCATATGTCCATTCCGTGCGAAGGTTAAGTGAAGTCCAGCTCGCATGCAGTTCGTTCCGCGCGAAGTCTAACTCGGCTCGCGTGGACTTACTGGCGAGCTATCGCTTGTAAACTTGGAGAAATTCCATCTCGCCGGTATGACATGGTCCAAGAAATAATTAATATTTACATAGACATTTACTGTCCAGTAAAATATTAATTCAGGCGTAAACAGTTTCCTTCGTGTCCGCTGGAATGGTCGGTAGCTGAAGGCCTGAAATCCAAAATGCAAGTGTTAGTGTCCTCATCGTAGACAAGGAAGAAATACGAATTAAGATCTGCCCTACTGAACTGGGCAAGAGATGGAAATGGCCATATATAGATGCTGCTGTTCCATCAAACTATCATCTAGACTCGTTAAGACTCTGAAAGAAATAAATATGGTTTAGGCTCGGACCCATTACATTAAAGCCTAGTGCATGCCTGAAGGTTCTGCACCATAACTTATCGCTCTGAATCTATGACCAAAAGCCATAAGAGATGCACTGGAAGTTTTGGAGCGCCAACATTGGAGACCACAAGAAAATCTAAGTCAGTGATAGCATAGCAATAATGCCAGGAAGGAGGGACTGGTAGAAGAAGAAAAGGGAAGCTTGAGTAAGTTGTTGATCTAGATGGGTGCATATTCATGCCCCCCCATGCTCATGCACACGTTGATTTGATCATCATTTTTCTGTTTTGACTTTGAGGACTTCCATTCTTAAGGCTTTTTGTGATATAGGTTTGAGTTAGCTTTTAGTTCGGTGTGGGATAGGTAGCCTAGCTATTTTTAACTACCAAACCCTCTAATATATGATGAAATCTATGAATATTGATGAACCAATTTGGAGCTAAGATCTTTGGTCCATATCTATGACATAGTTTGTGAGCTAAGGATGAAAAAAGAGTTCACACTTACAAAAAGCTTAATAGTTATTAATGTTCGAAAAAAGTTCGAAATAAATTGATGTATTGATACATTGACTATTTCGTTAAAGATAATAGATTTTTTGAAGTCGACTAGCTCATCGTCATGTTCATATAAAGTAAATTTACGACGACTCTTGGAGCTTGATATACTTACCATTGCGAGTGAGCTGATCTGCAATTAGCAAAACGAATTGTACTTGAAGGTAAAGTCTTTCTGGTTTTTGCTGTACCTCATTGTTTTGTTTAAGGTCATGCTAGATTGCTTATGTGGGAAGGAATAGAAAGAAAAGCAAATACGACATGTGTTTTACATATATTCACCTTTTGCTTACCAAAATTTCACGCTTTTGAGAAAGAACGAGGAGCAGAATTGCTAAAGTAATATTGCCATTTTGTGGACTTGATAAGTTGTTTTGGACCCTATATCTCTATGTCACGCAACATGTCATGGCAACTGCAAACTTAAACCTTTGGACTTGAGAAACCCCACAAATGTGGTACATTTTGACACCAAAGACTTGTCAGCTACTGTCCAAACAATACATGACTGTGAATATGAGCAAAAACAAAAAAACTATACGGAATTCTTTTTGAGACCTGCTTTCCAATAAATAAAAACTATATTAGGCCTAATGAGCATTCTATTTTTCGATGAATGCTCAGATTCAAGAAACTAGTTCATTCCCACGCATCCACAAGTTTAGAATCATGCCTTTTATATATGATGAATTACTTTAATCATGCACACTAAGTATTGGGTTTTTTTTATCAGAATAAGTATTGGGTTCTTAATGTGATATATGAAGACCTCAGTATCCTTCAGAGTGAAACACATGCTCTGATCGAAAACAATGAAACTGCGGATGCCTACGTCAAGTGTCAATCTCAGATCGATACCTTCAAGTCTTCTTGTACAAGTTTGTACTCCGTACCTTGAGATCAATTTTGATTTGTAGTAAGAACATTTACACCCATCTACCCTTCCTCTATGTTTAAAAATTAAAACTCATCTCCTATCTCGATTTTGTATCAAACGTTTTGGTCTAATACATACAAAATAAACTTGATTATCGCTTTTCAAATCATGTAGCCGTGTGTTCTTGCTCAGATTAACAGTTGTTTTTCGTCTAAAAGCACGCCCTTTAAATAGTTATGAAGTTTGCTGGGTGTGTTTATCGGAAATATTTATTGGGTGTATTTAGAATATTTTAGTCAATACTGTAGAGCTAAGTTTATTAAAAAATTTGTTTGGTACATTTAGAAACACTCAACTATTTACTTTCCATCTTACATGTTTATCCAAACCAACTAAAAGTTACTTTCCAACTTAAGTTTTGCCCCCACAGAAGTGCCTCATCATGTAGTTCAATCCCACCATTCCGCCAACTATGCCTCCAAAATTGAAGTTAATCTTAACAGCATGGATCATGGAAGACTTGAAATCTCAATAACCCTAACCTACTCGATTAAATTTCCTCTACTAAAATGCCTTGTAGCCCCCAAAATTAACCCCCTCACACACACACACCCTACTCTGCTTACGCACATCTTGATCAACACCGTACCTAATTCCAAAGGGAGAAAATGCAAACCCTCAACACCTCAAGACCCGTCACGCCATGTGTCACTCCCCGCCGGCCAATCGGCATCTCCCACGTGTCGCCGAGCCTTGTTGTTTAAGAAACCTTGAGACGTATGGAGCTGGGTATATTAGGCGTTGTAGGTCACCTCCCTTCAAAAACCACAAAACCGCAAAAAAGCTAACTGTAAAACCTCACACAAGACGACCTCACCATTTGGTTATATTTCTATATATTGAAAAACCCTACGCCATTACTCCATAAAGCCAAAGACCCAAACCCACACGCAGCTTCATTTTCTCCCAATCCCTTTCCCCCTCCCCACTCCGCCTCCTTTGCCTCCTTCCCCAATCCGCCCTGGATTAAACGCATTTTTCGAATGCTATATTCCTAGTTGATGACTTGACGCCCTTCCATCCAAACGCGGCCTTAAGCGTAACAGATTCGGCTATATAAAAACCAACCCGCGCCAATGTCTCGTGTAGCAGCAGAGAATCAGATAACCCCGTTTTTCACTATGGTGCTCGACGACTTCCCACGCGCCTCCCACGGCGCGTCGCCTTCGCTTGGACAACTGCTGAAGCACGTCGGAGACGTCCGCAAGGAGGCCACCGGCGACGGCGGCGAGACTCCGCTGCATCACCACCACCACCAGGTGCTCGACGTCAGCGGCGAGAGCCTTGACGAACCGAGGACGCTGCCGTTCGTGCTCTCCTTCACTAATCTCACTTACAGCGTCAAGATTCGCCGGAAGTTCAGTCTTTCCGGCATGTTCAGTTCCGATCGCAACCGCCTCGGCGCCGCGACGCAGGCGGAGCCCGTCGGAGGAGAGAGCCTCTTCACAAGAACCAAGACGCTGCTGAACGACATCTCCGGCGAGGCTCGAGAAGGCGAGGTCCTGGCGGTGCTCGGCGCCAGCGGCTCCGGCAAGTCGACTCTGATCGACGCCTTGGCTAATCGGATCGCTAAGGGAAGCCTGAAAGGGAAGGTGAGCCTCAACGGCGAGGTCTTGGAGTCGAGACTACTGAAAGTGATCTCAGCTTACGTCATGCAAGACGATCTGCTATTTCCGATGCTGACGGTGGAGGAGACGCTCATGTTCGCCGCCGAGTTCCGCCTCCCTCGGGCGCTCTCGAAATCCAAGAAGAAAATGCGGGTCCAGGCCTTGATCGACCAGCTCGGCCTCCGCAACGCCGCCAACACCATCATCGGCGACGAAGGCCACCGCGGCGTCTCCGGCGGAGAGCGCCGCCGCGTATCGATCGGAATCGACATCGTCCACGACCCGATCATACTCTTCCTCGACGAGCCGACCTCCGGCCTCGACTCCACCTCCGCCTTCATGGTCGTCAAAGTCCTCCAGCGGATTGCTCAGTCCGGCAGCATTGTGATCATGTCCGTCCATCAACCCAGCTACAGAATCTTGGGCCTACTGGACCGCCTTCTCTTCCTCAGCCGCGGCCAAACCGTTTTCTCCGGCTCGCCAGCTCAGCTCCCCCCTTATTTTGCGGAGTTCGGGCGGCCCATACCCGACTCCGAAAACAAAACCGAGTTCGCTCTCGACCTGATCCGAGAACTCGAAGGCTCTCCCGGCGGCACCAAATCCCTCGTGGAATTCAACAAATCATGGCAAGCCATGAAGCATACGACGAACCGTACCACAGACACACGACACGTCGTTCCTCTCCAAGAAGCCATCTCGGCCTCCATCTCACGCGGCAAGCTCGTCTCCGGCGCCACCAACAACGACGTCTCCCCCAACTCCATGGTCCCCACTTTCGCAAACCCTATCCTCGTGGAAATCGCCGTCCTGGCGAAACGCTCCATGAAAAACGCGAGACGGATGCCGGAGCTCTTCGGCATCCGACTCGGCGCGGTCATGGTGACCGGCTTCATCCTGGCCACCATGTTCTGGAACCTCGACAACACCCCGAAGGGAGTCCAAGAGCGCCTCGGGTTCATCGCCTTCGCCATGTCCACCACCTTCTACACCTGCGCCGACGCCTTACCCGTCTTCCTTCAAGAACGCTACATCTTCATGAGAGAGACAGCTTACAACGCCTACCGTAGGTCCTCCTACGTCCTCTCCCATTCATTAGTAGCCTTGCCGTCGCTGATCTTCCTCTCCGCCGCGTTCTCCGCCACTACATTCTGGGCGGTGGGCCTCGACGGTGGGCTTTCCGGGTTCTTGTTCTACTTCCTGATCATCTTTGCTTCATTCTGGGCCGGAAGCTCGTTTGTCACGTTTCTCTCCGGCGTAGTGCCGCACGTGATGCTCGGCTACACTATTGTGGTGGCAATTTTAGCCTACTTCCTACTCTTCAGCGGCTTCTTCATCAACCGTGACAGAATCCCGGCCTACTGGATTTGGTTCCACTACATGTCCTTGGTCAAGTACCCTTACGAGGGAGTGTTGCAGAACGAGTTTCAGGACGCGACCAAGTGCTTTGTGAGGGGTGTACAGATTTTCGACAATACTCCGCTGGCGGCGGTACCGGCGGCGCTGAAGTTGAAGCTTTTGGATAGTATGAGTGAGACTTTGGGGATGAGGATTACTAGGTCGACTTGCTTGACTACTGGGAGTGATATTTTGAAGCAGCAGGGGGTGACTGATTTGAGCAAGTGGAATTGCTTGTGGATCACGGTGGCCTGGGGGTTTCTGTTTAGGATTCTCTTCTATTTTGCGCTCTTGATTGGGAGCAAGAACAAGAGGAGGTAATGGAGAAGAATTAGAAGATGCATGCATGCATGGAAATGTAAAGCTTAGCTCGAGCTTGTTGCTGCTCTCTCTGTGATATCTCTCTGTGTTTTGTTTGGCGGGAGGTCTTTGTATGGTTTAAATTTTCTTTTACGATTCTAGAATTTGTCCAGTATTATTTTGGAACTGTTTTGGTGGTGCATGTACAAGTACAAGTGTTGCATATATTCATATATACCTCGCAAGAATTAATAAGAACAACCGTTTCATTCATATATACCTAGATTTATATATTGCTCTACTCGATCTGATCTGCTTGCTTTCAATCTATGCCAATTGTTTCCGGTTATCGATCGGGCGCTTTGGCAAACCATGTATGTGATCTGGTGAACAGTGATATTTCATGCCATGTGATTTTGTAAGAAATATCGAAAATGGGACGTGAACAATTCGAATGAGATTTTGGCGCATTAGTTTTGCTTAGTTCACTGAAAGTTCATCGACAAGTGAAAGAAAATGAAAAAGGAAGATTATGACAAGACCTAGCCTTTAATATTTGTGGACATCACTTGGAGTCTTGCAACTTATGAACCAAAGTACTACCTCTTTTGCCCTAAATGATATTCACCAAAACTCAACTAAGCTAGTAAGTAGTCTGTTCTTATGTTACTTTGATTTGATTGATACTTCAGTAAAATCAAGGATATATGAATCCAATTCAATCATTAGTTGATTTCAATCATAGTACTCGAATTTGCTGGGTATTATTTTCATATATATAATCTAAACACCATATATGTAAGTGTGGGGTAAGTTATGGATTTTAGATTTTCATACGTATTGCATCAATCGGTGACAAACCATACAGCTTTAGAAGGTTGTGCGTAACATATATATCAACTATGACATTACGCGAGCAATCTAGCATTCCTCATTGGCCAGACTCCATTGACATATATTGATGTGGAATTTTGGAGTAGCTAGATCGAGTTGTTGGAGAATTCAATTTGAGGCACATTACACAGTACATGATGCTGGAACGAAGTAACTGCAGAGCTTAATTTCGTATATGTTAGGGCTTGTCTGCTTCATTTATGTAAAGTTGCTGGGATTTTAATAGATTTCTCTTATTGTAACATGACTTTCTTGAATGGAAAATATGGGGAATCATTTATCAGTATTAACACTAGTATTATTGCAAATTGTAATCGGCATGCATATGGGTCTGTATCGATGGCCGGTTTCTACTTTTTGTTCTGTGGCCGGTGGCCCTCTTCATTCTTCAATTATAAGGTTTTGATTTGGTGTTTAGCTAGCAGTAAGGTCACTCATCATACACAGCTGCAAGACTCATGCATGTACACCAAGAGATCCAGACCCACCTGAAACAGCAACATTTGCCGATGAATTATTATTGGAAATGACTTGTTTTCGATCCAAATCTGCGGTTCAGTTCGAATTGTCCGATGGTTTTCGAATACGTTCTTGTTGATCAGAGTTCATATTACCTGATGATTTCAACAAGTTCGATTATTTCATGGTATTATTGGTGCATTAAACCTTGCATTAGGATTTACTCTTCATGCATATGTATCGATTATATATGCAACTTCTTTCACTGTTTCACACAATATGCATGAGATGTATAGCTGGTGTTATATATACCATGAAATTCGTGTTTAAAACACTTCAAAATCTTGGCAAAATATCCGTGTTCTGTAAAACGGGGACTCTGGCAGACACACAGGTTCATTTTTAGGTAGCGGTCTGGGAATTCAGCAAAGGAACATATGGACTTATATGATCAAATAGCTAGCAAAACTTGCATGTTAAGTTTACTATCATCTTCTTCTATATATGTATCAATTCATCAATCAGTTACGAAATTGAAATTTTATATATGAACTGCATTGTATATGAAAAGGCTTTATGAAACTGTGAAAGATTAGGACTTGTAAGAAAGTGGTCATATAGATCCAAAGGTTCATTCACCAATTTACCAGACATATATACATGTTGTTGTTGAGTTGTCTAAATCACTAACCAATTCTTTTATTGGGACAATCTAATTGTTTATTTTATGAATTGAAACATGTTCATGTATAAATAACCAAGTACTATGGTTCAACACAGGAAATGGATGTTTTTCTTGGCATCAAGTTTTGATTAGTTCTTGTCTGTTTATAGGATGAGCCTAGAATTGTCGGTGAGTCGTGGCTTGGTTAGTTAAGGTGTCTAACTGATAACTTTAAGGTTACAGGTTCAAACCTCACAAACATATACAGGGTGTGTGAGTTATTAATAAAACGTTTAAAACAAAAAATATAGGACGAGCCTAGAACGATTTTTTTAGTTCTCTTGTGGTTAGCTATATATATC
Source organism: Fragaria iinumae (assembly GCA_009720345.1). Classification (NCBI taxonomy): domain Eukaryota; kingdom Viridiplantae; phylum Streptophyta; class Magnoliopsida; order Rosales; family Rosaceae; genus Fragaria; species Fragaria iinumae. Next base: position 20,327,928 of record CM019123.1, on the reverse strand, counting down.
AATCATGTGAGTCCTTGGCATTGTCGCTTTGTTTGACTTGAAACAAAATGTTCATATTAGTGCTTCACTTGTCTCACATTACTTGGCAAACTCTTCCATGACATCCAGTGTAGTTTCTTCTTACGGAAATGATAAATTGGGTTGGCATTTCCACACAGTCTTAATTATATGAACAAAATCAGTCACATATGCCGACTGATCATTAATTGGACAATAACAAACATCTGATTACCTGTTCTATCAAGGTACGTACGTATTAGGGTATTATCTGCTATGAGATCAATAACAAAGTTGTAAGTTTTCTATACTAACTGGCTAGATCACGCAAAACATCAGGTAAACCACTTGAATAACATGACAATGTATGGATCCATTTTTGATAGGTATCTAATTCAAATAATACGAATCAACTTTTAATAGTTTCATGTGTATGTATGACAATGTCATCTTCATTCAAGTTTGATAATCCATCATTAGTTACCGAAATTGATGTGAGCCGAAAATAATCAGTTCTGATATGAAAGAAGTACTAACAAACTTGAATCTAAGTAAGTACCAATCGAGTAAACCGAAACCTTAGTCGAATGACCCATCTTTCTCACCGACGTTCTATGAAACCCATCTGATTCCCGCCAGCCCAAAAAGGGTAATAGCCCAACCAAGAGAAAAATAAGTTTATATTATTTTTCTAAAAATAAAAAAAAAAGTTGGAAAAATTGAAAGCTAAAGGTTTCTTATCCAAAACCAAACCAGTGAGAGAGAGAGAGAGAGAGAGAGAGCAGAGACGAAAATGGCGAGCCTATCACCTTCTTCATCTCCACGACTCCCAAACCCATTCCCACTCTCATCACCCAAAACTCACAACTCCAAAACCCTCCTTTCCTTCCCCACCCGAGCCACCGACCCGGAAACACCCCCCTCCGACCCGTCCCCGGAACCCGCCTCCTCCGACTTCGACGACCGCCTCAGCCAGGTCCGGCTCCGCTACCGCAGCGGCACCGGCAAGAAAGCCGAGGCCCGGAAGTCCAAGAAGTCCAAATCATCCGGGTCTTCCGGGTCCAGCGTCTTCCTGCCGCCGGTGCCGCTCAAGGAGCCGGTCTCCGGCGGGTTGAAGGTGGACTTCGGGTTCAGCCCGTATAGCGAGCTGGTCAACGGGCGGGTCGCGCTTCTGGGTCTGACGGCGTTGCTGCTGGTGGATCTGGCGACGGGGAAGAGTGTGTTGAAGTTTCATACGCCGTCGGTGGTGCTGGTTCAGGTTTACTTTGTGGCGGCGGTGACGGCGGTTTATATTAAGTATGAGAAGGAGAAGGTCAGTGTTTGGCCTCAGTCTCAGTCTCCACCAACCAAAGAGTAACTGAAAATTTGTGACTGATTGTTTATGTATTGTATTGATAACTTGTTCTGTAAGTTAATGCTTCATGTTCATGAAAGATCAAACTACAAATTTTACAGGAAATGTTCGCATAGTATGGATTCTTTTGCTACTACAGAACCTGCATTGTTCATATATACGGAATGCTTTGCGCGATTTTTGTTTTCGAATTCGATTGTTCTTCTGGACCGTTTGCCAGAAATTAAGATCAGAATTCCTGCCATTGCTACGCTACATGGAAAATTGGCACACTCCGAAACGGTTTATTTTTGCTTAGGTAATATATTCGAGCATGGTGTTCTATAATATGGTTCCATTTTGCCATTTTCATTCAAGCTCAGTAATCAGGTGATTAACAGGATTGGGAACTAGGTGTGTGGATTTTGACCCTTGTAGATGTCTTAGCAAAAGGTCACAAACTACTGGTGAATGGTGGTGATAAACAAGTTTGGCATTCCGGCAGCAATTTACTTTGCCTGACAAATGAGCAACTAATATGAATGACATTCCATGCTTTTTACGTCCCTAAATGGTATAATATACCATCGTTTTGTTCTTCATAAATGTACTAGATAATCTATGAGTAATTTGATCGTAATGATCTCATAAGTATAATTTTAGCGAGTTATGGTGTGATCTAAAACATTGGAGGAAATTAAAGGGTTATTTGAAAATTCATCTCTCTTGTGCTTTCGGCAATGATCTCCCAATATCATAATTTAGCAATGATTGGTATAATATTTGTAACTTATGATGAGATCTAAAACATTGGGTTAAGTTTAATGATCATTTGAAAAAGTATCATCATTTGACAGGATTACCGATCAAGAAATTATATCAATGTCCGAAATTGGTCTTAAATTGGAAGCAATAGATCCTAACTTGTAAAACTCAATCTAGTGATTCAATACTAATTGACCAACTCGTTTGTATTTTTTTTTCGTTATCATAAATTTTGAATAAGAACGAGAGGTATGTCCTTATCTCACTTTCTTATAATAAAAAAATACGGTTGTAACTTTGAATGCATGTTACAAGAAATAATAAAGTGATTTACTTGATGAGCCGCGAATGTCCGTGATCTAATTGAATAGCTAACTTTGTTAAGCATGTGTTAAGAGATTTATTAATATCTCTTTGTTTTTATTTAGGGAAAAAATGTTGAAGTGATAAACAAATTACATTCATCCAAGTTCGATCCCCGCTACAGGTCTCGTTGGTTTGCGAATGGTAAATTCTCCTGTGAAAATTCATACCTGGAGGCTGGTGTGACATGTAACGTGTCCACTTTCAGTCATTCAGGTTGAGGTTGCAGTTTAGCCCTGGCGACGGTGGTGTAGCGTAACTAAGCTCTCACCTAAACTTTTATGCATCATACTTCCCAGAAAATTATATTCCTCCAAAGAAAAATATTGGTTAAATAATTTTTTTTTGGCGAAAATTAAGAAATTATGAGAAATTGGACGAAAGGCGGATTGGCGGGGATGGATGTCTAACAAAAATAGAAACTAAGGGCGGGAAAAGTTTTCAATTTTCAGATAAGCGCCCTTTGGTTTGCCAGGTCACCGATCCAAGTGAAACCGAAACAAACAATCTCAGCCGTCCATTCAACGACTCTCCAAAGAACCACAACCATAGATCGTCGTCACCTGAGTGGCCTTCGTCTCTGTTCCTCTCTATATAAACACAGAGTCGCAGACCCTTCATTCCTCACAACCAATTCAACCTCTCTCCGATATTCTGGTTCGTATTCTTCTCTTAAATTCTCGCGATTCGTTTTCCGTTTCCTTTTCAATTTCACTCATATTTGTTTAGCTTTTGCCACCCGTCTGTTGAATTTCAATCTGGGTTTCTTTCAGTATCTAATTTCCTCTTCCGCCGCAATTAGGGTTTCAAAATTGAGGGATTCCACTAGATCTGTTAGCTTTGTATTGAAATTCCAGCTCGCAAACTTTTGTTTTCTTGATACGATTTCAATTTTCTGGATTTTGAATATTTGTGATTGATTTGAGTTTTTGGGTTTCGTTCAGAATCAGGGATCTTAGCTTGAGAATCAGCAATGTCTGGGCGTGGCAAGGGAGGCAAGGGATTGGGGAAGGGAGGAGCAAAACGACACCGTAAGGTCCTCCGTGACAATATTCAGGGTATCACTAAGCCGGCCATACGTCGTTTGGCTCGCAGAGGAGGAGTCAAGCGTATCAGTGGCTTGATTTATGAGGAAACAAGAGGTGTGCTCAAGATATTTCTCGAGAATGTGATCAGAGACGCCGTGACATACACCGAGCACGCTCGCCGCAAGACTGTGACCGCCATGGATGTGGTGTACGCGTTGAAGAGGCAGGGCAGGACTCTCTATGGGTTTGGTGGCTAGACGGCTTTGGGGTCCTCACAAGTCTTGCTGTCAAGAAATGTGGGGTTTAGGGATGCGTTTTAGTTTTGTTTAGGTGTTGAAGAAATTGTAATTAGGGTTTGGAATTGAAATTCAATGGAATGGAATGGTGGTGTTTGATCTGAAATTGAAGTTTGTTTTGGCAATTTAGTTGTTTCTTCATCTTCTACCTAGGCATATGCTCGCATTCAAATTCATTACTCTGTTTGGTTGTGGCAACTTGTTGGCTTGTTGCAACTAGTGTTGTAGCTTCTCACATATTAATGCTTCAAACCCAGCAGCATCCGTTGGTAAATCCACAGCATGCCTCCTTGATTCCTTGAAAATCTTATTCTGGTACCATTTCATCTTGTATACGAATGAATGTACCAAAATACGCACATGTGCAATGCTACTGTACAGTTAGATTATCAAGCTAGTTTGGTTGTGACTTCCAAGTATTCACTTTGCTGTAGATATATTTTGGTTTGGGATATATTGCCCAAAGTCGAGAAGAAGGCACAACAGACTGAAAAAAAGACATTCAGGAACATGGCGACTTCTTCATACTAAGAAAGCCTTCACTTGTTTACGAGTACATCACCAATGGCACTCTTTATGACCACCCTCACAACAAAAGGCTTTTGGATTTCGGATGAAGATAGCCGCAGATGCTGCTGCAGCATTAGCAAAGTTATCGGATTTAGGAGCTTCACGGTTGATTCTGCAAATGACCAAAACGAACTGTCAATGTTGGTGCAAGGACTCTTTTGGATACTCAGATCCCGACTACCTTCCCACAAAAACACTTGCAGAGAAGAGCAACGTCTATAGCCTCGGGAGCAGAGATACGTAGCAATCTTGTTGGTTTGATGGTTGATGGCAGCTCGGGTCAGATTCTTGATCGTAAGACTCAGAGGAAAACAAAGAGACGGTGCACTGACATAGTAAATTAGTAACTTGACAAATGGACTAGCCAACTTAATAGCTAATAGGACCTGTTTTGCAATGACAGCAAATGAGAGTTGAAACATATTATCAAGATTCAAGAATACTGAGAATGAATCATCAATGTGTCCAGAATTTGAAGGTTTATATGAAGCACAAGTCAAAATTTCAGGAATTTTCCTCAAAGACTACTCAAGCATTCATTAATCAAAGAAATTCTTAGAAAGAATCGTGAAGATAGCTCAAAAATAGTGTAAGATACAACACAAAAGAATTTAGATTACTTCCTCTAGTATATATTTACTATGTTCTAACCTCACCGTGAATGATATTAGAAACTAGAAACTAACCTCTGCTAAATCCCCAGGCATTCAAGGCAAAGCAATTTCCCCAAGGGAATTTGGGTTCTTTTTCACTACATATTCCATATACCAGTTACACATCAGTGATCTATTCTCTATTGTTACAAGGAAACCCGGAATACCCAACCAGTATGGGGAGTGGCTGTGTTGTGCAATATTGTGAAGGTAGCATCGTGTTCCTCCTCTCGGCTCTAAATTCAAAAATTAAATGGCAACAAACAGTCTATGAAGGTGTCCGTGTAAAAAAATCATTAACAGCAAGATTGGCATCTCCATGGGACACGGCATCAGTCTCTGGCATGTAAAGACTAGAAGAAGTAGACTGCAGATTAAAAAAAACGCATCTGGTCAAAATACCATCTAAATACAAAATAGCCACTACAATCTTAAGAAACGCCTCGTTTTCATTTGGAGAGCCACAAGGTTGATATAATATTAAGTCTTGCATATGTCATTTTCAGATTCGACTCCATAAAACATATTTTGGACTATGATTATTATCAATATCCATGTGAAAAGTAAAAAGATACTATCAAATACCTTCGCGTCAAGCTGCATTTCCCCATTGTTATCTGCAATAAGGGATGCACCATGCAGTTTCAACCATTCAATGCATTCCTCCAATCCTTCTGAATCCTTATCCTCACTTTCCTCATTTGTAGGTGTTATGTTGGTAAACCCCAGAATTTGAGCAACATATGAAACAGGTATTGTGGGCCGATATGATCGGCACATGCAACTCACTGCCTTAAACCGCATCTTTTCAACATAAAGATCTGCACAAATGTGAAAATACAATGAACCCCAACCTCCTTTTAATGTTATTATATACCTAAAAGTAAACATTATTCCACATGAGATGCTCACCCATAAGGCAGGTGCTTAAGTTGGGAGCTGTCTTATAGAGCCTGAAGAACATGACATAATTTCCTGAAGTGACAGCAGCTCGAACTGCAAGAGCATGTTTGACAGCCTCGTGCCTTTTTGTTTCAGCTGACAAACTACAACAAATTGACATTTCACGTCATATTTCAATGTAATGTAACACGTTCAGTAAACTCAAAGGGAAAGAATCACTCCGACTCGATGGGATAATGGTATTCTACATGAAACAAAGAAGCCAAACTACACAACATAATTGATATTTTAATGTAATATTGTTACATGGGTTAGTGAACTAAAAAGGAAAGAGTCACTCCAACTCCATGGGAAAATGGTATTCTACATGCAGGAAAGATGGCTATCTAACTTTTATTTTCCTTTTGCTTAATTTCCTTAAGAAGGCTATGATAAGTATCATGGTTCACTGACATAAAACTTCCATATATCATGGTTCAGAATTCAACAGGTGCGCCAGATACCCACAAAAACTCGAGAACAACACCCCATTCAAAACAGTCACACTGCTAGTCACAGCCTGAATACAGTTTTTCCAGTCTTTAAAAATGATTTTACAGCATTGTGTGACTTTGTTAAAATCTCATCCAACAATATTGGGATTAAAGTAGGTCCTGTTGGATTTGACAATAAATTTTGAGTTCCAATAGATAAACTTTGACAGAGCATAGAACGCACTCATCTACTCATGGGTCATGAGAGTATACTATCCAGATGCTTAACATAAAGTCCACGGAAGAAGCCATATATATATATATATATATATATCCACATATTTACCAATATAAAATATCTAATTTCTAAAATCTAAATGGAAAGTGATCTTTCTTTTGTTACTGACCTTGCCATTGATGATAAGAGATCTCTGTTATTATTTGAGTGAAGGATAACACAAAGCAAGTTGTACGCAGAAAACTCCATATGACATCCCTCAATACCATCAGCATAGAGTGATTTCAACTGTGACTGGCACTGAACCACATGAAAGATACTTAATTGACACCACAGATCAAAAGAATATGAATAACTTCCATAGTAAAATTATTCCAATATTTGATTTTGTTCTGTTAAAATAAAATGAAAAAGAAATTCAGATCACACAAATTAACTGAAGTTATACACTTCTCAGTAAAGTACTTTAACTGTAGTTATGAATTGTAAATTGTCATCATCTTAAAATCGCTTCACTCCAGACACTGCTTAGAAAATGGTTTCAACAACAACAAGGTTCACTAACCTGATTATATTCCGGCAGGTCTCCAACTTCCAATGCTAACCGAGCATGAGTTTCATACACCTGAACATGTAGAATGAATGATATGAGCACATGCAAACAGAACTTTTACGAGGATTGGGTTTTAAAAGTTGTCAGTTGGTTTTGGCCTTTAACAGAACCTAAAAAGTCCTCTGTATTCAGGAAGACATTATGAAAATTTAAACAAAAAATAAATAAATAAATAAATATATATATATATATATACACAACAACAAATATTGAAGCTGACCCTATGAGGGAAAAAAGAGCTTAGCTGACTTGATTTGAGTAAGTAGTCAACGGTGATTTAGGAAATGGGGTAGTAAGCCAGCACATAAAGATAGAGAGAATAGTGCACCCTATAATCAAATATAGGGAACAAAAGGTATAAATGTACCTTTACTGTTAAATGATTTCGAATTCGTTGCACCGTCAAATCCTGGCGAATGGACTTCAGCTGATCACATTTATATAGGTAATTCTTCTGGGAATTTTGTACCATAAGCAAAGCTTTTTCAAGAACATCCTCTGGCCTAACCTGTCAGACAGAAAAGATAATATTAGCAGAAAAGACACATCCCATAAGAGTCCACCATTGAATTTAAATAGATCAACTCAGTGTTCGTAATGATAAATAACCAAAAGAAATGAAATGATTATATGAGTATTACAGTGGCAGGATCAGGTGCAGAAGTGAGGCGCAAATAACGTTTCTCAATTTCTTGGCAAGTCCCCTTGACAGTAAGAGAATCCCAGTCAATGTCTTCAACAGCCCTGCTAGCACCATCTTCAAAATTTTTGCTGAGCACCAAGGCATTAGCTCTTCTAGTATACAAGTTTCCAGCACCAGCATTTTTAGGTTTGAAATGATTATTCTGTCCTCGATGGCTTTGCACTTTTTCGAAACGCTTAGATCGATGTTCACGTCTCTTTCTTTCTTCTGGTGAATCTGCAAGGGCCATTGCACCCGCGTAGTAGGCTGCTAATCCTTGATCCGGATCACTATCACTAGATGCATCACCATTCTCAGTAGTGCCTACCCCATCAGAAAGGCGCTGCCTCTTAAACGGCTTTTGTATTATCTTACTTGCACTTTTCTGCTCCAGCGAGGGAAACTTTGCATTACTCATATTATCATTCTTACTCCCAGGACCCCACACAAATGGCTGCACAATTAAACACATGGTTTTCACTCCGAGCTTTAAATATTTGCAAACTATTCCTATTCCAAGTTAAATTAAATTTTAAGCAAATGTTGAGCATATGTAATGTGTATTGTGATATACACATCTATATTATCTCCTGGTCACCAGGTGACAATGAAATCTTTGGTTATCAGTGTCTCCATGTACATATAAGTAAATAACAGTAAAGGAATATTGCTTTCTAAAGTTGTATTTCACTCCCAAAGAAAACCTCTTCTTCTTCTTCTTCTTTTTTATTTTTTATTTTTTATTTTTTATTTTTTATATTTTTTTTTTAAGGAAACTTGATATGTACCTTTCTCTCCTTATCACTCAAATGTCCCCAAGCAGCATAGTTTAGACCACTGCCTTTTAAAGAGGCTGGCCTCTCAGCGGACTTCTCTGACTTGTCCTCTGGTAAAGGTTCCCATCTACTCTTGGGCCGTCTACTTGGACTTCTTTTAAGCTTTGCCAATGATGAAACAAGGTCTGAAGAATTTAACCTGCTAAACAACAAGACACTTGAGAATCAACAGCTACAAGCTAAGATGCATAACATCAGACTTCAGATAACCATGTACTGAAGAAGCTCCCTGAACTAAATCTGTGTTTGATTTGGTTCTAATAAGATAACCATGTACTGAATACAATGAAATATTTAATAATTTCACACACCAGATACAGGAAAAAAAAGAGATATGGATTTCAAAATAGAAGAGCAATCCCCAGAGAGATCAATTATGAACATACAAACCCAGAGAGAGAGAGAGAGAGAGAGAGAGAGAGTACTCTTTATTTGTAGCATCTTCATTTGGGAGGGGAAAAAGAGGCTCAGTATCCCAGTCTCGCGTGTAAAGAGTGCTATCAGCTGTTGCCTTGGTGATGATCTGATAAAAATGTTCGGGACCATTATACATCATATACATCTGTATCTAAATATATATACCTACAGAGAAGCATGAAATATAATCTTCTGCATACATAGCACACATGAAACTAACACAGATTTAGGCAGCAAACAACAGAAAAGACAAGTTTCATCAGTACAATGACCCAAACCCAAATGCTTCCTTGAACCACAGATATCAAACTGCTGTGTAGCAGTAAATAAGGATGATGGGAGACAGAACTCTACATAAGACGAAAACCAATTCTCAAAGTTATAAATTTTAGTTAGTCACATTAGTAATTTATTTTATAATCTTGCGGGGTACGGAAGTAGCTGAAGTTCAAGGATTTTTGGAAAATACAAACAAGTTACATCTTGCAGACATTAGATCAAAGAAGTGCAAATGGATGTATATTATGGAGTTCATCATTCTCATCAGAACCTATTGCGTAATAGTTGCTAAGGGCAGACACAACAAAGCCAAGAGTCAATCGTAAAAAGAAACTGCAAGAGAGCAGCATAAACATGTACATATGATTGCATCCTTGGCATTTGCATATATTATCCCTGAGCTTACCTCCTTCATGACAACCTGACAGGCAGCCATCTGATTATCATCTTTACAACGAGCCAAAGCTCTTTCAACGTAACCACGCAGTGACTTGGGGAACATACCAGTCTGCAGATGACCAAAACAAAAGAAATGTTATAGCACAAAGTATCAAGTCAACTACTATCCAGCAGCTTCTACATAGTACTACAACATTACAGAAAGTACAAACATGTGCAATGCACCTAAACAACACCAAGATTTGATATTTCGTGAACAACCACAAGTTGTTATATTTCATAATAGTATATGCTTACTCTGGTATCCTTCAGTTACTGCCACTTCAAGAACGTATTCTATATAATTACTATCAAAAACATTATGATGTAAACCCTTAAAAACTATCTCATGTTATTTCTGACTAGGTCAATTATTTCGTGTTCACATATTGTAATTTCAAATAGATTCTGTTGGTGAGGAGTAACTACTTTGCCCACATGAGCAGACTAACTGCCCCCTTTCAATGCTTATTATTTGTGTGGCCATATGCTGCTCCATCAAAATACAATTTGTAGTATTTTACTTCTAAAAATTGTTGCACATGCTTGCATATGCCATTTACAAGGCAATAATCTTATGCGGCTTTAACCATGCAGCTTAATGACAGTTCTTTTGAGAACCTGATCGCAAGCATATTTACAAGGCACACAAACCTATTCCATATGGAGTCTACAAGAAAATCACTGGATCCTGATATTTAGAAAGGCTATAGAAAAGGCAGAAGATATACCTTCAGTAGAGAATCAGCACTAGCACTGGATGGCACCTTATCGACCAGTTTTGGCAGTGAAACACTGATGTAAGCAGGTTTTACTGCTGGACTGGTCGTATTTATATCCTTTTCAGTTTTTCGTAAACCCACAGTTATACTTGAAGTGATTCTAGGGTTTGTTGGAATCTGCAGTTTGTTTGCTCTTTGTGCATCTATTGATGGAACAGCTTGTGAAGGTGTTTGGTAACTATGAGACACATACGGTGGCTGAGAAGCAGGAGGATACTGAATGCTTGATGCTTGAGAAGTTGTAGCTTTCTGTTGGTCCTGAAAGCTATCATAAGAATTTTTTTGATCCAAAGGCTTTGGAAATTGTGCTTGATTAGGAGATATATGTTGAATTTGAGATTGCGAAGTAGGAGCCACATGATTCCAGTAAGCATCATGAGCACCACCAACTACAGCACCAGACTGAGAAACCAGAAAATCAGAACAGTAATTTTACTTACCAAATGGTACTATCAACCACTAAAAAGCATGACCAAAAATAGTGATCAAGAGCATTATAGCGGCCATAAATAAAGAAATCTTTCTAAAGCAATGATCATGAACCCTTTGACATCAAAACAAAAATCAGATCCATGACATGAAATACAGCATTAAAGGCTGTAACAGGGCTCTTCTTGTGAAAAGAAACATATCTAGAGAAGAAACTAATTGCTCTAAAACAGAAAATCGCAAGTTCTGTAGTAACAACAAACAACCAATATACTGTAAATATTGGGAAAAAAGCCTATCACAAAGAAGAACAAGATGAGACCATCCATACTAAAATGAATCAGAAACTAAACATTTACACTGCTTGTACGCCAGAGGACCATAAAAAAAAAAGGTGATTTTTCTTATAAAAAAATCACACATGCAAGATGCCAGAAGACCCGAGACAATTAAATACAATTTGTATAACCACTGAATTTCGAGTTGATGATGATCAAAATTATGTACTAATCCTTTCTAAATATGCTAGTCACATCATTGTTATCAAGCATAGCAACATACGAGACCACATAAACGTTTTCTGAACCCTCACGAAAAGAAATGCAAACCTGCACCGATGGTAATTGAGATGAACTAGATTCTGGCCTCCATGAAGGAGTGTATGAAGGTGGTGGAGGTGGTGGCTGGTTGACTGAGGTTTGATACCCAGTGGTAACACCTGGAACCGGACATCCCACATTCTGTGTACTAGTAACAGACAAGTTCTCAGTCCCAGGAGCACAACTGACTTCTGTTTGATTGTAATAATCTGCCCATTGGTTATATTGCTGCTGATAATTTTGTGGGGTTGAAGTTGTAGGAGCAGAACTATATACACCAGGAGCTTCTGGAGTGTAAGGTGCATACTGTTGAGAGGTATAGTTTGCATAATTTCCACCATTCCAAGCGGTGGTCTGATTAGTCTGATTAGTGTAACCGCTACTTGCATAGCCTCCAGCAGTCTGATAATCAGCAGGATTGTAGTAAGTGCTTGAATAACTTGCAGACCCAGCATAAGACCCTGTATTCTGAAATGAGGAAATAGGCTGATAAGGAGCACCTGTATTTTGATATGCTCCTACGGGTTGTGAGTAGGACTGGTTGGGTTGCTGCTGATAGTTGTTATAGTAACCTTGGTATCCTGTACTTCCATAACCATACGGATCGGAAGGATTAGGGTATGACGCGTAGCTACTGTAATCTTGCGGTGCATTCACTGTTCCCAAACTGGGCGTACTACTGCCAGGCGGCTGTGTATGCTGATTGTATTGATACGTTGTTTGCGAATGAACCCCATTATTTGTGGAGCCATTCTCCACCCGATGAGTTGGCCATGCTGACGCTTCCGCCCCACTTGTTGACGGATAAGACACTTCTGCCACACTTGTTGACGGATAATACAAGGGCGCCTGTCCTTGGTTCCCATTAGCTACATGGCGATTCTAAAACAAAACAAAAACAAAAACTCGTGTTACTCCACATTGACGCAGTACATTACTCAACTAAAACTCATATTACATAAGCCTAGCAGATGAACTTAAAAATGGCATCATGAAGTCGTCGTAGATGTATTGGGGCAAATGAAGCAGGGGAACATAGATTACTCGCTACGCTAATAACTTGTCCCACCAAACGAATCACTTAGCAACTAAGAATAACACATCGAAACACAAATTGTTTATGCTAAACTAAACCATGGGGCCTCAACAAAATCGAAACAAAAATCATAAACACAGAGCTCACAAACTAAAACAAAGCAGCTCGTAAAGCAAAAACAGAATTCAAAAACAAAATGCTTGCTTGATTGATTGATTAAAAGAGAAGGAGTTGTTCTCACCTCAATTGAATTGGGGTCGACAGCAGCAATGGTCTGAGTATTACTTCCTTGGTTCATCATCATCTTTATAGCATGCTGCACACCAAAAATTCACTATCAAAATCCAAGAACCACACAAAAACCCTAATCAGCTGCGGATTGCAAAATCTCAAAGCTTTTACCTTCAAATCAAAACGCGCTGCAATCGTTAGTTGATCGAGTTTCGCCGAACGCGATTAACAATATCGTGAGCCAATTCAAACCAGACTGAGATCAACAACAACAAGGAACACAAAAATGGAGATTTTACTAGAGAGACCTAATTATGATAGCAACAACAAAAAAAATGTGAAAATTATGATAAATTGTCAAATTGAATAGAGAGGCGAATTGGGCGAGGACAGCGATAGAGATATGCGGATGGAATTTCTGGAGAGATGAAGAAGAAGAATAAGAAGAAGGAGAGGAGGGTGGTCTAGGTCGGGTCGTGTTTGCGGGTTAAAGAAGAAGAAGAAGAAGACGTCTTGTAATGTTTGGCGGTAGACCGGGATTAATTACCTTCATCTCTTTTTAACCAAACTTTAACCGGCCGTTTTTTCACCGCTGTAAAACAAAAAGAAATAGAATGACCAAATTACCCTTTTCCCTTTGAGGCTAGGAGCCTAGTCCCCGTTGGATTTAAGCCAAAACTAAAGGCTCTTTTGTTGATGTTAATCAAGGTCGATCAAATTATTTTATAAAATGTTCATAGTCTGTCAGCTTATTTTATTTGTCTTTTTCAAAAAATGGTCAATCAAATTATAAATTAGGACACTCAAATCTTTATTTTTTGTAATAGTCTTTATAGGACATCAGTAAATTGGTTATCATTTTCATATGTCGGCAGAATATATGACGAATACAGTTTTTATTTAAAATAAAAAATAAAGTTAGTGTTTTTTTTATACAAGATTACAAGCTAGTTGGTATAGTTACATCGATGAATCTCCCATTATTAAGTTGGGGCCTTAAATTTGGCTTAGGCTTGAATTAAACAGTGGGGGGGAAAAATGTACCTACGAATTTTCCTTATCTATTTTCCTACTTGTCTTCATGATTGTAAATGTGTTTTGACCGTATGAACTTTGGGTTTAGTTTTAAACGATGCCAGCATTTTCATAGCTGAACATGGACCTTCATATCCACGAACTAGGCATTCTTTTGTTTTCCGATTGAAACTAGGTGTTCTTTTGTTAGCATGATTGTATTGGTTATATTCCAGGGTTGTATGCATCCTTTGATTCCTTTATTACCAAATCATGAAAATGATTATCATCTGTTGCCAAGAAGTACTTGCCCCTAAGGGCATGTTTCCTTTTTGGAGCAAATCACTAATCTGAAAGCAACACTTCCCAGTTCTTAGAGCTCTTTCATATTGCATTTCTTTCAGTTCTTCTCTGGTTTATCCATGAGATTCCTCCAAAAAACCATCAGGTCACTTTTTCGGAAACTCGGAAATTTATAGTTACGAATCAATGATGGTTATTCATGATGCTCATAGTTGGAGGGTTTAACTTCTATACCGCTGCTGATATAATAGAGATGTAACTCGTACCCAGAACACCAAAAATCCCGACGAATCCATCACCAGTAACAAGCTTTTCTTGTTCACAGTATAACACAAATGGAAGAACTGTCTTCATCAGTGCAACAAATTATACCCATGTAGCTGATTTGAGTCCCCAACAATAACAACAAAAAACCAGTAATGCAGCAGGCAGTAAAATCACCAGAAGTGTAAACATAGGCCGAGTGACAACCCCAGGAAATGAAGAACAAGCATCTTTTTCTGTTCTTATATTATATATGCAACAAAACCAGATGATGCTTTATGCAAACAAATATCACATGGAGAGATTATACTCCAACACTGCATTAGTCATCCAACAACTTCTTCAGGAGTCGATGAACATTTTACTGATTTTAGGAGAGAAATGCGCGAAGACACTAAGGTGGTTTTAAGAAAACCCAGAACTTGATGGCTTAACACATTATGATTGAAACAGAAGAAAAAATGGAGCCTCACTTGTTTTCGTCCAGATCAATGTCGTTTAGTCCATAAGAGAATAGAACTTGAGCTATAGTTATAAACCATATCAGTAGCTCCAATAATCTGTTCTTGCCATGGTTCAATCACTGCAGATCAGATGACAAAGGTTCAATGGCAATTTTCAGCAGCATGGAATGAATTACGTCAACAGGCTGCTCATTCAGGTCACAGAGTACACTGGAGCTTTTTGGTCTAAATACGAAAGTGATGAGAGTTCCCAACAAGCATGAAACTCCGATGAAGCATTTAGATAACCAACTCCACAAGACCATATGACAGTACAGACTTGCTCAAGAAACTTGGGCACTCTGGTGAACTTCATGGAGAATTAATCACCATAATACCAGGTACAACCTATTTACATGGTAGACAATCAAGCAAGTTGTATGGCATCCAGTCTTCCATAACATAGAATTGCAAAACCCAGCTGGCCTGGAAAGACTAGTCTCCAAATGACTGCCGAATCAAAGGTCATCAAAGAAGCAAAATCAAAACCTTTTTCTCTTCGCTCGTGAGATATCATCAAAACCACTATTATTCCATGGCTGTCCATCGTTCCTGAAATTTCCTTCCTGATCTTCAATGCTTCTCATTCTTCTAGGTGCATTTCCTGGCCTGTTCTTTATCCTTCTGTCAATATCTTTGTCCCTCAAATTGCCTCTTTCTCTTTCCTGGAACTCAGTTTCACCATCTGGACAGAACCGGAAAGGCCTAGGGCCATCCTCTGTGTTAACTTGAAATGTCTCTTCATCAGCATTGTTATAAGGAGGCCTAAATGTACGTACAGGTCCACGTCTCTCACCAAACCTTCTCCTCTCATCACCATTTCCATCACCACCGAGTTCATGCACCCGACCGGAATGCATAGGCCCGCCACCCGCGAAAAACTCATTATTGTCTGCCCTCTCTCGAGGATCTATGACATCAAACCTTCTGTTTCTCAGTAAAACACGGGAAGGACTCCGGTGGATGCCACACCTTTGATGACCACGATCTCTACCGGTATCCATATCCCTCAACTCATTTGCAGGATTTCTTCTGACAACCATCTCTCCGGTAAAAGACGCCCCATCAGGGGATCTAAACCTCTCCATCCTGTAATGTGGTCGATGTTCTCCAGGCCCACCAAATCCATCGGGGGACCTTCCTCTAGGAGATGACCACGGCCCAGGAGAACGAGTTCTGGTCCTTATTGGAGACTTTGAACGAATTCGAAACCCTCTCCTCTGAACAAAAGAAAAGGTCCTATTTCCTCGCCCTCGTCCAAACTGACCATCTCCCTCATATGAAGGTTGGGTACGATTGAACATGGGATCTACAGAATCAACTGGAAATCCTCTCTCACTATGCCTTGTCCCAACCAGATCTGAAGTATCTTCATCAATGCATCTACTTGGGCTAAAATTTCTCTGATTCCCATGAGACACATGAACAATATGTTCACCAACCGGAGACCGTCTTCTTGAGGGTATACGGTGGTTAATTGGTCCATCATTGGAAAGCTTCCTCCCACCACGGCCACCAAATGCAGCATCTGAAGCCATGCTAAAATTATTATATTCAAGGTCAGGGTTAGATACATCATTTACATATTTATATCTTGGAATACGGTACTTCGTTTGATTGTAATAATGCTCTGCTGCAAGGTAACGGTCAGAACTCCGATCACCACGGTTATTCATCCTCCCTCTACCACCTCTAAAATTCACTCTAGAATTCCTCCATGACTGATCTTGGAACCGTTCCCTTGGAAATCTGTACATATCATCAACATATGTTTCCCCTCTGAAAGTAATGAAGGCAGAATTAGATTACATATAAAGTATTAACCCCACAAATTAAAAATACGATGGAACGAGAGAAAAATTATCACCTCCCTCGAGGATGTAGTTGTTCGTCATCTGCTGTTACATCAGGTAACATTTCTGTTCCAAGTCTTGATGGAACTGACTGGCCTGGAATTGATAGCGATCTGCTCGGAGAACCATTTAAAGATCTAGGCAAAGTTATAATCCGGCTCCGCAGTCCTCCATTACCCGTATCCTTAGTCCCATTATCACCACTACCAGAAGTTTTAGACAAAGTTGATTCACTTGTATGTACAGGTTCAGTTTTATTAACATTCAGCTCAGTATCTAGAGCAGTAGCTACTGCAGTTCCCTGGATTTCTACAGTGACCTGCTCCGAGGATAACGCTGCATCCTGACACATATGAGAATCTCTCGTCCCAGGTTGATCATTGAGGGGTTCTGTTGTCACAGTGCTGATGGACCCTTTCAAGCCCTCAGAGCTCGTTAGCTTTTCATCAAACAATGGTTCTTGCAAGCACACTTCATTATCACATCCCTCGTCAGATTTACTACTGATATTTACATCTTCATCATTGTTGTTGCTTGTTCCAGCAAGATTGTCTGTTTTGATGTCTTTTGCCTCAGCATGGCATGAAGTATGATGAACAATATTAACAGGACCCGCACACTCTGTCCTTTCATGTTTAAAATCATCATGATTGGCATTTTCCACTTGTCTTGCCTCACACATGAGCTCATCCTGGACTGCTGCACCCAGAAGTGAATCTCTGACCTCGCCATCTTCATAGTCCTCAGCTTTACCTTCTTGTTTAGTCTGAATAGCAGTATCTATAATATGATTACCATCTGATTCATAATCAGTGCCATAAGAATCTTCAAGCATATCTGTTGAAATATTTAACTTTTCCTCATCACTGGTTCCACCACTCCCGCGTGAATCAAGGGGTTGAATATTCATCAATTTCAATTTACGACTCGGACTATCAATCTTGTCTTCTTTGGTTCGCAAGATGTTTACCTTACTATCATGGCCAAGGGATATAGCAACTTTCTCATTGCTTTGACAAGCTTCGTGAGACAGTTTTCCACTAGAGTCTCCTGAACGGTTTAGCACATCCTGAGTCACAGTCAATTCTAACGAAGAAGGCTGCCTGGTCAACTCTGTCAAACAAGAAGGCATTCCAGCAGATATCCCTGCAGCAACAGGCAATTTCATGCCAGAAGAATGATCATCCGGACCATTTAAATGTTTATCCAGTTGGACTGATTTCCCTTTGGTTGACTCGCCCATGTCTTGATTAAGCTCAATAGCTGGTTCAGATTTTATGGATCTAGGATCAATTAACTTTTGGGCGCTCACATTTGAGGACTTAACAGCTCCAACAATGGAACGCTCAACTACTCCAGGCTTTCCTGCTCTAATATTTAATGGCCCCATACTAATGGGTTCCTGTTTGATCCTCTCATCAAATGGCTCTGGTTTCACAGTTATATGATTACCCAAGTTTAGATTGCTAGCTGGCCCTGCCACCCTAGTTAAGTTTGCAGAGCCCCTCCTATCCAAATCAAATCCAATGGATGAACTAGGACCTTGACACAGGTTTGGCGGTGAGCAAGAACTAAGGCGTAAAAGAAGAGAGTCATTGGACTTACATTGCTGGCTACCTAGTTTGGACAACATGGTCAAATTAGTTCTTTTGTGATTCTCAGCCATACTCTGTCCTTCTGAGCAAACACCACCTTCAATCATCCCAATTGAGCTAACAGCATGTGCCCCACCTTTTGCATTGTTCCGATCAACAGATACTGGAGCATCATTAACAGAATCTTCCCATGCATCCATTGGTGTATTCAAATCCCAGTTTGCTCTACATGATTGCATCTGGGCACCATGGACTTTCAGATCTCTGCCATTACTTTTGCAGTGGCTACTGATTTTCTCTTCACTTAAAGACAAACTCAGGGAAAGAGGTTCAGACTTATCCCGACTCAGGTGACTCACACCATTGTCACCCTTTTGGCATGTCAAAGCTGGAAAAATATGTTCCTTCAAAGATAATGATAATTCGGTACTCTCAGCAGTAGCAGGCATCACTTCTTCACATTTCACTACCGCTAAGCGTTTGTCATGCATAATATCCTTACTTAAACTAGATACAGGAGCTTCGGTTGGTCTCAAACTCAACTCATTTCTCCCTACAGTCATCTGTGGTACAGGATTATCAGCCATCACTAACTTCCCTTTCCTCTGCAGCTCTTCTGAAGAAGACAAATGAACTCTATGGCTAGGCTGTTCAACTTTGACCCTAACGATATTATCATTTCCTTGCACCATATTAACATTTTGGACATCAGAGCTTCCTCTTCTATCATCAGATTCAGGAACTTTGGTTGCATCAGAAATTCCAGAACTAGTAGCAACACTGGCATGTGAAGTAGTCGACCCCTCAGGTTGACCAGATTGTTCCTTTGGTGCTGAATCCGTTTTTGAAGGGGGGGAAGATGGTTCTTCAGGTAGGGGTGAAGGAGGTCTCATCATTGGAAACCTCCTTTTCTTGATAGGAATACCTGCAATATAATCACTAGATTTCCAGCTAACGGGTTTGACCCCAGTCTGCCAATAGAAGATTTAATTAATCAATAGTCAGAATAAACAACAAATTTGGACAAGACTAATTTCAGTTGGCAGTAATTCAGAAAGAAGTTAACACCTCTTCATTTCCCGAAACCGGCATGACTCCAAGCTTTCACAACCTTAATATCACTGTTCTCTCTGTCTATAAATAACGCAAATTTGCAACTCACAAGATCTCGCTATGATTTGGAAGAAACTCTAACCACTTGCAGTACTACGATATGTGCAGCTATCACTCCTATTTTCTACTACCAAATTCAGTAAGCTTGAAAGATTATACAGATCCTCTCGGTGCAGTCTAGCTATCACACTCAAACCAGTACACAGAAACCTGCAAAAAAAAAAAAAAATTCCATTGAAGAAATATTAATGAAACCGATTCCACCCGGTCAACACCATAAACTAATCAGGTAATGATCATTCAAACACTGCGAAGGAAACAAACAACATGAAAAAGCAAGTAAAACACAAGCCCATCCGTCGTACAAGATCAAAAAACAGATTTTACTTATTGATCACACGAAACTAAGAAGCACAGAAACTGTGATCAAATTTTCAAACTTTTTCGACCAAAAAGAATCCATTTTCCAACTTTAAAGTAAATCCGAGCATAATTAAGCTTAAACCAAAAATTCCAAAAGCTAAACAATTCCAAAAGCCTCAGTAGAAACGCAGAAGTGCTTAATTTAAAGCTGTTTCCGCAATAAATGCTATTTCCAGCCAGTTCAAACCGACTTTTGCAACCAAAAACATCGAAAACCTCAAGATCCACACAAAAAAAACAACTCCACCGCCAAACCAGACTCCGATCGTCGCGAAGGCGAATCAGATCTGCATAATTAGCCGCAACACCAAAACCGCAACCCGTAAAAGTGACCAAAAACAATACAGAAGCTTCCGGGGTTTTACCTGATAACCAAAAAGCTAACAACAACGACGCGGCGTTGACGAACACAGACGAAGAAGAAGAAAGGAAGCTAAATAGAGCGCAGTTTCGGTGAAGCTTGGAGGGAAATAATGGAGGCGGTTATGAGCAAAAAAAACGAAGAAGATGGAGGAGAATCTAATCTGGTTTCCCACACACTAATTTAGGGTTTGGGCAAATTTGAGAGAATGGACTAGACTTTTGCTTTTATTCTATAAGAGATAGCGGTGGTGCTCGTTTGATTTTTGATTTTTTTATTTGTTTTGTGATGATGATGGACCCAGCTAGAGACTTGGTTTGGTTTGGATTGTCCGAACCTTCACTGTGAAGTAGAAGAAAGAAACACGTAATGTGGGTAATGCTGTTTCTCGTGTCCATCG
Source organism: Fragaria iinumae (assembly GCA_009720345.1). Taxonomy (NCBI): domain Eukaryota; kingdom Viridiplantae; phylum Streptophyta; class Magnoliopsida; order Rosales; family Rosaceae; genus Fragaria; species Fragaria iinumae. The sequence goes on along the minus strand of CM019123.1, from coordinate 20,307,138 downwards.
AATCTTGTTGTCTTCTGCTTTGGCATTTCCTCCCAGGAAAGTTAGTTGAGAACGAGAATCACTTCTTCTTCTGCTTTCTTTTCTTTTTTTGGGTGGATTTATATTTTAATGATGATGAAAAAAGAAAGAAAAGAATAAGAGGCGGAGGACTATATAGCTAAAGCTAAAATTGTGAGCATTTATAAGGGGATGTGAAAGTTTAGGTAGGGAAGCTATAAATATTTTCTTACCATTTTTGCACTGTGTATAAGGCAGTAGTGTTCATATGGTCAGTGACTGATTTATGGTCAGTCATCATTAGATTTACATCTAAGGATTGAAAACAAAATAACTCTACTTAAAAATAATTATTCTCACCATTGGATTTAAATCTAATGGTGACTGACCATTAATCTTTTAGTTAGTCACTGACTAGGTGAACATGACTCATGTATAAAGATGTCTCGTCTACACGGTAAGAAAATGTACTATATGGAAGTCCTATCTATGGATCTCCTTTCTATACATATTTTTGAAATGTTGAAAGTACGTTATTTTTTTTTAATAGAGTTTTGAGTATATTACATCTCACTATATCTATTTTAAAAGAAATGTAAGAAGTAGGTTATTTTCTCTGTCAATAATTATTTTATTTTTCTCTATTATTTGTTGACAAAACTCAAATAATAAATCGTCATCCGTGACGAAGGGTCTAAAACTAGAAAATTGAGAAGCGACACGTTAGTCCAAAAAATGGAGCCTGCACAGTAGGTTTGAATATATGGAGGAAAATGACGCCAAGACAAATCAACCCAAACCAAATCATGGTTGTAGCTGATTAATTTAGTGATTAGTGTTTTCTTGGCCCTACTGTAAGTGTGCTTATTTTCTGTCCATATTTAACCAAAGTTGAAAGTTTCCTAGAAAATGAAAAATCTCCAATCTTGCACCACTTGTGACTCCACATCTAAAACACATAGTGGTCATCGCTTTAATTATTCATTGGACACATCACAATTCACATGCAAACTTTTCAAACCAGCAAGTGGACAATCACTTTCAGTTGTCACTTTGCCACAAGTTGCCCCAATACAAAGCAAGACTAAATTTAATTAATGATAAAATTTGAACAAAAATGAAAAGAAAATCCCAATAAACCTAGAAAAGAATGATACTTGCCAGCCCAATGAATAATCATCATGGCCCAAAATGCAAAGGTCCAACCCAACAGAGTAATGAACTTGTTCTGCATATGCATAACAAGAACAAACAACAAAATTGCCAAAACAAACAACTATTTCAGATCAAACACAACCATTTCCATTAATTGTCAACTTCCAAACACATCAAAACATAGTTCATCAAACTAATTACAACACCACCACATACCACGAACCCTAATTACAATTTCTTCAACACCTAAACAAAACTAAACCACATCCCTAAACCCCACATTTCTTGACAGCAAGACTTGTGAGGACCCCAAAGCCGTCTAGCCACCAAACCCATAGAGAGTCCTGCCCTGCCTCTTCAACGCGTACACCACATCCATGGCGGTCACAGTCTTGCGGCGAGCGTGCTCGGTGTATGTCACGGCGTCTCTGATCACATTCTCGAGAAATATCTTGAGCACACCTCTTGTTTCCTCATAAATCAAGCCACTGATACGCTTGACTCCTCCTCTGCGAGCCAAACGACGTATGGCCGGCTTAGTGATACCCTGAATATTGTCACGGAGAACCTTACGGTGTCGTTTTGCTCCTCCCTTCCCCAATCCCTTGCCTCCCTTGCCACGCCCAGACATTGCTGATTCTCAAGCTAAGATCCCTGATTCTGAACAAAACCCAAAAACTCAAATCAATCACAAATATTCAAAATCCAGAAAATTGAAAATCGTAACAAGAAAACAAAAGTTTGCGAGCTGGAATTTCAATACAAAGCTAACAGATCTAGTGGAGTTTGGGGATTTATGTTTGCTTTTGTTCATCTTTTTTTATTTTTATAACTAGACAGATACTGAAGCATGATTTCACAAATTATGAGGTCCCTCAATTTGGTACAGAAAACAGCCTAGACTGAAATTTAACGACTAAATCAAAGACGAGTAGCAAAAGCCAAACATAAATCAGTGAAATTGAAGAAAGAAAAGGAACCTGAATATCGGAGAGGTATAGACGCGAGAGTCCGGGGAGCTTGTATCGGTTGTGTGGAATGAAGGGTCTGCAACTCTGTGTTTATATACAGAAACTCAGGGGGAGAGGACGACGATCTGTGGTTGTGGTTCTTCGGAGAGTCGTTTAATGGACGGCTGAGATTGCTTGTTTCGGCTTCACTTGGATCGGTGACCTGGCGCTTCACTTGGATCGCTTCTCTGAGAATTCAAAACTTTTCGCGGCCCGCCCTTTTGTTAGACATTCCCGCCGATCCGCAGTTCGTCTAATTTCTCACAATTTCTTAATTTTCGCCAAAAGAAGTTGGCAAATATATTTTTTTCGAGGAATTTAATTTGCTTATCACAACATCATCTTTTCTAAAAACGAAAATTATCAAAAGCTCTTATCCCACCTCATTTTTACATATATAAGTGAGATTTGAATACATGATCATGTTGTTTAGTTTTTTAGAATAGTTAACCATTCAAATCATGGTTCATCATTTAAACCATTTTGGCTCACTTTTGTGTTCAAGTTAAAATAATCAAATGGTGCAAAAAACTCAACTAGAAATAAGCAGTCTTTCACCTACTTTCAATAACCTGTTACCAAACAAGTTTTAAATTTTAAAAAATAAAAATAAACTGATTTATTTATAAAAACGCGATACCAAACTGGGTCATCATTTCTTGTAACATCCATTCGAACCATAACCAAATTTTTTATTTTTGATACGATGTAAAGTGAAAGGTTAGAACTTACCTTCTTTAGCCAAGTGATGTTAACAAAAGTTGAAAGATCTAACTGAGAATCTGTCCGAATGGTGCTGAAGTGCGAGTTGTATTTAGCAGCTACACTCTTCAAGGCCTTCGCGGTGATAATCAACATGGTGGTGTTCTTATCCTCCCCCGATTGACCGTAGTTGGTGGACAATGGAGTTATGACCGGAAAAGACACATCTAATACCCATTCCAAAAGTTATTCACCATAATATTCTCTTGCACAACGGATAAATTCTACAAAACCGTTTTCACTTTTGAACTCTAAAGATCCCACGGTGACAAAGTGGATGGATTTAAGTGGTGCATTGTGTTCAATGCAAAATTCGTTTGAATTAAATATATCATGAGCCGAAACTTTCTTAAGATGCTGAAAGAGCTCTTTCAACACTTCTTCATCTATTTCTCGAAGTTTTGGTACCTATGTTATATCAAATATAACTCAATATTAAAAACTGTATTATATATTAAAAATGGTTTCCTAAGTGATTTTCACATTAGGAAACAAAATCTGAATGGTTGCTAACTTGATATGCCTGTGTGATTGAAAGAACTATGATATATATATAAAGATACTTTTTTTAGCTTAGTCAACCATTGAGAAGTAATAGGATCCCATTTTGGCCTATATTTAGTGCCCACTCTTTTCATTTTCTCTATTTTTGACTTGCTCGAGTAGTTTCAAGTCATATTTCTCATTTGTCTTATCCGAATTCAAATCTGGACTACTGGACGAAAAAGACAGACATATATAAGTGGTGATCATATGTAGTGGCGGAGCCAGGATTTAATCTTGGAGGGGGGAGGGTTTAAAAAATAAGGTTCATGCGATCAAAATTACTATTATCGGTCATAAGTTGAAGCATAAATTAAGATCATTAAATGTCTCGAAAGTCATTCATTAGAACATAATCATATGTTAAAAAGCAATTAAGTTGTCATTCCTAAACCCAATATATAGAGCCAAACATTTCAAAGTCTCGAGTTCCTAATAACTAAGAAATCATATTCAAAATTCACTCTATCTTTCTTGTTCTATTACATTACTTCTCTCTAATATTGTTATTTACATACAAAGGTGATGATCACATGGGCGCCCTAATGTATAAAAAAATGGGTTACGTGGGTGCCCTTAATGTATAAAAAGGGGTTTGAGACGCAGGGGAGGGGGTCAGTACAATGTCAGGGTGGGGTCTTCAAGCGTCGTTGTGTTGTGTGTGTGTATATATATATTAGGAGTTTAGCTATATAAATGTGTATTTATATAGGGTTTGGGTCTAGATCCTTCCGGGTGGGTCTGACTGTAGCTCCGTCCCTGATCATATAAGATATATATTCAACAAACTAATGGAATGGTAATGTATATAATAACAAGAAAGACGGTACAATACTAACAATCTCTGTGTATGTTTGATTCACGACACTAACTGGTTTTGTGTTATGTAAAAATTATTAATTAGTTTGAGATACGTTTGGTGCAACTGGTACTAAAATAAATGGTACAACATAATACCGGTTTCCTCCTTAGTCTGCGTTAACAAGGGGTCTCTAAAAGACGTACCTTAGATAGTACCGTCTAAGACTCGCTTCAATCGTGTATTATTCCTCCATTGTGTATATAATAGTTCATCATTCTTCTTCCGCTATCAATATCTTCTTTCTCTTCATCTAGATCCCTCATATTAAGTTTATCTGGATTTCTATTCTCTGGGTATTGGATGAAAATAATATGGGAGATTAAAGCTAGTCTCAAACTCAAGGAACGTTTGAATCCGCATGTTCCTGTGTGATTTTGTATTTTGGTTCTTGTTTCTGTTGCTACCTTGAACGTAGGGTGGCCATTGTGAGCTTGACATAGCCGGCGTGGCCATTCTTTCGTCTCTTTTCTTCTCTATTAAATCTAGAAAATGATAAATGTTGTGGCTCATTACTAGCATAATCCTCATCTTGTTGTTATAGAACTATATATATGATTTGTTTCTACTTTCTAGAGGTCTAGGGATTCATTTAGAGATGAATTGGAGAAGTTCTACTGTAGGAATAGAGGTAGGAGACGAAGTATTGAAGCACATACTCCGTCCTGAATTGGAATAAACCGGAATAATTCAAATATCTTATCAATTCAATTCCGTAGAATCTGATGCAGGCCGAGAAGAGTAGGCAGGAAAGTGACGGTCTTCGTCTGGCTAGCTGAAATGGGACTTGTATTCAGACACTACACTCTCCAAATCGTCGGCCATGAGAACGAGCAACTGAGTCTGTTTACTCATGGCTGTTGTGACTTTATAATAATTTGACAAGGGTCTGGTACCATCAGAGCTCCTTGCTAGCCAATCTATTAGTTCTTCTCCGAAGAATCTTTCTTCCTCTAGATAATCGTCTTCGTCTGAATATAGTCGTAGGTTTCCCCTCAGAACGAACAACATCCTGTCAACTGGGTTTCCCGGTTCAATGATTCGCTCGTAAACATTAATCTGCCGAAACTGAAGCCGCCGAGAGATTGCTTCCAAAACTTCTTCGGCCATAGTCTTAAGTTTCGGTACCTGCATACAAAATTACATATATAGGATTAATTAGAGGAAGTAGCTAAACCACCATTACTTGTTTAGAAACATGGAAGTGTTGTTAAACTGAAATGCATGGCGAGGCCAGCCAGGTAGGAAGTGAAAGGTCATATATAGCTAGGAACTTACTTTCTTTAACACAGTCAACCCAACAACAGTCAAAAGATCTGGCTGAGATTCCTTCCGCAATGTGCTGAAGTATGATCTGAATTTACAACCTACACTCTTCAGTTCTGCCGCAGTGATAGACAGTTGTACAGCTGCATTGGCATGGTCGTAAATAGCAGTGTGAGTGGCGAAGGGGGTTAAGGTAGGAAACGACGTATCTAATACCCAATCTAGGATTTCTTCTCCATAAACTTCTCCTTCACGACGGACAAGTTCCTCACAATCGTTGTCATTTCTTGTGAATTTTACAGATCCCTCAATGATGAAAGTCATGGATGCAACTGGTTGATTCTCTACGTAAGAATATAGTGGATTCAAATCCTGCTTGAGATGCAGAAAGATAGCTTTAAGCACTTCTTCATCCATACATTGAAGCTTTGACACCTGAATTATATCGAAAATAAGAACCCTTGTTAAGGCCTAGAATTATTTTCCAAAATTATACTATATGACAATAGGATGGATACAATTAAGGACTTACTTTCTTCAGCCTAGTCAACCAGTGTGAGGTAAGTAGATCAAACTGTGGCCTGAATGTAGAGCCTATGCTCTCCATATCGGTGGCAGTGAGGACAAGGGCGTTTGTAGTTCCATGTAACCAATAATAACCGGTGGAAAGAGAGTCATTTGCTATGGGTACTTCAGCAGGAAAGGAGGTCGAGGATGGCCAAACAAGAAGTTCTTCTCCCCAGACTAGTGGTGCGTATAGGTTACACCCATTTCGTTTCTTTTCAAAAAAGACATTTCCTTCCACGAAGAGAATCATTTCAAGTGGTTGACCCTCTTGAATAATGTACGAGCTTGAATCATACTGTACAGGCTTGAGATGCTCACATATTGCTTTTAACACTCTTTCATCCAATACTTCCAATAACTTCAACTAGAAATATATACCAAGAGGTTAATTAAAAAAAAACATTGTATCGTACAATTAACATGCAAGATAATAATTAATGAATTAGAAGATTTAAGCAGGTGGAGGGAGCTATATATTTACCTTCTTCAGCCTATTAAAAGGCAGAAACTCTTGGATCCATTCGACTGTGGAGAGGAAATTCTCCACATCAATATCCGCATCTTTGTTAAGTTCTAGTCGAACCGCCTCCTTGATATCCGAGTTCTTTGAACTAGGGATGCCATTCTTAAGCAGCCACAAATCTGCACCTTTCATCTTCCGGTCAATTTTCAGAAGCCGCATATTCTCTCTGATACGCTCCTCAAGTGGCATGGGAAGAATAGTGAGGATATTCTTCACATCAACCTCCTTGTCTTCTTCTAAAATTACCAGAACCGCCTCCATGATTTCTGACTTGAAATTCTCAGACAACTCGTTTTCAGACAACCACATACCTATCTCTTCGTCTTTCTGCCGCAAGTTCTGTATATAACTTTCTATATAACTACTAAGTTGCGAGGGAAGGATAGAAAGAACATTATTCACATCTATAACCACCCCGTTTTGTTCAAATTCTGGTCGTTGCGCTACCGCTTCTATAATCTCAGACTTTAAACGCAGGGGGAGGCGATTTTTGGATAACCACAATTCTATCTTGTCACCTTCTTTTTCCAGCTTCTCCTTATAAACTATAATATAGCTTTGAAGTTGCACGGGAAGAATCGATTGGATTTTTTCCACATCAACATCCCTGTTTTGTTCTAAATCCACTTCTACTACCTTTTCCATGATCTCGGTCAGGAAACGCTTAGGGAGATAATTTTTGGCCAGCCATTTTTCTACCTCTGGACCCTTGCTCCGTTCAATTCTAATCTTCCTTTCAGCTATCATCATTTTTTTAAGGTCTGTCTGCCATCGTAGTTGCTCTTTACTTGCTGATTCCACCTGCATGTACATCTATTCTCACAAACAAGTATCAGGTTCAGGTCATTGTACAGATATAAAATCTATAACTGCACTGGTTCTATTAATTAAGAAGTAAATAATGATGGTAATTATATATATAGGGGAGTGAAATGATCTGATCGAAAGCACGTAGGAGGTGAGTTCAATGGTGTTGATACTCTTGCATATTCTAATAGAGCTAGAAGAGATGTTAAAAGTATGTCGACCAACCTGCAAATTTCCTATGAGATATAGGAAAAGTAACAAGCCTATAATTGAAGTAAGAGCCGCAAATAAGTTTTCCCAGGTATTAATACTGGGTTTGAGGTCTGAACCAAGAGAACTGTAAGATTGAAATAGGTATAAGATTGAGTAAATAAGAAATATGTATTTGAAAAACTAGTTAAACGCACTAACTACTAGTCTACTACTACGTACTAACCTCAAATTTCGAAGACCCCACCAGAAACAATTTGACAACTTCTGTGAATAATCTGTTGATCCAACTAAACCAGATTGAAGAGCATCGAGAAATATGCCGAAGTCAAAGATAGTTTCATCTGATGGATTTATGGGACATGAATCATTTAGCAGTTTGATATCATCGTTTGTTCGACGATCATGACAGTTAAAGGTACTAGGTTTACATCCATCTTCATCTCGACAAGCATATTGCCAGCAAGCTATCATTCGCTGAACAGAAAAGAAGTACCAGAAGCCTCCAAGTATCTAACAAAAACAAAACATTAATACAGCATCTAGTCAATAATTACTGGATAGATAATTTGAATAATATGGAAAAGTGTGTCACTCCAATATACGATATATAGGAAGGATCGGAGAGCCAATGGGTGTTGACTTAAATCTATGTACTGGAACATATTGAGGGAATTTTAGGATTACTTACAACTACAGAAGAAATTTGAAACTCATTTAAAAAGAGAGAGAGAAAGTAGAACTTACATGACTGGCAAAGATGTACATAAGAAAATTGAGTCCACCTTTAATCCATAATCCTAACTTTCCTTTAGGAGAATTTTTGATTTCCTTACATGCGAGATAAATGCGAAGGACTCGTGGAACATATTGGATTAGAACAAGAAAGTTTAAGAACTTCCTAGTATTCAAAGATCTCGAGCCTCTCATTTTCGTAAAGTAAACGAGGATTGTAACCTGTGGAAAAAAAAAAAAAACTTTTTCTTCAGTGAAATCTAATTATATATACATATGAATCCGGATCTAGATATGACCTCCTTAAACTCTTAAAGTAAGGATGTTTTTAGTTCTAACATGTATTTTAACAATCAAAGCCACTAATTCCCTAGTTACTTACCCACATATGAATCTTATAAAAAATTAGCCAAAATGAAAAACGTTTAACCATTTGATTAACACAATATTCGTTTTAATTTTATCTAACGGCCTACAATTGTTTACATCAATTTGAATGACCAAATGATTATTGAATTAGTTGAAATTTTGTAGACATGTTTCTTGCATATGAATCTAGAGGATCAACGGTTGAGATTGTTAAAAGAAGTCATCTACTAATGTAAAATAGTAGAAATCCTCAAATTCCTAAAGTAAGGAGGTCTTTGCCACCTTCTTCTTTCCAACAAGTTTGAGGGGGATGTTAGACAGACTCATTATTCTCCTAAAACCAAGCCATCTGATTCTCTTTCTATAAAGAATTCATAGGCTATTTTGATTCTATGCTATAACTACATATCAATGCTATTATTTGTATTTAGTGTTTTGCATACCTAGAGTCTAGAATAACTACTATATATCTGTACAATTGTAATATTGTAAATCAATGGACAATCACTTTATATATATATATATATATATGCCCGATCAGAGGCGCACGTCTGCACCGGGCTTAAAGTGCGGACGTCTCTCCGTTCTCCACCCTCCGACGGCATGCCTCCACCCCAGCGGACTCCAGCAGCGTCCCCGAATACTTTCCCTCACCGGCGAGTCCGTTCTTTTCCAGTTTTCCAGCGAGATCACTCAAAACTTCAAACAAAGTCGATCTCGCCGGAAACTGGAATTCGGCGGACTCGCCGGGGAGGGAAAGTGGTCGGGGACACTGCTGGAGTCCGCTGGGGTGGAGGCGCGCCATCGTCGGAGCCGGACGGTGGAGAATAGAGGGACGTCCGCACTTTAAAGGCCGTGCGGAGGTCCGCTCTCGAACGGCTCCGTGTATATGTGTGTGTATATATATATATATGTATATATATGTGGTAACATAACAAATTCATGACTGGCCTGGTATCAAATATGATATATGCATATGTGCATATGATATGTATGCTATTTATGTATCTGTCTTATCCCAGTGCTATAAAAGGTTTACAGTTTATAGCATCACTAACCTGTGGAATGGGGAGAATTGCTAAAATGTCAAGTAGGATATATGTCGACCTCCATATAGCCATAACTGTTACTGCAAACAAAGATTATAAAGTTTATTACTATGAAGCTTGTTGATATAGTGATCAGTAACCATGAAATGCTTTGACGGAATACAAACCTTTCTCGAGTTCATATATCTGAAAAATGATTTTCACTATATAAACGAAATCTGTGATGGATCGGAAAACCACAGCTGCTATCTTCAAATTTTTGTCTAGTCCAATGCACTTCATGTCATGGTTGATCAGAGGAATGTAGAGGAACAAAGGATCCAGTAACACAGCAAAGAGACATGATATTACAAATATCACATTCCACTTTTCAAGGATTGGTCCCTCAGGATCAAGAATTTCCTTTACCATTCTTCCTACTGCACTCTTTAAAGTCTCTAGTCCAAACCATCTTTTACTTGTCTTGTGCCCATCTTTCATGGAATTTGACTCTGTATTTGACACTGAACTACTGGATGATAAAACTAAGGTTACACATAAAACTAGTACTGAGAATATAACATAATGAAAATACTAGGGGCTTTTTACCGATTGAAGTGATTGCTTATGGACAAGGTCACTTTACAAAATGTTTCTAATGTTAGAGCATTTTATCTTCGCTCCTTAGCTGTTATTAGTGTTTTATGAAGAACATGTTTGACTTTTTATTAATTTTAGCAGCTGTGCCAAACTCCTAAGTGACTCGAGCAACGAACACAATCAAAACGAAAAGTCGGATAGGAAACTGGGTTTCTGGCAAGCCTTTGCCGTCTAAACCAGCTGGGGTGTTCAATTTATAATTTAAAAGATGATAGCTTCTTTGATATGAATCCTAAGATGTTAAGCAGCAAGCATGCATTTAAATCCATCTTCTACCAAAACTTATAAAAGGAAAACAGAGTAAAGAGTTAAAGAAAAACCAACCTCTGAACTATCTCTCGCAATGTTATATCTGGGATATCCATGGCTAACTTGAAGCTTGTGGAACAGAACTATAACTAGAATTAGCTCTAGTTTTATCTGGTAGGTGAGCAAATTGATGGAATCTCTATATATATCGGCTGGACTACACCAGAGCATAACTATTTGAAATTTAAAAACAAAGGTTAAATCAACCAAAAATGTTCATTTTTCATTAATTAAAGACCAAAGAAAGAAAGTCTACCTAACGTCTGCTTAATCAAATGTAGCTATGGCTCTTACTCGTTTAACAGAGGTATCTTCTTTTATATATTGTTTCTGTTGCTATCTTGAACAAAGGTGAGACCAGGTTGTGAAATTTGATGATATAATATTTTTGGCTCATGTGCACAATTATTTGTACACAGCTCTTACTAAGGTGTCAATTTGATTCTTGCAAGTATCATTTGCATATTGAATGACCAACTACATTTCTACAATTGTGTAAACATGCGTCTGAACAAAAGAACCGAGGAAGAAGAAGAAGATGAAGTACGTGGTGCACCATCATTTGGCAGGAAGTTGTTACAGAGACTGGCCTGCTGCAATTCTTTGTATAGGTAGTTCCTCATGGTAGTATTTCTGGGCATATGTGGAAGCGACGCAGCTATCACGATCACAATTATATTGCACCAGATTGATCAAGAACAGATGAATGAAAGCTTATGCCGTCCAAGCATATGCGGGAAGTGGTGAAACAGAAATGCCCAGCTTGAACATGTATGATGTATCCCATACTGCTGTGAGAATTACAATTTGAGATGAACAAGAGAGATGAGGCAAAAGAATGTCAAAGTTGTTGGGATCAAAAACTGATTATGCAACAACACAAACACAGCAGCTTGAAAACCAGCAAACACAGAACAAATGAGAGAAATAAAAGAACAATGAGACCAGCAATTTTAACGTGGAAACCCTCCAAAGTGAAGGGAAAAACCACGGGACAAACTCCGAAAAACTTCCACTATAGAATGGGATTACAATCTCCAATCTCTCTAGATTACTAGAGGAATAACACAGTAGGCAGTACAAGAAGGATTGGTTCTCTATTTTCTCTTCTTACACAGGCCTCACAAAACTACTACTCAAAACATAGAGAACAAGATTTATATTTGCCTTTTTTCTCTCCAGCTCCTTCTAGAGAATACGAAGGGATTACCAAGAAACAATAACTCTATTGTTTCCACTGAGAGCTGCATACTTCTCAGTTATTAAGACTGAAACGTCTTTTTCTTTTCTTTCAAGACAGAAACCAGCTTGGACAAATACACTTATTTAATGAGATGTCTAGCATGAGGAGGGAACTCCAACAAAAGTTTAGCTTATATACTGGATATTCATCTTTTAATTCACAAACAACACAGAACAGATAAATTTTGAGGAACTAATGTAACCCACCAACTAAAAGCAAGCTATATATATAGTTAAGTCACAGAGTATTGGTCTAGCTATAATTTTACTCTTTTTCTTTGATTTCTTGCATATAATCCTCGTTTCTCTTTAGTCTGATGCATATATATATATATATATATATATTTATATTTATATAACCCTCTTAGCCAAGCTGAATTTCAGTGAATACTTCATAATGTTATTGAGATCATATATTTATGTTCTTCTCATACAAAAATGTTGTTAATATCATTCATGATCATAATCGAACTTTTTCAATCCCCAATAGTACAAAAGCTTTCTTCAAGCCGGCCAAATACATATCCAAGCATAACAGTCCAGCATACAACGATTTAGAAGATCTACAATGAACACAGCAGAAAGAACCAGGATATACGTACGTTATGGAATCCAAAGAAACAAAATCTGAATGGTTCCAATATCTTCACAGTTTCTGCATAAGCACATAACATCGACGATCGATCAATACAACCAGGGCTAGCACATAAGCAAACATGCGAGCTGTAATAAAATGGATTCCATATATACTAATATACATACTATCTACCTTTCCCCGGTGAGATAACACGAATAGAAGTATACAAATCCAAGTATTTCCTACGCAGCTTTCCAAGTATTTCCATCCAAACAAGCACATCAATCAGTGATAATTCAATGCAAACCTCCTCATCAAGCCAATGAACCCAACAACAGCATCCCTCGCCAAACTTCCAAAGAAAATAGATCAGCAAATTCTTTCTCTACTGTAAAGAATTTGGCAAAGAAAGGAAGACGAAACGAGTGCGGGGGAGAGCTCCTCCAATACCGAAAGCTCAGAAGTAAGTAAACGACATGTCGCATTCCTATGCGGGCTAGGCGGAGATGTCGGCTGTCTAGGCAGACTGGTTGGCCCTCCTTCATTCGATATGTTTTTAGAAAGCGCGAAACGACGACGTGTTAACCGATGCTACTGATAGCTCGACAGTTCAGCCATCACTGGTGGCGCCGTCGCCGGCGTCCACACGTCAGCCTCTCCCACACTCCACTCTCACAGCTCAACTTCCACTCCGAGTCCGACGACTTCTTGCCTTGGCTGCAGCGCAAGTCCGGCACCGAAATCTCCTCCGCGCTTTCGATCGGCGAATCGACTCACGGAAGAGCTCTGTTTGCTTCCAAAACCATTAGAGCCGGAGATTGCATACTCAAGGTTCCGTACACCGTGGTATGGTAGCTACCTGAATCTTCAATTTCGAATTCGATTATGGATTTTGAAAATCACAGTCGGAGTTTTTGTGTTGCAGCAACTCGCTCCGGATAATCTTGCTCCGGAGTTGAGAGATTTGATAGGTGATAGAGTCGGCGATGTTGCAAAGGTCGCCGTTGTGATTTTGTGTGAGCAGAAAATGGGCCAGGTGAGCAAGTCTACTCAGTCTGTGTTGTTTTAGACATTTAGAGTGAATGTGTGGAACAGTTTAGTGAAGTTTCATGGTTTTTGTGCGTTCAGGACTCGGAATGGGCTCCTTACATCAGCCGGCTTCCTCGGCTTGAGGAGATGCATAGCACAGTGAGTGTTTTTTTTATCAGTTTTCCCGCTTCTCAGTTTGATGCTATCGTCATGTTTGCGCATTGCGAATTGTTTGCGGAAAGCACATTTTTAGATGATGTGTTGTTGTAGTGTTGATTTTCTACCGCATACTGGAAGGTGCATCGACTTGATGAGTTGGTGCACATTTCTTGAATAGTGATAGTTTGGAGTATTTTTTGACAGGGTTGTTGTTTGTGTGTTGTTAGATATTTTGGAGCGAAGATGAGTTGGAGATGATTCGACAGAGCTCTCTGTATCAGGAGACTATTAATCAAAGATCCTTTATTGAAAAGGAATATTCGGCAATCAGGACAGTAAGTAATCGATTGCTTTATTCTCTGGCTAATGACATAGATGAATGCAACTAGACTTTTATCCCCTTTCTGTTTTCACACTGTTGGTTGCATCAACCACTTTCCAATTTAAAATTCTGAACAGTAGAAGGCTTAAATCGACACTGATTATATTGTCAGGGTCATGGGGGTGCGCACTAATCCACATAATGATGTTTGCTTTATAGTCTGACATTTATGGTTGATCACTAGCAGCACAAATAGTAGTTCATGTGAATTGAATGCCACAGTATCTTGAACACACCTTCATGGCTAATTAACGAGTGTAACCAGTGAATTGTAAGTGGATTAGTAGTATATACAAAGTTAGATGCTTTGCAAATTTGATCAAGTAAATCCTAGATATGACTTGATTGTTAACCTGGAACCTCTTCATAGTTATTGTCTTTTAAATTCTGATCGTTGATAAGCTATATTATAATTTCAGGCTCTTGAGCGCTTTCCTGTAATGTTCCAAAGTATCACCTGCAAGGATTTCATGCATACATATGCTTTAGGTATTGTTATGTTTTATACCATTTCACATGTCAACAGTTGTCAACATTATATGATTTAGTGGTACATTCATACTCCACTACAGTTTCTGGATATCATGCATATGCTTTAGGAATGAGGACTATTATATGCTTTCTGTAAACTGTAAACCCATGTTATCTTCCACATCATTGTAAATATGACTAAATATACGCTTTAGTTCCAGCTCTATATATACTAATATACTTGCATATCTATTCATGTTGACTTTATATGACGTGCAAGTAATCGTATATGTTACCCATATACCAGTAGTTGTAGTGATGTATAAAAGTTATTCTCACTTGTGTAACATGGATTTTACAGTTGCTTCTCGAGCATGGAGAAGCAAAAAGGGTTATTCCCTGGTAACACATTATACAAATTCCATTTAAATACTTTTATGATGAGGTTTGCATGATTAAATTTTCCACAGATTCCTTTTGCAGATTTTTTGAACCATGATGGGACTTCAGAGTCAATTGTGCTGAGTGATGATGACAAACATTTCTCAGAGGTACTTCCTCCTGTTCTGGTTATGTTTCCTCTTGTCTTAGTTTAGTTCTTTTTGCATACTACATGTTTCACATCTCATGAATTATTGTAAAAGATGTTTCTGAGTTTTATTCCTCTAAATTATCTGGATAGGTGATTGCTGATCGTAATTATGCTCAAGGTGAACAGGTTAGATGCGTCTTCATTAATATGTTCTTTGTTTTATTGAAAAGATCTAGTATTTGGTCAATAGTTGAAAAGCTGTATTTTTCTTTTTGCTCGCTTGTTTCCTGGATGACACACTCTGCTAGTTTCTTTTATAATCAAAATGATAAGCTTGATCTTAAGTTGTTCCTCTGGTTTCATTGTGTCTATAAAAATTACAGATAGTGAATCACAGTGAATAGAGCACATAGAAATTATGTTGCAAAAAACATAAAAGACATGGATGTAGAGATCAACTGTATTTATGTTGAGACGGATCTGGAAGTTTGGTTTGTATTCCAGTCTGTCATGGTGTCATATATTATTATTTGATAGGTCTTGTCTATAGCGTGTTTCTTCTAGCATGCGCAAATATTATAAAACTATATCACGGCATTCCCTTATAATACTTCAGGTGCTAATGAAACGATTTTAGTGAAATTTAACTGTCTTAATTCCCGGGGGATCGCGCCAAAAATTCGGGTTCCCTTTGGATTTCCTTCTTGATCAATAACAACAGCAGCATTGTCATCATATCGTATTATCATACCGTTGTCGCGTTTGAGTTCTTTACAAGTACGCTTTATATGTTCTGAATCGGGGGGGGGGGGGGGGGGCATGTAATGCAGTTGCTATAGTTGGAGATTCATGTGTTCAAGATCTGACTTGGGTTCACTTGACATATTTGTGAAGGTGCTGATAAGATATGGAAAATTTTCAAATGCTACCCTACTGTTGGACTTTGGGTTTACACTTCCATACAACATTCACGACCAGGTCAGTCTTGGCTTCAATTTGAGTTGTCAGATCAGATCATTTGCATGGTGCAATGATCTTTCATACCTTAGTTCATGCTTTATAGCTGATACATGTTAAATTTGATTTTTGGTGTTTCAAAATATTTTTATTTGCTTACGGAAAAACAAGCTTATAATAGCCTGATAATTGTTGTATATGATCTGTATACGATTCCTGGATGACTAAGGCTCTATTTTGCAGGTCCGGATCCAGCTAAACATACCTCATCATGATGCTCTTCGTGATTTGAAGTTGGAACTCTTGAAGAGACATCACAGACCAATCAACAATGACGTCAACGGTTTCAACTCTTCAGTGGATTGTTTCACAATCAAGTTGGTAGTGATACGTCTTTCTTCTTCTTCCTCCTCTTCTTTTGCTTTGTTATTGTTCCTTTGGCAAAGGGACTAGCGTAACAATGACGGCCTTACCCTCTATACAATAGACGGTGGTACTTTGTCAACTTGTTTTGTCCAGTGGTCCAATTTCTGTATTAGAGTCTCACTAAAATACTACTGTCCAAGTTACCCCGTCTTGCCTGAGTGCGCTACTTTGAGTACTTTCAATCAGAAAAGTGACTTTGTGGTTTTGTGTGTTCTATATTATATTCTTAGTGCATTTTCTCTATCTGCATGATGATGTCCTATCATGCGATCAATATCTAGTTCTGATTATGATAACCCCATTACCACACAGGGAAGTGAGATCTGGTAGAGAAAAAGGGAAAGGAATTCCACAGTCACTTCGTGCACTTGCTCGTGTCCTAAGTTGTACCTCTTTTGAAGGTTCGTTCATATTACCTTATTCTCATGTATCATTTGATAAGCTTCTAAACTTCTGTTACCTTCTTGTTTCGTGACACATCTGCATATGGTTTCTTGATATCCAGAGCTTAGTGACCTGGCCAATGAAGCAGCAGAACATGATGGTCGATTGGCTCGGCGTCCTTTAACTAACAGAAGCAGAGAGGTTGAAGCACATCAGATGTTGATGGAAGTATTAACCCAATTGGCTGAGGATTGTGATGCATCTATTAAGGTAAAGACTCAAGAGCCAAGAATTTTCCCAAATTCAACACCAATTCATGAGACCCCCAAATTCAGAATAGTCCTTTCTTATATTGTCAAGTTGAGATATTCTTACACATTGCTTCCTTCTGGTTGCACATATTTATGCAGTCTCTAGGACCCGTAACTTCTCCTCCCATGTGTGAAAGGCTCTCTCTCCTGAGGCAAATGGCTCGCGATCTCCTTAATGGTGAGCTTCGTATCCTCAAATCCGCATGTGCATGGCTTAAACACTACTGCATAACCTTGACTGCGACAGACTGCCATCCATGATGCTTTACAAAGCTACCAAATGAAGCAGGAACCGAGAGGTGCTTTTAGAGGAGACCGGGACACTGATCAAACTGTGGCTCTTACCGTCTGAAGTTGAAGCCTGGGCATGTCGATCTGTCACAACTCACAAGTAGAAGGAAAACAAGAATTTTGTGCATGATGTTGTATAATTAAGCATCTGTAATATACCTAACGGTCTTTGACACGCTTAGTTCTGTCCGATTTCATTTTCAGCAAACAGAAATATCTTCAAATTTCATGTATGATGATATACTAATCCAGCAATTACAAGCAAATTGCCTACGTAAATTACATCCAAATCATTCCCTTTCCACCAAAAGGAAATGTTATGTCTATGTCCAAAATTCCCAAAATCTTCCAATCAAACATATTCTCACTACCCCGTACCATTTGGTTCTTAGTGCATAGTTTTTTAATTTATAAGTGAGAGTTTGTGAGTTCGACTCAGAAAGTATAAAAAAAGTTAAACGGGTGAAATGTAAAAACTAATTACTGTCTAGTTATCTGAATTTTTACCATACTACCTTTTTACAATTTAGCTGCAGCCTCACACCTACTACCTACCCAATCAAAAACAAGTCGGCATGGCGGGAATCGTAATTGTAACCGATCTGAAGGGTCGTTACAAAAACAGGTCGGCCTTCTAAAAATCTTATCCTCCCTCTATAAATACCAAGAGAGAAACGCAGGTCTTCTCTCTTCGCGAAACAAAACCTAGGGTTCTATTCTTCACTTTCAGCCTTCTTCTTCTTCAGGTGCGTCTCTCTAATCTCAGCTTAGTTTCTACTGCAACTGCTAATTGAACTTAGGGCTTTGCTTCGCGATTCATTTGGGTCCCCAAAGAAGTTGACTTTTTCTGATTTCGTTTAGTCACGAGAAACCAAATCTAAGAGCTCTAGGATCCAGAGAAATCTAATTCATGGATTGTTTATGTTGATTTTGGTTGATTTGGTGATGAAGATGTTTAATTGTGTTTGAATTATGATTATGAGAACGTTTTATCTTACTTTTTTGCTGTAGAAATTTCTGATGTTTTAGTGTGGTTTTCGCAATTTGAGTACTGTATGAAGCTGAAGAAGAAGTTGTTGTCATTCTAAAGATATATGCGTAGGTGTTGTTGAAACATTATTAAAGGGTGGATGTGGTGATTTGTTGCAGATAAAATGCCTCGTCATGATGACCGCAGTGGTGGTTCACGGCTCTATGTTGGCCGCTTGTCGTCCCGGACAAGATCACGGGAACTCGAAGATGTATTCAGCAGATATGGAAGGTAACCAGAATGGTTTTTTATTTTATTTCATGAGCTTTTAGTGCTTTTGGATTCTAGTTTCTATAGAGCTTGCATGGCCATGTGCTTCTGTCATCTGCTAATATTTGCAATTCCGTACCTTCCATTTGCAAATCCTTGAGACTTGTTTGAATTTTTATTGCACTAATTAAACAAAAATGACAAAGAAAACATGTGTCTGTATGCAATTTTCACTGAATAAGACCCATCGTTTAGTTCTATGGCTTTATGATTCTTTACATCTGTTGTGGATTTTTGGTCATTAGCTGTTTTAAGAATGAGGTTCTTAAGAGGCAATGAAGCCTTTGCCAAACCATTCTTTATGCTTGTCAGAAGTGTGAATTTCTACTATCATTCTGAAAACGTTTCACCCATCCATGTGTCCATTTGGTTTAACTTCAATGATCTTGTTGAAGGTTTTTTGGCTTTTGCCAAACCTGGAGGTCTTGGTGAGGTCCAATTGGTGGATTTGGCGAGTCTTTCTATAATATTATTGCGTTTTTTTATCGAAATGGCAACAATCTCAAAGTGGTGTTTAGTTCATCTGTGAGGGGCGAAGTATCATCCCTTTGATGCATGTGTCATGATGGCCTTACTGTTTCTGGAACCCGTTTACGCAGAGTACGTGATGTGGATATGAAGCGTGATTTTGCCTTTGTTGTATGTCCCTCTATACCTTCCTCTCTCTCTCTCTCTCTCTCTCTCTCTCTCTCTCTCACACACACACACACACACACAGTCATGCCCACAGTTGCACACTCAGTATTTCATTTCCTATGTTTCTGCAAGTTTTATCTCCTTGTTGTATGTCTCTCTCTCTCTCTCTCTCTCTCTCTCTCTCTCTCTCACACACACACACACAGAGTCATGCTCACAGTTGCACACTCATTATTTCATTTTAATTTTCCTTCCAGTTTCTTTTTTCTTATGTTTCTGCAAATTTTATCTCCCTCCTGTTCTTTACTGTGTAACTAAAAACAGGAATTCAACGATCCCCGTGATGCTGATGACGCAAGATACAGCCTGAACGGTCGGGATGTTGATGGGAGCCGTTTAATTGTGGAATTTGCCAGGGGGGTATGTTCTTTATATGAATCATTTCATATTCGGTCCTTTTTACTGCTACTGGTCTCTGAGCAGTGCTTTATCACTGCATTGTGTTTGCTTAATTAGTATTTTCTCTATTTTGCCTGGTATCATGTTTCTGCCCCCCCCCCCTTCTCTTAAGCATGCCCTCTCAAATTTCTCGTATTGTAAAATATTTCCAACGACTATGTGTCCATGTGGTAAATGAATTGATGGGTGTTTGTCTTTCATGTAGGCACCACGTGGTCCTGGTGGATCCCGTGAGTATCTTGGTAGAGGGCCTCCTCCTGGTTCAGGTCGCTGTTTCAATTGCGGACTTGATGGGCACTGGGCTCGAGATTGCAAAGCTGGGGACTGGAAGAATAAGTGTTATCGCTGTGGAGATCGAGGCCACATTGAAAGAAATTGTCAGAACAGCCCAAAAAAAACTTCCTCCAAGTCTGTATTTTCTCGCCCCTCTGCTTTTTTATGGTTCTGTTTATTATTTTGGCCAACGTTCTGGTTATTTACCTTGTGAAATATGTGTTATTTTAATCTGTGCAGACGTGGGCGGAGTCACTCACGCTCACCAAGTCCAAGGCGGGACAGAAGTCGAAGCCGTAGTTACAGCAGGGGTCATAGTTACAGGTATTCATTTTAATCTCTTTCTGATGAGACTGTAATTTGACATAGTTCCCTTTGCTGAATGGTAAATCTGCATATCATTTCACATTTGATTTAGAATCGTGGTTTCTCTGCATACTTTTGTTCGATGATCACTGATCGTTCTTTTGATATGCAGTCGATCAAGATCACCTGTGAGGAGAGAAAGGAGTCTAGAGAGAAGGTCGAGGAGTCCTGCAGACAGCCGGAGCCCAAAGCGTCGCAGGGCTTCTCCACCACCTTCCAAGGGGAGGAAGCATGACCAATCACCCGATGGAAGAAGCCCACAAGAGAGGCGTAGCGTCTCCCTGCAGGATCGCCGATCTGATTACAGTAGGAGTCCCAGGGGAAAGAGTAGAAGCCCTATGGGTGATGCCGAAGAGAAAAGCAATGGTGATAAGAGGCAAAGAACCCCTGTGGAAGAAAATGGCCATAGCCACAGCCCAAGCCCCGTGCGTAGGGGTGACAGGAGCCCTGTTGAAGAGGATGATGATAACCATGGTTCTCCAAGAGGCAGTGAATCAGCTTAAATGCAATTTGATAAACAACCAGCTGGAGGGACTTTTCTTGCTTAAAATGGTACTTTTGTTGTCAGTTTAAGAAATTTCAATATCTCCCCTAGAGACTAAAGTATTGCTGCCGAATTGTGGGCAATGGACAATTTATGACTGGGATCCGGCATATGTTCCTGTGTGATTTTGTATCTTGGTTCTTGTTTCTGTTGCTACATTGAACGTAGGGTGGCCATTGTGAGCTTGACATAGCTGGCGTGGCCATTCTTTCGTCTCTTTTCTTCTCTATTAAATCTAGAAAATGATAAATGTTGTGGCTCATTACTAGCATAATCCTCATCTCGTTGTTATAGAACTATAGATATGATTTGTTTCTACTTTCTAGAGGTCTAGGGATTCATTTAGAGATGAATTGGAGAAGTAATACTGTAGTAATAGAGATAGGAGACGAAGTATTGAAGCACATACTTAGTCCTGAATTGGAATAAACCGGAATAATTCAAATGTCTTTATCAATTCAATTCCGTAAAATCTGATGCAGGCCGAGAAGATCAAGTAGGCAGGAAAGTGACGGTCGTGGTCTGGCTAGCTGAAATGGGACTTGTATTCAGACACTACACTCTCCAAATCGTCGGCCATGAGAACGAGCAACTGAGTCTGTTTACTCATGGCTGTCGTGATTTTATCATAATTTGACGAGGGTCTGGTACCGTCAGAGCTCCTTGCTAGCCAATCAATTAGATCTTCTCCGAAGAATCTTTCTTCCTCTTGATAATCGTCGTCTTTTGAATATAGTTGTAGGTTTCCCCTCAGAACGAACAACATCCTGTCAACTGGTTCTCCCGGTGGAATGATATACTCGTAACCATTACTATTCCGAAACTGAAGCTGCCGAGAGATTGCTTCCAAAACTTCTTCGGTCATAGTCTTAAGTTTCGGCACCTGCATCCAAAATTACATACATAGGATTAATTAGAGAAAGTAGCTAAATTCCATTGTGTTGTTTAGAAACGTGCATGGAAGTGGTTGGTTAAACTATAATGCATGGCAAACCTAGCCAGGTAGGAAGTTAAAGGTCATAGCTAGCTAGGAACTTACTCTCTTTAACACAGTCAACCCAACAACAGTCAAAAGATCTGGCTGAGATTCCTTTTGGAATGTGCTGAAGTATGATCTGAATTTAGAACCTACACTCTTCAATTCCTCCGCAGTGATAGACAGCTCAACAGCTGCATTGTCATGGTCGTGAATAGCAGTGTGAGTGGCGAAGGGGCTTAAGGTAGGAAACGACGTATCTAATACCCAATCTAGGATTTCTTCTCCATAAACTTCTCCATCACGACGGACAAGTTCCTCACAATCGTTGTCCTTTCTTGTGAATTTTACAGATCCCTCAACGATGAAAGTCATGGATGCAACTGGTTGATTCTCTACGTAAGAATATAGTGGATTCAAATCCTGCTTGAGATGCAGAAATATAGCTTTAAGCACTTCTTCATCCATACATTGAAGCTTTGGCACCTGAATTATTTTGATAAATTGAAAATTAGAACCCTTATTAAAGCCTGGAATCATTTTCCAAAAATTATAGTACAATATGACAAAATAGGATGGATACAAGGACTTACTTTCTTCAGCCTAGTCAACCAGTGTGAGGTAAGTAGATCAAACTGTGGCCTGAATATAGAGCCTATGCTCTCCATATCGGTGGCAGTGAGGACAAGGGCGTTTGTAGTTCCATGAAACCAATACCAACCGGTTTCAAGAGTGTCAGTTGCTATCGGTACTTCAGCAGGAAAGGAGGTCGAGGATGGCCAAACCAGAAGTTCTTCTCCCCAGACTAGTGGTGCGTACAGGCTACACCCATTTCGTTTTTTTTCAAAAAAGACAGTTCCTTCCACGAAGAGAATCACTTCAAGTGGTTGACCCTCTTGAATAATGTACGAGCTTGAACCATACTCTACAGGCTTGAGATGCTCACATATTGCTGTTAACACTCTTTCATCCAATACTTCCAATAACTTCAACTAGAAATATATACAAGAGGTAAACATTGTGTTGTACAATTAACATGCAATGAATTAGAAGATTTAAGCAGGTGGAGGGAGCTATATATATAAATATTTACCTTCTTCAGCCTATTAAAAGGCAAAAATTCTTGGATTTTGGCTGTTGTTGGATAAATGGAGATGAAAGTCTGGACATCAATATCTTCGTCTTTCTTAAGTTCTACTCGAACCGCCTCCTCGATATCGGACTTGTGTGATTTAGGGATGCCATTTTTAAGCATCCACAAATCTATCTCCTCACCTTTCTCTTCTATCTTCTTTCCAATTCTCACAAGCCACTTATACTCTCTGACACGCTCCTCAAGTGGCATGGGAAGACTAGCAGGGAGGATAATATTCTCCGCCGCATCGAGATCCTTGTTTTCTTCCAAAGTTGACAGAACCGCCTCCATCACGTCGGACTTAAAATGGTCAGCAGGCAAGTCATTTTCAGACAACCACATATCTGTCTTTTCATCTATCTCCCGCACCTTCTGCATGTAACTTTCGATATAAGTTTTAAGTTGAGAAGGAAGGATAGAAAGAGCAGTATTCATATCTCCGACCCCGTTTTGTTCAAATTCTGGTCGCTGCCTTAATGCTTCTAAAATCTCAGTCTTTAAACGCATGGGGAGGTGATTTTCAGACAACCACAACTCTATCTTTCCACCTCCTTGTTCCAGCTTCTCCTCAAAAAATAAGATATCCCTTTGAAGTTGCAAGGGAAGAATCGAGAGGATATTATCCACATTAACATCCCTGTTTTGTTCTAAATCCACTTGTACCACCTTTTCCATGATCTCGGGCATAAAGCGCATAGGAAGACCATTTTTGGTTAACCATTGTTCTACCTCCGGACCCTTGCTCCGTTCAATTCTCATCTTCCTTTCGGTTCTCATCATATTTTCAAGGTCTGTCTTCCATCGTAGTTGCTCTTTACTTGCTGATTCCACCTGCATATACATCTATTCCCACAAACAAATATACTAGGTTCAGGTATTCAGTTCTTCAGTGGTTCGGCTATAACAATAGTAAATGATTATAAGCGAGTTATATATACTAATTGCACTTCACTTTTGTATTGGAGGTACACATTATTACTTTCTTCAAGTATACCTTCTGATTATGCATGGGTGAGTTAAGCAGCTGTTGCTAGCTAGCTACATACAGTCTTGCATATAATAATAGAGATAGAGAAGAGAATTATAGAAGTATGACTAACCTGCAGATTTCCAAGTAGATATAGAAACAGTAGCAAGCCAACAATTGAAGTAAAAGCCGCAAACAAATTTTCCCATGTATTAACACTGGGTTGGAGATTTGAACCAAGAGAACTGCAAGATTGGAATGGAATTATTATGTTTATAAGATTGAGTAAATTATGAATAAGGAATTGACAAACATTCGGACTCGATCGGTACAAACCTCAAATTTCGAAGACCCCACCAAAAACAATTTGACAACTTTCGTGAATAATCTGTTGATCCAACTAAACCAGATTGAAGAGCATTGAGAAATATACCAAAGTCAAAAACCGTTGTATTTGATGGACTTATGGGACATGAATCATTTAGCAATTTGATCGTATTAGTGGTAGGATGATCTTGACAGTTAAAAGTACTAGGTTTACATCCATCTTCATCACGACAAGCATATTGCCAGCAATCCATCATTCGCTGAACAGAAAAGAAGTACCAGAAGCCACCAAAGATCTAACAAAAAACAAAACATTAAGTAAAACTTATAACAACGTAATATTTCTTGTTGCCCGTCCAAAAATTGTTTATTCGATCAACTTGAAAAAAGAAAAGAAAGAAAAAAGAAAAAAAAAAAAGAGAGTAGAACTTACATGACCGGCAAAGATGTACATAAGAAAATTGAGTCCACCTTTAATCCACAATCCTAACTTTCCTTTAGGGGAATTTTTGATTTCCTTACATGCGAGATAAATGCGAAGGAGTCGTGGAACATACTGGATTAGAACAAGAAAGTTCAAGAACTTCCTAGTATTCAAAGATCTGGAGCCGCTCATTTTCGTGAAGTAAATGAGGATTGTAACCTGTGGAAAATAACTATTTCTTCAGTGAAATCTAACTACATACAATTGTTTATCACAGACAATTAAGGTTTACAGTTTATATATAGCATCACTAACCTGTGGAATGGGGAGAATAGCTATAATGTCAAGTAGGATATATGACCTCCATATAGCCATAACTGTTACTATAGACAAAGATTATTGTAAAGTTTATTACTATGAAGCTTCTTGATAGCATTGATAACTAAACATGAAATAATGCATTGACGAAATACAAACCTTTCTTCAGTTCATTTATTTGAAAAATGATTTTCACTGTATAGACGAAATCTGTGATCGATCGAAAAATCACAGCTGCTATCTTCAACTTATTGTCTAGTCTAATGCACTTCACGTCTTGGTTGATCAGAGGAACGTAGAGGAACAAAGGATCCGTTAACACAGCAAAGAGACATGATATTACAAATATCACATTCCACTTTTCAAGGATTGGTCCCTTATTAGGATCAAGAATTTCCAGAACCAATTTTCCTACTGCAGTCTTTAAAGTCTCTAGTCCAAACCATTTTTTACTTGTCTTGTGCCCATCTTTCCCAGAATTTGGCTCTGTATTTGACACTGGATTACTGGATAAAAGTCATAAAACTAAGGTTACACATCAAACTAATACTGAAAATAAAAACATAATTAATGAAAAATACTTGGGCATTTTCACCCATTTAAGTCATTCCATATGAAATTAGGAGTTCTATCCCACCATACAAAGCTAGTAGCTAATAATACTGTACAAAGAAAGAAAACATGTGCTTACCTACAAGTCTACAACATTTCATCAAACCTATAAATCCGGCCTTGGAATTCTGATGCATCTGCAGCATGATTCCATATATGAAGAGCTGTGCCAGACTTCTTTTTTTTCTTTTTTCTTTTTTGAAAGGAGCTGTACGTACTTCCTGTGGCTTGTACATTTTAACTTTTGATTATCTCGCTCTTAATTGTTTTTTTTTTTTTCAAGGGAGATTAATAATTGTTATCTTATAAACAAAATGAAATGTTAGAGAATAGAGAAGCAAGAAACTCATCTTCTGAACAAGCAGACTCAAATTCAGCGCCAAGGAATCACTAACCCCAATTTCAAACTGGGTTTCTGGCAAAGCCTTTGCCGTCGAAACCAGCTGGGATGCTCAGTTTATAATTCAAAAGACGATATCTAGCTTCTTTGATATAAATATACCGGTACCATATATGTCTAAGATGTTAATAATTAACCAGCTAGCACGAATGCATCTTCAATTCTACCAAAACTTGTAAAAGGAAAACATAGTAAAGAGTTAAAAGAAACCAACCTCTGAACTATCTCTCGCAAAGTCATATCTGGGATATCCATGGCTAACTTGAAGCTTCTGGAACAGAACTGTAAGCAGAATTGGTGCTAGCTAGCTTAAAAACAATGGTTAATTCAACCAAATATATGTTCATTTTTCAGTTAATATTTAAAGACCAAAGCAAGTCTACGGTCTACCTAACGTGTGCTTAATCAAATGTAGCTAATTAAGGCTCTTACTCCCATTAGCAGATGTATCTACTTTTTTATTTTATTTCTGTTGCTATCGTCAACGAAGGTGTGGACGGCCATGTCGAAATTAATTTGAGTGAATTGATGATATATAATATTTTTGGCTCATGTGCAGATTTATCTGTACACAGCTCTTGCAAGTATCACTGCATTTTAAAAGACCAACTACATTTCTACAGTGTCATTATGATTGTGTGAAAGATCGAAGAAGATGATCAAGTGTCGCACCATGGTGAAATCTCTGAAGATATAGAAAGATTGCTTCTAGCACTTATTCATCCATAAATCGAAGCTTTGATAAAGCGAACATTATAAATAATTCATTTCTCATTTTTCAATTCATGGGAAATTTTTCTAATGAGTACCTTATAATACGAGCTATTTTCCATAACAAGAAGAGCTTCCTGTAAACAAGAAGAAATGAATCACCTTGTATATATGTACGTACCATGCACATTCAGTTTTAACTCTTATAAGCTGGTGTTACAGTGACCTATTCAATTCTTATATAGGGGTAGTTCCCCCATATGGTAGCACTTTTGGGCATATGTGGAAGCAATGCAGCTATCACTATGATGGATCTAACTTGACAACCATATTGCACCAGAATGATATATCAAGAACCGATGAAAGAAAAGTTATGTCGTCCAAGCATATGCAGGAGGTGTGCAACAGAAATACATAACTATAACATGTGTCCCCGAACTGTGAGAATTCCAATTTGAGATTAACCAAGAGGCAAGAGGGAGAGATATAACAGCAAGCTAGCTATAAGCCTATAATTGTGAATCATTGCAAGCTACTGTATTGTCTTTTTCTTCGATTTCTTGCATATAACCCTTTTTTCTCTTTAGTCTGATGCATAAATATAACGTTCTTGGCCAAGCTGCATTTCAGTGAATAATTCCTTCATATTGTTGTTAAGGTTATTCATAATCATAATGGAATTGAACCTTTTTAATCCCCAAGAATACAACAACTTCAATCGTCACCCGGCCCTAAGAACATTCTTCATGCCGAATATATATCCAAGCAATAATCTATCATACAGAAAAACTGACTTAGAAGATCGACGTACAATAATGAACACACATCATAAATAACCAGGAAATACGTTATGGAAATCAATAAAAATAACACACTGAATACCTAATAAAAACACAACAATAAGCACACACCTCAAATCTGGACAGAGCTCCGACCTGGTACCTTGTTGCATTGTCTGTCAGTAACTTGTGTCGGAATAATTCAACAGCCATCACATAGCTCATGCATGATCGACCGATCGAGCTTCTCTTCCTTTATCAACTTGAACATAAATAATTTATGAACACTATTGTATAAATCAACAACGACATTTCTTGTCATCGATACAATCAGTACGTACTACATTAGAGGTAGAAACATTGGCGTATACACTGTCTACAACGGAGTCTCTTAGTTTTGTGACCCTCTGATCTAGTTGAACCCATGCTGCTACTATGCCCGAGGCTCCGGCTATGTACTTTCTTGGCCAACATGACCTTCACAAACTCCTCATAATTGATCTGTCCATCGCCGTCAACATCAGCCTCATGAAGCATCACCTCAACCTGCTCATCAGTCAGGTTCTCGCCGAGGCTGGTCATAACATGACGAAGCTCATCGGCAGAAATGAATCCATTCTGGTCCTTATCGAAAACCTTAAAAGCTTCCCTGAGTTGTCTCTCTGAGAGATTGTCTTGCATCTTCCTGGCCATTAGGCTAAGGAACTCTTGTAGATCAACCCTACCGTTCCCATCTGCGTCCACCTCCTCGATCATCCCCTCCAGCTCTTCTTCAGTTGGCTTCAGACCGAGTGAACGCATCACAGTGCCGAGCTCATTGGTGGTGATGGAGCCGTCGCCGTCCTTGTCCAAGAGGCTGAAAGCCTGCTTGAATTCTGCCGCCTCGTCATCGGAGAGCTGATAGGCCGACGCCGTGGCCGCCGTGGTCGTCGTTCGACGTAGGGTTTGCGAGAAGAACATTTTTTGATTGGATCGTGAAATTTAGGGTTCGAGGGAGAGAGAGCTTTGTGTGATCACACCCGGTATGTATTGGTCGATTGCATATGCTGTAATTCCAAAGGTTTGGTAGACGTAGGAGAGAACAAAACTAGCTTAATGCCAAATCCCAAATGAAAACACACGTAACAGTCAGCACAAATGGCGCCTGAGATTTGGATCGAGTGCCTGATACGTTTGTGAGTTGTTTGAAGAATTGATAGAAAAGTAGTCATCACATAGCTTAATTAGATCAAGATTATGGAACCAAAAATATATATATACCTTGAACCATGGCATGCAAAACATCAACATAAATTGAGCTCGATAAATCTTTTAAATCTAATAGTTGTTGGTCAACAAAAATATGCATTAACAAAAATTGTCATTCTACGTACGTACCTTGCAAATGTTTGTAAGAAATCAAAATGGAATAGATATCATGCATTAAGAAAGAGTTAATTAGTTAGTATATGTTTTACTTTGGCAGTTTTAATTTGTTCACCAACTGAGGAACATTTCCCATTTAATTTGGATAATAATGTATAAATTAGCAATAGAAAGATATGTGTGTGTGTGTGTGTGTGTATTTCTTTTCATGAATGTGCATATTACATTATGCTACATGCACCAACATATTGTCGTAGACGCTGTTTAGTACGGCGGTTCTTAGTACCCTTGTGTTCCCTTGAAGAAGAATTCATGCTACCATGCCCGCTGCTCCCGCTTCGTCCTCTCTTGGCCATCATAACTTTCACAAACTCATCATAGTTGATCTGTCCGTCTCTATCCAAATCAGCCTCCCGAACCATCTCACCGATCTCCTCATCCGTCAGCTTCTCGCCGAGATTTGTCAGGACATGACGGAGCTCGGCGGCAGAAATGAAGCCATTCTGGTCCTTATCAAACACCCTGAACGCTTCCTTGAGCTGCTCATCTGAATCAGTGCCCTTGATCTTTTTGGCCATCAGTTCAAGGAACTCTTGGCATTCAACGGTACCGCTTCCATCGGCATCAACCTCGTTGATCATATCCTGAAGCTCTTCTTCAGTCGGGTTCTGCCCAAGTGAACGCATCACAGTGCCGAGCTCTTTGGTAGTGATGGAGCCGTCGCCGTCCTTGTCGAAAAGGCCGAACGCCTCCTTGAACTCTGACTTCTGGTCGGGGGACAGCTGATCGGCCACGCTACCATGTTGCATAGTGTTCTAGGTTTGAAGAGAAGAATAATGAACCTTTTGTGTAATGTTAGGGTTCCAAAGAGAGAGATGGAGAGAGAGCTTCACACTTGAAATCAATTTGATATCAATGGAGCTGAATGTCAGTATTTAATCAAGCATGATATGGGAATAAAGGTAAAGATGCATTTTGGTATAATATGCAACGGGGCCAGGATAGCTTGGTTTCTAAGTCATGAATGACGTTTCTTTATGAAAAGGAAACGAAAGAAAAGAAATGCTCCACAAAAACGATTCTTACTTTGCTTTGATGTTTCCGTTTTAAAAGGTAATAATGTTTGAGACATAAAAGATTCATATGATCGATTCCTCCAACCTACTACAGTAGAGATCTCTAGATCGACTAGAGAGGTTATACTTTGAGTTGATTAAGAAGTCAAGATCCTCGAGACTCATGTTAATTGACCATATAACCTTGGCCAAATAATTAACCGTATGATCGAGTTATTAGAAGCTCACACAGCCATACATACATTCAGAAATTAAGATGGTGATCTACTGCTCTCTTAAATAACTCAAATGTCCTATTTAGATATGTACATGTAGGCCTTCACCATATGTTCTTACATATCATTTGCCAATCTCATGTTCCTAACTTCTAATTATCTAATTCTTGCAAAACCGGTTGTATAGAGTGTTGGCCAGGACATGTCCGTCAGTCCGTGGTTCTGTCAATTAGTTCCTTTTCGTTAATTAACTCGAGAATTAATAATGGTAGGGAATTCAGATGTTTAATTCATCTGCAGGCTACATATGCAAACCAGCGGCGCGGCATGAAATATTAGACAGGACAGAGCAAATTCCTTAATAAATAAATCATCGAACCCATGAATGAGATGAATCATCATCATAATCAGATTCATCATCATTATCGGTGTTGACATCTGCTGCATCCAACCGAAGCATGGAGTGATCAGACTCCAAGTGAAATGTACTAGTACGAGAGATACTAGGCGTGCTTTCCTGCTGATCCTCCTCCTCCTCCTCCTCCACCTCTTCTTCTGGATGGTTCTCCATCCATTCCAAGAATAGCTCGAGCTTAGCCGTTACTTCTTTCATTGAAGGCCTATTCACCCCCTTCATCCGTAGACATCTACATGCAAGATAGGCAACTTTTCTCGCGGCCCTAATATTCTCCCCATTGACAATTTCATGATCAAATATTTGATCCAAGTGACCCTCTCTCACCGTAAAATTCAGGAACTCTGCAAGGTGAACCTCTGTTTCTGGCCTATCACGAGAAATTGCCTTTCTGCTTGTTAGTAGTTCCGCCAGGACAACCCCAAAACTGTAGACATCACTCCTTTCAGTTATTGTGCATGTCCTAAAATACTCGGGGTCTAAATAGCCGAATGACCCGTGAACAACAGTCGTCATGTGTGTGAGGTTGTCAAGATCACGACCTTGTGAAGTTCCAAAATCCATCACTTTCGCGGAGTAGTTATCATCTAATAGTATATTTGCTGACTTCACATCACCATGGATGATAGACACGGGCAAGGAGTGCATGTATGCTAGTGCTCCAGCGGTTTCAGCTGCTATCCTCATTCGTACTTTGAATGACAGTGTTGGTCCTTCGCTTTTATCATGTATGTGCCCATACAGACTGCCATTGCGAATGTACTCGAGAATCAGTGAAAGACTTTCTGTCTCTATACAATAACCTAAGAGTCTCACGACATGTCTGTGGCTGACCTTTGAAAGAGCATTCACTTCTTGAACAAATTTCTCGCTCCGAAGTACAGAACCTTTGAACCTTTTTATTGCAACTTCTGTTCTATCTGGCAGTATTCCCTTGTAAACTTTTCCGTAGCCTCCTTCACCAATGATTCGGCTATGATCAAAATTGTTTGTGGCCTTTTTAAGTTCTTGTGTCGTAAAGATTTTCAGTGCTTCCTCAAAACGTCCAACATGAATTTTAGTCAGTTGTTCTTCGAGTGTGCAGTACTTGCTGTACTTCCTGAAATACCTCCTCAATTTAGAGCCTAAAATCTCCATGTCTTCAAACCTGAGAACAAGTGCTTCTACATCACCAACAGCCCTTGCGGAATCAGCTGCTGGGGGTAATTTATCAGCATCAGGAAAGGATGTCAATGATGGCCAAACTAGAAGTTTCTCTCCATATATATCTCCTGCACCCAGTTCCAATTTACTAAGATTGTTTGTCTTTTCAGTAACTACAACACCGTCCACGATGAAGAGCATAACTTGAAGTGGTGCATTCTCTCGAACAATGAATTCGTTGTTAGTATACATCACTGGCGTGAGTTCTCGACAAATTGCTTTCAGTACTCGTTCATCCATTTTCTGAAGCAGTGGCACCTGCGATTTACCACATATCACTGCTATAAGTTGAGGCAACAAAAAGCTTATGGTTACATTTTTAGACCCTTTGTAAAAATATATACTACATAAGAATCACTCCTTAATATGAAGGGTACGTGATCGGAAATCTTAAAATCTAACCATACGCCGCAGCTAAGACTAATTTAGGAGAATTAGTACGTACAGAAATTTACATACATCTGAGATTAACCCATATTTAAAATGTGGATTAACTTAACTGAGTCGTGGTTGTGGAGGAGCTAACTAATTAATTAGTTTACCTGCTTCAGCCTAGTGAACGGCATACGACTTTTGATACGGTTTTGAAGTTTCAAAGGAAGAATTGAGATGAGATCTTGATCCACATCAACATCCCTGTTTTCTTCAAGTTCTTGTCGTACTTTTAACATGATCTTCGACTTTATATCCTTCATTGTCCTTTTAGGAATGCCATTTTTAGATAACCACAATTCTATCTCAGTATCAATCTTTTCCAGCTTCCCTTCGACTTTCATCTTGTGTCTATGCGCCTCTATTCTTGCAGTGTCTAGCTGCAAATAGGTCTATGCCACAACAAAGTATATAAGGTCGATAATAAGCTCATCATCAATTATAGTTCCAACTCACCAACATATATATATATATATATATATATATATATATATATATATATATATATATTTAGCTAGGTAGAAAGAATTTCATGGAATCAAAATCTTCAAAGCTTGTGCCAGATTACCAACCTGCAAATTTCCGATAAGATATATAAATAGTAGCAAGCCGATTATAGAAACAAATGCCACAAACAGGTTCTCCGTTGTATTAGTACTGGGCTGGAGATTTGAACCAAGAGAACTGCAAAATATATTCCGACAATATTAGATACAATTATGCACTATGCAGACCTGAAATGTCCTATATATAAAGTAAATATGTATATGCAGACCTCAAATTGCGGAGGCCCCAACAAAAACAGTTGGAGACTTTTTGTTGGAAATCGGTTGATCTCGGTATACTAGACTGAAGAATACTGAGATATATACCAAAATCAAAGAGCTTTGCATCTGGCGGATCTATGGGGCAAATATTATTCAGGAATTCAAGATTGCTAACTGTACGATGTTCATGACAGCCAAAAGTACTAGTGTCGCATCCACTTTCATTTTGACAGGCATATTGCCAGCAATCTAGCATTCTTTGGACAGCGAAAAAATACCATACAGCTCCAATAACCTAAGGATTCAATCAATATATAAATGAAGTGTGATGTACTATGAAGAACTTTAGAAAACTAAATTATGAAAATATAAAAACTTACATGGCTAGCAAGGATATACATGAAGAAATTTAGTACTCCTTTTACCCATATTGCAGTCTCTGTGGCCTTGGGAGATTTTCTAGGTTCCTTACACAGCAAGTAAATGCGAAGAACCCGTGGCACATATTGTATCAGAAGAAAAAAGTTCACAAGAAGCTTCCTCGTACTCAAAGATCTCGAAGCCCTCGTTTTCGAAGACAAAGCGAGAAATACTACCTGGAACACAAGCACTCACAGTTAAATGCCAACCAGTGGGTACACATAGCAAAGATTGGTGTTTTAATCAATTTTACATACTCCAAAAAGGGTTATTATTCTGTTAATTAACTTACCTGAGGAAAGGGAAGGATAGCTAAAATGTCAATCATGATGTAGGACCTCCCAATCGTCTTTGCTATTGTTGGAAACAGAGAGGAGTAGTCCTTGTATCTATGAATTTGAACAATCATGTCCATTATGTAAAAGAGATCTGTAATTGATCGTAAGATGATAGTTGCCGTCTTCAGGTTTCCGTCGAATCGCAAACACTTCATATCATAGTTGATTATCGGAATGTAGAGGAACAGAGGATCCAGTAAAACAGCAAACACACAAGAAGTGACGAATATTTCCTTCCACTTTGTGAGAATCCAGTAAAAGCCAAGAAATTTTGCAACCGCTTGCCATTTTTTACTTGATATATGGACTTCTCTGGAAACCTCAGAATTCGAATCCGAATCACTGGGCAAGAAGCGAGGACAGATCACAAAGCGTTTTGAAATTTGCAAACAAGCTAAAACACAATAATTGTATCAACTGTGATTAGTTTCCGGTTACTGTTCATTATCATGTTTAATAGTTCTGTGTCTTTAATTAACTTAATCTTTGTCGGATGCCAGAGTAAAACAACATATATCATGGATCTGGAGTGATGTCCTAGTCTTAGAGCTAGCTAAGCAACATGATCATGAAATGAAATCTAAGAAAAACATATAGGCCGGAATAATGAAAAAGTAGATGGAGTTACAAGATTAAGAAACCAACCTCTCAGCTTTCGGGTGCTCCACAACTAAGGTCACTGATTCGCGGTTAGACATAATAACTCCAACTTAATAAGAAAACTGAACTATGAAAATGGTAACTCGATCCAACTTGTTGATGAGAAGATGGAACGTAATATATATCAAAAATGGTGGACGATTCTTCTTTCAAATTTGCTGAGTGAAGATACAGAACAAGGCTGGAAGCAACTTGAATGTGTGGTTCATTATTGACCTTGATAATCCAGAACAATATTGTATATAATTGCTATCCACCTAAAGGATCGAGGGTACCCACATTTGATAAAGTTGACGTAACAACTTTTGCATAGTTTATATATATGCTTGGAAGTTTATGATTGAAATGGAAGACATACTGTGCCTTTAGGTCCACGATTGGGCCAGACGGGCATAACTGAGTTGATATTAATCATATCCTTCAATAGGCATGTAAATCTTTCATGGTTAGCTAGTGACCGTGTGAACGGGAGTGTATAATCGCATATTCGCATATGCTTTAGTGTGTTCATCAGCGTGCAATATTGTATGATCACAATATTGTTGAAAGTATGAACCCTACATTACTATACTTACATGGAAAGATAATGAGGATTTTGTTTAATAACCTAGCAGCTTTCATACGATGGATTTGGTTCAACTTCATTATGTCGATTGAATGTTTTACTTATGAACTTTATGTTACTTAGTTTTTACTAGTTCCACATTCTTCTATTACTTGAATTATTTGAGACTACGACGTTTTTCTTTTGCTGGACAATCCTTCCTTTTGGTGATCGAGTGGTATTATAAGTTCCAATACCGTTCTTCTTTTAATTTATTCGAATCATTTGAGACAATGAGACTACTTTTTCTCTTGAACAGTCTTTCTTTTTGGTGATATTGGTATAATATTGCCTCAACTTTTTCCAGAAAAGCAGGACAAAAATGTAAGGATGATATCATTTGAAAAAGATAAGAAATGCTCGTTTTTTCAATCAATTGGGTTCTTGACCCATGGCACAAAAATTGGCCAAAATCCCACTCCCCCAATCAAGCAACAGATTTATTCTCATCATCTTAATATTTTCCATGTCCGAGTACTTCTAGCTCTTGTTATGCAATGCTTTGATGAGTAATATTATTTGAACTCCTAATTTGGGGTCATTAACTATTATTGAAGAAACTGTCGATCTGTTCATTCATTGAGACATGACCAGATAGATTTACGTCCATCGATCGCCATACTAGCATGCAGTAGAATCATCATCCTACTTCATCACCTATGTGTGTGGAGCTTAAAATGTAAATAACCCCAGTTCTTCTTCTTCTTCTTCTTTTTTTTTTTTTTTTTTTTTTGAGAATGTGGTTATTTACATTTTAAATTCCAACTCACAATACTATAATCTGGCCTGCTTTAGGTTACTTTTTAGAAGATATAGGTAATTTATGGATTTAGTAGTGCACAACATACATATGCAGGCACAGCTATTGCAATTTCCGGCAGGCCGACCGGATGTCAAACAAAAGGCATAGATCCTAGGATGATTTCTACGTGAAATTTGGCCGGTTATCAGTGAACCACTTCTTAGCTATTTCCGGTTCTCCATGAATAAATTCTTAGACATTGCCATATCTAAACTCACTCAATTAACCATTATTGTTAGACGAAAAACAAGTACTGGAAGTAATTAACCAACTCAAACCATGAATATGAAGTATGTGATCGTGCTTGTCATAGCAATCTCAGCAGTCGCAGAAGGCGCAGAATACACTGTAGGAGACGACATGGGTTGGATGGTTCCTCCCACTCCCGACTATTATGCTCAATGGGCTTCCAAGTATAACTTTCTGCAGAATGATACTCTAGGTGAAGTAGTGCTTCATTTCTCTACATATATTGACCGTTCTATTTCAATGTTTCTTACATCCTCGATGATAATATCTGTCATGCATGGTTGTTAATTTGCTTTGTTAGAGCTCAAGCTTGATATTATTAACTCCACTTCATAATATAAAAACCTTGATATGAGTTCAAACAAATACAGAGGAACAAACGGCAGAGAAAAAAAAAAAAAAAACAATTCCTACACAAGATCTCAAGAATCAAGTCTCATCAAATTGAATGAATATCACCTACTATACATACATGAGAGCAATATGATCCTAGTGTGCGATAAACTTCCTTAAACCCTAATGCATCTGTGCATATTAAAAGGAACAAAAGAAAACACAAGAAATTAGTATAATAAAAAGAATTTTGATGGAAATTGCTGGTGTGGAAGAGGTGATCAATGAGAGAAGAAATTGACTAGACTTGAGAGAGAGAGAGAGAGAGAGAGAGAGAGAGAGGCCTGTTGTGAGGAGATGGAAGAGCTAGCTATTAGTGCTTCAATTTTTCCTTACGGCTGTTTTTTTTTTTTACATTTAATCTGTGTTTTCTTAGCTTTGTTTTTACTGTACTTCTCTGCCTTCTGGGCTTTCTTTAATATATGGCTTCCTTGACGGAAAAAAAAAAAGAAAAAAAAAAAAGAGGAGATGGAAGAGAGAGTACGTACTCTTTTATATTGAGTCTCAGTTTTAGAAAATATTTTCCATTGTTTTCTAAAATGAAAATGAAAATGAGATTTGACGTTTTATCATTTTACGTGTAAAATTGAAAAACATTTTCAAATTTTCATTTTCCTGCATTTTTGAAAATAAGCTGACGAACACGGTTTCAAGCCATTTTCATTTTACAAAACAAAAAAAAGCATTGAAAATGTGTGATAAACTACCTTATATTCTCTTCCCACAACGCTAGCTAGCTCCCTCCCACCTTCTTTCCCCACATGAAAATGTAATAATTTGTGGCCTTGGGGATTATTCATATATAGTACTATATTGTACTAAAGCAAGTACTTGATTAACCTACATGAATAAGGTTGGCATTAAAACCCACGGGTATGGGTACCCGTGGGTAAATATTCATTTGGGTATTAAATTCTGGGTATGGGTATTGTGTATGTGTATCTTTACTGGGTAATGGGTAATTGAAAAATACTCATGGGTATTTGTGTGAATCTTTTTTGAAATAAGCATTGACTAGGCCAAAACCAACCCAATAATCCGATTATTGGGAGGATCTTGTACGTGATTCAGATCAAGTGGAAATCAAAGGAAGCTTGACAGCGTGAAGCATGGTGTGGGAGCTAGAAGCGCACTGTGGTGAGAGATTTGGACTGGGTTTTAGGATTGGGTTTTCTGGAAAGAATTTGGGTTTGAAGAATAGGGTTTAAAAGATGGCTGGTGGGGTTTTGGCTTGAAGGTTTGAATTTGGTGTTAGAGATGGGCTTGGCGTGCATGCGGGCTGCGCGTCTTTCTTCTTCACGAAGTCCCCTGCGCAGAGCAATCTCGCCTCCCCTGGGAGCCATCTCGCCTCGCCTGGGAGCCATCTCACCTCGCTTGGAAGCCATCTCGCCTGGCTTGGAAGCAATCTCGCCTCGCCTGGGAGCCATCTCGCCTAGCTTGGCGTGCATGCGGGCTGCGCGTCTTTCTTCTTCGCGAAGTCCCCTGCGCGGAAGCCATCTAGCCATCTCGCCTCGCCTAGAAGCAATCTCGCCTCACCTGGGAGCCATCTCGCCTGGCTTGGCGTGCATGCGGGCTGCGCGTCTTTCTTCTTCGCAAAGTCCCCGTTCGTGATTCAGATGGCCTAAAAATCGAAAGGAGCTTGACATCATGAAAGCATGGTGTGGGAGCTAGAAACACACTGCGGTGAGAGAATTCAGGGGTTTTCTGGGTAAAGGATTTCTTGAAAAAGTAGATATCAAAGGTGGCTGTTTGGAATGGTGATTAAGAATTGGATTTGGTGCTTGGAGGCTTGAAGGCTTGAAGACATGAAAGTTGTTTCTAGGCGTTTTTTCTTGGGTTTTACCAAATTATCTCTCCCCATTTCTACTGCAGGGACTCGCCTTTTATAGGCTCAATGGATAAGGTTTTGATGAACAAAAGTATGTGAATATTTGGGTAAAACAAAGTAGTCTTTTGGATACATGATTTATGCCTTAAAACCAAGGGAAAGAAGCTTTCTTGAGAAGCTTACTTGTGATGACTGATAATTGCGGCAGTGATAGAGACATGATAGCACAAAACCCAGAATGATGTGGATAAGAGAGATTGTGAAGACTGAGCTTGTGGTTTGGGGAGAAGATGACACTCCTTGACCGGTTTCAAGGGTTCTCCTTAGCAAGATAAGGTGATAGCTTTGAGAGATCATGGTTTGGATCAGGTATATGGTTGCTGCAAGGAGGGAAGAATCTGAGTAATTGGTTGCTGCGGGGAAGAAGAAGTCAAAAGACTTGGGAAACGGGAACTAACTTTGGTTTAAGCATAGTTGGGTCTTAGGTCTAAATGAAAGAAAAGGATCGGCTCAATATTCTCATGCATGCTCACAATTTCATTTGTCGGTCAAAGTTATTGGGCTTGGATTTCGGGCCCAAGACCGAAATCACCAACGACGTCAAATTAACAAATGAGCATTTTGCGTTTCCGTAACCTTCCACACCACACCTACATCTGCAAGCTCCAAAGATGCGTGAATGTGGCTTTGGTCCATATCAATTGGCATATTTGCTTAGCGTGTTAAAATCCTAATTATTATAGGATTTTGCATGAATTGCATAACAAATTGTCGTGTGGCAAAGTGCATGATTTTTTGGGTATCAACAGTATTTTTTCTAGGTATGGGTAATACCCATGGGTACCCATAATTTACCCAATTCCAAGGTCAACCAAAAACGCAGAACCATTTTCGACCAAAAAAAAAAACGCAGAACCACGCTGCCCTCCGCTTCTCCTGGGGTCGACGTCGACCTTGCCTTCCACGTCGTCGCCGCCCTCCAAATAAACCCCGTCGCCGACTGGAACATCGCCATCCCCCTCCTCTCTCCGCTCGTCTCCCCCGATAGCCCCGCCGACGCCAAACCCCGGGAAGACTCCCGCCTCCACCACCAGAAGCTCCAGAAACCCGATCTGCCACGTCATCATGCCGCCGAGGCCGAGAAATCGTCTTTGTTAGCTTCGGCGGCGTCGGCGGTGTTTAAGAAGTGGCAGCACCTGGCGGCACCCTTCTGCTACGAGCTTGTTCCGACGGTGCGTCATTTTGTTCCCGTCCTTTTGTTATGCCCAGAAATCCGACCCGAACCCGGATGAAGATCTGGGAAATTCGTTTTTTTTTTTTTTTTTTGATAATAAAATACAGAATGGGTAATGGGTGGGTAAGGGTTTTACCCATTTAAAACTGGGTGGGTAATTACCCAAACCCAACACATAGTATAACGGGTATCACCCACTGGGTATTTACCCATAAACCAATTTGGGTGGGTATAAACCCACGGGTTTTACCCATTGGTTAGGAATGTCAACCTTATACATGAAATGTTCAGAATCGTTAATAACAGACTTAATGTGGACATAATCAACCTCTTGTTATGTACTTATGTATGAATTAAAAACTGGCATCTACAGCACCACAGCTAGCATGCAATTTCAGGGTGTCAAACACAATGCAGTAACATAGTTCTTTGTGAAACTTGGCGGGAGCAACTCAGCCGCTTGCATCCCTAATATCCGAGAGGTTGCGATAGCCACTCGGCCGCCAGCAGCTGCTTTCCTCCAATCCGAGAGCCCTCTCCCTCTATAAAATCAGGCACTACATTCAGTCCTCAATGCCTCGTTACCAATTTCCTACACAGTAACACAATTAAGGACAGTGCATCAGCTAACTGATTAGATAATCTGGGATCAGTGGGATGGGAAAAGCCATGAATGTTTTGGTTGCTGTTATAGCATTGGCAGCAATGTTACATACAACAGAAGCTGAAGAGTACGAATTGGCTTGGTCTATTCCTTCTGGTGGAGCTGCCACATATCAGGCCTGGGCGGCCGAGCATAACTTACAAATCTATGTTGATAGTATAAGTGAGTCTGACACTATTACTAGCCAGTTACATCTCTAACTAAGCAACACGCATGTTTCTCATATATGTCGACTGTTTCCTTTCTTGTGCAGCATTTGATTTTCCAGCAGGAGAACAAGACCTGGCTTGGGTGATAAAGGAGGATTTCGACAGTTGCAACACCACACATCCGATATTGCAATCAGACAAGCCAACTAATGTTAACATTGTTTTCAACCCGGCACATTTTATTTCATCTGCACCTTGGCCGGCCATTGCGCCAAAGGGCAGAAAATTGCCACCAACTGGATAAATTCGACAATGTCCAGTGTTCAATTTCCGGCGGTACCATTTCCACCTCCGAGTTCAACTGCAACCACTCACTCCACTAGGCCAGTTAAATTTCACTCCAAAAGAGTTAACGAGAAGAAAGTGACCTTGGGCGATGCCATCTAATCTAATTTCAACTTACAAAGAGGTCTGGAGTAGTTTGTTTTATATATTTCTTCCATCAAAAAGAGTTGCAGCACACGTACGCAATATACATTGTACATGTATATGGTTGATCCAGAAACCCAGATAACATGCATGATGATCAGCTAATATATCCCAGCAAGTGATTGTAATAATAAAGCTCATCAGAAGCTTCTTTGTGTTGAAAGATCTCACACACCTCATTTTTTAAAAGAAGACGAGAATTTCAAAGAGTTCGTGCAAGGACAGGCTTATATTCGATTTATTTTTTTCCACATAATGAAATTAATATAAGTGAAATAGAATATGTTTCGGTACAATTTGTGAAACTGAGTGGAAGTAAAATGGTTGTATAGAGTAACTTGCTTGTATACATGTTTCAAGTTCCCCAGAGTAACACCAAGTTGAGGCATCATGAGAATAACAGCGCAGGGAGATTTATCATACCAGAATGTGGTACTTTAATAGTTTAATAAAAAGGAAAGGATTTATGTACATAGAGCACATGCAGACATAAAGCCAGGATCATAAAACATGAATAGATATGTAGATTCATGATATATATGCCTTCACCAGATCTGTGTAGTTGCAGACCAAACCTGTCCTTGGACAAGTAATCTTCCCGTTATATTTCTTGGCCATTTCTTCCAGAGCCTACAAAACATAAACTTAAATTGAGAATCAAACACCCAATGGCTAATCATTTAATTACCAATGGCACAAATGAACGCATGTGAACCTTAGTGCTGTAGACATAGCCGTTTGGCAGAACTTGTGGTGGATTTTCCGTGTCCATCAGTTCCTTAGTTATATAGCAAACAAGCTTCGAGTGATGCTGCTTAGAATAAGGTAATGGCATGGCTAGCTTACGGAAACCTTCCTGTGACAATGGATCCTCCTTGGTGCAATCATCTTCATAACAATATCTGGAATAGGTCAAAGGCAATACAACAAATCGGGATACAAGATGCAGCTCTAATGTAATGACCACATGTATATAAAGGTGAATCAGATGTAATCAAATGCCAAAGGAAGAAGCCACTTTTGTGACAGTAGGGATTATAACTTACAACTCCTAATGGAAAGTGAAACTATATCGACATAAAAATGATTTACAATGTGCATTGTGAAAACGTTCCCTCAATCCATGTACTTAAAAACCACAAAAAATTGATAACATGCCTCTCGACATGTGATAATTAGGGAACTGAGTGTTTTTTTTTTTCCGATAATCCCAAAATTGTTATCCATTTTAATCACATTATGCACACTATGAAATTTCAGTTCCACCATTCTAATTGGACTATCCTGCAAGCCTTCTATCCCACAGATTACATCTATATGAGGACAACAATATAAAAATCAGATAAAAATCAGTAAATGGATACGGTGTTTTCAGAGCAGAGAGTCCTGCTTGCAGATAAATATTCAGCAGAGGCTCAAGCGTCATGCCATATAACTTGCAGAATTCCTGTTTGAATTGGTCAACCAGGTAGTCCCATTGTTTTGGTTCAAATAATACCTGGATAGCATAACCAACCAAAGAGAAAATAATCACATATCTTAGGAGCATAGCCAACCAAAGAGAAAAGGAGCTTCCTGAACTAGAGAAAAGAATCACCTTGTATGCAGCACATTCAGTAGTACTCTTATAGGCAACTGTTACAAAGACCCGCTGCAATTCTTTCATATACACAGTACCCCATGGTGCAAGGTATTTCTGGGCATATGTGATAGCTCGCAAGTTATTTTCAGCTCGTACCAACTCTATAAACTCTTGAAGTCTTAGCTGAAACTCCAATTTGCTCTGCCATCAATAGAAGATGCAGTATTAGACAAATAGCCAAATTTTAGTACAGTACAGTTGCAGGTATCGAAGTAGTAACTAGTCCCTATGTGTCTTGTTTGATAATAGAAGCAATTCAAAGCAACAACTCACATAAATGGAGTTCAAGAACGGAGTAAGAGAACATATATGCCATTTTATCTGGCTTAAATATATAGAATCACAAAAACTAGCAGAAGCGAACCGCCCACTGCCCTCTCAAGAAAAGAAAGGCACCATCACTTTCTTAGCGCCAGAGAGTAATAACTAGGCTGTATTCCACAATCTAGACATGCAATCATATCAAATATAACTTCATGAGCAACTATCAGAAATCAGGTAGAGTCAACATACTGTGGAAGCAGTTCAGCTATCACTATGGTGGACCTTAGACAGCATAGAGCAAGAATGATTAAACATCCATGAAAGAAGTCTTTTTCCCATTTACTTTGATCTCCTATTATGTAGTTCAAGTATGTAGGACACGTGCAAGAGATATGTGTAACTATACCACATACTCCATACTGTGAGAATAAAAGCAAGTAAAATTTTAAGATGAGTGAAGTGGCAAGAGAGATGCCACAAAAGAATTGCCAGCTTTAGCTTATATAGAGAATAAATATTTTGTACACAGGCAATACAACAAATAATTGTACAAAGAAATTCATCTAACCATCGCAATGAAAGCAAGGTCTTCCCACTAACAGACAAAAGAAAAGGAGAAAGCATACCTTGGATTTCTTTAACCTTGACTTGTTCTCCGCACACCAAGCTAGGGCAGGGCCTACATCCTTATTCTGGAGAGCTTCAATAACCTTTCTGGCTTCTTGAAATACATCAATATCAACAAGATCCTGGGACAGAAGAAACACTAATCATATTGCAGTCTGAAAGTATGGGAAGAATCAGCATTATACTTAAAAGCAAAAGGATTGTAACATGCCAATGAACCCTGGCAGTCTTCCAACGAGAGAAACTGGAATCCATTATCCATTACTTATTTCTATTTGTCTTTACTCTTTCAACTCTTATACTAAAGGAATGACCAACCTGTTTCTATCGACAAGCTAGTTTCTCCACTTATATAACTTTGCGAATTATAAAGAAACACCATTATCCATGCTTAATTTCAGAGAATAGGCCTAGCATTAGTAACAAATACCAGAGAGAACAACTCTGAAACCATAGCATTAAGAACCACGATATTACATATGGCTAACTAATCCAAGACCAGAAAGCGAA
This sequence comes from Fragaria iinumae, assembly GCA_009720345.1. Classification (NCBI taxonomy): domain Eukaryota; kingdom Viridiplantae; phylum Streptophyta; class Magnoliopsida; order Rosales; family Rosaceae; genus Fragaria; species Fragaria iinumae. Next base: position 20,263,004 of record CM019123.1, on the reverse strand, counting down.
AACTACCTGAATATTTTGGCTTTCGGCCATCTTTGCCGCAGTGTCGTAATAAGACATCCTCAACATATAGTCCACAAGGATCCGGTTCAGCCGCACATTGTTCCATTCTGACAAATTCTCCACATCTGCTGATTCCAAATGATCCAGCCTCGCCCGGCACCGCTGCGCCTGTAAGTTCTCAGTCTTGCTCCCCTCCTCCAGCTTCACCAAGCAACCAAACCACATCAATCACCACACACAGTTTCGCAAATCCAATCATAAACAAATATCCAAAATTAGCAAGAATCAAATACTCCGGATCACAAATTAGCTCGAATTTCGACAATTCAAATACTCCAGATCACTCTAATTGATTGAATTGTGATTTCGTTGTTACCTTTCGTTTGAGACCTTGGAGCCTGGAGACGAGGGAGTTGAGGTGAGAAACGGCGTCGTCGCAGAGCATGTCGTCGCGGTCGGCGGCTTCGTTGACGCCGTGGATGACAGCGGACATCTCCTTCTCGGCGACGCGGTGGTTGGCGCGGATCGTCTTCTTGTAGTGCTCGAAGGGGACGCGGAGGAACTGGTGCTCGAGCTTGAAGGAGTCGGAGAGGTGGTTGAGCTTTGAGGACGGCGGGGGCGCGGCGGCTGGGCTTGGGCTTGGGCTTGGGCCTGGGCTCGGCGGGGCAGAGGTGCCGTTGGGGAGAGAGTCCATCTCCATCGGAGAGAGAGAGAATAGAGAGAGTGCGTGGGGAGTTGAGAAGTTGAGAAGTTGAGACGAAGAGGACAAAGGAAACGGGAACACCGGAGAAGGAGATAGGAGTTTGTTGGGGAATTAGTAACGACGTCGTTTATTCTCGAGTGAATATTGAAGCATAAGGAAACCCAATATCAAGGGATGTGAAATCCACATACCCACTTTCCATTTTTCGTAATCATTATAAAGACAAAATTTAAGTCACTAAGAAAAAAATTTAAGTCACTAAAAAAAGAAAGTGGGTGTGTAGATTACAATTTGAGGTGTGTGGATTTCACTTCCCAATATCAATTATCAAGTATTTTTTTTCTTTTTTTTGGAAATCCAATTATCAAGTATCTTTTGGCATCTAAGTTTATGCTTGGGACCTTTTTTTTTTTTTTTGATTCTTATTATATTTCTTAACCCACCCCACTTTTACATATGGTAGTGTAAAATGTCAGGACTTTTATCAAAGTTTTGTTATTATTAGGCTAACGTTAGTTGGTGAAGTATCATTTAGTCTAGCGGTATAGTCTCTCATTAGTAAGTAGGAGATTGTGAGTTTGACTCACGAAATTGTAATATTTGAGTTGTTTACCTGATAAAAAAAAACGTTAGTTGGCGAAGAAAATTTGAACTAGAAGTTCAATAGTTATACTACATTAGTCTGAAAGTTGGTGGTGATTCGGTCGATTTAAATAGATCTTAACTTTAGACCTTAATTATTTTTGAACTCAAAGACAATTTTGTCATTAGTACTAAAGTAGAAGGTATAATACGAATCGATCTATTGCCATGTGTACAGAGGACAAACAAGATCATCTAATTCATATGAGGGTTGCATCCTCATTACAAGTTTTGGCTCACAAGAAGCCTATAATCTAATTGCAAATAGATCATAGGCTAAGATCCCACTTAGAAAACTAGAAAAAGACTAAAAGAAAGATAGACTCATAACGCCAAGACGCCATGAGGCACAAAAAGTGCTTAGAGTCCTAATGAAAGGAACTTATTGTACTATAAAACTATAAACTATAAAAGCATCCCAAAGCCTAAAAAGAAATTAAACCTAAATCCAAAACAGTTGACCTAGCCCAAACTTTCCTTCACAGTTGCAGGAAAGACATGGAAGAGGAACATCGTAGCCGTCGCCGCCGTGAGATGAAGTTGCATTCGTGAGACGTCACCGTCGTGGGACGCCGCCTCCTTGTTCCGCGCAGCGACAAGCACACCCCGAGGAGAAGAAACTTCATCGTTGCCACGAACTTAGAGACCAAACAACATCTCCACAAAACCAAAACTCCTCCCAAGAATAGACAAGGACGGAGATGGAATCAGAAAGATGAAACCAGATCTGCTCCTTGAGTTCATGGTGCTATATCTCCACTCTGATCTGAAAAGTCACGCTGATCAAAAGCTGTTAAGAACATCTGGCCAATTACCTCTCAAAGAATTTGGTTGCTGACATATCATTCATCCGGCAACAAAGTCATACGGTTTCAGCAGATATAGAGACTTGCCTAGCGTTAGACCGTCGCCGGATGAATGTGAGATTTCATGGTTGGTGGCCGACTTAGAGAGAGAGGGGGGGCTTTAGGGTCCTTTTTAGACCTTAACTATGATAGATAGATTCTTCTAAACAATGATTAAAATTGTCTCGCAACAATCACAATGTTTTGGGGGGCATTAGCCCGTAGACAATACCACAAACATTCGTTAAAGTTGAACTTCGAGAACAACTCGAGGATTGAAAAGCAAATAGAAACCCAAATATATACCTCAGTCCTCATATGAAGTAAGGTGGGGGGAATTGCTAACGAGGTCAAATCCATTCGATAACTTCACACCAAAACTCAAATCACCCTTGTCTAAACTATTTTAGCCTCAATGATCGTTAAGGACACATGTAGTAATGCGGAGAAAGCTAGAATGACCCAGCTGAATCATGGTGTCTAGGATGACTTATATAAAGGAATGTATGTACCTATAAGCCGGAGTTTATAGGGATGATGAGGTCCCGCCAAAAGAGATGATATAACTTGACAATAACTTTTGTTAATGTCACATTTCTGGCTTAGACTTCTTTTCGTGCAACAAATTAAATGACTCGATAATGAATTTATTAGTATAAATATACTGATATAATATTTTATGCTTATGGTCCTTTCGATGATGACATTAGGATATGACTTGAAATTGAGTAATGTAGAATCTTAGAAAATATTTTGTGATACTTTGAGATTGTAGACGTTGAATCACAACAATTCTAGGGTGTAAGATCAAATCACTTAGTTTGTTGGTCACACCATTATGCAGAAGATATAATTCTTAGAGTAATTCGAAATTCAATGATGATTCTCAACAAAATCTCATTTAATGTAAAAGTATCTAATTCTATACGTAAACAAAGTAACCGTTTTAGCTTTGACTCGTCTGAATATATTATATCATTGTCTCTATATGCATCAAGTTAGAATCTAGTTCTGACGTGTGTTACGTCGTCACATTTTGTGGTTTTGATGTGGATACCTGCAAAACTCCACGCATGTGTTTCTATTAGCCGGAATTTTGATGTCACTAGCTAAGCTTAAGCTAGCACATCCCACGAACGTGTCAGAACACTATTGCACAACCTCTCTTTACAAATTGGAGCCAATCTCACCGGATTGCCGCCTTTTCAGACCCGCTCCTCCCCCCGCTCTTTCCGCAGGCGGACAAAAGATTTCAAAAGTCTCTCTTTCGGACCACTTTACCCTCGTCCCTAAATATTTAATAAACAAAAATAAATGAACACAATAATAAAATCCCCAAAAATATTTCTTATTTTGGCCCAGTCTCTCTCACAGTCTCACTCACACTTTTCCTCTTCCTCGCCGAATCCAACTGGCCGTTTTGGACTCTAACGGTCGAAACGCCGGCCTCTGACGTCGTTCAGCAAGACTCAATCCCTCTCTCTCTCTCTCTTCGCATTTTTCAAAATTCCGTTTCCCTTAGAATCCGGATTTCCTGAGTTGGAAAATCCCTCCTCATTATTATCTTTCTCTCTTTTTCAATTTGAATTTTCCAGCAGCAAGAGTGTATCCAAATCCGGAACCCTGCGGTTTTAGCAAGTAAGTAACTCCAAGATTCTTCCATTATTGCTCAGATTTTTCTTCTCATTTTTGATTTTTCGAATTTTGAATTGCATTTATTCGCTTCGCTAGTTCGCTCTGCTGGTTTAGTTATATTGACCGTTTGAGAAAAAGTGATAGGAATCTCTGAGAGCCTTTCTTCGTTTTTCACTTTCTTTCCGGTTTTGGCTGCTCAGATTTCTGAGCAAGAATTGAGATTGAAATTTTGCTCGTAAAGAAAGTGAGTATGTTCAAGTTTCTTAGCTGTTCATCAGTAGTGGAATTTGTTGAAATTAAGATCTTCTTGAATTTTTGAGGTGTTGATTGCGGAAATCATATACTGTCATAGTGTCTGCTGAATATTTTTAATTTTTAATTTTAATTTTTTAATTTTTTCTGTTTCAATTTTCTGGAAATCTGGATTTAATCGATAGAATGGTTTTCTTTAGTGTTGAGCTTGATTGTTTATGAATTGGATGATTATGATGATGTTGATGATGAAATGCCTCGGTTTTTTCAAAGAAACTGATCCTTTTGGTGTCAGATTGTATATAAGACTAGCTAGTTTTTAATTCCTGTGTGGGAAGGAAGGAATTGGGGCTTTAGGGTTTTAGAGGGTAGTGGAGGTGAAGATGGGGCTAATATGGTCTTTTTACGCCAGCTTGGCTCTGTGAGCTCGATAAGGCTCAGAGTGAGGTTGAATCATACAGATCTGTGAGACTGTGACTGACACATGTTTTGTTAAATGCTTTGATTATGAACGTTGCTGAAATCTTTATTGATATTGTAATTTCTGCTCACGTGGCTAGTATTTGTTTACATATCTGAACTGCTTGTGTTTCATTTTTAAACTAGAGAGCTAGGTTTCTGGGGAGAATTGGTAGAGATGTTGATGTATAACAGCGTAAGGCTCTAGAGTGATTTTCTGGTTACTTGAAGTAAGGTTTTACCTGAGCTATCATGGTTTTCCTAAAGAAATTCCTCCTTGGATTAAGGTTTTTCTCATTGTTTACCTACTTCCAGTTTTGGAATCTTGTTTTAGGAAAGAAGGGAATGGATGCCACCCATAGTGAATTGTGTTGTGTTTTTGTTCAGTTCCTTTTAGACGGCCACAAAAATAAATTAATCAAAACCTTTCTCTTTCTTTTGCCTTAATCCAGGTGTTTGTTGTACTTATTTCAGCTATTAATGTTGTTAAAGTTTATGCTTCTCTCATTATGTTTATGCCCATTGCTATATGATTACTAGTTTCTTGTCTCCCAGTAAGCATTTGTAGTTGAGCATTTTCATCATTAGTCATTTGCCCTTTTCTCTTGTACCACCCCCCAGTCCCCACCAGTGTTAATGGTGCTCTTGTGTTTTTTGTGTTATTACAGGTTTCGAGAGTTCCCATTTGTTACAGAACTTTAATGTGCTGTGGGTAGCAATTTTTTCCAAAGATACACAAATGAAGAAGCTCTTCTTTTTCAGATCTTCTGCTTCTAGCAATGGAAAGGACAAATCCCCTCCGTCAACTGATAAGCAAGTATACTGGGAAAACATGTCAGAAAAGGGAAGTCAAGTTGGTGACAAGGCTGACAATAGTTTTCAAAGTCCTAAAGGATTATTTTCTAAATCTCGAAAGCAGGTCTCTGATATCCAGAATTCCAGTGAGAGTCCAGGCCTTAGAAGGAGCCGGTCATTATCATCAGCAGCCTTTCTTGTAAGTGAGCCGGTGCAAGCAGAATTTTCTTCTTCGAGATTTCAGAGTAGATCTCCTTGTAGTAGTACAAGTAGTATTCCTCATCGACAATGTGCCCAATCATCTTGGTGAGACTTTTGCATCATGATAATTGTTGAGAACATGAAGCTGTTGACTAGAATTTCAGTACATTATTTCATGTCATGTTTATCTGAATTGTATCTTGAGGTGCTAATCTTAATGGGATTTTGGTATGTTTCAGTTGTCGGACTTTTACCCCTGAGAGGCATCAGGTTAAACAGTTTGAAGTTCCAGCTGTTCAAAACACACATGGACTAGAACGACCTGGCTCTGCTGGTTCTCCTAGAATTCAGCATGGTTCGTCAGGTAGCTCTTCTACTTGCTCTAGTAATGTCTCATCCAAAGTTCTGGACCGCTACATAGATGGAGAGCAGGAGGAAAGCGGCGGACAAGAGAACAGTTCTTCCCATAGAAATGGGAATGGAAATGGTGGTGGATGGCGCCCTCCACGAGTTCAGATCACAGCCCCCAGTTCACCCAGGGCTCATTCATTTAGAGAGGCCAAAAGTTCTCGTTATCGTCCATCATCCAAAGATTGGGCCGAAAACGGATTTGGGCATGAATCTCCCAGGAGACTTGCAAAGAATGTTGTGGAGAGACTCTCACAGTTTCATGTCATGCAGCCGTCACACGCAAAAGAATTTGACCATGACATCCCACTCACCATTGAGGATATCTATGGAAGACCAGACCTGGTAAGCCAGAAAACTTATCCTTTGGATGAACCTTATGATCACTCGAGCTTGCAGAAACAGTTCTATGGAGAGAAGTGTAATGGTCTAAACTCTGATGAGATTGGAGAGGACCTAGATGTGGAATTACAAAGGAGACTGGAGGAAGCTGAGGAGAAAGTCATGATTCTCTCTGAAGAACTTGAGCAGGAAAGCTTTCTTAGAGACACTGGGTACAATGTGCCATCACTGATTCAGACAATTAGAAACCTAACAGAGCAGAGAGTCAGCTTTGCACTTGAGGTTTCAAACCTCCTTCAGTTACGAATTGCAGAGAGGGCCTCTGCCAAGAAAGAATTGAGACTGGCAAAGGCAGAACTTGAGTCACGAACCAGAAGACTAGAGAAGGAGAAGAATGAGTTACAGTCAGCACTGGAGACAGAACTAGACCGAAGGTCGACTGACTGGTCACTTAAGCTTGACAAATATCAGTCTGAAGAGCAGAGGCTTCGTGAACGAGTTAGAGAGCTTGCAGAGCAAAATGTCTCACTTCAAAGAGAAGTCTCTTCGTTTCATGTGAGGGAAACTGAGAGTAGAAGTTTCATGACAAATGCTGAGCAACAGCTTAAGGGACTCACTACTAGGATGGAGGAAATGAGAGAGGAAAATCAAGGTCTACAAGAAAATCTCTCGGAATTACAAGAGAAGTACAGAGCATCTGAGGAAGATCGTGTTTGCCTCCGTAAGAATTTTGAAGACAGGGATACGGAGTGCAAGGATTTGCATAAATCCATTACAAGATTATTAAGAACCTGCCGTGAACAAGAGAAGACTATCGATGGGTTGCGTGAAGGTTTTAGTGAGGAGTTCAGGAAAAACCAATCATCAGAGAGGTTTGATAAGCATGTTTCAAAATTGCAGATGGAGCAAATGAGGTTGACAGGAGTAGAACTTGCCTTAAGGAAAGAGTTGGAATCACAAAGGCTTGAAGTTGATTCTCTTAGGCATGAGAATATACACTTGTTAGACCGTTTGAGAGGCAGTGGGAAAGACAGTGGTGCTTTAACTTTCAAGCTAGATAAGGAGATGTGGGCGCGGGTCGGCTGCTTGCAAAATCAAGGGCTATCACTCCTTAATGAGAGCTCCCAGTTGTGCTCTGATTTTCTGGAATTTTTCAAAGGAAAGGCAGGCCAACTTCAAGAAGCTAAGCAGGGTTTGGATGCACAATTTTTTGTTGAATATGAAATGAAAGTACAGGGATTAAAGCGTGGAACTGAAAACTTAACCAGAAGTTTGCAGAAAATGTCTGATTTGTTCCATGAAAAATCCAGTCTGGCCACTTCAAATTATCAATCTAAGTGCATGGATGCTGAAGAAGGACATCCTAATGATCAAACCCCAGAGGTAGATCACTGAATATGAAATCTTTTGTTTCCATATCATATTGAAAAAGTCCTTTACTATATAAACTGTCATTGACGACTTGCTTATATATGTAGGAGGACACGAAATATAAGCTTCAATCTGAAACTATACTCACAAGTTTACTGAGAGAGAAGATACATTCTAAAGAGCTAGAAGTGGAGCAGTTGCAAGCTGAACTTGCTGCAGCTGTAAGAGGAAATGACATTCTCAGATGTGAAGTTCAGAATGCAATGGACAACCTTTCCTGTCTCACCCACAAATTGAAAGACGTTGAATTACTGGTAACCCATCATATCGCTTGTATTATGTTTAATGTTATGGCTTCTACTCTGGTCAGACTTACAGTTAATAATGTGAATGAATCTGAGCTTTGTTTGTGAGTAAGCACAATAGGCTTTAAAAAACAATGATAACAATTTATTGTCTTTACTTCACAGTGTTTCAATCTTATGAGTTATAGTTGATGTTGAGGGTTTTACAAGGAAAATGAAACAGAAAAGACTGTCACGAGAAAAAAAGTACATTGTCAAAATTGTTTCACAAGGAATATTCTGCATTCTGTTGCATATGCATATTATCTATCTGGGTCTGTTCCCACTAACATCATATTGAAGTCAAATTTCTTTCTATTATGAAAGTTATGTTCGATCGAACGGTTTCTTGAAGTCATTTTATAAATAATGCATCTTCTTTTCGTAAAAAGTAAAAGTTCTTGCATCAGTAGAACGTAAAAAAACTAGTATTCCTCTGCTTGTTTGAGTTCTGTTGCCTTCTTAACTGTTTTTTTCTTTTTCTTCATGCACTAATAACAGATGCTCAAGAAGGATGATAACATCAACAAGCTTCAAAGTGACCTCCAAGAATCTACAAAGGAGTTAACAGTTACGCGAGGGATACTGCCTAAAATTTCAGAAGAGAGAGATATGATGTGGGAGGAGGTGAAAAAGTACAATGAGAAGAATATGCTATTGAACTCAGAGGTTAACTTGTTGAAGAAGAAGATAGAGACACTTGATGAGGAAGTACTCTTCAAAGAAGGCCAGATCACAATCCTGAAAGATACCTTAGGGAACAAATCATTTGATCTTCTAGCGAGTCCTGATAATACACGAGAGTTTCTGCTTCGATAGTTGTCCAAGATCAGGTTTATGGTACGTAATCAACTTGTTCATAGTCCTATACCCCTCGAGTTTGCTTGTGATATTGTATACCTTTTCCCTCTTTTCTTCCTTGATAGAGTAAAAAGTGAAGAACAGTTCATTATTCATTTGTAATTACCAATCTTTACAGTTGGTTTTGCTGCTTGATTGAATCAAACAAGCATGTCAATGAATCTTAGTGTTTCCTGGATCAATTGTGTGAATATATTTCTTATTTCTGCCAAGGACAGGAAGACTAAAGGGTACACTACTTTCGGATTAGTTGTTGAAACTGACAACATGAGGTACAAAACCACCCTTGGAGCGACAATAATCAAAGCCATACCAAACGTTTTCTGGAACAAATGTCCTAAAATAGAACACATAAGAAACTGGTTCTTCATGGCCACCATCTTGTTGATGAAGCACCTTCACCCAGCCAGGTCGCCATTCATCTGCTCCAACCTTCTTCAAGTACAGTGAGCACACCCTTGAGCTCATGCATGGTCCACTGGCCTCAAACACGTCTATGGCGCATCTTCCAAACCCGCCATAACCTCCACGTTTCGAACCACCTTTTGGAGCATATAAGAGCTTAGGATTGTTGAGATGCTTCACTATGATCAGATCACCCTTCAAGTCACTGAATCTGACGCTGACATGGTCTGTGGTTTCGGCGGATGGTGCACACGTTGTCTCGATCTCAATGGAGTAGGTGCAATTTGGTTTGGAACCTTGGAAGCCATGGTTGGTAGGTTGCATTGCATTGGTTGGCAGAGAAATGATGAAGAGTTTGAAGACTAGTGAAGAAATACTCAAAATGCTTATTGCCTTCATCGAAAACATTGGCATGGTTTCTGCTCTAGTCTGTTTTTTTGGTGAGAGGTACTGAGTGAGAGAACTACTATATAGTACAAGAGGTCTAGATTCTCTAAGGATAAAGGGTGTACCCAAAATCTAAAGAAAAGGCAAAGCAAATTGAGTACTTTGGGAAAGAAGAGATTCTCATTTCCCACTGGTCTCAGTTCCTTTGAAAATGGATGCTGTGATTCTTTTGATAACTGTCACAGGTTCTGATCTGATCTCGGACCAATCCTGTGGCAAATCTCAGCAATTGGCTGCTGAGTAATATGACTCACAAGTCACATACTCAGACCCCTTTATGACTAAAAGCGGTTCTTAACTACTGTTATCTGATGTGAATCAGCTTTTATCAACAATAATTAATCCAACCAAAGCTTTAGAATAAAACCCAAGTTGGTTTATCTTTAGATAGCCTCGTACTACATTGATCAGATATTTCAATGAGAAATCTTTGATTGTTTTCTCGGCAACCAAACAAAGCCTAAGCCTTCTTCAGTTCTGATGATCATCTTCGATCTAAGATTCTCTGTGAGTCTGTGACTATCAGTGTCATTAGAGGAATCTGAAGTGTTATTCAGGTAATAAAGAAGGGCATGAAGCTTCAGTTTTTAGTTATCGAGTAGACATAAACTGCTTTTCTAAAAATGGAAAATCCTGATTATCCCAATCTTTCATTATGGTCAACAGAATCTGAAAATGAAAGAGATTAGGGGCATTTATAGTTGGTGAAAAGAGAATTATTCTTCATTTACAAGTGCAACATAAGTTCCTTCTCTTGTTTTTGGCTAACCTTTTCAGCAAAGCGAAAAACAGGACAAAGCATCTAAATATCATAGAGATGCTGATTTCCAGAACTCAACGGGTTTCCGATGCTGAAATATGAAAGAAATCAGAAAAATGAGTTGATTACAAGATAGTAAATTTCATAAAAATAAAAATGACATGCATAACATCCTATGAGGCATACAACCATGAGCAGGAGTATAGCAATACTGCTTGATACTACCCCTAGACCAGATAAATTAAATGTCAAACAATTCATCCCTCTCAATTGGATCACCAGACTACAGAGCATGGTTGATACATTTTTCATTTGCATACTTCATAAACCAAACTTCATTCAACAAAACTTACCTTGGCAATCGGCATCTTTGCTCTCACTGAATCGATCAAGGAGAAATCAATATCAGCTATAGTAATCCCAGTTGACAGCGTATCTAAGACAGAGGATGAAATGTTATGATTATGTTGTTGTACACGGTACTCTAATACAAAAAGCATAGAAATAACACCAAACACCTATGTATCAGATATAAAACAAATTCATAAGTTTTAGATTTGTAACATGAGTGGAAAAAAAGAACATTGATTTGGAGTAGAGCTACTTGAGGTTCAACCCATACTTAACTTTGAATATCTCCCCAAAAAAGGGAACCTTTCACTTCTCGTACAGCATGAGTTATCATTTATCTAAGGGACCGGGTCTACGTTAACCAAAAACAGGACCAATTCTACTTTCTGTTCTTCCACATCAACAGGAAAAATAACAACACAAGACATACCCTCAACTATCTGTTTCCTTAGCTTTAAGAAGTTTGACAATTACTTTGAAAACCTGATAATTTGTAGGCAGACACTTTTTTCATTGAACTGACCTATGGGCCTGACCTAAAGCTGCTGAACATAACACCCATTCCAAGTGCTTAAAATGTGCAGAGAAATTAAGTCTCACCAGGCAGTCGACCAACAACTGTTCCCCATGGATCAATAATTAAAGTTTCACCATGGCTTTCTCTTTTATCGTTATGCTTTCCCGCTTGTGCAGCGGCTATTACCTGATGTGCAAGTAACATAAATATCCCAAAAAGTCAGCAAAGAGCAATAAAGCATCCATGATTACACTGCCAATAAAATTTTGTCCTAAACTAAGCATGAAAAGATTATAATAGTGGAGAAGAAAAATGAGTCCATACGTAACATTGAGTCTCAATTGCACGAGCACGAAGAAGAATCTCCCAATGTGCCTGACCAGTTACTTTGGTAAAGGCTGAAGGTACCAACAGAATCTTCATATTACAATAAAAGACGTCAGTGTGGGGATGCTTAGCAAACATCAACCCCCAATTCCAATGCACTTTAAATTTAATTAAAAATCTACTTGTACCTGTGCCTCATGTTGGAACCTGAGCAGCTGGTATATCTCTGGGAATCTCAGGTCATAGCAAACTGTCAAACCCAAGCGACCCACGGGGCTATCTACTGCAACAACATTCTTCCCTGAAAATGTGACCAAACAAACTAAGTTCCTCAAACGAAAAATTAACCAGAACAACAATGCCAACCAAACCAGTCAAAGCACACATTACCTGCTTCTGTAAAGATACTTTCTTTGTATGACCTCCCACCAGGAGTATCCACATCAAACCTTCAATAACAAAAAAACAACTTCAATTCCTATAAACACATTGCACAATGATCACATTTTCCGAGAAAAATCGGTAACCAAAAAGCTGCATTACTCACAAGTGAATCTTTCTGTAAGTGCTTCTAATATTCCCACCATCATCAACCACAACATGAGTGTTAAACAAATGCTCGTCATCAGACCCCTTCTCCTGAAACCCTCCTAGTGACAACCAAATCCCAGATTCCCTAAAATCCAAAACACTATTGGGTCACTTCAATCACACTCCAAAACCAAATGCATGCCATAAAGTTTTCACCTTTTTAACTTTTTTACCATACCTTGCAAGAGAGCAGTACTGTTTCATCACTGGACCCTCCAAAGGCTCAGCTATTCTGAGACTATCCCCATCTTTAGCACCTATAAAGGAGAAGCTTTCAGGGAAGCAAATCAACTTTGCTCCACTAGCAGCTGCCTCCTTCAAATTTCACAAACTGGGTTACTAAATTTTCACATAAAAATTTCAAAGATCAAATTTTTATGAGAAAAAAAGAGTGCAAAAGTGTAAAGGTGGGTACTTTGACGAGGCGGGAGCAGGTGGCGAAGTTGGCGGCGAGGTCGTTGATGGAGGTCATCTGGGCGGCGGCGACTCGGAGCGAGTTGGTCGCCATGTTAGACGCGCCAGCGCCGGCGCGTGGGGACTTGGGAGGAATCGGAGAGGTGAGTGGAGTGATGCGAGAGTTGGGTAGTGAGAGACAAAATGACATCGTCGTTTTCTGAGGAATGGGTCTGGTGGAGATGTTTAGGCGCCACCACGTCAGCAAAGGTGTCCTTTTGGTAATGGGGTACCTTTTACTATGGGTGTAGTTCCTCGGATGCACCCACAGTTTATGGAGTTTCTACATCATTTTTTACCTTTTTTTTTATTTTTCTCAAAGACGACTTCGTTGCTATATCGAAGATCATCGAGTTGCGTTTTTGCTTCCAGATGTTATGAGTTCGAATTTTGGTCTCGTTTTGTTATTAAAGTGATGTTGAATTGTCTTTCCACGCGGTTTACAATCTTGAGATATAGCGTGAAAAATGTGAAATACTTCATTTTGATGTTAATTACAATTTTACGAGGTTATATTGTGACATGCAAGATCGATTAGCTATTAGTATCTTGAAGATATGACAAACAATATATATGATTAATTTAAGTCATATCGACTTACAGTAAAATAGTTGTTACATTCTAAATAAGTTGTCATTCCTTAGTTTCATTTGTTTGGATTGAAACAAAATTTAGTCGTTTCTCAAAAGACAAAAAAAAAATTACTGAGATTTTTTTTAAACTTGAACTTTTAGATGATAAGTCAAACACAAGACTTAAAGCACTAGTTATTTCATGGAGTTGTGTGGTTAATGGCGAGCACAAAACGAGCTATTCTTTTGCTTTTACCAAAAGAAAAATTACAATCTTTTATGAAAAGTCCAAAACCCACAAACTAAACAAATTGTAAGTCTAGAAACCAGCACGAAACTGATCATTAAGAAACAGATTCATATATGAAATAGAACAAACAACCAAAACTTGATACATTAACACAAACCATGTTCACTTTGCTAAATCAAATTTGTAAATTGTTAAAAACACTCATTTCCCATTGTTGACTGAGAAGTAATCAAGCGTCTCCTCTTAGTAAACTAGCAAGTCTATGAACACGAGCTTGATAAAGGGTCAATTTCCTCCTAGTGATTGGTATTGATTGGCATGGCCGTATGGGTGGGTGCTCAAAGATGTTATTCATTGGCCAAACAAGTTGGGGGTCAACTTTATTCCACAAGATATTCCCAAAACACACAATATAGCAAAGTGGAAAATTCTTTTATTCTTGAGAGAGAGAGGGAACACTTTCATTTTGCTAAATAAGGAGCAAAGAATTAAAAGATGAGTAAAACAGGCCTAAAATGGTGGTTTGTTGGAGGTCAAAGTCAAAACCCCAGCCCATAAATTAGAAAACGAAAACTGAAAGCTCCTACCCAAAAAGCCTCAGCTCTCTCCCTTTGATGGTTTTCAAACCAAGCAGGGCGAGGGGTTTGTTGTATTGTATGCATAATCATCCCTCTTTCCCTAACCAAAAACAACAAAACACACAAAATAAGAAAGAGAACCCATTAAACCTTCCAATCTATCAATCTATCTATCCCTATCTCTGTCTTCGGTCTAACTTTCCCACGTTGTTTCTGACAACCTTTTTTCTGTCAGAACATTCCAAATCTGCTTTCATTGGGTGTCTGGGAAAAATCTGGATAAAGCTGTCATTTTGAGCTCGCTTGGTAATTGAATTTTCATAACACAAAAAAGGGTTGCTGGAATTTTCCTCTAAACATAAGCAACACAAGGTAATCAGATTTTTTTTTGATTGACAGTAATTTTAACTTTGTATGCAATTTTGTACATACCCATGTCTCTGTTTGATTTTAAGAATATGAAAAAGCAATTGGGTGTTTGGTTCTGGTATCTGTCCCTCAATAAAGTTTGTGTCTTTTAGAAGCTACCCATTAGTTTGGTCTATAAAGTTTGCATTTTGATTGTTGAGTTTGATCTTTGATGTGAAATTTATATGCAGGTCTTGGCATACCGATCAGATTGTTCGATGTTTTTGCATCCCTAGAGATTAATGTCCTATTTCGTGGATGAGTGTTTGATTTGTGGAAGCTGTTATTTGCCATTTGAGATTGTAGGGAAAATAGAGGAGAGACTAGGATTAGATCATGTCCACAACATATACTCAATGAGTCTATTGATTGCCGGATCATTTGGTTGAGAATATGTGAGGTATGGTATCAACTAGACTAATGAAGATCATGGCGCCGTGTTGGAGTCCTTCTGTTGTTGAAGGTGAAAATTCTAATAGAGCTGGGGATGCGAGTGGTCGAGTTGATGGTTTATTGTGGTACAAAGATTTAGGAACCCACGTTAATGGTGAATTCTCAATGGCAGTAATTCAAGCAAACAATTTGTTGGAAGACCATAGCCAACTTGAATCTGGACCGTTGAGCTTGCTTGAATCAGGTCCCAATGGAACATTTGTTGGAGTTTATGATGGACATGGAGGTCCAGAAGCAGCCCGATTTGTAAATGATCACCTGTTCAAGAATCTCAAGAGTACGTTGTTCCTTGACTTGCACCATTTGTTCTTTCCCCTGATCTCTAATGATTCATCTTTTCTACTTTTTGAGAAGTTTCGGAATTACAATATGATAAATAAATAGTCTTGTTTCATTCTATACTTTACTGATAGGAGAATTTGATATATTGCTGCAGTTTGGTCATTGTTTTCCAAATGTCTTACATTTTGCCATAGCCATATGCAAGCAGTAATACTAGCAGTAGGATTTTGCCAGTTTGGTACTGTTTTTTGCATGCTGCCACAAGGTAACATGGAAATTAGAGATCATTTAGATTTTCATCTGGTGGATTTGGAGCTTTTCTGTCTAGGAATATCTTCTTAGTCACAGTTTATCGTAATACAATATTGATAGACCAATGATGTTTGAATTGGAACTGGAATTTGGTTTGGCTCCTGAGTTGGAACAAAAGAATGAGAGCTTAATCCTATATCAGGTTTTTTAAAGGCAGATAGATGAACATAGCAAAGATTGCATAATTTGCTTTTGAGCGAATTGGCATTCACTAATGTCCTAACTCCATTGACCATTTAAGAAGATTAATGTATATATATGCATGATATACAATTATACATATGAATATACGAGGCCTAGATATCTTTATGTATTTCATTACTGCTTTCAATCTTTATAAGCTAATGCATATATTTACTGACTTGACAGCTATTCTCATGGTGCAGAATTCACGTCAGAGAATCAGGGAATGTCAGCTGATGCTATCACCAAAGCATTCTTGGCAACTGAAGAGGAATTTCTATCTTTAGTAAGGAAGCAGTGGCTGATTAAGCCACTGCTTGCTTCGGTTGGTGCATGTTGCTTGGTAGGCATAGTATGTAGTGGGCTGCTATACATAGCAAATGCGGGAGATTCTCGGGCAGTGCTAGGAAGAATGGAAAAGACCGTTAGACAGGTAAAAGCTGTTCAGTTATCAGTTGAGCACAATGCAAGTATAGAATCTGTGAGAGAGGAACTGCACTCGTTGCATCCCGATGATCCACGGATTGTGGTAATGAAGCACAAGGTGTGGCGGGTGAAGGGTCTGATACAGGTGATCCTTTTTCTTATATGCTGTAAATCTCTTGTTGATTTTCTTCTATGTCAATTGCTGTTACCCTACACAATAGTGATTTTTGCTTCCCTTTGACTTCTATGTGACTCAAAGTCAATAGTTATATATCACATGGCTTCCCAGTTTCTATAACTTCCACAATGGACATGTCTTAATATGTATTTCCCAACTAGGAGGTGGTGCCATTATTGCCTGGTTTTGGAATTAGATAAATTCATTGTTTGCGAGTTTGATGTTTAGCTCTAAACACGAGTTAGGTACAAGTTCGCTGCAAGAATATTTTTTTGCAATTGAAACTATGTTATGACATCTTTTTTCAACATAAAATTGATGGCAAAGAATGTTACTAATCTTTCAAAGTACACCAAGTTCTTGGATCATATGACCTGGTGCCTCATGGAAATGGCATTCTATTATTAGATTACAATAGACGGATAGAGTTGGTTTCAGATTAATTATGAGACTTCTAGCTGGAATCTGTTTTTGGGTAGATACCTGGGCTGTGTTTTTGTGTCCTGCTCCATTGCAATGCCCTGTTTCCTTCCAAATTAGCTTTATATCTATGACTTATTTCTATTTCTTGCATTATTTGGTGAAAGTTCAATTTTAGGCTGTGCTTATTTGAAAATCGACTTAACCCATTACGAAAAATGCATGGCCACTTCTCAAAGATGACACAACATGCACAATGGAAGAGCACTTAATCTAGAGTGATTTGTTTCTGTTGCAGATTTCAAGGTCCATTGGTGATGCCTACCTGAAAAGGCCGGAATTTAACAAAGAACCTCTTTTGGCAAAGTTTCGACTATCAGAACCCTTCCAAAAGCCGATCCTTAAAGCCGAGCCAACAATATTGGTGCGAAAACTGTACCCCGAAGATCAGTTTCTCATACTTGCATCAGATGGCCTATGGGAGCAGTTGAGCAATCAGGAGGCAGTTGACATTGTTCAGAACTATCCACGTAATGTATGATTTGCCTTTCAAGTTTCAAATTTATTTTGTTTTTATTCGTTAGCTGTTTCTGAATAACATTACTGAAGATTTTCTCCTCTTTATACCAAAAAAAAAAAACTACGGAGGTATTTGTATCATAGTGGATTGTTCTTGATTGTCGTTGTGAACACAGATTGAAATTATGCTGCTATGACACATACTATAATGTGTGCCATATTTCTGCAGGGTATTGCAAGGAAACTTGTCAAAGCCGCACTTCGTGAAGCAGCTAAAAAGAGAGAAATGAGATACTCAGACTTGAAAAAGATAGACCGAGGGGTGAGGAGACATTTCCACGACGATATTACAGTCATAGTTCTGTTCCTAGATACACATATGATCAGTCGTAGCCGCTCACACGGACATCTGCTTTCAATTAAGGGAGGTAGCGGCGTCCCCGGCAACACCTAGATTAGGAGGTTCTAGTCATCTATCACACAAACCACCCTGTTTTCTTCATTGTACCAAGAAACAAGCCGTTTGTTTCCGTTACAAAGAGGAGAGGGTTTGTTTTCTTTACGAAGAGAGGTTAAAAGGCAGGTTTTTGGGTTTTTTTGTTTTTTGGTTTTCTTTTTCTTCCTCTACTGATGTATAGCCCATATGCTTTCTAAATTCTTTCATTTCTTAAATTTGCACAATGCCACAAGAGATTTCAGTATAGAGATGGAAAGTCAATGGCTATAGAGAACAGAGTGAGTGCCTAGAGAAATGAGAATAACTTCTGCAGAACTTGAATAATTTGGCTATTCTGTTGCCTTAACAATAATGGAGAACATGTCTTTGAATGCGTAATGTGTGGATGATACAGTGTTGTATGTCGATTCTTAAACTTCACTCATATATAAATAAAATGACAAAAAACAAATAAAAATCATCCAAGTTATGAATTACCTGCTCTGAAAAGTCTCTAATCCAGTAATCCCTATACATAGAACAACCTTTCCAACCAAACCAAACTGAAAATGACATTCACTATGAAAGTCGGCTTCAGAGGCATTGCACCAACTTCATCACCTCTGAAGTCTCGACCACACGTTTTAGATTCATTGTATGTAGCCAAATTCCCGAACACCACCATACTATGTCCTCCTAAGCTTCGACTTCAAGCTAAGACAATCAGAGCTTCACTCTCTGCAACAATGGCAACTGGGTACGTTACTATTCTTCTGTTTAGTGTTTGATGACTACAATTTAATCCAGAGTTCCTTTCTTGTCCAACCCAATAGCTAAAGTTTTGAAATTGTTAACTAGCTGTGCATCTTACTTTGATTTTGTTTTGTGTGACAAGTGTGCAAGAGGCTCTTCCACCAGCTCTTACTTCAACCTCAGACCCACCTTCGATCTTCGATGGGAAAACAAGGTTGGTATTGATTGGTAGCGCCATTTGTAGTGTTTCAAGTTCTTGTAGGCAATGTGTTTGCATCAATGTCAACTGTGGTTTTTGGGTTTAGAAAGAATCTAACTATTGGAAATGTTGTGGTTTTTATGTTGTTGAAGGTTGTATATATCTTACACATGCCCATTTGCACAGCGTGCGTGGATTGCCCGGAATTGCAAGGTTATTTCTAGATCACTTCACAGCCTGGTTTTGCTTGAATTTGGTCTCTTGGTAGCATAAAAATTTTAGGAGAAGAAAAGGAATTTGAGTATATACTTTTTGGCTTTGCTAATAGTGAATAGGGTTTTTGTTTGTTCTGTCACATAAAACATCTTGAATATTTTTTGAGTGAGCAACAAAACTGGAGTGTGAACTGTGTTAGTGTTCTTGTTTATACCACGGGGATCACTTCCGTTTAACCCTTAAGTTTTTTGGGAACAGGGATTGGAGGAAAAGATAGAATTGGTTCCAATTAATCTGCAAGACAGGCCTTCTTGGTACAAGGAGAAAGTCTACCCTCCAAACAAGGTGAATTTTTTTTAGTAAAGCCATAATAATATCATATTACAGTAGTAATGCAATGAAAATCTGCCATTTCACGGATCATCTAAGTTCGATTGTAGCATAAAGTTGTTTGGAAACCTTACTGGTTGTGCTCTACAATGTATGAGTGAACTACAGAAGACTTGTATCAGAAACATTAGAGAGACAAAATGGAGCTTCAAACCTATGAATAAGCTCTTATTGATATGCTAATAAACTGTAATTTTGCTGAAATGAAATTTCAATGCAGGTGCCATCACTGGAACACAATAATGAAGTCAAAGGAGAGAGTCTTGATTTGATTAGATACATCGACAGTAACTTTGAAGGGCCTTCACTATTCCCTGAAGTAAGATTTGTGGATACTTTTATTACATAGTATTTGACTTCTTTATAGCATACAAAAGCTCATTATCTGTATATGTAGGATCCTGCAAAGAGAGAGTTTGCAGAAGAGTTGTTTACCTACACCGACTCCTTCAGCAAACCTGTGATTTCCTTTTTCAAAGGAGAAGGAACTGAAGCAGCTGCTGGTGAGTTGACCGTTAATCATCTTGTTCTTTTGATGTTATTCATTGAAAATAAGCTTATGTAAGCATGATGGTATTTGAACCAGGTGCTGCATTTGACTATATTGAAACTGCTCTTTCCAAATTTGAAGACGGACCTTTCTTTCTTGGCCAATTCAGTCTGGTAATATGCTTTCTAGTAATAACCGTTTCAGTTCCCATATGTCTTGCGCCGTAAAGGCAATGAAAGCCTGTCTACTGAACTTATCAAAAGTCGCTCTATCATATGGAAAGTTTCAAATGTTGATCTTATCTTTCAGGTGGACATTGCTTATGCACCATTCATTGATAGATTTCAGCATTTTGCATTGGATGTCAAGAAGTATGACATCACTGCAGGGAGACCTAAACTAGCAGCATGGATTGAGGTACAATATGATTTAAGTGATCTTCCTGTACGCATTGGCATTCTAAATCTTAAAGATATGAATCCCGCAATAGTATGCGTCACTTGCAATGCAAAAGATTCATCTCAAATCCCCTGAAAGCACTACTCATGGGACTATATATCAATTTTGTAGGAGATGAACAAAAATGAAGGTTTCAATAAGACCAGACGTGATCCCAAAGAGCTCGTTGAAATCTACAAGAAACGCTTTTCGGTTAGTTTCTTCTTGCTGCATCTTAAGAAGTGAGTTCTAAATAAGTTGCTGCCAATACTTGTACTTAAGTCTTAAATGCATTGACTATGCAGCCTCAGCCCTGAATGTGCAGAAACAAGTTGGAAGGGTTGCTTGATGTTCCAAATGTGGCTTCCATTTCTCGTATCTTTGTATGCGGCGCTGTAAAGCACTAATAATGCTTCTGGGAATATGGTGAACCATGTCATATAGCCAGACATTGCCAAGGACTGATACCTTGTATCTGCAGCTTATTATTTGTATATCAGAATTAGAAGTTCCATTGTTGAAATCATCTTTCCAAAAGTCTAAACCCCCCTCACTCATTCCTCGTAACATTTTCATTCTACCAATAATGTGAGCTCTGAGAAATAAATGTAACGTAAGAAGGTCTAAATAAGCCTTTTTCATCGAGATAAACTTAGATAAGCCTTGTGGAACAATCTTTAATTTTCAGCCTATTTATCTGTAAGACTAAACAAATCGAAATTAGGCCTTTGTTTGGAGGCTTTGAAACTACTAGGTTGAGAAATCTGTAAAGAAATACTTCTTCAGAAACCATAGGGTATGAAAAGTAAATATGAAAGTTACAAGGCACATTTATACAGAAACCATGAGGCAGCAAAGTAATGACGGAGTACAATATTTCAACTTTCTTGGCAGTTCATCTTTAAAACTACAATAATCTGCAATTCTAAGACAATCTGAAATTTCATAAGCTACACGAAGTAGAGTGAACGAATAGTAGCCAGCTATCATCACCTAGCAGAAAGAGTACATGTTTGCTCCACATTTGAACATGTTGGAATCAGATTGCTTACAGGAGTCGGTTGTGGGCATAGAGAAGGCTTTGGTGGCATTTCTAGGTTCTCAACTTCTCCTACGAGCATCTGTATAACTCTCTTCATTGAAGGTCGATCACTTGGTTTCATTTGAATACACCACAAGGCAGCTACTATCATTTTTCTAATTAATTTCTTCTCCTCTGCTGTAGCATCCCCAATCTCCAAGTCCTTCCCCTCATTATATTGATCATGCACCCATGAGGGGAAGTAAATTTGGCTCAAGTGATCTACCTTTGCATTTAGATTTTTCCTTCTGCTTGCCATTTCCATCAACAACATTCCAAAACTATAAACATCAGCTTTGTACGAAACACCACCAATGTTTTTATAAAACAACTCGGGAGCAATGTATCCCATGGTGCCTCTTGCTGCCATTGATGAGACAATGCTATTGTTTGCTGGATATAGTTTCGCTAGCCCAAAGTCAGAAATCTTTGGGACAAAATTCTCATCAAGTAGGATATTATGAGGCTTGATATCAAAATGCAGAATTTGCATTTCACAACCTTGATGCAAATATTCAATACCTTGAGCGACTCCAACTGCAATCTCATACATTTTCTTGTAACTTAAAGTGATGGATTCTTCTTTGGAGTAAATGTATCTATCAAGAGAACCATTTGGCATGAAATCATATACTAAGGCGCGCTTTGAACCCTCGACACAGTAACCAACAAGCTGCACCACATTGACATGGTGAATCCTTCCAATAGTAGCGACTTCACTCATGAAATCTTCCCCATTAGCATTAGACTTGCCTAACAACTTAATGGCTCCAAAGTGGCCACTCCGTAATTTGCATTTAAACACAGACCCAAACCCCCCTTGCCCCAACTTATCTTTGAATCCATCAGACATTTTCTTAATGTTGGAGTAGGAGTACCTTATAGGCATGAAGTTGTCAGAATGCAGAAAATCTTCTATAGTGCGGTAGGTTGACCAATGCCTTCTTCGCCACTTATGTATCAGAAGCGCGATCACAAATGGACCTCCAAATATAAGTTTTGCCCCTACAACACTGCCAACTATAATACTCTCGATATCCCAATAAGCTGCAAAAGATTCGATGGAGCTGGGTTTAATTGCAGCACAAATTCTACATAATTAATTAGGTGCTTGGCCTGTGTATTAAGTCTTGAAAGTGCAAGGCCATATATGCAATATGAGAGACAACCATCGATCTCGTTGACGATAAATTAGTGGATATAGAGAAAGTACGTTGAGAGAAATGACACTTACAGGTGAACGCCACCCAACCAATAAGAAAGAAACCTGGAGTGCATGACAAAGAATGTACAGAATTAATTAGCACAGAGTTATTCGTAAAATCAAGTAGAGAAATCATGGCGTACTCGATCGACGGTATATACCTCGTATGCTGCGCGGATAACATGTTGAACCGTGATAAGGTGAACCGTGAAAAGGCATATTCCATTGACCGCGGCAATAGTCAGTATAGTCAAGCTCGAAGCCGTACACCATTTGATCGTGTATATCTTGATAGGAAACGTTTCGGTCCTCCTCGGAGGTCAGACCCATCCAATATACAGTGCACCCATTCTCCACATCTTCGGCGGAGATACTGCCTCGAACGGCATAACCATACATTTCGGAGTTAATACAGGGAGCCGTGCTCACATACAGAGAAGAATTCACTGGATTTGCACATTTCAAGAAAATTACTGGATCTGCATATGCTCGCCAGGAAGGGTAACTATAATAATAATAACTGAAGTTCGATAGGCCCAGAGGAAAACGAGGAAGGGAAGAGCAGTTGTTCTTCTCAAGGCCAGGATCCACCACTCGGATTGTGCCGTTGTCGTAGTCAATGGCCTTGACGTAGTACTCTTGAGAAAATAGGCGCAGCACTGTGATGTTGTTGTGGTCACATTCCAAAATGTGGTCTAAGGCGCCACAGTGCTCTGGATCTTGTTGCAGTCGGAAAGTGTAGCTGATGTTGTGGATGTCGCCGCAAGAAGAAGGGACACACTTATGTTTATGACCAGATGAGCCAAGAACCAAAAAGGCTACAATTGAAACCCAAGCACACTGCAGGGACAGCAGGCTCATAATCCCAGTTGTTCCCATGGAGAGAGATCAGAAAAGAGTAGCGCATTCCAGATTCACAGTACCAAAGTCTATATACTTTTAATTAATGGAGTTTCTTGACGTGATCATTCCAACTTTACAGAATACAGAGACTAGCTAGACTTAATTACTCAATTACGTACAGAGACCTGAGCTTAATTTATTGGGTTTGTGGAATTGGACTGTATAACTCTACCACACATTACAGATTGACCAAGACTTAAACTATATACAAGATCAAAGTCATGCAGCAGGGAGTTTCCCTTCCTAGTTCCTATACGTTGGGGTAATCTGGAGAGCTACGTACTAACGACAAGTCGCTCGGAATTTCCACAACTTGATTCAACTTGAATTTCCCAGGTAAACACTACTGATCTAAATAAAGTCTCTTTCATGGCTTTAGTTACAAGTGCTCCAATGCTCTATCATTGTTTAGTTAGCTGTATTATAAGAGTCGGTATGGCACTAATCGATTCCGGGCTTGTTTTTATTTTAATAATACTAGTCTTCCAGCGGAAGTGCGTTGTATACGAGGCAATACTGATTTTACCTTCTCGAACCCAAAGTCACGGTTGCAGTATGTGAGGCACCCCAAGCTTGATCCGTAGTTTCATCTCCTCAAATGTAACATCAAGTATTCACCCTGCAGAAATGAGAAATGAGAAATTATGACTAATTGACTGACAAAACAAATTCAAATGATCTTCCAGGTAACCATCCTACACAACAGTTTCCATATACAAACAAATCCCCACAACTCAATTTGTCCAAACCTCACGACCCTGAACCCAATGCTTTGTAAATAAAATATACACAAACCAACAGTCAAAACAAAAGCTGAAAACTTTCTCAAGGCAATTACGTAAAAACCAATCTCAATTTGTACCTCAGCAATGATGTTGATGCAAAATAATCTTGATAGAAATAAGGGGGAAAAAAAACAGAAAGAAAAAAAAAAACCCAGATCAAATGACAGATGCACAGCATGGATTGAGGTACAATATTATTTAAGTGATCTTCCTGTACACATTGGCATTATAAATCTTAAAGATATGAACCCCGCAATAGTACGCGTCACTTGCAATGCAAAAGATTCACCTAAACTACTCATGGGACTATATATCAATTTTGTAGGAGATGAACAAAAATGAAGGTTTCAATAAGACCAGACGTGATCCCAAAGAGCTCGTTGAAATCTACAAGAAACGCTTTTTGGTTAGTTTCTTCTTGCTGCATCTTAAGAAGTGAGTTCTAAATAAGTTGCTGCCAATA
Source organism: Fragaria iinumae (assembly GCA_009720345.1). Lineage (NCBI taxonomy): Eukaryota > Viridiplantae > Streptophyta > Magnoliopsida > Rosales > Rosaceae > Fragaria > Fragaria iinumae. The sequence goes on along the minus strand of CM019123.1, from coordinate 20,238,356 downwards.
CTTGTACTTAAGTCTTAAATGCATTGACTATGCAGCCTCAGCCCTGAATGTGCAGAAACAAGTTGGAAGGGTTGCTTGATGTTCCAAATTTGGCTTCCATTTCTCCTATCTTTGTATGCCGCTGTAAAGGACTAATATTGCTTCTGGGAATGTGGTGAACCATACCATATAGTCAGACATTGCCAAGGACTGATACCTTGTATCTGCAGCTTATTATTTGTATATCAGATTCAGAAGTTCCATTGTTGAAATCATCTTTCCAAAAGTCTAAACCCCCCTCACTCATTCCTCGTAACATTTTCATTCTACCAATAATGTGAGCTCTGAGAAATAAATGTAACGTAAGAAGGTCTCAGATCACATTTCGAACCCGGTAATTTGGCTAAATGTTCGAGACATCATGTCCATGGTTGCTCATTTCGAGTTCATCACATGACTCAAAATTGCATGTTCTGTGAGGCAAACTTGCTGCAAATGGTCACTGCACTACTTCTTGTTGGCATACTGCGATATCAACTTTTCAGTTTGACCATTTAGGTGGGAGGTTGCTCTAGTTATATGGTGCAATCTGATAGTTCCTTGAGGGTGGAATATATAATTAGCCCACCTGCTTTGTTTTCTCTCTCCTCCGACAATATATAAGTAGTCAAGTACATAACGAACTCTCATACCAACCCAAAGAACGATGACTACTTTGAAAGTAAGTTTCAGAGGCACTGCTCTTCCTGCTTCTTCATCACCTCAAACTTCCCGGCATCGCTTTTCAGATTCAGTCACATTTTCTCTCCCCAAGAAATCATTGATACCCAAGTTTCCAAACACCACTATACTATGTCATCCTAAGCTTGTTCTTCAAGCTTCTTTTGGGAAGAAGACCAGAGGTTCAGTCTCTGCTATAGTGGCAACCGGGTAATGTCACCAGTCTCATGTTTAGTTTATTCTTGCTAAGAAAGTGTGAATTTACATAAACATGCAAAGTTATAACTACTTTCCATTTTATATAACTCAGTAGCTAAAAGTTGTGACATACTTAAGAATCTGTGCATCTTATTTCGGTGTTGCTTGTTTGGTAAAAAGTGTACAAGAGGTTCTTCCACCAGCTCTTACTTCCAGCTCTGTCCCACCTACACTCTTTGATGGGAAAACAAGGTTGGTGTAGACTACTTGGTTTTCAAGTTGCAATTGTTTTTTGGTTTGCTTATGCAGTGTGCAAGTTCTTGTAGTCAATTAATGTGTTTGTTTCATGCAACTGCATAGGTCTCATTATATGGATGAGTTTGTGTGAATGGAAGCATCTAACAATTGGAAATGTTGGGTTTTTATGTGTTGAAGGTTGTATGTATCCTACACATGCCCATTTGCTCAGCGCGCATGGATTGTCCGGAATTGTAAGGTTGTTTCTTAATCACTTCATAGCCTGGTACTAGATGAATTTGGTCTCTTGTTCTGATTTACCTTCTGAATGGCTTGCATAAAATTTTGAGAAATGAAATCTCTAAACTTTATGATTTTTAGCTTTGCAAATATTGAATGCTTTTTTGAGCTAGCCAACTGGATGTTTATGTTTGTGTTGTTATGGAGAAGTCTTACTGCTTGCTTGTGTGTGGAAATTACTAACAATATTGATTGTAATGGTACTTTGGTTATTCTGGTTTTCGCTGCAAGGTTAAACTTTTTAATCCTTGTCGATTGATGGGAACAGGGATTGGAGGAAAAGATAGAATTGGTTCCTCTTGATCTGCTAGACAGGCCTTCTTGGTACAAAGAAAATGTGAACTCTACTAACAAGGTCAGATTTTGTGAATAACTATGTTGCTGCATTTGAATAACTATGTATAAGGTTTTACACATGCTTCTGTTGCTGCATTTTAATGCATAGATCGATTGAACTGTTCATCCTCTAAAGCTTAAAGTAGTAGTTACACGACGTAGCAAACCCCTCATAAAGAGATATATAGTAATAAGTTGCAACAGAAATTATGGAATGCTGTCATTCCATCAGACATCTAACTGTCTAAGTACATCCTTGATGTAGAGATCATAGATACCCTCACGGCCTCACCAGGCTTGGCATTATGCTGCACCGGATCAGTTTTAGAAAAGTTCAGAAATAAGCTAGAGTTAATGTACCTAGGAATAAGCTCTAACTTGTGAGGTTACGTAACTGCTGTCTACTGATGAGGAATCTGAATCAGGTGCCATCACTGGAACACAATAATGAAGTCATAGTAGAGAGCCTTGATTTGATCAAGTATATGGACAGTAACTTTGAAGGGCCTTCACTGTTCCCAGATGTAAGACTTGTAAATTCCTTTGTTGCTCATATTGACTACTCTCTATATTACAAAAGCTCATCATCTGTATATATAGGATCCTGCAAAGAGAGAATTTGCAGAAGAGTTGTTTTCCTACACCGACTCCTTCAACACTTCTGTGTTCTCATTTTTCAAAGGAGATGGAACTGAGGCAGCTGCCGGTGAGTTCAGCAGTAACTACTTTATTTGATGGTATTGAAGTTGGATATATGCTAATGTAGATATGGTGGTATGTTAAAGCAGGTGCTGCATTTGACTATATTGAAACTGCTCTTTTGAAATTTGAAGACGGACCTTTCTTTCTTGGCCAATTCAGTCTGGTAATGTGACAGCTACATCTGCTTTCTGCCAAATAATGATTTAATTCTCATTTTATTGAGCTTGATAAGGCAATCAGACCTGTCTACTGGACTTAAGAAAGTTGCTCAAAGTTGAAGCGTTTCAAGTGTTGTTCACCATTTTCAGGTGGATATAGCTTATGCTCCATTCATTGAAAGATTTCAGCCTTTTGCATTGGATGTGAAGAAGTTCGACATAACTGCAGGCAGACCTAAACTGGCAGCATGGATTCAGGTACATGAGCTTTCAGTTAGCTTTCAGTAAGACATGAAAAGTGTGCAGTACTCATGTGACTATATCAATGATGTAGGAGATGGATAAAAACAATGCTTACAATAGAACACGACGTGATCCTAAAGTGCATGTCGAAATCTACAAGAAACGCTTTCCGGTAACTTTATTCTTACTGCAAGTTAGGAAGTCAGACTTCATAGTTGTTGCCGGTTCTCAAAAATTTTATTGGTTATGCAGGTTCAGGTATGAAGTCAGCATAAGATAGTTGAAGGTTGGCTGCAAACAATTCTGAATTTGCTTCCCTTCTCATCTCTTATGTCTTTGTATGGTGAACCACATAAGAATGTAGCAGACTCACGATTCACGAAAGCCACTTCAAAAGGGCAGTCTATTTCGTGATTTGAATCTTCACATCTTGTATGATAATGTAGCTGAACTGGGATTCGCAACTCCTCTATGATGATCATGTCCTGGAAACCAAGCCTTTGCTATAAAAGTTTGAATATTTTGCATATCAATGGCTACGGATAAGTGGCTGGAAAAATGACTACATAGATACTCAACTTGAGAAGTTTGGCAGTTCAGGGTTTACCGACAAGGATAAATACCCATAGCCATGTCTTAAATCAGGTTCAAGTTTTTGTGCCTCAGAAAATGGTTTGTTGCAAAAGCATTGCAATGAAGTTGTCTATGGATGGACTGAATGAATATCAATCGGTTAGGTTACAATGACGATATAGTATTGCCCTGACAAATATAAGACCTTGAACACGAAATTGAAAATGTTTCTAAGATATGGAAAACAATCAAGAGGAACTCTAACAACATAGGTAATTTTGGTTTACACTTCAAAAAAAATCAACAAAAAGTTAACAGATGTTACCCTTATTTTGAGCCAGTAACAAAAAGTGGAAGGAAAAAAAAAGCTACCTACGTCAAATCTTGTAGGTGAATGCACACATAACATACGCTTGTTTATTCACCAGAGTGAAGAAACGCAGTAACATTCACAGTAGGAACCAAGTACTGATAATTCTTTATTACAAAATCAACCTGGAAGAGACGTCCCTCATTAGAGATTGGTAACTAAGAACTGTATTTAGATAAGTGTAATACAAACAGATTGATGGAGATTACACATCTGTGTAAACCATACTATAATATCTATCGAGCTATTGAATGTTTTGGGGCAGCAAATTGTTGTGCAAAAACTTTATTAGCAAGGCATTGATATGAATTCTTAGGGTAAGCAACAACGATCAAGAAAACAACCACTGAACAAGCTATAAAGAACACCAAGATCTCTCTCTCTCTCTCTCTCTCTCTCTCTCTCTCTCTCTCTCTCTCTCTCTTAAGTAACGGCTCTTTTGAAATTTGAAGATGGACCTTTCTTTCTTGGCCAATCCAGTCAGGTAATGTGACAGCTACATCTGCTTTCTGCCAAATAATAATTTAGCTCTCTTATGTTTTGAGCTTGATAAGGCAATCAAACCTGTCTGCTGGACTTGAGAAGGTTGCTCAAAGTTGAAACATTTCGAGTTTTGCTCAAATTTTGCTTTCCTGTATGTCATTGTATGGTGAACCAAATAATGTCGCAGACTCATGGAAGTCACTAAAGTCATTTGAAAAGGGCAGTCTAACTGGTGATCTGAATCTTCACATCATATTTGATAACCTAGCTGACCTGGGATTTGCAACTCTTTTATGTGATTAGTAAAATGCAATGAGGAACAGTACACTCTTCAACGATGGGAAGATGACCATGTCCTGAAAACCAAGCCTTTGCTTTAAAAAAGGCAACTTAGGGTTAGAAAACAGGCGACTTGGACAGTTCAGGGTTTCCAGACATGAAAAAATACACCATGTCCCAAATCAGGTTCAAGTTTTTGTGCCTCAGAAAATGGTATATTACAAAAGCTTGATTGCAATGAAGTTGTCTGTGAATAGACTGAATGAATATCAATCGGTTTGGTTACATTGAAGATATGGTTTTGCCCTGATAATATAAGACCTTGAAAACGAAATTGAAAATGTTTCTCTAAGATATGGAAAACAATCAAGAGGAACTCTAACATAGTTAATTTTGGTTTACACTTAATAAACCATCTCCAACACCAAACTCCAGAATGCATCCCCCAGCCTCACCTTGGCTTCAAAGAACCAGCATCTTGCAAATAAATGGGCAGATAAAAGAATTGAACCAAACTATGTAATGTGAGGGAAGTTGTTTCAACATCTGTATCCCGAATATTATCCCAAAAAATCAGACCAACCTGACAGCAGCGAGAATATAAAGTCGTTGAGGGCAGCCATTAAAACACAATGATACTACCCACCCCGAAATATGAAATTTACTTAATACTGCAGGAACTTTAGCAATAATGTTATCCTCCTCCATCGACTAGCAGCAAAATGCTGCTCCAATGTGCAATAATTGATCATCACTGGGTTCATGTACAGAGCACTGACAAGTAGTGCTACGCAATAATGGCTCACATGAGATGTATATCCGTAAATATAGAGCACGCAGCACCCACAGGCTACCTCAGCAGTACTTTCCATATCTTGCTCATATACACAACTAAAGACCATACAGCAAGCCCTGCTGATATATAAAGCAGAACAACCCCAGAAGCTACTACAAACTCTGACCCTCCAAGACTGCACAGGTAACACGTGAAGCAAAGGGGTCAGAAGCTACATACAATGATCCAGCAATTTGCTGCATAAATGATATTGCTCATCTGCATTGACCAGAAAGAATACCCCAAAAAGCCAAGAAAAACAGACTATATACCTGCTGTCTCGGGTGGCCAAGAGGATAGTTAACGCGATCATCTGTGCGGCTGTTTTCCACTTTCCCAAGTTATTTACAGCAACAGCCTGAAAAAATTTATCATCCAAGTGAATCCTAGCAACGAAAAGCTTCTTTAATATTGGAAATAGAAAATAGTTGTTTAGAGATGACATGGGAATGGAAACAGACCTCTAAAAGCTTGGTGTTCTGAGATGCAGCCCATTCTCTAACTGCAGACATAGTTATCTGAAAAATAAATGCGAAATGATTAAGAAATGCAATCAACTCAACAAGAATCCAAAACTAAAGGACAAGAGCAGTGCACAAGGGAAGTCAAGAGGGAGGGAAGGGGAGAGACAGAGCATTCGATAAGATAACTACTCATTGGAGTCAACATAGGCAAACTTATTTCAAATGAACCCTAAGACTTAATCGAGAGAACTCAAGGACAACATGGACATCCATGCAGAAAGGAGTACTACTAGGCCACAGTCAACCTAAAATTGATAAGAACACCATAATTTGCAAACCGCAGTTTGACATTCCACTATACAAATGATGACCAAACCCTCACATCTTGGAAATATTGAATTGGACTTTCTACCATGTAGATAAGGCCCAATATTGTTGAATACAGGCAAAATAACTTTCTTACTAAATCAATCAGACTACCTATTGCCAAACTACAATCAAATCCAATTTTAACAACTACCATATATTCCAGAACATGACAAGAAAGGCAAGAAAAACAAGCCCTGAGCAGATGAAATCACTATTAAGAAAAAAAAAAAAAAACAGAAGACAAGTAAAATCATATAATACCTCTCTACCTATAATGGCAATTGAAGGAACAACCAAAAGCCATTGAACTTGCCCAAATGCAGCAACATCTTGAGGTCTGGAGCACAACAATACCAGTGTGGCTGCAACCATGAGCTGTGTTTGGCAGGAACGAGAATCAATTGTAGAACAGTAAAAGAGCTTTAAAATACTAGTAGTAACAACAAAAAAAAGCACTCTTTTCATTAAAAACTAGCTGATAACAACATTGAAAGTGTTTACAATACCTTATCAGCTACCGGATCCAGAAATGCGCCAAAAGCAGATCCTAACCTCATCTGAAATATAACAAAAATAATCAAATTATAAAATCTCAATCAAGATTTAACAAAAGTCTCTGTCTTTAGAACTCCCAGAACTAAAAAAACGAAGTTAACCTTGCGAGCAAGATAGCCATCGAGCCAATCAGTAATCGCTGCAGCGATAAATATACTTGTCGTAGCAGTCTTTCCCAACCAACTATCCACATAGAAAGCTACAAGAAAAGGGCCGAAAACGCATGTTAGCCATATCAAATTCAAGGGCATCGCACTTCCTCCGCAAAAAAACACATAAACATGAATGCACACAAACAACAACTATGCTAGCCTAATCAAATGCAAGTGCACAATGCCTCTTTATTCGAGCGTATCCATCAGCCTAATCAAATCAAACCAAAACACATGCAATTGACTACTACTCCAATTTCATTGGACATAAAATCTACATGATCCAACAAAAACACATCATCGAAATCAACAATGGAAAACTGCTAACGAGATTAATGTGGTGGCGAAATCGAAACGTACTGCTGATGAGGAGAGGCACGGCGGCGACGCGGCCGAGGGTGAGAATGGTGGGCAAGGTGAGCAACTTAGTCGATTGATGAGGAGGCGGCGGCGGTGAACGGTCATGATTATGATCAGGGTACAATTTGCTATCAAACCACTCATGGCCTTTATGATTCTGGGAACCCATATCGGCCATAAGACCGGAAACCTCCTCTCCTTGATTCTCGGAGCGACCACCACCACCACCGCTAGCAGACGACGAGGAAGAAAATACAGACACGCATTTATATGGGCCGCCGGGGAATCTGGGCCCAAACGGTTTATGATGAAGAGGGAGAGCTGAGGGTATTGTTGTCCTCAGCCAGGCGTGTTGGGGATTGAGATTGTGAGTTTGGGTTTTGGGGGTTAATGATGAGGTCAAGGGGCGGGTGGTGGTGAAGGACGAGCGAGAGAGAGAGCGAATGGGGAGGAGGAGGAGATTTTGGGGGATTATGGGTTTTATAGGAGAGGTTGCTGTGGTCATTTTGAGCACCACAAGGGCTGACATGGTTTGTTGCTCTCTCTCTCTCTCTCTCTTTGTGTTTGTGTGTGTGTGGTACTAGTTCTACTTCTACTGCTCTACCGGTCTCCCAAAGGCGTGGGTGGGCTTTTAGTGCTTTTCGTTATAACTGATTTTGGGGGAAGTGCTTTCCGTTTCTGGCTCTCTGCTCTCTCTTAAATTTTCTGACTCGCTTCTTCTTCTTCTTCTTCCTCTCTGCTCTGTTAAAGGCGCAAGAGCGGGTCTTTTTGATTCGGGTGGAGAGTTCTAGAGGGGGAAGCTGTGCCACTTCTAGAAGTGCTCTGTTTGTTTTCTCGGGGAAATGAGAATGAAAAACGGGCTACTTGTTCAGAATTTTTGTCTTCTTCTTTTGTGTAATATTCTTTTTCTTTTTCAAATTTTTGTTTTGTTTCATGTGGTGATCCTAGGTAGGAGGAAATTGGTATCACTAAGTTATGTTCGTGTCATCAAGAGTCAAACTCGATATCTCTCGTAAGTACTTGTTTCAGAGAAATGTTAAATTGTACGATGCATTGCACGATTTAATTAAAGAAAATAACTATATAATCGAAGATGCTTTTACATTCGTTATTTTGTTCGGCAACGAAAATTCTAACAGAGATACTGAGAATTACAAACAACCATTATATGGGGCTATCAATATATAAAAGTCTATATTCTAAAAACCATTACAACATTTTTGAGTAATTCATATTAAAATAAACGTCATTAAGCTTTTTTGTTTGTCCGATAAAACAAATGCATGCATAACAACTTTGTATGTCTCAAGCATCAAGTTTTGATTTTATAACCCAATACTTTCTTGGGATCAAGACAACACAACCAGGAAGATCTGAATTCTTTCATAACTTGGAGTCGAAAAATGTGTGCAGCCACATTCCATCATGTTTCACCCAATGACACAAATCCTTATATCAAGCCTTAAACCCAGTTAACACTTGCTTCTGCAAAGCTAAAGGGCAGATCAGAGATGTAACTTCAAAGCAAGTAAAAGGTTCTCCTCCTCCCCTGGAAACGAAAACCAAGTTCCTATAACAAAATCAAAAAACCTTAGGCTTCATTCCTTCATATAATCAAAGAACTTGTGTATTGTTGCCTTCTACCGACATCAACTTTTCCATACCTGAAACATGTAGGCATTTGGCATTTACGAATAAGGGCCTTTACACTCAAATACAGGGACATCAAACTGCACTCCACCGACATGCCACACTATTTAAATTGACTCAAAACCACAAGATCATATAATTACCCTCACCTTGTGTGTTAAGCCACTCATGACTTCAACTGAAAGTAAAAACAACTCCTGCAAGTTTATGGGTAAAAGTAAAAAAATTAGGTTTTAAAAACAATCGATAAATACCAGCTCGTACACTAGTATACTACTCTAAGTCAAGGTTGAAGTTGTAATTCTGATGCGATTAGTAATGTCACTGAAAGCCTCTCGAAGTTTCGATGTAATTAACAATGTATCGATTTTTACTTTGAACCAGCGGATTTTACTTGTATCAAGAATCAGTTTATTGTTGCCTTGTAGCTATTTTACGACAACGATAATAATTGTAGTTACAAACTTGAAATTACATACCTTGGTGTAAAAACTAAAGTGGCCTTTACAGGAAAAGGCTGAAAAGACGAGCTTTGCATTTGCATATAGATATGGTATGAACTATGAAACTATAAATGATGACCGTGGGCCTCCATGTGTTCATATTTTGCCAAGTGAGGAATTAAGGATAAGTTTACTTCATTTTATGGTTAATTTTCGAATCGAAATGTCATCGGCCCATAATGCCTTGAATTTCAACATTCCATATTATTGAGACATATTTCCTATAGCATATCCTTGTTAAAAATAAAAATAAAAACTATAATTTTCAAACCCCGAAAAGATTCAAATGTGACAGCAAGTAACAACCTTTTAAATTTGTTACCATTACGATAATTTGGAAAATAAACGCTTTCGGCTACAATCATTAACACTCGCGGATGGTCTTCAGTACACGACGTGTATCTATATATATCATGTGGATCAATAATAATTATTATTTTTTGATATAGATCACACAATTTCCTCAAAAGCTTTCTAAGCTACCATGAATATATTTAGATTTAACTTCAATCAACGTCGACATGATTCGAACATGAATATAGAGATCCCACACCTAGCTACACCCTTACTAACTCGACCAATTTGTAATGGTTATATGTATCACTAATACATGACGTTTAATACATGTTATATAAGATTTTCCGTCACTCTCGTGACTGCACAAGAGTTACCCCATGATCGGAATCATAAATGAGGATCTACCTACATATAGCACATCTGACCTCAAACTCCCCCAATGACCCCATCCCCATTTTTATTTTCCTCTCTCCAGTCCAGTCAATATTACCCAAAAATTTATAGTAAACAATAATAGGCCTCAGAGGCCTTGTGTCTCCTCGGTCTCGAAGTCCGTGTCCAAAATCCATGGCGGGTGCACATGTAATAATGTAAAACGCCAATCTCGCTCTCTACACATGCTCGCTCTCCAAATCCAATCTCACCAGATTTCTCTCATTTCTCTGAATCTCCGGTCTAGTCTCTACTAGTCTCAGTCCACGGACTTCAGTCGCCGAGAAAACCCAGCCGGAGAAGAAAGAGGATCTTCTTCGTCGTCGCCAACTGAAACTTCCTATATCTCCGCCGATCCGAAATGAAGGCTTCTTCCGCCGCCGCCAAGGCCACGCTCAATCCGCTCAGTGTCGCCTACGAGAACAAGAGGTACGGTTTTCTCTGTCCTACTTACCTCTCTCTCTCTCCGCCACGCGTCCGTTAGGATTTGTATTTCGGAGCTATCTGGCTTCGATCGTTGTGTGGATTTGGTGGAGCTGAGGCAGCGTTTGAGATCGGAGCTGTTTAGTGCGGTTTTCCGGTGCTTCGTTTGCCGAATGCGGCGTCGTTTGGAGTAGATTAGGATTGGAGTCGCGGTTTATGATCCTGATTTAGCTGGATTTAGTCTTAGTGTGTAGTTTGGTAGGATTTGTATGTGCATAGGGGCAATGCCGAGCTCTATAGGAAGTAGAATGTGCCGATTGCAGGTAATCGGAGCCTGGCGGTGCTCGGAGTCTGATGATGTTTATATTTGGGGTGTTTTGGTAGGGGGATATGAGTGTGAATGCGTATTGTGTGATCTTATTTTAGTGAGGCGAGTTTTATTGATAGTAAAGAAGAAGCAAAAGGTTGGTGGAATTGAGTGTGCTTATTTAATGGAGATTTTGAATGAATCGGCATTTGTGTGTTTGGACAGGGATGCTTATGGATTTGCTGTGAGGCCTCAGCATGTTCAACGGTACCGAGAATATGCCAATATCTACAAGGTTTTACTCTACTCTTAATTTCCATTTTCTAGTTGACGTTTTTGTGTTTGCCTGAGAAACATGTAAAGAACAAACGCAGAAGAGAATCTTTTCTTCTATGACGTATTTCTTAAGTTTAAAAGCTAAAAACCAACCAGACTTGAAAAAATTTGTGTTTTCTGCTTCACATGTTGGACTTCATTGTGTAATATACTTATGCTTTCAGGAAGAAGAGGAGGAAAGATCAGAAAGGTGGACCTCTTTTCTGCAACGGCAAGCAGAGTCTGCAAAATTGCCGGTAAATGGATTACCTAACGGGGAAGATAACAAGGCTGAAACCTCAGAGCAAGAACTAGATTCCAGTTCAGAGAAGGGTGTTGATGGTGATGTTTTAAGTGAACACAAGCAGGGTTCCAATTCTCCAATAAAAAATGATAGTGAAATGGAGGAACTGGCAGCTAAGGAGACAAAAGCTCATGGGATCCAAATATGGAATGAAATTAGATCATCCCTTCACGAAATAGAAGAAATGATGAGTATTCGTGTAAAGAAGAAGAGCAATGTATCAAAGACAGAGCAGGACACGAGAAATGGAAAGCCGGTGCATCCTATTGAAGAGTTTAGATCCCCAAAAGGAGCATCTGAGGAGGACTCTGAGGATGAGTTCTACGATGTCGAGAGGTCAGATCCAACTCAAGACGGCCCTTCAAGTGACAGTAATGCATCTGCAACAGGTGGTGCTTCTGACGTAGTCCCTTCAGAATCTTTATTTCCTTGGAAACAAGAGTTGGAGGTTCTTGTTCGTGGGGGAGTACCAATGGCTCTGCGAGGAGAGGTGCGTATTATGTTCTTGAGTTGCTTCTGCTTATTTTTTTTTCTTTCTATATTCCATGAATTTCACTGTAATTAGCAAATCCAATAATCGCTTTAGTTCAATTTTTCAGCTTTGGCAAGCATTTGTGGGTGTGAAGGTGCGGCATGTTGATAATTATTACCAGGATCTGCTAGCTTCTGAAACTAAAGCTGGCAGTGATGTGGAACAACATAGCTTGGACTCAGAGATAAATAGCAAGATGTCAACAACTGATTCTGCATATGTACCCGAAAAGTGGAAAGGGCAGATTGAGAAGGTTAGTCACTTCTACTCGGTTTTTGCTATTGTATATGAATAATTTATCAAACCAAGTGCTTAACTATTGAGACTGATTTAAACTGCAGGATCTACCTCGTACATTTCCAGGTCATCCTGCTCTAGATGTGGATGGTAGAAATGCTTTGAGGCGGTTGCTAACAGCATATGCGCGACACAATCCTTCTGTTGGGTACTGTCAGGTAATCAGGGTGGAATTGTACCATGACCCTTTTTGGAATTGTCTTTAAGATATTGCATTCTATTAAGTGTTATACTTTCTTATCTGTTTTATTTCTGATATACCATGTGATAAATGTTATCAATTGTGTCCTTTGACTTTAAAACACTTTTGCTTTAATCTATACGCAGGCCATGAATTTCTTTGCTGGCTTATTACTACTTCTCATGCCCGAAGAAAATGCGTTTTGGTAAGATTAGAAACTAGATTGACGTGTTGTCTTCCAGTAAAGAATCTTGGCTTATTTTGTTTTGTTTTTCTAATTTGTTTTTATCGCTTATCGACTTGCTTTCTGAGGCTTACTTAGAGAGAAAAAAAACACAGAGCTCATTTTATATTATTTTTATTGAATATATTTTATTTTTCTGTTATGCAAGAAGTAACAATTTTCTGGAGAAATAGAAGTCTAAGTTAGATATATTTTATCAGCATAATAGTTATGAGTTATGACACATCTTTTATGTGTATTTACAAAGTTGGTAAACTCTTTCAGGGCTTTGATGGGAATCCTAGATGATTACTTCGAGGGCTATTACTCTGAGGAAATGATAGAATCTCAGGTAATCTTTTCTGTTTTTCACCTTTCTCATTCTTTGTGTTGGTGTTTCTCCTTTAATGAGAAACATCAACAAATATAAGAAAACCAATGTTTAAATCCATATTGTTATTATTTGCAGGTGGATCAACTTGTTTTTGAAGAGTTGGTGCATGAGAGATTTCCTAAATTAGGTTTGTATATCGTTACTATTCAAACAGTATATGCTTCTCTTTATCAAGTATTTGTTATTGGGTGGTCACACATCACCTTTATTCATGTTGCAGTCAATCATCTAGATTACCTGGGAGTGCAAGTGGCATGGGTGACTGGGCCATGGTTCCTTTCCATTTTCATGAACATGCTGCCATGGGAAAGTGGTCAGGTTTTATATACAGTAATATAGACTAATTGCAGAGGAACTAAATCAAAGCTTAACTAATTTCTGATGATTACTATTCACTTACAGTTTTACGAGTTTGGGATGTGCTTCTTTTTGAGGGGAACCGCGTGATGCTATTTAGGACCGCACTTGCTTTGATGGAGTTATATGGTACTGGGTAACAAAATGTTTTTAGTTTTTAATTTTTTATTCTATCCAAGAAAAAAAGAAGTAAAATAGACATAATGTTGATACTTGGACATGAATATCGTATGATGTTGCTTGTAAGCTCCCCTGGTTTATGAAACTTAATTTAGCTCAGTTACTTTGTAGGCCCTGCGCTGGTTACTACCAAGGATGCTGGAGACGCAGTCACTCTGCTGCAATCACTGGCTGGTTCCACATTTGATAGCAGTCAACTCGTATTGACTGCTTGCATGGGTTACCAAAATGTAAATGAAACTAGATTACAAGAGTTGAGAAATAAACATCGGCCAGCTGTAATTAATGCTATTGAGGAAAGATCAAAGGGACTTCGGGCTTGGAAGGATTCTCAGGGTCTAGCTTCTAAGCTATACAATTTTAAGCAAGACCCTAAATCAATGATAATAGATTCAAAGAAAGCAGAAAGAAATGGTGATTTATCACGTTCAGAGTCTGGATCCACTAATGCAGATGAAATTCTTATAAGCTTGACTGGGGATGGGGAGTTGGATTCTGTTCCAGATCTTCAAGAGCAGGTTGGGCTCATGAAATAAATGCATTTTGTTTCAGCCATTTACGAAGTGCATAGACTAGAACTTTGCTTTGATACACATACGTGTGCATATTGTGTGTGTTCTCAGTAGTATGATTTTTTTATTTTTTTATTTTTTTTCACACTGAATCCCTATGAGATTTATACAAGGTTCTACGTACGTGCAGGTTGTGTGGTTGAAGGTTGAATTATGCAAGCTGCTGGAGGATAAAAGATCTGCTGAACTCAGGTTAATATATCTCTCTTATCTCACAGATTTAAGCTTATAAAATCTATACTCACACCTTTTCGAAAAATAAGATAAAATCTATACTCACATAGGATGAAGGTATGGAATATGTTTGGTGACATTGACATTCTTGATCCTAACCATTTTTCAGAGCTGAGGAGCTGGAGACAGCATTGATGGAGATGGTTAAGCAGGATAATCGTCGGCAGTTGCATGCTAGGGTATAGATCCAGAAAACTTCTATATGTTGCATTTTTTAATACATTTTCATTTTCTACGTGGATCTTCTGTGATTGAGGGTGGTCCATATTGGCTTATGCTAAGTAGCTTTACATTTTTCAGTGATCTCTTATTGAACTATTGTAGATTTTAGGTTAACAGAGTGTGATTGTGAGGAAAGTAAAGAAGGTGATACGTAGTAGATTAATTTTCTTGCTGATAGGTTCTCTTTGAGCCCACTGCACCTTTGTACCTTTTGGTAGATTTGGTGTAAAAAGATCATGCTGGAAACAACGTTCCCTAATTTATAGCTTGTATTGTTATTACAGTTTGCTGAAAATTTGTAGAATTTTCTACTCGCAATATTATGGGTATAAATCAGATTATGACAAACAAATGAGTCACTAATATGCTAGTTTCGGGCTTATTGCATCCAAATATTTTTGAAGATATTTGCTCATGCAAAGTTCTTGTTTTCTTGCATCTGTACTCTAAAGTTTACTAGCAAGTACAGTTCATAGTTTTATTCAGAGCCAGTTACTCATTTATTATGTCACTGTGTCAGGTTGAGCAATTAGAGCAAGAGGTCGCCGATCTTCGCAGAGCCCTTTCAGACAAGCAGGAACAAGAGAGTGCCATGATCCAGGTTTTCATTTCCTTTTCCTTGGTATTTGGAAGTTTGTTCTTAGTTCCTTGATTGTTTTAGTACTCACCACTAATAAGGTCCCTTCCATCTCCTAGGTGTTGATGCGAGTGGAGCAAGAGCAGAGATTAACGGAAGATGCGCGGAGATTTTCTGAGCAAGATGCTGCAGCACAGAGATATGCTGCTCAAGTGCTTCAGGTTGCATATATAACCAGATTTCTGAAATTATGTTGTGGTAGTATTGATGAGTAAATCTTATGCGGGATACCCCTTATAGGATTTGTTTGCTAAATTGCTTGCAAAAGTTTTCTTTTCCCTTTTCCATGGGGCTCGATGTCTTTAGTTGTATATGGTTTTGGCACTAAATGTCTATTCAAAAATTTGAGTGTTTTCTTCTCAACATCAATTCTCTGCTGCCAACTTAATAGAACTAGCTATTGCTTGATATTGAAATTACTTTGAGCTGTCTGAAGAGAAAGATTGAATAGGTGTATATATGAAGCATGTACTTTTATCAATCTTTTTCTGACTGCAGATGATATCATTATCTGGTCATGGTATACAGATTATTTATTTTTATATGTTATGTCCCTGCAGGAAAAGTATGAAGAGGCCACTGCTTCCCTTGCGGAAATGGAGAAGAGAGTTGTTATGGCAGAATCAATGTTAGAGGCTACTTTACAGTACCAAACTGGTCAACAGAAAACACAACCTTCTCCACGGTACTCCTGCCAGCTTTCTTAAATAGTCATTTTTCAAAGTTAACCTATCACCTGTTGTTGCTCTTGGTATTTTTCGATGTCTACCTTTATTTAGTCAGTGCGTAGTAGTTGGTGAGTTATATGAGTTTTGGGTTTCTCCTCTATCTTCATCTATACTAAATCTTTATTTTTACATGTCAACACTACCCTAAATTGTCTTTTTTATTTTGGATCCTTTTATTTTTATTTTTTCAAAAAGTTCTGTTTTTTCAATAGAAGAAGCTAGCTTTACATCCAAGAGAAAATTTTGGGATCCTGATAGATATGTAAAGCTCGGTCATGTGAAAAATTATATGCAAAGAATAAAGTCATAGAAAATATTGGTAAGTTTTATTGAAACACGTGTTTTTGCAGACCTATACCTTCAGATTCTTCACCCAGAAGCAATCAAGAACCCACACAAGAGTTCCCTGCAAGAAAGATTAGTTTGCTATCTCGACCATTTGGACTTGGTTGGCGCAATCGCAGCGAGGTTAGTTCTTGTAGACTTTTGAACTTTCTTTCTGTGGAGCAGATTAAGAATGGGGTGGATGGGACCGTTTTACTAAGACCAGTGGCCTGGGGATTCAGTTGCCTACTTTGGTAGGAGTTGAACTTATGGGAGAGAAGTACCTCTCGGCTATGAGGCCTGGAACAGTATTCTTATTCTTAGGTGCAGTAGAAACAATGAATATCTGTAATTAGTCAAGCATCTGAACTCTGTTCATATAGTAAGTAGTAACCAAGGCATAAGGTTCCACTGTCTCTGATATTCAATTGCTGAGTCTATCATTTGAAACCCCATTCAATGCCTTAAGGTAGTTAAATTCCCTAACCATTATAACTCGGGAGAGATTGAGGCAGTGATGATAACAGCATTTTCGTTATATCTGCTTTGTTTATTTATTTATATTTATCTTAAGTTCTTTTTAAGTGTATCCTTGCACCATGGATGATATAATTCCAGAATGCTTTTCTCTTTTTCTTTTTTGAGAAGACTCTTAAGCTCCTTTTGTCACTTGCCTAATTATTATCAATTCCTATTGGATGCACCAGGGAAAATCTGCTTCCAGTGAGGGACAGAGTATTACCACAGAAAGGAAAGAAACAAATGCAGAACTTCAAGAAGCAAATGACAGCAAGCTTATCAGTGAAGGACAAAGTCCTACCGCAGAATGCAAAGAGACGAATGCAGAAGTTAAAGAGACAAATGGCATTGAAGTACAAGATAATGAGTAGAGCGGCGCAGGTTATGTTGATATCCCTATAGATATTTGTTGCCCCAATATGTGGTATTAGCTCGGTAGATATTACTTTCTGTGTGTATTTCAGTCCAGGGTGCAATAGTTTTGTTCCTCCGTCTTTAATTTGTTAAAGACAACCAATTTTATCCATTCATTGTTTGTTCATTAAGTAGTGGGTACTAGAGTTCAGGGGGGAAGAGAATATAGAAAATATGATAGTATGGTTTACATAGATGTATAATCTTCATCAATCTGTTTGTATTACACTTCTCTAAACGTACAGTTCTTCGTTACCTCTAATGAGGGTCTCTTCCAGGTTGATTTCTAATAAAAAAAAAAAATGTCAGTACTTGGTTCATATAGTGAAATCTATAGCGTTTTCTTCACTCTATTTAGAGCTTCTAAACAGGTAACACTAACATGTGTCTTACTTTGTAATCAGACTTTCATCATCACTATACGCTTGCGCGATAGTTTCTTTGGTGTGCCTAGGTTGCTCTGGTGTCCCTTCGGCCGTTCTGACTCGTATCGTATCTTTCATTCCTTGTAGCAATCTGCTCCTGGTGTGAGCAGAAGTGATTATTTCATTCAATTCAGGTTACTACTTAACTCCTCTAATTTGCTCCTCATATCAATCATGCATGCTCAAAGAAGCTTTACCTCTGCTTTCCAGTGCATGATTCCATATCAGTCGGAAAAAGTATTGAAAGAGTAGAGACCTCCAAAGCAAAAGTAATACCAGAAACGTTGATGCCATACACAAAGGGCCAATTACAATTGAAGACGAAAGCAACATCGTCGTCATAGAGGGGGGATAGCATGCCATTTCTTTAGTTGCTCCATATTTTTCTCTCGTCTTCATTTCCATTCTCGATTAGACAACGAAGTTAGAACATGGCTGAAGCACTAGTTAACGTTCTCCTTGAGCGTTTGGCTACGATCATCCTTGACAAGGTCGGAGGAGAGCTCAAACTGGTCATGGGGGTTGAGAAAGATGTCAAGAGCCTCGCCCGCAATCTGGAAGCTATTCAAGCTGTGCTGGAGGATGCAGAGCAGAGGCAAATGACTGAGGCCAGCGTGAGACACTGGCTGAGTGAACTGACTGAAGTTTCCTACGAGATGGATAACTTGTTGGATGAGTGAATCACTCAAGTTCGAAAGAGAGAGTTGGAGAAACCTGCTAGTTTTAAAAAGGTAAGTTCCTCCTTCTCTTTCTTTTCTCCTAGCAAGGCGAAGTGGTTTGTTTATCGCCACGAAGTTGCTGCGAGGATTAATGAGCTAAATGAAAGATTAGCTGTGATCGATAAGGAAAAACAAAGATTTAACCTTCAAAACATCACAAGGGTCCCCGAACCCGTATGGCAAAAGACTACTTCTCTTCCGAATGTTAAAACATTTGGTCGAGACAAAGAAAGAGACCTCGTAGTTAGCAAGCTACTGAGTGAGAGTAGTCAAGAATAGGTAGTTCCTCTTATCATTCCTATCGTAGGAATGGGGGGAATGGGGAAAACCACTCTTGCTACTTGGTTCATCACCCCCCATTTTCTTTGGTTTTGGTTCTTGGTACTTGTTCTTGTTTTCGGTCCTCTTTCGTCAGCCACAACTACTTCATTGCTGGGATTTCGGTGGTGGTTTGTACGGTGTTAGTTTGAGGGAGCTAGTCATTCGGGGTGTAGGTTTTCATATGATCTGTGTATTGGGATTTGATTGGCCGCAGTTTTTCGGGTAACATTGCTCCGATTTAGTACTCCTCACTACTTCATGGTAGCTGACGGCGATAGCGACGACAATGCTAGCGAACCTGGGTGGTGGGTGTGGTAGTTTGATTGGTATTGTTGCATTTATTTCGGTTGTAGGACCTTCGGTCCATAGTATACCGAGTTGTTGGTTTCCTCTCACTCTTTCTAGTGTGATCGAGTTGGAGACCCATACTCTTTGTTATTTGTAGTTTTTCAGTCTCACGTTTACAGGCTTGTAATTGGGTTTATCCCTTGATTAATGAATTATTCATTTCTCACAAAAAAAAAACAACTCAGTTAATCAATTTGAAGGAGTTGGGTGAAACATTTTGTTTGTCATTGTTCTATTACAATGCAAACATGGATGAGACTCGTGTGTCGGAAGAGTTTTGAAGCATTGCATTAGAGCTTGTGAAAAGGTGTAATGGGATGCCTCTTGCTGCAAAGACGTTAGGTAGCCTTATGTGCAATAAGAAAAAGATTCATAAATGGCAAGCTGTTTTAAAGAGTAAGATATGGGAGCTCAAAGAGATTCAATAATATGTTTTTTGACCACTACTACTAAGTTATCATGATCTGACTCCAGTCATCAAATGTTGTCTTTTGTACTGTGTTATGTTTACAAAAGATTACATGTATAATAAGAAGCAATTGATTGACTTGTGGATGTCGCAAGATTATTTAAGTGCTCGAGCAAGTAAAGAAAAAATATCAGTTGGTGAAAACTACTTTGATATCTTAGTAATGTGGTCATTCTTTCAAGATATTGAGGTAAACGATAAGAATGGAATGATAACATGTAAATTGCATGATATCATACATGACTTTCTACAGTATCTGACCAAGAACGAATGTTTGATTTTGGATTTTGAGTTGGATGCCAGTGAAAGGAAGGAGGTGCCAAATGATAAAGTTCATCACTTGACCATAGTACACGCAACTGAGAGTGACTATTCTGTACCTTTTCTCCTCAACTATAAAAACTTACGTACCTTCACAGGTATAGATTCGTGAATTGGCTCAAATACTGAGTTGATAGTACAATCGAAATGCCTCAGAACATTAAACTTGTGGCCTCAACCGTCGAAGTTAGTGATGTGGAACACTGTTCCCATGCACATTCCTGAGACGATAGGTGGATTACTGCATTTGAGGTATCTTGATTTTTCCGGTAATGATGAGTTGAAAGAATTATCGAGCACCATGGCTAGCTTATACAACCTGCAAACTTTGCGACTTGTTGGTTGCAGTGGCCTTAAGAAAGTAGATGTGGGAAGGCTGATGAACTTGAGGCATCTTTATGTAAAGAACTGTAATGCGCTGCTTGAAGGGATTGATAAGTTAACAGATTTGCAAACCCTAGATCAGTTTTATGTCCGAGCTGAAGGAAACAAGTTTGAACATCAGAAAAACTTGAACCAACTCCAAGGGAGTCTTACTATTCTGACATGGGGAGATCCAAAGATGGCGGAGAAAGCAAATATGGCGAATAAGGCTCACCTGCTGCATCTGAGACTATATGTCGACTCAAAGAGAAATTATGAATGCCTTGAAGCCTCATCCAGGTCAGGAATGTTTAGAAATGGAATTTAATCATGACGGGGGCTTGTCCAACTGGTTTTTGTTGCTGCCATTGTCATCTTTACACAGCTTGAGAGTGCTCACTCTCACTGCCGGCCGGAGATATTCAAGATTAGAGTTTTTGTCTCCCTTAGGGAAACTGCCGTCCCTTGAATCATTGGATATAAAAGGTTTCAACAGAGTTGAGAAGGTAGGAGTTGAGTTTTTGGGAACGAAGACGAGGTTTGCGACCGCATCTTCTTCCTTCCCGAGCTGAAACAACTCACAATGAGCTACATGGAGTCATCGGAGGAGGTTGCTGAGAATGTTACAATCATGCCGTGCCTTTCTCAGTTGACAATTGAGGGGTGCCAGAATCTAATAGCACTGCCGGACTTCTTGTGGCAGACACCATTACAAAACATGAAGGTCAAGTATTCTCCGTTTCTCGAGCACCTCAATGCAAATTGGCAAAGATTTCTCAAGTCGAAACATTCATGATGGATTGGTGGTGAAAGTGAGCAAGTGACCAACACTTGAAAATGTATGTACTCACGATTTACTTTAACATTTCATAGTCAGATATTATGCGTGATACTACTACCCCTTATAAGATTCTAAATTTCTTGGAAACAATATATTGCTTGTTCCTCAACTTGACATGCATTTTCCTTTTCCTCAGGGCTGAATAATCCTAGGGTTATTAATCACGTAAACTGTGCAGAGTCCTACCACAGAATGCAAAGATGCATGCATAACTGAAGGAGACAATAATTAGACAAATACCATTGAAGTGCAAGATAAGGAGTAGATCAGTGCAAGTTGTGTTGTCGTGTTGATATATATCCCTATGTTCGAAGAGGGCTGTCACCGAGGGATTAAGAAGAAGCTAGAAGACTAGAAGAGAGACACATTTGACGCCTACCTAGAATACTCTTTTGAGTCTTTGTGCCTTCCTCTCTCTGTTGGTGACTTAGCTACTCTATAGTTGAAGCTTCTTAGTTCTTAAGCTTAGGTGTTGCTATGTATTGTACATGAGAAGTATGTATTCTTCTTCTTCTTCTTCTTCTCTATTTGAGTCAAGAGAGAGTTAATAGGACCTGTTGTATTGGGTAGAGAGAGTTGTTCATAAACTCTAATAGTATGTTCAAATTGATCATACTGGACTATCTTAACAGCTCCCAAGTGGATGTAGCTCAATCATACCGATTGAGGGACACTAAAAATCTTGGTATTCTTTGCGGTTTGTTTATTGGTTGCTTGCTTTCTCATTATCTGTTATTTTAGGAATATGTTTTCACTCAACAATTCGCTTCATCGATCAATCTGTTTGCATGTCACTTTTCTAAACGCACAGTTCTTAGTTACATCTAACGAGGGTCTCTTCCAGGTTGATTTTAAACCAAGTTTATGGACCTATACGATTTGGGGTTCGCACCAATATGTCCTTCTCTTAAAGGATTACTATGTTGATTATCCCACATCGGAGAAAAGTAAATTCAACGAATGTTTATAATCAACTACGTGAAGGTTAAGGTCACCCTACTCACTATGGGTAGGTAGCAAATCACATTGATATGTTGAGATTATACAACAGCACTCTGCTCGGAGCCGCCGCACAACAAGGTTGGAGGGAGCGTTCCTACCCACCATGGGTTAGAGGTAGCAAATCACAATTCTGATATCTGGATTCTTCAGACACTGAACCGCGAGCCCCTAGCGTTAGAGGGGGCGTTCCTACCCACCATGGGTAGGTATAATTTTATTTTTTTGTTCGATTTCAACTTTTTGTTACTAAGCTCAAAATGAAGGTAACATCTACAGCAATATTGGTCTGCAGTGGCAGGGACTGTGATCTAAGAATCAATGCATCAAGGCAGCTTTTAATGAGTTTATAGGCAAAAAAAAAAAATGGAACTAAAAGCTTCAAACTTAGTGCTCATATAAAATGCTTCTGTGCACTCACCAAAATGTGGTAGAATTCCTGTAGATATTATTTCTATAGGTACAAAACACCACATTATGCTTCGGTGTTGCTGTTGCTATGTATTGTATATGAGAAGTATTATTCTTTTCTTCTCTATTTGAATCAAGAGAGAGTTAATAGGACTGGGTCTATTGGGTTTTTGGGTAAAGTTCTTCATAAACTCTAAACTTAACTCCAATTGTATGTTTCAAATTGATCATACTAGAATATCTTACCAGCTCCCAGTGGATGTATCTCAATCACACCGATTTAGTGAACCACTATATATCTTGGTGTTTTTTGTGGCTTGTTTATTGGTTGTTTACTTTATCATTGTTTGTTACCCTAAGAATTCATATCAATGCCTTGTTTAGTAAGTTTCTGCACAACAATCTGCTGCCCCAAGCCCCCAATGGCCAATATAGTAATGCCATCGTATGTGGTATTAGCTCGATAGATATTATGTAGTATGGTTTACATAGATTACACTTATCTAAACACAGTTCTTAGTTACCAATCTCTAATGAGGGTCTCTTCCAGATTGATTTTCTAATAAAGAATTCTCAGTACTTGGTTCGTACTGTGAATGTTACTGCGTTTCTTCACTCTATTAAAGCTTCAGACTTGGTGAACAAACAAGCTTATGTGTGCATTCACTTAAAAGATACCAATATGTCCTACTCTTAAAAGGACAAGTGACTATCCCACATCGGACAAAAGTAAATTTCTCTACTGTTTATAAGAAACTGCATGAAGAGCAAGGTCACCCTACTCACTATGGGTAGGTAGCAAATCATACTGAAATATTGAGATTATGCAACCGCACTCTGCTTGGCATCCCGGAGCTCCTCCTGCAGGTGAGCCCTAGCCACAAGGGTTAGAGATACCAGATACCTATCCAGAATTCCAGATACCTATCTGACATATGATTCTCCAAACAGGTTGGCATCCCGGAGCTGCAGGTGAGCCCCCCCCGCCCCCTCTAGGGCTAGGGGGCCATCCCTACTCATCATGGGTAGGTAGCTTTTTTTTCTTCAACTTTTTGTTACTGAGCACAAAATGCTGAGCTCAAAATGAGGGTAACATCTACAGCAATATTGATCTAAGAATGAATGCAGCAAAGCGGCTTGAGCTTTGATGAGTTTTTAGGCGCAAAAAAAAAGGGAAAAAAATGAAACTAATAGCTTCAAACTTGGTGCTCATATAAAATGCTTCTGTGCACTCACCAAAATGTGGTAAAATTCCTGTAGATAATTATTTCTATGATTCAATGGAATAACAGTTTCTATATAGATACAAAACACCCCATATGCTCAATTGTACATAAAAGAATCTTATAGAAACAATAGAAGGAGGAGAGGGGGGAGACTGGGAGACCACTGTACCTGCTACCGGAGAGAGCAAAATTCGATGAACAGGCACCATTGGCAACAATGCATACCACTGAGCTCCGAACTGTTGTTTGCTGAATCACAACTAAAACCCATTCTGTGAAAACATCCTAATGTGCCACAGCTAGACTGGTGACAACAATCGTGATCATCATGAGCATCCAATGATGAAACTGTATCAAATATATCATCCCTCGTGAATTCAGAATTCCCTTCTTGATCTCGGAGTAGATGAGGCTGATGAGCTTGTGCGAGAGTTCTGGACTCGAAGCACATGAGGGTCATACTTCTGGGAAGCGAGATAATTAAGGGCTGTGACTACATCCGCTATGACAGGTCGCATATTAGGCTGTTCTTGGACACACATTGCAGCAACTGCAAGAGCTTGATACATTCCCCTCATCGGATATTGTCCTTGGAGCAATGGATCAGCAATCTGTGAAAATTTCCTGCGGTCTCTAAATAAGGGTCGGGCCTGCAAATAAGAGTTCATCAGCAGAAGTCAAAAGATTGTCATTCATCTAAAATAAAAAAACAACCATTCATCCTAATGTTGCTTTCACTCATAGAACGTATTTCTGCTAAGCATTAACTTTAAGAAAACATTCTTAAGTTTCTAACTCAGTAGATAAATTATACATCACACCTAGAAAAGTTACTTATGATTCAAATAAAATAGTAACAGAAAGTAGGTATATTGTTAAAAAGGGATCCTATATAATAAAGGTGACAGGATTCATTGATATTGAGTGTTGCATTCAAACAATACATATATATATATATATATATATATATATATATATATATATATATATATATATATATATATACAGGCCGGATGTGGAGCGGACGTCCGCACTGTCCTTAAAGTGCGGACGTCCCTCCGTTCGCCACCATACGGTGCCGGAGAGGGCGCGCTTCCACCCCAGCGGACTCCAGCAGCGTCCCCGACCTCTTTCCATCCCCGGCGAATTCCAGTTTTCCGGCGAGATCACCCAAAACTTCAAACAAGATCGATCTGGCCGGAAAACTGGAATTCGCCGGGGATGGAAAGAGGTTGGGGACGCTGCTGGAGTCCGCTGGGGTGGAGGCGCGCCCTCGCCGGCGCCGTACGGTGGCGAACGGAACTACATAACTTACTCCTGAGATGATTTGTAAACAAAAATATGTGAAGAGTAGAAGGCGTGATTTTCTTACCCAAGCAACCAAATTGTGTTCCCCAGCTGCCCTTGAGTTGTCAATTGCCTTTCTTCCAGTAATAATTTCCAAAAGAACGACCCCGAAGCTATAAACATCTGATTTCAATGTGAGCTGACCAGTCATTGCATACTCAGGGGCACAATATCCATAGGTTCCCATCACCCTAGTGGATACATGAGTATTATCTCCTACAGGACCTAACTTTGCCAACCCAAAATCAGATAGCTTGGGATGGTAACCTTCATCAAGTAGAATGTTTGAGCACTTAAGATCGCGATAAATAACAGGAGGGTTAGCTTTGTCATGCAAATACTCCAAACCCTTGGCAGCACCGGCAGCTATTTTCATTCTTGTATTCCAGTCGAGATGTTTTTTATCTGGTGGTAGATCTGCCATATATCAACATTTGAGATCAAAGGACATTCATATTTACAAAGAAGATAGACAAAACATTGGTTCTCAAGCAATATACTCAGAGTCCCTAACGCACGTGGCACCAGAGTTACTAAGCTAGCTTGCATTGCAAGATACCTACACCTTAGCAAAGTGCTGGTTCTGGAATATTTCCCCATGCTTTATACACTTTGTCTTCATACAAATAAATAATTCTACAAACGTCACGTCTTGCTGAGTTCTATACCATATGTTATGTTTTCCATTGCAAGACCCCCTTCTACAGTGTGCAAGTTAATTATCACCAAGTAAATATAAGAATAAGACCTCAACAGTTTAAATATATTAAAGTTTGGGAAGAAAAAAAAAGGATCAGATAGTGCTGTTACAGCTATATATACCATGTAAGTGGTCTTCTAAGGATCCCAATGGCATGTACTCGTATACCAAAAGCCGCTGATCCCCATCAGCACAATAGCCTATTAAGTTGACAAGATTCGGGTGGTGAAGTAGGCTTAGCATTAACACTTCAACAAGGAATTCCCTGTTCCCTTGAAGTCCATTAGAATCAAGTTTCTTGATAGCCACTTCCTACACACCAGAAAGGATCAAGGTTCAGTCTTAATACAAGCCTAGCATGTAAAGTCAAATAAATCAAACAAAAAGAAACAGTAACAAAACAAAACAACAAGAATCTTTAGTACAGTTTATAAAGTTTCAATAACAATAGAAAGCATCAATATGATAACAAACCATCCCACCAACATATTGCACTACACAATGATTAACACCACAATAGATGTATGTCCATGATATCTACAATCATTGAGGACCTTCAAATTTCGGAGATCATCATGAGATTAGTTTGCCAACTGTACTTGCATATTTCTCGTATTACATGAAGTGATGACTTTTCACCAGAGAACAATAATTTTAGATTTTGGTCAAGTTTGGCCCCAGTCTACTTTCTCAGTGTAAGGACAAACTTAATATATAAGTATCTGTAGCATGAGTTTTTAACTACCATGTTTTTTTTTGTCCTCAAAAACAAATAATATGGTAGTTAAACTCATGCTACAGATACTTATATATGTTTGAAGTGATCCCTAAAACTATAGAACTCTAATTTCTAAAACTAACAACATAAAATGAGGGAAATAGAATCTTAAGGTGAGGTTGTTAAACACTTAAACCACCTATTGAACACAGGAAACAAGTCATAAAAGATGTAATTTTCATTCAGATGAAATGGTAAAAGTTTGGATGAACCTGATTAGTACTCTCCAGGTGCCCTCTATATACTTGACCAAAACCTCCTTCACCCACAAAACAATCTGCTCTAAAATTCTTCGTTGCAGCTGCCAACTCGCGAAATGTAAATGTATGTGCTGCAATGTGATCAGAGCCGCTACCCTTACACCCTTCCTTTAATGCTGAATTTGCCTTCATTTGATCTGAATGAAAGAATAAAGTGAGAAAAACCAAGGCACCAGTACGAAACAGTTTACTTAGCAGTAACGTCCAAAAGAAACATAGATGACATTATAAATACAAAGAAATCCCACTACAATCAATAAGATTTTTAGAAGAGCACAAGGACAAGAATTCAAGCTTGCATTTTTCCTATGAAACAACACAAACAACTCATCTCTGTAGACAGACAGTACACACAAAATTGTCTCCACCGTGACATTCAACTCAGAACATCTATAGACCACAGACATTGTCTGAACTACGAGGAGCAAATCAACTCGCCCTACAGCAATGCATGGCTTTCAAACCTGATGAAGACGTATATCAAACTGAAACCCATAAAGGAACTAATCTCTCCCTAATCCTTCAAATTAGAATCCTCACAAATGCTTTGCAAAATCAGTTAATTTCAAAGAAAGGAAACTGGGAGCAATCGAGTTTATCATAATCTTTCATCGTGCTCATCATTTTTAGCTTCAATGTCTGTCACTCAAATATTGAAATAACAAAATCATTGTATTGGAGAAATGGGTCTCTAACAGTAGGTACTGTATGCAATAAAGAACGAAACTTGATGATGAAAACAACTCACATTACTCAAGAATCACAACAACTCAGAATGCCAAAAACTACTTGTAAACAAATCTACATCAACCCAATATGGGTGATAAAAGAAACATGAATCAAATCACTGTAATCATAAACCCAGAAAATAGATTCAAGCAAATCACTAAGATGACATTTCATACATTAATCTGAGATTCTGAAGCAAATCAAGGCAATGCATAAAACCAGTCATAAAGGTCAAGTCTTTTCAAACATATTAACAATCTGACTCTGTTTTTGATGAAGAATTTTCAGCATTGTGGAAGGAGATACCTGAAAGTGATGAGATCTGATCTGCCGGCTTAGAACTCTGCTTCTTCTTCTTCTTTGCATTTGTGCTTGATTTTCCAGAACACAAGAACCAACTCATGGCTTTTGGTTCTGTCTATTTAACCTCAATATTACTTTGGAAAGACAGATATGCTTGAACTTAGACAGAAGCAAATGGTTTAGATTGAGAGGAAGAGTCTCTTTGAAATTTTAAATATTTTTTTGGCCTGAAAATCAGGCAGAGACTCTTTTTATTTGCGTGAAACTCAGACACGGTCTTATGGATTCATTCCTCTACTATATAATCTTTTCATTGTTATACCCATTTTTGCCAAAGGGTGTTCCTTGTGTGTTGGACTGTTGTATATGACATCATAGAGTCTCCAAATGTCCAATATTTTCACTTTGACTCACTCAATTAGGTCACTTTTACTCACCACCTTTTTTTTCTTTTTCTTTTTCCACATAATTACATATAGAAAATAAGTAGTTTCAAAAGGCTAGAATTACTAATTAAAGTTTAAGTAATACGTTAAAAAATTAGAGTCTTAGAATGAGATTCAATGGCGTCATGTAACATTTGAAATGTAGCTGCATTTTAAAACTTGAAACTACATTTGAAAACTTGAAACTACAAAATGTAGAGAGTTTTTCTAATGTAGCTGCATATGTAGAGAGTTTTTCTAATTTTTTACCCTCTTGAAATGTAGCTGCATTTGAAAACTTGAAACGACAAAATGAAATTAAGAGTCTGAGGGTTAAAGTCAGTACCCTAAAGATGTGTAATGCAGTATAAACAACTAAGAAGTGTTTTTTTTTTTTTTTTCACCAAAAAAAAACAAAAAAACTAAGAAGTGTATTTGAAATTGAATCTAACTAAGATTATTGACTGAAAATGCAGAGGTGCATTTGGACGGCTAGGAACAGTAGAATGCCAGCTAATTGCCTAATTATGGAGTCATGGACATCAAAACCGATTATATGTTTCTATGAAAAGGTCATCTCGATTTACTTCTTAATCGTAAGATTTGTATCACCAACATCCTTTTCGTTCTGGTCGACTTTAGTGCTATAATCGATGCTTTGGAAGAGCAACTTTGTCAAATTAGGTGACCGGCTAAATTAACCTTTTAACCTTTTGTTCATTGGAAAGAAAGAAAAGAAAAAATATAGCTATACCTTCTTATTATTACACTATTTGATGATATCTTTAGTCGAATCAGGATCTTCTTCATCTTTTTATCTGTGAAATTTAAATTTGTGGCCTCTATTATGGCGGGTTGACATATTCCAACAAGCCACATTACATGAGCAAAAGATTAAAATTAGATTTTCAGCTCAAATATAAACATTTAAAACACAGTGTCACTATTAGGGCCAAATAGAGAAACCAAATTTCTTATGACTAACAAATGATTGATCTTTAAACATTCTCATAATGTTATTGGCCTCGCTCAATACCCTTTTGTCTAGTGACATGTAGAAGTCTCTCATTTTATATGAGAAGTGTTCGACTCACAACAGACTCGTTGTAACATATTAATTGTTTATTTGATAAAAAAATGCTATTACCTCCCCAAGAGCGATATCTTATCACCATTCATCCGCTTCTTGCACTAATATGAACATCTCAACAGTCAATTCCATTGGTAAAAGAACGATACGTCCATTAGTCATTAAAACCAACCGATTTGTATGGTATCGTATTCGCGAGACGGTTACTCATAATGGCGTAGCCAGAAACCACAAGTAGAATAAAATAAAAATATAGTTTTTAAGAATAATATAAAAATTTATAAACTATTAGAATACTTCGAAAACAAAATAACAAATTTCAATCACAATAATTGCAAGTAGAATCTTCTAAAGCATCCATAGTTGTAAGTTTTTAATTATGTAGGTTGTTGACGACATGAAAAAAATTACTGAAGGACAACAAAAAGGAATACGAAAAAAAAAACGATTCAAACTGTTTAAGGTACACGAGAAATCGATCACAATTATTTATTGATTAGGAAAACATATTAATTTAAAAGACAAAAAAAAGAAGTTAAACTAGGAATCTGTTTTAATTGATATATTAAAGGGAGAAGTAATCATTCATTTATTAAGATTATGAATCTTCAGTAAAAAATAAGGAGACTCACACGTGATAGAAGTTTTTTTTCTTGACAAACACACGTGATGTATGAGTTGAACACTACTAATTGCTGTAATTAATATTTGTTGCCAAACTCTTTTTCTTATTGGTTAGATTTTAGA
This sequence comes from Fragaria iinumae, assembly GCA_009720345.1. NCBI lineage: Eukaryota > Viridiplantae > Streptophyta > Magnoliopsida > Rosales > Rosaceae > Fragaria > Fragaria iinumae. The sequence continues at coordinate 20,208,176 of CM019123.1, read as the reverse complement.
ACGGTCAAATTTAGTGCCATCAAAAATACTGACAAATTATATAACGCTATGATCTAATCTAATATATTAGGGGCGTCAGCTGACTTATCTCGTCCCCCTAGCTACGCCACTAGTTACTCACAATCACAACACCCGCCGACACAAGGCCACATTCTGAATGCTGCCGCACCATTCCACGGCCTAAACCCTAGCTCGCAACCTCTACGAGACAGGGCTAAAATAGTAATTGAAACGGGAGGATAAAAACGTGAAAAATGAAGTTAGCAAAAAAAGAAAAGGCAAAAGCCGGCGGTAAAAAAACACCATATATATTTGAGAAAGCCCCAAAAAAACGAAAACCCCAAATTCCCAGTTCTTAAACCCTAAATCTCAGTCCTTTTGCTTCAACGAAGAAGAAGATGGAGACCCGAAGCTTATTGGACGAAGCCTTAGGGCTTCAACACCTCAGTGGCCGCGTCGTCCTCCTCGAAGACTGCGTCGAGACCAGTGCCGCTTTCGTCCTCCACCACCTGCTCAAGCGCGCTCTCTCTCAGCCTCTTCACTCCTCAAACGTCGTCGTTTTCGTCGCCTTCGCACAACCCTTCTCTCACTACGATCGAGTCCTCCGAAAACTCGTAATCCCACTCACTCTCTTGACTAAAGTTCGATTCTTTATTGCTGAATTTAGTTGTTCATATGAGAAAATGTAATTTCTGTTTGTACGAATTTGAATTTGAATTTGAATTGGGAGTTTGATATTTGGGTGTGTTTTGATAACAGGGCTGCAATTTATCTGTGCAAAGAGACAATAGTAGATTCTTCTTCTTTGATATGCTTAGAGATTTTTGCCCAGGTGAGAAATTCAGGTATAAAAGGCCTTCTTTTTTATACACCAATAAGCTTTTTTGTTTAGTGCATGATGTAGTCGTATCGTCGAAGTTAGTTAATGGATGAGAAGTTGCTAATATTGGTTGTTTTGAAGTATGCTTAGTATTTCTTCTTTATGTGATTAAATTTGTGACCAAGTGTCCTGTGAAATTGGTTTAGGTGGAGATGATGGAAAAGGTGGTGATGGTGGACTGGTTTCTTTGTATGGGAGAATCCTGAAGACTATAAGTGCCTTGCCTGAGGAAAACAAGAACCGTGTTACTGTTATGATAGACGATGTCTCTCTAATGGAGGTGGCTGCTAAGGGATCTACAAATCTTGTATTGGATTTTCTGCATTACTGCCACACTTTGATATCAGAATTCGTAAGGAATCAATCTGAAACTGCTCTTTGTTTTCTACAGTTGCGGTACTTTCACTCAGTTATGTTTATCGTAGTGGTTAATCTCTTGTCACAGGGATGTTCCTTAGTCATGCTCAATCACGAGGACATTTATTCATGCATGGGGAGGCCTACACTGATTTTACAGATGGAGTACCTAGCCGATATACTGATAAAGGCAGAACCTTTGGCCACTGGTTTGGCCTCAGATGTGCACGGACAGGTACTTTCTAGGACGCATTTTGTCTTTCACTGTGTTCTTGTTGTTACATAGAGATTCTTTAAGTAGCTTTTCTAATATAGGTTTAGAATAGCTTTTCTAGTATACAAAATCATGATTCTAGTTTCTTTGACTTTACTAAGCTTATAGTTCACTAGGTAAAAAGTGGTATTGTGAGACTACTAGATAAAACTGTGTTGATCTTATTAGACTCGTCTATGAATAATTTTTGGAAATGTTGAGACTAGTAGATAAAACTGGTAATGGTTTTTTGGCCATGGTTGTTCGTTGGCTGCCAGTCTTCACCTGGAGAAAGTGATAGAAAATACTCTTGTTTGTTTCCTAGATTGTGTAGAATGTTCTTTATGCTTGCTCACATCATTTCTCTAAGGTTCCCCTTTTTATTAGACAATAGATACTGATTACTGGTTTATGTTTCAAGTCTTTGATCATTACGGAAATGGACTATTTGCTGCTTTGATTTGAAAACATGTATGTGCTCATGCTGATTTTAGTTTCTTTAATTATTTCATTTCAGCTTTCAGTGATATTTCCATAGCTATCATAGTTGTTTTCCGTTATATTTCTTGTGTTGTATCCTCAGAGGCTGGCTGTATTACAATCCTACGTTCCATGGTATAACTCATCTCACAAAATCCTCATTGTTCTTATTGGTTGCAGTTGACAGTTGCGAACAGGAGCATTAATGATGGAGAGAGATCAAGAAACAAGCTATGTAATTTCCATTTTAAGGTTAAGGAGAACAGTGTTGAGTATTTCTATCCTGGAAGCAGAACTTGATGTGGACCATGAATACGTGAGTAATCTCAAATTCTGGATGCATATAGCTATCGGAGCTCCCAAACTGCATGCGTGTTTGATTAGGCAAAGCATTTCTTCTTGCTTGGGAATATAATGTTGACTGTCATCCCATTTTCAGTGCATGTCATTGTCACCAATTTATTTAGAGGGTATCTCATCACACCCAAAATTCAACATCAAAGTTATTCTGGCTAGTCTAGATACTGACATCAACTTTGTTCTATCTTCTATCTCCCTAGAATGTGTCTACTGATAAGAATGTCCAAGTAAAGTGATGGAAACATTGTGAGTAGTGATGTTTTTGTGATGTCTCTAATCGTTATTGGGTCTATAAGTGTTTCCTTTTATGTGACAGAAAAGAATGCAAAAAAGAATCAGCATTCATATTTAAGCTATAGAAATGACATCCAGAGTTGCCAAAACATTGTCAAGTTTATCTTCTAATTCCCAGAACTTGGTCTGAATACTTCCATCAGTTCCATAAAACCTAAATGCTATATACACTAAAACATGGAAAAGTCAGAAGAGTACTGATAAGCCAAGACAAGCATGATAGACGGCTGATAGTTTGATCTTTTCCAGATGATAGAAACTTCATGATCCTCCCTATGCCTTGCTTCTTTGAACCTGTATCAGACATGTAATGGTGGAAAGTGCAAACAATTGTATTCTTATCAAGTTTATAAAAATCACCAAAGCCTCATAGATTATAGCCACCTACTGAGTTACAATGTCTTTTGATTAATTGAAAGATCAGGCATTCATTACAGAGTTACATTTTGACAAATATCTTACCGTACTTCTTCCCTCATCCTCAAAGTACCTCTTCTATAAAAGTAACAACTTCAATAGCTTTAGAATCTTCATCTGTCAAGCCCAGAAAATAAATGCAAAAAGAGATGCTTTAGAATCTAATGGAGGCAATATGTTTTCCTAGAGCATGATAAAGAAATAACAGCAAGATATGGTAGACTAAAACAAATGTATTCAACTGTGAATTCAGCTTCAGAGATCAGGAAATTTACTAAAAAACTTCATCCAAATATGAGGCTTCATCCAGCAATGTTATCTGTTGAAATATATGCTTCAGTTTATGGTGCTGAACCATCTCTTCCAAAATCTTGTCCTCTGCAACGGCAGCTGGGATTTTCTTGGCAGCTTCTGTATCTGAACAAGAAAAGACCAATTCAGACAATCGATGCTTCTCAACTTGGCGGCTGTATTTGCCCTCTTCTCTTGTCCCAGCCATGAGAAGATGGTAGACGGACACAATTTTCTTCTGTCCCAATCTGTATGCTCGTGATATTGCTTGCCTCTCGACAGATGGGTTCCATGCAACGTCAAGTAGTACAACCCTTGAAGCTCCAACTAAACTTATTCCTTCGTTACAGCCTTTAGTTGTTGCTAACAGTACTTTTGCTTTGGTGGATGGATCATTGAAATTACTCATTGAGGATTGGCGTTGTTTTGCATCACATTTTCCATCCATATATATGACCTCGTCTCCTTCCACCCACCGAAACTGAGATATGAGCAGGTCCCTAATCAAGTACAATGGATCAACCCACTGACTGAATACCAAAACTCTTTCATTCGTAGCTTGACAAAGGCGAATGAGATCAACTGCAAATCTTGCCTTCACCCCACATCCAGGATTTAACTTAAGTTCAGTTAGGCTTTCCCAGTCACCTGAATACTCATCTTCCTCAAAAAACGTAGAACGTTCTTCATTAAGCAAGAGAGAAGGGTGGATAGTTATTCTAGCCTCTATTACTTCATACTTGAATGTACTTCGAATCTTTTGAATTCTGTCTAAATATCTCTGCTGTAAAGCTGTTGGCTGTAAAACGACAACTGAGTTCCTTAACCCGGGAAGCTTGTCTTGCAGTATGGTGCCTTTGTATACATGCACAAATGGGGAAATTATTTTCCTGACCTCTCTGGCTCGTTTTGAATTATCATCATCAGCAAAATGGCCTTTCCTTACGTTGCTTTTCCTGCCTCGCATTTGGTATGAAGGCCATTGCTTTTTGTCAAAACCTCCAAGGCAGGTAAGATTGGTGGTCCACTCAGGCCTCACCAAACGGACTGTATTGTGAAGCTCCTCAAAACTATTCTGAAAAGGAGTTCCAGAGAGGAGAATGCGCCTTCTTGTTTTCAGTTTCAAAAGAGTATTCCACGAGTAACTCTGCTCGTTGCGAGGATTGTGCCCTTCATCAAATACTACAAGACCAGGAAATTCAAGAAGGATTTTACTCATTTGCTCAGCTTCTTCTACTCGTCTTGGAGAAAGTGGATGTTTTCCTTTCTTGGTATGAACTCCACAAATCTGCTCAAACAGTGAATAACTAATCCCCAAGATGCTTCTTGTCTTTGCCCAGGACATTAGCTTCACTACACGGGTCAAGTTTGTCATTTCTGACTTTTTACCATCCTTCACAAGGTTGCGAGCTGCTTCATCCTCTTTCCCAGTGAAGTCAGGATTGTTAAGATTGTGAAAGGGAATGTCAAAACCCCATTTCTTAAACTCCTCTTCCCAAGTAAGGAGCATGGTGCGTGGAGCAACTATGAGTGGCCTGCTTGATGGGTTGAACTTCATGTATGACTGGATAAAGATGATAGTCAGACGAGTCTTCCCAGTTCCAGGCGCATGTGATATAATGCATCCATCACCTTCATAATCACTAGGTTGTGCCAACAATTTAAGCTGAGTTCCACCTGCTAAGTGCCTCCAAATAAATTCAAAACCATCACGCTGATGAGGATACATATCACTTTCCACACCAGGGATCAAGTCCCACGCTGTGCCTTCAGTATGAGAATGGAAACTAATTCCAGAATCGTTATGGTCATTACACTGAAGATCATCAAGGATAGACTGATTGTCTTGTTCATAGAACCTCTTCCCATATTTTCCATAGGGGTTTGGAGCCTGGAATGATCACAACCAAGGAAAAGTAACATGTCTGATTTAGACATTAGACTTTATAAAGCAACAAAGGATGCATACTAAATTACTAATGCATGTTTCAACACACAACTCTGTATTCAGCATATCAAAAGATATAAATGATACTTTAAGAGATTTTACTGAAATATAAAGCACCAGAATACTTAACACGATGAATTTTAATTAAAACTTGAAAGGACCGTGAATAAAAGATTGCAAGACTTACAAAGTCTGGTAAAATATATTTGATCTCCCGATGCACATGAGGGCAGAATCGACATATAAGTCCTATTTCTTCATCAAGTACAAGATCGTGTTTCCCTTGACTACAAAGGACTTGCTGAGTAACTTCCTTACCAGTAGGTACTGAGTCATTAGTTTCAACCTGCCAACCAAACTTTCAGTTATGAACAATCTTATGGAAGAAACATATCAAGCTGATGTTAAACAGTACAATTATAGAAGATGTCATGATGCAGCAGAGAGTAACAAGTAATATTGGCTTTAATACCATATTTAAGCATGTACTAATATGCTATGAAATCCATAGTTAAGTATGTACTTGTAAAGATTAAATTTTAGGAGTACTATTTATGTCAACCTACCACATTAAAATCAGTGCAACCAATCTCGCCAGATATACCGACTAAGTTATATTCCTCAAAAAGGTTATCTATTTCTATCTCAAAATCTGACTTCTCTGGTGGAGGACTTGGTGGATGACCAAACGTGAAAAACAATGGAAGAGACTCATCATTTGGAGCATCATCTTTTGGAGCTTCTCTGAGGGATTTATCCCAACAATGAGGTAATTTTTTCCCTGACACTTCTTCCTTGTCATCATAAATTGAATCTAAAAGAATCGAAAATGCATTGCACTCTTTTGGTGCTCTAATGCCCTTTTTGTTGGCAAGCTTCTTAACCCCTGCTTTCTTCTTATATGCTTTCAGATGACCACCACCATATGTCTCACCATTGTCATCCTTTCCTGTATTATTGGACCTTGAAAACTTGTTTCCTTTGGCCTGGATAATCATGAAAGTTTGTGTCAAAATAAAGTAGAACAGCTACATGCTTGTGTTGGCAAAAGATGAAACTCATGAAAGGTGCTTCACTACAATCTACATATTAGCTCGCCCGATGTTAGATATATACTTGCTACAAACAAGGGAAAAAATGATAATGGCGACTCAGGAAAAAAGAATATAAAAGTTAGACTTTCGTACCTTGACACCCTTCTTGCAAACACTCTGCACATCAAATTTACTGCCTTTAGCGAAACCAGGTTCCGAAGTACCACCATGCGTCTCACCGTGATTTCCTTTGGCCTGAATAATCAGTAAAAAGTTTATGTCAATCTAGTAGCTGTGTTGACTATAGGATAAGGATGGTTAGTACAGTAATGTACTGACCAACCAGATCTCAGATGTATGATAAATGAAAGATTAACAATGTCAACTCAGAAAACATGAATAAATTCATACTTACAGCTTCATTCTCGTTGAGTAACGTCTGCAAATCACTTGTTCTCCCATTATTAATTGCCGTCTCTGAACTACCCCCATAGGTCTCATCATTGACATCGTTTCTGTTATTATCAGATCTCGTAAAGTTGTTTTCTTTAGCCTGGATATCATTATAGTTTGTGTCAATTAAACACCAATGACCCTATTGGAAGAACTACTCTTTAAACTGAATTCAAAATCAATCACTGAGGCATGCACATAGATCCTCAAATATGAAACATCAGTAAGAGCATGATATATTTATTTGCTATCTATTATTGTTATGATACCAGAGTGGCATCAAATGAGAAGTGAAAATCAAAGAAACCCCTAGACTTAATCAGTATAAGAAACGGATTAAATAAATATAGCTGACTGATCACTGATATGATGCAGTTTCATTCATACTTTGTGCTTCCATGTATAATGCATATACACGTTTTTGCTGAAATCTATGTTTGCCTACAACGCTAATGATTTTAAACCAAGGGTGAAAAACATAATTATGTTTTTGAACTCAGCTATGCAGGTACAATTTACAGAAATACTGCAGTATAAGTGCATACTGACTGACAATAATATCAGACACCTAAGTAAGCATTATATCTATAGTTATGAAACACTACAAGGACCAGAGTTTACTTCTTAATAACAGGGTACGGAAAGATTGATTTGTGCATACCTTCAAAACAGTAGAAGCATTGTCATATGCCATAGCAAATTTATATTCGACCAAAAGGTTTTCAACTTCTATGTCATAGTCTGACTTCTCAGGAATAGTTGGCTGCTTAACAAAAGTGAATCTCAAAGGAAGACCTTCAACTTTTGGGGGTTGAAATGCAACAGTAGGTACCCTTTTCTGTTTTGGTGCCCTTGAGCTCTTTTTCTTGGTAAGGGAACTGTCCCCTTCAGAATTTTTGCATTGATTACACACATCACCAGTTCTGTTTTCTTTTGAACCAACACCAACACTTTGTTCTTTCCAAACTCTCTCATCCTTGTAATCATCACTTTTATCACACCCGGTTCTCACTTCAGCCAAGACAGCCTCTGCCTGCCCCAACGGATCACTTCTGTCATTGATATCATGACCAGAAGAAGAAGAAGAATGTAGATCATCACCGTTATCAATTATCTTTCCTTCCAGACCAACCTCAACAGTCTCCCCTTTGCTTACTTTCTCGCTTCTGTCATCAATATCCAGACCACAAGAACAATGCAGATCATCCTCATCATTTCTCTTTCTCTTCAAACCAACATCCACACTTTCTCCTTTGCACTCTTTCTCATCCTTCCCTGTCAACTCGGTCTCCTCTTCCTTTTCCTCCTCACTGCTGTCTTCATCTGATGAGGAAACACTTTCCTCATCAGATTCTTCCTCCTCTGTCGAGGACACACTTTCATCACTTTCCTCATCATATTCTTCCTCAGAGGACTCTTTTTCTGTCGAAGACACACTTCCATCACTACTGTCGTCTCCCTCTGTTGATGAAACATCCTCATCACTTCCACAATCACTCACATCATCAACATCAACTCCTCCTCTTCCTCCCTCTTTACCATTAGAAACTACTACTTCAACATCATCATCTTCACTATCCATCATCATCTTTGTGACACCCTCTCGAGAATCAAAACTCACTGAAACTTCATAATTCTGTTGATTATCCAGATATTCCATATTACCAGCAACCCACTCAAAACTCTGTTTCCTAGTACTAGACTCACCCACATGAGAAACAGAAGACTGGTTGGACCTCCTCATTTTCTCACTTCTTGAGGCTGGAGTCACCCCACTGCTCTTCTTCAATTCCCCATTAAGTTTCAACAGTGTCTTCGACCTTGTTCTGGCTGAGACAGGCCTATAATCCATGAACTTAAGTACCAAAACTCCACACTTTCCTGCCCAAAACAGAGATATCATCACAAAGCAGTCAGGATAATTACACCAAATCAGCACAGACGCAAACAAAAGTTTAACATTTCTAGCTAAAAATATGATAAGCTACACGAACTGAGCAACTTCTCCACACACAAAAAAAAATAAAAATAAAAAAAAAAAAATAAAAAAGAAGAAGAAAAAAGTAGCACAATGTTCATACAACAGATCAAAGATTCTACATTCACAATCAAAAGCTTTACTTCCACACCTAAATAAAAACACCCACCACATATGAAATAGTCATCAACTCAAAACCTTAAGATTCAAATAGATCAAACGTTTCTACCCAAAAAAGAAGAGCAAAAAGTTTCAAGAAGACCTGCTCACACCAAATCACAAACTAAACACTCAAAATAAAGTTTCAGTCTTTCTCACTGAAACCTGAAACCACGTACATTCACATCAAAATAATCATAAAGGTTCATTTTTTTTACTCAAGAGAGACAAAATGCATGAGAAGATGATCTACACTAAAAACACCACCATTGGAGATATGATGAACATGGAAAGAAACAGAGGAAACGTTGCTGTAGATAAAGAGAGAACCAGATTGCAGGGAGAAGATACTGTATACAGAGCAGAAGGGTGTACAAAATTACAGACATGCAGACTGCAGAGAGCTAAGCTGAGTTCTCTGTTGTCTATTCTCTTCTCTTCTCTTTCTTTTTCTTACTGGTAAGAGCAAAGAGTTGAAGTCAAAATGGTGTCTTAAATCTTTATCTGGCCAAAACGCCCCTCCTCTGCTCTAAAGTCCTGGTCTTGCAACTGTAATAGTGAGGGTAGAGCTGGTATTTGAAGGTGTAGGGAGTACCATATTTGTAAGTTACCAGCTTTTATTGGTTTTCCACAAAAGAGAACTAAAGAGGCATAGGACAGAGTAATGCAAATAGACTATCATCATTACCATGCTTTGAAAATCAATTCAACTTTGTGTAGTTCAATCTGATTGGACGTTTTGGTTTTCTTGAAATAAATGAAATGAGAAAAAAGAGGTGTGTGAATTTAAATAAATAAAGTTTCCAAGAAAATATTGATATTTGTTCCCTACATGAAACGTAAGAGACAAGTGTGACAAGTGTTCACTGAAAATTAGTTGCATTCAGTAGAGGTTGTAAAACTTCATATATTTCATGGAATTCCAATGCAGATTGATCATACAGATTATTCAAAATGTCTGTAGACGTGGAAAGTTTAGAAAGATTGCAACATTTTAGTGTGTCCAATGAGGGTGGACACTGAAAATACGTTAAGCGATTTGAACCATACTGAAGAAGTAATTTGGTAACCACATAAAACTAATATAGATACATGGTCGTTTTATGGTTACACCCAACCAAGTCATTTTTATTCGGTTCGGTTACGGTTTCGAGTCATAAAACGACTAAGTTAAACCGAATCGCATTAAAATATTCAAAACAGAATCACACCGAATATAAACCATAAACCAAAAATGATAGTTTGGACCTCAAACCAAGCTGAACTGAACCAAACAGCGCACACCCTAGTGCCCAGTCTAATGTTCACCGAATATAAACCATAAACCAAAAATGATAGTTTGGACCTCAAACCAAATGTGTTCATAAGAAGAGACTAAAACAGCTATGAATTTTCAAGTTGAAAAACTTGCTTAATTTGGAGAAAAGGTGTGAATGTGATTTCATCATTTCATTTTCATGTCAACTCTGCGAAAGCATGCAGCAGGTAAACTTCAAGCTCATCTCCATTGAAAGGTTGCGGACCTCTTGAACAGACTTCACAATTCACAAACAATATTAAAAAAAACTGGCAAAATAGGACTGCTATGAATACTTGCTTCCCATAAAAAGAATAATTGTTCAAACAACAACTTGACTGACCTCACCAAACTAGACCCACGACAACTTATACAACTCGAAAGGAAATGGGCCTGTTTGTGCTTTTATTGCATATAGGAGTTTTTCCTTTCAAATTAATAATTAACGCACCAGCTTCCCTGACATGCAAAGAATGATTGATCTAGCTTTACTTTTCCTAATGGAAACCAACTTAATGTATATTGGTACCGAATTTACAAATCATGCTGCAGCAGATTGTTTGTCGTCATGATCTTCCAGGTTTAAAGCTCTAAGCAGCTTTGGCCAGGATTCTGGAATCCCTCCGGGAAGATCAAACTCTAACAATTTTCCCCGACTACGGTAGAACTCCTCTACAGGTTGACTCTGCAAGAACAACATAATATGAGATACTCGAATCATTAGCTAAAACAAAATCCTAAAATTTTGTTATTATTGCTGACTAGTGACTTTATAGTTTTTCTCATTTACTAATGGCATAAGCATGTCTTCTCAGCCAATGTCTAAATGCAGGCTCAACGTTGTCACATGTTCCAAGGAATCAATGTTGACATAATAGCCTTTTCATGAACTTTGTCTATATATGCACATAAACCTCCTAAGGGACTATACTCTAGTTAGTTGCTCAGCCATGTACCATACACTACTTAGTTGCTTCTTGAAATGATGGAAGAGGACACTCCAAAGATGCATAAACAATACCTTTTCATTATAAATACGTAGTCGTCTCTCAACAACTTCTTCAGTGTCATCAGATCGTGAGATGAGCTTTGATGCACAATGTGGAGGTGGTAGAAGTGGAGCCATGTACATGCTAGGGTTCCCCTCCTCAGCTTTAATGTCAATAGTGGCAACATTGTAGTTTCCTCCACACTCGCTACAAATCCTTCTTCCAAGGCACTTTGCAAGCAAAGCCTCTTCACGAAGCTTCAGGTTGATTACCAAGTCAATTTCTGTTACTCCCTCTAAAATTTCCTGTAAAGTTACAAAACCTTAGAAGGCAAGTCATAACTTATAACTGAATGAAGGGCATGGGGACAGGTCGGGTAATCGAATTAATGGAACGTCAGGACATAATTTCCATCACACAAAAAGCAGCACAAGCCATTGGAGCCATTTTAAAAGTAAAGAAATTCACACTGCAAGACCTGAAAAGTCCCACTGCATCAGGACACTAGTGAAATCACAGTGTTCATGTAATGTTCAATGAAATTTGTACTCAAACTTTAAATTATGCGGGAATTCAACATACAGAACTGAGGAATGGGTCTCTTATACACGTAAATGAACTTATCTCTGTTCACATCAAGCTAGAGCGATTAAAACCAAAGTAACTTATAAAGCTAAGTACAACATGACTTCCATAAGCAAACATATTGCAAAGGGAAACCATGTTGCAAACACAGACTGGCAGATTCAAAAGATGCATAAGCTATAAAACCAACAGAAGCCAGACAGAAATACCATAACCATGTCATCAGGATACTCATTTTACGGCTACAACGCAATAACCAAGCAATCACTCCTCAAATACCCTAGGTTCATGTGTACATTTCAACTCGACTAATCTCAACTAATCCCTAACAGCAGCAACTTTCCCTCTAAGTGCCAATTCGATCACGCCACATCTCCACTCTAGAACATCCTCACGCCTTTCTTGTAAGATCAATGTCCCAACAAGAATTCAAATATCTTTCACCCTCGTTACAATGCCATGGGAAAAAATGACGACACCATTCTGATCATACCTTACCTTTAAACTTTAAAATCACATAATGACTGATCCAAGCACACATAATATGCTAAACAGCTAACAAGTAAAGCTACACTCTTGATCAAGATTCTATCGAAAACTCACCGCCTGCCGAATCGTGCGGGGGAAGCCATCAAGAATAAAGCCAGTTTCACCCTTGGCTGCGCAGCCTTCAAGACGCTTGGACAGCAAGTCTATTATGATCTCATCCGAAACCAACTTTCCTTGATTCACAACCTCCTCAAGCTGCAAATTGCTCTCAAATTCCGATCAAATTTTCCGAAATTGAAAAAGTCTATCAAAACGAATGGAATTGGGAAAGTTGAAAACCCTAAGCACCTGATGAGCTAGAGGACCTTTGGAGGAGAGCTCGTCGCGGACGAGATCGCCGGTGGCGATGTGCGGCACGCCGAGGAGAGTCGACAGTTTAGAGGCGTAGGTGCCTTTGCCGACGCCGGGGCAGCCGAGGAAAACCCACTGGACATTTCTGTCCTTGACGTCTCGCTGTAAAGGAAGCGCCGCCGCCTTGGCGTCAATTTCGGAATTTCGCCACCACGGCGACGACTGGAAGCTCCGGACGGCGAAGCGGTCTACTCCCGCCGCTCTCAGTCTCAGAACGCGGCTCATAACCGCCATGGGAGGAGGGAAGCAAAAGTCAATTATTTGAGAAGTGCTGCGATAGAAAGCAGAAAAAGAGAGAAGAAGACCTGTGTTTGGGTTGTACGGCTTTTCCTAAAAGCCAGGAGAAACGCGCCACGTTATAAATGTTTTTCCATTTTTTTATTTATTTTTTTTTATATCAAGCGTCCCGGGGCAAACCATGATTTGACACGAGTCGAGTTCCTCTCCATCTAAAAGCCAGCACATTTAACATGAAATTGAAATGATCTCATGAGTGTTACAGTAATGAGAATTTGCAAGCAAGAAAGGGGTTGCTGATACTAAGTTTTTTTTGAAGAGGATACAGATGAACACTCGAAAAGCGCACTAGATGAAATCAGAGTACAGTATGATCTTACATAAACTTACTATCATCAAAGGATGAAAATACAGAATAAAATACAGGTGCAGTAATACAGAGGCTGTCATCATCACTTGATTCAGCTACATCTGGTCAGACCTGCTGTCATCCTCACTACTTCCATCTCCGGCGTGCCTGCACAGTCACATAAAGCACATAAAGCTTAGAACACAATGCACATGAACTATGAGTGGCTGACTGTCCTCAGATACAGTTGCTGCTGAACTTCAGTTTTATTTGGAAATGAAGTGTTTCCTGATGTTTATGTGAATATTAGTAGCAGGAATTGAGAATGTACCGCCAGGATGTGGTTAGATTTCGAGCTTTTTTATCCAGTTGAAGGTTTTCCATGGCTTCCGGAAGTTCTTCATTGTCATATCTCCAATTGTACTCATCTTTCCTGTGGCTCGACGTGGAGGATCCACCTCTTCGATCTGAATGCGAGATTGTATCAGATAGAGAACAAAGGCAAGCAAATAGATGGAGGGCGTAAGAAATAAGAATTTTCACTCACCAGATGACTGGGAAACAGCACCAGGCCTATCATAAGCACATAACAAAACTGATATCAATTAAGAGTTTTAAGACAAATACAAAAGGAGACAAAATCAATACAAAAGATTCAAAGCAGTAGGGTTCAGCACCTTCCCAGTGGAGGTAGGCCTCCAGCAACAGATGACGAAGAAGGTCTTCGCATGTTCCTAGAGTCTAAATTAGACAAGGACTCTGCTTCTGAAGTAGTTAGCCTCCTTCCAGTACCCCTTGCTTGAGACAAATTCTGTACATACAAGCTCTAATTGTTAGAACTCAAATAAAGGAAAAACTTGCAAACAAATAATCATGTAGGCAACGAAGGGAAAGATCAGTTTTCAGTATGCATGCAAAATCATTAAAAATGGTTACTTTTTAATATCCTTCTAGACTTGCACTTCAAGGAACCCAACTCTGGGTATTACCAACTCCTGTCATATGTATATTTCAGGGACATTGATGTATAGGCACTAGTTGCACTTATCAGCTCAATTCTACAAAAGACCTGTACCCACAATATGATTAAACTAGCATTACTGTACTGTCTGTACATAGTTGTTCAACCACTAGCAATGCTGTACATAGTTGCTCAATACACCACGAACACGGTATCTATTTACTTCATGGCCAATCACTTTGTGAACCCCAAGGGCATTCCTCTTCATAGATCTATAGGATGCTATTTCCTAACTTTTACACATGTACATGGCTAAAAGTTTTCTTCAATAGTCAAATGACAGACAAGAAGTTATTCCTTATCAATACCATATATCAAAAAACTTGCATTTGGGCAATTTGAAACTGACTTATATAGCACAGAACCAATGCCACAATGATTTCTAAAGCTTTTATCCAACACCAAGTTTTAAATCAAAACCTGATCTAAATATTTTTTATAAATTCAACACAAGTATGGAAGGCAGAAACACCCCCCCCCCCAGTTAACTTCATACATATATATTTCCTTCTGGGCTGAAAAACTAAGGTTAAGGTGCGCCAATATAAACAGTACATCATGGATCAATCAACAGCATTTGATTCATCATTATACACAATAATCAGGGAAAGGTACCTCAGAGCAAATAAAATGTTCCCATGTAAGACTACAGTCTCAATGCTAATTGAATCAAACTAAACAGCTTTTGTTCAAAGCAGATAATAACAAACCTCAAACTTCAAAAATCCTTTAAAATGTTCCCATGCAAGACTACAGTCTCAATGCTAATTGAATTAAACTAAACAGTATTTATTCAAAGCAGATAATAACAAACCTCAAACTTCAAAAATCCTTCAAGCACATCCAAAAGCAAAGGACCACTATCCCCATTTCTGTTAAGGTCATATCCATTCTTATTACTGAAGTCCTTCAACTCAGCTTTCCAGGAATCCTTTTGCTGCCATTCAATACCAACATTGTTAATACACAAACAACACTCTATTTCAAATAATATTGAAAAGCTCAGAACTTTCAGCACCAAAAGTTCACTTGATTACCAAATTACACTCGGGCAGATAAACTTTCAGCGTGTGGTTCAGCTGCGCCCAGTCTAAGTACTCGCATATCAATGCCGTAAGCAACCTCCCTACAACGACAATGCCAAATTAAGCATACAAAACCAAAAAACACAATCAAATACTCATTTAAACAATGACAAGCCTGGGATTTGTCTCGCACCCGAAGGAGAAGCATGAAGCTGCTTAGCACGGTCATTACAGCTACCCAATAGCGCCGGAGGCAAGCCTTTGTCTTTCTCAATCTCCTTGTCCTCCTCTTCAATCGCCTCAAACACACTTGCTCTCAGCTCAGCCTACAAAAACAAACCCAAAAAATCAACTTTCCACATCAAAATTCAAGCTTTCCTATTCACATTAAGACCAAAACTTCCTCTTATCACAAATCACAGCCTAATTTCCCAAAACAAGGATCGCATTCCTAAATTCCCTAGCTACAAAACCCTAGACCGAGTCAACTGAAACTGGGCCCCCCATCTCAGAAATCAACCCAATGAGGAAAAACCTCGTTCCGGGTCAAATTAAGCTTCGAATTCAAACTGGGTGGATCGAAAGGCGAAAGCTTTAACGAAATGAGATGGAGATGGAGGGTAAAAGTGGAAATTCGTACCCGGATCTTGGCGAGGACGCCTTTCTTCTCGAGGGTCCGAGTGACGAGGGTCTTGAGGTCCATCATCTCCCTCGTGTAGTCGTCCATTTTCTGGGGTTTCTAGGGTTTCAGTGAGCTTGTGTTTGATAAGAGAGAGAGAGAGAGAGAGCTTCTCTCAGTCGCTCTGTTTGGGAAAGTTTTGAACTTTCAGAGCATGAAGAAGCAGATGTTTTTTTTTTTTAGTTTCTGAGAGAGATGGAGTTTTGTCGATGCGGGGGTGTAGTGTAATAATGGGTTTAGTTTACATTTTGATGCAATGTAGGCTCCACTGGGCTAAGAAAATGATCTTGTATGATGTGGGCCTAATCCTTAACTAAAGCTCTCTAATTACTCGTATCGCATATATGGGGCGAATTCGGGTCGGGTCGGGTGTTGTTTTCAACCTTTCGATGTAAATTTAACGGTGATTGATTATGAATCTCTTAGTCAATTACTGACCAGTTGAACACTACTGTGTGAGTTGGATCGAAATTGATTTTTCGAGTTTGATTAGTTATTTTTCCATTATTTTAATATAAAAATTGAACCGAATTGAATGGATTTCTATAATTTTGTGAAAACAAGAATGAACTAGATAAATATTAGATCACATAATTCCAGATTTCGTATATATATAATGTTTACAACCATGAGATCACATGATTCAAGTGAGTCATTGCATCCATAACTATGTAACTCCTTGAGCCCTTACTTTACATCTCAGATCTATGTGGGTATATCATACCATGCTTTGCAGCAAAACCCAACTATATTTTTGTTTAGTCAAACTATACTGTTAAGCAAAAAAAAACCCTCAAAATGTATATTATTAAAAATCACTAGCAACTTTGGACCTGAGCTTGAGATAGAAGCAAAGAATTATGCTAAAGAAGAGACAATCATAAAGTTAAACCAAAAGCACCCTCAATCTATTTTTAAAGAATTAAATTCAGTTTACCCCTTAAATATTTCGTGTCAAAATCAGTTCAGTCCTGCAACTTTTTTTTTAAATCAGTTCGCCCTCTTAACTTTCGTAAACACATCAGTTTGGTCCAATTTTTGAATTCCCCCCAAAATATGATGTCACCAAACTGACAAAGGGACCCATAATTCAGCTTGGTGACGTGTATGAGAAGTCTTTGATAACTATAAAGCTGAATTATGGGTCCCCTTGTCAGTTTGGTGACGTCATATTTTGAGGGGAATTCAAAAATTGGACCAAACTGATGTGTTTACGAAAGTTGAGGGGGCGAACTGATTTAAAAAAAAATTGCATGACTGAACTGATTTTGACACTAAAGATTTGGGGGTAAACTGAATTTAATTCATTTTTAAATGTAAAAAGTGACCACATCCTTATCCTACACCCGCTCGTATCCGATACCTCCCTCCAAATTCCATTTTCTCCCTCCAAAGTTTAAAAGCCAAAAAAAGAAAAGAAACCCGACTTCGTCTTCCCCCAAATTCGATTTTGACTTGTCACTCTCTCTCTGCAAAACCCTAGCTCAGATTTTCTCCGATGGCTCCGATCGACCCTCACTCGTTCACCGATTCGACTCACCCACTTGCCACCCACATTTCCCTCTCACTCTTCTTCGACTTCTCCTCCTCCCTCATCCACGCCTCCGCCCTCCTCACCCTCCCCTCCCCTTACTCCGGCCCACTCTCCCTCGACGCGCGTGGCCTCACCGTCCTCTCCGTCCTCGACCCCCTCACCTCCTCCCCCCTCCCTTTCTCTCTCTCCTCCCCCGAACCAATCAAAGGCTGCCACCTCACCCTCACCCTCTCCAACCACTCCTCCGTCGTAATCGTCTACACCACCGCCCCGACCGCCTCCGCTCTCCAGTGGCTCTCGCCGCCGCAGACGTTTAACAAGACGCTGCCGTTCGTCTACACGCAGTGCCAGGCCATCCACGCGCGGTCTGTTTTTCCTTGCCAGGACACCCCGGCGGCGCGTGTGTGCTACTCGGCGCGGCTGAATGTCCCTCGCCAGCTCTCCGCGGTCATGTCGGCGCGCCACGTCGACCAGAGGGACCCGATCGCCGGGGAGGGATCACTGCTGGCGTGCGGCGACGGCGCGTGGTGCGCGGAGGGGCGGACGGTGGAGGAGTTTGTGATGGAGCAGCCGATTCCGCCGTACCTGTTTGCGTTCGCCGTCGGGGAGCTTGGGTTCCGGGAGGTGGGACCGAGGACGAGGGTTTACTCGGAGGCGGTGCCGGCGGTGCTGGAAGCGGCGGCGAAGGAGTTTGCGAGCGCCGAGGACATGATTAGGCAAGGGGAGGCGTTGTTTGGGCCTTACGAGTGGGAGAGGTTTGACCTGCTGGTGCTGCCGCCGAGCTTTCCCTACGGCGGAATGGAGAATCCGAGGATGACGTTTCTGACGCCGACGGTGCTGAAAGGTGACTCGAGCGGCGCTCAGGTGGTGGCGCATGAGCTGGCTCATAGCTGGACTGGGAATTTGATCACTAACAAGACTAATGAGCACTTCTGGTTGAATGAGGTATCACATCATCACTAGTTTCATTGAAAATTCTTATATGCACGACACGACGCAATCTTAACCGTTTAGGACAATTCATATGTTTGACCACCATGTTTCTATATTATTTCCTCTAATCCTGACCATCCATGTATGTATGTGAAGATACACACCGTGTATTGAAGATGCTCTACTAGTTTCATATACTTTTTAAATTCGGATGTTGAAAATGATGAAACTGCATTCTTTTAGTGGTTCAGATTTTTAGTTTACTGGTTGGTTCGCATTTACATTGAAAGATGCATAGATATTGCTTGTTTCATTGCATTTTCGGCTTGAAATAAGTTCATATGGTTTAGGAGAATTTGGATAATGCATTGGAGCTTGCTGATATATTGAGTAGCTTGCGGTTGATTATGTGTGTCGATGTATTTTTTTGCAAGTGAGGTGAGCTTGTTATTGTTGTTATGACAGGGTTTCACCACGTATGCGGAGAGAAGAATTGTTGAGGCCGTGCAAGGTGAGGACAGAGCAGCATTGAATATTGGAATCGGTTGGAGGGGTTTGAATAAGGAAATGGAGAGGTTCAAGGATAACTTGGAGTTTACAAAGCTGAAAACCAACCAGGAAGGAGTGGATCCGGATGATGTGTATTCTGAAGTTCCATATGAAAAAGGTTTCCAGTTTCTGTGGCGCATTGAACGTCAGGTAGGTTGATTATGACCTCTTTGACTATTGACATTGTCTTATAAAAGGGTTTTGACTGTAGTTGTTTGCTCTGGAATGTTAAGGTTGGAAGGCCTGCATTTGATGAATTTACGAAGAAGTATATTGCCACCTTCAAGTTCAAATCAATCGATACTGAAACATTTCTCGAATTTCTGAAAGCAAACCTACCTGGAATAGAGAAGGAGATTGACTTGACTCTGTGGACTGAGGGCACTGGTATCCCTCCTGATGCCTATGAACCAGTTTCCAGCATCTATACAAAGATTATATCAATGGCAAATGAATTTAAGCTTGGTAGGATGCCAAGGGAGGATGAAGTTGCCGATTGGGGAGGAATGGAGTGGGAGCTCTACTTGGAGAATCTGCCGAAATCTATTGAGGCCTCACAGGTAGTGTTGTGTTCCTTCTCTTCAACAGCTAATATCCTGTTGATTTTTTGTGAATAAATTTATAACGGCCTGCTATATTCCTTCATTTAGTTGCACTTTATTCTTTGTTTGTATGAAGTTCCACTTTCCACGGACTACTTTGATCTCTGCAAGGGAGTACACTCACTTGGTCATTCTTTTGTTTCTTAGTGTATATCAAGTTATACAGATCACTATAACGCACAGACCGCTGTCTCTTTGTATACATCAATTTTTTCTGTCATTAGTGGACTATGTCTAAGGATGTATCTGAATTGAAAAGTGGATCAGTTTTTAGATGGCTAGTAACTGGGTGTAGACTTTTCTCTTAGATTTGTATTTTATACAAAAACTGTCACTTTGTTTTGTGGACACTAAACATAAGCTATTAGACTCGAATTAGTATTTAGAGGTGATTGACTTCATACCTTGTTGAGTAAAGATTCCAGGAGTTGGACTGCCAAACTTGGTATAGTTCTTGTGAAGCCTTGATTCCTTGACCTTCTAGGAACTATGAAACATTCTTTTTCTCATTTATAACTTTAAAACATTTGTTTCCGACATAGTTTATCATTTATATTTTTCCATCTGCTTATGATAATTTATCTTATTTCCTCGGAACAAAACATTGTTCAAATGTCCACATTAGCACATAGGATGCTTTAGTTTCATTTGATTTCTTTCAGATGTCGGTTTTCATTTTCTGAATGTATAGTTCTATATATGTGCAGATTTTAGACTTGAATGCTCGCTACAGTCTGTCTGAATCGAAAGATTATGAAGTGAAGGTGGCATTTCTTCTGCTGGCAATTGCTTCCAAGTGCAAAGATCATTATGCTGAGGTGGAAAAAACTTTGAAGGCAGTTGGAAGGAAGAAGTACCTTGTCCCACTATACACTGCTCTTGTAGAAGGCCCTGGTAAGGAAGAGGAGAAGATTTTGGCCAAGAGGGTGTTTGCAGAGGCTCGCGAAACTTATCACCCGATAGCTCAAGGTGTTGTTGAGACGATCCTTAGCAAGCACATCTAAAATGGGATGTGAGAACTATAAGTCACAGTACGAACTGAAGTCCTGAAGCTAATCGTTGTTGCGGTTGGTGGCTATGTTAATCTCTGAGATCTCTAGGCTAGTCTTGACTGCTAATTTTGTGGAACACTTGCATCTTCATTGATGCCTTTTGCTGATATGATCTCGTAAATAAAAAGTAATGTTTTTTCGTAATCATCTACTTTGTAAGGTTGGATGTGATAATATCGGATCAGATTTGTGTTGATTAATTTAAAGGAAAAGCTGA
Organism: Fragaria iinumae; assembly: GCA_009720345.1. Classification (NCBI taxonomy): domain Eukaryota; kingdom Viridiplantae; phylum Streptophyta; class Magnoliopsida; order Rosales; family Rosaceae; genus Fragaria; species Fragaria iinumae. Next base: position 20,187,303 of record CM019123.1, on the reverse strand, counting down.
TTCCTCCAGGATGAGTGCATAACTTTGTTAAAAGGAAAAGCTTGATTGATAAAGTCATCAAGTGTAGCAATCAGAGGATATGTGGATTTTATTTTAAATGGGAGATATCTGCTTTTGCTGCATTATCTTGCAGGATCAGCTAGCTAGCTGGTGAGGCAGATTCAGTTGGTCAGTATATGCCTTATCTCCCTTGCTCCGCCATGTAATTAGGCCCTATGGCTAACACCGAAGGCCATCCGGCGTTGTTGGTCCTCGGAAAGCACTACTGGAGTCAGATATTTGTAGTATCATGTATGTTTGCTGTCATGCTGGATCCGATGTTCCTCTACATTACTGTGATCAATCAAGACCAAAGTTGTTTGGGACTTGACAAAAATCTGAAGGTGGCAGCTCTTCTATGCGATAGATATTCTTGTTCAAGTTTATACATCTGAACATCGTCTGCGTCTAATCCACGAATTTGGAAAGAGGAAGCATTCTTCTTTCTTGCCAACAACAGTTAAGATGGTTTGGCACTCATATTATCATTGACATTTTAGCTATCCTTCCCTTCCCACAGGTAAGAATCTGAGCTCGATCTTCTAATTTGGAGTTTTATCGTACATACTAAATGGATATAAAGTTATCATAAAGTAATTTGATGAATAATAACTAAATAATTCTTTTACATATCCTTCATTACATTTTCGTACACTAGTAAACCATAATCACTGGCGAATAAACTAAACTATCTTAAAATTTCTTGTCCATCAAATAATATTTGTTTGCTTAGTTTTTATCTTACCATAATCAGCCCTAATTGCTGCCAAACTGGTATGAGTGGTATCAATGGATTGAGTGCAGGTATTGATCTTCATCTTCTTTTCAAAAATGAGGATTGAGCTCAAGATCTTTCAAGGCAAATAAGTTTATTATGAACTTTTTCCTGCTGATGCAATATGTGCCACGAGTTTTTCGCATCTACTTATTGTGTAAAGAACCTAAAAGGTCTGCCGATGGAGAGAGTACAACTGCAATATGGGTTAAAGGTCTCCTCAATTTGTTCATGTATATCCTCGCTAGCAACCTAAGTTTCATCACAATTTCATCTTCTCCCATCTGAAAACAATGAGACTTAATTTCTTTCTTCCTATCCTTGTAGTCTGTTAGAAGACAAAACACAACATGTTTTGAAGTTGTTTCTTGTTTTTACCTCTCATTACATTATTTGATTTCAAACTTTTGAGTTGTCGGTACTTTGCTCCAAATTTTTTCTGTTACTGTTTTAATTGTTTAACTTTTTGCTCATTCAGGTAAAAATTAATGATGTAATATATTTGATTGTTTTATTTTTTTTTAAATAGGTGCCAGTGCTTCAAGACATGGATGAAGAAGGGTTGAAGGCAATATGTGAGCATCTTGAGCCTATGAAGTATACAGACGATATCATTATTGAAGAGGGCGAACCACTTCAACTGATGCTCATTATTGTAGAGGGAGTTGTAAAGATTGAAAAGAGCATATGTTTTAGTAATTTGCAACGAGGTGCCGGGGAATTATGTGGAGAGGAACTTCTATCTTGGCCAGCATTGATCTCATTTCCTGATATACCCTCAGCAACTGAGTCTGCTAAGGCAACAGGTGATGTTGAAGCCCTTGTTTTAATGGCCAGTGATATGGAAAGTGTAGGCAGTAAGTTCTCAAGGCACTTCCAAGAGTACAGCAACTCTAGAGGTCGACTGCATATTCATTTACAAAATGTTGGGGCAGCAATCTTTACTGAAAAGGACCTCAAGAATGCTACAAATAACTACCATGTAAGTCGAGTACTTGGTGAAGGAGGCTCTGCAACAGTTTACAAAGGAATACAACTAGATAATTCAGTGGTTGCCGTAAAGAAGATCAAAAGTTTACTTGGAACATTAGGAGTTAATCTTGTTACAACGGAGGTGATTGCTCTTGGTTATATCAACCACAAAAATGTGGTGAGACTCATAGGATGTTGTTTGGAGACCAAACCTCCTTTACTGGTGTTGGAGTGCATCACAAATGGCAGTCTGTATGAGCACATTTATAAAACAAACGGCAAAGGATCAGCGCCACTGACATGGGAGTTGCGAATAAAAGTAGCAGTGGATATAGCAAGAGCACTAGCATACTTACATTCCGCCACACCAATGATCATACACACGGCAAAACTGATAGACTTTGAACTTGCAAGATTGGTTGCTGAAGATCGAGTTCCTATTTTTACTTTAACAAGAGGGACACTGGGATACATGGACCCTGAACACATTAACGGCAAAGAGTGATGTGTATAGCTTTGGAATTGTGCTTATGGAGCTACTAACGAGCAGAAGACCAGTGTGTCTTGATAGGCCCCAAGGAGAGAGACACCTAGCAGATATCTTTGTTGCTTTAGTAGACGAGGGTCGCGTGGGTCGTATACTTGATCATAAAATAGTCAGTGACGGACATTTTAAGACAGCTATAATAGCGGCGGGCATTGCAGAAAGATGTGCACGGTTTAGAAGAGAGGAAAGGCCTTCCATGGAAGAAGTAGCCACTGAGCTGGAGGTACTGATGGGAATTTGATCACTAACAAGGACAATTGTACACTATTGGTTGAATGAGGAACCACATTTCTCATTCCATTGTGTCTATGGGTGTATGTTACATTCATTTGGGTTTTGAATTTGGTAGAAATGTATCGTTTTCTTGTTTGTTCTTAGCTTCTGCATTCAAAAGATGACGATAAACTGGTATACTAATATACTATGATGTTGTAGTGTGGGTTTTAAGTTAATTGATTTGTTATCCAGAAGAAAAAGGTAAAAAGAAAAGCCAAAAGAAAGGATTAATTTGTTGATCAAATAGACAATTTCCCATTATACTCCTCTGCTACTTGAATAGCATATAGTCAATAATACATTACAAAACTGAGGATCACTTTGGAGCTGAAGTTTTAGATTGATCACATTCTCATGAAGGGTACAATTAACAGACATAGGGTATTTTCAAGTCAAACTTGGTTCCTGAGGGCCTGAATATTTTCGATCAAAGAGTAAACGTGCTTTGTCTGTTCAGTGGAAGGATTCTTGAGACTGACAAAAGTGGCCGATATTGCAAATGTCTAAGGTCAAGAAAGGAGGAAAATAGGCTCACTAATGATGTTGAGATGAATTGTTGTTTTGTTTCAGTTTGAGCTAATATTTGCAGAAATACCACTTGATCTCTCCTGCTCAAAGCTTCTATTTACTGGGAGGGGTTAAAAAGTTCCTTCCCTTTTCAGAATGAAGTCCACTGCCTCTTCTACAGTGTCCACAACCTACAGAAACAACGAAATGTGCAAAAGAATTTATAAGAAACCATATACCCAAAACAAAAGCATATTACACAGTTTCAGTCTTGCAGGAGACAAACTAACTCTGAAACCCATTTCCGTACATTTTTCCGTCTTACGTAAATATCTCCATGAGATGAATTTGATTGCATTTCTTGACTACTCACCATATCTGCTGGGAACTCCTTATGATTATCTTTTCCCTTAAAAACACCAGTCCTCGTCAAAATAGAAAACCAGGGATGTCCAGCCTGATTAATAAGGTGAGGTGATTTGTTAAAAACATCCAAAACTAGAGGTAGTAAGAGTTTTTCACCATATGGAAAAAAGGCATACCTGTTGAGCACCTTTGACATCAACCAAAGGGTTGTCCCCAATCATGTATAGGGTTCTAAAACCATGTGAATGGGAGCATCCACTATTTGTAATATGATCATCATATTGAGATGGTCGAAACTCTGCCAACAAAGCTTCAGAGTTCTTAAATACAAACGGATTGGGCTTCCCGAAAGATACATATTCCAAAGTACTATGGTGAATCCTGCAGCAAAGCCAAAATGGATTATGCTATTGAAGTTACTTTTATGAACTGCATAAAAGATAGTAGATCATTTGTTCCTAAACATTCATTTATCAGTCTGTGAGGCACGGATGTCTTACAGTTCAAGATTCAAATTCTATTGGTAAAAAGTATTTACCCAAACCAAGTTGATTATGATAAGTTTTCTTTGCAAGCATATGGAACTTGTGGGTAACTGACTATACTGATGAGGCAAAGGCTTTCCAAGATGGGTAACAAACAATCCATTTCCATGTAGATCATCACAGGTTCACACCGAAAGATCTGGTTATCAACTTGTGAAGACCGCTGTGCTGGTTTATAAATAGTACATGGAACATTTGAACATGACAATAACCAAGTCTCACCTACCTGTTGAAGATGCTTTCTAGAGCAATTCTGAAAGCACCCATTCCAAGTCTTTGAGAAGGAAATGCAGCCTGCATGTGAATCAGTAAGCAATTGATCAGTTCACACCCGTATTCATACTATCATGTAAACCTAACAGTTGAAAAAGATGAGGGATTTGTGATTATAAGGGAAGTAATTGCATCCTCTTTTGATGCTACTTTTCTGAAAGTCAAGGATATGGAGAAAACCATCCGAATAGGACCGTTTTGAATAGCATGACATTGCACACCAAGATACTCAATGGCATCGTCCATGATTCAATAAAACCCAACAAGCAGATCCCATACTTGAGCAAAACCTGTCAGATAATGACTAAGGGAATAGTACTGAAACTTCTAGCATGCTGGCTAATAAAAAAGTAAAAAACAAAAAATGGGTGTCCCCTATCAGTTTGTTTTGATGAAAATTTTTGTAAACTAGACAAATATTGCTTCTAAGATAAGCATTTAGAGCATGTTTGAAGAATCAGAGTGACCGACCTGATATTCAAGGTCATCTGCGGCAAAATAAAGGGGTGGCTGATTGCCATTCTTCCATCCAGGAATCCCTCCAGATCTTAAAATATCACAGAGAACCTGATTCAATGCTTGAATAAGCTCAAAGGTTTTATTGGGGCACAAACAACCGAGGACAGATAATAAGACGATGCATAGAACAAGTCACAAGCATAATGTCACATGCATACTGTTCTAGACTTCTAGGGGACTCGTGGGTGATCATATATGTAAATTTAATTCAGAATTACATTTCTCAACCCACTGCATGTTCCCACCCTTATTACAAGCATGTGTTGTACATCCATACTTAGCATTCCCCATATATTAATACTGCACTATAAGGAAAAAAAAAAAAAAAGAGAGCTGAAAACATACCTGAATGTCCCTGCCCCAATCTACAGGATCACTAACGACAAAAGCAGCACTAACCCTGTCCGAGTATACATTGTATCTTGGCACTGATTCCTCCAAGTGGCTACTGCAATACAATGCCTCAGTTCTCCACATCTTATATTGAGCTACTGGGTCAATATCTTTGAAGTAGGATGCATACTCATCTAATGAGAGAACTTTTCTGCCACCACAGATTAGCTATTTGTTACCTTTTACGTGTAGCAACAGATGGTATCAATTCTTAACTAAGAGTAGCTAGACTTACTTGAAACCATACTCTGACATTACAAGAGCTGGTTCCCCTTTTCCAACAGCAACAATCAATTCATTCTCATATCTGAAAACAGATAAATGGCCAAAACCAAAGATGATGAAAACAAGCATTGCATTGTGTCAACTGAACATTAAAAATAACTATCGCCTTACTACAAACAGCATCTAGAAGTCTTTTTGATGTGCAAAACCATAAAATGAAATTCTGTTTTGGTGATGGTAATTGCATGAAATTGTATAAAACAAAATGTCAAATAAGATGCTGTATGAATGATGTAACTTAGCTGAAGTCTAATATGAATTCATGCCCACTCAAGCCAATTGTCAACCTGGATGCCTTGTTGGCATAACGTTTCATTGATAACTATGTTATGATTCCTAGGATGAAGTAATTTAACTCAAAGATAGTAAATAAGGACACCCAGTCTCCACTATCAGACAGGTTTTAACTCCAAGGATGAGCATATCAACCAAACTTAGAAGACTTATGTAGAGAAAAAGATCCAAGTGACACCGGCATATACCTCCTCAACAAGGTTCTAAAAGGTGTGTGACCCTGTACGACCTGCATCCGGAAGAGAGCTATGCCAAAGTTTCCATCAGCCAAACGCAGTCCCATAAATTCGAGACAACACAACCATAAATTTGACACCTTTGTACCAAAACAACTAAATATTGAGAATCTTACCTGAGAAGGCAGGATATTGACTCCCAGAACTTCACTTAGTTCGGCAGCTCTTCTCGACTCCGGGATGCCACCTCCTGATCAACAGACACACTTAAGTGTTAAATCATCAATTGTCAGAAAGGAATACTTAACAAGTTGAATCAACCAGAGAAATCACTAGATATATCGGCTAGCTACGACATACTGGTAAACCACATAACAACTTAGCCAACTTACCATTGGTCAAAAACACAAACGGAACCTTCAAATTACCTACACAAAGTAGCAGCATTTCAATCAAAGCCAGATATTCATCACCAAACTAATTCACTCTACACAAAAATCGAAACTCAATCAAAAACTTGTTCATTCACTAATCAATCTACTCTATTCCAACTCGCTAATCAGAATTGAACTTCATCAAATCATAAAGAAAATGAATCAAACTTTACCGGAATCTCCATAAAGCTTCTTCAAAGCTCGAGGAGAGCCGCCGATCGGAGCACGGCCGCCGAGAATAACTCCGTCAATGTCAAACGCAATTCCAAATGAAGACCTGCAGATTCAACCAAACATATGAGTCAAATTCTATACACTTTCTCAGAATCCAAGCACAACAATTTGATATGAAACTCGGAATCAAGATTCTGACTCACCGTGGTTCAGACCTGCACTCAATCCTATACTCAGAGGAGTACAGACGCGGCCGGAACGGAAACGGCAGTCGGATTTTGCTCCGAATCGCCGTCCGGTATCTCATCGGCGACATGTCGTTCTCTCTCTCTCTCTCTCTGTCTCTCTCCGCGCTTCTGTAACAGTTTAACCGTCACACATTTTATGTGGGCGGAGAGATATATAAAATGACAATTATGTCCTTTTATGCCGGTGGATTATAAAAAAAATAAAAATAAAAAACTTGCCATGTCCCTTTCCGGCTTCCTTATAAATAACACGTTCCAGACACAGGGAGGAGAAGCCTCGAAACACATTTCAGAGTTCAGTGAGAGAGCAAAAATGGAAACCAGAAAGGCTCCTTCTTTGGTTGAGCTATGCATCGAAACCGCGATAGATAATCGCAAGTATCTTGGGGATGTTGGAGATGTGGATTTCAAGTTTCTTGAGCAGATCTTGTCACACTGTTCCAAGGAGCAGTTGATGCATATAGAGAAGAGCACAAAGGGTAGGGACTTGAGTCCGGTGACCGACAAGTTCTGGAAGAGAATTTTTGGGCAGGAGTTTGGAAGTAAAGCCACTGATGAGTTGATCCAAAATATTGAGGAGGTCGAAAAGATGAAGCAAAAGAAAATCAGTCACACATGGTTGAAATTGTACCAGGCCAAATTGAAGAGTCAGGAAGAGGAGGAGAGTGACGTGGGTAAGCGGCTGAAACGGCTGTATGAGCAAGACGGTGCTCGGAAGCAAAGTCGCCAGGTTCGGGTTTGTAACAAGGTTGAACCATCACGCAAGAGGCCAAGTAATTTTGGTGGAGAAACCCAACCGATGAGCAAAGTGAGGAAACGGTTTCAAAATTGTCTCGAGGTGAGGAATGCCAGAGCTATGAAGACGAAGAAAGCTACTAATTATTAACCGTTCCTCTCATGAAAAAGTCTTTTGAAGCATCAATGTTTGGCAGCTTCAATCTTCCCGACTTTTGTTGATCGATGTTCATGTAAATGTTTTCTATTTTCTTCAATTAATGGTCCAAATGATCTTGCTATCAGAATGCTTTTTGTAAAGGAGGATCATAAAAATTGTGTCTGTTCAAACTAGCAAACATTACTTAGGTAATTAATGTATAATCGAAAGAGGATAATTACAGACCTGTTCAAACATTACAGACTAGTAAGCAAGATTATCGTACATACCATTTATCTTTATACAGAATCACAGATCACCACTGTAATGTTTCAAGAGCCACTCTAAACTGTATGATGCAACAACATACGGAACTTAATCTATTCCTTCCCACATACATACTACACTAGCTAGCTAAGACTCAAGAACTGAACTTTTTCCATATTGAAAGTTTTTATTTTTTATGACTTCCATATTGAAAGTTTGAAACCGTCATTTGAAGAATGTAATTTTGAGTTAATGACTAAGAACACTAATTATATTGGAGTTTCTCGTAATCAAATTGTTGAATTTAGTCAATAGGGTCACTTAGCTTAACTACTAGTGTTAGAAACTTGATTGTTGGAGTTTGAGAGATTCTAAATTCTACAATGGAAAATGGAAACTATGAAATTAACATTATTTACAGTGGAAATGGAAACTATTTTATTTTTTATTTGAGAAAACCCTATCCTTCTCCGTTAAGGAAATGGAAACCTGATTGCATTTGCCGGCCTAATCCATTTAGGAAAAGGAAAGCTAGTAAGCTACCTCAGTTTCCTTATAAACACAACTCCAAATGTCCTCCTCGTATCAAGAAAATTCCAAATGATGTCCTTCACCGAAATCCCCAAGTCCTCTCTCTCTAACTCAAACCCTAAAGTTGAAGCCACCATGGTCAGACCTTCAGCTCACCCCACCAACCACACTCTCAAATTCCTCTACAGCTACGGCGGCAAGATCCTCCCTCATCACCCCGACGGAAAGCTCCGTTATCACGGCGGAACAACCCGCGTCCTCGCCGTGCCCCGCTCCATCTCCTTCTCCGAGCTCTTGTTAAAGCTAGAAGAGCTCTGTTGCGCAACCGTCGTTCTCCGTTGTCAACTCCCAACAGACGACCTCGATACTCTCATCTCCATCAAGAACGACGAGGACCTCGCCAATATCGTCGAGGAGTACGACACAGCCGCCACGCCGTTGAAGATCAGAGCCATCCTTTCGCTCCTCCCCGCCAAGAAACCTCCGTCGTCTTCGAGGTCGTCCTCGAAGTCTTCATCTTCAAATCACAGTACCACTACTACATGTGCCTCCGGATCCTCCATGCCGTTCCCGAAGGAGCGTTGCCCTTGTCCCCGTCCAGTTTCTCATACGGTGGTGTTTAAGCGAGCTCCAGCAGCAGTTTGCAAAGCTCGTCCTCACTATGCTAAGTACCATGCTCATGCAAACCATCTCTGTCACGTCAACAACGATAACACACCATGTCCATATGCATGGAAGTGACGACGCCTTGGATGTGAGAGACAAGTCGGACAGACTAAGTCCCATATGCCATGGTCAATAAAGAGATCGAATACCAAAAATCCAAGAAACGAAACAGAGAAAAAAAAAAAAAAAAAAAATAGCGAGAGAAAGAAATTAATAGATCGAGTATATATTTAGTTATTGTTTAAGGAAATTATATTTTCGTCCTTCTATTATGTGTCTTGTCTTAATACACGTAGGATTGGTTAATCAAGTTTCCTTATTAGAATAGATTACAATTGATAGACATTTTTATCAATGAATGAGTAGACCGTTATTCTCGTTATCTTTTCTCATTCAACACGTTATCAGCACTGTGCTCTAACCCGAGCTTGATAACGAAACCCTAACATCTGAAGAAAAAAAAAAAAAAAAAAACCCTAACGTTTTCTGCTGCCGTACCCAAGAAAATTACTCTGGGCACCCACCTTCCCTGAGCTCCTCGGCGACCTCCAAATCACCTCTGGTGTGGACAGCCCTACTCCGGCTTTCCCCGACGCTGCCTTGACCCAGACTCTCCACGGCCAGTCTTCCGCGCCTCTCAGACAACCCGATCAAACAGCCTCGATCTGTTCCCCTCGACAGAGCCGAGCCGATCTGTTCCCCAGCCGAACCGAACCTCAGCCCCCTCGATCTCGAAGCTCCACCGGCGCCCAGCCTCACCACCCCGAGTGCCGCTATACGCACGGTCGGTAGCCCTGCAGTCACCGCACACCAACCCAACCTAGCTCTGATCGGCATCTGCTCGACTTGGATTCAAGCATCCAACCCGAAACGAACTGAATATACGAGAGGCAAAACGGTAAATTTTCCTGTCCGGGTAAAAACAGTTTATTTACTTTAGTAATTTTTTAATTAGTTTTACTTCTTACATTTACATATGTTATATGGTGAATATGACTAACCATATGTTTTCATTTCATGAAATTTATCGCGTGACGGATCGCAATGGAATTGCGAGAGTAACTTCGCAGCACGCACGCATGAAAATGCAAGGGCAACTTCTCTTAAACACAGTTTATTTGGCAAACTAGCACGTAAGCTTTTATAAAAGTTGCTGCTTTTGAATTTTAATTAATTTCATAGCCGGGCTTCATAGCCTTCTTCTACCCCCACCTTTCTTATAAAGTAGGTTGATGTGAGGAATTAGGACCCCTCATATCAAAGTTGAAATTTGTGACAGTTTGACAAGTCACGGTATTACGACAAATTTGTCGTGTTTAATAAAGGGACAAACATCTATTTGCGACGTAAATTGTCGTGGTTAATATCGATTTGTGACGGAAATTGTCACGGTTACATCGATTTGTGACGGAAATTGTCACGGTTACATCGATTTGTGATGGAATTTGTCACGGTTTACATTGAATTGAGTTACCATAAACTATGGTCTTGACCTAATTCAATACTTGGAATTAATTATCGTATATCGATAATAGTTAATCTTCCATCTTGTTGTTTGAAATAATTGACCGAAACATGAGCCCTAAATTTGACATAAAAAAAAAACTATCTAATGTTTAGGCCTCGGAACTCAGAAGTATGCTCCGAAGAAGATCCTATATGCTCCATGGGGAGAGGTGAGGGGTGCTTGGGGCCTCAGACTCTAGGAAAGAGGGTACACTCCTACCCGAACGAAATAGCTATCATCATTTTCACACAATATGCAAGGGCAGTTGATCTGCTTGGGATCTCTTGCATTTCTCAAAGCAAATTCAAGAAAATCTTCAACACCAAACTTATCTTCAGAAGATCTCTTATCAGCAACTAGCCACGACCTATCCATCTATATATATCCAAACATGCAATTTCAAAAAAACAAACAACAACATGTAATTTTAACAACATGTAACTTCTCAGCAACAATCAGCAATAACATGAATATTTCACCAGCATTAACAACCAGCAATAAACCAAATAATTTAAAAATCAAAACCAATAATCAGCAATACAGCATGACATTCTGGGAAAATTGAAGCAAGCAGAACACAGTTCACAAGCAAGCAAGTATCAATTATTCAAAGCAAGTCAGCATGACATTCTGGGGAAATCGAAGAGAAGAGAGGAGATGACATACCTCCAGTTGAATCCACCAGCAACAAACCTCCACTAGAAACAAACCTCATGCATGCAAAATCAAAAGATTGAATCATTGAACCAAACTGAGCCCTAGCTACTGCGACCGACCTTGCCTCGCCGTGTATAATTATAAAAGAGAGAAGAGAGATTGAATCATTTGAGAGATTCAATCGATTTGAGAGAAGAGTGAGAGAGCTAAGAGAACAACAGAGTTGAGAGAGAGGGCGAGAGAGTGAGAGTTGAGACAACATTGAGAGAGAGAGAGGGCTTACTGTTGAGAGTGAAAGGGCGAGAGTCTCGATCTGTTTAAGAGTGAGAGTTGAGAGTCGATCTGTTTGGTGGGTTTAGGGTGAATGAATGCGAGAGAGTGAGAGAGAGAGAGAGAGAGATCGATATGAATGCGAGAGAGTGAGAGTGTGAGACATCGTTTAGGATTGGTGGGTACGTTAACTATTTTGGCATAGCACACCAAATCAATGGAGGCAAACTTTGGAGCCAAAACGACTTTGGCATGCCACCAGATTTTCCAGTCACACAACAGAATGTTTTAAACTGTTGTATATATTTTCTGAACTTGCACTAGCTAGGTATTGCCTAGTATAAGTTGTAACAACATCATACAACAAAGAAATAAAAGTCTATTGTCCAAACATTTTGCATCTTGCACGACTTTCAATTTGGTGATAGGGGGAATCCTTCTACCAAAATTTTCATAAATCATACAACAGAAAATTAGCATCATTGTTGTGTTTTGAACTCTTGAAATATAACCTGACAATTTCGTGTCATCAGACAACAAAACTTTATAACTTTGCGTTGTATATAATAGTTCACTTCATCAGACAAGTAAGAAACCGTAAAAGGTTGTCTGATAACGTTTTTGTAGTAGTGGACAGTCTCTTGAAAAAAAACACAGAAGAATAGCTCTCTGATACCCTAGTGGCCGTCACCAATACAAATTCAAGTAAATCAGTCCCCCAAAGACTCAATTGGTTACATATTTGAATTCGAAGTGATGCAATTTTGAACTTCATTTGTGAGAATTTGAAGTGATGCAATTTCTTCTATTTTATCTTGATAGGGGGTATTTCCCTTCCTCTTCCTCATCCTTTGCACTCTTCCTTGACTCATCTTATACAACATGGGAAATTCAGAACTATAAATTCTATTAATTTATGTAAACCGTCCTTTTTTTATTAAATGTTTTTTTTTTGAAACTTTTTATTAAATAACTCACACACCCTACAATATGTCAATGAGGTTTAAACTTATGACCTCAAAGTTGTCAGTTAACATCTTTAACCAACCAGGTTACGGCTCATCAACAAGGTAAACCTTCCTAAACATAAACAAGATTATTCTGATAAAACAAGGGAAAACAAACTATGTAACTTATAAAATATGTTTAACTCAATTACTCTCTTGAAATTTATTGTCTTTACTATCTCTAAAAACGTATCTTCTTCTTTCCGAGTTGTTGAGCAATAAGCCACACACCCTCAAATCCTCTCAATAAAATCACTGATTACCTCCAAAGCATCTCTCATAATAAGATTCAATATCTCGTCCACTTCCGTATGAAATAACTCTCCATCTTTTTTTTTAGGATGAAATAACTCTACATCTAACAGTTGTAAACTGAACAAAAAAAAATTTCTTCCTAAAAGATGTTCCAGCATTGCAATGTTAATGGAAATAGGGGAGTTTCGATTGGATTAATGAAGATGTTGTTTTGGCCACGATCCTCAGCGCGCGGGCGAGAGGTGAATAGCAAGCAAAGAAAAAGGAGATGTTGAGGGCGTGCCACCTCGCGGACAAGGAAAGGGTTATGTGCGAGATCTTGACTTCTTGATCAGGCGGAGGGGGTTTCCAAGTGCCACCTCAGATGAGGAATTACGAGCACAAGGCAATTCGATACTCACGGTAGGATGCGAGCAGAGCAACAAAGGGAATTAGGGTGATCGGGGGCGAGTCCAAAATGGCTCTGGGAAACCTAGGCGGCGGCGCGCTTAGAGTTAGGTTTTTCGAGAGGCTCGAAGATTTGTTCAACTAGGTTGAAAGGTTTTGTATTGTTTTTTGAGAGAGTTGTTGTGTCTTTTTTTAGAGAGCTTTCGACCCCTTTATATAGTAGTTCGACTTGCGGCACAAGAAAGATAATCATAGTTCAAGTCGGATTCCGAAACCCTAATCCCACAAGGACATTGCTAATCCCAAGTCCCCGGCAACGGCGCCAAAAACTTGATGGAATTCCGGCAATGAGTCTTACAGGGTGGATGTAGTATAGTAAATGGAAGAAAAGGGGTTGTCGTTCCCACGAGGATTATTAGTTCTATTCAAATCATGAAATACATAAACTAACTACACAGAATCAACCACTAACAATCATATTCATGTTTTGATGCAACTAACAGACTCTTTCGTTTCCCTAGATGACAATTCCCGTATCTAAGTCCAGTTACGGCACTTAGACCATAGTTTTCCTTAAGTGTATGATTCTCTCCAGGTACGGTAGAGTTCGTATATCCTAGCATGCAGTCTATCTAGTTACGACATAAATTTAACATGTAAGACTCATTACGTTCTAGAAAACAAGAGAATCATGCAAACCATTACTTCAGTTATGACAATAATGTAATTCACAATTCTTAATCACAAGAAGCTAATTTGAATTATATTGCAGTTACGCCTCAAATTCATCTTCTAATTTACTATATGCAAAGCCCTAAGGTGATCAATCAACGAACTCAAACATATAGCATCAATTAAAATAGTGACTAAGAATTCATCATAAAGAAACTATAAATCTATTAATCAATCATCAAAAGCATAAACAATCATACTAGGGCATCATCCTAACCCTAGAAAATGTTTAACTAAACATGACTAAAGAAAACATAACAAAAACATAAAAAGAATGGAAAGGGAGTGAAGGTGAAGATGGATGGATGGATGGATGGTCTCTGCTCCTTTAGGCATCTACAATGTGCTTCTGAGACCTCCATTTTCATGTGAAATTCGTGCTCCTTTATATAGAGAAGTTTCCTGCTCATCTTTGACTTCATATTTCCTTGTAGAACTTGGATTCAGACTTCTTTCTTGATATAGAATGGGAAAACCTTGAGATATCTCTTGTAGAACTAGGAATACATGTACTCCTTGAATCCTCATCTGCATTATTGTCCTTGAAGTTTTAGGGTTGACGGTCTTGTGACACAGAACTTGAGTTCTCCACAAAAGCTTGTAAATCCGAGCAGATTTGCTGATCTGACCTTTCTTCATTCAAACAATCATAACTCAGTCTAGAAGTATCAAAATCGAGATCCGTAAATTTCTACAGAAAGTAAACTTCCGCAGCTTTCCAATGATGTAAGGCTCATAGTCTGATTCGATCCGAGTAATTCCCAGTAATTCGGCAAAGTTGGATGTTCTGCACAGGCAGATTCTGGGACTTGGGATTGCAGTAGTCTTTCAATCCTTTTTTTGTGCATTTTAGCTCATTTTATTCTCTCTATGACACAAACCTACAAAAACACTAAAATAACGTAAATCAATCACAAATAAGGAAACTTAATGCAAAAAACAAAGATTATAAGACATATAAATATAGGATAATATGAGCACATCACGGCACAAGAAAGATAATCATAGTTCAAGTCGGATTCCGAAACCCTAATCCCACAAGGACATTGCTAACCCACGCGGGCCGCGGACTCAAACCATCTCGCGGGCCAAAAGAAGACTTTTTAATTTAATAAGGGCCACATGGATTGGCCCAAAACATGTCAAAAACTGGTGAGAGTCTTCAACGATTAGTGTGGTGTACGCGGACTCCGCCTGTGGCTCATTCGTGAAGTTTCCCACGCGAGCCAGTTCGCCAGCTCGCCTCGATGTACTCCGCCTCACCTAGGGCTCCGCTCTTATGCGAAGTATCACTTTGCCTCGCCTACACGCGAAGTCCATTTCGCGTGCGAGATCTGTATTCCGCGCGAAGTCCATTCCACACGCGAACTGTGTAATTCAGCTCGCGTGGCCTCACTGGCGGGCCATTACTTGTAAACCCAAAGAATTTGGGCTCGCCGATGTGACATGTATCAAGAATTTAATTAATATTCACATAGACATTTATTGTCCAGTAAAATATTAATTTGGGCGTAAACAGATGCATATCCAATGTTATTGAAGATGATGCAAACATGATTATGGAGGATGTAGATTTGGTGATGCAAATGCTGGAGAACTAGAGAAAAGAATGAAAGAGAAGACCTTAGGAAAGAAAATAATTGAAGAATGAAACAGGCATATAAACATAAATGATGAATCAAGTAATCCATCAATGAAGAATGAGATTGAGATTGTTCCTGCTTTAAGGAGTATATGAAAGTTATCAGTTGTCTTAAGGAGTTGGTGTATCTAGTTAAGCAGCTATCCGTTGTCTTGAGTTACAATCCGTCATGTACTTGAAACTTTAAGAGTTCCTCTTCGTTTTGTGAACTGACAGTTTGGCTTTTAAAATGACTTTGTCCATGAACCTAACCAGAAACTATGGAAGTGTTGTAAACAGACTTCATATTAGCTTTTCAATCTCAAGTTTTTAACTTCAGAAGAAAAAAAAGTAATCCATAAATTTACGAACATAAATTAACAAGAGCCTAAAATCAATAAAGACGAACCCAAAATTTTGATTTAGAAAATCCATCCCTCGCATCATCAAATTAGTCCCTTGTATAAACTGTAAGTAGATGACAAAAAAGAATGCTCATCTCTCATGCAAAACCCACATTGGAAAATTAGATATTGAAAAGCAACACATGCTATGGCATGGACTTATGGAGTTATGGGTTGAGCCATAGGTTTTTTTTTTTTTTGAGAAGAAAAAGAAAATTACAACAAGGCCCTCTAGGACAACTAATATTAATAGTATCTAAATATAACGCTTGCGCAGTCTGAGGAGGAAGTGTACCCATCCAAATCTTCGAAGAATGCAAACTGTGCCCGAGATTTACAAGAGCATCAGCCAAGTAATTGGCTTCTCAGAAGGCATGACCAAAGCTGATATTATCAAAGGTTAAGCCATAGGTTAGTCCGCGCCTGTTTGCAATTAATACAATGATACTAACAAGTGATAGCTGAGTTAGTCCATACCAATACCACATGTTAAATGATATCATGTGTGTTGTCTTTTCAGATGACATCACATCTCTCAAAGATATCTATGATTCTGGTTGTATATTTTGTTTGTAGCTATCTACTTTGAGATGCTTATTCATTTACTAGTTTTCATCCCCCTGTCCACTAAGAATAAATTATGATTTAACTCCAATTAACGTCAGCGGGATTCATACCTGGGTATAGGGATTCCACACCAAGGCTCTAACTAACTCGACTACCTGAGATGGTTTGTGCAAAGTCTTAATAAAAAGCTCAAATACATAGCTAGATAAAACAACAAAACTAACAACTTGAAAACCATAGCTAGAGAATATCCATCATATCATAAAGCTCTTTGTTTTTTTTTTTTTTTTTTTTTTTTTAACGAAATGAAAGTTTCATTGATAATATGAGATCAGAATGGCGACATACAATAACCTCGAGGGTTATGTTAAGTACCATTACATTAGGATTTACGCTCACTTATTAAGGAGCCTATTAGAGTACGAAACAAAGAGATACTAGAGAAGCATATTACAAGAGCCAAAGCGCTTAATTGCGGTTGTCAAACAATATATAATCATTTAAATGTAGCTAACCCAGCTCAAACCAAAGTATGTCAGCTCAAACCAAAATAGAGACAGTTTAAATGTCCTTGTGCTCCTAGGGCTAGTTATTTTGTGATCAGCTCATCAGGCCAATCCCAAATTTGAGCATGCTTGAGTGTGAGCCCGTCCAATGACCCAAGCCCATATCCAAACCATAGCAAGCTTGGTGCTGCCTTCTTTTTGCAACCTACAACCTCTGCAAACTACTTGCCCTTCTTGGCCAAGCCTTCCACGACGGCAACACCGACGATAACCAACCCAGAACTCGTTTGGCCATCCAAGATTTCGACAGCCAAGGTTTTCCAACGACTACCATCTCTGACAACAACCAACCCAAATCTTGTCCTCTCGTCGCCTTATCCGATAACCAACTCACCTTTATCCATCGCTCCAACTGTCATCCTTGGCCGGACTGATTCAATCCTCACCGGCGTCACCCAGCCGGCGACCCGACTCAACTAAGCATTGGCGAAGACCACTGAAACACTCATAGAAAGACAACGTTTAGCCACCACATATGATGACAAAGGACTTGGAGAAAACTTGGTTGAGACTCCGGAGCCGGTTCTTAAGAAGCTGTGGCCACTCCGAGTGCTCACCGAAGCTTGCTGCTGGATGGGGGAGGGAAAACCTCACAACCTAAGTTTTGTGTTTTCAGGTTGCTCTGCAAAGTCGGAACATTGTGCTTGTTCCCACGTTCTCAAATGCTACCATGTCTTCATATCAAAAAGCTCTCGAGTTGCTCTTAGACCTTAAGAGAGTAAATTTTTCAACACCATACAAAGTAGAGCTTTCCCTACCATTCAATCTCGTAGTAGCTTTTCAAAACGAATTCGTTAGCATTTTGGAGGTTGTTCCACATGATATTATGAATCTTATGTCTATCGAGAAATGAAGCTGAAATATTCATATTAAAAAAAAAAAAAATCGATAATATATATTATTTCTTTTTGTCAAAAACAAAAATAATACTCCTCTACCCTGGTCACCCATTCTCAGTCCTCTCGGAAAAAAAAAAAAAAACAGGAGAGCAGCTCTCCAAAACCCTAGTCGCCGTCGCCGTCGCCAATACAAATTCAATCAAATCGGTCGCCGGACGACTCAATTGGTTACATATCCGAAACCGCAGGCTGCTCAATTTTAGTTTGACATCCTCGAATTCAAAGCAGCTATGCCGCCTAAAGCATCGAAGGCCGACGTGGCCAAGAAGCAGAAGGTGGTGGAGGACAAGACCTTCGGGCTCAAGAACAAGAACAAGAGCAAGAGCGTCCAGAAGTACGTCCAGCAAATCAAGTCCTCAGTCCAGCCCAAAGTCGACCCTACCAAAGCCAAGGTCTTGCTTCTCACTTTTTTTTTTTGGGATTCAAATCAATCCTAATGTGCTGGGTTTTGTTTGTTTGGATTGAAAATTAGCTAAAGATTGAAACTTGATGGGAATTAATGGTTTGGTTGTATTGTTTTTTTTTTTTTTTTTTTTTTTTTTGCAGAAAAAGAAGGAGGAGGAGAAAGCCAAGGAGAAGGAGCTTAATGATTTGTTCAAGGTTGCGGTTAGTCAGCCGAAAGTGCCACCGGGTATGTCGTATGTGCTCTCACTCACTCCTACATTTTGTTGGTTTGGTGTTTCACATTGTGCTAGTTTGACAAGGTGTGATTGAATTTTTGGTGATGGGGATCGGGAATTTGGATAGGTGTGGATCCCAAGTCGATTGTGTGCGAGTTTTTCAAAGCCGGGCAATGTACTAAGGGGTTCAAGTGCAAGTTTTCTCATGATTTGAATGTCCAGAGGAAGGGTGAAAAGATTGACATTTATAGTGATAAGCGTGACGACGGTGAGAGAACTAGCTGACATGCCTTTTGTTTATTCTTTGATACTTATATATCAGGTGTGTGTCTTATTCTGCATTAAATGTTGTTTCAGAAACAATGGAGGAGTGGGATCAAGAGATGCTGGAGAAGGTTGTGGAGTCGAAGAAGATTGAGTATAATAATCAGAATAAGGCCACTGAGATTGTATGTCCTTTTCCTTTCTGGATATTATATATGTATGTGACACAGAAGTGGTAGTTTACCTAGTATAGCGATTATAGAATTTAAGCAAATGTTTAGTTGCATTTGGCAAATAGAAAAGGAATATCTCTATGAGGTGTTTGTTTTGAAATCGTATTCTTAGATGATGTAGATGAGCCTTTAAGTTTTGCTAATAAGCATCGGTTTACATTTAAATAATTGAATCCGCAACAAAAGAATTGATTTTTGTGTTGAGGACCCTTGGACTATTGGGCATATAAAACTATGCAACTTTGTGCAACTACATTTATTGGCTTCAGGTGCTGCGTCTATTTCTTCTGCTAATGAATTTGCAAGTGGTATATCATACAGTATACATGTGTGATTTTGGATTAGACCTCTTTTGATTGATTTATCTATGGTTAGGTTTATTGAATAATAGATGTAGTAACTATTTTCTCCTTGAAATGCAAAAGATGAAAATAGTGTCACTTAGATAGGCAGGATGCCTCAGTTAAAGTTTGAGGTCCAGTAAGTGAATTTTGTGAATTTCTGGGTATAAGAAAGATATAACATATTAGTGGCAGATTAATGGGAAACTACTTTCTTTCACTCCAGCCACAACAGTAGCTCATAGTGTAATGTGAACTATCTGACTATAGCCTGCTGGATATATCGTGCATCTAAGCTGGCCTTTAATCTGTACAGGTTTGCAAGTTCTTTTTGGAGGCAGTCGAAAAGAAACAGTATGGCTGGTTCTGGGTTTGTCCAAACGGTAACAAAGAGTGCCACTACAGACATGCTCTTCCTCCGGGCTATGTGTTGAAGTCTCAGATGAAGGCACTTCTTGAGGAAGAATCTGAAAAGATTGCCATTGAGGACGAGATTGAAAACCAGGTGATCATCATTCTCAGATGCTTATGTTTACATTTTCCCTTGATTTTCTCTGTTGCGTTATGCAACTACATGTGTTGCCTCCTCTAAGTATTTTAGTTTTTCTTTCATGTGTTTTGAATTACCATTTCTTATTCTGCTCGTCTCTGATCACTGCAGCGTTCTAAAGTAACAACATGTACTCCGATGACTACTGAGTTGTTCATGCAATGGAGGAATAAGAAGACAGAAGAGAAAGAAGCTGGCCTGGCTGCACAACGAGCAGATAGGGCTAAGAATGACCGCATGAGGTTCTGTGTCTTTTACTTTATTTTTATGTCGGAAAATGATAGTTTTGCCATATGCTATTGACTTAAGTTTCATGTATTTCAGTGGTCGTGAGTTGTTTCTTGCGGACGCAAGCTTGTTTGTGGATGATGCAGAAGCACATGAAAAATACCATAGACAAGAAGAACCTGAAGCTTCTGCAGAGAAGGTATATCTTACTGACTGAGACTGTCTCGCTTCTGCTTAGAATAAAGTGTTTGTTTGTTTCTGTAAGTTTGCTTTTGTAGATTATATTATGTTTGAAACAGCACACTTTATGGTGCCAAAGAAACAGTTAGCTTAGCAGATAAATTAAGAATCCAATGGTGCTCTTATGCTGGTGACTTGGGTTGATTTGTGAATACGTTACTTCTAGGTTTGCCAAGAACTTAATTCAGCTACATGCTTACGTGCACAGTCCAGAAGTGGAGCTTCAAAGCCCATTTAAAAGAATAAGAAAGAGTATTAAATTTTTGTCATGCCCTGTGTATTTTGAAAATGTGTGTAAGTAACGTCTCAGTGTTCATCCCTAAGTTTTTTTTTTTCCTACAGCTGAAAATTACATGTATCCGAGCTTCAGTTGATAGAGAACAACAAGTTTACTTGTGTCTTCAAGAGTTATCCAGGGTCTCATGCTTAGTTTTCCCCTGGACATAAGTTATCAAGTAACTAAAAATTAAATTTCTAGTATTCCTGGAGTCATTGATATGGGTCATATATGTTGGTGTGTTGCTGGGATCTCCTCTAGCTCCATAAAAGAGACAGTATGTACTTCCAAAAACTAGTGCATGTGATTGCATAAGTTTTGTTTCAAGCAATTTCTCTCAAGTGTTTTGTGAGACGTCTTGGTTGATTCCAGATTTCCCCATATTATCTTCCCTTTCCTTCAATTCCAGCTCTTTAGCCTCAACACCATTTCACTCCACACATTATAAGTTTATAACCCTAAACGACACCCTTCTAAGACCTTAAACACAATACCCCTAAACACATTCTTAGAATGGCCTAAGTTAATGAGAATGCTGTGGTAGATAGTCAGCAATTAAGAAGGATAGACATTCAATGCAATGATGTGCCTGAAAGTTATGAGATGCCACTATGAGGGCATGAGGTTGGCATTCATTTCCTCAGTCTTATCTGGCTAGTATGTTATTTTTTCTTTGTGGGTTGTATAGTTAATTGATCATGGTAATAAAGTGTGTGGTGAGTTTGTCAATTCTTTAATACAGATATCACCCAGTTGAACATGGTGTTTAGCTTCCTCCTTTAAGGGTGTTTTCCTTATCTCCTTTTTGTTCTTTCTGTTAAATGCCTGCTCTAACCCTTGGCACATTCGTATGCACTTGCACACCTTCAACATGTAATTGATTGCATGTCTTTTAGGGCAGAACGTCCATTGATGGGTATTATTGGGCCTTCGAAGTCCCTACTTGTGCAGTTCTGTAACATTAATTCTACTAGTAACTTTCCAACTTCAGTTGTTCAGTTGGATTGTTGCTTTGTTCATGTCCTTATGAACCACTCTGTTCAAGATATGGTTATTTTAGTCTCTTGTGTTTGTATTTTCCTGTCTTGATCAATGAGGTTAAGCTTTATAATGAGTCAAGTTAGCTTTACTGTTTCCTCGATCCACATTAATTAGAAAAGGTTATAAGGAAGGAATGTTCTTCCATTCACTAGATAGATATATTTTTTTCATCCTTTTGGCTTCTTGTGCGAGGGACTGAGGGTCCTAGGATATTGATGACCTGAATAAAATCAAATCATACTTTGTTAAGTCTTTTGCCAAAACAATATTGACGTAGAAACATTGGGAGATATTTCATGTGCAACATATGACCTATTATTGACCAGTATGGTTGTTGTAACATGGTAATCTTTTTGGTTGCTATTCTGTCATTATAAAGTTCCTCATGCTATTTGCCTTCTAGACCGAATATTCTACTGGCAGTGGAGGGTCAAGTACTTCCGTCATGTGGGCCTTCTTACTTGTAATGTAGCTTTTCCTTCTATAGAAGACTAATAAGCATGAAGATTTTTTTTTTTCTTTTGTTATGTCTGTCTTGAATCTGTTGTAGCAGGTTATTCAAAGGGGTTGATTTTGACAATTGTTTTCTTTTTTATTCCTCAAATATTAAGCAACTATAATCTCTGCTATGGTGGAAAAGTATGAATAAAAATATGACTACGTATAGTTCATGATGAATAGAAACATAGTGGCAAATACATGTATGGTTATGCTCTTGTCTGCGGTGCTTTCTTTTAATCTTAACTACCTAGTTTAAATGAAGTCTTTCTACTTGCATTTTAGTTGTTGCCTTGACAATCCATTTATCTCAGTATTACTCTGCTCTGTTTCAGATCAAAGGCAACTCGGCAGCAGTGGGACCAAGTAGCTCTACTTCTGCTGCTGGTTCTGAAGAAGTCCCAGTTGATGATGATGATGATGAGGATGACGACGATGAGTTGGACTTGGATGAGCTAAATGAGCTTGAAGCAAGTTTGTCAAGAACATCAATCCAGATACGGGAACCGGGAATAGAGGCATCTTGAGACGGAGAAAGGACAGTTTGCTAGTCGATGGCTGGCCAAACAGGGACCTGTGTCCGCAAATGTGAGAGAAATAATATATTTATCTAAAATAGGATTGTCTATTGTCTATTATCTTGTGTTAAAATGTTGATGCTCACGAGGTCATGTCATTTATGCAAGGAAATATCCAATTTTGATTTAGACCAATGCTGTTCAAGTTGCATTTTCTGTTTATGTATTACAATTTCTAACTCTCTATTCAGCTGCGAACCATTTGGAATCATAATTTATGAGTTTCTTCTAATCAAAGCAATATACCAATTGACTTGATTGTCTGAAAAAAAAAGACCCTACAAGATCTCACTTGACTAGAGGTTCTCAACTCTTTTTGGTCACTTGATTGAAAAGAACCAACTATTTTTGAGTTTTTAGAGTTTGGAGGCAACCTGTTATTCTTTTCTCATTTTTTTAATAAAAAATAATTAATATATTCAGTTTCGTTTTTCGATAGATCATTCATAGGACTCGTAACATTGTTTTATGGAAAAACCTACAAAATGCTAACGAATTCGTTGTTAAAAGCTACTACGTGGCTGAATGGTTGGGAAAGCTCTACTTTGTCCAACAAGGGAGTGTGGACGGCAGAATGAAGAGCTTGGTAGGCAGTTAAGTCCACTAGTCTAAATTTTTCCCTCTTTTCCAATCTTTTGGTGCTATTATCACAGGAACAGACTTGGGTTTTGGAGTTCCTAAAATTCCAAATCTGCAGCTTGAAGAACCAAAGGAGAAAGGCATGATCAACATAGTTGTCACTAATAAAGACAAACTTTTAGAATCCAGTCACTGAAAAATCACGGTAATCTAAAGAAAGGCCAAGTGGAGCTCAACAATGAAAACCAAATGAGTGCTTGGAAAACCAAGGAGTTGATCTGATAGGTATCACCACCAACAGTATCACTGATCCTCAGTTGCAAAGTGGTATGTTAAACATCCCGAGTAGTGTCTCCAAAGTTCCCGGCATAAGAGATAAAGACATCAATGAGAGCAATGAAATTGCTTCCCTTGAGCTCAGTTTAAAGACACAGACAGATGCTCAAGATACTGGCTTCAGTGTCCAAGACCAAAATGATTTGACACATTTAGACCTTTCAGCCCCCTCAAGGTATGCAGCTACTCAGAAAGTGAATCAGTTAGTCACTCTCCACAAGATAGACAGATAGTAACTCGGAGGAGGAGAAGGCCAAATCGGTTCCTGTTTTTCAGTGTCACTTGAACAGCACTCCCCTTTATCATTCCAAAGACTGCAGTAACAACAGTGACTGGACTCGACAATATTTGATTTCCTTGCGGAACAAAAGCCATTTGAGGAAAAACCAGAACCGAAATCCACAATCAAACATCAGCAGGTCCAGGTCGAGCACCATCACCACCATGTGCATAGCATCCCCCGGCACCACCATATTCTCAATCCTAACGAGTTTTCTGGAACAAAATATGCTCCATACTTAGGACCATCTGATGCGATGGTTGTACAGATAGAAGGGAATGTCGGTAATCACAGTTTGCATGGCAGTGAGTACCCAGGAAGCAACTCTGGTAGTGGTGAACAGAAAATGAGTAGCTCTCCCATAGATTCTGAAGGGGAAAAAGAAGGAACTATCAGCACAATTGGAGTTGGGAGCAAAAGTGGAGTTGACCAAAATCATGTGTCAAAAAGAGAGGTTGCTTTGAATAAGTTCAGCCACAAGGTAACTGAAAATCTTTATCCGTGTTTTGGGTTTTGGCATAGTACTACAGTATTATGGACTGAAGTTTGAGTAAGTACACACAGAAACCATTATATGTGATAATTTCATACTGAAGTTATCCAGTTTATTTTGAGCTAACCTGTTTCCTCTATCAGTTTATTTTGATGACAATTATGCCAACTAAAGAAAACAGTGTTTCTAAGATAAGTATATCAGTTTATCTTCACTAGATTATGATTCTATTTAGGTGGAATGTCCTTTGTGTTTTTTTTTTTGTGGGCCAAATGCGTGACACGTGACAGAATATGACCTCCGGCCGACTTAGCATTGGTCACAAAAATCAAGTGTAGGTGTCACATTGATAGTTTTTAAAAGTTAGATATCAGCTTCGTCTTGCTTGAGTTCAGGGACTAAATTTTTCTCAACATATAAAGAAGTTTGAATGGAAGAGAAAACTGTTTCACTTCATTACTTGGCAATTGCCGATACTTACAGTATATATACAAGTTACAAACTGCTAACCCTAGCAAAAATATGGTCTTTTACACAATTACTGTACTAACCCCAACTCTAATCACATTAGATCTTCTAGGAACACTAGGAAACTATCTCTCTGTCCAATTACGCCCAGCTGCCTTCCCATTTCGATAGACTGTAACACAACCAGCAAATGCATCTTCATTCCTTGCTTCAATACTCCCCTTCAAGTTTGAGTGTATATTAATTACACCTAACTTGCTAAGAAGGAATTCAAACTGAACTGAACTCAAGGGCTTTGTGAATAAGTCAGCTGGTTGTTCTTTCGTTCCAACATGAACAACCATTATTACTCCTCGCTGCATCTTCTCTCGCACCACATGGCAATCTATTTCAATATGCTTTGTCCTTTCATGAAACACTGGATTGCTTGCAATGTGAATGGCAGCTTGATTGTCACAAAACAACCTTGTTGGTTGCAACTGCTTGGCACCCAAATCTTTTAGAATGTTTCAAAGCCATGTAACTTCACAACATGTAGATGTCATTGATCTATACTCAGCTTCTGCACTTGAACGAGAAACTGTGCTTTGCTTCTTGGTTCTCCATGAAACTGGGGCTTGCCCCAACATTATACAATAGCCGGTTATGGACCTTCTAGTGTCTTTACATCTTGCCCAATCAGCATCACAAAATGTTGTTAACTCAAGTTTTCTATTGGATGGCAGAAATATACCTTGTCCAGGTGTGTTCTTGATGTACCTGAGAACTTGATGTGCTGCATTGAGGTGAAGTTGTGTTGGTTTGTGCATGAATTGACTCAGAATATGAACTGCATAAACTAAATCCGGCCTTGTAATTGTCAAATAGATCATTCTACCAACGAGTCTGCGGTAGTGAGAGGGATCTGCTAGCAACTCTCCCCCTGTTTGTGAAAGAGCCAAGTTATGATCAACAGGAAACCTGGATGACTTGGAAGCTAAGAACCTTGTATCCTCCAGAATCTCAAGTGCATACTTTCTTTGTGAGAGAGCAATACCTGCCTTTGATCGAGCCACTTCAATACCCAAAAAATACTTAAGTTGGTCGAGATCCTTGAGCTTGAATTGTTGTGCAAGAATCTCTTTTGTTGCCGTGATATCTGACAAGTTGTTTCCTGCAAGTATAACGTCATCTACATACACAAGTAATGTCGTGAACTTGCCTGCATGGTTTCGGACGAACAACGAGTAATCAAACCAACTTTGTGTAAAACCAGCTTGCCGAAGAGCTAGAGAAAGTTTGATGAACCATTGACGAGAAGCTTGCTTGAGGCCATACAAACTTTTGTGTAATTTGCATACTCGATTCTCCCTTTTTCGTACGAAACCTGGAGGGAGCTGCATGTAGACCTCCTCAGTAAGATCTCCATTCAAGAAGGCATTGTTGACATCTAATTGGTGAAGATGCCAACCCTTCAAAGCTGCCAAACTGAGAAGTACCCGAACTGTGGTTAATTTGGCTACAGGAGCAAATGTTTCTCTGTAGTCTATCCCCTCAACCTGACTGTACCCTTTAGCAACAAGTCGTGCTTTGTATCGTTCAATGGTTCCATCCGGTTTGAGCTTGATCTTGTAAACCCATTTACAGCCAATAAGGTGCTTGTTGGAAAGTAACGGAACAAGGCTCCAAGTTTTATTCTGTTGTAAAGCATCTA
Organism: Fragaria iinumae; assembly: GCA_009720345.1. Classification (NCBI taxonomy): domain Eukaryota; kingdom Viridiplantae; phylum Streptophyta; class Magnoliopsida; order Rosales; family Rosaceae; genus Fragaria; species Fragaria iinumae. Next base: position 20,160,551 of record CM019123.1, on the reverse strand, counting down.
TCTCTTGTTTCATGGCCTCTCGCCACTCAGGATGTTGAACTACATGTGTATATGTGGAGGGCTCCTTATGGAGTGTGAGATTAACTGTAAAGGCTCGATGAGCAGGAGATAGGTGAGTGTATGATAAAACTTGGGAAAAAGAATGATGAGGCGTACCTGTGCTCGGAGATGATGGACGAAGAGTCCGAGAAGGAAGTGCTGCCTCAACATGGTAGTCATGCAGAAAGTCCGGAGGCTTTGTTGGACGAGTAGAACGACATGGAGGAGTGACAGACGGTGTTGAAGAATCCATGGATGAGGGAGGAGCTACAAGTGGATCGATGAATAAGCCTATGTTTTGGACAGCTTCGAAATGTGGTTCAGAATTGGCAGGATGGACTGCTTCAGACTCTGTGTGTGTTTCAGATGTTTCGGACTCTGGGTGTGTTTCAGATGAAGGTGGAACAGAAGAGGATGGAAGCTGTTCAGTGCGTGAAGAAATAGGAGTTGGATTGTGCAAAACTCTATCACGGTAAGAATCGTTGGCAATCTCGGAAATCCTAGGTTGACTAGGATTCTGACCGATGGAAACCCTAGTTGATTGAGGATGCATGTTCGAAAAAGTAGGTGAAAGATGAGAATTTTTGGCTGAAACTCTAATGCTTTGAGGATTTTCAGATTGATAAGGGAAAACATCCTCATAAAACAACACATCCCGAGAAACGAAAACTCTTTCGGAATCTAAATCAAAAACCTTGTATCCTTTTTGGCCTTGAGGATAGCCGATAAACATACACTTGACTGCACGAGGATCAAACTTAGTAGGCTTGCTAGGATGAGTTGAAGCAAAACAAAGACAACCAAACACTTTAAGATGATCATAACTTGGTGCCTTGTGAAATAGTCTTTCAAAAGGGCTTTTGTTTTGAAACATTGGTGTGGGAGTACAATTGATTAAGTATGCTGAAACAAGAATAGCATCACCTCAAAATGGTTTTGGTAGGTTGGCTTGAAATAACAATGCCCTAGCCATATTAAGAAGATGTCAATGTTTGCGTTCAACAACACCATTTTGTTTAGGTGTGTTGACGCAACTAGTTTGATGAATAATGCCCTTAGATGCATAAAGAGTAGGAAGCTTGAACTCAGGGCCATTATCACTTCGGACAATTTTCACTTTGGTATCAAACTGATTTTCGACAAGATGAATAAAATTGACTAGGAGATTTCTAGCTTCAGATTTCTGAACCATCAAATACGCCCAAACACATCGAGTAAAATCATCAACAATGGTGAGAAAATATTTAGCTCCCGTGATTGAAGGTTCTTGATACCCACCCCAAATATCAACATGAATTAAACCAAAAGCGACTTTACTGGAAATTGTACTCAAAGGAAAAGAAGTTCGAGTATGTTTAGCCAAAGGACAAATCGGACACTTGCTTGTGTCACAAGTCTTATTGGAAAGAAAGGGAAACAATGGAAAAACCCTAGAAGATGGATGACCTAAACGTTGGTGCCAAAGCTTGGAAGACTGACTTTCTATCGAATTGCATTTGACCTGCTAAGCTTGGTTGAGGCAGTAAAGTCCTTCCTTCTCAATGCCCATCCCAATCATCTTCCCCGAGCGTAGGTCCTGTATGAAACAAAGTTGTTTGAGAAATACTGTCACACAAAAGGAATCACGAACAAGTTTGCTCACAAAAATCAAATTGAGGTAAAATGATGGAACACAAAGGACATTATGTAGTGTGAATTGAGGAGAGAAGGCCACTATCCCTATTTGTGATACTCGAGTTATGTCACCATTAGGCAGTCTCACATATCTTGGTTGTGACGGGTAGGATTTGGTAAACAAACTAGGGTTGCATATGATGTGGTCACTAGCTCCGCTATCTAGTATCCATACACTCTTTTGATTACCAAACGAAACTTGGAATGCTTTACCTGACATCTCATCATGAGAGGAAACATTACCGACTTGGTTCACGTTGGTTGATTTGTTCTTGTTTAACATCTCGACAAGTTGTTTGCATTCCTCTTTGGAGAAAGGAAAATCTCCAAATGCAACAGCCGTGTAGTTGTTTCGGTTCCCTTCTTCTGCAGCTTTACGTTTTCGGCAATGATCATAGTCATGACCCTTCCAATTGCAATAAGTGCACTTGAGGTGCTGCCTGCAATTCTTGGTTGCATAGCCCCTGCCGCACTTTTCACACCGAGAGTCACTATTTTTCTGCTCACTTTCACGGGCTGTTTGTTTTTGCACGGTGAAAGAAGCCGCTTCGGGCTGTGAAACTGCTTTACTGCTGCTGTTTGCCGCAGCCTGATTCTCATGGCGGAGTGCCATTAAGTACACTTTGTTCACGCTAGGCAGAGGGTCGAGAGATACAATGTTACCTCGAAGAGTATCATAGTTTGCATTGAGTCCCATGAGGAACTGCATAGTCTTTAAGTTCTTTATGTACTCTCCAACTTTGGCTCCTTCGGCACAGTTGCATGCTTGGAGGTCACATATGGTGTCTCTTTCGTCCCATAGGCTTTTGAGTTTGGTGAAGAACATGGTGACTGTATCAGAACCCTGAGTGCAAGCATGAATAGAGTTCTCAACGTTAAAAAGATGAACCGTATTGGTCTGACCGAACCTTTCTTGAAGATCAAGCCAAACATCACGAGATGTCTTGCAGTTCTTGACACTGCCAGAGAGTGCCTTTGACATGGAAGCTATGAGCCACGTTTTAACAAGCGTGTCACATCGTTCCCATTGTTGTTGTTCCTCAGGATTGGCAAGAGGTTTGGTTTGAGTACCGAGGACAAAACCAAGTTTGTTCTTGATTTTTAGGGCCATACTCATGGATGATGTCCATTCATTGAAGTTGTCCTCCATCAACGGCTGAGCTACGAGTACGGCTCCTGGTTGATCTGAATGGTGCAAATAAAGAGCATGATTGGAGTTCTCCTAAGGTTCTGGTGTGCGCGACGATGAGTGCGATTTGGTGTTCTTCACGTCTTCGTCACCTACTGCCATGGTAGAGGTTTGATTGAGTTTTGGTGGTTAGGGTTAAGGTCTAGGATCGTTTGTGTGCTACTGATACCATAAAGAAGTTTGAATGGAAGAGAAAACTGTTTCACTTCATTACTTGGCAATTGCCGATACTTACAGTATATATACAAGTTACAAACTGTTAACCCTAGCGGAAATAGAGTCCTTTACACAATTACTGTACTAACCCCAACTCTAATCACATTAGATCTTCTAGGAACACTAGGAAACTATCTCTCTGTCCAATTACGTCCAGCTGCCTTCCCATTTCTATAGACTGCAACACAACCAACAGATGCATCTTCGTTCCTTGCTTCAATAACATAAAAAGATATAAAAGGAAGAATATGTGCGCGTGAGGTCGGCATGGGAATACAATTACTGGACTTAGTTGTGGTAAATAGTTGATTATTGTTGTATTTCCTAGTAACTTCGTATTTAATAAAAAGGGCAAAAATTAGATTTTTGAAAATTTAAAGTTTAAACTATAATGGTCAAATTGACTAGATTACTAGAGTTAAAGGCTATTAACCCTTAATCTTACTCTGAATCCTTAAAAATTATAACTTTTTTATTATAGAAAAAGCGACAGTACGACTGCTCAAACCTTGAGCATTAATGAATTCACATAATTTAAAACCTGTTTTATGTGCCAATTATGTTCCACCAATACTTTATTGACATTTGGAATTCCACTAATCATTAGCTAACAGAAGTCTAACTCTGTTAACCTTAGATAATTTAGTTTTTAACTTAAGAAAAACGAAAAAAGAAAAACACTCGGTCTCCTTCTATTTTTCTTCTTCATGGTCTTTTTTTTTTTTTTTGTCTTCCAATCTTCTGTCTTTCTTTTATTCCAATTGGAGAAGAGATGGTGTTGGTGACGGGGGACTGATGGCAGGGGCCGGAGATTTTCTTGGCGCAAATGGATGGGGATAGGGCGACGACGAAGCCGAGGAAGCGTTGGCCGGTATCAGTGGTGGAAGCAACGGAGGTCGTCGGGGGAGTGGATGATTTTGGAGGGGTTTGGAAGTGGAAGAGGTGTGATATTAATGAGGTTTAGGGCTTGTTAGTTTGCAGAGAGATTGATGGCGGTGAGGTCGTGAGGACGAAGAAAAATCTGGTTTAAGATGTGTTTTTATTTCCAAATACAATGAGAATGGATTGGGTTCAGATGTTTGGTTTTGGTCTATGGTCTGGAGATTGGAGTCTGCCATAGATGGTGGCTTGTGCGATATATGGTGGTGAAGAAAAAGTCTGGGTTGTGTAAAAATATTATTTGATTTTCTTAAGTTTATTTGATTTTAGAAAAGTTAACAAAGTTTAAGTGAAGTTAGAGATAAGGACAGTTGTCAGTAGGGTATTGGCGGCACAGAATTGGCACAGGTAAATCGGGAACAAGTGATTAGAATATCTCAAGATAATAATGAGACTCTCCACAAATAGTGCATTTATTGCTACGTTTTATCATTGTGGTGATACATTAGAAAGATTTCGCTCAAGTGGAGCCATAATTTACTAATACTATTAGCTTTCCTAATGAGATAAGAAACTTGAGAGGATCGACGAACATGAGAGAGTGTTCGTTATTCAATGAACCTCCTTTGGTCAGAATATAGCCATGAAAAAATACCAGAATATAGCAAAGAAGAACCAACAGAAGGTGGTGGGAGTGTGGACACCATAGATGAGAGCATGGACACCATAGATGAGAGCATGCCTCTTTTTCCTCTTTCCAATTTCGATCTTATGATTCAAGAATGGAAAAAGAGCGAAAGAGCTCGCAAGAGGAAATTCGATGGGTTGTCAGAGCTTGACCAGTATCTTGAAGATGTTGTGTACGACACATGGGGGAGAAGAGGAAGATTTGATGTTTTGGTATGGTGGAAGCAAAACAAGGCCAAGTACCCGACTCTGTCTAGGATGGCTTGTGATATCTTGGCGTTACCACTGTCCACCATTGATTATGATTCTGTTTTTGACACTACCGCCGTCAAAACTATCCATAGTTCATTGTCTATTCCAAGTCTTGAGGCTCTCATCTGTGCCAAGGATTGGCTTAAGTAGGACCCTGCCAAGATTTGTTCTTTCTACCATCATCTTATGTATGTCTTTTGGATTGGCCTAAGTAGGTTTAACTTGAGACTTTCTTTCTACTCTTATGTATGACTTCTGAGTTTATGATTATATCTATTATATTTCTTTTACTATCCATCTTTCATTCGTTTACGATTCATCTTCTGGTACTGCATAAATATCTATTATATTTCTTTTACTATCCGTCTTTCATTTGTTTACGATTCATCTTCTGGTACTGCATAAATATATGTAGAAGTGAAGAACCATGTACGGGTGGAATGGAATGATCCACTATATGTTTTTCCACAAACAGAAGCATTGCCTCAGTTGGCAACTGCGACAATATAAGCTTGTTTATTAGATGGGAAGCGTGCTACTGCCTTCGGTTTGACGAAGATTGATGACGAGGGACGCGTTATTGAGTTTGCTGACAAGCCTAAAGGGGAGCAACTCAAAGCTATGAAGGTAAAACACGAACTTTCAGATTTAATCATACATCAATTATTTGTTTAATTGTGAGCAGCATCTTATGTGGTTTTAGTTCTACTAAGATCATTTCTTGTTTTTGTTCTATTGTAGGTAGATACGACCATATTGGGTCTTGATGATGAGAAAGCGAAAAAGATGCCTTATATGGCCAGTATGGGTATATATGTTGTGAGCAAAACTGTCATGTTAGATCTGCGTCGCGAGATGTTTCCTGGAGCAAATGATTATGGGAGTCAAGTCATTCCCGGTGCAACTTCCATTGGCTTGAGAGTAAGTTCTGGTTTCATGTTTTCTTGTTTTGTGATTCTACCTTCCTGTCAATCACAATAGCAAGAAATTTGTATAACTTGGATTCAAATATCTTTGTTTCTAATGCAAACATCTTTCTTTATAGTGAAGCATTAGTGCCACTGATGCATTTTGGCAGCGTTGCCATGATTTCTCTTGTGGTTTTTGATTTCTTGATTTCCAGCAGTACTAATTGTTTGATGGTGACAGGTTCAAGCTTATCTGTACAGGTTCAAGCTTATCTGTATGATGGCTACTGGGAAGATATCGGTAACATTGAAGCTCTCTATAATGCTAATCTAGGGATGACTAAAACGCCAATTCCTGATTTCAGGTACCTTTTTTCTAAAACTACTTATCAAGTTCTGCCTTCTCATTGCTATCAATTTGATCTTGGTTTTATATGCCTGCCTAATTCTGAACTTTGCATTGTAGCTTCTGTGATCGTTCTTCTCCAATCTATACCCAACCTCAGTATTTGCCCCCATCCAAAATGCTTTATGCTGAGGTCACAGAGTGTAATTGGTGAAGGTTCTGTGATAAAGGTAAGTTCTTAGTAACAAAGTTAGCATTTTGCCAGCTTTTATGTCAATGCAATAGTCCCTTGTTCTCTTCCATGTCAAAGAAATTCACCTCTATATCCTATTATTAAGAATGTGATCGACATCAATACAGTAATTCAGCAATGCTAATTAACACTTTTTTTATCTTTATTTTTTATGTTTTGCTTAATGCAGAACTGTGAAATTCACCATTCTGTTGTTGGGCTTTGTTCTTGCATATCGGAAGGTGCTGTTATTGGAGACACATTACTGATGGGGGCAGGCTACTGTGAGGTAAAACCTATTGTAGATGTACTGGTAACCCACCGCATTTAAATAGATGGCATGGAACATCCCACACTCCGATCTTCTTATCCAATTTGTAGTTTTGGATAGAATACCAGAAGAGATAAAAAAAAATAAAAAAATAAAAAATAAATAAAAAAATTGTGAAATAGGCAAAATAGGTTGAAGCGAAAACGCAGATGCAAATTGAAGCTTGTCTCTTCATTGTATCAATTTCGATTGTTTGATCGGTCGAAAAAGGAGCCGCCGAAGATGAAGGTGGGTACGACAGACCATTCCGGGCAACAGGTTCGCTCTCTCTTGTTAAGAAGTCACATCTTCTATAGGAAGTTAATCAATTGTGAATATTCAGTATACCACGATCATAGCTTAATTGTAGGGATAGTTTCCTTGTATAAGACAAACTCTACTTGTATATCAATTCAATCGTCAATGAATAAAATTCATTCCAACCAAATCATCTTCTTTTCATGGTATCAGAGCGGGAATAATATCCTGACTCTTTCTTGTCGCTGTGCCCTACCTTCTCGTACAGCAAGCTTCAAATTCTCCAATCTTCAAATTCTTCAAATTCTTCAAATCACCTTCAGTAACATGGCCGACGTTCCAGAAAATTCAAAATCGGAAACCTCAAAGGCTGATGTCTCAAACCCCTTCTTTATTCATCATTCCGATCACCCTGGTTTGGTCTTGGTATCCAAACAACTCAATGGAGATAATTACTCCACATGGTTGCGTGCCATGACTATAGCCCTAAACGCCAAGAACAAGCTTGTTTTTGTCAACGGCACCATCAAACCACCCTCAGCAGATGAGTTTCCTGATGATTATGCGACTTGGTCTCGGTGCAACGACATGATTCATTCTTGGATTATCAATTCTGTAGCCCCGGAAATCTCAGATAGTGTAATCTATTACACTACTGCTCGTGAAGTTTGGGAAGACCTTCGTGAGCGTTTCTCTCAAAGCAATGCTCCTCGCATCTTTGAAATTCAGCGAGAGATTGCTTACCACAGACAAGATCAGCTTTCTGTTTCAGCCTACTACACCAAATTGAAGAGTCTCTGGGATGAATTGGCCTCATATACTGATGCATCTTCATGTACTTGTGGTACACAACAAGACCGACAGAAGTTGATGCAGTTTTTGATGGGCTTAAATGAATCTTACAGTGCTGCTAGGGGACAAATACTTTTGATGAATCCTCTTCCCTCAGTTCGACAGGCTTACGCAGCTATTTGTCAGGAAGAAAAGCAGCGGCAACTTGGGACTACACATGCATCTGATTCACATGGTGGAGCTGCTATGGCTGTGAGGAATAATAGGCCCAATCATTCAAACCGACAAGGAAGGGATCACTCCTTCAATAACTCTCCAAGTGCACAACCCTCTGAACTAGACAGGCGTCGTATGGGCTCTTCCAAAGGACGACCTGAATGCACCCATTGTGGTGATATGGGGCACTTTGTGGAAACTTGTTGGAAGATAATTGGCTATCCACCAGGTCATTCAAAGCATAAATTCAATCGTCCCAAGAATGATAGAGGCCGTGGCCGTTTTGCAAATCAAGTCTCTGACGGACAAATCAAGGATGGAGAGAGTTTTTTGCATTCAACTTCCACAGAGGCACAACTGCAGCAACTTATTAGCATCTTGAGTGCTAGAGAAGATGTTAAACCTAAAGCTAATTCAGCAGTTGCCAAACCAGGTTTGTCTAGAATCACGTCCCGCCGCTGGATTATTGATAGCGGTGCGACAAATCATATTGTTTCTTCTTCCAATTCATTATGTGGAAAGAAAATTTCTTCATTGCCGCCGGTATTGTTACCAAGTGGACAAACAGCACCGATTACTGCCACAGGATCTTTCCCTCTAAATTCAGTCTATTATCTCAAAGACGTGCTTTGTGTTCCTACATTCAAAGTTGATTTGATGTCTGTGAGTCGCTTAACAAGAAGCTTAAATTGTTCGGTGACATTTTTCCCTTATTGGTGTATTTTGCAGGATCTGGCTACGAGGAAGACGATTGGTTTGGGTAAACAACGTGGTGGACTCTATTATTTGGTGACTTTGGCGACGGAGAAAGGATTAATCACCTCCAAAAACACCTCAGAAACCAACACCCTCATCACACCATCTTCCTGCAATCTTACCATCTCATCCACCGATCTCTGGCACCGACGTCTAGGCCATGTTTCACCCTCTCGTTTGATCTTTATCGCCAAACAGTTTCTTCATATTTCAGTTAGTCCAAATAATGCTTGTCAAGTTTGTCCTCTGGCAAAGCAAAGTCGTTTACCTTTTGGTACTAGTTCAATTTCTTCTGTAAGACCTTTTGACATTATTCATTGTGATATTTGGGGTCGTTATAAACACCCTTCGCTTTCTGGAGCTCACTATTTTCTCACTATTGTTGATGATTATACTCGTTTTACATGGGTGTTTTTAATGCGTCACAAAAATGAAGCACAACCTCTCTTGAAGCATTTTTTTGCCTTTGTCACTACTCAATTTTCTTCTCAAATCAAAACTTTTCGTAGTGATAATGGTGCTGAGTTTCTTTCACTTCGACCTTTCTTCCAAGAAAATGGGATTGTTTTTCAACACTCTTGTGTTTATACGCCTCAACAAAATGGGGTTGTAGAGCGCAAGCATCGTCACATTTTACAGGTTGCACGAGCACTCAAATTTCATGCCCATCTTCCTACTCCTTTTTGGGGCGAATGTGTTCTCACCGCTGTGCACCTTATTAATCGTCTTCCCACTCCTATTCTCTCTTTTAAAACTCCTTTTGAGCGTCTTTATCACCACACTCCATCTTTCTCCCATCTTCGTGTCTTTGGTTGTCTAGCATATGCCACAAACACTCATGTTCAAACCAAGTTTTCTCCTCGTGCTATTCGGTGCATCTTCATTGGTTACCCATTAGGCCAGAAAGCTTACAAGTTATATGATCTTTCCTCCCGTAAGGTATTTACAAGTCGTGATGTTATCTTCCATGAGACTGTTTTTCCTTATGAGTCTGGTAATCACGTTTCTACAGACACCTCTCCATCTGTTGCGTCTGGCCCCATTCCCTTACCCATTTTCTCATCTTCAAATTCAGAACCTGTCCAGCACCCCAGCGATCGATCGTTTTCAGTTCCAGAACCGACCCCGCGCCCAGGCGATCGATCGTCTTCCTCGAGCGATCGATCGTGTGACATCCATGAACTTCCAGCCCCTTTTTCGGGTCCTGGCGATCGATCGTCTTCACTTCCAGAACCCCCAGATCCCGTCCACTGTTCGGGCGATCGATCGTCTCCATCGGGCGATCGATCGTCTCTTCCTGCTGTCCCTCCGTCTCTTTCTCCACAACCTCCTTCCCCGGCTCCTCTCCGTCGTTCTAGTCGCTCCACTGCTCCGCCACTCAAATTACGGGATTATGTGTGCTCTGCCACCACGCTGTCATCTCCGGATTCATCGTCTTCCTTGTTTCCTGGTCCAATTAAAGGTACACGGTATCCTCTATCCAATTATGTTTCCTATGATCGTTACACTCCAGGCTATCGTTCCTTTGTTGCATAACTCAGTCAGGCCATTGAGCCTCGTACATATGCCGAAGCGGCACCTCATCCTGAATGGCAGGCCGCTATGAGTTCTGAGCTTCAGGCTTTACATGATAATGGTACGTGGTCGCTCACTCCTTTGCCTCCCGGTAAGCAACCCATTGGTTGTCGTTGGGTGTATAAAATTAAGCATCGTTCTGATGGTTCTATTGAGCGTTATAAAGCTCGTTTGGTGGCCAAAGGCTATACTCAACTGGAAGGTGTTAATTACCAAGATACTTTTTCTCCCACTGCCAAAATTATAACCGTACGTTGTCTCATTGCTTTGGCTACTGCTCAACATTGGCCTCTTTCTCAGTTGGATGTCAACAACGCCTTTTTACATGGCGATCTTGATGAGGAGATTTATATGACACCTCCTCCTGGTCTTCGGCGACAGGGGGAGGAACATCTCGTTTGTCGCCTCCACAAATCTCTCTATGGTTTGAAGCAGGCATCTCGGCAGTGGTTTGCCAAATTTTCCGATGCTATACAGTCAGCTGGTTATGTTCAATCAAGAGCTGATTATTCGTTATTCACAAGACGACAAGGCAAGTCCTTCACTATCCTTTTGATATATGTTGATGACATCCTAATTACTGGTAATGATTCTGATAGTATTGCTGCACTCAAGGCATTTCTGCATAGTCAATTTCGTATTAAAGATCTTGGTGATTTAAAGTACTTTCTTGGGATTGAAGTTTCTTCTTCAGCTCATGGGACTTTTATTTCCCAAAGAAAATATGCCCTGGAAATTATCAAAGATGCAGGATTATTGGGTGCAGCCCCTGTTGATACTCCCATGGAGCGTGGCCTAAAGTTGTCAAATAAGAGTGATATTCTTAAAGACCCATCTCGATACAGGAGGCTAGTTGGAAGGCTAATTTACCTTACTGTCTCAAGACCTGATATTACTTATCCAGTCCATGTTTTGAGTAGATTTATGCATGAGCCGCGTAAATGTCATATGGAAAGTGCACTCCGTGTTGTGAAATATCTTAAGGGTGCTCCAGGACAGGGATTGTTCTTTTCATCTAACAGTGACCTCAGGTTACGTGCTTTTTGTGATTCAGATTGGGCGGGATGTCCGCTAACTCGAAGATCCACCACAGGTTACTGTGTTTTTCTTGGATCCTCATTAATCTCATGGAGATCAAAGCGGCAAAAGACTGTGTCTCTTTCTTCTGCTGAAGCGGAGTATCGAGCAATGATAGGTGCGTGTTGTGAATTAACGTGGCTTCGATCTCTCCTTAAGGATTTAGGAGTATTGCATCAACAACCCCCCTTGTTATATTGTGACAATAAGGCAGCGTTACACATTGCTGCCAATCCTGTTTTTCATGAGAGAACTCGGCACATAGAGATGGACTGTCATTACATCAGAGACAAAATTCAGGATGGTTCTGTTGCAACAAAGTTTGTGAGTTCTACACATCAATTGGCTGATGTTCTCACCAAGCCTTTGGGAAAGGAAACTTTTATTCCTCTGATTCACAAGTTGGGAGTTCGAGATATCCACTCTCCAACTTGAGGGGGAGTGTTAAGAAGTCACATCTTCTATAGGAAGTTAATCAATTGTGAATATTCAGTATACCACGATCATAGCTTAATTGTAGGGATAGTTTCCTTGTATAAGACAAACTCTACTTGTATATCAATTCAATCGTCAATGAATAAAATTCATTCCAACCAAATCATCTTCTTTTCATCTCTCTCGTCAGACATATGTCAAACCCCTAATTTGTTATCTAATATTAAGGATCAAGTTTATTCGAGAACACAAAACAAATGGACTGAAAAGTGATATCACATTGAAAACAAAGCTTGGCTATATATAGCCTTACAAACTTAACAGAAACAGCTGAGAACCAGCTACCACTAGCATAACAAATGCATAATGGATTTGATCAACATGAATGATTCAAATACGTGCTAACTAACCTAAGGAATAGGTCATGATTCCTACATTCATGGATTCTTACGACTGACTCAACAAACCCTCCCTTGAACTAATTCCCATGACAACTAATTAGTTCAAAACAGGAGCAGCACACACTCCCAGTTCTTCACGAAGTTTCTGAAATGCTTCAAGCTTTAGAGGCTTAGTCATTAGATTTGCAAGCTGATCACGAGATCCACAAAACACCAACTGAACAATACCTTCTTTAGTAAGGTCTCGAAGAAAATGATAACGAACCCTTATGTGTTTAGTGCGACCATGGAAGACTGAATTCTTGGACAACTTTATAGCTGAGGTATTATCACACATTAACACCGTTCCTCCTATCTGAGCATGATTAACTTCTCTCAGAATCTTTCTCATCCACACTACTTGACAAGCACAAGACACAGCTGCAACGAACTCGGCTTCAGTAGTTGACAAGGTTACTATAGGTTGCTTTCTTGATGACCAAGCTACTGCACCTCCACTCATCATAAAAACATGTCCTGAAGTACTCTTACTGTCTTCGACATCTCCAGCATAGTCACTATCAGTGAATCCCAACAAATCCCTTTCTCCATCTTTCTTGTAGTAAACACCAAAATCCATTGTCCCTCGTAAGTACCTCAAGATTCTTTTTGCTATTGCAAAATGTAGTTGTGTAGGTTTTGCCATGTATCGACTAATGAGGCTTACAACAAACATAAGATCAGGTCGAGTAGCAGTCAGGAACATCAGACTTCCCACCATTTGTTTGAACAATGTTGCGTCTACTTTAGTGTCATCTTCATCACTGCAGACTTTCAGTCCTGGAACAATAGGATTTTGAACATAATTGCTCTTTGTCATCCCAAACCGACTTAAAACCTCAGCTGCATACTTCCTTTGGCATATGAAAATGCCATCATCTCTTTGCAGTACCTCGATCCCGAGAAAGAACTTCAACTCCCCTAAATCAGTCATCTCAAACTCCTTCTTCATAGAGCACTTGAAATCACTCAAAACTTTATCATCATTGCTAGTGAACATCAAATCATCAACATAAATGCTCACAATGAGAATTTTACCTCCCACCTTTTTAATGAAGAGCGTTTGTTCACTAGGACTGCTCTTGAAACCTTCCTTGAGAAAAAAAAGACTCAATACGACTAAACCAAACTCTAGGTGCTTGTTTTAGTCCATATAGAGCCTTTTGTAGCCTGTACACCATCTGCTCACTTCCCTTCATCTCATACCCCTTTGGTTGCTCCACAAAAACATCTTCTTTCAAATCTCCATATAAAAATGCTGACTTGACATCCAGCTGGTGAAGCTTCCAACCTCTTTAAGCTGCTAGAGCTATGATCATTCTCACAATATCCATTCTGGCTACAGGTGCAAATACTTCTGTGAAGTCAATTCCTTGTTGTTGAGAATATCCCTTCACCACAACCCTTGCTGTGTGTTTGCTGACTTCACCTAGCTCATTTAGCTTGGTTTTGTAGATCCATTTTAGTCCTATTTTCTTAGCACCAGCAGGTAGCTCTACTAAAGTCTAGGTCTGATTTTTCTCAATGGACTCTATTTCTTCATCCATTGCCAGTCTCCACTTCGAACTCTGAACAGCTTCTTCAAAAGTTACAGGATCTGCTGTCACCATTAGTGCCATATTTGCTTCTTCTTCTTCTTCAGATAATCCCTCACCTGTGACATAGTCAACTGTCCATGCAGGGGCAGTTCGAATTCTGCCCTCCCTTACTCTCAAACTCTCTTCTCTGACTAGTGATTCTGCCACAACACCTTCACCCTCTCTTGTTGCTTCCGGTTCATTCACACCTCTTTCTTCTTCTCCATTTCCCACTCCAGCTGCTTCTTCTTCATCAATGTCTCCCCACTCTAGCTCCATCAACTGTTCTCTTTCATAGCCTGCATCCTAATCCCACAACCGATCTTCTTCAAAAACCACATCACGGCTTATGATGACCTTTCGGTCAATTGGATCATACATCTTGTACCCTTTTGACTTCTCACTGAAACCAAGCAGCACACATTTCTTGCTTTTGTCATCAAGTTTGATCCTCTTAGCATCTGGAATGTGTACATGCCCTACACATCCAAATAATCGAAAGTGCTCCACTGATGGCTTCTCTGTGCTCCAAGCTTCCTCTGGAGTCATATCTTTTACTGCTAGTGTGGGTGAGCGATTCAAGACATGAATTGTCCATCGAGCTGCTTCAGGCCAGAAGGTTTTGGGGACTTTCTTTTCTGCTAACATGGCTCTTGTCATGTTCATCACAGTACGATTCTTACGCTCGGCCACTCCATTTTGTTGTGGAGTGTAAGCCGTGGTCAGTTGTCTTCTCACCCCATGTTGTTTACAGAAATCATCAAACTCTGCAGAGTTGAATTCTCCTCTTCTATATGTTCTAAGACATTTAATAGGCAAACCACTTTCTTTCTCCACAAGTAACTTGAAACATTTAAAGTGATAGAATGTTTCTGACTTTTCTAACAGAAAATAAACCCATGCCTTTCTAGAGAAATCATCTATGAAGCATAATAAGTACCTCTTCTTCCCGCTTGAAATTGGTGTAATTGGTCCACAAAGGTTAGCATGTACTAGTTGTAATCTTTCAGTTGCTCTCCAACGACTTGCTTTAGGAATTGGAGTCCTATGTTGCTTGCCCTTCATGCAAGCCTCACAGATAGCACCGGAATCTGTGACTTGTGGTAGCCCTAACACCATGTTTTTGGATTTCAGAGTGCACAGCCCTTTGTAACTGAGATGTCCAAAACGATGATGCCACAACTTGGATGGTTCCATGGTGCTGACTTGAAGACATTTTTCTTCTTTTGCTGATTCGGTAAGCAGGATGAACATCCTGTTAGCACTCATGACAGACTCTGTCATTTTTCCCTTCTGAGGATGAAACATACTACAGACTCCATCTTGAAACAACACTGCCACTCCCTTTTCTTGAAGTTGTCCTATGCTCAAGAGATTGTTCTTTAACTCAGGTACACAATACACATCACCAATTGCATAATTTATCCCATTCAGCATCAGCTTCACCACTCCTTTGCCTGCAACCTTCATTCTAGTATCGTTTCCCAGTTTGACAGAATGTGAGAAACCAGTGTCTAGATTTGTAAACATACTAGGATTCCCACACATGTGATTAGAGCATCCAGAGTCAACAAACCATGCATTACTCCTTTTGGTCTCGTGTAGCTCCACATGTGCCATCAACAGCAGTTCATCCTCCTCTTCTAGCTCAGCATAATTTGCTTTCTTGTTCCATGTAGGGCATTCATACTGAAAATGCCCTAGATTATGGCATTTATAACATTCCACAGTTGCTTTGTTGAAGTTTGTTCTGCCTCGTCCACGTCCCCTGCCTCTGAACATTCTCCCTCTGCTTCTTCCTCCTGTTTGATCTTCTATCTGCAGGATTTGATCTTCACCCTCACTACTCATCCTTCGAAACTTTTGCTCATGCACCACTAATGTACTTTGCAGTTCATCAATTGTCATGGAGTCAGTATCTTTTGCTTCTTCTATGGACACAACCACATATGTGAACCTCTCGGTTAGGGTTCGAAGGATCTTCTCAACAATCTTTGAGTCTTCCATGGTTTCTCCATTGCTCCTCATCTGGTTTGCCACTGTCATCACTCGTGCAAAGTACTCAGTGATTGTCTCATCATTCTTCATGGTCAGGACCTCAAACTCTCTTCTTAAAGAGTTAAGAAGCGACCTTTTCACCTTGGTATTGCCTTTAAACTTTAGCTTCATTGAGTCCCAGATAATCTTAGCTGTACGACGATCCAGGATTTGTTGGAAAACAGATCGATCAATGGCCTGGAAAAGGTAATGTTTGACCTGGTAATCCCTGGTTCTTGCATCTTCTAGCTGAGCTAGCTGAGCCTCTGTTAGCCTCGTCCTGTCATTAGGCTCCTCGAAGCCATTCTCCACACAGCTCCAAAGACCCTTTGCCCGAAGCAGGTTCTCCATCAACTCACTCCAATGGTCGTAGTGACCGTCGAAGTGAGGGATCTTTGTTAGTGTTTTGTCTTCACTAATTTTCTCAATGTTTGATCACTTCGAAGACTGCAGCTTCTTTTCTTTTTTTTCTTTCTCTCTCAGGCCCCAGTAGGGGCTCTGATACCAAATGTAAGGATCAAGTTCATTCGAGAACACAAAACAAATGGACTGAAAAGCGATATCACATTGAAAACAAAGCTTGACTATATATAGCCTTACAAACTTAACAGAAACAGCTGAGAACCAGCTACCACTAGCATAACAAATGCATAGTGGATTTGATCAACAGGAATGATTCAAATACTTCCTAACTAACCTAAGGAATATGTCAGTATTCCTACATTCATGGATTCTTACCTTACGACTGACTCAACTCTAATACATCTAAACAACCGAACCAATCCAATTCAATCTTTAGTTATCGGATTTGCCTGTTTATTTAGGATAAGGAGTCAAGGAAGAGAGCAAGGAATACGGAGGAGGAAGAGGCGGAGCACCCTATGGCGAAAACACGGAACACCTATACAGCCGTTCATGATGAAGTCGAGGAGGATAGTGATGATGAGGTTGTGTTGGGTCCGGCTGGTATGCGGAGGGAGTCGATTTTACAGAGCTTGAGATTTATGTACGATGCTCACAAGGATGGGAGGTTGAAGAAGACGGGAAGGACTCCATCTCCAGTTCCGTGCAGAGAGCTTGTTGCTCCTCCATCTCCCCTGACCGATCAAGAGGCTTGCCTGCTGAACTATGTCCTCAGCGAACCTCCTCCCGAGAACATTGAAGATGAGTGTTTGGCTGTGTACGCGTCAAAGGAGAAAAACATCCGCAAGCTTATCGATTCTGCTAACTCTAAGGTGAATCTTTCGGTTGACTTGTTGGCTAGGACAAGCCATCATCAGAGCCCGCCGGAGTACTACATGGTACTGAGAGGACACTTCGTAGATGATGATGAGTGGAACATACATAGGCCGATCCTCAATGTTCTTCCCTTACTAGAGCCTTCACACATTTTCAAAGTTATTCGGAAGTGCGTAGCTGATTGGAACCTGTGTGACAGGGTGGTCTCCCTCACTGTTGATGGTGTCTTCTGCTCCTCCATTGGGTGGCACTTGCAGCCGTTCACCTCTACTGATCTCGAAATATCACATTGGAGGCCATATTGCTATTCACGTTTGATTACTCGTCTGGCCATAGATGCACTTGGGTTCATGAAGGAAACAGTAAGGAAGGTTCGGGGAAGCATCAAGTATGTGTTATCTTCTCAATCCCGTCGGGAGATGTTTCTAGAGGTCAAGGAGCGTCTTGGTATTCGCAGCAAGAGGCAAATTCTCATTGATGATGAGGCTAGGTGGGACACAACATATCATATGCTAGTTGCCGCTTCCAAGATGAAGACTGCCTTTGCATGTTTGAGTTCGTACGATGCTGAGTACGATATTGTTATATCCACTGTGGAGTGGAAGCAACTCCAAAGCCTGATCACATACATGACCCTTTTCTTCAAAGCAGCCAAGATGGCGAATGCTTCTCCAGTTGATTTCTTCCCGGTGGTAGCTAGAATCCAAAGGGAGTTGAAGAGTGCAGCCAGTTGCGAGGATCCGTTTATCAGCCTGCTTACCACACCCCTACACCATGAGTTCCAATGTTTTTGGGACAGATGTTACATTCTTCTTGCCATCGCTCATATTCTCGATCCGAGAGTGAAGTTGGCAACATTGCAGCAGGAATTGAGTCACATCTATGGTGACCATGGGGCGGACGAAGCGGAGAGTGTTCGTTATTCAATGAACCTCCTTTGGTCAGAATATAGCCATGAAAAAATACCAGAATATAGCAAAGAAGAACCAACAGAAGGTGGTGGGAGTGTGGACACCATAGATGAGAGCATGGACACCGTAGATGAGAGCATGCCTCTTTTTCCTCTTTCCAATTTCGATCTTATGATTCAAGAATGGAAAAAGAGCGAAAGAGCTCGCAAGAGGAAATTCGATGGGTTGTCAGAGCTTGACCAGTATCTTGAAGATGTTGTGTACGACACATGGGGGAGAAGAGGAAGATTTGATGTTTTGGTATGGTGGAAGCAAAACAAGGCCAAGTACCCGACTCTGTCTAGGATGGCTTGTGATATCTTGGCGTTACCACTGTCCACCATTGATTATGATTCTGTTTTTGACACTACCGCCGTCAAAACTATCCATAGTTCATTGTCTATTCCAAGTCTTGAGGCTCTCATCTGTGCCAAGGATTGGCTTAAGTAGGACCCTGCCAAGATTTGTTCTTTCTACCATCATCTTATGTATGTCTTTTGGATTGGCCTAAGTAGGTTTAACTTGAGACTTTCTTTCTACTCTTATGTATGACTTCTGAGTTTATGATTATATCTATTATATTTCTTTTACTATCCATCTTTCATTCGTTTACGATTCATCTTCTGGTACTGCATAAATATCTATTATATTTCTTTTGCTATCCGTCTTTCATTTGTTTACGATTCATCTTCTGGTACTGCATAAATATATGTAGAAGTGAAGAACCATGTACGGGTGGAATGGAATGATCCACTAAATGTTTTTCCACAAACAGAAGCATTGCCTCAGTTGGCAACTGCGACAATATAAGCTTGTTTATTAGATGGGAAGCGTGCTACTGCCTTCGGTTTGACGAAGATTGATGACGAGGGACGCGTTATTGAGTTTGCTGACAAGCCTAAAGGGGAGCAACTCAAAGCTATGAAGGTAAAACACGAACTTTCAGATTTAATCATACATCAATTATTTGTTTAATTGTGAGCAGCATCTTATGTGGTTTTAGTTCTACTAAGATCATTTCTTGTTTTTGTTCTATTGTAGGTAGATACGACCATATTGGGTCTTGATGATGAGAAAGCGAAAAAGATGCCTTATATGGCCAGTATGGGTATATATGTTGTGAGCAAAACTGTCATGTTAGATCTGCGTCGCGAGATGTTTCCTGGAGCAAATGATTATGGGAGTCAAGTCATTCCCGGTGCAACTTCCATTGGCTTGAGAGTAAGTTCTGGTTTCATGTTTTCTTGTTTTGTGATTCTACCTTCCTGTCAATCACAATAGCAAGAAATTTGTATAACTTGGATTCAAATATCTTTGTTTCTAATGCAAACATCTTTCTTTATAGTGAAGCATTAGTGCCACTGATGCATTTTGGCAGCGTTGCCATGATTTCTCTTGTGGTTTTTGATTTCTTGATTTCCAGCAGTACTAATTGTTTGATGGTGACAGGTTCAAGCTTATCTGTATGATGGCTACCGGGAAGATATCGGTAACATTGAAGCTCTCTATAATGCTAATCTAGGGATGACTAAAAAGCCAATTCCTGATTTCAGGTACCTTTTTTCTAAAACTACTTATCAAGTTCTGCCTTCTCATTGCTATCAATTTGATCTTGGTTTTATATGCCTGCCTAATTCTGAACTTTGCATTGTAGCTTCTGTGATCGTTCTTCTCCAATCTATACCCAACATCGGTATTTGCCCCCATCCAAAATGCTTTATGCTGAGGTCACAGAGTGTAATTGGTGAAGGTTCTGTGATAAAGGTAAGTTCTTAGTAACAAGGTTAGCATTTTGCCAGCTTTTATGTCAATGCAATAGTCCCTTGTTCTCTTCCATGTCAAAGAAATTCACCTCTATATCCTATTATTAAGAATGTGATCGACATCAATACAGTAATTCAGCAATGCTAATTAACACTTTTTTTATCTTTATTTTTTATGTTTTGCTTAATGCAGAACTGTGAAATTCACCATTCTGTTGTTGGGCTTTGTTCTTGCATATCGGAAGGTGCTGTTATTGGAGACACATTACTGATGGGGGCAAGCTCCTATGAGGTAAAACCTATTGTAGATGTACTGGTAACCCAGTGCATTTAAATAGATGGCATGGAACATCCCACACTCCGATCTTCTTAATCAGACACAAAAAAAAAAAAGGCAGCTCCATCTGGAACAATATATAATCACCATATGGCTTCTTCTCTGCCACAGGTTTCAGTTTTGTTCCCAATTTCTTCTTTGTTCGTCTGTTTCCTCAGTTTCAAGCATTGATATTATCATATGCATATGTATCAATTATACGTTTAAAGTCCTTCATCCTGTGAAATCCAAGAAGTAAACTTTCTGAAAGTTTGCATGTTCTTAACACTATTTACATTCTGTTTGATTCCTGAAAGAATCTAAAGCAGTAATCAGTCTGGTGTTGCTTCAGAACAAAGAAGGATTATGTTGTTGAGTACTTGGCTTAAAGCCCATTTCACGGCTTGAACAAAACCGGATTTGAGCACCATTTTTGATCAGGACTGATCAGTTGCTCAAATGAGATCTTCATTATAGTGGACCACAGATTTGTTCAATTATCACTTGGAAGAGCCATGAGTTGTATCTAAGGTCAATTTTACCCAACAAAATAACTTATGTATATACATCAATGTACTAAAGAAGGTTGTGTGTGTGTATTTGTGTGTGACTGTGTACAATACAATCAATTCTATTCCAGTACTATCTCTACTGTGTTATCTGCATACAAACAAATTACGTGGACGAGATTGTCTATTTTACATTTTAGCATCAAAATTGAGAACTAAGGGTGCATTGTTGTATATGCATATTTTCAGGTGAGAGAACTTTCAGGTTCAGGTGACATTGGTGGTGCAAAGGACCCTCTTCTTAATGGCGTGCATAAGAATTTGAGAAACTATTCTCTTCTTCACGAAATACTCCCGTGAGTATTCCTTTTCCTTCTTCTCTTCTGATATATCATAAGCTTTGCTTCCATAGTTCTGTACATTGTCTGTATATGCCTCATTTTGTATGTGACTGTCTTTTGGGTTGAGCTGGAAGTGCTATATTTACACTTCTATGAATTCAGATTCTTATTCCCAGCTCTTGAAGGACTGGTATATAGCTATGATATTGGTGCCACAGCGTGTGCTACAAGTTCCCTAGAGGTATGCATATGTATCTAATCATTACCTTTCCTGCTCCAGAGAGTGTCTGCTTCATATTTCATATATATGCAACTCTTTATTCAATTAAATTAGGCAGTACTTAACTCTCTTGAGATGCTTCACAATGCAGTCAGCCACATTAAGCGGATTATCATGGTTTGACTTGTCATCTCTGCAAGTTGGTCTCATAGTAAGTAACTTACAACTGAACTTTTTTGTTTGTTGGTTTTTGGTGATAGGGAAGTTTCTTGGGGTTTCAAAGGTGGAATATTTATTTGTCCATAATTTTTCAGAGTAGCGGCTCATTATCTGGTGCCCTGATTGGATCTTTGCTGGCCTTCAATGTTGGTGACGTCTTAGGTTGGTCGTTTTCCTAATGCATATGTCATATGAACACACTTAATGTTCTTGGAATGATTCGAATTAATGATGATATATGCTGTGTGAAGGAAGGAGGTTTGAGTTGATTTTGGCTGCTTTAGCCGAGTTGACATTGAAATCATTTGGTGTTAATGCTAGGGATGAAAGTGACAAAGGAAGTGGCACAGAGGAATACATTTGTCCCTGGCCTATTCTATTTCTACATTTCAATCATGAGCCAGGCACATTGAATCTGATTTAAGTTGGAGAGGCCAAATTGTTTGCAGAGACAAGTATCTATTGCATTTCTTGATATTGTTGGGATGTTAAAAACACTATGTTACATAACAATAAGGTATATTTCCTATGTAGTATCAATTTCTTCGGAATATATAGGATTCAATTAAATAGATCCATCAGCTAAATAGATTTCACTTCCATACAGTTTCTCATGCTAACATGTAATGAACATCTGCTAGAGTGCAGGGTTCTCTGCAGCAGCTGACGCAACACGGGTCTCAATTCTACTTGGTTTATTCAAGGTATACTTTATTTCCGAATCACAATATTAGATGTACATATGTCTCCAGCATTGTTCACAATATATCCCCCTCACATATCCTTCTTTTTTGCTCGTATGATTGAAGAGTGGAGTTAACTGTCTCCACACCCATGTGTAATCAACTTGCTTCTTGCTGTTGTAGTTTGAGTTTGTAATGACTGGATAAGCTGTGCTTGTTGTTGATAGATTTGGGAGGAGACCTCTTCTACTTGGAGGTGTTTGATGGTAACTCTTTGTTGATCAGTTTTCGTCTTTAATTTGTAGCATGTTCGGATTGATCTTTAGACATCCAAACCATGGCTAGCTAGACAGCAGT
This sequence comes from Fragaria iinumae, assembly GCA_009720345.1. Classification (NCBI taxonomy): domain Eukaryota; kingdom Viridiplantae; phylum Streptophyta; class Magnoliopsida; order Rosales; family Rosaceae; genus Fragaria; species Fragaria iinumae. Next base: position 20,138,059 of record CM019123.1, on the reverse strand, counting down.
AATTCAGCTTACTTATCAAATCCATGAGACAGTATCTTGTGTTTAGGATTCAGTAGTTGTGTTGTCTTGTGAAATTCACTGGAATGAAGGTTAGGATATATAGATCCAATATAGCTGATCATGTATATATACTGTGTCAGGTGATCTCTTTATTCATGTTGGGATCATATTCCTTTTCTTGGACGATGCACCAGCTGTAGCTGCAATTGCACTCCTGCTATATGTTGGGTGTTATCAGGTAATCAATCAGAATTTTAGTATCCTATTCTACCTTTAAGTAGGAAGAAATTGTGTAGGTCGATTACGTGTGATCGATGCATACTAATATTTGGATTAATTTTGTCCACAGTTATTGTTTGGTCCGATTGGTTGGCTAATGATATCAGAGATTTTCCCAGTAGGATTTAGAGGGCAAGGACCGAGTATAGGAGTTCTGAATTCTGCTGCAAATGCACTAATCACTATTGCATTTTCCCCTCTGAAGGTAACATCATGGATCAGATCAGTTCCAGTGTCCATTTCTTTCTTTCCTTATTAGTTGTTCATGTTTAGAACTGAGTGCGACTGCGATTTCAATTGTGACTTAATGCAGGTGTTGCTTTTTTGGGACTGAAATGCAGGCATTGCCGGGAGATGGAATATTGTTTTATGTATTTGGAGCAATAGCTGTGGCATCTCTTGCTTTCATTTTCTTCATTGTCCCAGAGACAAAGGGTCTCAGCCTTGAGGAAATTGAAGAAAAATGCCTCTAGGATTTGTCCTCCGAGTCATCATGTATGATACAATTCTACTATGCGGATCTATATTGTTTTATATTGTTCTGTTAAAATTAAATTTAGGACCTCTACCAACATTTTGCTGAAGAGAAATGTGTTATCGGTTAAACCAAATGCTCGTGAACATTCTATGTAAATGAATGCATAGCGTATAACAAAGCACTATCGGATGAGGCACTAGTAACAAGTACAACACTCGAAGTTGAATGAACCAGTAATCATGACTGAATCCTAACAAGAAGACTTCGTCTTCTCTTTCTAACAGTTACAAATCCATTTGATTAATGCACAAACAGGAGCTGCAACTTCCATTGCTCTCCCAAGCACTATTTTTGCACAACTGATCATTTCATTAGCGTTGGAGCCATGGAAGTCAGGAGATCACTGATATTGATCTCGAGATCCCTTTCCGTGAAGAGCAGAGAACAAGCTTCCATGGCAAGGACTAGCTACCTCTAATAGTCAAATACATGAAACAAGTCGGCAACTTTATTCTTTGTGGACCAATGATTATTCAATAGAATATCAACACTCTCATTTGTGGCTTGTAGTGTAAGTAACAATTTTCAGACTGAACTTCCCTCAAATGTAACAGAAATTGTATCTAGATTGAGAAATAAACTAGGAATGAAGACTTATTCAGTCGACTGAATCAAACCCTTTGCCTAAATATGCCATTAGCTTGTGACTCTCCTCTAGCCACCTTAAGAAGGAATATGACAACTTATTGAGAATAACACTTGCTCTAACATAACTTTTGCAGAAATTGAGCTCACATTATGAACAATAGCAGAAACATCTTCTGACATCAACAATGGGCTCAATTCTGTTGTTACTTTCTGAGCTATTGGATACTGGTCATCCATTTTTCAACTGCGGCGGAGTTAGAAGCAGTGGAAGCAAATTGTTTTCTCTCTTTGCAAGAAAATAGGGTGAAGGCATACTCAACATGCACGCTTAGTTGTACAATCTCTCATGTTTAAAGCCACATGCATGGATAAAAGAAGCAGACTGTGAACAAAGGCAGCCGGACCTGAAACTCTTCCATTAGATACCACTAGTACTTCTGACGCAAGGTGCAGCATGGCTGAACTTTTGTACTAAGATCTGCTGCAAAAAGTATGTTCTCATACCAACCAGGACTGCAATTCCACTTTTATGATCATCTCTCAAGTGCATCAATAGAATATAAAAGCAGACATCTTGGATGATAATTGTTATTTGCCCGTTCTATTTCACTCTTCTCACTCGTCACAAAGAAGGCTAAAGACTGGCTGATAGGTAAGTCATGACTTTGCATACGTATCACATTCTATAAACACTTAAACAGAGCTAGAGTGCACCTTCAGAAGGATGATATCAGAAGTGCCTCCTCCATTCTAATATGGATAGTAGAATGGTAGAATGGGGATACTAACACCTTTGCCCGCAGTTGGAGGAAAAACTAAAGCATTTGAAACATCCATCAAAGTTCATCTTCTAAGAGCTAGGTCACCATATGGAGGAATCCTATCATCAGATGGTGTGAAATTACTATCAACTAGAGACCCTTAGCTAGTCTTTTGATGCAATTTCGACAAGCTGCCTGATAATATAGTCATCAACCAAACTGCAATACTCTATTTTCTCTAAAAACCGTAGCCGCTTTAAAGCTTTTCCAATCAGAACAAAATCTTCTCCATGGTTTATTTTGGTTGTATCAGTCCAGATCTTTGATGAGAGTAACTTACATCATCGTCATCATTCTCGGTCACCACTCTTCTAGACTTTTACCAACAATATGTTGGATCGATCCACTTAACAGTCTTCCGCTTAGAGCAAGTCTACCCGCTGAGTCTCGTTGGGAAGGCCAAGGTCATAGGTGTGACCTAGGTCACCACATGGCAGTGAAACTGGAAAGCAATTTTCACCCACGTTTTTAGTTTCTGGGTCGCCACATGGCAATGGATGTTTAATAAATTTTATATTAGGTGTTTTATATGTCCTGTTTATTTTCGAGTTTTTTTTGAAATATCGAGTCTTCGATTTAAGGCTCCAGTGTCGTAGTACACGTCGACATCAGGTCACCGACACCGATGTCTTCAGATTATTTTTCGGAGCGTCGAACTATTTTGTATGTTTTATCAAAATTTCGGTAAAACAAAATTATTTTTCAGAAATTAGAAATTCGTGATTAATTCTCAACCGTCTGATCTCTTCATTTTAAATCTGTGTCGTTCACTTTCTCTATAAAAACCCACTCAGGTCAACTGACCCAAATCAGGTCAACTCTTTCTTCTTCGAAGACGATCAGAAGTTGGGTTGCTCTCCGACCGCCTAAGACGACGTAATTGATTCCGGCCACCCCGCGACTCCAGACTTGGCCAAAACCTTCCTCTTTCTTTCCTATCCTAAATTTCCATCATCAATCTCACATGCATTCACCTTGGTGATTGAATCGACTCCGGGAAGCTTTTGCTTTTCAGGCTAGGTTTTGGGTTTCTGGCGACCAAATCGTGTGATAGAGGTATGGTTGTGATCAGCTTTTCATTCTCTATCTTCTCATATCCTTAATTTCATGAATTGCTTCTATTTTTTAAAAACATCATTTTTTCTGCGTTTCTGGGATTCTGTGACGATTTATATTTTTTTTGAAAATAATATTGTTGATACTCGAAAAATCATGCACTTTGCCACGCTACGATTTGTTACACAATTCGTGCAAAAATCCATAATCTTGGGTTAAATCCTTGATTATAACATGTTAAGCTAACATGCCCATTGATGTGGGCCCAAGCCACATCCACGCATCTTTAGGGCTTGTAGAAATGGGTATGGTGTGGAAGGTTACGAAGATGCATACCGCTCGTTCATCAATTTAACATCGTCGATAATTTCGGTCTTGGGCCCGAAATTCAAGCTCGACATCCTAAATCGATAACGAATTAGTGAAAAACAAGAGAATTTGACTACTCATTCCCTAAACCCAAAAACCCAACTCTTTTTAAAGGCCCAAACCCCTCTCTTTTACATAAAAAAAAACCCAATTTCCTTCCTTCTCCCTACCCGAACCAGTTCTTCTGCTTTCTCTCCCCGCAGCAGTGTCAAAACCTAGATTCACGGCTTTATCCAACGAGAAGTCCCAACCCTTTCATCCTCAAATGACGAGATTGCAAGTTTCAAAGTCCCTCTATCAACCTCGTTCCTTGTTTTTCGTCCCTGTAGTCGTCCCTGCAGTGAGACGACCCTCTCATCTTCTGGAGCAAGCTTCTCCTTCCCAAAGTTCCAAATCAAAATCACGTGTTTGAGGGAGAGAAATCTTTTACCTAGCAGATTAGACCTTGTAAGCCATAGTAAAAACCTACAAATTGAGTCCTATAAAAAGAGGGGCTTGGGGTTGAGAATTCCATCAAGCAACAACCCAGAAATCCCCATAAACATTCAAGCTCTCAAGCCTTCAAGCAATAATCCCTATTACTCAATCCCCCAATTCTTGTTCTAAAAACCCAGCCTTTCCAGAAAACCCAATCCTCAAAACCAGTCCAATTCTCTCACCGCGGTGCGTCTTTATCTGCCGCACCATGCTTCACGCTACAAGCTTTTTTCGATTTTTATGCCGTATGAATCACGAACGAATTTCTCTCAATAATCGAATTATTAGGTTGAATTCGGCCTAGTTATTGTTTAATTCAAAAAGGACCCCCACATTTTGGCGACTCCACTGGGGAACTAGGTTGTGATTTAGATAATTGGTTTATGATGCAGTCCCTCAATTCAGGCATGCTTATGGTATTCATAGTTGTTGTTGATGCAACTAACAAGGGGCTACCTCTTTTGACATGATTCATAGTTGTTGTGTTTCTTTGCCAATGATTTTTCGACTCCAAGCCTACAACTCCAAATTTTGATTCTTTCTTTATTATAGTCATGGTGTTCTGTTCAGAAGCTTCAATGGAAGCAACGTTTTTGTTATTCCAAAACCAAATGTCTAAGAGAATATAGTTCTTGTTGCAAGGTCCTTCTTCAAGTTGTTGTAGCCTTCTCTGTCATTCATGAGTCTTCACAGCAACATCTCACTGCAATAGTCAAAAATATTGCATACCATAAATCCTTAGTTTCAAGTTTTCCACAGATCTCAAATTCTCAAGGCCTAGTTGCAATTTTTTACCCTCTTAGCCAAATCCTCAATTACAATGAAAGCTATTAGTTGAATATAAGTAAACTCTCTATTGTTATGGCATATACGGGTGGATCTTAATGACAATATTGTTGCTGTGATAGCATTGCACTGCAGTAAATTTGTCTTTTAAAATGAAGGAGATGCTCAAGCGATGTGCATACAATCATAAATTGTTTCCCTTGCGTATATAAATGTTGATGCCTGATGAATCTCGATCAATAGAGAAAACATATGTATCAATGCAATCAAGCACCATGGGTATAACTTCTTATGTCATGCGAACAAGCATGATTAAATGTTGTGAATCTTATGGTCTGCATCAAAAACGTTGTATAATATTGAAGTTTATTCAAGGATATAATTCTAGCTAATAAACTTGGGGGCTGAAGAGTGAAAGTTCAAGCCAAGATATATTCATGCTCTTTTGCATTCTGCAAATCCCAACATGAAGTATTCACATACATAGTCAAATATATCTTTCCATGTACCAAAATCAAGGGTAACAACTATTGCTATAGTTTGCAAAATTCTTGTTACAAGCCTGCTCAAACCAAAATAGATTATCCGCAGCCAAAATCCTACTGCATAGACCAACAAAATCTCTACATATACCTGAAATCAGCCTGATCTCAAAGCCCCTGTTTTAAAGTCTTACAAAATCACAAGTAAGGTACAAAGCTAATGCAAGCTATCAAGGTTATGAAAAGTCCAACAAGGTTTTTCAATACATGCCATGCTATCAAAGCTAATAACATCGCAAAGTTTGGTACGAAGTCTAGTACTTTCTTAAGTTGTTCAAAGCACGAAAGCTCACTCCTCAACTCAAGTACATATCTTTCTAGTTGATGAACTTCCCTGCAGCAGTCTTTAGAACCATCCAGCCTTATGCATAAAACACAAAATATTCCTAGCATCTTCCTTCAAATAATCCAACATGAAGCCAACTCCCCAATGCATAATGTCTCGACATGCATCCCTACTTTCCAGAAAGATCTCTTCAATCTCAACTTCCTTAAGCTTCATGCTATGCTATGCAACACAAGACCAAGCACCTTAAAGAATTTTTGTCTCAAACATGCACTTTTCCCCTTTGAAAAAAGGCTGCCCCATGCCACCATACTCATCAACAAACTTTGAAAGAACCTTCCCACCCTCGAAGGATGACTGATCACCACTCGCTCGACGGCTTTGCAACATTGTCAATAGTAACGCTCAAGCAATCTTTAGCATCAAAGCGAGTGACAAAATTCCCGAACCATGCCTCTAATTCAATTAGTAGGTTTCTTCCCACCTTATCAGAGTTAAGCGCAGGAGAATGAGTTGGAGTCAAGAATGCGCCTCTCTCCTCACCAAAAGTTTCAACGGCAAGGTCCTCATTTCCATGAGTTATCCCAGGGAGGTGAACTCAAGTATTCCTTGGGTTCGTAGCAAGACCGACTCCACCTGCAAAAAGAGACTTTCATGAGAAGTATACAACAGAATGCCAACGCAATATGCGAAATTCCAATATAAAAGGATTGCAACACAAAAAGCTTGATTACGTGGATTATGTCTTATTTCTCCACACTCCACGTAATCATGGGGGCTAAACATACTATAGGCAACAACAAAAATAATGCAATATTCACTTGTAGCATTGCACACCTGCTCACTGCGGTTACCTTCGCAAAGACCAACGCCTACTACACAATTTCTTTGCTGAAGCATCCACACTAATACCTAAATTTAGAAACAGGGAGAGATTCAAAGAATGCACAAAACAAAATGAAGACACGCAGCAAGCCAGAGGCACATACTCTACAACTATAATGACATCAACCTACAAGCAAACAAATCAGTCTCTACATACAACAAGAGAAATATACCACAATCACATGCCAAAATCCTTGTATATATGCAAAAGAACCAAAAACCAAAACCAATTACATATCAAGTTTTCACCGCAGCTATCATCTCCATGCGCAACTATGGTTATATTGCCCTGTAAAGTCGTCATGCAAGCACGCACAAGCAATGTTTGGTTGTGTATAAATCAAAGGAGCAAAGCATCTGCAAACTTATCGCTTCCATGAACTCCAAGATCAGTCTTTCAGTCGACTTGTGGGCTAGCTCAAGCCATCAGAGCCCGGATTATTATATGGTCTTAACAGGACACTTCATTGATGATGCTGACTGGAATATATATCATCGGATCCTTAATGTTTCCCCCTTACCATCTGATTCATACAGGAACCACAAATTTATTCAGGTTATTCTGACATGTCTTTCCAATTGGAATGTGAGACACAGGTTCTTTTCCCTCGCTGTTGATGACGCCTTATGCTCCTCCCTTGGCTACCACTCACTGGACAACATTGATCCTGTAATACCACATCTAAGACCATATTGCTATGCTCGAGTTATCAGTGGTCTTGCCCAACATGCACTTGGGTCCATGAACGAAACTATAACAAAGATTCGGCAAAGCATCCAATTTGTGTTATCTTCACAATCGCGTCATAATAAGTTTCTTGCGGTGAAGCAACATCTTGGTATTCGTAGCAAAAGGGATGTTATACTTGATGAGCAAGCTAAATGGGACACCACTTACCATATGCTAGTTGTTGCATTGAAAGTGAAGAATGTCTTTGGTTGTTTGAGTTCAAATGATATTGATTACAATCAAACAAAACAATAAGGATTTGTGGGGGTTCGAAGCCGAGTCCCTACAATGTTGGACAAACCACCCAACCACTGGGTCAGGTCCAAGTTTCACAACATGAAATGAATGAACATATATTAATATTAATTTTTATGCAAAAAGGAATGCATAGTTGCACAGTCAATATTGGATCGAATGAATTCATAAGCAAGTAGAAATACAATTAGTTGAAGCAAGAAGAGGATGGTGGTCTGCTTTGTGTTTAGAGAGGCTCTTAGAAACCCAGCTGCCATCGGGCTTGACGGAGATGAATCCTGACAAGTTCTTAACGGCGATCACCACTGCCTCCCTGTAATATTATTGATTGATTGATAAAATATTAGAGAGATGTTAGTGAGAGAAATGAATTGGAAAGTTGGAGAAAAGAGAAAAGAAGATGGAAGAAACAGACCCTTTGTTGAGGAGAACCAAATCGATGGGCTGAGGGGAAGAGGTATCAGCGTCGGGGATGCGGAGGCCGACGTAGACCTTGGCGCCATCGTCGAGCTTGGAGAGCCTGTCGGCGACGGCAAACAGAGTAGTAAAATCAGAGGTCTCCACATGCAGACTGTAAGGGCCGTTCGGTACATGATCACAAAACAGTTTTCTGTATTATGAAAACAGAAATCGATCTAAAACCCGTTCGGCATCTTAAATATCGAAAACACGAGAAACAACTTTTGGGATATAATTCGGAACTCCCGTACAAAAATTGAAAACGGCTTTCACTCGTTTTCCTTGTTTCCAGAGAACAACTTTTCCGAACCAAAAAAGAAAGTCGACTTGCTCATTGAAAGAGGTCGACATGCCCAGGAACTAACTTGAGCTCTCCATGCCCAGATTTCAGATTTCTTTTTTCAAAATCCATGATCATCTGTTTCTGTCAGCTTATCATAGTCAATCTCAAATTCTCCATATAGTTATACATGTGAGATTAAGTAGAATATAAAACAAAGAAAGAGAAGAAGAAAGGAGCATCTGCAAGTTTCCTCCATTGAGCCATTGTTTTTCTATTCTTATATGAGTTGTGGATCCAATTGATCATTGCAGAGGATGGAACAATCATCTTCTAAGTGGATCTAAAGATTTAAGAGAAAAATCAACAACTTCTGCCGATCTACCTTCATGGAAAAAAACACTTCTGCCAATCGACGTAGAAAATCTAGGTATGGTTTTAGATGAATTGTCATTATCTATTGGTTTTGATAGATGTGGGAGTACAGCTGGAGGTGTTTTACAAAAAGAACGTGGGAGAAGGCACAGATGTTGGTAAGGGAAAGAGTCAAGCCTTTTGCGTATTTAGTCCAGACTTTCATATATCAACTAGGATCCTTGTACTGAAAAATATAATATGTTTTACAAAGTCTGATTTCTCGTTTTTGTTTCACAAAATGGTTTTTGTAAAATGGTACAGGACACTCCCTAAATCACCAGCTCGCAGATGATCTCGAACCACATAATGCTACTGCCAACAACTCAAACCCTCCTCAAAATTAATATTAATATATGTTCATTCAGTTCATGTCGTGATACTTGGACTTGACCCAGTGGTTGGGTGTTTTGGCAACTGTTGCAGGGACCCGGGTACCTCCACGGATCCTTATTGTTTTGTTTGACTGCAAGATGTTTCATTTGTTTACGATTCATCTTCTGGTACTGCATAAATACATATAGAACCATGTGTTGGTGGAATGGAATGATCCACTACATAGCATATGTATCTGTAATAGGATGCATGTAGTGTGAATGCAAAGGGAGGATTCCTGACCAGACAATGATATGTTGGACCAAAAACAAATAGTAGAATAGACAAAGGGATAGCTAGTGTAACTGGATTTTTATACACTTGCACCAAGCAAAACCATATCTGACATATGACATGGATCACATCAGATAATGTCTCTTTGTTAATACAATTGGTTTGACTGGAAAATTCAACTTAGAGATTATAAAGCACTAGAGGATGGTTCTTTGCAAAACATCGGTGGAAACGAGCAATGCCAAAAGCCCCAAACAATATATGTGATAGAGACAGGTGAACTCTTATCAGTAATGGCCCTGCTGGCATGGCATTCTGTTTCTATCTTCTTCTGATGTGATCTCATCTAGCTAGCACTAAGCATAAAAAACCACAGCTACTCAAGCTTGAAATGAAAATACACTTCTGAAGTCCCCAATACAGAATCTACATAATCCATAGCTTGCCACCATTGGCCCAGAACTCTAACAAACTACAGTGTTAATGATGCTTCCCACTTCAACTAAAATGGCCTCAAATATCTCCATGTAGAGGCTGAATCTTCAACTGCATCCTCCTCCACCTCATTTCTTTTTTCCCATTCCAGTTATAATTGATGCTGCACCCTTTACCTTCAATACCAGCTTTTTGAAGATTCTGATTTTAACTAGACCTCTACGAGGAGGAATCCTTGCCTGAACTGGCTCTGGCTTCCTTGGACTGTATTGCATGGTTCTGGATTCTGAGGGAGAGTGTGAGCAACTGCAATATCAGAAGAGGAGAGAAATTTTCAGATTCTCTAAAGAAGGAAAAGGAGAGATTTGTTGAGGGAAGCAAACATGGTGTGCTATATTTATAGCAGAAAGAATGACTAAGATAGTCAGGAGGGTTCACACATACACAGTGTGAACTGAAATTTTAAATTCATGATAGAGTGGAAAATTCTGATGTTGGTCTGAGCTTGTGTACAAAAGGTGCCTAGCATACAGCTGGGTTTGTAACTTTCTACAAAGTCTTATATGATTGTCAGCTACTAACAACTGAAAAGTATGCAGTCAGAGTTGCAAGCAACTCACTTTGCTTTGATGAAATCGTAGTAGCAGTAGCAGGATCAAAATACATCTACAAATTCTACTTGTACCCTTTTATACACCCTGCAATTATTTCTTCAATTTCATACACCCAGCAAATATTCTTCTAGAAGCATATATAGGAAGAATGCTGTTACATTTTTATTCTTTTTGTTTTGTGGTAGGATGACTAGGATCAACCTGGATCTTATTATCTTAATGCTATAACCAAGTCATAAACTGCAATTAAACCAAGCAGAGGAACTGATATATGTCGCTTTAGTGGCAGGATAGACTCTTAATGCCATAATTTATGCATAAATGCTAAGTTCTTATAGTTCATGATTTTGAAGGCACCATAATGCTACATGTTATTAATAAGACATACCCTTTTATGAGAATGCTACTTTTTTTTGTTCTCAAGTTGGTGACAAATAAGGATAATATGCGACCTTTCAAACCCTTCTCTAGAAGCATAAGAAGAATGTTAATGTATTTCCCTCAAAGTGATAAGGTCGTCTACTCATTTGTATATATGTTCTAGTCATGATCATCAAGGGAGAGTCAAAAGTCACCATTTTCCACAAAATTTCATGGATTCATGTTTTCTTCAAGTCGAATATTTTCCATGTCAAATGCTCAACCACTTAATCTTCAATCAAGCTAGACCCCATTGGATTATGACATTAATTTCTCTGTGAAAAGAATGTGAAACCTCATTAGTCCTCAGACAAACAAATGTTGGTTTGTGGATGAATAATATAGTAAATTTTGATAGTGATATCAAAAAAAATAATAACAAGAAAGAAAGAGGGATTACTGGTCCTGAAGTCTTAAGTCGATATTTGATTGGATGCAAGCTATAATACAAGGTGACTACTGCAGTCAGCTTGATGTGCATGCATAACACTCTACTTTTGAGCCAATGACTGGCTTTTTGAGGTTGCAATAATACGAAGACTAAGTTGTCCCCCATACAACCTAATTCCTGATCGGAAAATCCATGTTTGATCGACTATGAACTTGGAAGAGTCCAAGGATATTGGTGATATATATAGAGTTCTTAGTTTCCTGAGAAAGAGGTTATTTATTATTAACGCATACAAATAATAAATCTTCCTAGATTATGAGATGACTATAAAAGTTTGATGCAATATACGGCAGTTTAGAGGGTTTTTAGTTTAGAGGGTCTTGACAAAGATTGGACTCATTCAACTATAATCTGTGGGCACTTGGAAACCTTGATTATGTGGTAATTGGGACCCTAATCGGTATCGATTCAGAGCTGAAGTGGTATTAAGCAATGGCATCCCCACTGAAAACAATGTAAATTAAGTTGCCAAACTTGATCGTTATCGATATTGTGATACTTGCAGATGAGTTAAAGAAGTTTAGATTGAGCTTAAGTTTAATTACTATGAGAAAACACACCAAAACCTAAGTTCATGATTCCATCCGGAATGAGCATCAGAGCTTCATTACACACCTGTACGGGAGATCGATGTTAATTTGTTGACACTATTATAGGAGATCGAAATTTGTTGACAGCGCACCTTGCCGTCTTTGCGGCTGGCGACATGATGCATTGAAGCCTTCTCTTCGATCTTCTGGGGATGATGGTCGCTTGTGTTAATGCGCATAGAATAAGGGTCAGTACGTAGAAGGGTCCATCAAAGCTTTCAAAAAGAAATGGAACAACTTTCAAAAAGATACATGGCATAAATGAGAAAGCTGGTAATTGTTGTCAAACATGTTTGTTTAGGTCTTAGCTAGGCTACATGTTAATTTGTAATTTACGGATCTGATCATGAATACCTTCAGATTAAGAAGAGATATTGATGTGCAGCAGTAAAAGTAGTCACTGGTAAACAAATCAAAGCTTTAGTTACGAGCTAGCTAGTTCTCCTCACAAAGTAACAAAACTTTCCCAATTAAGCTCACTTTCTCGAGTGTTTGAATGTTCAGGACTGCTCTCCAGTCTCCACCAAACCTGTTCGCCTTGTTCAAGGACAGCTCTTCCATGCAAGAGAACTGATGCAAAAGAACGGCCCCGAAATCGGTGATTTCGCTGCACCCAGCAATCCCCAACTTCTTTAGGTTTTCGAGCAAGACCCATTTGCAAGAAAACCTAACCCTAAATCTGTGATTCTGTCACACCCCTTCAGATTCAAATAGAATAGACAACTCAACGACCCAATCGCTTCAAGGGTTTCATCTAACACAAGGCAATACCCCAAGTCAAATTGTTATGTGCTTTTATGAACGGAGTAATAGCTCCCCCACTGTAGCCTCTATTTCTCAAAGAAACCCGGCCCTCGACAACTTCGAGAAGCTATGTGCCAAAGCATACATAACATCGATCTCAGAATCCCTCGGTTCTGTTTGTACTTCATCTCTGGGTTTTCCAAGGCCGATGTTCTTGATTTTGGGACATGTTTGGGCCAAAAACTCGAGGTCATCTCGCGTGATACATTTGGATGTTTCAAATTTCACCAAATTTCACCGAGTTGGAGAAGACGAATGGATGTGCGGTTTAGACCATGCATCCACTCTCCACCATTGCTTGCGGACCTCGGAGAACGATTTTCTATCATCTGAGTTGGTGACCCACTGGAGGATGAAGCCTAGTTCGTCGTCACTCAGCCAAGAAACGGAGCTCTTCCTTGCGGCCATGTTTAGGTTTAGCTTTCTCTTTTCTTTTCAGCCAAGGCATGCACCACCAATTCTTTGTACGTTTATTGGGATTTTTTATGGGCCTCTTCTTGGGCTTTATTAGACTTTCATTCATTATACTGATTATAGGAACTGCCCAATAATTTTTAGGGCACATTCCCTGTTGGAACATTTAAATTAGTACTAATCAGATGCCAAAAAATTTCCGATCAGAAATCGGCTATTGATTGGAATAGTAAGTGCTCGGTGTTGACAAAGGGACTGTGTTGACATTCAGTCAATGGTTATTTTTCAGTATTTTCTGATGTTGCATTCTTGCCTTGCTGGATCCTTGTTGGATTTGCAGCTGTAATAAAAGTTTAGTTTATTTTGTTTTAAGTATAAATACAGTGAGATACTGTAATAATTGTAAGGTTGTTGTTTTCATTTTTTTTGGAAATTGAGTGAGGTAAAGTTTCCAGAAACTCTCTCTATTTCTCATCGTCTTCAACCTTCTGCTTAAGGTTTCTTTTAGCTTTTACAGAGATGAATGCTATGTTATCATGGTATCAGAGCTCAGGCTCTTGATTCTGTGATCTCATTCTCGCTTATTATGTGTTTTTTTTTATCTTGTTTTGCTTCCGCGCCTATAGTTCATCTCTGGATTTCTGATTTGAGCTTACTGAAACCCTAACTGTGCAAGCGGAGCTACGGTTCTTCTTCCTGAGTGTGATTTGCTTACTCGATCTTTCTGGTGAACTCATTTTCAACTCAGATGAGTAGATCTATCTATTTTTTTTCTTCAGATTCAAGCTTGTAAACCCTAGATATGTGATCATCTTAGCTATTGCTCTCTATGTTCTTCATGATATGCTTTATCTCTATTCATACTGATGAGATTTTAGCTCGAGCAGGTTTTGAGGTTTAGATATGAGAGTATTGATGATAAGTACTGTAGTAGTTGTAAGTATTTACTATCTGAGAGCTTTGATGATGAGTATTGGAGTGATGTTACTATCCATTCGTTGCAATCATGATGTGATAACTATCTGAGCATTATGTTTCTATAATATTCATAACTTGAGAGTTTGATGATATGATTCATAATTTTTCTGGTGATTGATGATATAAGTGTTGTCAAAAAGTGTTGATAATACTTTTGTGGTGAGAAGATCTGTTGATAATTCTTTTGTCTTGAGAAGATATTTCGCATTTTTCTGGTGATAACTCTCTGATATAAAGTTTGTGGTGATTACTTTTCTTTTGAAGAAATGGCAATTTCTCAGTCTGAAATCAACTCACTGCTGAGTATGATTACTGTGCGTCTAAGTGAAAACAATTTTGTGAAATAGAGTTATCAATTTCAGTCAGTTCTTGAAGGGAATGATTTGTTTGAGTTCTATGATGGATCCAATCCATGTCCTCCTCGGTATGTTTTAACTGAGTCAGGAACAGTTACTAGTGAAGTCACTGAAGGCTATAAGCAGTGGAAGAAAACAGATAAAGCTTTACTTGGTCTTCTGATGGCAACCTTGGATGATGATACTATGGAAGTCATTGTTGGAAGTTCCTCTTCTCATGAAGCATGGCTTGCTTTACTTGAAAGGTTCTCTACTGTATCCAGGGCCAATATCATTCAATTGAAGACTGATTTGCAGACAATTAAGAAGGGTGTAGATTCCATTGATAAGTATCTGTTGAGAATTAAGCATGCAAGAGATCAACTCAATTCTGTTGGAGTAAAGATTAGTGATGAAGATATTGTTGTTGTTACATTGAATGGTCTCCCAGAAGAATATGCTATGATTAAAACAGTTGTTAGAGCCAGAGATACTCCTATTTCATTGAAAGACTTTAGGGCACAACTTCTAGCTGTTGAAAGGGACTTTGATCTACATCTTGATTCTCATGCAAGTATGGCTGCTATGGCAGCAAGAGGACACTCTTTCAGAAATAATAATTTTCACTCTTCAGATTCTAATGGAAGTTCTTCTGATAAAGGAAAAGGATCTTGGTACAACAATGATTCAAAGAGTTCCAACTGGAATAATGGTCCTAAATCTTCTTCTGGAGCTAATTCTTCTGCTGGGAACTATAAGAGCTTTAATCCTGTTGAATGTCAAATTTGCAATAAAAAGGGGCACTCAGCTAGCAATTGTTATCAGCATATTGAATGTTCTATTTGTCATAAGAGGGGACATCCAGCAAGCAAGTGTTTTCAGGCCCCATCAAACTCTCCCAACAATGTTAATAGCTCTTCTACTACTCATAATGGAATGTCTCCAGAATGTCAGATATGTAGCAAAAGGGGTCACACTGCAGTTAACTGTTTCTATCGAACTAATGTGTCTCAAAATCATCCTTCACATTCAGTTGTAGTATGCCAGATTTGTGGCTTGAAAGGCCATGTGGCTCTTGATTGTCATAATCGCGGAAACAATGCCTATCAAGGTGCTGAACCTCCATCAACATTGTCTGCAATGACTGCTCAAAATCATAGCAATATTGCTAGCTCTTCCAACTCTCAAGACAACATTGAAGAAGTGTGGATTGGTGACTCAGGAGCCACTCACCATATGACATCAGACTTGCGCAACCTCAATATTGCACAGCCATATGAGTCTTCTAATACCATCAAAATTGGTAATGGAGAAGGTCTTCATGTTAAGCATAGTGGAGATACTCAAATTACTCCTGCAGCTCACACATTTGATCTTCATAATGTGTTACATGTTCCTAGCCTAGCTGTTAACTTGTTATCTTTTAACAAGTTATGTCGAGATAATCACTGTTATATCATTATGGATGATGTTGATATCATGGTACAGGACAAGGACTTAAGAACAACTCTCTACAAGGGAAAGACAAATGCTGATGGTCTCTATCTGTTCAAGTCTCCAAGATTTTCAAAGTCTTCTCTTCCTTCAGTTTCTGTTTCTGCCACTGCTACTGCTTTTGTGGGATCATCTGTTTCTTCTTCACTTTGGCACAAGAGGCTTGGTCATCCAACCTCAAATGTTGCCTCCAAGATGTTATCTCTGTCCAACATTAAGTGTAATAAGGATAGTTCAACTCATGTGTGCTCAGATTGTTTAAGTGATAAAATTCATAGATTACCATTTCCTCAGTCTTTGTCCAAGTCTGTAGTTCCATTTCGCAAGGTTCATTCGGATGTATGGGGTCCTGCGCCTTGTCTTTCGATTGAAGGATACAAGTACTATGTCACTTTCATAGACGACTGTACTAAGTTTGTTTGGGTGTTTCCTCTCATTAATAAATCGGATGTGTTTCCTACATTTGTTAAGTTTCACTCTTTCGTTTCTACTCAGTTTCATCATGATATTCAGATTCTTCAATCAGATGGTGGTGGTGAGTTTACTGGAAATAAATTCAGGCAATTTCTTGAATTAAAAGGCATTGTGCACTATATCACTTGTCCTTATACTCCCTAGCAAAATGGTGTTGCTGAGAGAAAAAATAGACATCTTGTTGAAACCTGCATCACTCTTTTGACAGCTGCTTCATTACCTCAGCATTTTTGGTTTCATGTCATTGCTCATTCGGGTTATCTTATTAATCGAATGCCCTATAGATCATTGCTTATGTCTTCTCCATATATTCAGCTTTTTGGTTCTCCTCCAGATCTTTCCCATTTGAAGGTTTTTGGCTCAGCTTGTTACCCCTTTCTTCGTCCTTATGTCAAAAATAAACTTGAAGCTCGAACCATTCAATGTGTGTTTCTTGGATATGCTCTTGGTTATAAGGGTGTCTTTTGTTACAGTATTTCCAAGAGTAAATTGTGGATGTCTCGTCATGTTATTCATGATGAGTCTCTATTTCTTTTCCTTCATTTGGTCTCTCCCAAACCTACTCCTATATCTTCCTCTTCCTTTAGTTTTTCTAAATCTTCTTCCATTCCTCTTTCACCGGAACAATTTGTTGTTCGTTATCCATCTTCTCCTGGCATCCATACTGCATCTGAATGGGGGAATTTGGGAGATGAAATAAGAGGTGAAAATGTTGGTGTGAGTAATGATACAGGAAGGAATAATGGAGATAATGCAATTTTTAGTGAAAATATTGCAGGAGGTCAAAATGCAGGTGTTGGTGGTAATGTTGGAGGAAGGGATAATGCAGATGATGTTGGTGATTTTTCTCTAAATCATGATGTTAATAGTGGGAGTGTTGGTGAAAATATTGTTGGAAGTGAAAACATTGCTGAAGTTGCAAATGTTGCTGCAGGTGATAATGTTACAGATATTAATATTGTTGGTGGTAATAATATTGATGTTGGTGATATTTTTCTGGAAAATGGGCATGCAAATAATTTTTCAAACCAATTTTCTGGTGATAATGTGCAACATGCTCCTTTACCTTATGAGTTACAGTTTATTGAGGATGAAGCTCAATCATACAATAATCACTCTATGCTAAAAATGGGATTGTGAAGCCAAAAACTTTTGAAGATTTCTCTGCTTATTCATGCATTGCAACTCAAAATCTTGTGGATGAGTTAGCCTTTTTTCAGTGGATTTTCTTCTGTTATGGAGTTGCATGAACCAGTTGAACCAAAATTCTTTAAAGCTGCTGCAAGTATTCCTGAATGGGATAAAGCCATGGATGAAGAGATTACAGCTCTACATAATCAAGGTACATGGCAATTAGTTCCTCTTTCTTGAAACAAAAATATTGTTGGATGTAAATGGATTTATAAGGTAAAGAAAAATGCTGATGGGAGTGTGTCTAGATATAAAGCCAGACTTGTTGCTCAAGGATATAGTCAAGAAAAAGGGTTGGACTATGATGAAACATTTAGTCCAGTTGTTAGGCATAGCACTGTAAGATTGATTTTGGCTCTTGATGCAATGAATAATTGGGAGCTTCGTCAACTTGATGTCAAAAATGCTTTCCTACATGGTGATCTTAAGGAGGAAGTTTATATGCAGCAACCTCAAGGTTATGTTGATCCAGTTCATCCTGACTATGTGTGCATTTTGAAGAAATCTTTATATGGTCTTAAACAGGCTCCTAGAGCCTGGAATGAGAAATTTACAAGTTTCCTGCCTTCATTAGGTTTTAAATTCTCTCATTCAGATCCAAGTTTTTTTGTGAAAGTCACTAATCAAGGCATGGTTGCCTTGTTGTTGTATGTGGATGACATTGTTATCACTGGTTCTGATAAAATTGGTCTTTCATTTGTGATTTCTGAACTCAGTCAAGTCTTTGACATGAAAGATCTTGGACCTCTTTCTTACTTTTTGGGAATCAGTGTTCAGTGTAAGAATAATGGATTGTTTCTTTCTCAAGAAAATTATGCAAAGGATCTGATTGCTAGAGCTGGTCTTGAATCCTGTAAAGATTGTCATACTTCATGCTTACCTCATGTTCAGTTGTTGAAAGATGAAGGTACACCTATGCACAATCCAAGCCTGTATAGAAGCATTGTAGGTGCTCTCCAATATCTGACTTTTACAAGACCAGATATTGCCTATTTTGTAAATACAGTATGTCAGTTCATGTCGAACACTACTGATGTGCATTTCACTTCTGTGAAAAGAATTCTGAAATATCTACAAGGTACAGTTTCCAAAGGCTTGTTTTACAAATTTGGTAAGTCTCCTACGTATGTTAGTGCATACTGTGATGCAGATTGGGCAGGAAAGATTAATCACAGGAGATCTACAACAGGATTCATAGTTTATCTTGGTCACTGTCCTATTTCTTGGCAGTCCAAGAAACAAGGATCAGTTTCTAGAAGCTCAACAGAGGCTGAATACAGGGCTCTAGCTAACACTGCAGCAGAAATATCATGGATCAGGCATGTTCTACGTGATCTTCAAGAAAAAATTCCAGCTCCTCCTCTTCTTAAATGTGATAATCTGTCTGCTATTGCTTTATGTGTCAATCCTGTTTTTCACTCTCGGATCAAACACCTTGATAATGACTTCCATTTTGTGAGAGAAAGAGTTCAACGACAGGATTTGCAGCTGCAGTATGTGCCTACTTCTCAACAAACAGCAGATGTTTTTACCAAAGGTTTGCATAGTCCAATATTCAAGGAACACTGTTCCAATCTCAGCATTCTTAGCCCTGCTGAGATTGAAGGGAGGTGTTGACAAAGGGACTGTGTTGACTTTCAGTCAATGGTTATTTTTCAGTATTTTCTGATGTGGCATTCTTGCCTTGCTGGATCCTTGTTGGATTTGCAGCTGTAATAAAAGTTTAGTTTGTTTTGTTTTAAGTATAAATACAGTGAGATACTGTAATAATTGTAAGGTTGTTGTTTTCATTTTTTTTGGAAATTGAGTGAGGTAAAGTTTCCAGAAACTCTCTATTTCTCATCGTCTTCAACCTTCTGCTTAAGGTTTCTTCTAGCTTTTACAGAGATGAATGCTATGTTATCAGGTACGACTTACGAGTTCTCAAGCTAGACCTGTTTTTGTGCAAATGGTTATTATCTCTTACGATAACCTCATATATTCAGTCGTCGAGACGTCAATATTATTTTATTTAAAACATTTTCTTTACTGATCGAGCAAATTAAAAACAACCGGAATAACCACTAGCTGTGCATGAATTTCTGATTTTTAGTCACTCTTTCTTATAATTCATGTGTCCTCTCTTGTTCACTTCTAAATTTTTATAGGTTTGTTCGACATCTTTGTTTTGGAATTTCTACATATTAAGCCATGTTTATATGGTCTAAGAAGTTGCACTCTTAATACTGCTTACTCTATTCTATATTGTCCAAAACAGCTTTCACTATAAGCTATTCTTTGCTTCTGTTGACCTTCTACTAGCTCTTAGTGTTGTATTCAAGTTTCTATAAATGCAAAGTCGGTGGAGAATGACTGAGAAAAGAAGTGTAATATAGTAGGAACTTAGATGTATAAGAATCGACCAAGTAGAGATTCCGACGAACTGTGAAATCGGCAGGAAAGCTAAGAAAACATTTGGATAGAAATCATTCACTGTATCTAGACTTGGTAGCTTGAGAGAATTATAAGATGAAGGCTTATAGGATTCTGGTATCAAGAATTTGAACGTTAATTCTGGTGTGAAGGGACACTGTGATCAGTGTCGGGGACTTGGATCACAATAAAATCAAGGAAATCTGAATCTTCAGAGATTAAATATTACATATGGTTATGTTGGAGGGAGCTCATGACATAGATAAGTTAGATCGAAGCAAACGATAGGCTCCATGTAGTGTGAATGCAAAGTGAGGATTCCTGAGTTGGACCAAAGACAAATGTTAGAATAGACAAAGGGATATTGTAACTAGGTTGTTATACTCAAGCAAAATCACATGGGACAAATGACATGGATCACATCAGATAATGTCTTTGTTAATACAAATTGGGTTTGACTGGTGTAATGTGTCAAGTAAGATTCAACTGCAACCAAGATGAAAGGATTGTTAGAGATTACAGTGTTCCATTTGAAAGTGCTTCCACATATAGGTGCTTTTCTAGAAAGCAATACAGAAAGGTTAATTCTTTGCAAAACATCGATTTAAACAAGCAATACCCACGATCTCTAAACAATATAACGTATGAAAGAGTTAAATTGATGAACCGATCAGACATAGTTTACCCAAAGGAGATTGATATAAATACGTACTATTAGGAGGCCAAAGCAGCAACCACACAGTTACATAGTAACCTTGCTAAATACCATATTACATAAAAAAGAGAAATATGTTTCTTAACTATATGTGATTGAAACAGGTGAACTCTAATCATAACAGCTGCTGGCTTATTTTATTCCGATGTGATCACATCTAGCACTAAGCATAAACAACCACAGCTACTAAAGCTTGAAATGAAAATGCACTTCTAAAGTCCCCAATCTACAAAATCCATAGCTTGCCACCAAATGTCCAAATCTATAGTGGCTTAGAACTCTTACATAACGATAGTACTGATGATGCTTCCCACTTCAACTAAAATGGCCTCGTATATCTGCATGTAGAGTCGACTGAGTCTTCAACTGCATCCTCCCCATTTCTTTTTTCCCATTCCAGTTACAATTGATGCTGCACTCTTTACCTTCAAAAACAGCTTTTTGAAGATTCTGATTTTAACTAGACCTCTAGGTGGAGGAATTCTTGCCTGAACTGGCTCTGGCTTCCTTGGGCTGTATTGAGCTTCCATGGTTCTGAATTCTGAGGGACAGGGTGTGAGCAACTGCAATATCAGAAGAGGAGAGAAATTTTCAGATTCTCTAAAGAAGGAAAAGGAGAGATTTGGTGAGGGAAGCAAACATTGTGTGCTATATTTATAGCAGAAGGAATGACTAAGTTAGTCAGAAGGGTTCACACATACACAGTATGTGAACTGAAATTTTAAATTCATGATAGTAGAAAATTCTGATGTTGGTCTGAGCTTGTGTAGAAAAGGTGCCTAGCAGACAGCTGGGTTTGTAACTTTCTACAAAGTCTTTTGGGGTTTTGTAATAACATATGATACATATGGATTTATATGATTGTCAGCTACTAACAAATGAAAAGTACGCAGTCAAAGAGTAGCAAGAAATTCACTTTGCTTTGGTGAAATGGTGGTAGTAGTAGCAGGATCAAACTACATGTTCATTGCTACAACTCCAAGTTATACTTGTACCCTTTTATACACCCTGCAATTATTTCTTCATCAAGTTTGATCATTCACCCTCAATTATTCCCGATATGGATCCATATCTCGACAGGATCAACCTAAACTCTTAATGCCATAATTTGTGCGTAAATTAATGCTAATTTCTTCTAGTTCATGATTTTGAAGGCACCATGTATATATGCAGCATCCACGATGCTACATGTTATTAATAAGACATAACCTTTTATGAAAAAGCTGATTTATATTTTCTCATGTTGGTGATATCTGACCTTTCAAACCCTTCTCTAGAAGCATAAGAAGAATGTATTAAGATATTTCCCTCCAAGTGATAAGGTCTGCTAATTTGTATGTTTTAGTCCTGATGATCATCATGGGAGAGTCAAAAGTCACCATTTTCCACGAAATTTCATGCATTCTATCTACAAGTTGAATATTCCCATGTCAAAAGCTCGATCAGTTTCTTAATTTTTCATTAGTCCTCAGACAGACAAATGTTGGCATGGGAGGGTATTTAATTGGTGTTCTCGATGAATAATATAGTCAATTTTGATAGTGATATCAACAAAAATAAAAATAACAAGAAAGAAAGAGGGATTGCTGGTCCTGAAGTCTAAGTCAATATTTGATTGGATGCAAGTGAAGTTATAATACAAGGTGACTACTGCACTCAGCTTGATGTGCATGCCTAACCCTCTACTTTTGAGCCAATGACTGGCTTTTTGAGGTTGCAATAATACAAAGATTTGATTTGTCCCCCATACAACCTAATTCCTGATCAATTAAGCTGTCTTTGACTATGAACGTGGAGAGTCCAATCTCCTAACAATGCATATGGTTCTCTATGATCGATATTTGTCAAATCTATTAATTAGGTTGACCATATTAATAACGATAGCTTGATATATACTTGCATATAAGTAAAAGAAGCGTATTGTCATGTCAACCATGACGATGCTTCATCTTAAGGTGTTTAGAATGAGCTTCAATTTACTATGAGAAAACACACCAAAAGCCATGCCAAACCAAAGCATGAATCCGGCCAGCCCGAATGAGTTTCAGAGCTTCATTACGCGCCTGTTAAGTTGATCTCCTCAAGATGTACGTGTTACACTATTTTAGACAGGCCCATACCTGAGGGGAAGCTTGAGAGGCCGTCGCCAAAAAAAATTTGAGGGCATCAAAAAAATTTATATATATGTACATATATATAATTTTCATAAAAATCTTAGATTTTTTCTTCTTTCTCTGTTTCTCGCGTTCATTATACTTGACTAATATTAGAATACTTCATAAATTCATATTCAAGATTGCACATTTACTGTGTTTATACGTATCTTGTAATCAGCGAAATTTTTTTTTACAACGGCCATTTTTTTTTGTCGTATGACCTTTAGAGGGCACCATTCTCAAGATTTGTTTCAGATCTTCAAATCTCAGGTCCGGCCATGATTTTAGAAGATCGATGGCATTTCAAGCGTTTCCCTCATAGCGTGGACTGGTATGTTTCACCTTGCGGCCGGCTACATGATGCATGCATTAATTGATGCCTTCTCGGTTTCTCGAGTGTTTGAATGTACGTTCTTGACTGCTCTACGTCTATCTCCATTCAACTGTCCGCCTCGTCCAAGCACAGCTCTTCCAAGCAAGACATCTTCTGCAAGGAGCGGCCCCGGAATTGGTGATTCCGCTGCACCCAACAAGCACCAATTTCTTTAGGGTTTTCGAGCAAGACCCATTTGCAAGAAACCTAACCCTAAATCCGTGATTCTGTCACACCCCTCCAGATTCAAATAGAAGAGACTCCTCAACGACCCAATCGCTTCAAGGGTTTCATCTGACACACAGCAATACCCAAAAACCAAATACATCAACTTGTTTTGTGCTTTTATGAACGGAGTAATAGCTCCCCCACTGTAGCCTCTATTTCTCAATGAAACTCTCGACAATTTAGGGCAGCTATGTGCCAAAGCATACATAACATCGATCTCAGCATACATAACATCATCTCTGGGTTTTCCAAGGCCGATGTTCTTGATTTTGGGACATGTTTGGGCCAAAAACTCGAGGTCATCTCGCGTGATACATTTGGATGTTTCAAATTTCACCAAGTTTGGCAATCTCAATCTGGGAAGTACACGCCGGAGATAATTGAGTTGGACAAGACGAATGGATGTGCGGTTTAGACCATCCACTCTGCACCATTGCTTGCCGACCTCGGAGAACGATTTTCTATCATCTGAGTTGGTGACCCACTGGAGGATTAAGCCTACTTCGTCGTCACTCAGCCAAGAAACGGAGCTCTTCCTTGCGGCCATGTTTAGGTTTAGCTTTCTCTTTTCTTTTCAGCCAAGGCGTGCACCACCAATTCTTTGTACGTTTTTTGGGAATTTTTATGGGCCTCTTCTTGGGCTTTATTGATAGAACATTCCCTGTTGGAACATTTAAATTAATACTAATCAAATGCCAAAGAATTTCCGATCAGAAATCGGCTGTTGATTGGAATAGACTGGCATGGCAAGTGCTCGGTACGACTTACGATCGAGTTCTCAAGCTAGACCTGTTTTTATGCGAATGGTTATTATCTCTTACGAGAACCTCATATATCCAGTCGTCGAGACGTCGACATTATTTTATTTAGAACATTTTCTTCACTCATTGAGCAAATTAAAAACCGCTGGAATAACCACCAGCTGTACCTGAATTTTTGATTTTTAGTCACTCATTCTTATAATTCATGTGCATGTTCTCTCTTGTTCACTTTTAATTTTTATAGGTTTTTTCTACATTCTTGTTTTGGAATTTCTACATATTAAGTCATGTTTTGGGAGGGGGTTGGGGGTTACCACTTTCTTTGTTGATTTGAAGCTGTTAGCTATCTAATATTGGCTGTGGTGGAATCATGGGGGGGGGGGGGGGTGTCTGAACCCCTTCAGGCCTTCAAATGGCTCCGCCCCTGCATGTTTATATGGTCTAAGAAGTTGCACTCTTAATACTGCTTACTCTATTCTATATTGTACTATAAGCTATTCTTTGCTTCTGTTGACCTTCTACTAGATCTTAGTTGTATTCAAGTTTCTATAAATGCAAAGTTGGTGGAGAATGACTGAGAAAAGAAACAAGGCTTCCTTGGAAGAATCCTAGATTTAGACAAACCAAAGGGGGTTTCAGAATTCATACCCTCCTAAATTAATAGATTTCATTTGAGTTTTCTTGGTCTTGCATTATACTCAGGTAGGAAAAACAATAATAATCTAACAATGCAATTGGATCACATTATTATAGTTTTTACAGCTAAGTATTGCGTGCCATAACTAGAACATGTGGGGTTCATATACACTCGTAGCCACTTTCACTTTGGTGCAAAGTGTGACATATCAACTCTAAAAATGATCCGCTTAACTAGGAACTGGCCGATATATAATTCGATCTAGGCTTATATATTCTAGTGCTGCAAGTTTAAATAAAGAAGAAATACTTGGATAAGTTGACATCCTATATATGCATGTAGATCTTACTAAATTATACAGCAATCTTTTTGAGGGCCAAATCTGTATAAATTATGTTAAAGAAGTAAACCACCTGCATTACGTGTTTCGAGCTTTGCCCGTGGCCATGATTCAGCTCTACTCTCTTCTCAAAACTTCTGATTTGATGATTTTTCAAGAGAAAGATAGAATCTAAGTCAAAGATTTAGTTTCTAGTTCCATATATTAGGTTTCCCATGTGTCAATATATATTGTTTCTAGAAAACTTAATTTGTTTACGAACGTACGTGTAAATGACAAAGGAAAATATCCAAGCAAAAGAACCTGAACGAATAATATGCACATGATTATGAACCAAAACCTAATATAAATCTATTGTCCTATGTCACGTATTATCTATTATCATTGGTGTGCTTTTAAGCTATTGACTCTTCACGAATAAGAGATCATGAAGCATCGCATACATTGATATCAACTTAACAAGCTAAGGTGATGGGTCTAAAGATCAAAGTAAAGGTCGACGAGAGCTTTTTTTTTCAGGCATCGAAAAATTGTAGCTAAACAAACACACAAACGCTTCTCTATGTTTTGATATCCCACCAAATCACGTTAAAATCACAACACAGTAGTAAATCATAATTGAACTTTAAGAAACACATATAATAAATCTCCTTAGAAAAACAACGGAATCATCATCAATCACGAACCACCCTCATTGAGAGTCATCACCAAACATGAACAGAGTTTATAAGAAAATATAATTCTGGATACATCGTAATAATGAAGTTTGTTGATCCATTCCTGTTAAGAAAATATATTTTAAGCAAATTGGCCGACAAAATTGTTCGAATTATTGAACTCCAAAAAAATAAAAACAAAAATAAAAAAGACGAATTTGCATTCACGTTTAGTATCACGTGGTTAAAACCGATGGTAGTGTCGTAAATACGTCCCGTATTCCGGGTAAGAATCGGGGTAAACTTTAGTACGAAAGGAGGGGAAGCAGCCACGTCGACTGGAACCTTAAAACCTCGTAACGTTTTGCCGACAAAGTACACCAGAAGCAATTATTTCTTATCTACTCCTAACTTTCCCTATTTGCCACTATTTCCATTAATTATTTCCCACTTGGTACCAAGACTTTTTTATAATGTTATTCTAGTCCGATCTATTCTAGTCCATTCACTCGAAATAATTGCAAAACGAGGACAAATAATGCTATCATTTTTAAGAGTGTTAACATTGTATTTAGGGTGTGAATTGGATTGATTTCTACTTAAGACTTTGTACTTTTGTACCTCATTGTGATTATACTAAACATTTTTCTTGATCTAGGAATACAATATTCAACCTTATTTCCTTAAAAGATGAAGAAGACATTGTGTGAGTTCATATTTAAATGATGAATGATTAATTTTTTTTCTTTCTTAATCTTATATCTTATGTAAAGTATTACAAAAGAGATTGTGGGTTTGATAGTTAAATCAAATCCCCCTAACTATGAGATAAGCCGTGACGTCTATTGTGTGTGGTTCATGTGGTTTATTTAATAGATTTATGAAAACTAAGGTATAATAGTACCAGTTTTAATAAAATAGCTATAGATCCAATCCAAAAAATAAACAATTATGCTTTTTTAAACAAGAAAATACGTTTATGATGAGGCTCTATAGATGTTTTTATTTGTTCAAGTTTGTTTTTGTTTTATAAGACAATGACTTGTTAACGATATGTGAGTCGACATGCGAGTCGACTTCAGGACCTTTTATTACGTTACTGAAACTTCAATCATTACACTAAATCAAAATGATCACAAACTATTATTAACAGTTCATCAAACATCTTTCTCCGTTTCAAGTTAGGAATCCCTAAAACACAGACTCAGTTTCGTTTAAATAGTGAAAATAAGATTTTGGGTTTTGCTAATCGGGCGACAGGCCGATAACGATACAACATTTTTTTATATGATAAATATAACATAATTTGATACGTCTAATAGCTAGAATGACTTAGATGAGGAAACTAAATGTGGTTTAAGGTCATAATCCGCAGGTAAATTTGATTCTAAAGATCGCAATACTCGAATCTATATACAATAAAAATCGAACGGCATGGAACATGTGGGAAAGTGGATTGATTTGAGTGGTAGAGGCAGCATCAAAACCAAGTGGCCGGTGGTGGGTTGCCATTGTGATAGATACTCCCTTTAAGATATTTACTTGCTGAAAGCCTGAAAGAGGTAACCTTTGACACTGTACAAAAATTCCAAAGAAAGAAGAAAACGAGGATACCACCAAGCTAATACGCTGTTTTTAAGTTTTTAAGGTTTAAAGAGCCCGAAAGGGCAGAGACTGTTACCGGATAAGGAAAGGTTCGTCCTACATGCGTGGCTGGAAAACTGGACGCCAATCATTCTGGTTATTCAGCTGTCAACTTTGGGATTAGGAGATCGTACGGCCCAGATTCGGTCGACGTCGTCGTCTTCTTCATGCGTCGAGTAGTATTGTATTAGCCGTTGTTTCTGGGCGGATGAGTTGATAGGTGGGTGGGTTATTGTTAATTAGGGTTTATAAAAAGGACAGTGACAACCGACAACTGATAAGAACCTCAGAGTCGTGTCTCCATTAAGGTTTCTCTCTCTCTCTCTCTCTCTCTCTCTCTCTCTATTGGAACTCCAAAGCTGAACATGATCGTCAAGGTGAGGTGCTCTGGTTGGCTCTAAAATAGAGAAGAAAATCGGAGGATGCAGTTGCCTTCTCATCCTTTGATGGTAGTGATTATATTTATTCTGCAGATTAAAGAATTAAGCAAATAGAATAAGCTGTTTCTCATCGTTTGCATTGGAGATTGACTATCCTGCAGCAGCTACAAGTCTACAACCAAACCCTTGAGTTTGACGAAGGGAGACTTGAATTGAGAATATTTTAGAGGCATGGCTGTATATAGTTATTTTTTGTTTATGTTGTTTCATAATATACGTCGAATACCACAAAATTTGTTACAACGATCTGATTACATGCATATCAACTCATGCGGGTAATATATTTATATGGAACTTCCCTTATTATACTAGGTATGAAATTACAAACTATAATGCTCGCTACCTAAGTTAAGAATATCTTCAATGTATAAGTGACCATACTTACTTGTCATGGTGCACAACTACAATAAGGTACAACTTCCTAGAGTTTTTTTACATTTAGAGAGAAGTAATTCTCACACATACACACACATATATATACAGAGGTTAGATATGAAGCAGACGTCTGCACTGAAGAAAAAGTGCGGACGCCGGCTCAAGGAGGCTCCAAGCGGCGTCAATGGCAGCTCTGCTTCTGTCCTTGAAGACATCAGACATCCCAGACATCGTCATCATCAAGGTGAAAGCCGAGGTGAGCTAGATCGATGGTCCGACCGAGAAGTTTACCCGAAAACTTCAAATAACTCATTCTCGACTTCGAAGTTGTTGTCAGAGAGTCCGCCGGTAAGGAGAAGGACAGGATGGAGGTCTACTTCAGCGCCGTTAGCACCGCCTGGAGCCTTGAGCCGGCGTCCGCACTTTTTCACCTTTTCGGAAGTCCGACTCTCATGGAGGATCTAAAGAGGATCTCCTTATTTTAAGAATTTGAGGATTTATACTATTTTACATTAATATATGACTTCTTTTAACGATCTCAACCGTTGATCCTCTAGATTCATATACAAGAAACATGTCTATAAAACTTCTTATATATATATATATATATATATATTTGGCTAAGGATGTTCTTATTTATTCTTACAGTGCGGATTTCCACTTTAGACTCACTTTTCAATTGAATTTTCAAATCTCCACCGTCTAGTCTTTAGATACTAATGTATAGATCATTTATGCAAAATTTCAACCAATTTGGTTATCATTAAGGCACTCAAAACTGTGTTTTTCTGTTATAAACATAAACGGTTCAAATTCGACAGAATTATGTTCGTCCATTGGAATTGTCATAAACGTTTATGTCATGAACAATTTAAAAAAGAAAAAAAAAAGAAAGAAGAGCATTTTTGATATTTCCATGATACGCGACAAGTATTAGTACTAATTTCTGATATTCCTCGTAATACGTTGGAACTACACAATCAACAATAATACAATACAGAGTAAGAAACCTTCCAAACAACTTTAGAAGCAAGAAGAAGGACGAAAGCTACTTGACCTAGCTAGCCCGCCAACCGGCAAACTAAAGTCCACACTGGCCTTGATTGTTCTGACCTTATAACATCTCATTGGCTACCACCAGAACTCTATATCCCAGAGATTAATTGCGACCATATATGATCCAGCTGAACCAAGGACGAGCAATTAACAAGGTGAGCAAGAAAACGCACAGTAAAAAATGTCAGGCAACTTTAAGCGAACATTTCCCACATGAAAATTAGGGTAGATTTCTGACGATCAGTACCATGAAAAATTGACAACACCATTTCTTTTCACTTGAAACGAAGACTGAGCCTTAATGTCTGAACCAACCATACCAGAATGGGGGGTTAAGTTCATCTGAAATTCAACTTTTGGTTCAGAGAGAGATGAACTCTCTGGTATGAAATAAGAGAAAGAAGTAGCTGGAAAAGAGATTAGGGAGATAACAGTGCTTTTGCAAAACCGTCGGTGCTCTGTTCATCGTCCGACGTCGACCATCTTGCAATAATAACAAACATATTACTAGGAATTTATATGTTCAAATTGCCTTAAACATCACAAATGAGTGAAACGGATAAACAAAATGACCATCGATTGTACATTTGAAAAGTTTTCATCTCATTTCCTCTCGTATAATCTTGACAAAACCGTCGACCAAAAACACCACTTATGTCACTCTTCTTGTACTCAACATTTTGTAAATGAATCAAGACACGAGGACAACACCGGCCATCTATAAGCTACATGTGAAAAACATCCATTTTACATTCACATTAGCATGCATAGAGAGTACATCCAAAAACATCGGTATACATGATTGCTATTTATAGTTTTCATCACATTTTCTTGGTTGTGTGGGAAGCCTTGTACCTTAGCTACTTTAGTCTTTAGGTGATTACCAAGCCCCAACTGCTTGGATTTATTGAATCCCTCGTATTCATGGGACCAATATTAAATGGTAACACACATGATATACAAAAAAGATAGATTATAAATCCGTGGTCCTCCTTAGCCAAATGTTCAACAATATGTGGTACACATAGTCTAAGTTTGCCTATCATCAATTTTTTTTTTTTTCTCACTGTTTTTTGGTCATCCATCCAGTCTGATAACTCCGTCCAAATCCTTGGAGGTTTTGGACCAATCCCCTCTTGCCATTTGCTTTCCCAGGGTCCCACCAAAGATATGAGTATCTTCTTCTTTTTTTTTTTTTTTTCTTTTTTTTTTTTCGGGGTCAGAGTACGATAATCGAGTGAGAATTCACATAGAGGGGATTGACCGTCCTAACAATGTTGAATGCGGCCGCTGGCAAAGTATTCGGATTCGTGTTGACCTATGACCATTTCCAATTAAGGAAATATCTCTCTCTTCCTTCATATTTTCACCCTCTCTTCCTTCATATTTTCACCGTCTCCTAGGAAACCAGCTAAACATTCCTTTTCTGTGAATCTGAATTCTGGGTCAGGTTGATGTTAATGGGGTTTTTTACTATGTTGGTGAGGTGCAGTGACTTTTGCTTCCGAAATCAAGCTCTTGCATTCTGCAATGAAATGGTTTCACGATGCAGAAAAATCCAGAATGCCAACACACTTTTCTTTGCTCTATTAACGGTGAGAAGAGGTTGGTGATAATGACTTCACAGAACAATTGACATTGCCTGTAATTAGTGTCATAATGGGATGGTGGTACAATTCTATTTCATTGAATATCCACAGTTTCGAATAAAAAGTAAACGCGTATTTTCTCAATTCATTTATGTTGCGCGGGAATGTTACTCGAATAGTTCACGTATGCATTTGACGCTTGAGTCATTTAAAATGAACCGGAATTAGTATGGACGGATCAATTCGTTAAGAAATCTACCATGCATTCATGTTCGTATGCCTAGAGTGGAATACAAGCATTTTAATACTATGTATCCACTCCAATAATCAATCCAGCATCTTTATGGTGTCTTCATGCTTTTAGGTTAGGTCAAGTCACTTCACTCAATTAGCACTAATCCCACAATTACCTAACTAATTAGTGAAAAACAACTGGGGTAGATTAGAGCTAGACAGAGGGAGAGAGAATGAGTTTACCTCTTAACTTCCTTAAACTCTCTTTGTCTCCTAGCAATAATCACAATGGAGATGAAAATGATTCAAGCAGAGAAACAACAACAAAACACAACAAGAAGGCCCCTGTAAATATATAATAATGCAAAAGTGGAACACAAACAAGTGTAACAGCTCCTCTCTATTCCTTCACAGCTAACACGTCCCCCTCTTCTTCCCCATATCTCTCTTTTTAGCCTTCACTTTCTTGTTCCAGTTTCTCATCCCTGAAATTGGTCTCCGCAACTTGGTTCTGGATTTCGAAGATTCTAACGATCAAAGCTCAACAAAGTTGGCAGATATGTTGGATCTTAACGTTGATATCATTAGCTCTACCATTGATCAATCCAGTTACGAGGAAAAGAGCAGCGCTTTGGAGGCCGAGAAGCTCAGAGAAGATTCGGGAACATCAGACTCCTCTGTGGTCAATGCGGAGGAGGACTCCTACTCCAACAACACCTCCCCATTCATCTTTGACATCTTGAAGAAAGACAAACATGGTCTTTGCAACAACAGAGAGGACCAGATTGTCCCCTCGCAGGAATTTGCTACAAAGTCGCTGTTTCCGGTGACCGGAGACGGCGGAGGAGGAGAGTTGGGAGTGTTGGCCTCGTCGAATACGACATCGAGGCCTCAGTGGCTGAACTTGTCGTTTGCTGAGTCGGGCGGGCAGGCTGAGCTGAAAGTTGTGCAGCAGAAACAGCAGCAGGCCCGGAAAAGCCGCCGGGGGCCGAGATCTCGGAGCTCTCAGTACCGGGGAGTTACGTTTTACCGGAGGACCGGCCGGTGGGAATCGCATATATGGTTAGTGTATACAAAAGCTATATGTATGTTTATAGTATTATCTATACAACCTTCTACAACTCTGTTCTCATCATTCAATTTCATTGTGGTATACAAGAAGTTTCTTATGCTTAATTGATTACTAATTATGTATAATGATCTTTCTTTTTATTTTCTTTTCTATAGGGATTGTGGGAAGCAAGTTTATTTAGGTAAGTAGATGATCACACCATTTTCTAAATAGAAACTTTGGTTATGTGTTGAGGGGTTGAATCTAACTTGAATCGGGTTTTGTTTTGGTTTTTGTTGTATAGGTGGATTTGACACTGCTCATTCTGCAGCCAAGTGAGTATCTATGCTGATAAATTTAGATTTTTGGATGAATATGTTCTCTTTGTGCTTAGTTTAGTTCAATTTTGCTAACTTGGGTCTGATGATTTCAGAGCATATGATCGAGCTGCAATCAAGTTTCGAGGAGTTGATGCTGATATCAATTTTGTGCTAAGCGATTATGAGGAAGATTTGAAACAGGTATAGAATGTTAGTCATTTTTTTTTTTGGGGGGTTATGGATTCCATTCAAGCTTGTACTAATCTTATGTACTATGAATGTTTGGCAGATGAGGCATCTGAACAAAGAAGAATTCGTGCACGTGCTTCGTCGCCAGAGCAATGGAGCCTCTCGTGGGAACTCAAAGTTCAGAGGCATGGCGGCAGCGGCAGCGGCTTCTACTGCCGCTGCCGTGCCCAAAATTGGTCCATTCGAAGTTCATATGGGACAATTAATTCCTGGAAATAAGTGAGAACCAAAACTACCCCACTTTAACTGATGCTAAATTTCAGCCACATTTGTTGTCTTTTGCATGCTCAATTTTATTGGTTCTTGGAATTCAGGTTGATCAAAGGTAATGGAAGGGAGGGACTTGGCAACTTTGATCCTAGTATTTATGAAGGGGAGGTAGTAGTAGGTGCCAGTACTGAAGGTAATCCTAAATGAAACCAATGTCTGTACTCTCCCATTATGACCTATTCATATATAGAATTGGTACAAATAATTTGGTACTGCTGTAAATGCAGGCAGTGGTCACAATCTTGATCTGAGCCTTGGGATCTCTCAGCCTTCTACTGGCCAAAAGAGGAAAGCCTTTGAAATACTTAGCAAAGAGAGGCCAATGGTAAATCTTATTCTCCAAGTTTTACTTAAGAATTTATGCATTCATGTTATTTCTATTTTCATTTGTCAAGGATATTTTTCGGAATGCATGAAGCTAGTGACTTGAGACAGTCATTTGTGTGCAGATTCGTGTTATATCATATTGCTGATGAGTTGTTCCTAATTTTACAGGTTAATGGCTCTGCTTCTGCAGCTGGGGGACAACCACTTCATGCTCTAGCAATGCTATCCAACCATCCTGCCTTGTATCCTGAGATATATCCGGGTTTCTTACAAAAAACTGAGGTACTACTCGAAATTCCATATTGTATCAGGAATAGGTGAATATGCATGCACACTGCTATTGCTTGAGAGAGTTTGAAGACTAGCCTTCTGTGCCTCCACTAAATCATATGCCATTTACCCCATTTTTCTAGCTAGGATTGAAAATATAACCATTAGGCAGTGTTCCAACTCACTCCACGAGTAGTGTGTGAATCTCATCAAGTAGTGCTTAAACTTCAGCAAGTAGTGCTTGAATGCAAATGAGTCTATTTCATGTTGTTTGCAGGATCGGAACCCCTAATCTGGTCAAATTCTTAAGGTAGGACCAAAAAGGTGAAATATTTGCTTGAATAGTGTAGGATTAGGCTACTTCTTATAGGGTACCCTTCTTACACTTTCCCACTTATCATTGTCCTGTATTTAAATGCATATTCTCACTAGATTGAATGTAGCAGTAGTAGTGCTTCTGAGATCAGTCTCCAATCATGTTTATAGTTCATCTATAATGCCATGATGTCATAGAACATGAAATTAAGGTAGATAGTCATGATAGGATTTCCTACACGTCAGTGAAATAATCCAGTTGACCATTTTGCTTTGTAAAATACAATATAAGTTATGCAGCACAATTGAACTATACGCTGATCAAACTTCTTTGATGGCAGGAAATGGCAACAGATCATCATAAGAGAATCCAAGCGGTTTCTCCACCGAGGTTTTCAAACTGGGCATGGCAAATGAATGGAAACAACAACAATGTTACTCCAGTGCCAGTCTTCTCTATTGCAGCATCATCAGGATTCTCATCTTCCATAACTACCGTACCTCCATCAGCCACTAACCACCTTCCACCGATTCTCCAAGACAGTTCGACTTACAATCTGCGCCTCCCTTTTCCCACCAGTTTGTAGGTTGTTCTATAGAGAAAAGGCAGAACTTGACTAAACATTAGTCTGTAATGTGCAGCAGTACTGCCTTATCTTTGGATGTGTATCATATTATCAAATATATATATAGAGTGCTCTTAACTAACTATTCCTTTGTAAACTGTTGTATATGAGCTTCAGTACAATCAAGTTGTCAATTAAATAAAGAGTGTTGCTATCCTTGCTATTACATATCTAGCCACATTAACTGGGATAACCTTGATGATTGATATACCAATTAGATGCTGGGAAGAATAACAAAACAAACCAAATGAGTTAATCTTGCGAGTTCGGATCTCTTCTGAACTCGTATACTAAGCTCAAGACACAAAATGCTTGCCTCCTAACCCTAAATGACAACAATTTGGACATAAGCACAGGATCAAAATTAAACATGTCTGCAGATATTCCTATTTTGGCTGGGAGTACACAAGTCTTTCTATGCTGGACTTCTTTAACTTGTAAGGAAGTAAATTTTTTTGACAGTCAGCTAACTATGTGAAAGCCAGACCTTGTGAGAGAAGGCTTTCATATTAATGTTGCTAAATAATCTGTCATGTTGGGTCAACTTCATCCTATTCAAGTTGCAAGCTGGACATACAGAAGTGGTTGTTGGATTCTGATGCTCTACCTTTTTAAAACCCATACCAGAATCAATGAAAAATTTATTATTTCATGTCATTTCTACAGCATAAATAAAATCTAGTTCCCAGTTATTGTGATTTTGATGGCTAGAACTCTGTCATTTTGTTGCTCTAGAAACTAGCACAATGTGCATATGAGGTCTATTGATGCTATGAGCAAAATCCAAAACCCAACCTATCCACCCAGTTGGGTTTGCAAAGATTAGATAAGGCAATCATAGGTAATGTATGCTCGTTCTTTGCTTAATTTTTTCATAACTAGATCATAACAAGAGTACGATTCTCGTCATTCTTTCATTTCATTTGTGTTCATAATTAATGGAAACTTTGATGGAAATACACCTAAGCTAGTTAGGAAAGAAAGCACCACCACAGAAGGAGAAACACACACCAATCAATGGACAGAGAAGAATACAGCAATCATGTGGATGCACTTGTTTGATTGGATGTCAACATAATAGAGGAATGAAATATCACAAGGAGATCTCTATGTTGTGTGTATAATTGAATACTGAAATCTCACATGATGTATGCTCATTTTTAGCTCTATCATTTGTTATCTCGTCCACAAAAAAGAGTTCGACTCTCGTCTTTTACTGTTTTGCTGAATCCAGAAAAGTTTTTAACTTTTTATAACCTGGTTAATTTGTACGTTTCAACTCAATTTGTGTCATAGTGTCCATAATGGTAAGATACGTACTGGTTGACAAAACAGAAAACTCCATATATGACAGAAGTGGAACACTCACCATCCTTCAAGCCATTCAATCTCAGTGAGTGGTAAAAATGCAGCAATCAAGTGGATGCACTTGGATATATATAATGTCAATCAATATGGATGAATGTTCTACTCATTATATACAAGTCTTGTGATTGGACAACATTATAAGTCGGGCTAGTGTCACAGTCAACATAAATTGTACTCATGTCCCACTCATATGGGCACAAGATCAAGATTATTCTTCGTGAGATGTTGGTTAACTAACCTAACTAGTACACCGTGTATGGCTCTTTACGTAGAACCAAATAAATATCAAAGTCGCAGGTCTAGTTTCTCAAAGGATATTGGGTTGTGTATGCATGGACTGATGGACTTCATCTTCATCTACATGTTCATCCTGGTACCAGTGACCTAATCTGTGTATGTCATCGAGGCCGGGGTAGGTAGCTAGAGCTTCATAATATATGTATAGTGTAAGCACCCAGCAGCAAAATCCATCAATAAAATGAATTTAATTATTGTTGAACATTCTGCTTGCTGATGTTAGTTTCAAGTTTTTGTTTGCTGTTGCCTGAATTTTTCCATCATCAGTCTTCAAATTAGTTGGCTTGGAATTTTCCACACATGTCCAGTTCTGCATTGTACTCTACTTGAGATATATCGATCTGTTGCTAAAGGTGCCATCCACTGCAACGACTGCAACTTCTTTCACGCTTCTCTCAAATGAAACTTGGTCACAGTGATGACACCCTGCACAAGTAGTTTGTCAAAATGTTGATGAACTTAAAATGTCTATCTTTTCCATTTGTGGGTGAGATGAATCACTAACAAAGGAACTCATGGATAATGCCATTAATCTCAATCGAACTGCACCAAGGCATCTTCTTCACACCGAGATCTCTCATTCTCCTCCTCACCTTTGTTACACCTTCCCATCTCTCAGCATCTGCGTAGATGTTGGCCAGAAGCGTGTGATGAGCACTCGAGCCGCTGGACTCGATATCTGTAAATTTTCAATCAGACATCCGTAATGTTGTAGCTTTGGCTCAATCCCATAGCTATGAGAATTTTTTAGATGTTACGGGAGGACCACGTGGCAGTATGACGTGATCAAATATTGACATGTGGATTTATTACAACTAAAATATAAACTAAGGTTTTCTATTTTTTGTGAAATGACCTTCATGGGTGTTTGTTGAGTTTGGACTAAGGTTTAGGGTTTAGGGTTTAGGGTTAGAGCAAGTCCAACAGATTCCCTAAATTCTTTGATTTTCTCTATCTTGGAGAATATGTGGTCATTTTCTACTCCAACAGCTTCCCTATCTCATTCTCTAAAATAAGGAAAGAGATGAAAGAGAAGCTTTGCTTCCCTATATTTACAGATTCTCTAAAAATATTTAGGGAAAAAAGAATTGAATGTTGCACATTCTTCAAGGCTCAAAGATAAGAAAGAAAATATAATTTATTCTAAAAAATAAACTTTGAAATTTTTATACTTATTATTATATTGTAATAAATGAGGATTGTTGTTGTAATAAATATTTGAATTTTTAAAATAGAGAAACTGTTGGATTTGGTATACAAAATTTTTAGAGATTTTGAGTTTTGCTTCCCTATTATGTAGAAAATATAAGAAAGCTGTTGGACTTACTCTTAGGGTTTATGGTTTAGGTTTAGGGTTTGGGTTTAGGGTTTAGGGTTTACGGTCTAGGGTTTAAAAAATAACAACAAACCTAAAACTGTCTTTAACAAAATAACTGATGTAATTTTTTCTTAATAAAATTCATGTGTCAATATTTGATTAAAATGTATAACCACGTCATATGACACGTTCTGGTCATTTCTCACGGAGCGGAACAAATTTCCTACATGTTTTTATTTTCCTTTTTCTGTTTTCAACCGATCTATTTTTTAAGTGGTGGACCCCACCTCCGCATAAAACCACGCCAACTCGACCGCCAAGCCCTATCACGTATCTGGTAGCCCACGTGTTTTCATTTTCCTTTTATTTATTTTTTTAAATAATCATATTTTTTTTCTATTTTTCAGAAATATCAAAAGCGCGCGACGACTTGAGCTTTCTCACTAAGTTGCTATGGCAGCAGAGAAGGCTGAAGAAGACGTGGCGAGATTCCGGTGGAAGCTCCGTGTGCGCCGTCACCTTAAACGAGAAAGGTGTCAGGTGAACACGTTCAAACTAGAGCCTGAAATTTGCTTCCGTTATGGTTTTGTTGAATTGGGTATTGGAGCTTTGGGTTTTGATTTGTGAAGTGAATTTGTCTCTGGGTTTCACAAGAGGAAGAAGAAAGAAGAGGTTAGCCTTTTCTGATATACATATGAAGTGTGGTTGTTTCTTTTGAGATTGAGTTACAGCTTCATTGATTAAGAAAACTATGAAATTTTGATTGGTTATAAGAATTCTATAATGCTGGGTGGACTCTACATAATCGGAAAAAGTTATATAGGCTCTCTTTAATTTCCAGGGAACGAGGAGTATTGCCAACATTGCTGTTGCATTGGAGAATGGGTAACGCTGTGAATCTTGGTCTCTGAGTTTAATAGGTTTTATGAACAGTTTCAGTGCAGACATTGTGATGGTGTTGATTTAGCTTTGGTATTTCTGTTTTCAGGGAAAAAAAACAGAACAATTGGTTCATTTGGTACTTTGGTTGGTCAAAACTGTTTGTCTTGAGGAGTAGTTATAATCTCCATTGATTAATCCTGCTCTGAAATTAATCAACTTCCATATAGCTTCTGTTCACCAAAAATCTACAATCTTCACCAAAATGGCACCCAAAAGAGAGAATCTTGAAATAAATGGCAGATGCTGCTCAAAACCTAGGTAATCAATTTCTTCATGTATGTTTCCTTTATGGTGAAGTATGAATCTTTGTTATTTGTGTGCAAAGTGCTGAGAGATTGTGAATTGCACTGTCTCAGTGCAGGACAAAATCATTGTAACCAACAAACATGGTGAAAAGCTTGGGGACTTATTAGTTATTACATGACACTGGTTCTGCGAAAATTGTGATCCTATGCCATGGTTTTACAGCCACAAGGTTGGTCTTTTCTTCAAATTTTAAAAAAAGTTCTAGCTTGGTTAGGATAAAGTTTTATTTTTATTTTTCGTTATATCTCTGTAATATATGACTATATGCTAATTATCTATGATGAAATTTAGATATTTGGATATATCTCTTGATTTCCAGGAAGACCCTATTATGATGAACCTTGCTGTTGCATTGGAATATGAAGGAATTAGTTCCTTTCGTTTTGATTTTTCTGGAAATGGGTGAGTGCTAAGAAGTGTAAACTCTTGAATAATAGGTTCTGTGAAGAAATGAAGTCGTTGTTTACGGAACTCTTGAACCTTGTAGCCGTAAGTGTGCCCCCAAATTTAGCTGGCAATCTTGTTATGATGAAGTAAAAGAACAGTCTTGGTAAACTCACATCTTGAAGTTACAGTGATGTTGATTTAGCTGTGTTAATTTGAGTTTGCAGGGAAAATGAAGGCATCTTTGAGTATGGTAATTATAGGAAGGAAACTGATGACTTACATTTTGTAGTTGAACACTTCTCAGGGACAAGCGGTGTAGCAAGTGTAATTTTGGGGCACAGCAAAGGTGCGTTGGTTGGTTTCCATTATCAATATGTAAAATCTTTCTATTAGGAATAGAGGAAAGCACTAATAGAAAGTTCGGAATAAGACTCATTTTATAGTCTGGATAATACGTTAACTTTAGGTCTATATGGTCTTAGCAGCTTAGTTGTCACCACAGTTATTGTTGATAGATCAATTGCTGTTGATATTGGGTATGACCACCATATAAAAACACAGTATTTCTGTAGCATGTGATAAGAAATGTGCTATGAAATGTTACAGGAGGTGATGTAGTGCTTCTGTATGCTTCCAAGTATCATGACATCCTACTGTTGTCAATGTTTCTGGACGTTATGATCTGAAGAAAGGCATTGCAGAATGCTTGGGGAAAGACTTTATGGAAATGATCAAGGAAGGCTTCCTTGATATCCAGAATAACACTGGTAACTTCTAATTCTTCATTCCTTGTGTTTCCAGACATTCAAATCTAAGACTAGAGCTAGCCGGAATGGATAAGTATATTGATATAAACCTTTCAGTTACTGTGGTTTGTCTTCAGTTAGTTTGTGGACACTAAAATCATCCACAATGCTAAGCATGTCTAAGGTCCCAGATTATTGCCTAAGAATCCATATGTTTCTTGAGCATATCACTGTGATCACTTGTCAACGAATGATGACGAGCCAGCTTACCTTTTATCCCTTTGTATTCATATGACAGTGATCACTTTAGCAATACTATTGATTATTAGATTTAACAATTGCAAGTCAAAATTTGTACCATAATAGACAAAACTATCATCCACATACATATATACACACAAAAAAGAGCAATGCGTATGATGGCATTCATTAATTGGATCCTGTGCTTGTAGGAGGTGTTGCTTTTCGTGTGACTGAAGAAAGTTTGATGGATCGCCTTAGTACTGACATGCATCATGCCTTCAGATTGGCAAAGAATGCCACTATGCCAGTAAGAAATTTGTAATCAAACCTGTTTTCTTTCATTGCTTTGTCTTCCTTTGTTTCTGCATGACCTAGTTTATTGAACGTACAGGGTGTTGAGGGTCCATGGATCTGATGATGAGGTCATCCCTGTGGATGATTCAGTGGACTTTTCCAAGATGATACCTAACCACAAATTGTCAGCTGTGTTACTGATCATTAGTGTCAAGGTTCTGTTTCAAGTAGTTTTGTATGAGAAGGATTATGATTTTGCATTTGTTCTTAATCTCTTGCATCGATGGACTTGTATTGAATTGCTGCTTTATGCACTTGTTACCAGGGGTCTTGGCCTCTTTTGTGCTGCTTGGATTTTTTGGGCTTATGCTACACTGTTCATCCTTCAGAAGTAATGACCCACGCATGGCTGGCTGCCAGAACTGTTGTTATGGATGGGGAATATTGGATTGTTTCCCTGCGTCTATGGAGGCATGCTTTGCCCTGGTTATTGTATTGTTGTCATCTTTGCAATTCTTGGCATAGCTTATGGTTTCCTGGCTGCTACTATGGCTATTCAGAGAATCTGGCAGAGACATTACCATATCACGAAGGTTATACCTATTGAAAACACTCTTCTAACAAATTTTGTTAGTCCTAAGTTTTAACAGTTCGTGATCCAACACATGAACGAAACAAAAATTGATTTGGAACGGCTCATATCTTTCCAAAAGAAACCAAAATTGATTCATCATTAATACTGGATTCTTGCTGCACAAGTTAGGAAAAAAAAACAAAAAAATTAAATTAATTGAAACCTTATATATTATTATATAAATAAACAAAAAAACAAACGAAGAGCTCACTCTTCTTTGTTCTGAAAACCCCAAAACCCAAAATGCGGCGCGCCATAGACGCTCACCTCAAGGCCTTGCGCTTCCTTCATCCACTCTCTCCCTTCTCCTCTTCTCCTTCTCCTCCTTCTTCTCTCTTATCCGGCCGTACATTTCTAACCCTAACCCACCCTCGCGCCGTTTCCAATTCCATCTCCAAAACCCTAATCTTCCACTCAATTTCCACTCCTTCTCACTCGAGCTTCAGCAGCCGCGAAATTGGGCCGATCAGTAGTCTTGGGCTGTTTTCGATACGGTGCGTTTCGACGACGGCGTCGCCGGAGGGCGCGTTGGACTGGAACGAGCCGGTGTCGTGTTCGGAGGTCGGCGAGGGCAGTAAGGGAAGTGTTGATAAAGATGCTAAGCCCAATGTTCTGGTCAGAGCTTACTTCTTTTCCACTAGGTTTGTGATTTTGGGTCCTCAAAGTTGGAAGCTTTTTTGTTGTTTGTGTTTGGGAATTGCAAATTAGTAGTTGGGTAATGAAATTGGTTTTGGTTAAGTTGGTGGTTGTGGTTTGGTGATTTTGTATGTGTTTGTTGAAATCTAGTGTGGATTTGAGAAGCTTGGTGGAGCAGAACAGGGTGAATTTCATCCCACCCACGTCGAGAATGACCAACTATGTTGTGTTTAAATTTGGGGAGCTAAACAAGTCTAACAATGTAAGTTTTCCATCGTTTTGGCTATGTTTAAGTAGAGCTATTTGGTTGTTTTTAAGGATAGAACATGTTTGTGTGTACTTTATTTAGTTGGAGAATGCTGTATGGCATAACATGTGTATGTAGACTCGCTAAGCTTTTGAATAAGTTGGGACATGAAGAGGTTTTGAACATTGTGTGGTTGACTCGTATTATCAATATGAATGGAATGGCTTATTAATCATTCTGTGAAGAGA
This sequence comes from Fragaria iinumae, assembly GCA_009720345.1. Lineage (NCBI taxonomy): Eukaryota > Viridiplantae > Streptophyta > Magnoliopsida > Rosales > Rosaceae > Fragaria > Fragaria iinumae. The sequence continues at coordinate 20,095,775 of CM019123.1, read as the reverse complement.
AAGGACATCTAGGCTTGTAGCTAAAGTTACTCTTGGACATTGTTTGCGCATCATCTAGGCTTCTTATAGGCGGTAGGATGTTGGTTTGTGTATCCTTTTGCAGCTTGTTTTCATGGTTGCCTGCATGTTTGTTGTGAACTAGTTGTACCCTGTTTCTTTTCTCTTCTAAATAAAAATTTGCAACTTTTCAAAAAATATGTAGCTTCTGATGGACTATTAGGTTGTTCCCCTTACTCTTTACATGCGAGTTATGCTTCACTTCTTAAAGAACCACTTTAGCTCATTTGTGAACTAGTACTCTCTCTAAGACAATGACTGCTCTATTAGCTTGAAACTATAACATTGTTTAACCACTAAAACCCAAATCACCACAGCTGTTGGTAAAAATAAAATTTTATCTTGAAGGACCAGCCAAGCCAACCTAACTAAGCAATAAAGGTGGCCTTGTTGTCCTTGCACTGTGTTGAAAATTTAGCAAGATTTTGCTTGTCAAGATTGTTAAAGGTCAAATCCTTTTTTTGCCTAATAGGTTGATTTTAATTCTTTTGTCTTAGTAAAAGGAAATGTAATACTTCTAGTCATCTGGTACCTTTGTTAGCATAATTACTTCCGTAGTGCCTTGTATCTACTTGCTCTCTTGGGCCCGAACTTTACTTTATGTATGCTTGTAAATAATAAGTTGAATGCATTCTTTGTTTCAGGCATTGGGTCCTAGTTTAAGTGGGAGTGACTGTTGCTACATGGTAGTTTTCCAATATGGGTCCATTGTCTTGTTTAATGTTCGTGAACATGAGATTGATGGGTACTTGAAAATTGTGGAAAAACATGCATCTGGATTGCTACCTGAGATGAGAAAGGACGGTGAGGTTCTATGAATATATTCTTTAACATGAATGTTGTTAATAGTGTACTGAAATGTTTGAGTTTTAGCTTATTAATCTTTCCTCTCTGTTTATAATTTCAACTAAGTAAGCTTTTAGGAGTATCGTGATATCTGAACCTTTTTGCTCTGAAATCAGAGTATGAGGTGAGAGAGAAGCCGGATTTAGACACATGGATGGAAGGCGGATTGGATTACATAATGTTGCAGCACTTGAATACTGATGGAATTCGTACCATTGGTAGTGTTCTCGGTCAAAGTATTGCACTAGATTACTATGTTCGTCAGGTATTTCCATATAAACTTGTGAATTTCAACTATGTGAAAACATTTCTCATTGATTCAGGCTTAGAAGTTTGTTTGTTCTTTTAGGTTGATGGAATGGTTGCCGAGTTTACTGACATCAATCGTGAAATGGAAACTACTGGAAAATTTAAGATGAAGAGGAAGAAACTTTTTCAGCTAGTGGGGAAAGCAAATTCTAATCTTGCTGATGTGATTCTTAAGCTTGGACTTTTTGAGAGGTAATATATGAACTTAATGGTATTCATCTCCATAGATACTGCCATGGCTGTAGTGAATCAACTTTTGTCACAGTTAATACTTGGCTTTACCGAGCAGCATTTTATCTACATTTATTTCAACATTCAGTTGTGCGGGGATCTCTATCATAAAACTGATTACATTTCAATAAAAGACAATCTATGTTAGCGAGGTTATTTGACATGCTGTATGTTTGATCTAACTCATATGAATTGATTGATTTACAGATCAGACATTGCCTGGAAGGATGCCAAATATGCTCAGATTTGGGAATACCTCAGGGATGAATTTGAATTAACTCAGAGATTTGCAAGTCTTGATTTTAAGTTGAAGTTTGTGGAGGTACAAGAAACTTTATGCTCTCTAGTTTTTGACCAAAATCTGAAGAATTGTTTCTCAACTGATAAAGGTGTTGTGGTGACATTCTGTTGTTTCCTTTGCAGCACAATATTCGCTTTCTTCAGGAAATTCTTCAAAACAGGAAATCAGATTTTTTGGAATGGCTCATCATTGCACTAATAGGTGCTGAGATTATGCTCTCTCTTTATGACATTCTCCACAGATCAGCAATTGCATCACTTTAGCACTGAAGTTGTGTGAGTGATGCATGAAGTCAAACATGTCCTTGTTGAACTGTCCTAGTCTTTGTAAATCTTACAGTATACCTCAAATTTGTCACGGTTTACACTTGATTTTACCAGTTCAATGTGTATAATTGGGTTGGTCTTATGATTGTTGATACCCAAAAAAATAAGCCTGTTTTTTTTTGAAAGTCTTCTGATATGAGGCCTGTATCATCCACGGCCGGGTCGTTGGTCTGCCACAGCATGACATGCCCAGATTACAGAAGGAGGTCACGAAAGTCATGCCCATCCCCTCCTTAGATAAAGCTACACAAGACCCATTTAGGAGTCAAGTCAGGCCATGCCATGCTCGTTTATGCCAAAGCCTACTCTTTTTATCTAGGACGAGGGAGGCAGGTCACGTCATGACATGCTCAAATTACAGAAGGAGGTCACGAAAGCCATGTCAAGCCCCTCCTTAGATAAAACTACACAAGGCCCATTTTGGGAGTCAAGCCAGGCCATGTCATGCTCGTTCATGCCCAAGCCTACTCCCTCTATAGCACGTGGTTTCTCATGGATACGCTTCAATGACCACATGTTTGTCCATTTCATACATGTGTCAACACACGCCAAGCACAGTTGTGCACAAACATCCTGGATGGCATACCCAAACTCATCTATCACAACATGCCACGCGGCCAGTTAGTAATGTGGACCCAAGACACTAGGCCAAATGGGGCTTATTAGTGGGCTGTGGTGTGGAAGGATACAAGATTTTGCAAGGGCCTATAGAGGCCAAATGTCGAGTGTCCGAAACATCTTGGGAGTCGAGGATCAAACTTGAATTTGAGTTTCCCGCTCATAGGCATGTAACGAATACCTCATCTCATCACCCAATGCCTTTAGACATAGGATACTAGCATCACAAGTTACCTCAGACCAAGTCACCTCAGACCTGAGCGCCTGTCTCCACAACTTTCATCTTATAAGTTTAAGGCAAACCCAATGCCATGTTTCGTCCGGACCCCTTAGCCAAAAGTAGCTTGGAAAGAAATGGAGAGGGGGTGCTTCTGAACCACTACGACCTTTACGTTTTTTTAGCTTAAGGCTCAAACGATAACAGTGAGAATGAGGGTTCTGACCTTTGCTAAAATTAAAGAGTCACGGGTCATTTTTTACCCTCAGTCTTCAGCTACAGTTTTATTTAAGGGGAACTACAGTGGGCTTGAGAGACAACACCTACATGCAGAAAACCACTACCAAGCTCCTCATGCTCAACCAACCCTAGATCACCACCACCATACCCATCCTTCCAAACACTTTCCAGATACCCACATTAGACCTTTTTCACGATGAACATGCATTTTGTTACACGTGCAAGATCCTAGCTCCCACACCATGCACACTACTAAGTCCTCTTAGTATTGATATTACACTCTCGAAGCCTCTCCATCACAACAAAGTCTATCTTAGGGAGACTTTGGGTCTAGTCTTGCAACCCTAAAGGGGAAGATCGGATCATCAAGCCCAACAACGGCAAGCTCCTAGATCCTCATTCAATTTCTACCCCAACAATGATTAAGATGATTGCTGATCTTATGATAGCATTATACTCGTGTCATTGTGTAATTATTTTACTTTTTCCTCATTCAATTTCTACCCCAACAATGATTAAGATGATTGCTGATCTTATGATAGCATTATACTCGTGTCATTGTGTAATTATTTTACTTTTGTGGTAAATCATGCAATCATCTCTATTACTGTGGAAGAGGCTACCAGATCACATTGTTGATCTCGTAAGTACATAACATTAGGTTTCGTTTGTTTCTGTTCCTTGTTCGGGTTTCTCTGCGTTGTATTTCGTCCTCGTTTTGATATATTTTTTAGTTCGAAAAAGAACTCATGCGACACTTAGCTCCTCCCTTCCCAAGCTCAGACGTTGAGGACAATGTGATGGAGAATTTGGTAGCTGTGACCAAAACTATGAAACCTGAAACATATGATAACAAACAACACCTAATAGGTACACAAGATTGGAATTGAAGTGATCAAAACATGATGCCAGAAATTTTCAACCCTCGGTTGTTGGTAATATTAACACGTTTGACACATTGTATTTGGAGGTGACAAACTGAAGTGCTTCCTTTTATTTCCGCTGTACTTTGATGCCTTTCAACAGTACTCCACATCCAGATCAAGGAGATTACGACTACTCTGATCCTTCCTCTTTTCTTTACTTGTGGTTCCTATTCAATAGAGACAGATGATGATAGACTGATGCATGTGTGACGTTATATACTAGAGTATAATTAGTACTCAAACATACTTTCTACGATGCTTTTTGCGGTTTTATATGCAATGTACGTCTTCCATACATATAATTTCGACACTTAAAAGTATTAGAGTTGTTGTTTAGTTCAATTTGGTGTAGTACGTGGCATTAGTGTGTTTAGCTCGTAAGTGTTGAGAAAAAAGAGTGCATTCGGGGTTGGATATATCCCTTGATCTTGAACCTAGGCCAGTTGAGATGATTTTGTTCTTCATTGCTCTCTTCATGCGTTTCTGCATACGCACATACCATGTATGACAGCAAAGTCAAGCTTCCTCCCTAGCCTGTTTCATATGCTCATTCGTCTCCCACCATTCAACATTCAACTAGCTAGCCAACTTCCTTTACCGCCTTCCTTTACGTTTGTAGGGTCACCAAAGGAATGGTAAAAATGTGTTCCTAGCACTAAATGGAGTAATTTACTCTCTCCAACTAAGTAACTAGGGACTGACCCAACACTAAATGGAGTGGTCCTGATTTGAGCTCACCGACGATTTTGCATATATATACGTAGATCTTCAGTGTGATAGATAAAGAGAGAAAGATACAGAAATCAGTAGAGAGAAAAGGAGAGAATGGAAGTTGAAGGGAAGCTCTCTATTCACTCCACATCCAAAGAAGAAAAAGGAGAAGTTATTCATAAGGTATGCGATGAGAATGAGGACTCTAAAGGAGGCAGCTGGACTACCTTTCCCTTTGTTATTGGTTAGTCAGCCCCTCTATTTTCTTGGCTCAACTTAATTATTTCCATTTCTTTGGTGTTAATCATGCACATACTCGATCGTTTACGCTTCTCACATGAATGACATGATCGATATTGGTCATGTTTTGTTGAATCACAGCAACTGTGCTGGGTCTCTCAGTAGCAGCCGGCGGGTGGGGAGCGAATTTGATAGTGTTTCTGATAACAAAATTCAATGTGAAGACCATAACCGCAACAAAGATCAATAACATCATCCTTGGTACCAACAATCTCTTCCCCATTGCCGGAGCCTTCATCGCCGATTCATTCTTCACCACCTTTTCCGTCGTCAGTGCCTTTTCCTTCATTTCTTTACTGGTACGTATTTGATGGTAACTACAGCGCTTATGTATTGTTTACCGTATTATAAATTTATAAACAACATATTCGAAACCACTCCATCACTTATGAAGTTTTATAAATACCATTTACATGTATAGTAAAATGTAGAGCAAACGAAGTCATTTTCTTCATCATCAGGGTGTGATCATGTTGACACTAATAGCAACTATCCCTTCCTTGAGGCCCTCACCATGTCCAATTGGCTCACTTATTACATGTCAAGCTCCATCAAAGCTTCAATACTCAGCCCTATATGCTGCATTATCACTAGCTTCGCTAGGACTTGGAGGCACCCGCTTCACAATTGCAACCATGGGAGCAGACCAATTCAACAATCCGACCGATCAAGGGGTTTTCTTTAATTGGTATTTTGTGGCATTGTATATGGCCAATGTCTTTAGCGGCACTGCCATCATATATATTCAAGACAACGTGGGATGGGGATTAGGGTTTGGCATTTGCTGCATTGCAAATGGTATTGGATTAGGGGTGTTCTCATTGGGGAAACGATTTTATAAGCAAGTAAAACCAAAGGGGAGTCCATTCTTGAGAATAGCACGAGTATTGGTTGCAGCAGTTCGAAAGCGCAAGATGTCATCACGAACTTCAACCGAACCTGATTACTATTATGGCGCAGGAGCGAATGCGAATGCGATGACTGACAATCCACCAACTACAAGTTTGAGGTATATATGATATGAATCTCTATCGATCATATTCTTAGACATAAAGATTAAACTAGTTAATTAGTTGTATTTATTTAGTGAAATTCTTTCCATGCAGTTTTCTGAACTGTGCGGCCTTGAAAATTGAAGATGACAAACAATTTGAAGGCTCGTATGGAAACCCATGGGGGCTATGCACTGTTGAAGAAGTGGAAGACCTCAAAACCGTAATTAAGATCATGCCATTGTGGTCTACTGGCATCTTCCTAAGCACTCCAATAGGCATTATCTGCAGCCTTACTATACTTCAAGCCCTAACCATGGATAGACACCTTGGTCCACACTTCGAAATCCCTGCTTCTACATTTCTGGTGTTCAACCTTTTGTCCACAGCCATCTGCATCTTTATAATCGACCGCTTCATACTCCTCAAGTACAAGAATCTCACTGGACAAACTTTAACATCAATTCAGCGAATAGGAATCGGTCACATTATCAACATTATGTCCTTTGCTGGGGCTGCCCTAGTAGAAAGAAGACGACTTGGAGTGGTTAAAGCACATAGCCTCATGAACCAACCTGGTTCAGAGGTGCCCATGTCCGCCCTTTGGCTTGTGGCGCCATTATCTGTTTTGGGACTTGCTGAGGCATTTCATTTCCCGGGACAAGTTTCATTGTGCTATCAAGAATTTCCAAAATCATTGAGAAGTACATCCACTGCTATGATCTCATTGTTACTTGGGATCGGGTATTATCTTTGCACTGCAGTCACTGATTTGGTAGACAAGACTACGAATTGGTTGCCGGATGATATAAATCAAGGGCGGTTGGATAATGTGTATTGGATGTTGGTGGTGATCGGGGTTGTGAATTTTGGTTACTACATGACTTGTGCCAAGGTCTTTGTGTCCCAAAACCAAAATGTTGTGAAATAAAATTCTACTGATCGATATATATATAGTATCCATGTAGGTCTCAAAGTTTGCTTGTTAAAGGATACAAAATGTTATTCCATCAGGGAATTCAAAATAAAATGAGAGTATATTGATGTTGAAAATAGTACATGAGTATGAGACACATCTACAAATTAAGCCTCTAGTCAAGTCGAGCTGTTAGGAAATGGCGTGGACTTCTCCTGTTCATCGTAGGAGTACTTATGAATCAGATGAGCAGCACGTGTTTGGCTAATTAGGGTTAACTAGTACTAATTAGCTGTTTGTATTAGGGTTTCTATTCCTTAGGTCTCTACCCGAGTGACACATGTCTTGTGATAAGGCTATAAATATCATGATGTACTCATTTGGGAAATATCATTGAATATCAAACTCTATTCTTCTTGCATGTTCTTCTTCTTCTTATCTTCTCCTTCTTAGGGTTTACACCCTAATTAACAATTGGTATCAACAGCCTTGCCGATCAGGGTGAAAAATTGAAGGACTCAGGAAAGCCCCCAACGTCGGATGCGCCATCAGTTTCCGTTGTAGGTGTAGATATTTTTGGTATTACTCACCATTAGCTCATGTGTAGGTTCTTTGGTATTACTGCTTACCGGAGGGCGTTTCCCCATCATTCCACTGGTTTGTGTTGCCATTTTTGCTTTTCTAGTGGCGCTTTTCCCAGATCAGTCTTTGCCACTGATGTGACATTTCATCAATCTGGCAAAGTGAGCTCCTGAGCTGCGCATTTACAAGAACCCTAGTCAGGTACTCCCTTTGTTTTTTTTTTTTTGGTCGTGAGGTACTCCCTTTGGTTATGATGACAAAATTGATTTCAACCCTCAATTTTAGGTTCCCACGAGCGTTAATGGATTTAAAGGTGCATATATCATATATGGCAAACCAAGTGCGTTCCTCTTTTTCTTATTTACTACTTTGCCGGCCTGTATATCAACACGTACATTATTCATGAATTGTGCGTCTTAATTATAGAAAAAATGAAATGGGAAGGCAAATTAGAGTATACCAATGACGATAGACTGATGTAGGTGTGACGATATTACTGCTCAGACTAAAAAAAAAAGATATTACTGCTCATTTTGATCAGTAGTTAAACATGCATGTGAATGATGTGATCTGTGCATGATTTTTTTTAGTAGCAACACCAGGAGAAAGCTTCTCAATTATAGAGCACTATATATATATCTTGAGTATGTGGAATCAAGATATGAGCTTGCTTAACATACACCTTTTTGTTTATCTTATTGAAAATTAAAAGGGATTAGATTTGTTTGTAGTAAAAGTGGGTGCCAAATTAAAATAAACTAACAGACATAAAATGCACGCTACTGTAGTATATTGCAGGTTGGTACGTATGGTTTTCTCTCTTCGGTGAATTTTGCAATGCACGTCTTCTATATATATTGAAGCTACAATGGTTAGTTTGCCTCATATGTATGCTCAGTGTGAGAGAGAACTATAGAGAGAGAAAGACAAAATGGAAGTTGAAAGGAAGCTCTCTACCAAGTCCCCATCCAAAGAAGAAGAAGGAGAAGTTCATATTGTTGGCAATGCGAATGAAGATTCTAAAGGAGGAGGCTGGACAACATTTCCCTTTGTTATTGGTTGGTTAATCAATCGCCTCTTATCTTCTTGCTCAATTAACTCGATTAATTTTCTTTTAATTCTTCCTTTGGTGTTAATCACATATACTTGGTTATATTTCTCATGATATTGTTCATGTTTTCTCGAAGCACAGCAACTGTGCTGGGTCTCTCATTAGCGGGCGGTGGGTGGGCGTCGAATTTGATTGTGTTTCTGATAACAAAATTCAGTGTGAAGACAATAACCGCTACAAAGATCAATAACATCATCCTTGGTACCAACAATCTCTTCCCCATCGCCGGAGCCTTCATTGCTGATTCCTTCTTCACCTCCTTCTCCGTCGTCAGCGTCTTTTCCTTCATTTCTTTACTGGTAATAAGTCGCGATTCACTTTACTATTTGACGTATTATGTTGTGAGATTGTCTATGTCAATATCAATAAATATAGTAACTTAAACCTTCATCATCAGGGTATGATCATGTTGACCGTAGTAGTAACTATTCCTTCCTTGATGCCTTCACCATGTTCAATTGGCTCACTTATTACATGTCAAGCTCCATCTAAGTTTCAATACTCGGTCCTATATGCTGCATTATCACTAGCTTCACTAGGACTTGGAGGCACCCGCTTCACAATTGCAACCATGGGAGCAGACCAGTTCAACGATCCGAACCATCAAGGGATTTTCTTCAATTGGTATTTTCTAGCTTTGTATGTGGCCAATATTTTCAGCTTCACAGCCATCATCTATATTCAGGACAATGTGGGTTGGGGATTAGGGTTTGGAATATGTTGCACTGCAAATGGTGTTGGATTGGTGGTGTTTTTGTTGGGGAAACGATTTTATAAGAAAGTTAAACCAAAGGGTAGCCCATTCTTAAGCATAGCAAGAATACTGGTTGCAGCATTTTGGAAGAGGAAGATGTCATCAGCAGCTTCGACAGATGATGATTATTATTATGGAGCAGGTGAATTGACTGACAGTGCTCCACCAACGAAAAGTTTCAGGTATGTTTATATTATATTTCTCAGTTAATTAGTCATATTCTTAAGAAAGAAAAAGAAAAAATAATTAGTCATATTCTTAAAAAAGAAAAAGAAAAAAAAGATATATGTAAAGATTGGTACGTTGTTGGCGACTTGCAGATTCCTCAACTGTGCCGCCTTGAAAATTGAAAAAGACAAACAATTTGAAGGCTCATATGGAAATTCATGGAGGCTATGCACTGTGAGAGAAGTGGAAGACCTCAAAACCCTAATTAAGATCATGCCACTGTGGTCTACTGGCATCTTTCTAAGCACTCCAATAGGCATTTTCAGCAGTCTTACTGTACTCCAAGCCCTAACCATGGATAGACACCTTGGTCCACACTTCAAAATCCCTGCTGCTTCGATCATAGTGTTTAACCTTTTAGCCACAGCCATCTCAATCTTCATAATTGACCGCTTCATACTCCTCAAGTACAAGAAACTCACTGGACGAACTCTAACACCAATCAAGCAAATAGGGATTGGACATATCATAAACATTATTGCCCTAATTGTGTCTGCATTAATCGAAAGGAAACGACTTGGAGTGGTAAGAGCACATAGCCTCATGAACCAACCTGGTTCAGTGGTGCCGATGTCCGCCTTTTGGCTTGTGGCACAACTTTGGCTTATCGGAATCGCTGAGGGATTTCATTTCCCAGGACAAGTTTCACTATGCTATCAAGAATTTCCAAAATCATTGAGAAGTACCTCCACTGCTATGATCTCATTGTTGATTGGAATCGGATATTATCTTAGCACTGCAGTCACTGATTTGGTAGACAGGACCACGAATTGGCTACCAGATGATATAAATCAAGGAAGGTTGGATAATGTGTTTTGGATGTTGGTAGTGATTTGTGTGGTGAATTTTGGCTACTTCATAACTTGTGCTAAGTTCTTTGTATATCAAAACCAAAATGTTGGGAAATAAATTTGTAATGATATATCAAAGTTGCAATATTCAAGGTCACTACTTAAGAATTAAGATTCAGGTGCACGGTCCGATGGATTCCATATATGTAGGACAAAGATAAAGCTAATCATCAATAAGGCCAATCTCCTCAATAACATAAGGTAGGAAATGTATATTTGTTCATGTATAAGGAAAGGAAATGTATATTTGTTTGGTAGAAGATAATACAAATGTATATTTATTCATGAATACGGAAAGGAAATGGATACAAACATCCGAAACAACATATATATCGGATTATTATTCAACAGAAAAACCAACAACAACAATACCGAATCAACAATGATTTCCACACTAACAAAAGAACAAATTGAAAAGAACGATAATAATAGTAGTAGTATTTATTAGAAACACTCATGCAGCCTTGGCCCTTATGGTGAAGTTGTTGGAGCCTTGTCGCCCTTGTGCACGTACTTCCTCGCCCAAACATGCTTGCCTCTAATGGTGAATTTGGCCTTAGTCTGCCCCTCAAGAACCACCGGAATGGAGGAAGCAGAACGAACCACAAGCCGGGCATACAGTGGTTGCTGAGCAAAGACTTCTTGCATATAGATTGCTTCAATAACATCCCCAAATTTTCTGTCCAAAACAATCAACCAAACCGAGTTATAATTACATAACCAGAATAATTAACACAGACGATTAATATTGCTCAGATACGAAAAATGAAGCAAGATGGGATGAGACTGCATGCATACATAGTGATAAATTCTCTAATTTCATTTTCTGAAATGGGGTACCCTTTAGAAAATGTCAAGAAAATTGTCCTCTCATGGGGCTCAACTTCTTGATCTTCACCTTCAATGTCATCCAAAGTCAGACGGCTCAGAACCTCCTCCATTTCCTTGTTCAAAACCTCGCGCTGAACTGCAAGGTCATAAGGATGAAACAAACCTCCACTCAAGAGCTGAAGAGTTGCGCTACTATTCACTGCCGGGTTCCGAAACTGTGGAGCAGCACTGCTACTAGCACCCATGGTTGGATTGTAAGGGTGGGGAGGAATCAACAAGTCCTGAAACGCTTTCAAGCAAACGTCCTTGAACAGTGCCGAGACGCCTTGCATGATTCCGGTTCGGTTATCATGAAAGAATTTTAGGGTTACACCACTTTTGCTAATAGCTTGGAGAATAGGAATGTCAGTGTTGTTGTCAAGATTAGGAAGAGGGAACTCGTCGCTCTGAATGCAGATCAAGACCAAAACGGACTCTTCGGCCATGGCATTAAGAAGTGTGTTGGGAAGAGTCATGAGTGTCTTGTACACCAAGTTAAACTCCTTGCCATTGTGCTCTAGCCACATCCACAGCGCCATGACTTGTGCCGACTCGGCAGGGTCACGGCCGAGGTCGAAGACCATTCGGGTGAAGAGCTTGCGGTCAATGGAGTGAAACAGATTGAACTCTTCTCTTGAGACGGGGACATTATCAGAGGGATAAGAAAAGAATGCCATTGTTAAGAGATTTGTAATTGTGAATATGGATTTTTTGAAGTTGGCGGGAGGAGTTTGGACTTCTTATAGAGATGAAGGAGTGCCATTGGTGGCCTTGGATGTGACTTTTGGGACTGAAGTGCTGCTTATGAAGGGTTGCCATTGTTGAAGAAATGGAAAAGGTGTAAGGGTCTTGCAAACACGACGGTTGAACTCCCATCCCATTTTCGCGGGTTTCATCCTTTTTAAAAAAAATTAACGACGAGTCGCGTATTGTACCCTCTCGCTCAAGCCTCAAGTAAACGTTCCAAGCCAATAATCCTCACCTCTCCTGCCTCGACAAAATGGTCGACTATTATTCTCATCATCTTCTTCAGAAATGGCCTCCTTTCGCTTTTTTGTACAAGGCCTTTCGCAACCTCTCGCATTCACAAAACCTTGATGAGCAAAGTGTTGCCAAATGCTTAATTAGAGTAGAGGGATCGAGATGAACCTTGTCGATCTGTTGATGATTGGAGTAGTAGTACTGTAGTGAGAGGATCCTCAACCGTATATGCTCGTGATTTTTTGAACTAGTTTTAGGGTTCACTCAAGTCAGGGACCCTTGCTTACCTTTTGCTTCTTTTACGTGTGACAAAAGCTACGTACTGTTCTTGGTTGATTAAAGGAACCACTAATCTAAGATGATTGCTTTCAGTTCATAACCACATTAATCCATGTGAAAATTCCGTCAGTGTTGAAATGTTTGGATGTGAGTAACCTCTAAAATGAATTGGTGACAATCAAATCCAATGTCCTTACAATAGGGGACAAGATTGGTATAGACCCTATTATGCAGGGATACTATGCTTGTAAATTAGAAATATCCAACACCACTTTGTTTCTTGACGTCTCCTGCCTATAATATCAATTCCCCTTGTTCATAACTTCACTGCAATTAAGAAAAACAAGCATTTAAAAACAAAAATAAAAGAAAAACAATGAAGATTGCATAGAAGAGCTGATGACCATTCTAGGGGATTGCAACAGTTGCTGCGACCGTAATTGACAGGTTAACAGAAGCACACCAGCAACCGATGCTACAAGATTGAGCTTCTTGGTGCACAGTGCACACACATAACAAGGAGCAAATCCATTCCTTCAATAATTTAAGGGAGCCTAAAGCACTCCACCTCCAACTCCCCTAATCTCCAAAAACGCCCGCCACCTGTTCGACGAAATGACCACCACTCCTCTCAGGTTCTTACTCACCAACGGCGTCGTTTCCGACCCTTCCACCACTCCTCCTGTCACCGCCTTCCTCGAGACCCACCCAGGTACCTCTCTCACGCTTAATGCGCGTACTCTTTCGCGCTCTCGAAAACCGTTCTTTAACAGCATTTCCCGCCTTATTTTGCAGGGGCTTACACCACGTCTCGCACTCACAACAACGCCTCATCGGTGTTGTTCTGGGAGAGGCACTTGAAGCGGCTCACGGACTCCGTCAGGATTCTATGCAATGCCAATCCTCAGCTTCTTTTCGGACCCTCCAAGACTTTGGTTCCGTTAACATCACTGGCGGCTGATTCTCTTTTGCTTCGGTCAAGGGTCGGTGATCTTGTTAATGATTCGATGAACAAAGTGCTGCCGGTTGCTTTGGAGGGGAGGAGTGACGGGGAGGAGCTGTCGATTACTACTTTGGTGAGTGGCAATTTGGGGAGAGTGGGTGAGACAAATGGTGAGGCTCTTGATGTGAGCATTTACGTTGGGATTTATGTGCCGCCTGTGTTTGGTGTCAGAGGAAACGGTGCGCAGTTGGCTGTGGTGGGTCGTGGGAGAGATGTCGCTGCTGCTAAGTACTCAGATTGGGTGAGGTCAGTAATTTAGTCCTTGCTCGCTAGTGTGACACTTGCTATTCAACTATGTTGGCTGTTTTAAGTGTTGATTTTCTTCATTTGCAGGATTAGGAAGCCTTTGGAGAGGTTGAGGCCACCCTCAGGGACCGAGCTCTTGTTGTCCAACGATGGTGATAGGATTCTTGAAGGCAGCGTGTCAAACTTCTTTGTGGTCTGTCGAAAGGTGAGAGTTCTAGGTTTAGAAATTTTGAGCTATAATGGGTTGACTAAGTTTGAAGGGACTCAAAGGAGCCTTCTTTGTTAGCCTTTTGTTGGTATGTGAATGACCAAGTTGTATGTCTTCTCAGTTATTCCCTGTTATAGCTGAATATTGGGTGACAATGAAGGTTTTTTCAGTTAACCAATGAAGCTAATGTGTTGATTGGTCCAAGTATTATGTTTTCTGTTATAAATTAGTCCTAGACTCCTAGCTATACATAGATATCTGCTTAGCTAATGCAAAACAACATAGGGTTTTTTTCAGGAAGACAATGAAGCCAAGGAGCAAACTATCGACTGTTTTGAAGTACAGACAGCTCCTATTAGTGATGGTGTCCTACCAGGAGTTATACGCCAACTAGTCATTGAGTAAGCGCTCTCCTACTGTTGAATGCTTGTTTTGATTCTTTTTCTCTATTTATGTGCTGTATAGGTAGAATGGTATTAGAAGTAGGGCAAAAAAAAAAAAAAGATTCTCCATTACATATGTTGCCGTGAGAGTTTGTTTGCTGGCATCTGATTTTAACATATAGAGGAAGTCGACTTCCTCTAGTGCTCACAGTTTGTGCTCACTGGTTGAAGTGGTTCCTGAACTGGGAATGCGTTTTACTCATCCATTTACGGGGTGAATGGATGGGGAAGTCTGATTAGGGTATCAAGGAGTGCGTTGGATGGTCAAAGTCGGTCCTTTAAAACTAGGTACTGAAGTTTGTTCTTAGGAATTATATATGATATCACCTTCCTTTATGTGGTCAGCAAGGTGAATGAAATATGTTACACCCTGAAAGGTATGCCCTGTAGAGTTATTGAACTCTTATGGGTAAACTTGGAGGATTCTGAGTAGTAATACTAATTAGGTTTGACTGTATTGAATTCACTTTCTCTGAATGTGTTAGGATCTGTTAGGTTATTGCAACTTCTTGTAATTTTTGCAGAGTATGCTTGAGCAAGGGAATCCCTTTTCGAGAAGTTGCACCACTGTGGTCAGAGCATGAATATTGGGAAGAGGCATTCATTACAAGTAAATCTCTAATTTCCTTATTCAGTTCCATGCAATACCTTGTTAAGTCAACACACAATTTTTCCTCGGTGATGAGTATATTTTCACTGTATTAAGGTCTGGTTCTACTGTCGTTAGTAGTTGAAATCTGGTTATGTGCTCATGTTACTAAAATCTGCATTATTTTTGTCAAAAAGAAAAAAATAATACTGCAATTTTAGCCAGTACATGACAGCATAAATGTTTTATGCGAACTTAACCAGTAAGAAAATTTGCTGTAAGGGTTCTAACTCAGTTGCAATGTTTAAATGCACAAACCTTTTCAGAAATCATCAATTCCTTTTTTTTTCCTGGCTCAACTTCTACATCTAACTGTGTCATTTTTTTTGAAATGGAGATGATCATTGGGCTATCTTATTAAATTCTTCACTTCTGTTCGAGAAAGGGTGAATTCTACATATAGCATTGTCCAAAAGCCTTTGGTGATATGGCCTCAAGTGAGGCAAAATCAAATTAATCACCATATTATAAAACAGGAAATTGTTATGCCATTTGATTTCATTATTGTAAATACCAGTGAATATTTTCATGATACAATTTAAATAATATATTGAATAATTTGTTGTTCCTACATCATACATCCGCATGCATTTTGTATACCAGATGCTTCTTCAAAGCATCTCCAAGTAGTTTGTTTTGACTTTCATGCAACTATGTAGTAGATTGTTATTATATTATTTTCTATCTTATTGCAGGTAGCTTAAGACTTATGCAGCATGCGGAGAATGTTCGTGCTCCAAGTTCATGGGAATCACTGCATGGCAACTCTTGGAAGGATATATCATGGAAGGAGAAGCAGTTTAAGGTGTGTGCATCTAAAGCTTTAAGATGTACAATATTGAGCTTGAATTGTATTTTTTCTTAATTCTTTTGTTCTGAACGTAATCAGGAGGGTCCTGGGATGATTACTACAATAATTCAGGTAATATATTCTTCTCTTGCTGTTAAAGTTTTAAGTGTTTCACAATTGAAGAACATGAACTGACCTAAAAATAGCCAGTTCTCTGTGTAAAATGATGCATGCAACAACTCCAAGTTATAAAACGTTGCATTACCCTGGCCATATAAACCCATATAATGAACATTCTGGAGGAGTTGAACCTTATGTAACATTTTTGGTCTTTTTCTTGGGGTGAGCAGAAGGAGATAATGGAAAAAGCAGTTTCAGAAGGATACTCTTTGAGTTGCTTTGCTTAGAAAGGTGGAGGGATGGTCTTCCTTGCTGACTGCTGAGCATATTGTGTGTCTTCACTTCGTAAGGTCTGGAATTATCTCATTTCGGGCAATAAACTTTCTATGATTAGTTTTCACAAGTATATTGTTGTAATTTGTATAAAGTATACAAGATGATTTAGTCTCTGCCCACATAGAAATGTTTGATCCTCTTGAGTACGCATATTTTGTATAATAGTTCGTATGCCTTGCGAATTATACTACTGAGTTACTGACATTTACAATTTGCAACGTATGCTGAGTTACTGTCATACTGTAATGTCCGCTTAGTGATCAAACTGAAATGTAAAATATCTGTTTATTTGTTGAAATCACAAACTTCTCCGAGTTACTGCACTCGATTGAGTCTGTATTGATTACTACTATTTGAAGATATACTTGCATACTCGGACTAAGTTTGGCTTGATTGCTCTTATATGAAGACCATGTTGGATTAAGTGATGACCTTAGTTTAGAATTCAACAATGTTATAAGCCTGAATTCATCAACACATCTGGATGGATACCAGATGTTCAGATTCCCAATTCTCGCCGTGCTCCTTTTTGAGCCGAGTAAAATTCTTGTCTTCAAAGCCGGGATGGAAAAGCTTGTCATCCATAAGGGACTTGTGATATCCTTGGTAAAAGCATCTTCAACAACTTTCTTAAAATTTCTCTAAAATAGAGAAGTAAAAGCCAAAATCTCTAAAAAAATTATGCTCCAGCTCCAACTCTAACAGTTTCTCCATTTTGTAGATTTCGGCATTTATTACAACAATAAAAAATGTTACATGATTATTAATAATAACAAAAAAAATCATATATTTCATTGTAACATAAATTACCTAATAAAATATTCTAGATTTTTGTTCGTATCATTGGAGCACGTAAATAATTAATATTTGGGGAATGAATGTTTTGCTGCAAATTTGGGGAATGAGTGTTTCTCAATCTTCTCCATCCTCATTTTGGGGAATGAGATGGGAAAGCTGTTGGACCACAAAACAACCTAATATTCTTCAAAATTGATAAAATCAAGAAAATGAGGAAGCTGTTGGAGATGCTCTAATGAGTATATTTGGAGTCTAATCCTTCCAACTGCCAAAGAACTTCATAGTCTTCATTCAAGTTCCCAATACATGACCGAGTAATATACCATTACTCCAATCCATCCCATGAGATAAACTTCCTTTAACAATGAAAACACTTTCTTTGTGTTCCTTGCTCTTGGTTAAGGTATCAGTTCATTATTCCCTTTCTTTCTGTGTCATTGCATAAATGTTCGTTTTCAATTCTTCCTTGGTATATTGTTGCAGTTTGGTAGATGACTATTATGAGGCAGCTTGTGGGAATAGACTGTAAAGACTAGCAGGAAGATTTGGTAGGAATTTAACCTCACATAATGATATCCTCTCTAGACGCATCATTTTACGAGCACATGTTTGCTCAATTTCATTGCTAAACTCACTCTCAAAAATTAGGTGACACTTCAATTATGGAATATGTGAGGTAGCATATCTCAAACCCCCAGCCAAACTTGGTGCTTCTCTTCAAACTTCATCATCTTTGAAGCAAAATAACTCATAATAACTTCTATTTAATAGCACTAATTCGATATTATTCTTACCCCAACCATGACACTAATGAGATTCGAACCCACAACTTTCATGCACTTCTATTTCTGAAACTAGCAAGTATCTTCCTAGTTGAACTAATCGGTGGTCAAAGTGGTGATCTTTCGACTAAACTGAAATTTATTATGATAATTGTAGATTTTTCATCTGTTATTTTTGTAACTACGAATATATATAATACGTTTCGAAAAAGATGAGATGAGATCATGTAAACATGTGTGACATGAACGATGTATTGCAACCTAGCAATTAAACACATCATATAGTTCATTTTCATACCTTCACGGCTTCAACGATTGATTTCAATGCATAGCATGCCATCCTAAACCTAACCTTGACATTAGTTGCCAAGAAACCACAAATAAAAAGGAAAATAAAAATTTGCCATTTAACTCAGTCAATAACATTAGAGTCAAAATTAGGAGGTAGTACCACGTGGCATTGAAAATTTCTCGTAGTTTAGTCCAAAGGTACTGTCAGTCAAATTCTAATCCAATTTCACTCAACTGTTTATGACCCTTCTACTTTTAACCTTTGGCGCGACACGACGCCGTTTGAGCGAGAGTTGAGAAGTAAAACACAATTTTTACCGCAGTAAGTTCCCTGTAAATAAACAAAACCCCGAAAACCAAAACCAACGGTGATAAGCATAAAGCCAAAACAAACCTTCTTCCATCATTCCTTCTCGAATCTCCAGTCGTCAGATTTCTCAACCCAAAACGCGCGAAATACAAACCCACCGCCCTCCCTCCTCCTCCCTTCTCTCTCTTCACAGCTCCAGGTAAATCGCCTCCTCTATTTCTCTCTCTAACTTCGCCGAAACCTAAACCTAACCTACTCGCAATTTCAATTTTTCTCCGATGCGATTTAATTTCTCGTGATTTTGCAGGGGATTAGTGTTTTGTTTTTGATTGTGATAATGGCGGAGGTACCGACGAGCCCGCCGGGCGGTAACGACAGCGGCGGCGAGCAGAGCCCGCAGAACGGGAGCAGCAGCAGCGTGAGGGAGCAGGACAGGTACCTCCCAATCGCGAACATCAGCCGGATTATGAAGAAGGCGCTGCCGCAGAACGGCAAGATCGCCAAGGACGCCAAGGACACTGTCCAGGAATGCGTCTCTGAATTCATCAGCTTCGTCACCAGCGAGTAATTTAGTCTCTTTTCATCTCTTTTTGTTTTGTGTTTTCGGTTTCGATTTCGATGAGTTTTGGTGTTGATTTTGGGGGTTTTTGGTGGTTTTAGGGCTAGCGATAAGTGTCAGAAGGAGAAGAGGAAGACGATTAACGGTGATGATTTGCTGTGGGCGATGGCTACGTTAGGGTTTGAGGACTATATTGAGCCGCTCAGGATTTACTTGGCTAGGTACAGGGAGGTAATTACTGTTTATCCTTTTTTCACTTTTGGTGTTTTCTTTCAACTCAATGATTCGTGTTCGATGTTCGATGAGGTTGTAGAGTTTGATAGTAGCATTTGTATAGTAGATTGTTTAGAATGAAGGAGCCTCAAATGAAATGAGGGGTTTTGTGTATTATGTAGTATCTACAGTTTGGTTTACTCCTCATGAGCTCGATCTAACAAATTTTTTGTTCTTGGTTTGATTGGGGTCGCTGCGGTGTTCCAGTTGGAGGTAACCTTCTATGCTTTCAAGTAATTTTATAATAACCTGCGTGTGAATTGTATGGTCTATATCGTTGTGGATTAGAAATGACTTATGGTTTATATTGTATGGTTTATAGGGTGATGCAAAGGGTTCTGCGAGGGGTGGAGAAGGATCTGCTAAAGGGAATCCTGTTGGAGCTATGCCTGGGCAAAATTCACAGGTCTGATTCTCTAACCTCTTTAAGAATTTATTTCGCTAAGTAGTTCATACCGACCATAAAATCTTTATTGTCACCTTACTGTGTTATCTTACTTTTATGTACAGTTTGTTCATCAGCCACCTTTGAACTATGTCAGTAGTCAAGTAAGTCTATTTTTCATGCAAACATATGTTTATCTTTTTCAATAACAAGCTAGTGAGCTACTATAGGATGACCCTATTGCCAAGTTGAGTAATATACAGGCTGGCATGGGGGAGGGAGAGGGAGATACTACTTTGGTTACTTTATGTTAAGTTGCCCTTTGAAAATTATCCACCCATAATGTGATGATTTAGTGCTCACGGGAAATTCTGTTCTGTTCCTGTTTTGATCATTTGGTCATACCTAGGCTTAGGGGGGGCTGGATTGTATTCTTGCTAGATGATTTGGACCCTAAGCCAAATCCTAATAGGATAAATTATTTGTTCCAACTGGGGTCTTTGTCTCAATCTTCTTTGGCTGCTGTTGTTCAGGGGGGAGAATCAGAAGTAATATTCGAAGCTAAAACTAGGCAAAGATGTTAGATTATGTCCAACCAATATATATGCTTAGGATCACATATACCTGATTGGAGCCTTGTTAGACGAGTTACACCTCCAGCTAAATTTTAAGATGAGGAACTCTTGGTTCTAATCAGGATCATTGTTTCAGTCTTCTTTGGTTATTAAGTGTTAAAAGTAGTTGGTCGTTTATGAAGGGTGATTAATGAAGGTTTATTTTGAGAGTTAAAGAACTTTGGGTGGACTATTCTCTATGGATACCTTACTTTTCACATTATTGGTTAAGCAAATCATTTCACAGATAGAGATTGGTTCATATAACGGTAAAAAGATTCTAGTAATAAAATACTTTAGATTATGTTTACTTTGGTTCATAACTAGAACAAATTATTTGTTATAATATGTTTGGGGAAACGATTTGCAGCTAGCAATTTTAGCTGCCGTTTAATCTTGTTACGTCATTGATTTAGATTCTCTGGTGAGAAAGTCTGAAGTTCTAATTAGTTGTTAAATTGGCTTTGCAAAGTTTCTGAAAATGCTGTTAACATACAGAATTTTGTCATCTCTAGTAACATTCCCTACAACGTTATTTCAGAGCAAAGAAAGACAATGAATAGTTTGAAATATTATATGCTTGTTGCAGATATTAAAAGGTTACAAGGCACTTGAAATGAAAAATGATCTTGGTGCTAACAACCTTTTTGTAGATTTGTTTTTAAATCTAATTTTATGCAGAAAGAAAATGCTTATAAATCGATTATGTTCTTCAAAAGAATGTTCTCTTTACCTTACTAGTTATGATATCATGCAGTTTTAGTAGACATGCTTTGACAGTGAAGTTTTGTTCTTTTATATTTGATATTTAGAAAATGAATTCATTTGCTTATTTTTTTCACTCATTTGTAGGAGGACTATTATGTGCCTTTGAACAATATGGGGAATGGAAATTGATGCTTTTCTTTTTGATATGAGGAAGAAGAGAAGACATGGATTTTGGTCACTGGTCACTTGATCCTAATGATGTGTCCTCAATATCTTGCGATGCAGGCACAGCATTTGGTTGCTCATTCTATGCGAAGCTATGAGTAGAAGTCTTACTTTTATCCTATATCATTTTTAAGAACAACAAAGCGGTAAATTGTTAAGTTGCATTACTGATAGTATCATTGATGTGAATTTGAGTTAATTTAAAGACACTATATGTTTCCGGAGTCTCTGCTATGGTTGGGATAGGAAAGATTTGGGTTGTAGATTTGGCTTTTGGCTATATTTCTAGTTTAGTTGTCTGACCCTGTGTGATGAAGTACTGTTTAATTAATTGTCCATGAAGAACCATGTGCAGCAAAAAAGATGGAATATAATGCATATTTGTCATGTAACACATTTGGTTTATCCCTTTTTTGCCGTTCAACTTTAGCAAGAAGAGGTGAGGGTTGCTTTGCTGTTCAACTTTAGCAAGAAGAGGTGAGAGTTTCGGTGTGGACATGTCTTTTATGTTTGTTTAGGCTGCTACACTTGTGGTTCTTTTGGAAATGGTTGTATGCTTTGCACCTCAAGCAGAGGGTACTAACTAACTACTAACAAAGTTTGAGAAGCTCGTCTTTTCATCTGTTGGATTGGCTCTGAGGGGCTCAGAAATCAAACTTGGAATAGAAATTGTTAATGTAGGTATTTGGTTTGGTTCAAGTCCAAGCCTAACCATGACAATTGTCATTTGCTGATCAGATTAGCTAGTTGTCTTGTTGATTGTTTGAATTCTCATACATGTGTAGAAGATACTTTACGTCTCACTAAATGACCCCTTTCTCTAGTGACAAGTTGCGACCTGTGTCCATATTGTCTCCATTTGCACAAGTTCTTATACATGTTTTCCTATGTTCATTTTGATCTCTCCTTCGACTAAGCTGTCCAAAAGGCAGACTGTATCGTAGACGGAGTTGAGCTGTTAACAGTAGTTTCGTGGATTGCATTTGTAAGAGATCGGAGATCGGAGATTGGAAATCAAGATAATTGAAGAAATATTAGGAATGCAGATTGACCAAGATTGCATAAGAAATGTTGGAGGATTTTCATCGACAGGTTTATTAGGATAGAAGATAGATAGATCAAGAGCTCGATTTATTTATTTCCCGTGTCGAAAGAGAGGCAGTTCTTGTGGCGTATATAACAAGTTATTCAACTTATTATTCAAAGTCTGAATAATTGTTATCCAATTACAACATGCCCAACTAGTAGGGAGGAGAGGGTACCAGACACCATCACATACACTGTCACTAGGACATTCAATGACATCAGGTCCCTAAATACTCTTTATGTTATGCACACGGGCACGTGGCCATCACGTGACGAGTTCGGGGTAGACGTCACGTTAGACGCACGTGACTTGTGATAATGCAGAGGGGAAGAAAGGTGGGCAGTGGCCACATCACAGTGATTTGGTTCGAGTGAAATTTGTGGGGAGAGGGCAAATGAGAACAAGGGGAGGGCGCATGAGGCATGAAGTAGTTGGAATAATCTAATGTTCAAGTGTTCCTCTATCCCCACTCCTCTCCACGACGTGACCATCATTTCATGCCTGCACGAGGCTGCCAACTCGACCCTTAGCTCACCCAAGCTTCACCCCCTCTCCTACCTCTCATCACACAAGACACCACTAGCAGTTGTGGAGCACATTTCCCCCTCTTGCGCCTCGCTCTTATATTAATCGGAAATTGGTCCGACGTAAAGTTGCAACCGAGCTTGAGAGTCGGAAAACATAACATATTAAATTGTCTACGAGAAAAGTATTCTATTATATACCTACGTAGGGAGATGGATTTGGATTTGGATTTTCCGATTTTGTGGAGAAATCCAGCAAGAACCTGCTAGTATTTGTAGACC
This sequence comes from Fragaria iinumae, assembly GCA_009720345.1. Taxonomy (NCBI): domain Eukaryota; kingdom Viridiplantae; phylum Streptophyta; class Magnoliopsida; order Rosales; family Rosaceae; genus Fragaria; species Fragaria iinumae. The sequence goes on along the minus strand of CM019123.1, from coordinate 20,072,496 downwards.
ATAATCAATCATGGGGTGGCTGTGCGGCAACTTTTGATTGCTTCTTGCCAGCACATTATCTTGGTAACATGCATTCTTTACTCTCTTTTTAACGAACATTGTTGTGTGCTACTGTCACTTCCATACTCTGATAGATTTGAGAGTTCTGCTGATGCCCATTGCCTTCACTCCCGCTGTAAAGAGGAAAAACTTCTTCTTTTTTCTTGGTTACAAGAGGAACGAGAATTCGAAGAAGCAATTCTCGTATATGGTTCATTGATTCGTGATTATTACCGAATTTCTTAAATCCTTACAAAATTCGAGATATCAGGAAAATGAGAATTCGTCGTATGAATGCTCTTAATCATTGGTTATGCCATCTCCTTTACAGGAGAAGCACAATGCATCATACAAGATGATCTCCAAGTGATGATGAATAGAATATGACACCCATTAAGCTATCATGAAAAACAAAGAGAAAACTGAAAAGGAATCCATGAAGCATATTTGGTGAGGACGGAACCATATAGGGTATACGTCCACTCCAGTTAGGACAACTCAGAGCCTCTGAGGAGGTCCAGCTCACACTAGTGGCACCCCTTGTTGATGCCTCTGTCTATTCTTTTTCTATTCGCGAGCTAAGGGACACAGACAGACCAGAAACCCCAGATCCCTTTGTTGGTCAATGGTCAAGGAAGACGTTGTGCTATTACGAAAGTGCCCCTCCTGGTAAACAGCTGGCCACGTTATAGCCCACAGAGAAAGAGAGAAAGCGGTGAGGGGGTCTTGAGAGATTCAGTCCATCTGGCGTGACTCCTCTCTCACGTGGCCCCAAATGCTCTGCAGAGAACGAACAGAGCTGCCCGGAACGCCTTGCCTCTGCAGCTCCTCAATATTATTCTCCACGCGCTCAAAGAAATGCTTTTAGTTTTTTCCACACAAAACACTTATCCATGCTTCTAAGTTCTAACAAAAGCACAATTTAGTTAAGCACTTCCAAGATATATAGGCAAAAGCAAATGCTCTTCATAAGTTCAAATAACAGAAGTACTTCCAAATATACAATTTTTCTACACAATGTTGTTCTTCTTGGACGCGTTTTCGATCGTTCAATGTGGTTTTAGTCTTAAGTCGACTTTTAAGTTTTATTAGTCTGTTTAAAGCTCAAGTTGAAGAACATGATACAAAACCATTTAGTTTGTCATCCCGTTAGCTTTTGTACGACATGTTGAAATGGTTTCAAAGGTAAAACATAATTTTCGACTCTATTATACATGTTCATCATTTTTCTGGTCATATTCTGAGCGGATTCTATGCACTGAGGTGTTGTACCATTAATGTGTAAGTCCTTAAATCGCCGTATGGAAAAATCGAATAAAAACTAGAGACCCTAAATTTCTTCCTTTCATTTTTATGTTTGATCCGATCAAACTAAACGCCTATAATAAGAGTATCTCTTTTTCGACCTCGGGTTCTCATTTTTTGAGTTGGAAACACCTGAAACTATTATTATTATTTTTAATTTTGTTAACGGTATTATGATATATCCGCATTTAGTGCAACGTAGATGACCGTGGATGTGAAATATTGCATATTAGTTGTTCGGTTCAATTGCACCTCGGTGCGTAGAAGAATTTTCGACATACTGAAGCTAGCTAGAATGGCGGGAAGAAGAAAAACGTAGTAAGCTCATGTTTCGCCGGATGAAGTGTTTGAGTGAAGGCACATGTATAATTTTCCCCCGTATGATTGGCTCTCCATCATTCACGCCTATAATTAATTTGCAGACAAAATGTTCTCTCTTTGCCATAAAATAAATAATCTTAAACCCTTTTTTTATGAATAATCTTAAACCCTTGATCACATAGTCGACGTCAACAAGCAGGAGAGATCAAGAACGTGTTATCCAATCACTGCGTATGGGGTTGCCGATTCATACAATATCAATAAGTTTCTTTCTTTCTTTCTTAATTTATAATGCAAAGATCAGTGTTTTTTTTCTCCTCTGAGAAAAGAAAAACGTAGCCAGAATACATAAGAACGTGTCAGTCACTTGCTTGGGTTGTAATCTAAAGCTGCAGTTGCATGCATTTGACTATTTGTTAACTGTGACTGGGACTCAGAAAGCTGAAACACACACATTCCAGAACTGGGTCCACTTTATCAAACTGTTAGCAGAGAGAGAGAGAGAGAGAGAGAGAGAGAGGATCTCCGGTGTGATGCACGTCAGACGTAATCGTCTGATATTCTGATGTTGTAATCGTCGGATATTCTGATGTTGACCGCTTTGTTGCTTATAATTTGATAAAGAGTTGATTAAGCTATGAGCTAAGAATATCCAATTAGTTGTTATACTTGCACTTTACCTCACTATGAACTCTGAGTTTTTACTGAACCGCGGTTATTTATCTGTAAATATCAAACATATACATACATTGTCATGAGATGTGAAATCAATACACCCAAAATTGAAATCCACACATATTTTTTATTTTAGTGACTTAAACTTTGTTTTTTATGAACGTATTAACCAAAAAAAGAAAAAAAAATGTGTGGATTTCAATTTGGGGTGTGTGGATTTTACATCCTTTTATCATTCGTTATGTGTTATATAACTTTCGATTGATTATAAATGATGGAATAATATTTTATCTTATTGATGAACAAAATGATTATTAGTTAGAAATTCATGTTGTTGCATCCATGACCTTGGTGAAAACTATCTTCTTTTCTTTTTCACATTGTCCCTTAGCATAATGGAAAATGTTGCTAAAGTTACTTAAGCACGTGATTTTCACATATTCAAAACATTTACCTCAAGAATCCTTGTTTATGTTACCGTTTTTGTCTCACAAGTGATCGAGATTTATCAAGAGTTTAATAAACTGAACCACCACAGCTGATCGAGTTTGTAACAGTCCCGGTGTACGTGGGACGTGTTTATCTGTTTATAAAGTAACCGAGCCTACGGAAAGGGGATGTTGCACGCGGCGCAGGTGATTAGTGGTCCAGGGAGGCGCATGTATAATGATCCAGTGCGTGAGGGTTTACTAGAGCGACCAGACACCCAGCCTTATCGTATTTGCCGACCGACTTTCTAGGACTGCACGTCATGTACGTTAATCTCGTTACAGAAAAAAAAAATTAAAAATTTATGTACAGGACCACCACACAAATGGTACGGCGTTTAGCTGTCCTTCTGAATCAGCCTGTCCTTCCCAACGCGTCCAAGAGCAAGCATAGGATCACGCGCTGGTGATTAGCAACTAGCAATAATTATTACCAATATAATTTCTATTTATATGCAAAAAATTACTGAAGCACATCAAAGTTAAAAGGGAAACTAAATAAATACCCCACCTAATTATGCCTTATTTAAAAGGTTAGGATGCTGGAGTCAAGCTAGGGTCAAAATAGAGCCAGATTTGGAAGGTAGTTTAGTGATAAAATCACATATCCAAATGATAATATGCACTATTAATTTTTGTAATCACCAAAAATTTATTCTTTCTTTCCAAATGGTGGAAGAGACAAGGAATTAGGAATGTTTTTTTTTTATACGAATATTGGATTTGAGTATTACAAATTACATCTCCGATACATTGATTTTGTGTATATGTATTTCAAATTACATATCGGATGAGATGTGTTGTTTTAATGTTTAAAGGAAATCTGAGTTCATAATGAATGGAATTATAACTAGAATTATGTGTGTTCCATTTTTATACAATTTAGATTTGTTTCGAGCATTTGACGTTACATCTCGATTGAAATAGTTTTACGCTTGTATAACTTTAATACAACTCGGGTCAAGACTGCACATACTTCATGCACGTCGTAAGTTTAAAATGTATTAAGCTTAGAACTCGGCTCATAAGTGTAATTTTTCGAGTGGGTAGAAATGGCTCAAGCATTTAATATTACATCTTAGGCCGCAATGGTTTTATGCTTGGATCCGGCTTCTCTGCTTGGATTAAAGTTGTTTGGATTTGCTTGGATGTCTTATAACTATTAGATGGAGTAAGAATGACATAAGGATGACATTGTGGTCCTAGATTGTACTTAATCCAATGGTTAAAAATCATCCAAGCAAAACTAAGCAACATAAATTCAAATAGAGAAGCCAAATTCTTTATGCTTACATAACCTTACAATTCAGGTCCAAGCATGCAATAATTTCATGTTGTAAGTTCAAAATGTATTAAACTTACAACTCGGTTCATAAGTGTATTGTTTCAAGTGGGTTGAAATTGTTCAAGGCTTCGAGCATTCAGCATTACTTCTCGGCTGAAATGTTTTTATGCCTGTATAACCTTACAACGTAGTTAAGCATGTAATAATTTCATAAATGTTATAAGTTTTAAATGTATTAAACTTACAACTCGGTTCATAAGTGTAATGTTTCAAGTGGATATGAATTCAAACATTTGAGTTCACAACTTGGTTTACATGGAGAATGATTGTACGTATTCAAAATGTGCTTGATGTACAACTCGGTATGTGCATACATATTGATACATACATCGTATTTAGAACATTTGACGTGATATTTGAATTTCAAAAAGTAATTGAACTCACAACTCGTATTAAGGTGTAACGTTTATACAGCTTTGAATATACATGTGGCCAAAGATTTGAGTTTACATTTTGGCTTATAGATTCAATAATTTTAGGTAAACATTGATCGAAAGATTTGAGTTTACATCTGGCCTCATGCTTTTTTTCCACCCTATATTTTATTTATGGCCCAAAGTCTAAAAAGAGAAACAAGAATTATCACCTATAATCAGCGTCCGTTTTGTGCAGAGGTTGATGACAATCTTCACACACTCACACAGTCCTCATCAAGGCTTATCTGTCTGCCTCTCTGTTCTCCTACCAATATTTTATTGCCACCACCACTCCTCCTCCTTATATACCCTCCCTCTCTTCTCTCCCCCAAAACCTTTGTCTCTCTGCAGCTCACTTCTCCATAGAAAAAACCACATTCAGAGTTTTCATTGGTTTGGTTCCAAATGACAATGAGCAACAACGTTAACCAGTTCGGCGATACGACGTTGACCAAGGTCTTCGTCGGAGGACTTGCCTGGGAGACTCCCAAGGAGGCTCTGAGAGAGCACTTCGACAAGTATGGTGAGATCTTGGAGGCCGTCATCATCTCCGATAAGCTCACCGGCAGATCCAAAGGCTACGGCTTCGTATGTCTTCCTATCTCTTACAAAACTTGATTTTATTTGCATGATCCGACTGCCGTTGTCACCCTTGTATTAATTTCTTCATGTATATATATGTATAGGTCACGTTCAAGGAGGCTGAAGCGGCTAAGAAGGCTTGCGAGGACGCCACGCCGGTCATCAACGGCCGCCGTGCCAACTGCAACCTGGCCTCCCTCGGCGCTCGTCGCCCTAGGTCGGCTTCGACCACCACTCCTCCTCCTCAACGAGGTATTGAATAACACACCACATTGTAAACTGCTCGCTCATTTTCCATGTGTGAGATTTTGAGTTCTTTGCAAACTTACAAATATTTCATGTCTTATTTCTATATGATTAATCTGTATAATTATTATTTGGGAAGTATCAAATGGTGGAGGAGCAAGGTCCATGTCGCCGGCGCCGGCGCCGGCACCTGCAAATCACGTGCAATGGTACTACCCGGCAGGGACTCCGGCAGCTGCTTCTGTACCATTTCATCACCAGCATCATCAGGCTGTTCCATTCTATGGGTACGTATATTGTACCCCATTTTTCAATTTTCACCCCGATAATTGTTGTGTTCTTTTGGATCTATATGGTAAATGATTACAATATTAAACTGCACCTAATGTTATATATATTTTTTCCTTTTTATCTCTCAGATACTCCCCAACCTACATTGCAACTGATATGGGCTACAATCATGTAAGTCGATCTTTATATATAATCCGAATCGGATCCGTTAGTCTAACAATGCGTTACATACAGTTGTCAATCTCGATTAATGATCGAACAATATAACATGTCAGATATTTAATGAGAAAATAATTAGGGATTTGACGATTATTTTAGGGTCATTTTGATCTGATTTTTTCAGTTCCTTGATTTGGGTTGGTGATGATTTACAGAAGCTGGGATACAGCACTGGTGGGGGTTACATGAACGGGCATTACTCTCCTCAAGTGTACCATAGCCACCAGCCTATGGTTGGTCCAAACACATTGATGCCAATGTACCCTCTCTACCATTATCACCATCAATCACATACAATGGGGTTACCTGCTCAATTCTTCCCACCAACCACCGCAGGTCACGTCGCAACGGCGGTCCCGGCAATCATGTCGAAACCGGCCTCAATTGCTCCAAATAACACAGGTAGATAGATACTCTGATCATTCACCCTGGTTTTGTTTATGCTGCTCTTCTCTGCTCACATGCCATAACATGCTCAACCTAGTCAATGCCCCAAAATTGAACACCAGTATAATTGAAATGAATCATTCTGCCACGTGAGGTTGGGATTGAGCTACCCCAATTGCCAACTCGATTTTGCCAGAACCCACGTGGATTCAACGGTGAAGATTGGATTTTTGTTCAGTTAGAAAATTACTAAATACTTTGCATAATCTAATCTTGAAATAATTTCCAAACAAAATACGATCTTATGTTAGTTCCGGACTTCCGGTATGTCATTTTGCTCTCTAGTTTGTTTAGTTTTTCTAAAACAGCTTAAGTTGAATTCATCCGAAATACCACAGACTATTGCTGCATTTTCTAAATTTGGGATTACGATTAATCCCCCTGCATTGTTTTTAAAAGTATCGTAAACGTTATCGACTGAATCCAACCGAAACGCTAGAGACTATGACAACATTCTCTAATTTGCATTGTTGGACATTGTTCATCTTTCCCAATCTGCATTGTTTCTTTGTATCAAAATGAAGTATATACGGTAGTATATGCCTGATTTCCAAGTAGGAAATTGTTGATGATTTTAAATTGTGAGATGTAAAAAACTGATACACTATACAAAACAGTGTGCTTGGCTGTGGAATAGCAGGGAACAGTTGGCCGAGATCAGGAGAGGAGCTTTAAAAAACAAGAGCTGGCTTAAGTCTAAGAGATGAAGGCATGCACTACTACACAGAGTACTCTATTTTAATCACAGTAATTGGCAATAACAAAGGGAACGTGGTGGCTGCACAGAGCAACATTATTATCTCTGATCTGTTCCGGCTATCTGCTTTCCAATTATTATTATTATTCCTATAATTTAATTCATATTATTCTTATCTCTTTAGGGTCTTTGATAAGATTCTTTCATTCTCTTCTATCTCTCTCTCTCTCTTTTTCTCTCCCCCTCTAACATGAACATCCATCTCAGACTGAGCTGTGAACCATTGAAAGGAAAAGAAAAATGTAACAGAAGAAGTCCTTTTGCTTAGCTAGCTTAATTGTATTCATGTTACAGTATCACCACCCATGCCTTGTGGGTTGCTTTTCATGCATGCATGGCTTGCTTCTTTATGCAACTCTTTTTCTGCACAAAGCACCTCTCTCTCACTCTACTGTATGTGTCCATACACACACACATATATATGATTCTAGATATTGTTGAATATCCATTGAATCCACCTCAAATACAAGAGATCCAAAAGACCAAGCCGAATGAATTTTTATTTCTGGAGAAAAAATGAAAATTCATTTATCAAAGGTAAACCTAAAAAATAAGGCTTGAAAACTAATAACAAAAAACATGTGTCTCCGACTCAATCAAAATAGAAAGAGTGAGAGAAAACCAAAGCTAAAAGAAAGATAGTCTCCAAAAGAATAATACTTCATCATCACTAACATTAACATTGCCCATCACTTAACAGGTTCCTTCTATTTTCATTAAGATTAAGATCAACACTGAATTAAGAAAAAGTTGCGAACTACGCTGTTCATGCAGAACCTTAAGATGGATAAAAGATTAGCTATCCCCATAGATCGAGAGGTTCAATCCAAGTATCAATATCAAAAGTTCTAAGTTCCTTACGAGTACTTCTAATCCAAGTACCTTCAGTCTCGTAATCATAAAGACATTCGCACCACTCCGACCTCCAAAATATCATATTTGCAAACTCACTACTCTCTCCCTCGGCTGGAACTGCAAATGTTCCTAACAGCGACCAAAACAACACTAGTTTCCCCACGCTTCTAAGTGGAGTCGAAACCTTTTGTGACCAATCAAACCGAATAACATGGATCCTGGAAATATCATTACGAACCGCGGCCAAGAAAACTTCTCCATCACACTCAAGCAACTTAAAGGATTAGCTATACTCTGAAAAGCCAGAGTTGATGTTTAGAAAGGAGGAAGAACAATCCTCAATCACGGTCCAATCTTGAAGAGCAAAGCTGAATTTACCTACGCATAATGGATCACCAGTTCCATAAAAAACAAAGTAAAAAGCTCCTTCCGTATAGGTCGCATGAGTCTTCCGTATAGGCTGCAAAGGGTTAGTGGAAAGAGGATGATGAATTGTATGTCTGCTCCATTCTCTGTCTTTAAGCTTACAAGTGTTTAGTATATAGCTCCCACCACTTCTTTCTCTATCCATGACAAAGATGACACAGTTAGGAGAAGTCGGAGCTGGCGTGAACGTTGTTAATCCTCCTCCTGGCCAATTTAACGGAGGCACTTCTTCGATAATCTTGTTACAAAAAGGATTGTAAAAGAGGTACGTAGAACTCCTTGAAGAAGCAACCATACATGTTTCGAAACACGAAAATTGCCATCGAGAAGCGATTTTCTGCCCGGTTCTTGTGTCTTTCTTTTGTAGAGAGAACAAGTGTGGCTTGACCAGAAATCGGAAAATTTGGCGTTGGTCTTTCTAACGATGGAAGTCCTGACCCAGGATATTGTCCATGGCATATGAGAATCATGAGGTCGAAGTCGTCCTGCAACAATAGCTTGCCGCCAAGTCTTGCATACGGAGGCACAGCGCTTGAGATCAACAACTTTCTGGAGACGTTGAGCAATTTGGGTTTATGAGTTCCGATGGAATATCGGACCATGAAGTACCCGATTGACGACTTTCCGTGATAGTCTTCTTTTTCCTTTGATTAGAAGTCGCCATAGTTGTTAATTCGCGGCCTGAGATGAGAGAGGCTAGGGTTTTATTTGTTCCTTTTGGAAAGAAAATGATTAGGGGCCTTAATAACGCCTAAGAATAAGGATTAATCCATAAATTTTAGGCCTCATTAAGACCCTTTCAAATGTCTAGTTTTTTTTACCCTTTCAAATGTCTAGTTTTTTTTTTTTTGGAAAATAGTAAATCCCACGAGGACTCCTACTGCATCACAAATCTGCAATTTACCAAATGTGAACCTAAAACGATTTCTAGTTGGTAGAAAATATTTCTTTGGTTACTTAGAGCATCTTTAACACATTCTCTACTTTAACTCCTTAACTATTTTAGAGAGCGTATTTCGCTTTTTTGGAAGTTTTAGGAGCTTCAACAGACTAGTAAAACTTGAGCTATTATGACTTTTAACTATCTCGTTAGCTATATTTAGCTAGCGAGATGACTCAGATGAGGCTCGCTATAATTTAATACATTAATTGTAAGATATTTTATGTGATATATAAATATATTTAAACTATTTAATTTCTATTTGAAGAATAATGTTAATGTAATACTAGCTAATGCAACCACATTTCTAGAGTGGCTAGTCAAAATGACATTTTAACTAATTTGACTAAAATTTAACTTAAAAATGGCTAGCAATGCTAAAGATGTTCTTATCTATGACTCAATCGACACTTTGGTAAATGAATGTTTGTAATATCCCAGAATTTCAGTTTTCTATTTTTAAAAAGAAAATTATTTTTCGAGTTATTTTTATTCCGATTTCTATTATTCTTTTAAATTTTTTGTAGCTTTCGAAAATTATTCAAATTCTTTTAATGATTTTTAGAATTTAGTATTATCCAAAAATTTAATTAAAAATAGAAATTCTAAGTCGGTTGAATGTCGGCCGTTGATTCGAAAATATATAAAGGAAACAGATCAGACCAGACGACAGTCCATACCGACCCCGTCCCGAGCTGCGACGGAGCTCAGCTCCTTCCTCCTTCGTCCGGCCGCCTCCCGGCGCAAGACTGGTGTCCACGCCTCCGTCTCGCCGTCCCCGACCTCACTATGTCCTTCGTGTTCGAAGAGGAACTCCGGCGAGAGAGAAAAGAAGGAGAGAAGTGTTTTCTTGGTTCGCCGGTGAGATTCCGATTCCGGCGACGGCGGCGAGCGTGAATGGTACTGGAAGCTTGCTCTCGTCCTCTTGGTCTTCCCTATGTCCTCAGTTTCTTCAGAAGAAGTCGGGTGAGAGAGAATCGAGGAGGAGAAGAATTTCTGGGTTTCCGATTCCGGTCACGGTGACGTGCATGGAAGGTGGTGGTAGCTTCGCCTTGACCTGGAGAACCTCCATGTGGCTTGAATATGTCGAGACGAGCAGTGGTGAGTAAGAATTGATGCAGACGAGTGGTTTGAGTTTTCCGGCGAGTTTCCATGGTTTCTGGCGACGTTTGGTTTCGATCAAGGTATGAAACTTGGTCCATTTGTCGAGCTCTACCTGTTTCTATAATTGGAATTGAGTTTGGATGAGAGATGATGAAGTTGGTTATAGACAGTGGAGGACTGCCGTGTGACCGTGTGTGCCACTTTGCACGGCGGCGGCGGCGGCGGTTGTTTTTGGTAGTTTCTGGCCTTTGTTGGTATATTGAATTCATATGAGTGATTTGTAGATGTTTGGTTTCGAATTTGGTTGGGATTGAAGAAATTGGAGTTGTTATGCTCGTTTGGGTTCACTGGTTTTATGGTGGTGGTGTTGGCCTCTTGATGCTCGTTCATGAGTATGAAAGGATGTTTGATATGTTGTTGGGAACTTTGGGTGTCCAGAGTAGTAACGAGGTTATGATGGAGTTTAGTTTTGGAGATATTAATAGAGTTGTGCAATTTGAAATTGAGCTGAGATTAGAGTAGATGTTAGTATTGGGTTTTCTGCTGATTTTGGTTTATTGTTTGTGGTGGTGACTGCAGTATTCTTGTTCCATTTTCAGTCATATGAAAGTGCAGTAACATGAATTTGCATGCTTGATTGGTAAAAGATGAGATTTGGGTGATAGGAAATGGAGCTATGTTATTGGAACAAGGAGGGGAAGATGGATGTGTATAGTACTAATACTGAACTTGCCGGAGTTAAATGATGCAACTAAGAACTGTTGATTTGCGATATGGAACTAGGAGCTTGATTTCAAATGGAGAAAGTGAGTATTCGAAAGTGCAGGAGTTGGACAACTTGGAGAAGTAGAAATTGGCTAAAGAGCTTATGGGTGTCCTTAGCAAATTTTGAGGACTTTGATCGTATTAGTTTGAAGTGATTTACCGACTTCCTTGGAATAAGGTGATACGAGGATCGAATGCGAGTAGCAGGATTATCAAGAGCAGAAGGATAAAGATTTCAGAAAGTCTGTCGCAGAGTTACTAATTTTAGCTAGCGTCGGAAGTAGCACTTAGATTCCAGGTAGGGTCTTTCTCGGGGAACCTTTCTTAAATTGATAATTAGATTATAATTGAAATCGTTGTTTTGTGTGCCATCGAGTGATTAACTCTTGGTTGTTATCGTTTTCGATAAAAGCATGTGTAGTCAGTGATTTGTATGATCGATGTTATCGCTTTCCTTAAAAGCTTGTATTCGATACTGAAATGTGAGTATTGATATTCAATTGCATATATAAATGCATTGTGAGGCATCGTGAGGATAATGAGAATTGTGATTGTGGAGAGGTGTGAAAGAGATTTAGAATAGATATATTTTGTGTAGTTAAGTTTCCTCATGGGTTGTCTAAGATCTAGGGTAGCCCACACATGCACAAATTCAGGAAAAGTATGCCCTTTCGATGACGGACATCAATAAAACGATCTTATCGGGTTTCGGGTTTGGAGACCATGAGTATAACAAGATGACTAACAAAAGAGGTACAAGTGGTGAGATATTACTGATTGTTAGATCATATATTCGAGACATCTGAGTCACCTCTGATTGGTAAAATACACTGTATGGGATGTGTAGGCTCACATGTCTTTAATGTATGGACTGATAGTCAATAATTGAGGAAGACATTTATTAGCATTTATGCATCGATCATTGTTGTTATTTATATAAAGTCTTGTTTGATGTTTGATAACTTATTTGTGAGACGTAGTTAAGTATAACTTAAAAAGGTTAGGCCCTATTGAGCGTAAGCTCACCCCTATAAATTCTTGTTCAGGTTCGTATGAGGACATGCCTTTCGAGAAGTCTAACTGTGACGTTAGCTGTTGTGTACGAGAGTAGAAAAGAGTTACGGAAGATTAGAAGTGAGATAGATCATAAGGGCTTATCTTTTTGTCTTTGTAATTGTTTGGTTATTTGTAAACGTTTTATTTTTAACAATTTCTAAAAAAATATTTGAAATTGTTTTATTTTCTTTTACTTTTCCCGTTCATGTCTCGGGTTCGCGCGTCAGGTGCTTAGAAACCACCGACATTGGGTCCGGGGTGTGACAATGTTTAAAATTTAGTCAATGAAGTTTAGATATTTATCTTTCATTTTAGTCACTCCTGTTAAGTACATCACCGCCCATGCCTTGCGGGTTGCTATTTCATGCATGCATGGCTTCTTATGGAACTTTTTTTTTTCTCTTAGATTTATGGAACTTTTTTTTCTTAGATTTTGTTGAATGTAAAAGACTCGCAAATACACACAGCAATTTTGGGAGAATACCTTATTGAATTCAACTGCGAATTGTTGGCTTGATAGCCTTACAAGGGAAAGAAACTGAAAAACAATACACCCCACGTCTAAAACAAACGTGGATCATGGAAGGGAAAACAATAAACCACTACTTTCCTATTAACTAGGGATTATTAACTGCAAAGAAAATAACTAGAGTAAACTCTAGATACGTAACAGATTTATGGAACTTTTTTTTTTCCCTGCATAAAGCACTACTTACCCACCGTGAGTATGGACCAATTAAATCATTGTAATGGTTAATTCTTACACAGTTACAATGTTACATTCTCTCTCGCTCTTTCATTCCACTCTCCCCTTCAAGATAATATCCATTGAATCCACCCCAATACAATACAATAGATACAAAAGATCAAGCCAGGTGGTTGACTTGGTAAGAGTGTAGATGTGGAATCCCCATAGATCGAGAGGTTCAATCCAAGTATCCACATCCCAAACTGAAAGTATCTGACAAATACTCCTAATCCAAGTACCTTCAGACTCGTAAACATAACGACATTCGATGATCTCCCTATCCGACCTCCAAAAAATCATATTTGCAAACCATCTACTGTCTCCCACCGCTGGAACTGCAAATGTTACCAACCGCGACCAAAACAACACTCGTTCCCCCAAGCTTCTAACTGGAGTCGAAGCTTTTTGTGACCAATCAAACCCAATAATATGGATCCTGGAAATATCATCATATTTATGAACCGCGGCCAACAAAACTTCTCCATCACACTCAAGCAGCTTAAAGGAGTAGCTGAACCCATCATAAAAGCCAGAGTTGATGTTTAAAAAGGAGGAAGAAAAATCTTCAATCACGGTCCAATCTTGAAGAGCAACGCTGAATTTAGCTACGCATAATGGAACATCAGTTCCATGAAAAACAAAGTAAAAACTTCCTTCCGTATAGATCACATCATGCAGCGAAGGTAGTGGAAAAAGGATGATATATTGCATGTCTGCTCCATTCTGTGTCTCTAAGCTTACATGTGTTTAATATGTAGATTCCACTAGCTTCTATATCCATGACAAAGATGACAATCAGGAGAAGTCGGAGCTGCCGTGAACGTTGTTATTACCCTACGTCCTCCTGGCCGATTTAACTGAGGCACTTCTTCGATGATCTTGTTACAAAAAGGATTGAAAAAGAAGTACATCGAACTCCTTGAACCATCAGAGTTTTTTACTGCAGATAAGAGAAGCAGTCATCCATGTTTCGAAGCACGAAAATCGCCGTCGAGAAGCGATTTTCTGCCTGGTTCTTGAGTCTTGGTTTTGTAGAGAAAAGTGCGGGTTGACCAGAAATCGGAAAATTCGGCGGAGGTCTTTCTGGAGTTGCAGGAGTGGTTCCAGGATATTGTCCATGGCATATCGGAATGATCAGGTCGAAGTCTTCCAGGAACAACAGCGTTTCGCCAAGTCTTGCATACCGAGGCACATCGCTTGAGATCAACAACTTTCTGGAGACGTTGAGCAATTAGGGTTATGAGTTCCGATGGAATATCGGACCATGAATAACCCGATTGACCACTTGCCGCCGTGATAGTCTGTTTTTTTCCTTCGTCTAGAAGTCGCCATAGTCGTTAATTTGAGTTCTGAGATTAGAGAGCGACGGTTTTGCCTTAATCTAGGCATTGTTTCTTCATCTTTAGAGGCAATATACGCAAAACTTTTTACGCTTTTTTGTAGGATTTTGATTTTGGAATTTGAATCCCTGTCTGATTTAGTTTCCATTAGAAAAAGAGTAAACCGCAAGGACTCCAACTGCATCACAAATTCACAATTAATAATTTAGGGGTTTTATGACGATTTCCGTTAATATATATAACTCATATTAATTACTCAAATTATGTGTTTCTTTTCTTGGAAAATTTAGAACGCCAAAAAAAAGAGAAAGGCAAACTTTGTACCCATGAAAATCCATTTATGAGTCTTTAGATGATTCCGATTCCCTTCCTTTCCAAAATGTGGTATGCGCGCAACTTGATAAGCACAAGTCAATTATTAACATAATCAAGGAAAACATTGGCGAAATAGTATTGCAAGAATGTTGACCGCCATGTATACACGGGCGTGCAAGTACACGCTAGACTGTTATTTATTTATATGTTGTGACCAATGCATCTATATTATAGATCTTAACCAGCGACATAGTACCGTGTAATAGTCCATCACAGTTGAAATCTAGTCATGTTTACTATTTTTTTTTAGTAGAAATTAATAGTTCATTAATCAAGGACACGCTCAAATTATAAAACTTGTTTGAGATCAAAATTTAAAGAGCGAGAGGAAAGCAAACCAAAAGATAGATAGTCCAATAGTCACTTCATCACTAGCATTGTCTATCACGTAACGGACTACGCTGTTCATGCATAACCTTATTAGGATGGATAAAAGGTTAGCTATCCCCAGAGATCGAGAGGTTCAATCCAAGTATCCATATCAAAAGCTGAAAGTACCTTACGAGTACTTCTAATCCAAGTACCTTCAGTCTCGTAAACATAACAACATTCCCTATCCGATGTATGCTTCCACCAAAATATCATCTTTGCAAACTCACTACTCTCTCCAACTGCTGAAACTGCAAATGTTCCAAACCGCGACCAAAACAACACTCGTTTCCCCACGCTTCTAAGGGGAGTCGAAACTTTTTGTTTTGTGACCAATCAAACCCAATAATATGGATCCTGGAATTATCATCATATTTATGAACCGCGGCCAACAAAACTTCTCCATCACACTCAAGCAGCTTAAAGGTGTATCTGAACTCTGAAAAGCCAGGGTTGATGTTTAGAAAGGAGGAAGAACAATCCTCAATCACGGTTCAATCTTGAAGAGCAAAGCTGAATTTACCTACGCATAATGGATCACCAGTTCCATTAAAAACAAAGTAAAAACCTCCTTCTGTGTAGGTCGCATTATATGTCTGCTCCATTCTCTGTCTCTTAGCTTACATGTGTTTAGTATATAGCTTTCACCACTTCTTTCTCTATCCATGACAAAGGTGAAAATATAGCTATACGACGTCGTTCCTTTTTGAGTCAAAGTCGATATCTGAAATCGATTCATCCTCACTCCTCAGATCCTCTCAAACTCAACTGAAACAACTACCCTATCAATCGCATCGCCGTCGCTCGTCTGCTCGTCTGCTCGCCGTCGCTCGTCTAAAGATCAAAAACTTAATCCTCTCTCTCTCTCTCTCTCTCTATCTCTGGGGCTGCCGCTGGGGCCCATTGCTGGTGGTAGGGGTGGATGCCGGCGCCGGCCATGTGGTGGATTTGGAGGCAAAGCCCTAAACAGGGGCGGTAATGGGTATGGGTTTTTGATGAAATTCAACATAGAAGAAGAAGTTCATCATCGGTGCCAATTCAAATCCAATCGCGGGGGCATATGCCAAGAACAAAGCTTTCTCAGCATGACTCCATCAGCTTCAATAATAATACGACATCAAAACTCTCTATGGTGTATTTTCAAATGGGTTATCTGAATAACATAAATTGAACTAGGAAAGAAACAAAGAAAACAGATAAAGTAGGTAGAGAGAGAAGAAGATATTGGTAAAATAGCGATCTTCTTTTTCTTAGATGTTCTTGTTTTTCTTCTTTGATGTTCTTTTATTCATTCATTTGTCCCATCACACTTCAAAGCCTTCACCTCCTACAAACAATTGCATTCTTCCATTAATTAAGTTTTACAAAAATCATAATAGAACCCTGCACAATTGCCCCATCCAAGCCTTCACATTGTCTTCTCTTTTTACAAAAACAAAACAGCAAGTCTGCACAACCTGCTAAAGCAAACCAAATAAGGTCCATGCTTTATGGCTTTTTGCATCATTAGAGACAGTACAAACAAGTTCAATTTCCCAATCAATACATTAGAGACGGTAGCTAGATACAAAAAGAGATGGAAACTTGAATGAATGGAAAAATAGAAAACCCAAAATCAAACACCCAATATGAAAAGATAAGTTTGAAAAGAAAACCCAACCTGCTTACTTGTCCCAATGACAACCTGCTGTTCATATAAGAGAGAATGTGAAATGGAAGAATGAAAGATAAAATTCTCAAATTTTGGTACAGAACATAAGAGGCAGTTGAGTTTCCTCAAAGAAAAACAAGAACAGCTAAAGAAAAGAAGATCGCTGGAGAGATAAAGTGGCTGAGAAGTAAATGAAGAATTTGTGACCATCAGATCAAGGTTGTCCACATGTCGTCATCTTAGGAGAAGCTTCGGTAGGTTAGGTAGTTTATCAGGTTAGAAGAGGATCTGGATCCTTATGCTTTTGGGGTGTAATTGAGGCTGTAATTGAGGGAAAACCGTAATAAAGGCTATTTTAGTCATTTTGGTCGAGATTGATGTCATTTTAAAAGTTTATGGATGAAACTGATTAAAAAAAAGATGAGGTATCAGACTGATTTTAGACCTAAAGTTTAGGAGAATAAACTGAATTTTTTCCTTTTCTTTAATTGAGTGTCGGATGTTTTCTGAAAAACAGTGAAAATTGTATAAAGGCGTTTTTCATAGTTACTCATAATTCTAGTTTCCAGAGTTGTATTCTTAAATTTGTTCTCTGTGTTTCCAAAAAAAGAAGAAGAGCCGAACACATATTCCACCTTTTTTTTTATTTTTTAAAAGTATGATTTTACTTCATTGATCAAGGATTATTACATTCATTCGTTAGAGAAACCCAAGTTCATTCTAGTATGCAAAGCATCCTGCGTGTTAGAAGTTCGGCGGACAAAAGGCAAAGTAGCCGTCGATCGTGTCTTCAGTCCTATACGCAAAGATATTCTGTTTCAAATTACTTAATACATATCCATCATTTTTTATTTCAAATCAAATGTATACATAAGATAATTAAATGTTCAAAACAAACATATGTAATCCATGTAATCAAATTTTAACACCCTCCATCCCTTCTTAGGTTTTCCAATCTTTATAGGACAATGAAGGCTAGCCCGCCTCCTTCAATATGTTCTAAATTCGTTAGTTGGGTCCTTTCCCATCACTTATATTCATATCAAAAGTTCAAAACCATGCCCGCCACTGCCCAGCTCTTCTTCTCTACTCTTGCCACAACCCAGTCCACTATCTTTGACAACCCTCGAATCCCCAGTAATAACCCTAATTCTTCAGTCTATCCTAAAACTCTAAACCGAGCTCTATCCTTGAGGTCTAGATCTTTGTCACGGAAGGCTAGATCTTTCGTTTTCCGGTGAAGGAGATGACAATGAGGAGGGATCCAATGAGGAGTCAAGACCCTCGACTTCGTTGCTTAGTTCCTCAAAATCGGCTGGCTTTAATGGAAGAAGATCGAAGATCAAGCAGTCAATTGGCCGGTTCCCCAATTTTGGGAACAGGAGGATTTGACAAGAAAGGCACACCCATCGTGACGGTGCAAACTGCGACGACGAGTGAGACGTTAATCAAAAAATTTGGAACCTATATATGGCCAAAGACATGGACACACGTCTCGCAGAAATTCCCAAACAAAGGCAAGACTACATCGCACTTTGGAGCATTATTGAAAAGCATGCAGAAATTTTGTAGATTGTGTGTAGCGCAAAAATCCAAGGGGGAATTTCTTCATAAGAGATTTGGAGGTTAGAAGAGTGTAGAAAGGAACCGAGGCCACTGTCGATCACTGCTACAATTCTATTTCTAAGCTGGGAGTACACTCCCTCTGTGTAGAGGTTTTTTCTATGAGAATGTGAATAACTTTGATTAGCTTTTGAGCTTGTAGAAACCGGTGGCGTGAAAATCTCCATCCTCGATCTTGGTTAAGAAGAGGACGCCTCTCCCCTGTAGCAGCTGAAGTAGCAGACCTCAGGTCCGGTGTTAGTCCACAGTGGCGGATCTTGGATTCAACGAAATCCTATTATGTTTCTATCGTTTTATTTTGTCGATTTAATTACTTCTACATGGTGAACATCAAGGTAGTTTCATTAGATTGCTCTTGAGGTAACTAACATAGCTTTTCTTATCGATGCCGATGAGTTATGTTCGTAATTGTCATTCTTTCTGATATAACACTTTGATGATGAGTTATCATCATTTCAGTCCATATACTCTTAATTTTGAAAATTTACCTCATAAAGTTTACAATTTTCATAAATCAAGCCTAATTGCTAAAATTCCGTCCAATTTCGACGTTAAATGCTAGAATGAAATATTAGAAAAAAGGTCCTAAAAGGCGATTTATGCCGTTATACGACTATTTTAGCCCTTAAAGTGAGTTATGAAGTCAAAATTAACGTTTAAATTAGACTGAATTTCAGCAATTTGGTGTGATTTATGAAAATTGGAAACTTTAAGAGGTAAATTTTCAAAATTGAGAGTAGAATGACTGAAATGATATTAACCCTAAACCTTAAGGAGGTAAAATGAATTTAATCATACATTTTTTTTCTGTTATTTTGATGATTACTCAGAAAACTATCTAGTCTTAATTCAATCTTATCGGAATCCATCTAAGTGAGCCACCGTATAACATTATGTACGTTTATGTTTCAATTGATTGACATCCGCAATTCTAAAGAAGTTACCGGAGAAAAAAGAGTTAATTCTCACATCAATTACATATACTTTCACTGCCCGATCTATAAATAGTGAGAAATGCTACTAAATTGACCTTTAAAAAATAGAAAAATAACAGAGATTGTACCCAAAGCTCCCAAACGTCAAATGAAACCACGACACGTAGTAACACTGAAGAAAGCACAAAACTCCATACTACCTTTTATAAATCCAAAGAGCTGATCAATCACTCAATGTAGAAGAAGAAGAAGAAGAAAGTGTATTTTGCTTTGGTGCGTTTCGATTTTTTTTTTTAGATCTCCAAAATCAAACTACACCGAAACACCAACAGTCTCTCTCTCCTCTTTTGAGTTTTAACCCTCTTTCTCTTTCTCTTTCTCTGTCTAAACCCCCCCCAAACCTCGAAAAGAAGCTTCAAAATTCTGGACAAGATCGTAGAGGTAAACACACAAACAAACTACACCCAACTCAATTTCTGTTCATTTCATGTATGCTATGTTCTGCCCTCTTTGGTAATTTTGTTCAATTTTGGTCCTTTTGCTCAAGTTTTGTGATTTAGGGTTTATCAGAATTTTCGATTTTTCGTTGGTTGTGAGTAAAAAGAAGTGTTCTTTGATGGTTTTGAAATATACCCAGATAGTGTTTTGATGGACGAGAGCAAGGATAAGGGTGTTCGTGCTGCTGGGGAAGCTGTAGCTGAGGAAGGTGGGTCTTGTAATGGGGATGATCTAATGGTGGAGGTTTTTGGGTCTAATGTGTATGTGGGTGGAGTTTGTACTAGTGGAGGAGGAGATGAGGAAGGTGAGGAGGTGGGCCGCGATGAGTCGGTTGAGGTTGAGATGGGTTCGGGTGGAAATGTGGGGTCTGTGGGTGGGGATGGTGGTGGAGTGAGTGTAGTGGGCTCGGGCGGGAAGGCGGAGTCGGTGGAGGAGAGTTTGAAGGGAGCAGGGGCAGCTGGTGGTGCTGGTTCAGCTGTTGATGCGGAGAAAGCTGAAAAGGAAAGGAAACTGATTGGAGGACTTCTGGAGGAAGTTTTTGGGCGCGGGCTTATGGATGGTGGGAGAAGAGAAAAGAAGGGAGTTGGTGGTGGGGCTGATTTGAAGAAAGCTAGTGGTGCAAGTTCTTCGGAAACAGTGGAGAATTCTCGTGTTCAGACCCAAGTTGTGGAGAAAGCTTCAGTTGTTAGTGAAGTAGGTTTGAGTCCCAGACTCTTGAATGGACAAAGGCAAGTTTCTGCTGCTGGTGGTGATGTTTCAGGCGCGGTCAAAGGAGATACCGTGACTTCTGAAGTTGCAGGAGTAGAAACTGAGAAGATTCGTGGAAGTCATTCAGTAGGAAAACAGCAGGTTAAGATCGAGTCACTAGGTGGAAACATCCATACTCACGTCAATGTACCTGCACATACAGTTGCCTCATCCCTGCCAGATGGAGAGGATCTCTTGAATTCTGAAAAAGATCATTTGAAACTAGATGAGAGTGTAGAGAACACTTTTCATGATATTGCTCCGGTTGGGTCAACTACATCTCTGCCAGCTAAACTACTTCCTGGATGCGTAGATCAAGAGGGTCTTTTGAAGTTTGAAAGTCATCAGCACTTGAAAGCCGAAGATGTCATAGACAAGAACAGGGTCCATGATATGGCCCGGGTTGAATTAAATGGACGGCAAGAAATGGAAGTGGACAATCAAGTTACTGATGCTGATCACGGTGAGTTGGTTTCAGGAATTGGTCAGAACCCAAAAATTGAGAAGGCATGCATGAACTCTGTTGGGAAGGATCAAATGTTGAAGTCTGAAGAAAGTTTAAGCAATAATGTGACCACTGATCATGGTCAGTCCAAGACCAATGCTGTACATGAGGTCGAGGTAACTGAAGATGATATGGATGGTTTATATGGAGAAAGGCAAGACATGGAAGTGGAAAGAGATGCTACTCATATGGAACAGCTGAAACCTAGTGAAGAGAAAACTGTTATTCGAGAAGCTACGCAGCCTGAAACCTCTGAAATAGTGCCTCAACTTAGATATGAGGTGCCTCAAAAACATGAAGGTACATTTTCTGTCTCAGATTTAGTTTGGGGCAAAGTGAAGAGCCATCCATGGTGGCCTGGCCAGATATTTGATTTTATGGCTGCATCTGAGAAGGCGATGAAACATCATAAGAAGGACTGTTTTTTGGTAGCATATTTTGGGGACCGAACATTTGCTTGGAACGAAGTATCTAGTTTAAAGCCTTTCCAATCTTATTTCTCCCAGGCACAGAAGCAGTGCACTTCCGAAACATTCCACAAAGCTGTCAATTGCGTTCTGGAAGAAGTTTCAAGACGTGTAGAATTGGGGTTATCATGCTCATGCGTACCAAAAGATGTTTATGAAAAGATTAGATTCCAGATTGTTGAAAATGCTGGGATATGCCGTGAATCGAGTAGAGTGGAAGGAGTGGATGAATCTGCAAGTGCAAGTTCATTTGAATCCGATAAGCTACTTACATATGTAAAAGCTTTAGCACGGTTTCCATCTGGTAGAAGCGAAAAATTAGAACTTGTCATTGCCAAGGCTCACTTGACGTCATTCTTCCGTTCAAAGGGTTATTGTAGTTTGCCTGAGTTCCAATTTTGTGGAAATTTGTTGGAAAGTGAAACAGATAAATCATTCTCTGAGGGCAAAACATGTCCAGGTGAAATTACTGAGCATGCGACTTCTATTGGGAAGGATAAGAAGACTGGCCCGGAGGTGGAGGAACTCAAGTCTAGCTCTTCTCATAAACGTAAACATAATCTAAGAGAAGGAGCGTATGCTAAAATGAAAGAAAGAAGCATGTCAGAATTAATGGGTGCCGAAGATGGTAATGATTGGTTCGATGTGAAGGCTTTACCATCATCTGCCAAGAGACGGAAGGGTTCTGACTTGGCCACACAAGATGGGAGGAAAGCTGTTTCACCTCTACCAAAACCATCATTTAAGATTGGTGAATGTATCCAGAGAGCTGCAAGCCAACTGTCAGGGTCTACTATAGTGAAGTCCAGCACCGACAGACCTGCTGTGCAGGGATCTGATGTTTCCTTCCAGAATTCGGATGATACTCTTAGGGGAGTGAATAATACAACAAAGTACTCATCTCTAGATGAACTGCTGTCACAACTTCGGTTGGCAGCGGAAGAACCCCTGAAGGAATACAATTCCTTAAGTACTATTGTCAATTTCTTCTCTGATTTTAGAAATTCTGTGGTTGTTGGCCAGAAATCTGGGTTGGCGCTCTTGGTTGTAGACAAAGTCAGTGGTAGAAAGAGGAAGTCAAATTCTGTGCTTGGGTCACCTGAGACTTTTGAATTTGATGACATGAATGACACTTATTGGACAGACATGGTAATCCAAAATGGTGGAGAAGAGGAAGCTCCACGGAAAAGAAAACCAAAGTATCAAGCTGTCGTCCTTGGGCAACCAGAAAAGCCCCCTCAAGTGGGTCGCAGGCCATACACCAGGAAGAAGTTTTCTCAAGGGAGTCAAGATTTGCCTCCGGAGAAGCCTGTTGGCTATGTCGATGAGAATGCCCCAGCAGAACTTGTAATGAGCTTCTCTGAGGTGAGCTCTATTCCTTCAGAAACAAACCTGAATAAAATGTTCAAGCGCTTTGGACCTCTGAAGGAATATGAAACAGAAGTTGATAGGGAGAGCAGCCGTGCTAGAGTGGTTTTCAAGAGAAGTTCTGATGCTGAAGTTGCTTGCAATAGTGCTGGGAAATTCAATATCTTTGGACAGATTACTGTAAGTTACCAGCTCAACTATACTCCCTCTCAGCTCAACTACACGCCATCTATTACGTTTGGTGCATCTACCAGTGGTGCACCCCAGGATCAGGAGGTGCAACTTGTTTTTCCCTCCCATGATCATGAGATGCATCTTGATCTCTCCACCCATGACCAGATGCAGCTTGATCTTTCCACCCATGACCAGATGCAGCTTGACCTTACCCATGACCACATGCAGCTTGATCTTTCAACCCATGACGAGATGCAACTAGACCTCTCCACATTTGAAGTTAATCTGGTTTGACACTTGCAGGTATTTATCATACACCTAGACTGCTACAAGTGTTCCACTAGTTTTGTTGTTTTCATATTTGAGTTGGTATCACTCAAAGGTCTCAAACGAATCCTAAAACATACAGAGGAATTATGTGTACTGTTGAAAGGGTTAGGGACGAAAAACATTAAGAAAGGCTTCTTACCCTAACATCCTTTGGGGTTCGTTAAAATTCATACTCTGTAATATTTTTGCCATTGCATTTGCATTTGATCATCAATTTTGTTTTTGCTATTTCGTAATCTATTGTCTGATTTTAGTACGACTTTGATTATACATATAGGTATAATGTTTTATATGGTTTGAAGAATTATAAGCAAATATATATCTAGATATTGTGACCTTGAATTTCGGCAATTACCTGATATAGCTCTCTATTTACACCTTCTTCTGTGTTGATTTTTGCCCAATACCGATTTGTAAATCAGAGTTCATTTTCATTTATAGTTAAGAGAGCGAATGCTGAAGAAAAGACAGATGCATGGCTGTTAAAGAGGAGATGCATGATATTGCATTATTGCTCATAGGACATCCAAACTGAAGCAGCTTCTGAAGGAGGTACCAGACTGTTTATTCACTTGGTTATGATCGGATGTGATCTTGTGCCAGGGTTCTCTGTTCTGTTAAATGCTAAGGTGCCTGCTTTTCACTTTGTTTTGTAATCCTATGCCCTTAGTCCGATGTATAGCAGATATAGCTTTCCCACCCTTGATGGCTACAAGATTATTTGTGTCCTTGATTAGCAGGCTGTTCCTTCCAGTCCCATTTCTTCCTCCCCCGTAGTAGATTTTATGTAACCATAGGATGCTGTTTAAATGTCACAAACTCGTGATATCCTGGAACTAGGGATTTCAGAAAATGCAAAAACATGGATGGAATTCATCCTTTTCCTGTTGATTGCAATATCTCGATCCGCCTTCTGGTTTTGAGCATGACTGCCTCTACCTTTTGGGTATGGGTTGCCATGAGGCGATGTGAAATCTGATCCTGTTCATGAACTGTGGTCTGTTGCTGACGATGTGATTACAACACGATGTGGGATATTCTGTCAAGTTGGTACCTCTCTAAAATGACATGTTTACTTGCATTGATTCCACATATTCAGTCAAGTTGGTACCTCTCTAAAATGTCATGTTTACTTGCATTGTATTGGATTCATCGATCATCAAACAGGGCATCAATCATATGAGGATGATGCCTATTAGTGAATGGTAATAAGCAGACTTGTTGCATTACATCACCCTAATTAGGATACCTGAATTGAATTTCCTTCTTCATCTAAGTTTGACAGTTTTAACGGTTTGTTCCTGTGAAGAAATTGGTTGCTTTACCAACTCTTGTAGCTAGTGTTCAGTCGATAAACACTGAATGTTGTGAAGAAGTTTCATGGTGTTTAGCTACCAACCAGATGATGAGTTATCAAGGCAACCCCTGAACACCCTTCTAGGGGAGTAACATGATGATCTTTCCGACCTAGTGAGCTAACTGATGAGTCTTGTTGGATGAAAGGTAACAAGATTGGCATGTCTTTGATCGGAACACCATTGTTGATTATAAGAAATGTTGAACCAGTAGTTCAGTGATCTTAATTACATTTCTCTCTGCAACTCAACTCTTCAGGAAGGCAGGAACCCAGAATGTTTGAAGAAACTCCACTACACTAATAACCAATAATTAGCACTCCAAATAACGATTTTCAGCTTGGCTTCCCAGGTCTCCTCTTCCTGCTGCCTGCTGGTCGTTCTTTAATTCTTCGTAAACAAACCTTTCCTTTCAAAAGAACAAAAAAAAAAAAAAAGAAAAAAAAAAAGGTTTTCTTTACACTATGATAAGGTTAGTGTGAACAATGTTTACAGCTGTTTTATTTCATACTTAAACAGTTAAACTAACCCCACTGATTAATCACGACTAATACAACAATTTATAAATTCAGACGACTTGTCAAGAAAGAAATGTTAAATAATAAAACCTGCTGCAAAACTAGTAATCCATAGTTAATCAATTTATATAAAGAGTGGACTACGTACTGCATATTTAATATGGGAAATTGTTTATAACTTTATATACTTCAACTTGAATTAGATGTCGTGATTAATCAGTGGGGTTAGTTTGAGATGACTGCTGTTGTGGAGAATCCGAAAGAGAAAGCTGTGAGGTTAGTTTCTTTGGCTCAAATGTCATTTCCTCTTTTCTTTTGTAGCAAGTAAGATTATATCAAACAATACAAATTCATAGTTTAGGGATCTCAGTCCTACATAGATACTAATCTTGCCATTTCTTTATGAGTATTTAGCACCCTTTATCTTTTTTCTTCTTCTCGCCATTTATTGTCTAGTGTTCAGTAATGTAAATTCGCATACTTGGTCTATTATTCAGTAATGCAGATCCAAATTTGGAGACAAGCTTGGAAAATTCCACCATGAAATCAAGTGGAAAATGGCCAACAATGAAGGAAATTGTTGATCCTGAAGGACCATTCATTCCAAAGTGGAACATCATTTTTATAGTATCATGTGTGACTGCTGTTCTGCTGGATCCTATGTTCCTCTACATTCCGATAATTAACGAGGACATGAAGTGTCTCAGAGTTGACAAGAACTTGAAGATAGCAGCTCTTGTCTTAAGATCGCTCACAGATATATGTTATCTGTTGAACATTTTCCTTCAAGTTTATAGGTCTAAGAACTGTTCTGCTTTACGGTCAGGAAGTTGCTCCTCCTTTTTACCTAACTTAAAGAAAATATTACCAGACATAGCTAAGACAATGTGGAAGTCACACATTCTAATCGACATTTTATCTGTTCTTCCCCTTCCACAGGTAAGACTAGATTTTCTTTCTGGAATAAATTTCCCCCACCATTATATTTGCATTTTGCATTTTGGACAGGTTAACCTCATAAGAACTTTAAGCCTTAATTGATACAAATACTGTATTGTGTCCAGGTAATGATTCTCATTTTCATTTCCAAATTGAGGGGCTCAGGATCCTTCAATGCAGGGCTTATGAACTTCTTTGTTCTTGTACAATATGTGCCGCGACTTCTGCGTATCTATCTAGCCTGTAAAGAATCGAAAACGTCTTCCAGCCAAGATCCTCCAATATGGCTTAAAGGTGTACTCAATTTCTTTATGTACATCCTCGCTAGTCATGTAAGTTTCGATCAAATCCTATCTTACGTTTAAATGCCATGAGATTTAGCTATGAGCAAATATTGAGGTGCCATTTCTTGGTCTTAAACTAGTGTTTAATGAAGGATAAACATCTATACATGTGCAAAGTGATCATCATGACACCAGTAATCAGTAGGTTCACACTTCCAGGCTCGACTTAGTTGCAAAAGTTAGCATTGTCTTTTTCTTTTTGAAGGAAGCATTTATATCTTCAATAAGATTAAGTTTCTCTTGCAATCTGTGTCTGTTTAACGGGTAATACTATGAGCAGAGTAGGCATCATCTTTTTACCATTGTTTAGTAACTTTTCCCCTCATAAGTGAAGTTAATTATATGACTTATATCTATATACTTTTTGTTCACTCAGTTATAGTTCTCTCTAACTAGCATGTTGATTTAGGTACTTGGAGCGATGTGGTACTTCTTTGCCATTCAAAGAATAACAACCTGCTGGGGAAATGCCTGTCGGAATGCAAATGGATGTGACGCTAATAATTTTGACTGTTCTGATCACCATGCGTTGAGAAATATCACATCTCTGAATGATCTGTGCCCTATAGATCCAGAAAATACAAAGCTCTTTGATTTTGGCATATATCTTGATATTCTTCAGTTCGGTATACTGGGATCAACTAACTATCCAGTAAAGCTTTCGTTTTGTTTCTGGTGGGGTCTGCGAAATCTGAGGTTTGTACATGTGAAAACACTGGATGTTGAACTTGAGCCATGAAAATTCCACATTTACATTCACTATATTTGTTAAACATTAAGCAACTGCTAGAGTTCACTAATTAGCAGTGGTTTGGAAACTTAGAAAATTATACGACTCTCTTGCCTATCTGTACTAGGATGAGTTATTTGAGTTTATAGCTACATTTGTAAGAGTATCTCACATATCCCTCCATTTCTCTTTTCAGTTCCCTGGGTTCAAATCTCACTCCCGGTATCAGTACATGGGAAAACCTCTTCTCGGCTTTTATTTCGGTAATAGGCTTGCTACTGGTTGTATATCTCATTGGAAATTTGCAGGTTGGTGCCAAGTCTTTTTCTTTTTCTTTCAAGTAAAAGTGCCAAGTCTTTATTATATGTATACAATATTTCATCAACTTAACATCTATCACGTTTGTCTCAATAAGATTTTGTAGACATTTCCTCCTATTGACGACTACAAGATAAAGATAGTAAAACTTTTCTAAATTCTGATTTTCTTTTGTGGAATAGACTTATATGCAGCTGGATACTGCAAGATTAGAGACGCATAGATGGAAAGTGAGGATTGAAAAGAAGAGGGAAAAGAAAGACCGGGAGGTAGAAGCATGGTTATCCAAGAATGTCATCCCTTTGGAAAAGAAATCGAAGATCATGGAGACGGTACTACTACTACTTCTAAATTGGAAACTTTTCTAAATCCATATTCTGTTGTGTGCTTTTGTGGTAACATATGCTCGCTATGCTTATACTATTCAGCCTCTAAGAAAACTGATGCATGGTATTGGGAGAGCGCTAAGTTCTTCACATAAGTAAGCAGTACAATGAATGGAGCTTTCAAAATTATTGTAGTACTGCTGGTTCATCAGACCTAGTGTCAAAATGGAGATTCAAAGAAAAATGGTAAGCTTAAACATCCAAGAAACTGATAGGGGAAAAAGAATTTGCAGAAGGTTCTCAGGCTCAGGAGAATGAAGAGCGTACCATATATGCATTTACCTGGAGATAGCATGTGCAGTAGTATCATAGGGAAAATACATATTCCTGAAAAATCCGAAACTGAAGGTTTAACTGTAACTTTTACCTTCTAGACTTACTGTCCTCTCTCTCATGGTAGTAACATCTGTCATGTTGAAGTCCTTACTGTACTTAATAGTGGTGGAGGGAGAAGAGATTTACCTATGGGGGCAAAAAAAAAAAAAAAAATCAAACATAAAATAACTATCGGTTAATGCGTTGTCAAAATAAATATTGTTTTATTCTAAAATGTTGTTTTTGATGTGCCAACACATTAAAAATTCTCTAACTTCAGGTTAAAAAGTCCAAATCGTAAAGCTGCAAGGGAACAATGATAGGACTTCACCGCTTATTTTTGGTGTTTGGAGCAATATATTTACTCTTGTGGGGGCACAAACACATCAAACCAAACACTTGTCTAAATTCTACTGGGGCACGGGCCCCACTCGTTCTCAACTGGCTCAGCCAATGTCTTTAATTACCTGTCAAATGATCTATCTAATGTCGTAAATTCAGGATTCACCTAATCAGTATTTATAAGAGTCTTATCTAAAGTTTTCAAATGAAGAAATATTCGCAATAAGTAGATGATACCTAATGCCTGTAACAAGTTTTGTACTGACAAAATTAATTTTCCTATCAAAGTCCTTAATTATGTCCATAAGTTAATCCCACTAAATGGCCCAACACTCCTTACATTTCCGAATACTTGACTCCATGCATATTCTTGGTTAATTTCTTTAATCATGTTCATCCCCCATGCAATGCAGACGAAGTCACCAAGGTCCTTCGAGAAAATTACTGGATTAAAAAGATTCTATTTTCTACGTTTGGTCGAATAAAGTAGTACCAGTTGGATAATATTCGTTTGAAAATGTACAAACAGACATGGCTAGCTTGGCCCTCAGCATGGATGTGTCACTTCTGCCTTTGGTGAAAGGCATATATATGCATGCTTTTATTTTGCGCTAGCTGGTGCCAATGGAATCCCTTGATATATATAGACATGCGTTAATTACTTCAGAAGTTATGAGAATGTCCCAGAAACTGTATGGATTTATTTTTTACTGCAGAAACTGGAAATATTGTAACAAAGACTGTGCTGAGTACTGTGAAAGTGAAAGGTAGCTAGGTATATATTGTGAGTAAAGTTTATATTGGGTTGGTAACAAAAAGGTCAAAATGTGGAATAAGTGTAAAGTGTGAAAGGGTCCCCCAGATAATGCAGGAAGTGGAGGCTCAAATAATTCAGATGGAGGCCATTTAATGATCCTGATGACGTGCTCCAATGCTTGCTTGCAAGCTGTTTCATCTTTAATGTATTCCCAGGAGATATTTTGGTTTTTGGATGTAATACTCCTACTTGATATCCAACAAATTTCTGGTCCTCTGAAGATTCTCGATCAATGAAAATTGCATAAAGCCAGAAGACACTAAGCTAGTGCGCGCATAGCAAGTCTTGTAGTCATTAGTCAAGTTGAATCGGCCCACAACGGGTAGGGATTTGTTTTGCAAGTTGAATTAGTAGTACTCTTTCCTGCCTCCTGTATTCTGTAAGCTCCTGGCTAGCATTGTCATCTATGTCGATATCTCGATCCCCATGCTTTAGAAAGCTTCAAGGTTGAGTCCGATCGAGTTATGGCCGACCCCGAGATAATAACTTCAGTCATAGACAAAGAGAAAGCTGCAAGGTTGGATTCTTTACTCGAATATTGTTTTAATTATGTTTTCTTCTGTACCAAAGTAATAATTTCTGTATCAAAGAAGAACAAATTATATATCTGTAAGACGAGCTTAACAGGATTTACTACGAGTCGATCTGCTTGCCTGGTATATCATCAGTAGTCCTATTTCACTATTTTCAGCTGATTACTCAGAGTCCAAATTTCATCGTTTTTGTTGTCTCTTGTCCAGCAATATCGAATCAAATGCAGAGACCGGAACAAGAAACACCCTTACTACAGATGCAGCACAAGGATCAAGCAGCGCGAAATGGCTAACGATGAAGGAACTTGTTGATCCTACGGGGCCATTCATTCGAAAGTGGAATGTCATTTTTATAGCATCATGTGTGTTTGCTGTTCTGCTGGATCCTTTGTTCCTTTACATCCCTATAATTAACGAGGACATGAAGTGTCTGAGGTTGGACAACAACTTGAAGATAGCAGCTCTTTTACTGAGATCGTTGACAGATATATGTTATTTGGTGAACATCTTTTTACAAGTATATAGCTATAAGAACTGTTCAGCTGTACGTTCGGAAAGTTTATCCAATAATACAGCAAAAGAGCCAGGCATAGCTAAGGCGCATGCATACATCTTGATTGATATTCTGGCTGTTCTTCCCATTCCACAGGTAATAATAGCTAGAGAAGTGCATACCCTTTTATGTGTGTGTGTGTGTGTGTATTCTTACTTTTACGTTAATTACAAGACTGAAATAATTAATTGTCCAGGTCGTCATTCTCAACTTTATGTGCAAAATGAAGGGCTCGGGATCTTTAACTACAAGGAAACTTGTGAATTTTCTTGTGGTAATACAATATGTACCAAGAGTTTTTCGCATTTACCTGTCGTGCCAAGAATCCAAGAAGTCTTCCAAAGAAGAGATTCCAATCTGGCTTAAAGGTCTATTGAATTTTTTTCTATACATCCTTGCCAGTCATGTAAGTTTGAATCTTATTCTTACTAATAGTTGTTTAGGTAAAATTAGAATACTTCAAGGTCTTTTTGATCGTAAGTCATGTTTGTCATCTCATAGATAATTGGAGCATTTTGGTACTTCTTTGCTGTTCAACGAGTCACAACTTGCTGGCAGTATGGTTGTCGAATTGAAAATGGATGCGACCCTAATAACTTGGACTGTCGTGATCACCATGCGCTGAGAAATATCTCATTTTTAGATGAGGCTTGCTCTGTACATTCCCCTAATGGAAAGTTCTTTGATTTTGGCATATATCTCAGTATCCTTCAGCTTGGTATACTAGCTTCAACTAATTATTCAGAGAAGCTCTCAAATTGTTTTTGGTGGGGTTTGCGAAATTTAAGGTTTGTATTTATGAGACCGCCAATACTTATTTTTTTCTTCTTCTATGGACATAATATCAATATTGTTGTTGCTCCTATGACATATGCATTTCTTTTGGCATATAATACATATGGTACGTTTACTTACTTGGAATAAAATTGATCATGTATGAGAGACAAAATAAAATCGTATCTGGAGATTTCATTTACATTGAATTTTTTTTTTCATTTACATTGAGTTGTTTAATTACTTACCCTATAAAATTATAATATGAAAGAAATTAATTACGTCTAATCTTATTTACATAAGAGTAATTTGGATAAATATATTGTTTCCTAAGGTTTTGATTCCTAAACACACCTTCCCTTTTTGGTTTTCAAATCCGAGTTGTTAAGTCATGTGTAAGTAAACGCATAAACTCTCATATACTTGAATCATTCCCTCACTTCTCAATTCAAATTTCAAATACACACACAAACATGCCATAAAAAAAATATACACATCATAAACGCATATTTTCTTATCGAACCTGAATCCTTTACTTAGATTTGTTTTGCTTCAATTTTAAGAAGTTAATTTTTTTTGACAGTAAAAAGGTGTGTGAATAAAAGAAATATGCATTAGTACTATACCTTTTTTTTTATCAGTTAAACAACTCATATGCTATAACGAGTCTGAGTCTGTGTTGAATTGAACTCACGATCTCTCACTTATAACGAGAGACTTATGTCACTAGATAAAATGGTGTTGGGCCATTAATATTATACTTAGCCCTAGAGTTTTGTATCTCAAATATTTCAATTGCTCGATCTCATTTTGCAGTTCGCTTGGATCGAACCTCCAGACCAGTATCAATACATGGGAAAACCTCTTTGCGGCTTCTATTTCTATAATCGGGTTGCTACTATTTATATATCTCATTGGAAATTTACAGGTCCGTCCGTAGTCATTTTTTATCTTCTCCAAAATCCCTTCAAGAAAAGTGTTCCACTTGATTTCTTGTTTCGTTTTCTCATTTGAGCATGACATTTATTGCTAACTAATTAATCACTCAAGTGACTCAACTGATGTTAGAAAAGAAAAAAAAACAATCTCTCAAACATGGTTTTATTGAGAAAAAAAAAATAACTTTTGTTCATGATTGTACGTGTACGTAGACATATTAAAAAGTCGAAAACTAGATGTATACCAATGTAGTGCATTATAGAGTGCCAATACAAAATAGTTACTAAATCTATATATCAAACCAAACTACTTTTCAAAAAAAAAAAAAAAATCAAACCAAACTAATTAATTGTTGTTGCATGGAATAGACATATATGCAGTTGGAGACTTCAAGAAGGGAAACACACAGATGGAAGATGAGAATTCATAAGAAGATGGAAGAGAAAGGGGAAGCAGTAGAACGGTGGTTATCTAACAATGGCATCCCTTTGAGCAGAAAACCATATATCATGGAAAGGGTCCAAGTAGAGCTAGAAGAAAATAGAGACGTTGATACAGAGAATATCTTCTCTATTCTTCCATCGGCACTTCAGAAGGAGATGCGAAGTTGTATGCCGTTGAATAGGCTAAAGAGGGTAAGAATTCCTCCACAGTTATGAGTAGTTATGCTTGACGTACGTTTGGATCTTCTCCATTGAAATTTCTATATTCATTCACTATACCATATATAGAGATCTTTTAATTTCACTTTTAATAGCGATCGACTATATATTATGTTGTTATAGATGTCATTGCTTCAAAATATCGATGAAAAAGTATTGAGAGCAATCTCTGTCCATCTTAAGCCCGAGAAGTACAATAGGAATGATATCATTATCCAAGAGGATACACCACTAGAAAAGATGATCTTCATCGTGGACGGATCTGTAATAATTGAAATGAAAGATTGGAAGGCTACCAAGGAACGAGGTGCAGGGCAAGTATACGGTGAAAAACTCCTAACTTGGCCAGCATGGACATCCTTTCCAGGCAGATCAAATGAATCCGTCAGAGCCTTCACTAAAACTGTTGAGGTCCTTGTTCTTACGGCAAGTGACATGGAGGCTGTAGGCTCTAAATTCAGGCGATATTTTGGCAAGAGGCCCCCTATAAAGGAGGCTAAGTGGGAGCTTTTGACCAGTGACCTGGTAACTTTGCTAAGAAAAGTATGTTGATTTCTTGCCTTGACTTATAATTACTTAATATCAATATATCATATTAAAGATTAATTATATTTTACCCCCGAACTATGATGCTCTTTTCATATTCATATCTAACTACAAAAAACCTGCATTTTTATACCTCAAGTTTTAATTCATTAGCATTTTGATACCCCGCCCGTTAACACAGTTAAAATTTGCTAATATTTAGGGGCATTTCTGTCAATTAAGTATCTTTGTAATTAAAATTAAAACTTCTACATTAAAATTGTTATTAGAATTAGGTCTTTCATTAAAATTCTTCAAACTAGAGAACACCCCTTTTCATCAATGCACACCCACACCCCAACCAATTGTTATTGGCTTTCTAATTTATTAAGTTAATTTAGCTTTGGTATTTTATTTTATTTTGTTTAACATATATATAATTTTAATATACACACACACATATAGGACCGAATCTAATTTTTATCCACAATAATATATGTTTTAAGAAATTATAGTATATTTGATTTCATGTTTTGTTTGAATATTTTGGCAAACTATTTAAATTGGGTAACTTTTTTAAAAAAAAGTTCTTAAGTAAAATGTCAAAAATAATAAATTTACTGAAGTGACAAAAATACCCTCAAAATGTAGTTGAGGGTATTAAAACACTAACGGTGTTAGTGAACAAGGTATTAAAATGCTAACGGAATGAAACCTGAGGTATGAAAATACAAATTTTTTATAGTTAGGTATGAAAATGAAAGTAACATCATAATTTGGGGTTTATTTTGTAATTAATCCTCAGATTAACATGCAGTTGATAATATACATATATGTCTAATTCTAGGTACCAACATTCCAAAGAATGGACAGTCAAGTGTTGAAAGAGATCTCTAGACATCTCCACAAGTCCAACTATAGCAGCGACAATTATATTATTCGAGAGACTCAACCACTTGATAAAATGTTCTTCTTAGTAGAGGGGAGTAGTTTGTCGATTGAAAGTTCTCGACCTTGTACAAGGGAGTCACTTGGCGTAGGAGATTTTTATGGAGAGGAACTTGTACATTGGGTTATAAACTGGTCATCATCACAGACCTCCTTTCCTGCCAATGTACCCTTTTCAACCTGTAGTGTAAAGGTCCCCGCCAACACCGTCATTGTTGAGGTTCGTGTACTCAGAGTCCATGACTTGAAGAACATATTCTCTAATAATTCCATGACGCAGTTCATGAAGCTGCCCGCCAATCTCCCAATGGATGTTCAGGACAAGATATCCACATTTGATCCGTTGATCACTTGGCTGAAGCAGGTAAGCTGCTATATATATTATGTCCATCAAACTAGCTTCCTTAATTTCAATTCGTCTATAAGATTATTTTAACTCTTTTCAATCTTAATTAGGTGCCAAATCTTCAAAATGTTGACGAAGAAGGGTTGAAAGAAATTTGTGAGGAGTTTAAGCTGATGAAATACAATGACAAGTCGCGGGATATTATTAGGGAGAACAAATTGGATAAGATGTTTCTCATTGTGAGTGGACTGGTACGCATCAGAAAGATCAAGTGCGATGACCACTGCTACTGTTATTCGGGACAGCACTATGGAGATCATGAACTTTTTGAATGGGTGTCACGAACCTCCATGACGGAGGAGTATACATTACCCAAATCGGACGTAACCGTTGAGGCTGTGGGGGATGTTGAAGCTCTAGTTCTCATGGCGGATGACTTGGTGAAGGTGGCCTTTAAATTCAACTTGCAGGTGGGCAAAGAGATGGGTCAGAGTCAGACGGATCTGGATAGAAAACAACCTCTAAAAAAACCAACTCTAGTAAGTCCTCAGGCGGAGATTGTGGAGGAGCCTTTGGAATCAAACAAGAAACTCAGACTTCCCAAGAAAAAAAAAGGACCAAGCGGCAAGAAAATGTCAAGTTATGGAAATGCATTCCATGAAGTGCTGAGTATGGCCGTTGAAGAGCAGGACATGATAGCAGAGGAGGAGGAGCCTTTGGAATCAAACAAGAAACTTAGACTTCCCAAGAAAAAAAAAGGACCAAGCGCGCATGGAAAGGCATTCCATGGCCAAGTGCTGAATATGGCCGATGAAGAGCAGGACATGATAGCAGAGGTGGAGGTCCAAGAGTTAAACAATGAACTGGAGTACCCCAATAATGCCGATGAAATGGAGATGGAGGCTTCAGATTCATACAACAAGAGACGCGCCAGCGCCAGGCAACGACCATCAGTTCTTAAACAGATTTTGCGAGCCGCGGTCGTTTTGGATCGCGAAGAGGGTATTCGGGATGAGGAAGAGGTGCACGAATCAGATTGGCTTGACGTAGATGAGGAGAACGTATTGCATGAGGTAGAGGTGCACCCGTCAAGTTGGGAGCTTAGTGGAACAGAAAACAAGTCGAGCAAAGTAAAAAGTGGAAAAGGGCCGTCAGGCGTATCACATGTGATGCAGGTTCTAAATGCAGCATATGCTATGGATTTGGCGGATTTGGAATTTGAGTTAATTGTTGACCCGGATCACGAGTCAGATACGAACTCTGATACCCACAAAGAAAGTACTCCGTTTTGTTTGGAGCAAGTTGGTTTGCTCCGCCAAAATCAGGGTACGTGTGGGGGTGCTCCGGATTTATGCTATTAGCTCATATACTTTGTACTTAATTCTGATTGGTCTTTTCTTTTTAGAGATAACGACAGTTTCTCATGTTTCGACGAAATCATGGAGACAAATTTTTGTGGAAGAATGACGTGTCAATTTTTTGGACTACTAGATTAAACAAAATTAGATTAATTTTATGAAATTTACATAATTTCACGGATTCCTCAATTTAGAGGAGCCGGATCCCTGATTATATATATGTTGAAAGTTTACCAAAAGAACTAATTGTAATTTTTTTTGAATATAAGGGCAAGCACGGCAACTCTCATGCTATAACCATTAACGAAACCTCATAATACCATTGTGCCTAAACCTCATACCGTAATAACACCCTAAAATAATATTAGGCATGTCTACAAAATCTATGCGTTTTAGCAAACACCATTTAGCAAATAGTGCATCATTGGCTATTCCATTTACTTTACAATTTGTAATCTTAAAAATTTGAAAAGTTATGATTAAGGCCAATCAATAGAGGAGAATACAACAGAATTAGCGTTTTCATTTTCTCATAAATTTTAAATCAGGCGTTTCATTTTCGGAATAATCACTCTTTAGAAACCACAACTTTTGTCTTGTTAATTATTTTGAGTTTTCCCTCGGGAACTCACTGTCTCTCACTCTCTTTCAAGAAGACAAGAACTATTGGCTATGTCTATTCAAGAACAAGGCTTTCCAGGTCTCTCTCTCTCTCTCTCTCTCTAGGGATTATCAAGAAGTTCATTTCTATCTTCATTCTTTCAATTTCTTAGGACTTTCGAAGCAATCAGTTTTCAGGTGCTACATTCCTGAGTAGAAATTCTTAAAGGTCTTGTTGTTAATTCATAAACTTTGATGATCATGCTTCGATTAGTCTACAAAATTCTGCTCACGAGAGTATGAACATGAATTCAGTAAAAGATGCCAAATGGGTTTGTTATGAGAGGCACTCGAGCCAATGTATCCATAAGTGTTTTCCTTCATATGTTCATGAATGGAACTCAGATGACAGAAAGAAGCTTGATGGGTTTAGACTACTCGACCATGTGAGTCTACAAGACGCCCAACATTCAGAAACCAAATCCACGTTTAATGTCCGCAAGAGTTTGGCTTGGGACAGTGCCTTCTTCACTAGTCCAGGTACTCTTTTATGAGACTCATCAAATACATATAACATAAAGTGTCTCGATCAGTTGCTTTCTATTCACTGCCTAATTAAATCCACATTTTCAGGAGTGTTGGACCCTGAAGAGCTGCTTCGGACTACGAGTTCTGGAGCTACAGGCAATGCAATTAACCTACTTGGGAATGACGACGAGATACTATTGCCTTCGCGATCGGAGTCTTTGGAACCTGAAAGAACAAGAAAATTTGAGAGCTGTAGTTATCGAAAGAGCATAGCTTGGGATAATGCTTTTTACACAAGCCCAGGTATGAAATAATTGGGGTATCTAACAGTTATTCTTTGGCCTGTTATCATATATCAACAACTTGGAACTGTATATATTTCTGGTTTCGTACTTGTACATAGGGGTTTTGGATCCTGAAGAGTTGTCTATAGTAAACAAAGGATTCAAGAAATCCGAGTCACATCAGCTTCCTGAGATTAAAGAAGTTTGGAGGTCCACGGAGTCGAAGTCTACAATAGATAGTGGCAGTTCTCCTTTGGAAAGCCTTGAATTTGAACTTTTTGAGGACACAAGGTCATCTATGCAGAAGCCAGCTAGTCTGAAATTGAAAAGAGGAAGAGGCTTGCAAAATGTCCATCGTGAGCTCTCTTGTAACCCTTTCACTGTAACCTATGATATATGCGTTTTGTTGCTAACATATGCTTTTACTTTTCAGGCTCGAAGAAATATGATGCTTCATCTCAGGTGAGGTTAAGTTCTTGTGATTGTTATTGTCATGATCTATTATTTTTCTGGTGGCTTTCATGAGTGAATATGTATATTTTGGAATTCAGATGAAAGCTTCAGATTCCCAAAGGCAAAATTTTATTTCCTCAAAAAGACAGCTATTCCTTAAATGGACAGGAATAACTTCTGTTTTACTAATAGTTGTGCATGCATTTTAGAGGATCATTGAAAAATGAGTTGACTGATAAAGTACTGATATTTTGAAGCTTGTTGCTCGAAGTGGGAAATTTATCCCAACAGCATCTCTTAAACAACCAAAGATATTCAGTGGCTTGAATCCCTCTGCAACAGTTGCAACCAAGAGGTCTTCTTTGGGCCTAAAACATGCCAAGACGGGATCTGTAAAGGCTGCACCTGGTACGAAGGAAATCCCAAGGATGCTAAATTTCGTAACATGTCTTATGTTTCTTTTGTTGATCACAGTGTGCAACTGACACAAAAGTCATATGCTCTAGCTGCAGGACAATGTTCAACTCTTACAAAGAAACCTTGCTCGAGCTCTTCATCAAGTATCATGCCTCATAGTTATACACCGTCCCCAAAATCATCATCCTCAGTTTCTCCAGCCTCCAATGAGACCAGTAGTGAATCTCCAATGAACTCGAGAAGCAAAGTTGATTATTCACTTGACGATCTTGCTGCCGATGGCTTCACCATCAGCAATCCTTCAAGATTCACAAAGACAAACAAAGATGAACACGAAAGTGATCCTTGTGAAATGTTCACACCCAAATCTACCGTTTACGCATCATCTGCTACTTCTCTTGATGGCTGGTCCTCAGAATCATCGTCATCATCTATGAGTCAGAGATCTATCAGCAGGCAGATTCCTTTTGGGAGTGATACATCTCAGACCTCAGATACGGTACATTATTTTGGACATGAAAATCAGGAAACATGTCTCACAAATCAACATATGAAGCCCTCAGGTCTGCGAGTCCCATCACCAAAGAATGGCTTCTTCGATGAGGTGAGTTCTTCCCACTATTTCTGCCGCTGAATAAACATTGTCATTTGTCAGGTTTGGAATATGACAGGCGCAAGTACTAATTGTACAGTCCTTTTGAGTGACAGGAGATTGCTTTGCTGCGAGGAAGGGGTATCCCGTTTCATTCTGTTGTGCCAAGCATAGTATCTCTAAATGGAGGTGCAAATCGGTATGGTAAGCTTAAACCTCCAAGAAATGTGGACGGGAAGAGGAATGTGCAGAAGGCGCTCAAGAGAATGGACAAGGAAAGCACCAAAGAGAATGAAGATCCCAACACGCATTGTCCTGGAGAAAACGTGTGCATCGGTCAAGAAGATGGTGACCGGGAAAATGCAGATTACTTCAAAAACCAAATTGAAAGTATAACGAAACAAGTCGGCATCATTGATCTTGGCTGTGATGTTGTCATGGATCTCAAAGCAGACTAGAATGATTCGAATGCCTAATTTGTCACCAAAAATGTTCTGAAAAAAAACGCCAGTAGTACTCCTTTGGCTTGAAATTTTCCTGTGAACAAAATGTCGAGTTCAGCTGTGTTCTGATTTTGGTATTTTCCTTAAATAGAGGCCAAGATATTGATCGTGTTTATTCTCCTTCATCACAAAAATCTCACTAACAAGCTTCACGACATTCGTCTGAGTTGGCGCCAGGATTTGTAACATCGGGGCAAGTGTTATTGTTTCACTTCCTTCTACTACTAGGAAACTTACATTTTCGCTATATATTTGGTGCAATCACCAATTCACCATAATTGGGAACAATAGCAGCAAA
This sequence comes from Fragaria iinumae, assembly GCA_009720345.1. NCBI lineage: Eukaryota > Viridiplantae > Streptophyta > Magnoliopsida > Rosales > Rosaceae > Fragaria > Fragaria iinumae. The sequence continues at coordinate 20,032,712 of CM019123.1, read as the reverse complement.
TGTATTGTTCATTTCTTATCCGCTGAACAATCACACATCTTCCGATAACAGATTTAGGCTGCTTGGCGTCACTTCATCAAAGTTCCAACTTCTAGGCCCTAGAACCACAGCGTTCGGCTTATTACTCAAAAGGGTTATAATTTCACCATTTTTACAAGAAATAGGCACTTACGAATTTGGTAGTGTACTCATCAACAATCTACAATATGCGGGTAAGCGGACACAAATGCTGAGATGGAAAATTGGAATACAACAAACGTGAGTGCTAAGTTGCTAACAGAGATTCAACTCACTGGGTAATTGTAAAAATGTAGATAATAAAAATGTACCAATGACGGAGCAACTCTCAAAATGCATGAAGTTCTATTATAAACATCTACCTGGTAGGTTCAGACATGACAGGCTCAAACTAAAATAGCATAGTGGCATACTAGAAGTTTCGGCTTAATTTTTGTGGGATGGGAGGAGTTGGAATTATCACTTATTACTATAGGGAGTTGAATGAATATCATCATCGTTGGCCTAAGTCCTAACACAGGGAGAGGCATACCACTGCTAATATCAATATTAGATCTACCAACATGTCTACCTAACACTTCTACTATACTATCCCACCAACATGTCTTTTTGTTTTGGGTCAACATCCCACCAACATGTCTATCTAACACTGATTTCTACATTATGCTAGACTACCGGATTATATATTTATATCCCACCAGTATTTCTCCTCAACATTCTGATTCCGTAAAACCATCAAATCACCACCTCAAACTATTCAACATAAAATCGGTCACAAACTCTGCAACATATGTTTCATGAAATACAACACCGATTCCTAGAAGTTTCACACACAATGCCTTAGCTTAAAGCAACTTAATACGACTACACATTTCAGTATCTCCGGATTCCAATCCAAACAAGCATCTCACAAATTACACCATAGTTTCCAAATAAATTACCTTAACACAAATGCAACCAGTCTTGGTATGCCACAACAATTCTGACAGAAAACATAACAAAACTCATGAACATTTACAAAGGAAAACGAGCTAATTAAGATCCCAGATTACAGATCACAATAAAGAGAATCACCAAAGTGGACAGACCGACAATGTTGTTGCCATTATTCCTTACAAAACCCAAAACCTCATCACAAAACTATCCCACTATGACATATATTGCATATATGATCCCTGGTATATATCCCAATATTGTCAGACACAGACATATCAAGAACTCTACCTGCATTTTTCCACAATCCAATAACCAAAATCAATGAAACTTGAAACCAAAATAATCAAATGGGATTTGGGAATAGGGACTTACTCCACAGCCGTAACGAAGGAAGACCCCAACTGGTGGAAGAATGATGGCCAAGATCACTTCTAGGAAAGTTTCTGAACCCATGACGATGAGAGCTTCGGAATTTGGTACGGTTGAATAAGATCTAGTTCACTTGTTATATAGCCAGGCATAGGTGTCTCGGTCTACAATCTCGGGTGCCACGTGGGTGAGAGATTGACACGTGGGAGATTCATATCATGCCATTGGGGCTTCGTGGATTCTCTCTGGATTTACCCTTACCCGTCCCTAACCCTTACATCCCTTACAACAAGGTTTGTACATTTTTTTTTTCTCTTTAAGAAAGTAACAAGTTTGTACATTTATCAGTGATTTATGTATTAATTTGGTGAAGTGAATTTTGTTGCAGACTCTTATAGCAACATGAGGTTCGCTATTCTTAATGCTAAGATTGAGATTAGTATTGTATACCGAGTTGAGCTAGCTTCTTCTCCTCTCAAAAAAAGGAAAAAGAAAAAGAAGTCGAGCTTATTCAGCTCTTCATTATACTATCCATATTAATCGTCTTAGAGACGATTCTTTGTAGTATTTTCTTTGTCAGTGATATGTATACTAGTATGTGATCACGCATCTGCCACTGCCTATTCCTTCATAAAACTTTGTTCCGCATTATTTCATCATTTATTTTTTTCCTGAAGAAACCCTAAACTCTTTAGGTTAGGGTTTCTTTTTCTTTTTGTTTTCCTCAAAAAAAAAAAAAAAAAAAAAAAACCTAACCTAAAGAGTTTCGAATTTGTCATTAATCTCTCCGTTTCACCGAGGGAAATGGATTCAGCATTAGTCCCTTACAAAAGGGGCGCCTCAGAGAGTTTCATTCTTATTAGACATCTCGAGAGAACTGAATCTGCCGCCGGAATCAGGTTTGTGCTTTGAGCACTGTGGTGAACGATGATGAAGAGTGAAGGAGGAGGTCCTTACTGCTCTAAGAAGACTGACGATTACTGCGCTGATGAATCAGGTAGCTTATCAACCATGTCGAGAGTTGGCTGCATTCTCCGAGGGTTTGATATAAGAGCTCTCATCGTTCTCATTTTCCTTATCCCAACATGCATCTTTGGCATATATGCGCATGGACAGAAGGTCTCATACTTGTTGCGGCCATTATGGGAATCAGCACCTAAACCCTTCCATGAAATCCCACACCATTATCATGAAAATGTGCCCATGTCTCACCTCTGCAGACTTCACGGTTGGGGCATCCGTGAGTACCCTAGACGTGTCTATGATGCTGTGTTGTTCAGTAATGAGATCGACATGCTAACACTACGATGGAAAGAGCTCTATCCTTATGTAACCAAATTTGTTCTCCTAGAGTCAAATTATACGTTTTCTGGCATCACCAAACCGCTGTACTTTGCGAGAAATAGGGATGCGTTCGACTTTGTCAAACCCCGGTTGGTTTATGGGAGGGTTGGAAGAACATCCAAGAAAGGAGCAAACCCATTTGTGGAAGAGGCGTATCAGAGAAGAGCATTGGACTTTCTTCTTCAAGAAGAAGCTGGTATTTCCGACGACGATTTGTTGATCATGTCTGATGTTGATGAGATTCCAAGCAGACACACTATCAACATCCTGAGGTGGTGCGATGATATTCCTCAAGTGCTTCATCTCCGGCTCAAGAACTATCTTTACTCCTTTGAGTTTCTTGTGGACAACAAGAGTTGGAGGGCCTCAGTACATAGGTATCAAGAGAATGTGACCAAATATGCTCACTTCCGCCAGACGGATGATATCCTCGCAGATGCAGGGTGGCATTGTAGCTTTTGTTTTCGCCGAATCAGTGAGTTCATATTTAAGATGAAGGCATACAGTCACAATGATCGTAGCAGATATAAAGAGTATTCGAACCCTAGAAGAATTCAGGATGTAATCTGCAAGGGAAAGGATTTGTTTGATATGCTTCCAGAAGAATACACATTCAAGGAAATCATTGGGAAAATGGGCCCTATTCCTCATTCCTACTCAGCTGTTCATCTCCCAGCCTATCTTTTGGAGAATGCAGAGAAGTATAAATTCCTGTTGCCTGGGCATTGCAGCAGACAAAGGTAGTAAATCAGTAGGTTTTTGATGTCTGCTGTAAAGAAAGTTGGTCTGCAGCTTCTGTGACTCCTCTTGATGGTTTTAAACGAGCAATCGATGAAGTGTGGTGTTTCGCAGACCATTCTCAGCTACATTTACTTCTGTCGAAATCTGTTGGGGCTTGACAGAGGCTTTAGGGTAATTGTGTACATAACTCTTACGGGAGTTCGGTTTAGGGTAATGTTTTGTACATAGCTCTTCTGGAGTTCGGATTAGTATAAGGTAAAGCATTCTTATTTACTTAACGGGAAAGCTTCTGCTGCACTGGGATCAGTCGCGCTTATGTTTTCTTAGCATTATTCTTTTTTATGGTAAAATGTTTTCTTAGCTTTGAGATTGCATGATTCATGGATACGCCAAAATTATAAGTACAAGGGTACATCCCCATTTGCTTGTTTATGTGGCGAAACCGACCTTTTCTGTAACATCTGAATTGCTTATAGATTTTTATTGATGAAATTGCTTAATCTGTAGCGCAGCAGAAAAGAAAAAGAAAAAAAAAAAACTGTAACACATTTTAGAGCACATTTTAAACCGAAGGAGCTTTATCAGTTCTAGGAAAGCATACGGAGTACAGACAATAAATAGAACTTCTGAAAAAGAGCTTATTTTTGTCAGAATAGATAAGTACTCAAAATGATTGTTCCTTGCAGTTGTTGGCAGCAAAGAACACTAGTTCATGAGTAGAACTTTGTTCCCCAGCGTACCTAGTTGGGCGGAGGCATATTTTCTGCTGAAATACAATGGAATAGAGGATACCAAGCCAAATATCAAGGTTGGTAAACCTCCGGAAGTTGAAGACCAACACTTGCAGCCGACTTTCCAAGTACTCTTTTCATTTCATTTGATCTGTCCACGGCTATGTTGTAAGAGAACAATAGGTCCTGCAAACATTTATAGAATCAGAGGCTTGTTGAAGAGAAAGAGAACTTCTGATATAATCTCTTAGACAGAAAAATTTAAAGGAAGAAAAACTACTAGACGCTAGTAACTAGTCACACAATTGACAGAGGCTGGCACACTAATACTCAGCATGGATAAGATTCCTGAGAAAACTTATTTGTACCGTCACAAATGTAACTAACGGTTTTGATATTCATCCAGTTCTATTTCATTAGTTTACCATTGTTTCATGTACATAGAGGATTCAACTTTTCCACTGATAGTGGAAAGATTAGGATTTTATTTATTGAAAGGAAAACACTTCAGTATCTGTTACACTACATGGAAGCAAGTAAAAACCCAAACCAGTATAAAGAAACATCACAGTTTACTTTGTTGCAGTGAATAAAAGCAATACCTTGTGATGATGCACACTGTTGAGAAGAAAGGTGTAATCACGAACGAGCTTAATCTTCTGCTGGATGGCAGACAGATCCGACAGTTTGCCGTTGTTCCTAAACTCTTCAGTCACATAATCTCTAAAATGCCGCTTAGCCTCTTCTTTCGCAACGTGGTTCTTCACAGCTTTCAGAAGGTGGCGGTATGCCTTAGCAACTTGCAAAGCTTCAGCACTCATTTCCAATCAAAACCCTCTCGCTTATTACAACCTTTCTCTATCTCTCCACCCTGCATCACCAATTGAGTGGTTCCCCATCATAAAAAGGCAAACTCGTAAGCCAGAAACTCCACGGTAACAACAGACATACCGAAACTAATTCACACTAAATTTTGAGCAAGGCCAATACGAAAAAGTTCAAATTCAACAACAAACAATGCTCAAAGCTAAAAAAGTAGAATTAAACAACAGAAGAAGCAGCTCAATACAACCTATATATGCATATATATGAAATTCAAGAGCTCGATTCGAAAAGAAGGACTCTGGATGCAAGTGAAACAAGATTGAAACTGGACTAGAGCCCAGCTTCCAACAGTGCAAGCACAATGAACCCAGAAAAACATCAAGTAAAATTTGAAAGCACATGATTTTCACTCAGCAATTTTCACAAACACCTGGTGTGCAAACCCAAAAGGACACTCAACCATTACTACCCTCCAAAATCCAGAATCCAATTCACCTGAAAAGAAGCCGGCGTAGTATTTGGAGATCGGAGACTACTCCGGCGGCGGCAATTTGATCTTTGTTGGGCGTGCTTGGGCTATATATGGGTTTTGTCTGTTAAAAAGGTCCCAGCTTTCTTAAATATCCGACCCGCCATAATTTTCCGGGTAATCGGGTAAACGGGTAAACGGGTAAACGGGTATGGGGCCCATTAGAAGTCGTTATACAAAAACTATTATGATTTACTTGGAGCTCTGCAACTCTACAATAATCTCTCTGTGAAATTTTGAACTCGGAAACCCAGAAAGTTACGAGAGCATGTCCAAGGAGAGAGCCAAACGAGGCACACTGCCTCCAGCTCAAGAGGTAATCCAGACCTTCAAAATTCGAATTTTCTATACTCGATTGAATCTTTGCTCAGCTTTTCTCTCGGTTTTGATGCTCCGAATTTCAGAAGATTTAGAGAAACTAATGTTGTTTTGGATTTGGAGTTCGTGATTTGCGATGGATATGATGATCAGGATTAGTGTTTTGGTTTCTGAATTTGAGTAATTTCCATGAAGAAAATAATTTTGATTTTTTTTTTTGTGTGCGCTAAAATGTGATACTTTGATCGATTCAATTGAGGAAAGATTTGATTGAGATTTTTGTTGTGCAGCAAATTGAGAAATTTGAGAAAGTTGTGGAGGAAGGTAACTACTATGGAGCTCAGCAGCTGTACAAATCGATTACAGCGAGGTTAGTGTTATGTGTATTGGACTGAAGTCTGAGCAGTTGACAAGTGCATTTTTGATAGGCAATGTTCATAGTATATGCTTGTTTTTTCGCAGATATGTAGCGGCTCAGAGGTATCCTGAGGCTTTGGATATACTTGAGTCGGGTGCATGCATCCAGTTGAAACACGGGCAGGTAATGCTCTCCTAGTTCTACTTATCGGATCACTTCTTTAGTACATTATATGATTTAACCTTGAATCTTCATTATTGAGCTTTCATTAAAGAATACCAAAGATGTGTCATGCTGTGTACTGGTTAAATTTTATGCAAGTGTTACGACATTTCATTCAGAAAACATAGCATGTATTTTCCTATATGAAATCGTGGTATTGATGCTGTATTTGGGGAAACAAATTTCAGGTTACATGTGGAGCAGAGTTAGCTTCTTTGTTTGTGGAGACACTTGTCAAAGGGAAATTCCCTTATAACGATGAAACCCTTGGTCAGTTGTTACCTTATGATGTCAATTGAATGCTTGATCGATTCTCTGTTGCTTTTTCTTACCTTTTGTAGTGATAGCAAATGCTTTTCAACTTTCTCTTGGCTGATCACTTATTTCTTCTATTAGGCACTATTTGTATGGATGTTCTATTCTGATAATTTGAAATTGTAGTTTGTTCATATGTTTCGCCGGATTATGACAAACTTATTTTTGTTAGTTCGTGTCAGGAAAATTTATAAACAATTTCCTAAGATACCTGTGCCACAACAGTTAGGGGATTTAGATGATGACATGCAACGACTTTCTGAAACACTGGGAACAGCAAAAACATGTGTTGAAGGATGCTCGTCATTCCTAAAAGCTGCTATCAAGTGAGGCATCGATCAGTTTTTTCTTGTTCCTGATTTGAGTAAAGGTTTACATCAATTTGTTCTGTTCATGTGGTGTTAAGATGTTGTTCTGTCGTGCCAGGTGGTCTGCGGAGTTTGGTGCACCTAGGGCTGGGGCTCCAGAAATACATGTTATGCTAGCTAACTATATGTACTTTGAATCTCCTGAGGTGGTAGGTACCGGCTGAGTTCATAAATTAGTTACAGCGATGATATATTTATGTATATACTTGGGAATTCCTTTTCTTTTCTCTGTGTGTGTGTGTGTGTGTTGTATTTTAACAATTTCAGTGCATACATCTCAAGTATCCTCTTCATGCCTAGATTTTGGTGTAATTTTGATTTTAAAAGATATGTTGGTTTGATTTCTTTATCCTGGTTCTTTCATGCTGTATAAACTATTCTTCTATTGTGTATTAATGTGCTTTAAACTTGGAACATGAAAAGAAAAGATCCCATATTATTGCTTTGAGTACTCTTGGCTCCTTTTATGATTGCACGATGAACACCAATATTCTGCTCGACTGCTTTGCAGGACATGGTTAGAGTCGCACAACATTTTGTCAGAGGAAACAACCCAAAAGAATTTGCTTGTACTTTAGTACATTTCATGGGCAAGGTTAGCGTTTCTTCCCTATTAACTTAATATATCACGAATTCTTAGAAAAGAGATATGCTATAAGATGAATGAACTCATTGTCATAAGTTCTCTGCTCAATAGATGTTAAATGATTACTTAATATTAAATTTTAAAAATTGGAATGCTTTTGTTATTCTGGTACTGAAATGTATATTATATATTGTGTTTTTATTGTTTTTTGTAATGTGAAATTACATATGGGAATGGCTTCTCTGATACAAATCTGGAATTTCTTCAAATTTCATATTTGTAATGAATAGTCCAAACACTCGACATTAGATACGTCTTTACCGAGCAAAACTTAGTTATTGATTTGTTGAACTTAATCCTGTCCAGTGCAGTCTTTCCGTATGGTACCCCTTTTTTCTGGATTATAAGGTGATCATACCTTTTGACTATGCAGTGTTATCCAGGGGAAGATGATGTGGCCATTGCAAGGGCAGTTTTAATGTAAGATACATATAATCTACGTGGTTTTATGATGTATTTATTGTTCCCATCGATATTTTGATTTACCTGAGTAAAAAAAATTTAATGTAGCTTCAATCCTTAAGTCCATGGTAAGGGTACTAATCTCTCATATTATGGATTTCTATTACTTGTAACTGTACTGTGTACTTGTATGGTTCTGAAAGTATCTACTCTTTTCAGCCCCAACTTTAGGCTTACGAAATGAGAAAGATGCCCTTCTTCAAATCTAAGTCGGTGAAAGTAGATGCTATTTTGGGATTTAATTACTCCTTCACCCAATTAACACATGTAGCTAATCATTGATTACTGTGAAAAGTGTGAAATGCCTCTTTAAAATTTTGATGGTAGTTTCGTGAACTTATATAACCGACAACACAAAAAGGGGGGGGGGGGGGGGGGGGAAGGGATTTAATACATAGTTGAAATAGTCATGTTAAAACTTAAGCAGGTGTCCAGTGTATGTAAAATATGAATAAGATGGTTTTGGATCTGGCTATTTTGTTTTATCAAACAGATACCTGTCATTCCCTCATTTAATAAAAATATATTTGTGTAAACTCGAAATTTAAGGAGGTCCTTGATGAATATACTGCAATTTTCTTATGTTCAATTTTATAGGTATCCTTATTGTAGTGCTAATATTTGTGTTCTTATAGGTATTTGGCTTTAGGTAATCTGAGAGATGCCAATGTTCTCATGGATGAGATAAAAATGCAAGTAGAAGCTAAGCAGCTTGAATTTCCTAAATCCGATTTGATGCAGTTCATTAATTTTCTCTTGGAAACGTACGTTCACCTTTCCCTTTTCCCTTACGATCAGTTAAACAAACTTTTTCCCCTCTTTATAGAATGATTTATATTCCTAAGGCTACCTAGAATAAGTTATTATGAGTTGATGAGATTAAAACAAGGAACATGTATTATTACTCTCTATGGCATGAGAATGATAGATTGATTCGCTCTTAATATTGTTCTGAATGCAGGATGCTGCGAGATGCTTTTCCTATTTTTAATATGTTGAGATCGAATTTCAAATCAAGCTTAGACAGAGAGCCTAGTTTCCACGAGGTGTGTAATTGTGCTGCGTGTTAGAACATTTGGCATCTTCTTCTATTTCGATATGAAATTGTCTCACTCACTAGGTCATGCTTTCTCCTGTATTCTTGGATAAAGCCTAAAGTTATTCCATGTCATATATGTCCTAATAGCCTTTATCCCTTTGGCCTGTTCAAGTAGGAGGGTATTCTAACAAAATGTTATGGTTCAGTTGCTAGATGAAATTGCAGAGAAGTTTTATGGAGTAAGGCGCAGAAATCCTCTACAAGGGATGGGAATGTTTGGGGAGATCTTCAAGGTGTTTATGCATTTACTGCTGTTATTTTACCTATTAAGCTACTTGAAATCTGGTGCATGATTGTTTGTTAATTGTAATTTGGTCTAACAACTTGGAAAATTACTCATTCAGAAGACTATTCATGAAAGAAAATAAATGATTCCTGATATGATTTGCTTATTTGGTCTGTGGATCCTATTACTTGCAGATGATGGGAGGTGATTAGTGAAGCGATGGAAGTTCAACTGTTCAAGCTCTTGCAACCTTACCAGATCCACCAGGCTACTGTTATTGCGTGTTGAAACAGAGTACTTATATGTACTCGACACTGTAGAACCGTTGTTTCATAGTGTTCATTATTATTTTTTCGGCTGAATTCGTAGTGTTTGTTGATGCTGTAACATTATGGTCTTCAACTAGGAAGATAGACATTCATTTCTGTGTGTACCATTTCATAAGAATTTATATAAATAACTTCCACAATGTATTATGTCTTCCACTTTGTCTATATTGGTTATGAATTCCTACAACTTAATGCTAGGATAGAAGATGAACTCATGAACTGATTTTCACACTGGTTTGACAAGTCTTTACAGCTTTGCTCTACTGGGTAATTCCGACAACAATGGAAGTAACTACATGATATTATTAGTCCAAGGAAGAAATTCATTTTCAGCAGATTGCGATCTTCAGCAAGTTTATACTTCAAGATACACAGCATCTGAAACAAGTTCAGAAGTTGGAACCAGAACCAGAAATTACAGCTACTCATCTATTAGAAATTCCACTCCATTTTCCTTCACGAAGTCATGTAATGTGTGATCAACCACCTGCAATGAGAACTAGTCATGTCAATTTGCATTCTAAACCCAGACTTTGTTTAAATAGGTGAAAGAAAGGCACAAGCTCACATTGGTATTGCTGAGCTCCAAATTGTAAAAATCCATAGTCTCTGCCCTGAACAAAGGCCCTGCGTGCCATGTCCCCCGGTTAAGCTTGAGAAATTTGCTACCTGTGATCTTAAAAACGCGAACATCCTCGACAGAAGGAGGCACATAGTAATGACCAGAAGCACAGCTAGACTTCACCACATTGTCGCCCTTCTCATCCACAATCGAAGCCTTTGCAATTCCGAGATACCAAACATGGCCGCCAATGGCCCCAAGACACTGCGTGACGCTGGCGTGGTGAGTAATGTTCGTAAACTTCAGCGGTCGATCTTCAAGATGCATAATATAGAACCTACCCAAACACTGAAACTAATTAAGCCCCGATAATCTAACGTGTTATGTTGTTAGATCGTAAACTAAACTACGACACGTCTAGATACTCTTAGAAATGAGAAAACTTCATGAAATTGAATCTAAAAATGAAATTCCAGCTACCCATTTTCTCAATTACATTTTATTTTTGGTTACCTGGGAACTCCACGGCTAAGGTCCAGCTGAGCATCCCGAGGACCAAACTCATCGCCGTCCGGCGACGCCTCCACAACCTGGCCGTACTCCCCAAACGTCTCCGGCGTCGCTTCAATCGCCTTCAGCTTCACACTCTTCACCTCCATCTCTATTTTCTTTCCTCCACAAAAATCTATTCCCTCTCTCACCTCACAAGTAACTGCTCCCCCAAAACGACGCCGTTTAAATCCAAACACAAACCAAAACGCTGCGTTTCACCCCCTCACTAAAAGCCTAAACCTTCTTCTTCTTCAACCTCTGAAACTCTGAGAGTCGTTCTCAGACCCCATTTCTGCTATGACCAACCCAAAACCTCCAGACCAACCCCAACTCCTCGAAACCATCACCAACCTCCTAACCACCACCAAACCCCCAAACCTGCAATCCCTCAAACCCTACATTCCCCACCTGACCGAGCCCCTCCTCCTCTCTCTCCTCCGCTCCAAAACCCTAGCCTCCAAGCCCACCACACTCCTCTCCTTCTTCCACTGGGCCCACTCCCACCTCCCCCTCCTCTCCCAAACCCCTCGCCCCCTCCTCACCCTCCTCCCCTCTCTCTTCTCCCACAACAAATTCTCCGACGCCAAAACGCTCCTCGTCAATTTCATCTCCTCCGATCCCCACAACCGCCTCCACCGCCTCCTCCTCCGCCCCGACGCCGCCGTCCCCCGCCGCTCCAAGGCCCTCCTCGACACCTCCATCGGCGCCTACCTCCACGTCGGCAAGGCGCACCTCGCCGCGCAGCTCTTCACCAAGATGAAGAAGCTGCGGTACCGGCCGAATGTGCTCACCTGCAATAGTTTGATTACGGCTCTGGTGAGATGTAACACCTCTCATTCTATCGCATTGTGTAGGGAGATAGTTAGGGATGCGATTCGGTTAGGTGTTGGTGTTAATACTAGGACTTTTAATGTGTTGATATATGCGGATTGCTTGGAGAATAAGTTTAGGGATGCGGTTGAGTTGCTGAGTAAGATGAGTGAGTTTGGATGTCTTGCGGATAGTGTGAGCTATAATACGGTTTTGGATTGGCTGTGTAAGAAGGGGCAGCTGAGTGAGGCGAGGGATTTGTTGATGGAAATGAGGTTGAGGGGGGTGTTGCCGAGTAGGAATACCTATAATATTTTGGTTTTCGGGTATTGTAAGTTGGGAATGTTGCAGGAGGCTAAGCAGGTGGTGGAGTTGATGAGGCAGAATGAGTTGTTGCCGGATGTTTGGACGTATAATATGTTGGTTAGTGGGTTTTGTGGAGCGGGGAGGATTGAGGAGGCGATGAGGGTGAGGGATGAGATGGAGAAGTTGAAGCTGGTGCCGGATGTTGTCACGTATAATACGTTGATTGATGGGTGTTTTGAGTGGGATGATGAATCCAAGGCGTTGGAGTTGCTTGAGGAGATGGGTGAACGGGGAGTGAGGGCAAATGAAGTTACTCATAATATAATGGTCAAGTGGTATTGCAAGGAAGGGAAGATGGATGAAGCAAGTGAAACTATCAGGAAAATGAAGGAAGATGGATTTGCTCCTTCTTGTGTCACTTACAATACTTTGATTAGTGGGTATTGCAAAGCAGGGAAAATGAAAGAAGCGTTTACTATGATGGATGAGATGGGTAGGAAAGGTTTGAATATGGACACTTACACCCTCAATACCATTCTTCACGCATTTTGTAGTCAGAAGAAGCTAGACAAGGCATTTACATTGTTTCATACTTCGGTTGAGAGGGGTTATATAATTGATGAGGTGACCTATGGAACTCTGATCATGGGATGCTTTAAGAACGAAAATCCAGACAAGGCTTTGGAGCTTTGGGAAGAGATGAAGGAGAAACAGGTCCTTCCTAGCATTGTCACCTATAATTCTATAATTAGAGGACTATGCCTGTCTGGGAAAACCGATCAAGCATCTGACAAGTTGAATGAGCTTGTAACAATGGGTCTAGTCCCTGATGAAACTACATACAACACGATAATTCATGGCTATTGCTGTGAGGGTCTGGTTGAGAAAGCAATCCAGTTGCACAACAAAATGGTTGAGATATCGTTAACACCAGATGTCTTTACATGTAATATTCTTCTTTCTGGACTGTGCAGTCAGGGTATGTTAGAAAAAGCTCTTAAGCTTTTTAACACCTGGATTTCTAAAGGAAAGGATGTCGATGCAGTTACTTACAACATATTGATCTCCGGCCTTTGCAAAGAAAGGAGGTTTGATGATGTTTTTGGTCTTTATGCTGACATGAAAGAAAAGAAATTAGCTGCTGACCGGTATACATATAGTGCCATTCTCGATGTACTTACTGATACTGGTAATGTTAAGGAAGCAGAAGAGTTTATATCAAAAATGGTTGAAATGAGGAACTTACAGGATTGGTCCTTGAAATTAGACAAGGGGCCAGATGGGTTGACCTGTGAATCTTCAGTAGAATCTGATTCAACCTCACTAGCTTATTCGGACCAGATCAGTCAGTTGTGTATGCAAGGTAAATACAAGGATGCAATCAACATTTTGCGAGAGTCGAAACAGAAAGGTATCACTTTAACTAAAGATGTTTATATACATGTAATGGAAGGTTTGATTAAAAGGCGAAAACGCACATCAAAGGTTGTTAGGCTGTAGTGGCACGAGTCCAGTACAGCAAATATCTTTCACAATGTCCTTGATAATGGAGGTAGTCAATAGGTTGCTGGAACAAGGGAATATAGTCTCGCCTCTTGGGGTGACTAGCACGAGTGCAGTACAGCAAAAACATGTGTTGAAGGATGCTCATCATTCCTAAAAGCTGCTATCAAGTAAGACATTGGTCACTTTTTTCTTGTTCCTGATTTGAGTAAAGGTTAACATCAAATTTGTTTTGTTCATGTGGAGTTGATGTAATTATCTCGTGTCAGGTGGTCTGCAGAACTTGGTGCACCTAGGGCTGGGGCATACATGTTATGCCAGCTAACTATATGTACTTTTGGATCTCCTGAGGTGGTAAGTAGCAGCTGAGTACATAAATATAAGTTACAGCGGTGATATATATTTATGTATATACTTGGAAATTCTTTTTCTTTTTGTGTGTGTTGTATCTCAACATTGTCAGTGCATACATATAAGTATCGTCTTCATGCCTAGATTTTGGACTAGTCAAAAGGTTGCTGGTACAAAGGGAATATAGTCCTCGCCTCCTGGGGTTAAAAGCATGAGTCCATTACCAGCATTGAAGAGTAATTCACTAATTCTCAACTGCCTGACTTCCAATCTCCATTGCCCCTGGAGTAAATGGAGATATACGACTGTTAATGAGGGGCGGGATGTTATAAATTTCATATATGCATATCAGCCATCACATACAGATTTTACTGGCTTTATTGATTCAAACCATTTGGTTGCTGCTAAGCTCTGCATTGACAGCTTGGAACTGGTTTGTTATAAAGTCATCGATGCTGTTGATAGTCATATGGTTGCTGGAACAAAGGGGACATTGTCCTGGGGTGGCCTCATGGGGTTAAGGGGTGCTACCAGTACTGGTATGGAACTATTGATCAGTAATTCTCAACTGTCAGACACCCATCTCCATTCCCCTTTGGATAAATCAGAAAAAAAGTGACTCATCGAGGGGATGAAAGATAACACTGAACTACATATATGCATATCAGCAATGAATGCAGATTGTAGTGGTTTTATTGGTTCAGATTCATTGGGTTCCTGGTTGGTTCCTCCAAAACAGCATGACCTCCTCATTTCTTGAAAGTCTCAGCATCATTTTTCTGGTGCGATTGTGGCTTTACTGTATAGTTGATTGTAAGTTAGAGAGGATAGAGTTGTAGCAAACAGAACTGATTTGTATGGTATTACCATCTTGTCATTGTAGTGAAATTGTCGTTTGTTCCTTCTAGGAAGGAAGGCAATGGAATAATAACTGAGATTGGAGTAACCTCTGGATCTTACTCAAATTCATTTGTTCATAATGTTGATGCTCCAAATTTTAGGGAATTGCGAACACAATAGTGAGAGCTGATGTTTATAGAGCTTCATGTTCATACAAAGAAATCCTTGCCCACTACAGTTTATTACGAATTTCATATAGCCATGGATAAAGGTTTCCTAGACCATTTTCGACTTTGTCATGCAAAGGGTGGTAGGGTAGGCTGGTTGCTAGGCAAAGAGTCTCTTGTGGTAAATCAAAACCTTTCAGTATGAATCTATTAGTGGAACAAATGTTCACACAAATTCATGACTTGATTATCATAGCAAAAATGCGATTTCGGATCATCCATTAGGCATGCATGCTTGATCACAAGGTTTATTGCTGCCGGTTGGTTGGTCTTTTATAAATACTCGTACACAGAACAAAATAGTGGAGAAGTGGTCAATTCCATGAATTGACCAAACCAACACAACATTATTGTACTCATGTAGTTATTTTGGAATGGGAAGTTTAGGAAAAAGACTGTTTACTTTCAAGAATGTGGTTGCCATAGTACTTATCATAATCTTTTCTGTACACAATGCATGATCGAACCAACCCTGGATTATAGTATTCATGTAGTTATTTTTTTCAAATGAGAAGTTTAGGAAAAATACTGTTTACTTTCCAAGAAGGTCATTGACTCATTGTCATATCACTTATCATAATCTTTTCTGCACACAATCTGTAATAATGAAGCAAATCATTCAAACAATGCTGTCAAAAAATTGAGATTGAATTGATTAATGTCCACAACTTATTAACCTTTTTTTTATAAAAAAAAAAAACTTGTTACTGCACACCACGTATATAATGAGGCTTAAAGGCAGCCGCACCAATCATATATTAAAAAAAAATGCTTTTAACTCATGACTCTTGTAATATGTTGAACTTTGAAGTGTCTATTAGTATTTTAATTGTCATGGGTTTGATTATAGAACCACAACCTACCTAGAAATTGTCTGTATTTGTATTCTTCTATGACTTGTGTACTTCTAATTGAGATCCTAATATTGGAACCCTCCTAACTAAATACCAATATGCATGAAGTCACCAAATGAGCTTTCCTATCTTTGTTTGAGGATTTAGAAAAATAAAATTAGTAAAATATATGAGTAAGATTTTAGAAAATGAGGAAATTAAAGGCTTGGGTTTAACAAACCCAGATCAAAGTGAAAGGCAAAGACTTGCAGTTATTCTTAAGGAACAAGTTAGAATATTAGAATGTGCATAACGGGCAAGAACGGTGGTGTGAATTAATCTACATTATTTGTTCCGCTACTTCCACCACGACCACGTTAAAAGACGACTCAAGAGCATTGGCACGTAGAAATATGCTATTAGAACATTTCAATATATGGAAAAAATGTCTCCCTAATTTTCCTTCGTCTTCTGTAAGTGACAATTATGTCACACTCAGTCTTCTGGGACTTTCACTAGTCGACTGGTTTCTATCACTTTCTTGCTTCCCATGAGCTTACTTGTTTCTCACCCAACTCGATCAATTAACTATTGCTAGCCAAGAGTACTGCTGCGTCAAGCTAGAATTCCAGAAGAACCAACAATTCAATTCCGAGAAAATCACGTGCGACCCACCAATCATAAGACTACACTTTTTTTCTTCCTGCGTTCTTCTTCTTCTTCTTCCTCTTCCTTCCTTTACACGGGTTGGTGGAGGCGTCCTCCTCCTTCCTCTTCTCCGGCGAAGCTTCTTCTTCCTTCCTCCGGTAAAGCTTCTTCTTCCTTTACACGGGTTGTATCGACGTGGCACGGCCGTCGCACGGAAGATTTTCTCTCCGATTCCTCATGAATTGATCTCAACTCTCAAGTCTCAATCAAGTCTCTGGTCTCAACCAGCTGTGAGATCGATGTCAATTCCAAGCCACAGCGATCATCACTTTTAATTAGTTGTGTTTAGTTGGTTGGTTGCTAAAATTAGGAGAATATAAATGTTGTCTCACTTTTGGCAGCAAACAATTAGCTAATTTATCAGATACATCACTTTTGTAGAAAGTGGAAACAATTTTCTTTGAAGAAAGAAAGATACGTACCTGA
This sequence comes from Fragaria iinumae, assembly GCA_009720345.1. Classification (NCBI taxonomy): domain Eukaryota; kingdom Viridiplantae; phylum Streptophyta; class Magnoliopsida; order Rosales; family Rosaceae; genus Fragaria; species Fragaria iinumae. The sequence continues at coordinate 20,015,758 of CM019123.1, read as the reverse complement.
AAGTTTAAGCCCACCATTTTCAGTAGCATACACTCCAATTATTTAAGCATTATAGACTCAAAAATAGAGATACTTAAGAATTCGAATACGCTGTATATACAGAAACGTAAACCTTCTAAAGAAGTCATTGTTTGAAGTTCAAAAATACTCAATTTTCTTCTGTTTAGTACATCTGATCGCGGTCGTGGATTCGATTCATATCACTTCTAGCTAGGTCAGCAATTTCTCTGAAAGTTAGATGAGTTCGGATGTACTGCATGAACTAAGAACTGTTGTTGCATCATTTGATAAGCCAAGCGAGTAGGCTAATCGAGTATACTGAGGACTATGAACTCATACTAAGGGGAATGATCGCGATCGATAAGATGATATGAATTGCCATATTGAGTGATGACAAGTACCTAATCTTGCAAGTTCGATCATTGACTGTCCATATACTATGTACATACTAAACAGTACTATAGTATGTAGTGATCGATACGTACGTAGACTCGTAGAGAGTAGAAGTAGAGTGGCTGGATACTGGAGCTACTGTTGGATGTGCTCCTTGACGTACATATCTATATTAGTTGTATTTTCGGCAGGTATTCGATCTTGTGTAGTAGTACTCATTTTTCAATTAAGTCATTAAGTTGAATAGAATTTAGTAGTTGGCCAAGTAGATATAGGTTGTCATGTACAGGTGCTATATGCCTATATTGGTACAAATTTCCTAATTAGGTATGTCTAGTCTCTATGATCGATCATCTCAGACAGGATATATATACTAGATACGCATGACAACAACTCGATCCACTTCTAATAATTATATATATTAAACGTTTAACCTAAAACTTTAAAGTCTTTGCTGGTATAATTTATAAGAATATTGTACACTACATTTTAATCGGTTCATACGTGAGATGTTGGACCAAACAGAGATCTAGTCTAGTGCCATAAATTTTCTATTAAGTTCTAATTGTAGTAGACTATCTGAGTAATATAGTCGTGGAAGGGGTGATTGTATGTATATATATCATGTGTTAACACATTGTAGAATGTTTTCTAAAGTCGTAGTTGTGTATAAAAGAATGTGAATTTTCTTAGGTATCCACATGTATGTACAAATTAAGGTTTACCACGGTATTCATTGTTTTAATTTTCCCACTTATGTACAAGTGATTTCTTCATTTCTTGAACGGACGGAACAAGATTGCAAAGAATTTCTAATTGCTGACGTTGCATCTCACTAGATTAATGGCGCAAATAGTGACTACATAGGTTGAAATTTGTAGACCAACTCTTCTTCGGTTCAGACCTGCATGCGATCTTTCTCTATATATAGTCATTGCCTCCTTTACTAGATTAGCCAAAGGGAACGCAAACAATGGAATGCAATGGCAACACTACTGCTACTGCTACTGCTACCACACCACATTCAAGTTTCACTTGCTCTCCATTGACATCTTCATCTTCTTCTTCTCCACTGATATCTTCTTGTTCTCCTGCTACCTCTCCTATGCCGCCGCTGGCTGTCGTTGTTAGCCCATGCGCCGCCTGCAAGATCCTTCGACGCCGATGTGTGGAGAGGTGTGTTTTAGCTCCATATTTCCCTCCTTCGGATCCTATCAAGTTCATTATTGCCCATAGAGTCTTTGGAGCCAGCAACATCATCAAGTTCTTGCAGGTACGTTTTAGTCCTCACTCCATCTATTATTTACTGCTTCATTCAACTTAATTATTCTCATAATTAAGATCATCAATTTGCAAGTATAGAAACAGCTTTAAGTCTAACAATATATAAGATCATAGTGACGTATCTTCAATTCACTGCTATAGTCAATTAGTTTTGAGTTGGATGCTCGAACTTTATATTGAAACTGATAGGTGGAGATGTTCTAACATGATTTGGTTTGTTGCTCCAATATTGTTCTATTTACTGAGTCATATGATTCAATTATCAGTCATGGGATAGCTTAATTTTGTGAAAAGAAAAGATCGGGATGAGGCCAGTTTTTTCAACTCTCAGTTGTAGAAAGTAAAAAACGGTGTGGAAAGAATGTTTCAGAAGTTGGGTTTTTCTTAAAAAGCTGTTTCAAGTGAAAGTGACCCTTCAGTAAATTTTTTTTTCCAAATTAGAAGTCATCCTTTTGAAATGTTTCAGGACCTTCCAGAATCTCAGAGAGCAGATGCAGTGAGCAGCATGGTTTATGAAGCCAATGCCAGGCTTCGAGACCCGGTGTACGGCTGTACCGGAGCAATTTGCAATCTTCAGAAACAAGTCACTGAGCTCCAATCCCAACTAGCCAAGGCCCAAGCGGAGATCATAAACATGCAATGCCAGCAAGGAAATTTGATTGCCCTAATCTGCATGGACATGAGTAGTACTACTGCTACCAACACACAGCAATCTAAAGAAGCAGTAGCAGTACCCATTTTGCAGCAGCAACCATACTCGAATTTGAATATCGATACGAGTTGCTTTCTTGATGAGAACAATCTGGGCACTGCTTGGGACTGGGAACCTCTTTGGACGTGATTAAACAGTGAACTGCTTTGGATGATCAATGATCATCAGGATGTAATCTTTATGTTTAGCCTCTAAACTGCTCCGATACAACTGCGGATGGACGGGAGATCAAGTAAACAAAAAACAAATTAACTACAAGGTAAAGAAATAATAATGATATGAAGTAATATATATATATATATATATATATATATATATATATATTTTTGGATATGAAGTAATATATTGTACGTGTGTGAAATCAGATTTTGATATTTTATGGGTAGAACTTCAACTTATAGTTGACTCTTGAAAGATATAAAGCAAAAAAATTTACCTAATTACAAAAGCTTGTTTTTGTCTTCAATTATTAATCCCCCTTTGAGTGATCAATAAAGCAAAACCTCACTGATCAGATTATCATATTGTTCTTTAGTAGAATTTTAGGTTACAAATCTAGATTTTTGGCGTTTATATAACAGTGAAATAGTCCATCATATATATGTAAGGGTGATGCTAGCTTTGAAGAGGAAAAACGGTCAATCATTATGAATTCTTACCCATGTTCAAAACAAATGTGGTTAATTCTCTGTTGTAAAAAGATATATACTTTTGCATTCCAAGCCTAACAATTTACATCATAAATCAATGTTTGTAACCACAGAAGATGCTTAATTATGAGTTTTGTTCTAACTTCTGACTAGGTGCGCTAAATTGGTATATGCATCAATTTCTATATACCACTATATATATCAGCTCGCTAGCTAGATATTCAATATCTGCAGGATTCCCTTAATGGGGGGGTTAGCTGCGCCTGCGCGTTAATAAGTTCCTCCTGTCTAATCAAAGTAAAGATCGATCGAGTATATGCATGTCACCATGTCAGGCACATCCAACCAATGAATTCCCCAATCTGAATAAGATTCTTTGCTTTTTAATCCAAAGTCCACAAAGCCTTATAGCTGGAAAGGCTGAAAGCCAGAAGGCTCGAGCATGATCAAAACCATAAATATCTGTATAATGGATTTGAGCATATACATATTCTGTCGATTTTTTATATTGTGTACGTGAGTATACATCGCGATCTACGTACTACAGACTGTGAGATGTGTAGAGTCTACGTACATATGTCTGTGTCATACACTGACTCATAGTTTGAGTTGGGGTAGGAGCAAGTAGTGGCATCCAACCTTCATTTCCAATTGGGGATTGAGTTCGAGTACGCGCGTACGTCGACAGACAATGAGAGAAAGTCTCCAGAAAGTAGCTGGTTTCCACAATATATATTCTATATAAATTATTTAACAAAATATTCTTTTAGTTTTCTAACAAAATAGTTTATCTGAATTTGCTAGACAAGATCTTGAGTACATGCACATTAGAAATTTCGAAAGCGTGTGGGACTAACAGAAATTTTGAAGCCCCGCAGAGGTACGCACCCACCCACATATATGCACGCACACGATTGATGACTGAAACATCAAGTCCAATCAAGAAACTACGATCTTTTCTGGTATCTGTATTATTGTCTAAGAGAAACGAGCATGTGTGATTTTGTATTTAAATGGAGAACGTATAGTTTGCATATATTCATTGGTGATCGATTTGAATCATGATCTGATGCATTAGTACTCTTGTGAACAAATGGTTGCTTAGAGATTCAGGTTTAGGGTATTAATTAGGGTTTAGATCGAGTAGTGCTATACGACTGTGTTAGGTTTTTGGTAAACTTACATATATATATTAAGCATGACTAAGGACTCAAATTGACATGCATATATATTAAGTGATGACACTTTACCAACATTGAATCCTTAGATTGTCTCTCGGCTTAACTAGAAAGCCTTTAAAAAAACCATGTGATCTAGGTTTAAAAAACCAATCAATCCTTAACTTATCCGGACATCCAATCATTCTCATGCGTAAACAAATTATGCAGAATACCCTAGAAAAGTTTCGGACTCCTTTGCTTAGGCAATTTCGGACTTTTTTTCTTTGTAGTATTCCTTAATTAAGTAGCTAAGTTGCATAGTATATGTACAAATACGCCAGAGGGTCCTTTTCTGGTCGATCCTTCAAAATTCCAAATATCGATCGGTAATGGCAGAAGAAAAGCACGCCGTGAATCGTGCCATGGTGACCGTCAACACGGCAAGTGGTCGACCTGAATTACCAGACCTCATCATAGAAGAAATCCTACGCCGTCTTCCCACCTAAGCTGCCGTCCGCTTGAGATTTCTTTCCAAGCAGTGGGAGGGTATATTGTTTTCTGCTCCAACATTAGATTTCGACGAGGGTGGTGATGATGAGTATGACCTCAACAAACTCGAACAACGTCATTATAAGTTTATCAACATGTTGAACAGATTCTGTTAGAATGCGAGGAGAACAAACAGAAACAAGTCTTGGATAAATTTAAGCTTCGCATGACGAGCTTCTCAACGAGAGATAACATGACTGTGACCAAGTTGTTGAGTCATTCCTTTGAGAGAAGCGTGAAAGAAATAGATATCAGCACGAAAGATAGTAGATTATTGGACTGTGATCATCGAGGTTGGCAAGGAGGAACCTTGTCAGTGTAAAATCCCTCACGTCTCTTAAACTGGAGTATGTTAGAATAAGGAAGCTTGGTACAGGCTTGGAGCCTACAGCAGAAACATGCCTATTTCCCTCTTTGAAGAGCATATCCTTCAATAGTGTTCACTTTGATGACCATGCTACGCTCTACTTTTTTCCGGAGTACCCTGCGGTTGAGTATGTGACGTCCTTGGTTTCATGTACTTATGCAGGCGCCTGGATTTATATTACGAGTTCTAGTTTAAAATCCTTGGTAATCAAGCGTTGCTGGGCTAAAATAGCTCGTGTGCGCAAAGCTGTGAATCTGGAATCTGTTACAATTGTGTCATCAGATCTTAAGGTTGCGACCTTGACAGAATGCAGCAATTTGAAGTATATTGACATTCAAGCTCGGAGCCTGGTAAATTTTCATTTACAAGGGTGCCATGATGTGAATGGCACAATCAACGCTAGAAATCTGTGCTCTTTTAGCTTTGAAGGTTACTTGATGAAGTCTAAATTTTCTTTAAGAGCTCCAAGGTTAGAACTGGCTCGCATCATATTATGGGACGATATTTGGGATGAGGAATCATCCAGCAGCGTCGACGAGCCATGGAAACATTTTCCTAAACTGACAGATTTTCTAAAACAATTTGGTAGCTCCAAAAGGATGATCCTCGTTCTTCATGATTTTAAGGTTAGATACTTGGATCATTGTTCCCATGTCTTAATTTATTTGCTCGTGTGTGTCTATATATGCTTGTGCTTTACTCTCCGTTTTTCTTACCTATATTCTATATATGGGTCCGGTTCAAGGGACACTATTTTTTATATTATTTTTTAGCCATTAGATTATCTAATATTTAATGGTCAAGATTAATTGTAAGATGAAATATCAAATGACATAGAATTAATAATTTGAGTTTACTTATTCAAAATAAGAAATCAACCTAAAAAAACTGCCATTATTTAACAAAAACATTAGAAACACGATAAGAAAAAAAAAAACAAGAACAAAGAACAATAATAGAAACGGAGAGCCAATCACCTGCAGAAAAGATAAAAAAAAAAACCTAGTTTTCTCTCGGCTCTCATGCAATCCCAATTGCAATTCTTACAAACACAAGTTATTTTGTTTCTTTCTCTAAATCGATAAAAACAGGCTATAAATTTCTTTTTGGAAGAAAAAGCCATAGATGGGTCTGTTGCAATCACTCTATAGCCTTCAAAGACATCATGACTCAACCTTCTTCTTTTAAAACTTGAATGTGGGGAAAGAGGTCCGTATATATGCAACATATAGATATTCAAATTAAGAGGGAGTAGCGCAGCTCGCATTTGATTAACCCTAGCTAATATATATCTTGGTCTTTTTCATTACCGATATCCCTTCCTCCGATTATGCAAGTGCTTTTATGGTACTTATTATTTGACCTCATCGAATAACACGAGAAGAAGTGTTTACCACAACTAGGATTCGTGATGGGCGACCATCAAATTGTTCTTCATCTTATTCTTCTTTCTTTCTTTCTTTTTTCTTCAAAAAAAAAGAATCATGTTCTCCAGTTTTGGTTTTGTTGTTTTGTTAATTAATGGCAGTTTTTCTGGATTGATTGACTTTATTTTTTTGTGTTGGAAGATTGATTTCTTGTTCTGAATAAATACACTCAAATTATTAATTCTATGTCATTTGTCACTTCATCTTATTTTGTGTTGATGTCATACTTGCAATTAATCTTGATTATTAAATGTTAGAGAATCTAATAGCTACAAAATGGTGTAAAAAAGAGCGTCTCTTGAACCGGACCCTCTATATATATATATATATATATATATATATATATATATATATATAAGTTTCTATATAAGCTATGGTATTGTGATGCATTTACATATATCTGAACAAAAATTACAATCTATATATCATTCAAAATTAAGAACAAAGTTACTATGTTTGTTTTCATTATTTACATATAATTAATGTTAAAATTACAACATTGACAAGGTTTTTGTTCAAAAACTTGTAACGATGTCGCATGTGATGTCGTTAAGATTAACAAAACTAAGATTACACACTTGATCTGAGAACAAGTTCGCTATTACATTTGTAAATGTAAGTGTTATATGTGTATGTATATAATAGAATTTTGCATCGTCTTCTAATTTGTATGCTGTATGTTAATTTGCTAGTAGTTGCTGAATCAATAAATTTACGGTGCCATGACAGACTGGTTTATTCATGGTGTAGGCTCTCATCTTTCCGAAGGATTTCAGAAAGACCTTGTCATCATCATCCATATTGCCTAAACTTGAATATCTTGATTTCCGGATGAACAACTTTGCTTGAGCATATTCTAAACCAATATTGAAGATTTGAAGACCTTACAAATATTCTGGAATTCTGACGACACTACGGTCGATGCCTTTGGACTCATGAAATAACTGTGAGATCATATATTATATGACTGAGCTTGCCTTTTGGTTCCAACAATATTTTCAAACTCCATTATGCCGTTTTTCTTTTTGTATTTTTTTTTGGAACCATATATTATATCGCTGCTTCTTCTTGTGCGTCTATATATATGATTCGTAAGGTAGAGCATCCTTGTGGTTCTTAGAGCTCATCTTCGTCAAGTTGAGGTTAGTGGTTCTCGAATATGATTACAGTTCGAAGGGTTCGGATTACTAGCTTAATTTTCATGGCAGTTAGACCTTAAAACTGACAGAGAAAACAACCGCAAATGCGGAAACAAGCCCTAGCATCATATCTAGGCCTTGTCCCAAGCAGGGTGATGATATCAAGTTATCAAACTATAGCTTATGAAGAGGCTAAGAGCCTAAGACTAAACAACACAACAGTTCACTAAACCTACTGTATCAACATCAAGTCATCAATCGCATTGACATCAAAAAATTGAAGTCGAATTTCATTATTGATCCCGCTTATGCGTTGTCTAACGTTGGATCCACCATTTCATTCAAGAATTAATTAGAGATGAGCATCCCACAAAATCATAGAATCATATCTAGGCATAAGTAAGGACGGATATTATATTTAGAAGTTGGACATGAGACGAAACATTTTTGGTCTAGCGTATCAAACCATGAAGATTGGTTTTATTAAATTATTATGTTCAAGTTTATAACGTTTCATTAAACAAAAGAGTTCAAGTTTGCAACGTAAATATGAAAAAAGAAAAAGAAATAAGCAAAACAGTGAGGGTCACCCAACCCAATTGTGAAACCCAACTAGACGAGAAGCCCAGACAAAGAGAGCAACCAAACCCAAACCCCCTTATAGCTAAACCAGCAGAGAGAGAAGACCACCTGATCGTTTTCCGAACAAGCAGCGAGAGTCTTTGTGAGAACCCAGACAAAATGAGCGGCGCCGGGAAGAAAGTGATGGATTTGGCTAACACAACCTTCAAGGTTGGGAAGAAGATCGACTGGGACGGCATGGCCAAACTCATGGTCTCCGAGGAAGCCCGCAAGGAGTTCGCCAATCTCCGCCGCGCCTTCGATGAGGTTAACCAAACCCTCGAGACCAAGTTCAGCCAGGTATATCATGTCAACCTCAAGATCTCTACTTTGAGTTTTGCACCTCTTTTTGGATCTGGGTTTTATTGATTTTGTTGAATTTGGGCTCTGTTGTTGCATTTCTGGTGATGATTGGGTGTTTAGTATAATGGGTTTGCTTTGTTTTATCGAAATTTATCGCCTTTTCGATACTGGTTTTGTAAAGGAGCGAGCTTGATTTCTTAGCTGAACTGTGTATGTTGGTGTAGGGATTTATAGATAAATGTAGGATTAGGCAGATTGATTAGTGAATGTGTGGTTGTGTTTAGCTCAATCGCGTAGTTTGGTGTTCTGGTTTTGAGAGTGGTTGCTAATTGTGATTGATTATTGGATATGTGGTTGTGTTGAGCTCAATTGCTGAGTTTAGTGTTCTGGTTTTGAGTGTGGTTGCTGATTGTGGATTTGTCGTTTGGTGCAGGAGCCTGAGCCGATTGACTGGGAGTACTACAGGAAAGGAATTGGGTCTCGGTTGGTGGATATGTACAAGGAGGCCTATGACAGTATGTTTTTTTTTTTTGACTTGCTGTGTTTGATTTACATGTTGCTATTTGGGAGTGCATATATTGTGTGTTTCTTCAAGTTCTGTTGGGGTTGTATAAGGTTTCAATTTGCATCACGTAATTGGATAGTGCTCTGGGAGCTGGAGACTTGAGTCGAGGTAGTGTGGTTATCTTGCAGTCTTTTGTGAGATACCAAGGCCTATGATCGTACCTTTATTCCTACGTTAGAATTCGAGTTTTCTGTTAAGTGCTTATCAAGTTTACATGTCTTCCATAGTTGCTTGTTTATGCTAGGTCAACATCAAGAGTTTAGATTCCTGATCGGTAGGGTTTATCAAAAGAGACTCCTTTTAAAGTGAGATAAGAACAGTGATTTTGATAAATAAAGGATCATTTTGAACTTTAGTATGACTGGGGAAGCATGCATTATTTTTCAATGATCTGTGGAGAGCTGAAGCTCTCTTCTAGATTCATATAAAGTGACATGTGAAATGTATATTTCTGCTGATGTACTATCGTGGAAGCATTGTTCCACTCTGTTTTGGGTTTCTTGTCAATGTTTACTCCTGGACATGTTATAACTGCTGACCGTATCAAAGTTAGAACACACAAATGTGACCTGATACATCACTGGTCCTCTATCTTGCTATTCTGTGTAAATGTTGAGAGATATGAGTATACTTATCTAATGGAGGGAGAGACTGGTTGTTAGCATGTAAGCTTACTTTTCTATGGTTGTCAGTTTTCTTCTCCTATAAAGAAAGAGAAATTTTGTTGCAGATGTTAAGATCCCCAAGTATGTGGATACAGTCACTCCCGAGTACAAGCCCAAGTTTGATGCATTGGTTAGTTCACGCATCTCTTGGTCTCTCATGCTGTCTCTTCTCTCTGATTCTGCCTCATCTCTCTTTTAACTTTTATATATGCGCTGTACTACAGTTGGTGGAACTAAAGGAAGCAGAGGAAAAATCTTTGAAGGAGTCAGAGCGCTTAGAGAAGGAGATAGCTGAAGTACAAGAGATGAAGGTAATGAATAATTCTTTCCTATGGTAACCTCATACATTGAATCTTCAGCCTAACCTCATACATAGAATCAAGAATATGATTTCTCACATTTTTCATTTGATGAAAACAGAAAAAGATTGCCACCATGACTGCTGATGAATACTTTGAGAAACATCCTGAACTCAGGAAGAAGTTCGATGACGAGATCCGGAATGACTATTGGGGTTATTGATGACATCCAAGGTTTCGCTGCTTGGCAATCTTTCTTGAATGTGTCATGTTTCCCATATGCCCCATAATAAAGATACACATTGATTTTCTCTGTAATTTGGTTACTTTTGGTTTGATGAATGTGAGCTTTAAGAGCACCCCTTCAAAAGTATGCCAATACATCGCCTTTACGTTTACATAAGGCAGTATCCGAATTTAAGGAATGCTTCAGTTATTATCCAGATTTCAATTTTGATCTATTCAATAGTTCTCCCCTTATGTTATCCCTTTTATCTTGATAGAGGAATTCTGGGTTTGATTGCAACCTTTATGTTCAGGACTATAGCCACAAATCTATGCCTCAAAACCAGGCATTCAACCTTTAATGTTCAAGCAAACACGACAACATTGCAGATACCAGAGGCATATTCATCGTTAGAACGAATGCCCAGACCATCCAGTAAAGAAAAAGAAAATTATCATTGAAATAGCGGCATTTACATAGAAGGGATGACTATCATAGAAGGGATGACAGTATAAACTACAAAATACAAAATTGTGAATTGGGAGTACAAATATAAGATCAAGAATGTATTTGCACCTGCCATCACTTGAGCCCAGAAAAATTCCCAAAAGAGAAACCTATGACAAATTACAATGTCTTACAAAAAAGGTGGACATGTCGACAGATGGAGATTTCAAGCAATATGCTGCTGCTAGCAAATGCGGGAAAATGCCAAAAATTTCCAGCAGCATTTAATTGCTTTCATCTCAAATAACTAGGGGACCACTGCTGGTACGTTTGAAGTAATGTCATTACTTCAAAGAGACAAAAATCTTATCCAGTAGAGGCCACCTTCTTTTGCTGGAGCTGTTCAGCAGCAGCTAGCTCCTGATTTCGGTCCATGGCCTTCCTAGCAAGCTCATAGCCTGCAAAGTTCATGGCACCCAATGGAGCAATCCAGAAAAATCTGGGCACCGCTCCTTTGAATAAGCCCAGGGGTCCCTCGTGGCGGAGAATAGAGTAGGCTACAAGCGACATTGATACAGGTCGTCCCTGTGGAGCAGTCATCATTCTTGTTTTCATCACATCAAAGGGTGTAGTGACAACGGCAGCTAGCCCGCCAGATAAGGCCCCAACAACAATTGTTTCCCACGGTTCCAACTCCCGCCCTAGAAATTTTTGGGCACCCTAAACCAGCATGACAGTTATCAGTGAAGTTAATAACATAAATTTTTGACAGTCAACAAAGTGATAGTTGGGAAATAACTGTACCTTTTTGGATTCTGCATAAAGCCCCATGCCAGCAACATAGAATGGAACTTCTCGGCAAAGAGTGGCACCGGTTCCACGGAAGAAACCCTTGAGACCATCTTGGTGCCAAGTCCCAACAAGAGCCTGCCCAGCATTGTCAAAAAGGCCAGCCTGACACCGCTGCTTTAACACCTCACAAGGAATCCTGACTGCTGTTCCCAAAAGTGTGCTACAGAATGATGCCAGAGATTGGACCTATACCATGCCAAACAATAGGTTAGTTTCCACTATCCTAGTACATGCCCACAAGAAAGAACTGAAGACAGACGCGGGAATCCAGGACAATGTTAAAACCCATTCACGTAGGACCTAAAGTTTCAGTAAGTTTCAGTAAGATAGGTCTGAACTGCTCTAGAGATGCTATACTACCTTTTTTTTTTCATTCTTAGCATGGGGTGGGGGTTCAAACTTACCATACATCTTACTCTATATTTTCCACTAAGAGAAAGAAAGAACGGTTTTCCTTTTGCATAAAGGTAAAAAATATATAATATATATCTACTATTATATGTAAATTAGAGAAGAAAAAGCAGATGAACTCTTCTTGACATGTTCAAATACGATACAATTCTATGACCAAAGAATACTGATGGCTCCCAAAGGATTATTGAAAAGAAACAGAAAATGAGCTTGTATTCACTTATCAAAAATTTACATGGTTACCAAGGCAGAATAGATGGATGATTTTAGAATTTTAATTCCTTACAGGAACAGCACTTGAAGTTAACTAATCCAAAACAATGTGGTGAAGATACAAGAAATTCTGGAGATTCACGAGTCACTGATAAGATAGTAACAAGCATATAGTATTAGTATCATACCTGTATATCTGGAAGTGTCGGAGCAACATTTATTAATAAAAGTTTACTTGCTTCAAATATTCCAGTTCGAAGGCCATGACTGCAAATCCAAGAAAAGACATCAGCCAGACAGATAGTAAATCACACAGCGTAAAAGCCAAAATTTGCTTTTTAGTCTTCGTATAATTATTAGTAGAAAATGGAGCATAAGAGGAACCTTGAAAATTGTCCAAGAATTGCAGGAACTGAACCCCTGTATAACCCCCGCACTCCAATCTGTGGAAGCTTTGAAATAATCTCGGGGAAGGTCAGGCTTGATGCTTGTACTCGAGTCTGGCAAACATAAAAAAAAGCTTGAGGATGCCTTACAAATTGAAAACTGTAAGCTGCAATGCCAAAGAGTAACATCACTAATTACAGAAATAGTTAACTTTTAGACCAGTGAAAGTTGCTAATTCAAAGACTTTGCCTTAATTGTGTCAACTGGGTGCAATAAAGAAGTTGAAAGTGCACAAGCAAGGCCCCCAGCTAATGCAGATCTTAGTACGCTTCCGGCAGGTATTTCCACAGGTGGGGCAACAGCAACAACAGTTGCAGCCTCAAACCAAATACTCCTGCGTATTCCAAAAGAAGTTAATTCTCAGCTAAAAGTTTCCCACTAATTTGTGAACACTAGTCTATCGGAATTTTTTTTAAATAAAAAGACATATACTGATATAGGCATGCACAGTGGCCGTCGGGCCGAGATATAGAACATGATAGTATAGAATAAAACAATTGAATAAGCTATTCATCAATGATAATAAATTGCAAAATATTGTAGATCTAAGTAACATTGTCGTATTTCCTTCTATAAATTAGGTGTAATTAGTACACATTAAATCTTTTTTTTGGGGGGGGGGGGGGGGGGGGCGCGGTTCATGAATGAATTAACACCAAATTACTACAATTATGGGAGATTTATATGGTGATTGAGTGGAGATAGATAATGCTAGGGGGGATCCGGACCCCTTCATTGCATAATGTAGTTCCGCCCCTGGGCATGCACGAGTACATTGTTTCGGAAGTGTGATTGCTTCTGCACAGCTCCTTAATATACTCATATATGCATATGCATGAATTCACAAACAGTTGCACATATTAACACCAACCAATGTGGACAGTATTTTCAAATAAAATAATTGCATTTGTGCAAACTTTGCCTTGACTCCAGTATGTCAACGTATTTAATTAAAAATTTCCCTTAGCATACTTGACTCTTTCCTTCCTAACAAATTATTATAAGTTCGGAATATAATTTCTGGGTTACAACACAGAACTGCCAAAATAACAGATAGGGACAACAGCCTAGATCATATTTCCCAAGGGGATCAGGGAATTCGGTGACTCTGGACTCAACGATATAACAAGTGAAGGTATTAAGAGTGAATATATGCGACTATAAGTTGTTATAGAAATTAAATGACGATAGAAATTCATCTTACCGAGGATCATCTTGAAGTCGATCAGAAGGGAGCAAGAGCATAAAATTCCTAAAATGTCCATAAGAAATAGATCCTTTTGTATCTGCATTTAGAAACCGCATCATAGCAACAGCATTGTCTTCATTAGCTGGAAGTCCTGCATTTTTAAGTGATGCCAACACTTCACTTTTTTGCAGCGTCCCAGATTTGCTTAGACATAGAGAAGTATATGCACGTAAAATGGTTGGTTCCTTCTGTTCCATTAAGGACAAAAATTGTTTCCAACCAAAAGATTTTGAAAATATGTGACTTCTAGTGCGACGCATGAACTCATGAGCATATCTCCGTGGCAATTTTCTCTGTCTAATGGCGATTTCGAGATCTTCCAGAGTAACTTGGCCATCACTATCTCTATCCAGTTCTTCAAAGAATCTCCTTCCTGGATACAGTTACGGATAAAATGGGTTACTGTCTGCAAATAAAATAAAAGCGTTTTACCTAGATAACTGTAACAGGAGAAAACATGTTGGATAAGGCAAAACCACCTATTTAAGAACTTTATTGCCATGAAATATAACAATAAGGTACGCAAAGGTGACAATGAACTGTTACCAATTATTAATTTATATTCTTCAGAAATTTTTGGAAACCAGAAAACAATAATGCTCTTTATGTCATTGGAAATGAGCAAGTATGAATCAGCAAGTATAAATCCCCATATTGGAAACTAATCTTTCAAACAAAGAAACAAGAACTTTAACATGAAGCAACATGCAATTTCACAAAAGCTACCTGAGACAACATACCTTCGGCCTCTGTGTATCTGAAAAAATCTTGGACGGAGAACAGTTTCTTCTTGTCTGGATACTCTTTAGAGGACCGCCCCATCTGAGGTACAAGCTCAATCAGTTCTGTCAATGAAACTGTGGATAATGTGGATCTCAGACGCTCCACATTGGATAAAGGAATACTGAGTATATCGCTAGCAAGCTTCTGCGGCGAACTTCCTGCAGATTCTCCACCGTTACTTGCAGTAACACCATCATCACCCTCTTCATTAACTGGAGACGTCACCCCAACAACACCTGATGGCACTCCTCCCACTCTAGCAAATTTCAAGTTTCCCAGAAACCCATTTATATCTGCTTTCCGACCTTCTAGCAAGGCAGTAACTGCCCTAAAATGATCAAAGTGAGAGGAAGGAGGCGGCTGTGGGGAAGTATCACAAGTTTCGTGATCACTTTCTTGAACCCCCAGATTAAACTTTTGAAGATTCTGAGTAAGTTGATCGAAAACAAAACCTATGAAACATTCTAGTGACACATCGTTTTCTTGTTTATGTGACACAGTTTCATTCTTAATTGCTCTGACACGATGGCCCTTAGACTCCCTCTGTTTCAAGTCCCCCAAAACCTCTGGCCTAGAACAAGAACACGCTTTATCCTCATCACTCATCTTCTGCAGCCTCTTCTTACCCATCTTAAAAGGACCCGGAAATGCCTGCACAAAACTATTCACAAACAAAGACCAAGACACTGCAAACTGCAAGCAGTTCACACAAGACCCATCCTCCTTTGCACAATCCTTCTCTCTCACCCCAACATTTGACACCTCCCCATTCCCCAAATTCTGCGAAAACTTCCCAAGAAACGCCTTTATAGGAACCTTAATCAACAACCCTCTCTTCCTCTCCTCACCAACAGTTGCCACATTCTGAGCACCTCTCTTCTTCCCCCCAAAGATCTGAACTTTACCATTCTTATCACCACCACTGGATTGGGTAACCAATTCAACAGCATTTCCTCTATTCTTAGACCCTGCCCAGCAACACTCAAAGTCTCTAGCAGCTTTCTTAATGCTCGATTCTAGTGGCGAGAACGCCTCCTTAACTAGTTGAATCGAATTAAAAAACGATTCAATTGGGTCATTAGCAGACACCATTATTCTCAAGCTTCAAACTTTTCCCTTCAATCCCAATACAACTATCAATGAAATTCAAAAGCCACTGATACACATACAAACATACAAAACCAACAAATACCCTCCAACAAAAACAGCGCAAAATGATCAAATTCTTCAATGAAAAGCTTTAAAGCAATAGAAAATACACTACTGGATTGCCTGGACCAGATTGATGAGATCCCAATAACGAAGCGGTGCACCGATTCTCTCAATCCTAAACAGCAAAACCCACTTCACACATTTCAAGACCAATCCATTTTTGAGCAATCAGCTCCAAAGTTCATGTCCTTTTTGGCTTTCCTTGATTGCTTCAGAAACCAAAGTCTCAGCCTTTGCATTTCCAAAATGGATTCAAACCCATAAGAGTACAAGTGTCTCTGTGAAAAGGGTAGGCCAAATAAGAGTCAAAGATTCCAGCTTTTTGTTGGGTTTGGACAGGGCTCTGTGTTTCCGTGGGAACCGAGAGATTTGTGTGGGATAGAGGAAGAAGAAGAAGGAAACAAACCAGCTAGTGAAGAACGTTTGTAGCTGAAGACCAGGCCTATCTATTTTTTTGTGTTTTTCTTTTTCTTTTTTATGGTATCTAATTTGCTAATTTATTGTTTGGAAATTTGGATTTTAATAACAAAAAAGTGGGAGTTGTTTAGTTTATGGATAAGGAAAGCTGAACGGATAAACTCACAAAAGCAGCATACGTAAGAGAAGACACTGCAAGAGCTTTAAGGTTTCGCCACTTGGAAATTGATTTCTGATTTTCTGCCAAATTTGAGCCATTGCAAATTCCAGAATGAGTTGCATGTAATTGAGAAGCCCTGCTTTCATCGTTGCTTTGCTAGAAGTAGAACAACCTCGGTTTCCCCTCCCATGGATAAACTTTAAGATATGGGGCCTGGTTAGCTACTATGCAAACACCAACATTGTGAGAGTCAGGGTATTCTTCTCCCGATTTCAAAATTTACTCAAAAAAAAAAATAATTAAAATTTAGGTATTAAGATACTACGGTATTTCATTTTGTAAGGATTTGGTTCTAGTTAAAATAGTATAATTATTAATCACCGGAAATGCGTAAATTTACAAATTAAACAGGTGAGAGGTGTGCGATAAACGATTGGACTCTATGTATGCATTCTTTTTCACTTTGTTTTATTATTGTCACCTCGTTTCACTCAGTTCTAACCTTCGAGTTAAGAATTAGAGACCATAGAGCCAACCAAACTATGGAGTTAGTGACTCAACAACACGAGTTCATCAGATATGCATAATGTGTATAGGTTATGTATTTGTTTTATACCGTCAGCTTTTAGAATTCGTTAAGACATCTTTAAAAAAAATTATACTCGAGTATTTATCATTAAGTATATAGTAAAACGTTTTTTATTAACAGGTGTTCTGCTCTCGATTTGTCCATCGCATAATATTAACTACACAATATTCAATAGCATTGGATGCACGAATCTTTTTTCATTCAAAATTAAAGTTTATTAACCAACTTTTAAACCCTATTATTATAGGGACCATGTTGAACCAACCAGAAAGTCCATAATGGGAGCGAGATTATAGTCTGAGCTGTCTACTCAATCGCTATTTTCTTTGAATATTGAATGCAATTAAAACGTTTCTTTAAGCTTGGAATCATTGGTGTTGCCTCCTGAGGACTCAAAAGGACGATAACGACTATTGTGACTTATATGTTGTCTGCAACATTTCAACGGTCAAGAACTCCAAGATGATCCTCTTTTCTGTTTGTTGGCTCAATCATGGAGATGAGGTAAGAACAGCCCTCGTTCTTCTTAGCAGCTAGTAACCTTCACCTTCGATGTGCTTCATTGGCCAAGTTGAACCTTAGAGAGAAGATTTCTATTTTGCTCTCAACCTAGAGCAGAAGATATTTGGGAAGGACTTCACTCCTGGATTCCTAAGTCCAAATGACCATGTATGAGTTTACTTCTTAGAGGCATGCATCAAAAGAAAGCACAAATATTTTGAGACTTTGATATATACTATAACCGAAGACAATGAAGAGTTTTGTAGCCAGATATTGAATACAATGAAGATTGAAGAGTACTAGATGGTTATGAACATTGAATGTTTAGAGATATAACATGAATCTTTAATTTTGTGAAACAATTTATACCAAAATCATCATGAGTTTGCTATTGCGAGAAAAAAAAAATGAAGTATAATAAAACAAAAGCAGAGGGATGAGATTTTGCTCAAGAAATGATTAATGTGATGTGTGGGAATGGGTATAATGTGGAGCTGTTTCTGAGTCCCTGTTCTCTGCCTTCTTAGATAGATATCATTTCATATCAACTTACGAGGAAGCTTGGAAGTGAGAATCAAGAACAAGGTGTATATGATATATGAAACAATTTTCATTATCGATAGGGAATTGTCTACATTCGATCAAAACTATTTTCATTTTCACATTGACAGTATGATACTCCAAATGTTTTCTTTTCATGATCAGCACTCGATGTAGAGCATTTGTCAAGCACACAATTTTTCTTTACTAGCCACAATCATATTCTAACGGTGAACCATTGGTATATAAAACATCCACAGATCAGCTATTATTTGACTGCAAATTAGTACAATATATGATGTCTACAATACAATTCTCAACCCAATCTGAGATAAGTGAGGAAATTAAAAGCTAAGATAATTTGAGTTTTCGTAAGAAACCTTTTCAATTTTAAGTAATATGTTAGGTTACACAAATTTGTGATTCGGTAACTCATCGAGAAAAAAACGTGTGATTCAGTATCATATTGTTTAGGCATATAGCAATGGCGGAAGTTTGAATCTACAAAGTTTAGTTTATTTAACAAAGTGATTATATCCGCAAATAGCAGTAGTTTTTTCTGTCACCGAATATTTCAATGTAATTTACTAACTCTTAAGGCTGATACTTAGTTCTTAATATCAATCTCAAATGGAAATCTGCATTTCTAGATTTTTCGTCTCATCTGTGTTAGATTTTATTTTGCTATGGTTTCATATTTTCAATCATCTTTCAGTATGTTCATAAACTTTATATGATGTTCAAAGTTGTTGTAGTCATACTCATTGCCAGATTTTAAGACGTAATGTGATGAAAGACAATAGACTACGAAACTGTGCGTACAAATGCCTTGGCTTGATGTTGAGTATATATTGTAGAGAAATTTGTGCTGCAAAGGAGTCTACTAACGATTACAAATTTACAACTACATAAATTGCTTGTATCAAATGCCTTGGCTTGATTAATCCATTCTGCTCACTGCATTTGCTCTCTGATTCTGAAAGTTTCTAGGTTTATCTGAAACTCGAGGTAGCTCCATGTAATCAGTAAAATTCAAGATTGATCACCTGTATATGAAAGCTAGTAAGGAAAAGATGTAAACAATCAGGTAATGCAATCACAAAATGGCATCTCAAAATGGCATCCGTAACACACCACGCCAATTTTGCAATTAGACGACACGAATCAGACGACAGAAGTGGTTTTTACTGTCGTCTGATAAAATTTTACGACAGACATTTAAAATTCTGTCGTCTGAATATAGCAACACGCAGACAATTAAAACTAGCGTGTTCATGAGACGACAATCATCTGTCGTCTTAAAAACAAAGGAATTTCTGTCTGATACCGTGTTTTTAAAGACGACAGAAAACTGACATATTTGAGAGACATAGGTTTTTTTTTTGGCGTAAACGTGGATAATTTTTTGACACTTAAACTTTCTCATTAACTACTCCGAATCCCCGATACACTTTAACCTAGCAGCCTCACCCTTTTCTCATTCAACTATCTCTAGCAGCCTCAGTCTTAATTTCTCTCTGTTCCAGCCTCACTCTTTCGATCTCAAAACCCAGCCTCACTCTTTCGATCTGAAAGATGAATACCGATCTCAACACCCTCCATCCCCTGCTGGCTTCGAAACCCAGATCTAACCCAAATCCTAAACAACTCAGCTGGCTTCGATTTCACCACTCAATCTTCAACAAAGGTAAGCCTTTTTCCCCTCAGATCTCTCGAACCCTAGCTATAGCTATGGGCTTTCTGAAATTGTGGACTTTTTCCAGAAGGATTAGGCAATTTAGATGTGCAAATAGAGCAATTGCTCAACTTAGAGAAGCAGATGACTTGTGGTAGATCTCCGCTTCCGTTTCTCTCTCTCCTCCATCTCCGTCACTTCTCCTTTCGCTCATCCGTTGCGGCAAGTGCTGCCCCAAGGTAAGGGTTAGGGTTTTGGATTCATAGATATGCATCTATATAACATATTTAGCTGTAAGCATGTGAAATTGAAGCAGACTGGATTTTGATTTGAGTGTTTTGGTTAGGAACATCGTGGAGCAAGATGCGGTGAGAGATGTGCAGCAGGCTTGTGTCTATGAGCGTAAGCTTTTTCAGTTTCATATTGATTTATATCTGAAATTGTGATTTGGATGTTGGATTTGGATGTGTGAATGAGTAGCTGAGTGACTTGTGTTATGTTTGTTTGAATCTCTCTGTGTTTGGTCTGGTAAAAGATAGAGCAAACAATGTTTCCAAAGTTATAGGAGAGATTGAGATAATGTTGTTTACATTAGGGGTTGTTGAAATGGTTGTTAGATTAGTGAAGGTGAAGGCAGATATGTATGTGTTATGCATCAAAGTAGTTATCTTGGTCACTCTGTAGGACCTAAGTTCTAATATTAGTTCAGTACAATAACAAATTCGTTATTGTGTACCTACTGCAGGTTGAGAACTGTTGTTGCTCCATTGGAAAGACTGAAATTTTGCTCCATGTACTTTTCCTACCTTGTTTACAGGATGTGCAATTTAGATCAATACCCTATAGATAGGAGATTTTAACTCGTGAATGTTATATTCACTGAAGAGTAGTAAATGCACTTCTTTTTTGATAGACAAGCAGTTGGGGGTCGGGGTTGGTTAAGGTGGTAGCATTTTACATTTTCTATTATGTTAAGCTGGAGTAATTTGGATTCGCATCTGCCATTATGCAGGTTCAAAATCCTCATAGTATTAAGTACAGTGGGATAGTTCAGGGCTTGAAGTATATATGGAGAAGTGAGGGTTTCAGAGGCTTGTTTAAAGGCAATGGAACTAATTGTGCTCGCATAGTCCCAAATTCAGCAGTCAAGTTCTTTAGCTATGAGGAGGCATCCAGGTATGATCCGTTTCCTGGTCCTCCATTCCCCCACAAATTTTCTGATTTTTATTTGCACTCATATTCACTTTGTTTATCATCTATCAGCAATAAGCATTTTGTAATGTCTATATTCATTTCCCACCTACAATCTGGTAAATCATTTATTAATGTGTACTTGTGAACAGGGGAATCCTATGGTTTTATTGTGTCAGCACTCACTTGATTCATTTTAATCACAGGCTCGGAGGAATCTTGTTGCTACTTTTCAATCTATTGTAGATGAACGCAGAGCTCAAAAGAAGGCCGGAAATATCTTCACAAAGAATAAAGATATGATGGGTTCTCTGGTGGATGTTCAAGACGAAGATGGAAGGAAACTTACAGATGAAGAAATCATTGACATTCTGGTGATGTACTTGAATGCTGGCCATGAGTCTTCTGGCCATACCATGATATGGGTGACAGTTTTGTTACAAGAACACCCGAAAGTATTCCAGAAAGCCAAGGTACTTGAGTTTAGAAGTTTTGGAAAGTCAATCCAGGTCTTCTTTTTTTTTTTTTTTTAATATGTTATTATGTTCCAGGACTAGATGAAAGCCTTGGTACAAGTTACCTTTCTTCCAGGACTAGATGTTTAAGTCTGGTCTGACCTCAAATTAGATGATCTAGATGTATTAGGATGTCTCTTGTCAAACAAAATATGCTTAGTATTGCATCTTTTCTTTGTATGCTTAGTATTTAATCTTTTACATTGTTCCATCTTCTGTGTGTTGTGTGTACTAATGCAGGGAACCTTCACCAAGAGTAAGACTAGGAGTTATACTGTTATTACTACTATGCATCTTGTGTCATGCTATTGTTGTACATAATTTTTTGATCCCTGCCATTAAAATGATATGATAAACAAGCTAGTTACTAGTGCTACTGCTGTCCATCATAAATTAGTACTGTGTCTTCCACAGTTGATATCAAAATAAGTTCGATAGTATATATGAACTCTCACGCTATAGATTTTGTTGTACTAGTACTTCATTCATTAGTTGTGCATGCTTACTAGAGTGCTTCTATTTTTTTTAGTGTTGTACATATTCACTCTGCAATGTAAAATATATGAATATATCTTATGGCCGTTCAGTTTAAAATATATGAATATATTTTATGGCCGTGTAATGTAAAATATATGAATATATCTTTGGTTTCTGTGTTTTTGTAAGAAAAACTTACTAAAGCTTTGAATCTTCAGTATTTTGGCAGGAGACACTTGAGTAAATGGTGGATATTGAGTTTGGTTATGAAGAAAGACGTATCAGAATACACCATTACTTTAAGCACTCTAGTAGATGTTATAGCTTTGGTCAAAGAAATAGGTGACTTTGAACTTGCAAATATGTATTGTAGGTCATTTTAGAGTAATAACGTATTGGTGTTATAGCTTATATGTCTACTTAGACAAATAACTCTTTGTAAATATTGTTGGTTTTGGCAATGAGAATGAATTTAGATTTCTAAATTAGTTTCTGCAAATGCTTTGGTGACCTTCAAATCAAAATCAGACAACAGATAACTTTGACGTCTTACATCTTTCAAACGACTTTTATATGTCGTCTTAAAGTAAAAGAAGACAATAGTGTATGTCGTCTGAGGTTTTAAACTATTATAACGACAGAAAAGCAAAGTAGTACTAGAATACAGACGACGGATAAATTAAGAGGATAGATAAAAAGCCATTACGACATCATATAAGTGACGTTAGAATAAATTGGAGACAACAGACGAATGCAATTATTTGCTGATTAATTCTTCTTTCAACGACAGGGAACTGTCATTGTAACGATTTCTAACGACAGATTCATTTTTTGTGTTACGAACCTGGATTCATAAAGATGACATACAGTATGTCGTATAACCTTCCTCAGACGACAGATTATGCCTGTCGACTGAATCGTTATCAGATGGCAGCTCGATAGACGACACGCAAAAGAGTAATCAGACGACGGGCATTGCCGTTTGTCTGAAGGCAAAATTGGCGTAGTGACAGTTTCTAATAATATTAGAAATGTGTCGTTACCCCGGAAATATTAGGATGGCATCCATATATATATTTCTTCTCCTTTGTGAAGTCAATTTCTTCTCCCTGTGGTAGAAAAACTGAACCTTGATCGTAAGAGAAAAGAGTACAACGCACCAATCTACTTCATTGAGATGATACTCCCCCTAATATGAACATTATTCAGAGAGACTTGATAGCTGACGCATGCCTATACTTTTCACATGTTTCTCAAAAGTGGACTTAGTAAATAAGTCTGCCGCGTTTCCTTCGGAACTAACTTGGTTCACTTGAATGTTAAGAAACGCATGTTGTTGTTGGTTGTAGAAGAACTTAGGTGAATTGTGCTTTGTATTATCATCCTTGATGTAACTTAACTTCATTTGCTCAATACAAGCTGCATTGTCCTCATAAATATATGTAGGTCTATCAGTTGTAGAATTTAATCCACTAGTCCCTCTAATGTGTTTAATGATTGATCTCAACCAAACACATTCCCGAATAGCTTCATGCAAAGCAATAATCTCTGCATGATTTGAAGATGTCGCCACTAGAGTATGTTTTGTAGACCTCCAAGATATCGCCGTATTCCCAATAGTGAACACATAATCAGTTTGAGAACGTCCTTTATGAGAATCAGATAAATATCCGGCGTCGGCGAAACCCACCAACGTATTGTTGGGTGTCTTGGCATAGGACAAGGCGGCGGTGACGTGCACGGCGTCAGACCCGTGTCCAGCAGCCGTACCGGTGGCGTTCATGGCGGAGGTCCGGTCCCTTGGTGGATCGGTGCCGTGACTTCCATGGGGCATAGGACCATCTTCTGTCCTTCTTGAATCAGTGTAGGGAAAGAACAGTCCCAAGTCAATGGTACCCTTAAGATATCGTAAGATGTTCTTGACTCCGGTCCAATGACGTTGGGTTGGCGCTAAGCTAAATCTAGCTAACAAGTTGACTGGGAAGACAATGTCTAGTCGAGTGCATTGAGCTAAGTACAATAATGCGCCTATTGCATTAAGGTATGGAATCTCTGTGCCCAAGACCTCTTCGTCGTCCCCTTTCGGACACAATGGATCTTTAGTTATATCCAGACTTCGACCAATCATGGGAGTGCTAACAGGATGCATCTTGTCCATATTAAATCGCCTGAGCAGCTTTTGGACATATGCAGACTAGTGGATAAGAATTCCACAGGCTCGGTGCTCTAGTTCAAGACCTAGGCAAAATTGAGTCTTCCCAAGACCTTTCATCTCAAACTCGGATTTCAAATAAGCCGCGGTTTCTTTGATTTCATCAAGAGTACCGATAATATTCATGTCATCGACATAGACAGCCACTATTGCAAATCCGGAACTTATCTTCTTTATGAACACGCACGGGCATAGTTCATCGTTCTTATATCTCTTTCTAATCAAGTAGTCACTTAGACGAGAATACCACATTCGTATGGATTGCTTTAATCAGTAAAGTGAGCGTTGCAACCTTATAGTATACGCACTCCGTGGTTTAGAGTCACTTGATTTAGGTAATGTAATGTCATCGGGCACTTTCATATATATCTCTGAATCCAGATCCCGGTAGAGATATGCCGTAACCACATCCATGAGCTTCATGTCAAGTTTTTCGGACACTACCAAACTGACTAAGTAGCGGAAAGTTATGGCGTCCATGACCAGAGAGTAAGTCTCTTCGTAATCAATCCCAGGGCGTTGTGAGAAACCTTACGCCACAAGGCGGTCCTTATACCGAAGTACCTCATTCTTCTCAATACGCTTTCTAACAAAGACTCATTTATGTCCAACAGGCTTTACACTCGGCGAAGCTAGCACTACTGGGCCGAAAACCTGTCTCTTTGTTAGATAATCTAATTCTGTTTGGATTGCATCTTTCCATTTAGGCCAATCTGCTCTGCCTTGACATTCTGCAACATAGCGTGGTTCGATGTCATCGTGCTCAATGATTTCATGAGCCACGGAATAAGCAAATATATCATCGACGTGGGTTGATGACCGGTTCATCAATTCATAAGTGTTATCATAACACATGGAGATCTCTATGTTCTCTGATGTTGACATTAATCTTGAGGCGTCCCCCATAGATTCTAACATCAATTCGTGAACATAACTGTAATCAAAGATGATCTCGTGAGAATGATTCTCAACATCGATGATCAAGGGATTATCTTGTGCCTTGTCGGTCCGTTTCTTTCTCGGACGCGTGTCAACCGAACCAAGTGGCCTCCCCCTTTTCCTTTGGGGAGCCACGGCCTTTATCCCCCCACCGTGGGCAGCGCCGGCGCCGGCAACAGTCCCGTGCCCAGGGATGGCCATGCCCTTTTTAGGGACTTCGAGCCTAGCAGGAATATTTGCAGCTAGTATATCTGATCTTGTCACTTTCACAATCTCGGAGAAAGAGTCAGGCATTGTATCTCCTACTTTCTGAAGTTTGAGAATACGTTTCACTTCACTTTTAGTCTGTGAGGTGCGGGGATCATAATGAGATAGAGTGGGGACAAACCACGACAATTCATGTCGTTCCACATGAACACGTTTGTCCGTATCTCCCCCTAATCAAAGTGATAATCCGCAAACCTTGCGGTAAAAAGATCACCTGTTAATGGCTCTAGGTATCGGATAATCGTTGGAGATTCATAACCAACGTATATACCCAATCGTCTCTGGGGACCCATCTTAGAACGTAGTGGAGGCGTAATTGGCATATAAACCAAACAACTGAAAATGCGTAGATGCGAAATGTCAGGCTCATATCCAGTAACCAACTGATACACACAAAATGGTTGTTTGGCAGTGGGTCAGAAACGAATAAGTAAGGCTGCATGTAATATTGCATAGCCCTATGACGCAATTGGGAGATTGGTGCGCATTACCAACGCTCGAGCAATAAGCTAAAGCCGCTTGATCGTAGCTTCGGCGAGACTGTTTTGCTTGTGAACATGGGGTACGGGATGCTCAACTTCAATCCCGATAGACATGCAATAGTCATCAAAAGTCTTTGATGTAAATTCTCCAGCGTTATCCAGTCGAATTGACTTAATCGAATAATCCGGGTGGTGAGCCCGAAGTTTAATAATTTGTGCTAGGAGTTTTGGAAATGCAGCATTTCGTGTGGACAAGAGCGCGGCATGAGTCCAACGCGTTGAAACATCCACCAGAACCATAAAGTATCGAAATTGTCCACATTCATGGGTCCACAAATATCACCTTGGATACGATGTAGGAATGAAATGTTCTCGGTGTTGTCTTTAGCGTAAGACGGTCTCGATACTACTTTCCCTAAAGAGCAAGCTTTGGAAAACTAATGATGAGCGTTTGAAAGAATCAACGACACATCAAGGGAAGAAAGGCGCGCCTCAATTGCTTGAGAGGTCGGCCGAGCGGCAGCCAGGAAGTTGGTGCCGAGCCCGGGAGACGTCAAAGTCCTCTTTGGGTCGTGATGACTAGTTATGGCGTCACCACCATGATTCAAAGTGACATCAGTTCCCAAACATTTTCGTTTTGATCTGAAGAAGGGATATGCCCATGAGAATTCCACAGAATTTGGATCATCATGTCCCTTCCGGGATGACCAAGTCGATCATGCCAAAACTTGTATGAGTCAGAGTCCCAAAGATCCTGTTTGGTGACTACATGAGATTCGATAATCCGAATCGTAGTAAGGTAAAGACCACTAGATTAACTCATGAGTTTCTCCAATATAAGTTTACGTCCGTAATCATGAGAAGTTATACA
Organism: Fragaria iinumae; assembly: GCA_009720345.1. Lineage (NCBI taxonomy): Eukaryota > Viridiplantae > Streptophyta > Magnoliopsida > Rosales > Rosaceae > Fragaria > Fragaria iinumae. The sequence continues at coordinate 19,988,948 of CM019123.1, read as the reverse complement.
CAAGACCTCTGTTCCATCTTCACAATGAGTCTCCAAGTGAAAGTCATTAGCGCGAATGTCCTTAAAGCTCAACAAGGTTCGGTTCCCTTTTGGGGAATAAGGAGCATCCGTGACATGAATGATAGTGCCATGAGGCAGAAAGAAACGAGCGGTTTCGTCACGCCCCGACTCTTAAATGTTACCTTAATTACTAGCATTGTGGTAATAAGAATTTTACCGTCTTCGTCATTGAATTTATAGTCCTAAAGTCCCTAGAGGTGTGTTGAGGGACGAATATTTCGAAAGAATTATTCGAAGGAAGAAAATGTGACGACGGTAAAAATGGTAAATTTTAGCTAGTAAAAGGTAATTTTTATTGGGGTATTATTTTGGGGGTGTTGAAATTCGGATTGGATATTAAGTGGGTTGGACCGGTCGGCCAAGTCCGTTTTCTTTTCCCTCTTTCCTTTCTCTTTCTTCTCTCCCGCTCCCGCACCCGAGCTCCTCCCTGCCGGATCTTCCGACCGCCCGACCGCTGCCGTCCGGCCACCCCAGACCGCCGGACTGGTCCCGTTCGGACCCTTGCCTCTTCCTCTCTCATCCTGGACCGGTGCCCGCGCGCGGAACGCCGCCGTGAAGGAGCGGTCAACCCCGAAAGGTCCGACTGCCGAATCGGGTTTCTCACCGGAACTCCCTCCTCCGGCCGCCATAGCTGGCGACCCTTGGCTCAAAAGGAAGCCCTCCTCCCGTGCTCCAATCCCTCCAAAGGGCTCCCTCCATCTTGAGCTAGGTAAGGAGAAATCGGTATTTGAATTTCTAGGGCTTTATTGTGTGTTTGTGTTCGATTGACATGGTTAGGCTTAGAATTAGAGTTTGTGGTAGTTAGGAATGTTGTAGAGGAGGTTGAGAGGAAGATGCTGTCAAATTTTGGTGGGCATTGAAGGTCGCCGGCTGCCGCTGAAAAATTATTTTTGGTGGAGATTTTTATGAGGAGTTTAATGGAATGAGTTTTAGAATTTTTGGAGGAGTTTTGGATAGGTTTTGGAATTTGTTAAGTTTGGTATTTTTAGCGGATTAATAAGTTAAAATCCGGCCATTGGATTAATTTTTATGATTAGGACGTTGGAAGGTGATTTTGAGGATGCCGGTATTTATGGAGATTTATGGTTGGCAGTGAAGTTAAGATTTAAGACGATAGGCATGGTCGAGCGCGAGAAGCTCATATTTAATTATGCCTATTTTCTTTAAAAACGTTGGGATTTTATTTGAGGAATTATTTATGTTTTGGAACAGGACGCGAGGAGGCTCGAGCAGAGGAGACCTCCGACCGACGTTAGGCTTAGGCCTAAGTTGTGAGTGAACCTTTGTTTTTAAATAATGTTTTATTGTTGAATAATTTTCTTTGTTGGAATTTATCCTGAATTGAGAATTTCAGTGTTTTTACTCATTTATTAACGTTTATGAGAATAGTATGTATATGAGAGAACGCTAGCTAGCAATACGTGATTTCCCCCCATAATGAGGAAAAATGCCATTATGGGGTGACGTGAGCGTTAGACGCAAGCGTCGTAGCCCTGTACGACTTTCTACTTTTCGAGTTCATTCTATGTTTTTAGATTCATTCATAGAATTCGTACAAGGAGTAAGCACGTATTTATACCACTCGGTCGTTTCCCCCATACTGAGGAAAAATGTCATTATGGGGTGACATGCGCGTTAGACGCGAGCGTAGTAGCCTGGTATGACTATCTACTTTCAAGCTTATTCATAGATAGCATACATGGAGTAGACGGGTGTTAATACATACTGATATAAATATATAATTTTAGCCTGAGAGGCTGTATTTGTTTAAGTTTTGGAGACTAGCCGGAACTAGTCGTGTCCTTGAAAGTTTTTCTTGGGGAAATATTATTGTTGACGAGATTACTTTTGTTCACTCACCCTGATGTAATTAAATATTTTCCCCTGGGCTTTTCCTTCGTTTTTAATTGCCCAGTCTGCAGAGTTCGGGTGGGGTCTAGAAGGAGGCGACGAGGCATAGTCACCCACATTTCCACTACTGTTCGCCAGTAGGTCATCTGTTTAAACCACTAGGATTTCTATCAGCTTCCGTTGTCTTTCTTGTAGTAGCTCTGAATATTTTCGGAAAAATAATTGTGTATTATTTTCATTCGGTTATTTGGATTGAGTTGAAGATTAATATTTTGGTTAAGAGGGTGTTCTATATTTTTCCGGGTTAGGGTTGTCCATTTTCAAGGGAGGTTTGCCGAGTCCTTCGGTAAATTTTCCTTGGAGGTGGTCCCAGCAGGACTTACCTCGGGTTTCAGGGTGAAATTCGGGGTGGGTCTTGACAGGTTCCATGCCCGAGGATCACAGGAGAAGATCCAATCATTGTCGTCATAGATGATTTACAGGGCACTAACTCAAGAAATAGTTCACAGTTCCTTAGAATGGTGTGGGTTGATCCACTATCCGTGAGGCACTTGATCTCTCTAAGAGACATACCTACAAAAGAGAGTAGATATATGAGTAAATAGGTTGATATCGAGCTATTTAAAAGGATTGAAAAGGCTAAAAGTAGCAACAATCCCGAGAGTGCTGAAAAATTCTCGCGCAGAATGACCTTTGTGCACTAAAACAGTCATAACTTCGTCATTAAAATAGATACGGACGAATCGTAAAATGTTCTGAAAACTAGACTCGTAGAGCTTTCTAATGATATAAAGCACACTGTCTAGTTCATCCGGAACTGTTCACAAGGCTCAAACGAAGTCGACTATCCAGAGAGGACAGATTACTGTTTTTCGCAGCTTTGGCATTAGCAAAGCTTTTGAAGCTTGCCGGTGGCATTGAGGCGTATGCTCAGCCACAGAAACGTGTTGATGATCAAATCCAAGTCCAGAGAACCTAGACTTGTCGATTATGATGATGATCCGGTTATGGCAAGTCTTTAACTTCTTCTACAAGACGACAATTGGATTAATAGCGTAGGGGGAATCCAAAATCGAAAGTTTTCGGTAACTCCAAATTAAGTATGACCAGGCATGTCCGTGGAGGGTCGGTAGTGCGAGGCACACTTGAAACCACTATCTCCTTAATTTCGGACAATTCTAAGACATCATATTAACTCGGATGAGCTTAGTTGAACAATTAATGAAGGAAAATCCGCTCTAGGGTAAAAGACTTGAACCGGAAAACACGTTAGTAACCCTCCTTGAGAGTCACGGCGCCGTACGTCACCTCCTCTAAGGGAGAGACCAAAGACGGCGTTGATGCCATGTTTTCTAAGGTAGATGTAAATGTACATATTATTGCAAATCAATTCGAACCATGTAGAGACAAGAAGAACAAAAATAAACTTTTATTAATGCGCTGAAAAGAGTACATCAGGGTCTCAAAAAAAAATTGAGAAGAAAACTAAGCATGACATTATAATGATGCCTTATTACATCATGACTTGTAAAAAGAAAAACAATCTAGCCAGTGACATCAAAGTCAGGGGCATCAAAGTTAGAACATTGTCTATTGGGGTCTGCGACCTTAAAGTAACATTATGTTCAACTCCATTGTTTTTAGTGGAATTGACTTCCATCAATTCCTTGTATTTCTTATATGCGGCAACAACATTTGTAGAAGTGTGACAGCTTTTGAACCAGTGGTCCCTGGACCCACATTTGTTGCATTGTCCATCAAAAGCAGAAGAAGAACGAACATGCTGCTTCCGAGGTTGAGCGGCACCACCCTTGGGGCCAGCGGCACCGGCGTCAAGAGTTGGTACGACCACTAAAGCCATTACCTTGTCCCCGAGAACCAGAGGCACGGTGGTTCTAATTCCCACGTGCGTAAGGTTCATTCCGATGGTGATCCTTTCGTTTCTGAGTTTTCTTACTCTGTTTGCTGTTGTAATTAGATTCCAGAATTTTTCGGGTGCCTACAAGACGCAAATTGTGTTGATCGTTGATCATATTGTTCTTTTCTTCCATAAGGAGTTGTGTCATTAAGCCGTTGAATGTTGTAATCCTTTTATTTTGGAACTCAAGTCGATATTGGTTCATTAAGATCTTAGCAGCAGAAGGGAAGGTTAAGAAAGTTTTTTCAATCATGTCTGCATCACTTTTCTCGACTCCACATGAGCTCAGCTGAGCTTGTAGGCAAAGCATATCCATGTTGAAGTCATCAACCCTCTTGTAATCCAATAGTCGGATTTCTTCCCATCGAGCAATTAATTCTGGGAGCAGGGTTGAATGGATATTGCCAAAACGTTCGGCGAGTGCATCCCACAGATCTTTTGGATCATGCTTCGATTGATACTGTCTGCGTAGTGTGGGATCAATATGCTTACGGAGGAACATAAGCACTTGAGATTTTGTTCTCTTATGAGGCGGTTCCTGAGTTAGATCGGGGAATATGGTCTTGGTCAGATCCTTAGCAATGAATGTCTGCTCAATATCCGACCCAACGATGGTACTCAATACCATGGGCGTCGAGGACATCGAATTCGATACCTTTTTCCATCTACATACAAGAGAGAACAAGTCGTATTAGTTTTCTGATAGAGACCCGAAGGATACTCAAATACGATGCTTTTATTATTTTGGTTTGTTTCTCTAGGGTTGATCATACACAACTCTAAGGTGTAAGTGTCCGGAGTCAATCAAACACGACCCGGAAAACTATGTGAAGGTGATCAAACACACCTTCAAAAGAAAGAATCAAAGTTGATCAAACACAACTTTGGACCCGGGGAGGAAACCAGGATTTAAACCTGCAAATACACCAACCCAAGCATTGAATGGAGTAGAAGAAGGGGACAAAACACTTTATCTCCCTCGAGTTTATTGAACTTTGAAGAGTTTAGGGTTTAAAACATACCGTAAAATTTCTTCGAAAAAAAAAAACTCAGATTCTTAATCTAAAGCTTGATCGGACGAAACCAGAAAAGGAGGTCGAGCAGACGGCCGGGAAGTGGCGGTCGGGAGCAGTGACGGCAACGGGGCCAAGGCATGGCCGAGAACTTCTGGTTTTGGTTTTAGGGTTTAGAAAGACTATTAGCTCAAGGGTTGAGCTAAAAGTTGATAACGTGATTTAGTGAGAGATTTGAAAATAGAAAATTGTAAAAGATGGATATCTTATTCATTGATAGAAGTTCTTTATATAAGGAATTACAATGTACCAATATAGTAATGATAAAGAATACATAGATCTAGTTAAATTACATATCCTGTTGGCATAAAGAATATATAGATCTAGTCAAACTACATATAAAGAATTACAATGTACTAATATGGTAATGAAAAAAAATACATAGATCTAATCAAACTACATATCCTGTTGGCATAAGGCCAAGACACATAAGGAATATCTAAAAGGATGTAGAATATCCTAAAACAAATCTTTTTATTTCATAAATATCAAATGTTTTCAAACTGAAATGTAAGTACAAAAATGTCGCAACACAAACAGCCTTCTTTTAACCCTTTTGGGCCTCAAAATCATACATTTCAATATAAAAATGTCCTGTCTGGCCTTTAACAAAATTTGAACCTACAGCAGCACATTGACTAGCGGAACGCTACTACTGGGGATCCTTAACTTATGGGTAACCATTGCTTGCTTTATGTGAATGTTAATGAAGGGGTATTATTCTACCCGTTAAGCACACCTACTTGAAATCTGAGGGAAAATCAAACGGATCAAAATGCTGATCCACTGCCCTTTGTCTTCCTAAGCATCACATCTTTAGCCTCGTTGATTTTAGAAGCAAGGTAATGACTGCCACCTGCATCAGGATGATTTGCAACCATCACTCTTCGATGTGCTTCCTTAACCTTGTCTGGGGGCGCACTTTCCCTGTCAAACCATACACAAAAGCATTACACTGTTTTTCAAATAAAGAATAAGAAGATGAACAGGTAAGACTTTACTAGTACTAATTATGACTTTATTTTCTATTTGAGGCGTTTTTGGGCACCTTTTTCCAGAGTTTGATATAGCAATGGGGGATGTAACTACAAGTCTTTAAGTCTTCAAATTTTAACCATCAATCTCTCTCTTCCCAACCGTTTTGATTCACTATTTCAGAGCCTGAAACTAAGAAAACCATACATCTCCTAGAACAATAAATAAATAGCATGATTGACTTGAGAAAATATCTGAAAACTTTGATTCAGTTTGGTAGATAGAAGGAAAATGTATTAGAGATGAAGAATCTGTAAACAGAAGAACACAGTCACCAAAGAATATAGAGAAAGCACATATCTTCATAAAACACCAAAAAGAAGTTCAATTTCTCGTGGTTCAGAGACTGAATATTATAACGAATGTGTAACGATTAGAATGGATATCTACAAAGTACAAGCACATTTGACACTAACAGATTCATATGGTTGACATTTGACTAAAGAAAAAGAAAACATTTTAGAAGCACCAATCTACAGAAGATTATAAAGTCTTTGAGAATATTTCTCTGTCTCCTTGAGATAAATAGCATCATCTATCCTAGGAATCCCTTTTGTTTTAATGTTCTTCTATCTGCACTAACTATAATATCCTGCTTACCTGAGACCAAGAATCTGAGCTGCTTCCCTTCTAGTCATAGTCGGCTGAAAACCCCCTTCAAAAAATTTGCGCATTTGAGGAGGTTTAGGTGGTCGTGCCTTGAATGCTTGCCAAGCCTGGATACCATATCTACCAGCAAGAGCAGTGGCTGCTACTGCAAGACCAGCAAGAAATGGTGTAGCCTGAAGTGCATCTAAAAAGTTAATCAACTCTACTCAATTGCAATATGAATTCAAAGATCATCCAAAATCAGTTGACTTCCTTTTATATACCAAACGAACACCTCCCAACACAGGCACACTCCAATTTGCCTGATGACCATTTCCCCGTGTCATTAAAAGGAAGCATTCTCAAAAGTAAACGAAAATTATTATAAACTTGAAGTTTTACAGTACAGAAGGACACCACCACAAGCCTAAAGAAGGCAGTAACCAAACAAGAGTTTCAAAGAGTGATCACAACGGAAAAGTAGACTCAAATGCATCAAAGGCCAACTCCAAACATATACCAGGGTATACCCTATCGTAGAATATAAGTATAACTTGTCATCAGACCATTCAAAAGAATGCATCCGAAAACATGGACATTTAATATGATAATCCATACTGTTATAATCAATAAGAGAACCTTATGAGTTGCTTCAATCATTTTAAACTTATGGTTCAACTTTTGCTCTAAAACTCAATAAAGATGCACCTCCCAGATACATTCTGCAACAGTGCATTAAACCAAAAGAAACTCTCAAACCAAAACAACTCTATATTGCAAGTTCAGGGCATCTAATAACAAACACAACAGGACGAAACATATCTAGCAGAAATCCCACTTTACCTTCAAACCAAACAAAGGGTTTTGTTTTCTATTTCAATTTCTGAACCTATATGATTCAAACAAACAAGACTGAAAATTTCAACAAGAACTTAAATAGAACATTTTGGGAGCCCTAGTACCAGAATCAAATTAAATTGGGTTTGGGAAGAAATGAAGAGTTATCAAACATAGGAGGCAATGGGAAAGATGAGATTTTGCTTACCATTGTGTTGATTGTTTGGTATCTGAGCTTAGAACTCGGGTTATCATATACAGAGGTTTCTGGAAGCTTTGGGCGTTGGCAGAGTTGAGAGAGACTTGTGTTCTCCCGAACATGTTTTTAAGGTCTAGGTTAGTTCGTATGGAGGACCTCTCATATTCAGACACGTAACATATAATTGCCATCGTTTTTCTTTTTATTTCTTCATATTTTATTTTTCTTATAAACTTTCAAGAAAAGTACTTAAAAAAACTACAGAGCATATGATGTGCATCCTTTCAGTCACTATTTAAATTTTAGATTAGCCAATTTTCAGAGACGGTTCTTTTTTTTTATTTTTTTTTATCAAATACACAATTAACGTGTTACAATATTATGGAGTCGAACTCACGACCTCTCACTTACAAGAAGAAACTTATATCACTAAACCAAACGATATTGGGCTTTCAGAGACAGTTCTTGAACGGTAATTTTTGACATGTTTATCATTTTCTCAAAGATGACATTAGTGATGAAGTTCTAAATTCATTCCGTGGAGCGACCTCCTCCGCAAGTTATCAATGTTTTACTTCATGGTTTGTGTTCGAGTTCAATATATAGGATTGTAATTTCTTATCTATAATTGTTTGTTTTGTTGGGCTTTTCGTTTCTGTCAAATGTTAGGACATATGTGAAAAGTGTGATGTGAGAGTTCATACAGTAAAAAGTGTGACAAAGTGAGTTAGGACTAGAATAACGAAATAGAGAGATTATTATCCCCTTCCCTATTAGATAATTAGACATGAGCATTGACCAATCTGCCAAAGAAAGTAGAGCTCAGATTGAATGAGCAAATGAGAAAGTCTTGGGGTGTCGGGAAATGTAAGAGAAGTACCAAAAACAAAAGATCAACACCACCTACAGACTGAATAATCTTCATAGTTTTTTTCATTAATATGGGACAAAATACAAACGGTTCAAGAAACACCATTGAGTTCTTTATGCATCGGAAGAACCCAGACTACCTTAACAAACAGAACCGCTGTAACCACAGGAACAGCAATCCACAAAGCCACAGAACCAAATGAGGATTCCAAAGAACCACATCAATCTACACACAACTAAAGAACTCGCATTTCCGCTACCTTGAACTAACAGCACCCCCAAATCCATTCTACATCATATGTAACAAGCCCTACAACAAGAAAAGGTGACAGAGAAGAAAAAAGATGTTGACATTGATGATGAACACAACTGATCAAGTCAGTAAATTATTTTTACTGCCTGTCTTCCTCCAACACCACTAGCAAAGCCCATCCACCCATCTGTTATTCAATCTTCTTCACCTCAGCATCTACTATATAGCACATGCTTGTTGTTATTTATATATGCACAGTACTAGCTGAACTGATCACTACCTGCTTCCCCAACCATTGCTAACTTTCTTATCTGTGCGAGCTGCAGCCTTAGGGGAGCTACTGCCAACCTTAGGAGGACCGGACTGCCTCCTTTGTCCAGCAGGGGAAGCAGGGTATGACAGCCTCTTCTTTACAGAACTCACTGATGGTGATGATCCCTTATCTGGTGTTGGTGTCTTGTTATTTTCTAACCCTGATGAGCTCGGGCTTGCCAGCCGTGACCTTGGCTTTGTTGATCTTGTAGGTGTTGTGTATTTTTTTGAAGAAGGAACTGAAGGTGTGCTTGCAAGGCTATCATCATCTCTTATTGAGGAGCCTGCAATGCTATGCCTCCTGTTAAATCTTTCGGACTGCACACTGCAAGTACTTTTGGAGTCCTCGTCCCCGCCCCAGCTGTTCTTCTTTGGGGTTCTCCATGATGAAGATCGTGTATTGGTAATAACTGAAGGGGATTGGCAACTAGGAGGCCGGCTTGATCTTTGGCCAGTTGGGGAAGGAGGCTTGTTATCGCGGTGGACATCACGAAGAGCATAAGCTTTGGTGATTTCCGCAACTGACATTGATGCACGGCTTGCTGCACTCCTCAATGAGGCCCGGTCGTTGAAGTCTGATGTGCTTTGGCTCTCCCATGGTCTTGCAGCCATCCATCTCTCTAACCAACTCCAACCCCAGTGGGGATTGCTGGGGTCCATGAATGTAGGATGTTGAGATTTTGAAGAATTCTTCCACATTCTCTGTATAGGAAATTCAGTATGCAGTTCAGGAAGAGTTTAAGTTGGATTCACTCTTAAGATATGTCAACAATAAGGAAAAACTAAGCTACCTGATGAGAGAATGAATAGGCCAAGGCCCTTTCTCTTCTCTTAGCAGCTTCTTGTCTGCTCTGTAGCTTTGCCTCGACCTCCTCCTTAGATTGGGGGCTAAGGTTCCAGTTGTCTCCAATCTATTGCAAAGAGGTCATAATATTAGCAAAAAATTGAAAGCCTGACCAAGATGCTTCCCTGTTTTTAATTAAATAATTAAATCTTGTGGGAACTTACAGAAGCAACTCTTTGTTTCTCCATCTCTTTCAACTCTTTCTCTTGCTTCTGTTGAATCTGTTGCTGAAGCGCCTGATTCTCCTCAGACATTCTAATCCTCCTTGCACGAATCTCAGATTGTACACGAGCAACCGTCTGCATGCATTTTAAGGTGGTAGTCGCTTGGTGTTTAACTGATTGACCCTCTACCAATGATTTCAACCTCACTAACCCTCTCAAAGCCCGTAATGCCCTCCTTGCCTGAAAGAAACACAAATTGAAGCAAAACCCCAGTTAAAGCATACAGCTTAATGCCTTAATCCTCATGAAAGAATATGAATTCGTCATTTACAACTTTCCTAGATTGAACAGAAAACCTTTCTGCATGCTGTCATCATTCAGTTCTAATACAGAAGTGGACCTTCATAAACTATCATTGTAGTTCAAAAATAAATGCAGGCAATGTCCAATCTCTCTAAAAGAAGTACCAATACCAACATGCCCTGTCCAATTTAATGCAAAACTATCTAACCCTCTAATTTGAACCAACGCCAGCAATTCAACTGATTTCCAACAACCAGTTAGGACCACAATGAACTAATTACTCATAAGATATATTTCTCAAGAACAAGAACACAATGCACATGAACCCTTTTGCCTTTTAACCCCAGATTAAAAATCTTATTGCAAATAAGTTAAGTAATGAAGTAAGTAGAGAAATTCAAAGTAACATAGACAAAGTAACCATACCAAGTGCCCTCGGAATGACGTCTGAATCTTGATGGCTGCTACCTCCTCCAAAGATTTCCCCGGGAAATGAGTCAGTCCAGTGAGACGAACAACCTCTGCAGCAGCCTGAGCAGCAGCAACGGCGGCCTCTGCAGCCATTGCTGTGGCAAGGGCGACAGAGTAAACACGCTTGCTCTGAGCATCCTCTGCCTCCAATAATTCGATATCTTCCTTTAGAGCAAGAGAGGTTCTCTGTGAATCCTCACCCTCATTTAACTTCTCTTTTATTGTAGGAAGAGCTGGTGGAGGAGGAGGTGGCGCAATGGAAGTGGGAATCACAAATTCAGATTCTTCCTTGTATGAAATCACATGATCATTCACCACATGATCTGCATTTTGCAAATGGTCTACATTTTCCTCATACTCCTTGTTCTTCGCAAACCATCTTTTCTTTGACTTAGATTTCTGGTGTAAAGGTACCAAACTATTGGATTAGAAACTCATATTTTCATTCAAAATCAGATCATGTAAGATCAATCTGAGCAAGGCTAACCTGATCTTTCTTTTCCTTTGACTCAGGGTTGAGGGCTTTCTTCACTGCAGAAAACCAACTCCCTTTCCTTCCCATTTTCTAACAATGCATACTGAAAGCAACACATAAATTTGGCAAATTTCAGACCCACATAGGATTAAATATGAACACAAAAAGTAAATTCATATTCAACCACAAATGCGAGAGAACAATCAAACTCAATCCTTCAAAAGTCACAATCTTTGAAAAGAAAATCTGTATCTTAAAATGTTATTCTGCATTAACACAATCAATACAAAACTGCCTACCGAACAAAGAGAGAATGGAACTTCCCATTCAAACATTATTGCAAACAGTTAGAGGTCCAAAACCCAGATACCAAAACTGCAAAACTTTCACAAAACCCACATCAAACATTCCATCTCTGAGCAAACCCCACTATAAATAGTCAAAAAAACAAACATTGTAATACCTCCGCTTTCAATTCCCAAATGTGCTCGAGTTTTGGGAACTCTTCCTCTATCTCCCCGTGAAAAAAAAACCGAACCTATTATAATCTAAATGAGAAAATGAACACAGGGTTTACGTGAATAAATGAAGCAGAGGAATAAGATGAAGAAAGAAAGAGAGAGAGGGAGGGTGAGACCAGATCTTCTGATCTTGGCAAAGAAAGGTTCCAGAGTTGGAACAAACTTTAAACAGGTTTCATTGATCACATGTTTACGGACACTGTTGAGGATTTGGGGGGTCAAGGAGGAAGAGCGGCCTAGGACTACAGATTGTGATTTTCTATTTTGGAAACAAAACATAACAACACACACAATAGAACATGCGACAATACAACCACCTTGCTATGCTTGTCTTTGCTGTTTTACTTTTTCAGAGTAGTACCCTATAACGGTGGTTGTGGTTGTTATTTTTAGGATCGATAATGATCTGCTGCGACCTAGACCACCTCAGGCATTGTGCTTCCTCCAAACGCGGCACGCCTCAGAAAGTTTTTAGTCTTGGTGGATAAAGAGAAGATTGGGTTTCTTTGTTATCAAGCAACCATATGGTATGACATAGTCTAATTGTAATAGAGTAGACAGACCATTTAGACTCAGTTATGTTTAGTAAATACAATAAACAGCATCGGTACTTCAGAATTTTTAGATCGTTTAGAGTGAAATGTAGGAGTTTGTGTAGTAGTTTGTTTCGTTTGTTAGTTATGTACTAATGTATACGAAGAATCTACTAATTCAGAGAACTAACTTGCCGATTTCTACCGTATTTAAAGAACATTGAGTTAGAAACATAGACCGATTGTGTTTCGAGTGTGGGTAAAATTGAAATTGAACATTGTATTTGGGTTATATTGGAGCCAGGCTTATGGGACGAACGGTAAAACTGAAGTGGAGGTGGTTGCGTCCATCATCCATGCATGTCTAATGATCATTGCTATTGCTAAAAGATGTATGATAAATTGAACCAACCACAACTAACGTTCCAGTGGCATTAACTTAAGAGTGAAACATGTAGAACTCACAAGTATGAATCTTTGTTAAAATACCAGTGGCTATATAATTACCCCTTTCTCCGTTGTCAAAGAATCATACATCACTTTCGTTCCAAGTTTCATGCGTATGGTATAAAAACTCAGCTCTTTGATTAGTCCAAAGTCCAGACTGACATTTTCAAAGCTAGTTGAAGTTTGCAGATTAATATACTACTCGATCGACTAAGATAACAAATCACAGTCTAACACTTTCTCAACTCACATCTAGGATTAGTTTATACACCAATTATATGTATAAGAAGGTCTACTGTCTGCAGAGACTGCATATGAGGTGGTGGTGGCCGGTGTCTGGGTGAACCCTAATTACCTGTCGTCGTGTCCTGCATATATACATTTTTATCCGTTTGAGGCTGAGAGCAACAAGTGCTTGGAAGGACTCGATCAGAGGACCCAGAATATAATATCCCATCCCAGAAGCTAAACTACATAGCTGCAATTCCAATTCCAACAACTCTACGGTCAGGAGGCCAAGCATAAGTGTCTGTGAGGCCACAGTTTAAAGAGATGAGCATCATGTATTGGGTGGCAACATTCATGGAGGATCACATGCCCATTGCCTTGCTTGCACGCGAAGTATATATTCCATATTCCATTATAGAGATCTTCATCTCCATGTAGGGAGGAACTAGCCTGTGGATCTGGATATATAGTAGAATCCCCTGCATATCCTATATAGATATGTCCCATTGTGGGTTACGAACTTATGATCGACTTATGAGGAACACCTTAGTTAACAAGTTAGTAGGATGGATTTATATGGAAAATATAGGTACCTATTGTTGATTATTGGTTAATTTGTGTAGGTACGGATCGATATAACCATTCATTCTCATTTGAATTTATCGTCAACATGTAAAATCTTGGTATCGTATATGTGCTTCAAAAATATACACAGGAGCAAAGTCTTCTTGAAAAGAATATTATCAGGATTTGACTTGTGCAAGATTGCACCTCTTAGTTTGAATCTGTAGCTACAATTTGCCAAATGATCTAAGTTAATTGATATCCTAATTATTTGTATGATTTTTTTTTGAAGGCTAATTATCTTTATGATTAGTCTATTTAGTTTCATATAAACAACTGAGGTGTAAGCATGATCCCATATCTTAGGCTATAGCTCTAAAAATATATCTTACTCCTTTTTTATTATAAGGGACACTATCACTACTCTCAGAAGGAATTTTGGAGTGCACGTTGAGTAATCCTCACTCAGCTTAGGTGTTGTTGTTCCAATCATATTAAAAATATGAATTGATTGGAGCTTTAACTAATTAACTACCATATTTGATCATAGGGTTCATCTGAAGAAAGTTAGTGAGGTTGATGAGTGAGCGAATGTGTACTTTGGTTAATAACAAATATAGGTGTCCTGATCAAATTGGTCGTGTCATAAAATACGTCAAAAATGTTTAAACTATGATTTATAACCAACACTAAGGACTAACTTTCACCATCTGTTTCTGTACCTAGCTAACCTTGGCCCAGCCATGAGAAACAACAAAACCACTAAGACTAAGGACTAACTTCCACCATCTGTTTCTGCTTACTATGTGGCTCCCTAGCTAACTTTGGCCCAGCCATGAGAAACAACAAGCTTTGCTATCATCGTTGTTGGCAAGGACAACAGAACCGAAATCACGGCCTATGGATTTTATTTTACCCCAAACAATCAAGTTCTAGTTGATTAATTTATGTTTTTCAATTTTTTAATTTCCTCCAATACTTCATTAATCTAAGGGATTAGCTAAACTTGTATTTGGAATCATGCATGGAAATTTTGAACTCTATGTGCATTTATAAACATTTAACTCTGTAAAAATAGTGAAATATATAGCATTCAATCATAATGTAAAATACATGTGATTATCACTCTAGGTCATAAGTTTTTGCCTATAATTCAATCTCATTCGATATCACATGTTACTCTTCAATTCTAATGTAACATGTGATACTCGTCAAATTAACCATCACATATGATTCACCGGTCTTCAATTATCATTCACGTACATATTACAGCCTATATCAAACTTTCTAACCACATTTTGAACCTAGCTATGAATTTCTTCAATCTGTCAAATACTGTACCCAATAACTTATGAAAATATACAGATATAAGTAATATCTCTTAATGGACCTACAAAAATCATAAGAAAACCAGAAAAAGATTCAGGAGATCACTAAGCAGTCTAGCTATATATTAGGTGTGTTTCTTAGAAGTTCATTTGTCTTTGCAAGAACTCCCTTAAAGTCCTTTTAAGGATCTGTAGTGAAGACCGCAGCTCCAAAAGCTCGAAGCACAATTTTTCTTTAATTTCAAGACTAATTACTGATGGAATGCTTATCTTAAGCTTGTAACCCTTTGAGGCTGCAATCGTATCAAAAGACACCCTTCGAGGCTGCAATAAAGGCCAATCCAATGCCAGTGTTGCCACCTGTGTAGGGTTTCAATAAGAACAGTCTTGAATTCGGAAAAACATCATTGGATTCATAATATGTAGAAATTTCTGGCACTGATCTTGTGCTTTATGTTTTTAGTAGGTTATCGCAGCAATGTTTTTGCTCGTCTCTATGCCTTCGATTGTCTTTTCGTTTGCATCATAGCCTGAATATTGTTTTGAAAGTCATCGTATATTGTTTCTCTTTTATCATCTTATACCTCATTTCCCGGTAACTCACAGTACGATACTAGAGCAATTGAAATAAAATTAGGAAGAGCAGCTATGGGCAACATTTAACCACGTGACAACCCAATGAAAACAGATCGGGAATGTTCATTTGGCCAGAAGTTGTAACATCTTAATCATGGGTATGAGAGGAAAGACCTTCGAGTACTCAAAGACAGATCTTGCCCAAATTGACAATACGAAAACGATATGAAGTGGACGTCCGCACTGGGCTTAAAGTGCGGACGTCCCTCCGTTCATCACCGTCTGGCACCGACGACGGCGCGCCTCCACCCGAGCGGACTCCAGCAGCGTTCCCGACAACTTTCCCTCCCCGGCGAGATCACCCAAAACTTCAAACAAGATCGATCTCGCTGGAAAACTGGAATTCGGCGGACTCGCCGGGAATGGAAAGTGGTCGAGGACACCTCTGGTGTCCGCTCGGGTGGAGGCGCGCAGTCGCCGGCGCCGGACGATGGCGAACTGAGGGACGTCCGCACTTTAAGCCCAGTGCGGACGTCCGCTCCACATCTGGCATGTGTGTGTGTGTGTATATATATATATTCTCAGCTGTGAACGTCCGCATTTATTCTTACGGTGCGGATTTCCACTTTACACTCACTTTTCAATCGAATTTCCACATCTCCACGGTCTAGTATTTAGATACTAATGTATAAATCATCTCTGCAAAATTTCAGTCAATTTAGTTATCATTAAGACACTCAAAACTGCGTTTTTCTGTTATAAACAAGAACGGTTCAAGTTCGACAGAATTATGTTCATCCATTGGTTTAATCGAGTTTGAGTGCCTTAATGATAACCAAATTGGCTGAAATTTTACAGAGATAATCTATACATTAGTATCTAAAAACTAGAAGGTGGAGATGTGAAAATTCGATTGAAAAGTGAGTGTAAAGTGGAAATCCGCACCGTAAAAATAAATGCGGACATCCGCACCTGAGAAAAAAAATATATATATATATATATATATATATATATATATATATATATATATATATATATCAGGGCTCTTCCACTAAGGGATCCCTTTTTTTGGTTTATATGAGGGATGGAGGATTACACCAACTTTTCGATTATATTTTTGAATCTCCACCGTTCAGTTTGTTGGTCCTTATATATAGATCAATTCTGCAAATTTTCAACAAATTTGGTGATCGTTAAGGCGTCGAACAAGATTAAATCAATGAATGAACCAAATCTGCCAAACATGAACCGTTCATGCTTATAATTATAAATCGTAGTTTTGAATGCCTTAACGATTACCAAAATTTCTGAAAATTTGCAGAAGTGGTCTACTCATATAGAACTACATATTGAACGGTGGAGATGTGATTTTGTGATCGAAAAGTTGGTGTAACCCCCAATCCCTCATATATGTTAATAAAAGGGATCCCTTAGTGGAAGGGCTCTGATATACAGGGCCCTTCCACTAAGGGATCCCTTTTTTTGACATATATGAGGGATGCAAGATTACACCAATTTTTTGATTATATTTTTGAATCTCCACCGTTCAGTTTGTTGGTCCTTATATATAGATCAATTATGCAAATTTTCAGCCAATTTGGTGATCGTTAAAGTGTCGAACAAGATTAAATCAATGAACGAACCAAATCTGCCAAACCTGAACCGTTCATGCTTATAATTATAAATCGTAGTTTTGAATGTCTTAACGATCACTAAAATTTCTAAAAATTTGCAGAAGTGATCTACTCATATAGAACTACATATTGAACGGTGGAGATGTGATTTTGTGATCGAAAAGTTGGTGTAATCCCCCATCCCTCATATATGTCAATAAAAGGGATCTCTTAGTGGAAGGGCCATGTGTGTGTATATATATATATATATATATATATATATATATATATATATATATATATGTCAACTCATTTTAAGGCCTACCTCACTTACTTACTGGAAAGTGCAATGGACTAGAAGGCCGGCCGGCGATTTGCCATTGGTAGAGTTAGTGAAGTAACCTACTATTTGCCGACATGGATGCCACTAACTATATATGTGTTTTCTTAGTTTGAACTTTCTGTGTTTATTGTTCCTTCCTTTACATTAGGTTATCGCAAGTAGTATTACCCTGTGCAGTATTCTAAGCACACAAAACGTGTTGTCTATAAATCTTTCGAAACGTTTGATTAATGGGATTAACCTTTTGTTTTATAAATGTAATTATTTGGTGCAAGATCCATGGATCATGCTGCATGTGGCCTAGCAAAGAGGGCAGAATGCAGGGCATTTTTTTTCTTCACTTCGGCTTTATATTCTTGAACCGCATTTGAAAATATTATGCCGAATGAAAAGCAAACCGAACTCATAAAAAACGAGACATAAACTCTCATCATATGAGTTATCACAATTACTTATTTGGGTGTTTTGTGCATAACATGTAAATTGCTACCACAACGCGTATATCTTGTCACTCCGATGTATCTAAATTCTCATGTGAAAGTTGCTACCACAACGCGTATATCTTGTCACTCCGATGTATCTAAATTCTCATGTAAAAGTTTTGCATTCGACATATATATTCTTAACTGCATATATTGACGTGACATACTCATGAGTGTGAAAGTTTTGATCGGACAAGCATTCCAACTTCACATAATGGATCGAGTTGTAGAGTTCACAGCAATATTTGGACGATTGGTTTCTCATTTCTAATCAGATGCAAGGTTTCTCATTTCTAATCAGATGCATCGATGTCTTTCGAGTTCGATCTAATAACATGTCTTCCTAGCTTTATAAATAAAAGAGAACAAATCTATCTCGTTTTAACTATTAATTGCAAGTAGTATGATAGTCATGAACACTACATGTAGGTATCATTCTTATCTCCTACATTATTCCAATCAATTTAAGCACAACTCTAGCTAATTGATTTGATCATATACTCAATTGTCACCATTGATGCATGACATGAAGATAATGTTGTAATCACATGATATTCATTCTCTCCGGAAGAACATTACATAATATAGAAAAATGTCATTTACATTACATTACATACTATATCATTCTAGCTAAAGGAAGCTGCTTTTTACGACGGCGTTTGGATGCTGACTACTACAACCAAGAGCTCTCAATAAGCCCCACAACCCCTTAGCTCTATTACTACTATCGCTAATTTCTTTGTTTCCCTTCCCCATTAATTCATCACTTGTTTCACTATTAGCCCCAAACATGGTCGACGGGCTCCTCCTGCTTTGCCTACTCTTAATGTCTCTCAGCTCCATCTCTGTGGGAAACCTCGCCATTCCAAACATGAACAAATACCACTTCGATTTTGATCGATTACTCGAAAGAATCGACACCTTCCCTAGTGAAACATCACACCTTCTGTGACTCTTTGATGCAGGAAACGAAATCGTATTAGTAGCACTAGCACTTCTAGCTTCTTTACCTTGACTAGGTCTAGTGACTACCTTGTGTTTCGATCCCCTTAACCTTCTCCACCGGAAAAGACTCCATTTCTTTGTGGAACTGTTGAGATTTTTGTTGCCAGTTTCTTGATTCTTCTGAGTTTTCTTCTCTGCTGCAGAAACATTTGGTGCTTCTTTGTTGTAGGGAATGAGCTTCCCACAGAAGATGATGTCTTTGTTTCCAGATGAGTACGTTGAAGCTGTAAACTCTTCACTGAAGAACTCAAAGAAGTTGTCTTCATCTCGATCAAAGGAGGAGCTCTGGTAATCTTTGGAGAAGTCGTCCCAATTAGCTGAGTCGCTGTACGTAGGAAGATCACAAAGAGAGAGTGTTTCTTCTGCTTCATATGGATCATCTTGTTGATTCTGTAACTGGTGATGATCTGGGTTTTCTTCTGAGGCAAGGTACGAGTCTAACTGGGCAACCATTTTGGGAATGGAAGGAAAGCAAAGACAGAAAGCTTGATGGAGTTGTCGTTTGGGTTGTGTGAGGAGAGAGGTGCCAAGTAGTTGGATTATATATCTATGGATATGGAGGTGGGAAGATAGCGATGGCTTCTAGATGAAAGGCACTAATAAAGAAAGAATAATTTACAAGCGAGGTGACAGTCAGTGGTTTATTATAGAGGTTGAGCTTCTAGAAAAGCAGGCAGAGACATGGGGAAAGTTGAGAGGTGGGTTCTGGCTTTGTAGTTTTGTTTGGAAAATTAAGAAATAGATGGAAGTTGTGGGATGGGGCTTGGAGATGGTCTTCTAGATGGGTTCAACGAGTTTCGATCCGATCGGGTGGTTTTCTTGGATGTTTGTGTTTGGTTCCTTGTTAGGGCTGCTATTCGTGTCATGATTTGATTTTGGGTCAAACGTAGAGGAAAGGAGGCCATTTAGCACATTTGAATCAGATTTGATGTGGTTTTGTTTTTCAGTGTTACATGTGTGACACTCATTTGAGATATTTTTCCTTTTAATGGTGAGGAACATTCTAAATAACTTTTCTACGCACCGAAATATTTCTTAGATAAAGATTCCTCTATCTCTTAAAAAAAAAAACAAAACATAGATATCTAGAGCTTATAGCAGCTCAATATCATGGAGAACAAATTGCATTTTGGTTCGAAAGATCTACATACATTATTTAGTTTTTCTTTTATAAAATCTATAAATTACATTACTAATATGAGGATCTTGTAACGTATGACGAATACCGATTTGAAAAAATGTATATAGAACACTGAAACATACTCCGGTAATATATTTATAGGTACAAAGAAGTTTACTAGCTTTTATTGGATTTGCAGTACTGTTAAAATTCATTACTTTCGCGAAAACTTATATGTTTCATTTAGCCTTTGTGTTAAAACATCAATGTTGTGAACATTTTATTGCGCTAATTGGGTTGAATTCTCAAAATTCTCTAAATTTCAATTCATCATTGGCAGATTTTCAGCAAGATTTAGGTCACGGACCTAGAATGTATCCTTCAATAGTTGCATACTCCATCCATTCAGAATATATAACACCTCGCATTACTAGGATCGATCATAGAAACGTGTCTACGAAGAAAAAAGAGAACACACTAATTGTGAAGACTAATTGTGAAGAGTTCCAGAAGATATGCCTGCAATGTGAATGAATACTCAAGAGACGTGTTCCTCAAGAGAGCAAAAATTCCACTATTACATTCAACTCTTAAAGTCCAAATAGGGTCGCAATATCACTTTTGTATGGTTTGGTACCTTTTCTAGTTCTCTATGCATGGAAGCTGTAAAAGATTGCCTCCTATCAAATCAGGAAAGAGATGGACTAGTCAATTCAAGCTTATGAATCAAAGGGCTTGAAGGAATATTACCCGTTGAGCAAAGTCTCTATAATTGTAGTTCAACCTTTTTACCAGTTATTTTGTTGGGTTAATTACTAGCTTGTTTACCGGTTTCCAGTTCTAACTAAAGACTCAACACTTCTTGATTCCGAGGTCTTAACTCTAAAGATCTTGTTTGCTGGTAGTCCAGTCGAAAAAAATTAAGTTTTCAACCCATGCCAGTTGCTTTCATAAGCTCGATCAGTCTAACAATTAATGGCTAAACGGCTACACGCACGACTGGACAAACTTATATGTGTGGCCTGCAGGTTTTGATTCTATATATGTATGCCTGTTATCTTGGGTAAATGGGTAAGCAGCACGGTTTGAAGTTGAAATTCATCTAATTAAGAACGATTCTAGCATATTGGATCATTGCAGAGGGAGTGCAAGCAATTACTGCCCTCAATTTTCTACATGTTACTGAAATTTACCAATTATATTTCTAGCCGGACCATATATATATATACCAGATTGTAAATCAAAGTTTCATTTAATTTGGATATCATTTGGGTACCAAATAAAATTTAGTGAATTAACATAACAAAATCTGTCAAAAAGAAACCGTTCGTGTAAATCAAGATTACAGAAGCTCAAATGATTTCTAAATTGGATGAAACTTTACATGAATAATCTACACTTTATGTTCCAGACACTGAACAGTGAAGATGTAAAAATATGACTCAAAAGTGAGTTAAATAAGGAGTCTCACACTTTAATTTCAAAACGGTGTTCTGCTCTTGATATATATATATATATAGGTGATGGATCACAAATTCAAAATTAAGCTAGTCCAGTGCTTGATGATCTTCTGTCCTAATCATAAGTTATAATATCATGTTCCTATATACATGCATGAAAAAATCTGAGGTGTGCGTGACAACTGACAAGCGGCAGCAGCTTAGACTCATTAAGGCTGCGTTTGGGGGGGCGGGGGGGGCTTTGGGCGTTTGGTAACTCTTAAAAGAAGCTACTTTTTTTAATGAAACTTTTTCGCGCAAGTTTAATGAAACTTTTTAAATGACATCGGGTGCCCTTCTCAATATCAACAAATTACACGTTGAACCTTGATAAAAACTATCGACTCCTCCGCCTCCATTCTTGCCTTCTATTCGACTCTAAGCTTAAGGTCTGCAGCTACTCTGCAAATTTGAGAAACTAAGGCTCACAGGTAAAAAAACGCAACCGTAGCATATCTCTGTGCCTTTTTGTATAGTTTTTCTGGGTTGAATTGTTTCTCCCTCTTGTCTGTCTCTTGACGGTATCGCAGCCAATCCAGGCCGTCGCGCCGACGAGATCTGAGTGGTGACGGTGAGCATGACGAAGCCGGTCGCCGTCCTCCACCAAGTTTACAACGCCGACCAAGTTATAACTGTGCCTAGAAAATCGTCGAGACAACTCTTCAGGTCTGTGCTCTGAGTTAACATTGTATTTGAAAGAATTAGAATTTGTTTGGTTTTGATGGTGATGATTGGTTTTGGAGTTTTCAGTTTCTGATTAGTGTCATTTATTGGGAATTTGCAGAGAAATAAAGAAGAAAAGCCTCTTCTATAGTTCTTAGTATGATTTTTCTTATCTAACTGAATTATAACTGTTGATTTTTTAGAATCATATATACATAATAAGCTTTTTATATTAAGCATTGGTGTTTAACAAATGAATGAGCTTTTTCTTGTTGTGTGAATTTTTTGTATAAGCCGGTATTAGCAACTTCTGTTTCCGACCTTGCAATTGAA
This sequence comes from Fragaria iinumae, assembly GCA_009720345.1. Lineage (NCBI taxonomy): Eukaryota > Viridiplantae > Streptophyta > Magnoliopsida > Rosales > Rosaceae > Fragaria > Fragaria iinumae. The sequence continues at coordinate 19,966,440 of CM019123.1, read as the reverse complement.
GTGTGTATGATAAGAATATAAACACTTATAGAGAAAGCTTTGTGAGTGCAATTTTTAAATCCAAGACTGATACTAGGCTGTCTATTGATTATTTTTACTCGTATGTGGAGGTCCTTGAATGATTTGTATGTTTGTCGTGGGTTTATTTATGAAAGATTTGTCAAGAGGGTTGAGCTTCGTTGTTGAGTGGGGTTTTCAACAAGCCACATAGGTGGATAAGATTCAGTGTTGCCATGTTAGCTTTTTATACAGTTGGGATATATTTGCTTGAATAAAGCTCTGTGTACATTGTCTGTAGTTCTTTGTTTCTCTGTATCATAATACCTATCCAGTTCTATTTTTTTTTATTTTTTATTTCCCATATATCGTAAGTATCTGGTATAGTTCATTACTAAACTTTGTCTGTTGCCAAGTTACCCAATTTTCTAAGAGAAATTGAAAGCAAGTCATCCCTGCTAGATTGTCTGTTGATTCAAACTATTTTTAAATAAACAAAGTGTCTAATGCAGAGTCATCTGAACCCAAATTTCCTATCCTATATATTACTCACAACTGAAACCAATCATCAGAAACTGAAAGTAACCAGAAGCTACCTAGTAGTCACTAGTCATATAGGAAGCTTGTAGTAAAGGCTATAAAAGATTGAAATCATTCTCCATATCCATCCGTTCATTCTGCATCTATTGCATCCAATTTCTTATGAGGTTGGGAAAGTGGAACTACCGTTGTTGTATATGTTCTTAACGAAATAAAATCGTTTGATTTGATCACAGAAGAAGAATCACTGTTCTTATGCCATGTAACATGAATTTTTTCATTGTAAAATTCATGTTGCCTTTGATATGTTTTCTTATGTTTATATATTATTACTTTCTATACATGTAGAGAATAAGCAGCCATGAACGAGAACAAGCAAAGAGAGAGCTATAGACCTGGCCGTTTTTTAGAGTGTAACAAGTAAGCATAAGTCTGCATGCAAACTGGAAGTGTTTAAGTTTGTCATCTTGGAATGGATTTAGGAGAGGATACAACTTGCATATGAGCACTATTGGCATATGTTGAAGGCAATGAGTCTCCATGCTTGGAGAGGCATATCAGGGCACAATTTCTTTATTGCTGGTTTGGTTAGGGAAAAAAAGATCATGTGAAGAGCTCAAGGTCATGCCAAGGAGCATGTAGATTTATGTGTTCATAATAAAAACTAAGGTATTTAATTATTTACTTGTATCTGTATATGAGATTTGTATATTGAGAATGAATGAAAAAGCTGTTGTTGGCCTAGAAATCTTCATTGCTGTTCAGTTTTTAGTTACCATTTCTAAAAACTTTAAGCCAGTATGATCAAATATGATCACCATTCACCATGAGATTAAACTAATTCAAAGACAAAAAGAACAACAATCAAACTAACCATAAGAAAAATTTATAGTATTAGCAAACTGTATTCCATGTCCAAATTGGTCATTCCACAAACAAAAAACACAAGCTAGTTTTAGTTTACCAAATACTTTCCACTGCTTTTAGCACTAAGAACATTTATTAAAAGTCAGTTTACCAAACACTTAGCTATACTTTGTTTTCCAGTCACTTATTCTCAGGAATAAGTAAAAGCCGATGTTTTTTCTCATTTTGACAGGAAATAAGGGGAAATTATTAGTATGTATATATATATATATATATATATATATATATATATATATGATGTCTTCTAGATGAAAGTACTGCTGGAAGCTAATTAATTGTAGAAGAGAAGTAATCGTCTGGATTTGTTGGCCGGTGACATGTATGTTTTTTGTTGTTAACCATGACTGGGCATGCGTTTAGATTCTTATTAGTCTGAAAGCTCACAACATATATGATAGTGATTAAGTAACCGATTATCACCAAAAATCCTTCAAATAATATATAGGAGAAATTAAAGAAAAGATAATTAAGTAGTGAGGTCCTAACCCTCGTATTACAGCCCTATACTAATACGAAAAATGTTTTTGTTCTAACTAAAAGGCGACGCTGTTTCGATGCTTACTACTACTACACCCGATAACTCTCAAGAAACCCCACAATCCCTTAGCTCGATTGTTACTACTACTATTATTACTGCTAATTTCCTTATTTCCCCTTCCCATTACTTCATTACTTGCTTCACATTTAGCCCTAAACCTCTTGCTTTGCCTCTTCTTGATGTCCCTCAGCTCCATCTCTGTAGGAAACTTCGTTATTCCGAACATGAACAAATGCCACTTTGATTTTGATCGGCTGCTAGACAGAACCGACACTTTCCATAGTGAAGGATCACACCTTTTGTAGCTGCTCTTTGACATGGGAAATGAAATAGTGTTACTTCTACCATCTTTTACTTGACTAGGCTTCGAGTGCTTAGCGACAACCTTGGGTTTTGATCTCCTAAACCTTCTCCATCGAAACAGTCTCCATTTCTTGGTGAAACTTTTCTTGCTCGTTTCTGAATTTTTCTTGGTCGTTTTCCTCTCTTCTGGAACATGTGGTGCTTCTTTGACGTAGGGAATGAGCTTCTTCCCACAGAAGATTATGTCTTTATTCTCAGATGCGTATGATGAGGCTGTGAACTCTTCACTGAAGAACTCAAAGAAGTTGTCTTCCTCGCGATCAAATGAAGAGCTCTGATACTCTTTGGAGAAGTCATCCCAATGAGCAGAGTCACCGTGTGTAACAAGATCGCAAAACGAGAGCGTCTCCTCTGCTTCATATGGATCATCATCTTGTTGGTTCTGTAATTGCTGATCTGGGTTTTCTTCAAGAGCAACGTAGGAGTCTAATCCGGCAACCATTTTGGCAATGAATGAAGCAAAAGGCGAGTAAAAGCTTTGATTGTTGCTAGGGATGTATATGAGTTTTCATACAGCTAGAGATGTTCATTTATATATGAAGGGAATCGAACTAATCTATGTTGTAGGGAGGTGTGGTGGATGGCGATGGCTTCTAGATGAAGTGAACTAATCTATGTTGTAGGGAAGTGGATTTTTAAATTTGAACTTCTTATAACCAGAGGGAAGGTAGTGTAGTATGGAAAATTAGTAAATGGGTGGAAGTTGTGGGACTTGTAGATAGTCTTCTAGATGGGTTCAATGAGATTGTGTGGGATTTCTGGATGTTTCTGTTTGCTTCTTCGTTGGGGCTGCTAATTTCTTGTCACAACGTGGTTTGGATTTTGGGTCAATATAGAGGAAGGTGACTATCTAGCTTATGACAATACATATGATGAGGTTTCTTGAGCCTGTGTTCAATATGCATGGGGGGTTTTTGTTGTGCTGGTGCATAGAGGTAGAGGCGACGAGTCCCTCATTGATGAGGGTTGATATATATGGTACTCGTTTGACACTTAATTAGATATCATGATATAAGTACTTTCTGCATAATATTTTCTGTTTTTAGCAAACATATTCGAGTTAAGAAAATGTTTGTTTCGAAGACGGATTATCGAACATCTTGTTTTATTTTAACATTTTTATATGATTTGCTTCTACCCAAACAATTATCTTATGTGAAATTAATTGGGTTGGATACTCCAACTTCTTCGATTTCAATCCGTTGGAGCTAGGATGATTTTTAGCCAGATATAGGTCACGAATTATTGTGACTTTGAAATGTAACTACTAATATTCCATCGATTCAAAATAGGATCATATTCATAATAGCGTGTTTGAAGAAAAGCAAAATCAAAGAACAAACTGTCGGGGAAAATGAAAATTCATCAGACTGATGATATTATTTTAACCAGTTTCCAGAAGATATGGTTACAGCGTGAATCAGAGACCAGTTCACCAGAAAAGCAAAAACTAATTGATTCAACTCTCTCAGTCCAAATGGGGTCATAACATCTCTCATAGCCTCATATATATCTTTGTTTTGGTCAATTCCTGTGTTTTAATTCTTTATACTTGGAAAGTGGAAAAAAGATTACCTACTCGATCACATAAGACAAGAGATGCACTGGTCAAGCTTATGAATCAAATTAGCAGAAGAATAATTTCCCAGTTAACGGGTTAAGCCGCTAAGCAAATCTGTCTTTTGGTTTAAGTGTTCAATCTTTTATAATTACCAGTTAATTAACAGGTTTGTTTAAGTAGCTAGCTTACTGGTTTTCAATTTTAACTAATGACTCAATTGCGTGGTCTTCAAGATATTGTTTGGTAGTATTCCTGTTGATTCAACGCAGTTGCTTCCATAAAGCAACTCATACCTTATTGCGTGGTCTTATACTCTTTTTTAGGTTCATAATTTGTTAATTTTCAGCTTACTTATGAACAAGTAGGTTTGATAACTCGTTAGGCGCCTCTAAGAACAGAAGGCAGACTTGGAATTCTGAAAATCAAGCACAAATATAGAAAGCCTTTAGATTTCTTGGGTAGCAAGTGTAAACTAAGTATGTCCCTCTCGTATTGGTTAGTATATTCTTATGTCTATTGAACAACATCGATCACTTCTAGAATTAAGATGACTCATACACATACCGAGTCAAATACTTGGAAGAAGTTAGTATGCATGGAGCTAGGTCGAGGTCAAGACCTGTATGCATGCAGTGGACCAAAGTTAGCTAGCTAACTCCCAACTATCATATAATATGTGTGCTTCTGCGAATGGAGGTAGATTCCCTACTATTTCATGCGCGACATATTGACAAAAGTGATTCAATATTCGACTAGGTATATATAGTTGAGTTTCTATATGTATGTGTAAGAAAGCTACTTTGATGTTCTCTGTTTGATGGTTAAGAACCATTGAACCATTGAGCTAGTTAACTAGGTAATTTGAAGCCAGTACGCAGAAAACAAGCTTGAACTTTGAAGCCATCGAGGGATCAATCGAGATCTTAGTTTTCCTATAGTTTTCTTTGTTGACGGGAAATTGATCTTCATTTCTTCTGGATGGTACTGGTGGGAAATTAACCATGAATACATATCATGTGTATCAGTACACGTGTGTATGATGGGAGAAAAATAATATTTTATGGTGATATCGTCATCCATAATATAAAATAAACGTTTCGATATGATATATATACGTTTTAAATTCTTAACGTGTCTTACTAAAGAAACAATTAAAACGTAGAAACAACTAAAAATACATTTGTTTCATTAATTAAGGGTAGCTCTAGGCATATGAGAATGCCTAGATTGAGTAGATTCATGATTTGGAAATTGGAATTTATCAACCTTATGCTATGATCTATCACTTAGACGACGACAAACACTAGATAAACTCATAGTGTTGGTCGCAGGCCACCACATATGAGAATGATATATCTGCCACATGTTATACGTTTCTGCTTCAATTCGGTGGGAATATATGGAGCCTGCAGCTCCAACTTCGAATCGAGGGAAAACAGAGATTAGTTGATAGCACAGAGCCTAAGTGCCTAAACTCATTTCAAGCCCAACCAACATGCTTGTTTCGAATTCAAGCCCAACCCATTCTCCGATAACCTCAGGCAATACGGCGTCGTTTCAATTTCGTTGTGCCCAAGTAGCATCTGTTTCACACTTCACTAGAATAATTCCCTAAATCTCTCCAGGACCCCCGCCACCCACGCTTCTCTTCAGCGCGTGTAACAACCTCCTCAACACCACACCACACCAAAACCCTTAAACTAACACGCGCCCCGAATCGATTGGGCTATTTTAAACAAACGCGAAACAAAAACAAAAGGATACCACCGTCCTAAATTTGCTGACACCAAGGGCAGAATAGTAAACAAGCATAAAACCCCTCCCTGTATATAAACCTCACAATACGCCGATAACCCTACATCGTTCCATTGGCAGTTGTCACTCTCCTGTGCTCAGCTCTCTATCTCTCTCTAGGGTTTCAGCGCTTCCTCCAGGTCCGATTTCTCCTTCCCTTTTGTTATTTTCTCTCAATTTTTATATCGATTAGCTTCATCTGTTTGCTGTTGATCTTCTAGATTGCTCTGTTTGTGTTGTTTTGAATTCGATTTGGCTTTGAATCTTATGCATCAGTCTCTGTTTTTCGGTTTTGGATTTCGATGTTTTTGTTAGATTAGTTGTGAATTTGATTTGATTATTTGTGTGATGATGAAATCTGCTTTGCGATGATCAGACTAATCGAGTCTCTGTATGTTTTACTGTGATGAAATGATCTCTCTGTTTTAGTAGAATTGAAGTTTACTGATTGTATGTTATATGACAGCAGCGAATCGTTTATCAAGTCGAGTTTAAGATGTTTTTACTACATCTTGTCTAGAATTTCTGCTAATTCGTAGGAAAAGAAGATATATAAATAGCGAATCGTTTATCAAGTCGGGTTTAAGATGTGTTTGCTAAATCATGTCTAGACGTTCTGCCAATTTGTAGAAAAAGAAGATATATATGGCTGTTTTGTTACTTGTGTGTGCATTGAGATTGTATTGAAGGATATTGTTCTAGCTGTGTGTGCTTTTGTATCAATGAAGTGTGACTTTGAAGATATAGGTGTTGGGAGTTTGCAATTTACATGTTTTTGCGGTTCATACAGGTTCAACTATGGGCAAGGAAAAGTTTCACATCAACATTGTGGTCATTGGCCATGTCGACTCTGGGAAGTCGACCACCACTGGTCATTTGATCTACAAGCTTGGGGGTATTGACAAGCGTGTCATTGAGAGGTTTGAGAAGGAGGCTGCTGAGATGAACAAGCGTTCTTTCAAGTATGCTTGGGTGCTTGACAAGCTCAAGGCTGAGCGTGAGAGGGGTATTACTATTGATATTGCTCTTTGGAAGTTTGAGACCACCAAGTACTACTGCACTGTCATTGATGCTCCTGGACATCGTGACTTCATCAAGAACATGATTACTGGAACTTCCCAGGCTGATTGTGCTGTCCTCATTATTGACTCCACCACTGGAGGTTTTGAGGCTGGTATCTCGAAGGATGGTCAGACCCGTGAGCATGCTCTCCTTGCTTTCACCCTTGGTGTTAGGCAAATGATCTGCTGCTGCAACAAGGTACATTTTTGGATCATTCTGAGGCATGATCTTCCATCACTGTATTTCTAGTGTAATTGAGTACTTACCTTGTATTTGTCTTTGCTTCTACTGATGTTGATGGTATTTCTGTTTTATAGATGGATGCTACCTCTCCTAAGTACTCGAAGGCAAGGTATGATGAAATCGTGAAGGAAGTGTCATCTTATCTGAAAAAGATTGGATACAACCCAGACAAAATTGCTTTTGTTCCCATCTCTGGATTTGAGGGTGACAACATGATTGAGAGGTCCACCAACCTTGACTGGTACAAGGGTCCAACCCTTCTTGATGCCCTTGACATGATCAACGAGCCCAAGAGGCCCTCTGACAAGCCTCTCCGACTACCACTTCAGGATGTCTACAAGATTGGAGGTATTGGTACTGTTCCTGTTGGACGTGTCGAGACTGGTATTATCAAACCTGGTATGGTTGTGACTTTTGCTCCCACTGGATTGACGACTGAAGTTAAGTCTGTGGAGATGCACCACGAGGCTCTCCTGGAGGCTCTTCCTGGTGACAATGTTGGTTTCAATGTCAAGAACGTTGCAGTCAAGGATCTCAAGCGTGGGTATGTTGCTTCAAACTCCAAGGACGATCCTGCCAAGGAGGCAGCCAACTTCACCGCCCAGGTTATCATCATGAATCACCCTGGCCAGATTGGAAACGGTTATGCTCCTGTGCTTGATTGCCACACCTCTCACATTGCTGTCAAGTTCGGTGAGATTCTGACCAAGATTGACAGACGTTCTGGCAAGGAGCTTGAGAAGGAGCCCAAGTTTTTGAAGAATGGTGATGCTGGTTTTGTTAAGATGCTTCCCACCAAGCCCATGGTTGTTGAAACTTTCTCCGAGTATCCCCCACTTGGTCGTTTTGCTGTGAGGGACATGCGCCAGACTGTTGCTGTGGGAGTCATCAAGGCTGTGGAGAAGAAGGATCCTAGCGGAGCCAAGGTGACCAAGTCTGCAGCCAAGAAGAAGTGAATTGTGCGCCTTCCAGGTTCAAGTGCAGGCTATCTTCAGCGTGGTTATAATAAAGCATGGTTTGTTGCTACTAGTATTTTGAGTCGGTCTTTTATTGTCGTCTGTGTCAGTCGTAGGCTCAAGTTTCCTCCGTCTTTGTGTGGCTATTCGCAGAATTGGGTGCTTGATAGACGGTGGCGAGCTTACTTGGTTTTTTTTTTTTTTTTTTTTTTTTTCTTCTTCTAGTTCTTTTCTGTTGTCATAGCTATGTTTTGTGACTACCTTAAGCAGCTTTCATATGCTGCCTGGATATTGTTTACGTTTATATAATGTCAGCTTAATATTGTGTCAGATTTTATGCTTGCTCTATTTCAACAGCAATGTTATTTTGCTATATTAATACGATGTTTGCATAACAAGTCTGAAACAGGGTTTTATATGCGACTCATTTTGACCAAAGCATTATTTATACAAGTACTGATAAAAGTAGCAAAACATATGTAAATTTAGGTCAAATAATAATCTACTTCTTGCAGCTTACTATATCCATTTTCTTCGGCATTGCTTCTGATACTGCTAGAGCCTTCACCTCTAACATCAACGCAAGTGTTTGAGAAACTAAGGATGCCCTCTGGGTGCTTAGTCTTTAGATGAGAGTTGGAGACACTAAGCTTGCCTTCTGGATGCTTGGCCATTATTCGCAATGCCTCGAGTTCCATGGCTACTTCTTTCATGGAAGGTCTTTCCTCCCCTCTTTCCCTTATGCATCTATATGCCAAATCTGCCACTTTTTCAACTATTTCTCTGTCTTCCACAAGAATTTCTTCATCCAGAATTTCGTGCAAGTCCCCAATGTTGCCTTCCACTGCCCTGTCAAAGACATGTGCCAGGCTTCTTTCTGCCTCAGGCCTATGGGGTGAAGCTGCCCTTCTGCTTGTTATTAGCTCCGCTAGGACAACTCCAAAGCCGTAGACGTCACTCTTTGCGGTTAATGTGTTTGAGTGAAGACATTCAGGGTCTAAGTATCCAAGTGTCCTTTGCATTTTAATGCGTCCCCGGAGTGGTGAAAATCCAGAGTCTGTCAGCTTTACCATGTATTTATCATCCAATAGTATGTTCTTTGTCTTCACGTTTTGGTGTATGATTACTGGCTTGGAAGTGGAGGAGTGCAAGTATGCCAGTGCAGCTGCGGTTTCTACAGCTATTTTCATTCGCAGTTCCAATGAAAATGGTGATGATTGTCTCCCGTAGGTGTGGTTATAAAGAGTGCCGATATTGGAGTAGTACTCGTAAACAAGTAAAGGCTTGCGCGTCTGTAAACAACAGCCTAAGAGCCTCACCAGATTTCTGTGGTTGATCTGAGAAAGAGCAATCAGCTCATTAACAATTCTTGCAGCATTGACTACCTTCAACTTCTTTATGGCAACCACTGTTTTATCTGGTAGTATTCCTTGGTAAACTGATCCAAGAACCCCTTGACCAATTTTCTTATGGGGATCAAAATCATTTGTTGCCTTCTGAAGTTCTTTGATAGTAAAAATTTTCATTCTTCTCTCAGCATATGCCTCATGACTGGCCAGTTGATGTTGTAACAATATGCCCTCCTTGTGACTAAAGTACTTCTGCCTGAGTATGCTGCCTTTCATTCTTTTCATCTTTTCACGACGTATCAACCAAATTCCAAACAGCAGAACGAAGATGCCAACAAAGATACCTGCAGACACACACATGAAAACTACAACAAGTTAAATACATCTGTTTAATTTTGCTTATTCAAATTCTGATTTTCATGCATGGTTGGCTTAATGTTACACAATTGAATGACAGAAACAAAATGTTTAAACTGTTCAGGATCTCCATTTGTTTGGGCAGATTCTCGTAATAATCAAATATGATCCCTCTTCAAGAATCATATTCTTGAAGCCAGTTCTCTTGGAACGAATTGGCCATCCAAATGTGCATAAATAATAGTGTTTAGAACAGATGTGAAATGAGAACAATAAGAATCAAAACTAAAACGAATTACCATTTGGCAGATCACCATTGAATCATTCATCTAAAAGGAAATTGGTACGAAATATAGAAATGTTGCATGAACATGCAATTTTATATGGTAAACAAGTAAAAGAATTCCTTACTGAAAGGAGACTAGCTCCATGTTTACTTGGTTAAATGATACATGTATAGAGTACATGGTGTGTAACTAGCTATTATTAGTGCGTACCTAATGTAAGTTTCTGGACTGCTTCGATGTCCATGCCTTCGATTCTGTACCTCTTGGGGCCTAAATAAGAAATAAGAGTAAATTTCACTATGTTCCTGTACTTTTGAGGCCTTGTAATCAAAGGAAATGAAACTTAGATAGAAATTTCAAATGCAAAGTAGTGAATGAAAAGGATTACTCATACTGCTGAATAAACCAGCACAGCTACAACCAGCTGCATAAGTAAATAGTCCCCAGAGAGTCTGATTAGTTTACCTTTTAAACAGCAGAAAACTGAGGAAAAAGATTTGAAGATCTTATAACTTCTTGATCACTTGGATACTGAGTTTTGTTTGTTCTGTGATGGCTGATGGAGTTTGTTCATGAACTGAGATTAATACTACTCGAAAATAAAGTCAACGATTGAAAATGCAAAAAATGTGGAATCTGGATAAAGGACGCACATGCTGCACCTTAATTTGTAAAGTGGAATGCTTTTGTTGTGGAAAAAATCAAATCCAAGTCTTGGGGAAGTTTTTCTGATATTTTTTCTTAGTAAAAAAGATTTTACAGATTTACACTACATATAGGAGACTAAGATGAAAACAGATCTCCTTTTCCTTTACAGACTCTTAACTAAAAACTCAAATTTAGCTTATAGTTACTCCCATTATAGGCTAAATTACAATTCTCAAGGTTAAAAATTTAGCTTAAGCTATTTTGTAAGCCAAATTTGATTTATGTAGGCTAAAACTAAATATTATTTTATTCAACTTTAGATATTGTTCTTCGAATTTGTTACTAACAAAATTTTATATCATGGCGACAATCTCGACCAAATCTTTCATATGAGCCCCATATCCAATATATTTATATAAATCTTTTTCATGATTAATTATTGAATTAAACAAATAAATGAAAAAATAAAAAGAAATCGTTTTACCTAAGGATTTACCTTACAGTGAGAGTGCTTTTTAGGCCAAAATACGATAAATTTGGCTAAAGATTTAGCTTATGGTGGGAGAATTTAATAAGTTAAAAAAAAATTCTATAGAATATTCTTGTTTTATAAGCTAAATTTGACTTAAAATTTAGTTTACGGTGGGAGATGTTTTTACACGTCAACCCACCCCAGCAGACAACAACGACATAAAGATAAGACATAAATGAAAGCTATACAAGAATAGGAATATGCATAGGCATAACCTCAGCCACATATACTTCCATGCTTCCACTTCCAATAATAGCTTGCCGGATTCAGTTTCTGCAGGGAAAACAAGCACTTTGAGTTATGGCAGCTAATCTCGAAATAACTTTAGATGTTCTTGACAATTCGGGACAGCAGCAACCAGCTCATGAACTACTAGTTGCAATGTTAGCTCCTTTAACTTGACAAAATTTTCGTCTATTCTTATTTCATCTTCTTCTTTCTTTTTTCCTCAATTAAAGTCTGTACGTACGTATTGTTGTCCTCCAGTAATCAAGAATCAGATCATTCACAGGCCATACTGCTACCTCTGCAAGATTATAGTACTCCTAATACTACAAGGTCAACAAAACTGAAGTTAGCTGTTCTTGTATGGTCAACAAGTGGGGTAACTTGGGAACTTGTTCGTGTGCTGTTCCGCTGGATCTCTAGTCATTGGAAAACAATCTTTGTCAGTTCATGTGTGCTTGCTGTTTTAATGGATCCTTTGTTCCTCTACACTCCTATCATGCACCATGATCTTAACCATGAATTCAAGTGCTTAGGGATCGACAAGAAATTGTATAATATAGCTTCTGGTTTAAGATCGGTCACGGATCTCTCTTACTTGGTGGACATTTTTGTTCAAGTTTATACATGTGAGATAACTCTGAACTACTCACATTTCAATTTACAGAAACTACCACTTTGGAAGTCTGAAGTCTTAAGTTCTTAACTTCTTATGAAACTCTTGTTCTGCTTGTCAACAATAGATGAGATGATTTCGCGATTATACATACTAATCGACGTTTTAGCTGTTCTCCCACTTCCACAGGTAAGACAATTTTGTAACTTGATACCATTAATGTGTTTAGATATATGCAATAACAGAAGGTTGAGTCCCACCAACTCAAACAAAGAAATGTTTCATTTCCTTTTCTCAACCCCTAACTAAAACTTTGTTTGGAAATCAAAAGTTTATTCAAGTACCATATAAAATCGGCCAATTTTTTTTTAATGATATTGATTAATTTTCATCTTTTGTTTTCTTTTGTGGTGTCCAGATCGTAGTTCTCATATTCTTTACAAATGCTTGGGACTGGATATCTTTAAATTTAAGTAGGAAGATCTTGATGAACTGTTTGGTTCTGATGCAATATATTCCACGAATTCTGCGCATCCACATCTTATGCAAGGAACTTAAAAGTTCTCTTCATGGAGAAGTTGGACTATGGGCTAAAGGTTTACTCAACTTCCTCCTATACCTCCTTTCCTGTCATGTAAGTCTCAAATATATCATTTATGTAAAAGCACAGGAGCTCAAGTATTTGTTTTGTTGGATTTCTTGCTGAGTTTCAAGAGACAGCGCATGCATGCATATGTACCATCAAAACCTTGAATTGTATGGTGCATTATTGTTAGTTAATCCAATTTAACTCACTGGCTTATTGACTCCTTAGGTACTAGGAGCTTTGTGGTACTTTTATGGCATTCAAAAGATGACCACTTGCTGGCAATATTCATGTCATCACGATCAAGTAAATGGATGCAAACCTTTGGTGTTTGATTGTGACTATGAGTTTATAAATTCCACACGGCTAAAATGGTGCCCTGTAAAGCCACCAAATGCAACGGTATTTGATTTTGGTATATTTCTTGGAGTACTTCAGCCTGATATATCTGGGTCAAAGAACTTTGTGAAAAAAATCTTGAACTGTTTTTCATGGGGCGTGCGAAATTTGAGGTTTGTACATTTGAACAGAAATCAGGGAATAATGGTTGTGTAGTTTTTTTTTTTTTTTGTTTTTTTTGTTTTTTTTACTGTTGAGCATAGTTGGATTTTATATTCAATAGTTGTATGTAATAGGTTCCTCGATTTCATTTTTGCAGTTCCCTTGGTTCAAACCTTGAAGCTAGTAGCGATACAGGCGAAAATCTCTTTACGGCTGCTATTTCTGTAATTGGCCTGTTACTATTTTTATATCTCATTGGGAATTTGCAGGTTGGTGCAGGGTCTTTTAAGCTTAAGTAAAGTTAGCTCTCAACTTTTTATGATCAACTGAACCTAGCTACTCGTTGTGGATATCAGAGTTATATGCAGTTGAGCAGCGCAAGAAGAGAGGCGCATGACCACAAGATGAGAATTGAAAGTAAGTTGGAAGAGAAAGGTCCAGAGATAGAAACATGGTTATCAGTAAATTCCCCATTTATCCCTGTAAATTCTAAGGATAACATAAAGTCACAGATCATGAGAAAGGTAAAACAAGAACTTGAAGGCAATAGGGAAGTTGATGTGGAGGATATCCTCTCTATTCTTCCCTTGGAACTTCGAAGCTATATCCAAAGTTATACCACCGTCGGAAAATTAAAGACAGTAAGTTCCTCATCTTTCTGTCAGAAATCAACTGATGATCTGCTTAGTAATGATGATATGATGCATGTTAATTAGTAATTTAGTATTAGCTAGTTATCTAAATTATCTCATCAGAATGTTTAACCAAGTGTATCCAACCTAGGTGCCCAAGCTTCAAAATATGAATGAAATGGTGCTACAAGAAATGTGTAAGCATCTGAAGCCCATGAGCTATAGTGCAAACAGCTATATAATTCGAGAGAAGGAACCGCTTAACATTATATTGTTGATCATGGATGGAACTGTTAAGGTTGAAAGCAACACTAATGCGTTTGCATCGAGCATGTGTCAAAGAGGAGACCTTTGTGGAGAAGAACTTGTAGATTGGGCATCAGATCCTTTGTTTCCTACAATATTACCATTTTCCACCATTACTGTCCAGGCCATGAATAATGTCGAAGCTCGAGTTCTCACGGCAAGTGATTTGAATACTGTAGTCTCTTTATTCTGGCAGCACTTCAGCGAGAGCGTGTTTGCCCCTCCACCTGACCTTGTTAGGTTTAATCGACTAAATTTGCCTCAACTCATATCCGCACTACATGTTGAAACTGTGTAACATGCAACTATGGAGGTTATATGTATGGTTTGTATTGTAGCCTAAGCTCATCTAATGTACTGGCACTGGGACGTAAGGCCATAGGTTTGTGTGTAGTAACAGAACATTATTCAAACTAGTGATTTGTGAAGGCGAGTACTTCTAAGCAGCATCACGTACTACGTACATATATAACTAATTACAAGGATCTGAACACAGAGAACCACCACAACCTCACCTAATGTTTGCTTTCATTATTCAATACTAATACAACAATAGAGAACTAAAACTGAAAGCAGAAGTGCAGAACATTGATTATAGAAATGCCAAAATCATATCACAATTCATATAAATCATATGACGCCCTTCACCTCTACCATCAACAACTTTGAGCCTCTAGCTGAAGGAAAATTATACAGCGCACCCGGGTGCGCGGCGCACTTGGCCAATCTCACCGTCCACTCATTGCACCCAGCCCCACCCGGCCATCTAACCGGCCATCTCACCGTTAAATTTCCGGGTACGCTGAATAAGCTCTCCTGGCTGAAACGTTCCCAAGGTTGTCATCCTTGATTCCTTTCCTTTTATTCCTAATTCCCTCGAGTTCCATAGCAACTTCTTTCATGGAAGGCCTTCCATGAATCATGATCCTCTCATTCTTCTGGGCATTATGCCACATGGAAAATGATGGTTTTGATCAGACTCATACTTGAATAGCGTCTCAAGAATCAATGGACTCATGGCCCCGAATCTTAAGAGGCCCAAATTTTTTTTTAATCTTTGTGTGAACACATTAGTTTAGTTAAAAACAATAAAAAATAATTAACAACATCCAATGAAGATGGTGTTAGATTAAGAGATAGATGAATATAAAATCTTACCCGTTATATATATAGAGCTTTTCCACTAAGGGATTCATTTTTTTGACATATATGAGGGATGAAGGATTACACCAACTTTTCGATCACAAAATCACATCTCCACCGTTGAATATGTAGTTCTATATGAGTTTATCACTTCTGCAAATTTTCAGAAATTTTGGTAATCGTTAAGGCATTCAAAACTACGATTTATAATTATAAGCATGAACGGTTCAGGTTTGGTAGATTTGGTTCGTTCATTGATTTAATCTTATTCGACACCTTAACGATCACTAAATTCGCTGAAAATTTGCAGAATTGATCTATATATAAGGACCAACAAACTGAACGGTGAAGATTCAAAAATATAATAAAAAAGTTGGTGTAATCCTCCATCCCTCATATATGTCAAAAAAAAAATCTCTTAGTAGAAGGGCATGTGTGTGTGTATTAGTTACTATTTTAAAAAAAAAATGAGCAGCCTAAGTAAGATATTTGTTGTATAAATAAGATTTTTAATATAAATAGGAATTCTGATGTTTTTTGTTATTAGATTTTGAGTTTATAGCTTTAATTTGTGAAAAAAAATTGTGTGTTTCTTAAAAAGAGAAAATAAAATTGAATTAATACTATACTTTGAGGGCCCAATTTTAAAAGTTCGACTCAGGTCTGAAAATCTCATGTCCGGGCCTAGATAGATTGGATATCAGATCCTTGTGGCCATGAATAATGTGATGGTTGAAATGAAATGAAATGAAATATAGACTTTGCTGAAGGTGACAATTAACTAAAGCACTTCATCAATTCTTTCCTATCTTTCCCCTATGCTGCATAGATGTAAGTCGTCAAATCCAATTGTCTGAGTTTAGGCAATATTGGTGAAGAGAAGGTGTTTTGGAAACTTTCCCTAAACATGATCAGGACCTTAAAATCCATAACAAATTAAGAGGATCATCTGTATAGAGCTACCAAATTCTGCAAGGAAATGTTTCCATGTCTCGTTGGAGGTTAGATGGATACAAGCTAATTTAGATTACTTCAACCCTCATAATTTACAAGCTAATTAATTTTTCCTAAAATTATTTTAGAAACACAATTAAGTACGTTATATAGTTGGGAGACTTTTTTTTTTTTTTTTTCATTTATAGTGCAAGGTTAATTAATACTCCGTTTCCATCTAGAGAAAGGTTTCCTTCTAGTGAAAGGTTTCCGATTCCTTCAAGGAAATACACACATAAGGCAGGTATATATAATTCCACACACACATTGACACATTCCTGTATCACGCACTATCTCAATTCTCTCGATCAACTTCATTACGAAAACTATGTAATATGGCTGTCAACACCGTAGGTCGACCTGACTTACCCGACCTTGTTATTTACGACATCTTTCGACGTCTTCCGACTAAAGCTGCCGCCCGCTTCAGCTTGCTTTCCAAGAAGTGGGAGGGCATCTTGGCTTGTCTCCCCATACTAGATTTCGACGAGGCTGGTGATCAGAATGGTGACAACAACTCGGAACGACATAAGAAGTTCGTCGACAACATTTTGATAAAGTACTTGGAATTATATGAGAGGGAGAAACAGAAACAACTCTTGGACAAGTTCAGGCTTCACATGACGAGCTATTTATACAAGGACGCCAACTTGGTGAATAATTTGCTCAGTCTTTCATTCAAGAGAAGCGTGAAAAAAGTGGATATCAGCCTTAGGGTTAGTAACTTAGACTGGAATCGAGGTTGGCCTAAAAGGTACTACTTGTTGTCCCGAACGACCTTCCTCGATGCGAAGTCTATAACGACTATGACCTTGGAGCATGTTCGAATCAAGAACATTGATAGTAAGGTGGTGATGCCGGAGTCTACATCTACAGCCCTTCTTCCCTCTTTGAAAACTGTCGCCCTAAAAAATGTGCATTTTGATCGCAAGGCTCTCTTCTCCCTAATTGGCTACTGCCCTTCAATTGAGATCTGTCCTTAATATCATGTTCCTTTTCTTATGGGACGGCGAACTATCCTCCTCCAACGAGCCATGGAAACATTTCCCTAAACTGAAAGATTTCCTTGCAGAATTTGGCAGCTCCATAGAGATGATCCTCTTTGTTCGGGATTTGGCGACTTACATCTATCCAGCAGAGGGGAAAGATTGGAAATAACTGATGAAGTGCTTTCGTTGGATGTCACCTTCAGCGTCTATAGTTCAACTCGAGTACAATGAAGAATTGGACGAGTTCGTTTAATTTTGCCAAATTAGTTTTTTTGCTTGTAAACACAAGTTCAAGGAATCACACATCAGTTTCTTTATTCCATTGTATGATAATATAGAAGAGGCATGATATATGTAGTTTCATGGCTGACTTCAAATTCTTTTTTTATCCCAAGTTTCATGCTTGACTGATTATATATTTAGTAATAAACTGTCTCTACTAGCAGTGGCGTAGCGAGAAATCACATTTAGAAGGGTCAAGTTTTAGAACAAACTCTGGATTTTTTCAATTTCATGCATGATAATATTGAAAATAATGTGTTGTTTTTTATTGTTTTAGAGATAATGTTGATGCATGGTATAATATTGAAAAGAATGTTTAAAAGTTAAAGGAGATCTAACTACCAATTATGAAGGTATGAATAGAATTTTTTTATCTGTAAAGAAAAGAAAATCGTAAATAGAATTTAAAGTATTAAAATACATATCAGTAAGGTAAGAAACCCTTAACACTATTATTATTTATGAGATTGAGTATTTTAATAGTATATATTTGTATTTCATTTCATTAATGTTGAAAAATATTTAAGAAGAGAATGGTTAATTTATGATACATTCCATTAATAATCAATACTCAGTAAAACTCTGCTTGTTAGTTGTTACATCTATTGCCAAAACCTTACAAAAATTGCAAACAAAACCATATCACACTTGAGGGACCTAGCAAATTGCAGAGATATTTGGAATTCTGATAATCTTATTCAAACCTTGCAGGATAAGTTTATAAATAGGTTGTTTGACGCGGCTAAGTTTGGAAAAATTCTTACTCTTTGCTGACAGATTTGGTAGAAGCGTAATGATTATGTCTTCAAAAACAAGAACTTTTCTCCCCATGCAATTGTTGCCTGCGCTGCTTCATACCACTGCAACTCTACTCTCTACAGCAATGTTTCTCCAAGTATAAGACCAAGTCCCAACATTAATATCAAATGGAATCCTCCTCCTCCTGGAAGCATAAAGATTAATTTTGATGGTTCGGTGTTGCAACAAAGTTGTGATGCTGCTATTGGTTTCATTTTGAGAGACGACTCTGGCTGCCCTGTGTTAGCCTCTGCCCATAAGATTGGGAAGACAACCGTTCCCATTGCAGAAGCTATTGCGCTCAGGGATAGTCTCCTCACTGCTCTAGAGTTGGGGTTCCAAAATGTTTTGGTTGAAGGTAACTCCTCGTTGGTTATCAATTGTGTTATTGAAAAGTTCAACTGCCCCTGGAGACTCATTCAGCTTATCCAAGATATCAGAAAGTTAGCTAGTTTTTTTCAAAGCATCTCTTTTCAGTATGTCTTCCGAGAGACTTCGCGGTCGACGCGCTTGCCAACTTTGGCCACCAGCTTGCTAGTCCTTGTCGTTGAGAGTCAGGCTTTCCTCCTGTTGTAAGGCAGGCTATTAATTTTGACCTTTTTGAAGCTGGGTGCTTCCGAGGTTCTGTTTTGTAATCAGTCTTTTAGCATCCCAAAAAAAAAAAAAAACATATCACACTGGTATATGCTATGCGGTAAATGGCCTACTGAATTTCCTATACGTCGTTGACCCAAATGGCATGGAATCAACCACGAGGTGACAATAAATATAGCAGCCCTAACAAGCAAGTGAAGTAACCAAACACAAACAAACACCAGAGGCTCGAAACAATCAACTAACGAAAACAAATGTTGCCTATCCATACATTTAGTTTGTTTCATGATCGAATAATGTTCCATCCGGATGAGGAATACTAAGCAGTATAATTAGTCCAGCTTAACAGCTAGCTAATCAAAAGACCATACGTATAATATCTCAAGTAGCTAGTATATAATAGGCTAGATAAATCCCCCAAAACCTTCCCCATCCCTCTTGTAGATTCCCATGAGGCTGCTTAGTCATAGTCCTCCGGTGCCCGCGGCCGGCACATGGGACAGAGACAAGTCTGAGGCCTGATCCAAATAGTTCAGGTACTAGAACGTGCACCATGTCTTCGCGGCTCTCAAAGACCACCCAAGAACATAGTGGAATAGGAATTTCGGGTGTGGGTGTCTGAACCTTAATCTTTTGAACACTGACATCGAGATAATAACTGCGTATCGTCACGCCCCGCCAATTTAACAAGGACTTTCGTTCAACATTTTTGACGCAAGCATGGCTCAAGGAAGGTTTTGGTAAGCACATGAGCATTCTAGAAGCATCCGGAATATTATGGAATGTCTTGAAAGCATCCGGAAGGATCGGGAAACATTCGGACAACTCTAGAACTCTCTAGAACCTTAGAGAGTCTTTAGGACACTCCAGAACTCTCTAGGGTTCTAGAGAGGCTCAAGGCTCAAGACTACTCCGAAAGTCTCTAAAATACTCAAGGTAACACTTAGAGCTGTATAAAAAACTCTAGAACCTTAGAGAGTCTTTAGGACACTAGAACTCTCTAGAACCTTAGAGAGTCTCAAGGCTCAAGACTACTCCGGAAATCTCTAGAATACTCAAGGTAACACTTAGAGCTGTATAAAAAACTCTAGAAGTCTCTATACTTGTAAATATCTTAAAATTGTCTAGAAACTTAGGCAAGGGGTGGATGATGCCTATAAATAGGGAGTCACCCCTCCCATTTGAGTTGGATAGCATTCAAGCTCACTTGTAAAGCTTTGTAAAGTTCTCTTAGCTTAATACAAGCTCTCTCTTTCAAAGTTCTTCTCCCTTCATTCGGGTGTTCTAGCCAAAGTGTTTGCGTGAGTAAGGCTGACTTAGCATAGGGGAAGTGCTAAGGCCGCACGAGAAACTTAGAAAAAATAAAGCTCGTGACAGCATGCACACATGAGAAACAAGGTTCAGAACTTCAGATGCATGTATGTATGTGAATAATGGAAACATCAAACACCATATATATATTTCATATAATTTATAAACGTATAAATGTGTGTGTGTGTGTGGAGGTATTCACCTTCGGAAGTGTTCAGAGATGTGGTTGTGGGTGACGGGGAGGTGATCGCTGTCACTGAAGGTGATATATACTGTGCGCAATACTGCGCCACACAACCATACACATTGATATTATTCCGATGATCTCATATAAATTGAATGCATAGATTAAGGTAAGAACAAAAATAACCATAGATACCTTGTTGATGATTGGTGCGCGATGACGCTGGAACATCAAGCAATCTGTATTCCTCTTCTCTGTCATCTGGAAGAATCAAACAAACATCTTGTGACAATAGGATTAGCTGTAATTAATAATCAACATCTGATGAATGTTAAATCTTGGTGTCCAAATAAGAAACTAGGCCAGAAAGGGTCCGGCCCGGCCCAAAAGGCCCGAAAAAGGGGTCGAGTGGTAGTTGGGTCACGGGTGTGGTGATCATTTTGTTTTGTCATCAAATTGGTCCCAAAACAAAGGTTTCTAAAAGAAATTCTGTTCTGTTTTCAGATCGTCTAGGGCCATTTTCTAGGCCCATATATCTTTGTATTAGTCCAATGAACTAATCTATTTTCTACGTTTTCTTTAGGGGTCTACTTTAACCAAATTAAGGAAACAAATGCAACTTTCAAAAAAAGAAAAAAAGACAAAAAAAGAAACAAATGCATCTAAAACCCGAAACCCTGATTTAAATCCTAAGCTCAGTGGCCCAAGAAACATACCCAAGCCCACATATTGACAGAAAGATAACGGCGTTTAATAATTCCTTGGCGCGCTGTTATACAAACCGAAATTTAACAGAAAATAAAAAAGCAACATACCCTGAAGGATCAGAGCAACTCTTTATTGAGAAACAGCGGCATGATTATATTGGTTCCATCTCGCCGGAGCTTCAATTCGTTAAATATGAAAAGAAGAAGAAGAAGAAAACACCCAGAACCAATAATCAACCATCACATAAATGATACCCAACCTCCCCACAAATCTTACCCAGAATTCCGTCAACTCCAAGAACACAACCCAGAATAAGAACCCAGACCCAAGAATCAAAACACAACACCACAGATACTCCTAACGAAGAAGGAATCCCATAAACCCATCCAAGAATTGAAAAGCAAACGAAGTAAAGAACCAAGAAAAAAACGTTGGATATGATCAATTAAGAATGTCTTACACTCTTACTCATATGTATATGGTTGGAGAATCATAGTAGCCTTGCGAATTGGAAAACTGGACTTCGACTTATCCCACCGGTGCACCTTTCCTGGATGACTTGGAAGAACCGAAAGCAGTGCAGTGTGAGAATTGGAGGAAGAAGAGTAGAGACAAAAGCGAAGCAAAGAGAGAAATAAATGAAGTCTTTTTGGCTCTAAAATCCGAAGCTCGAAATGTAGTTAAGGTGTGTGCTACGTGTCGGGAAAACGACGACATTTGGTTCACATAAACTGGCTCCAATATTCTTTCCTTATTTATTTTTTTATTTTTTTAAAAAATCCAACACTTTTTTTTTTTAGGCATTGAAATACCGTATATACCAATAATTGTTTTTTCTTTGAGATAACCAAACTTTATTTCATCGAAACACAGATATTACATCATGAATCGATCTACTGCATTGCGTACAGAAGGCAAATAATTAAGATCGTTTGATTCATGTGGGGAGTAGCCTCCTTACATCAATTCACAAAGGTCAAAGTGAGCCTATGATCCTTTAGAAGATAGATCATAGGCAAACACAGATTTGCAAACATGGGAAATAAGGGAAAAACATGCAGTAGGAAAATAAAGCAAAATGAAACTTCTAAGTTCATGTCAAAAGAATGAGTCATAGGTATTGTCTTTAAAACTAAGAAAAACAAGTTAAGCTACCTCCTTCCCTTTCATAGAAGGGCTCGGTGGCTTTGGAAGAGGAGAAGTCAATGGAGAGGGTTCCTCTGCAGCATCTATGGTGTTTCTGTTCTTCCGATTCTGATATCCAATGGGTAGACCCCGCTTCTTCTTCGGCTTCTCTTTGGATTCCAAGACTTAAGGCTGCACAGAAGCTTCTCCATTATTCTCTGGCAATAGCCCTAAGGACTTGGGTGACAAGGAAGCCAAGAAATTTGGTTGTTTCATTTTCTTTGGCAAATCAGCTCTTTCTTGCAAAAAATCAGCGACCAGCATCTTAAGCTTATTCCGTGAAACCTTAGGGGAAGGGGGCCGCTCACGTTTAGAGCCAACCTTCATCGCACCACCAGTTACAGCTTCATTGGATTCTTTACTGTTGGAGTCATCAGGAGAGTCCTGCACAACCGGGATAAGGGCAAGAGCATCAGCGTTCTGGTCTCTACTGCACCGCTTCCTCATAAGGATAGGTCGGTGTAGCTTGGCAGGTTCCTTTCGGTCAAAAGGAGAGGCCATCATTGGTGCATTGGAAGCAGGAGTTTCATCGAACTTGAAAGCACCATGGTAGTGCATTCGCTGCAAAGTGTGGGGTTGGTAGCGATCACGATTTGGAGTTGTTGCCTCCTTCATGGATACATGCATACTTGTTAATTAGTAGCATAACACCTCCCATTTTCATGGAAGACAAGGTTACAGGAAGGGCATACACCCACACAATTCTCAAAGAAAAAGCTCCCCTCCTCCACAGTTTTGGAGAACTTAATGGTCTTTGTTACACAGATGGGATCCGAAAGCTTTTTCTCTACCCGAACCCTAACACGCTTGGATCTAATCCAAAGCTTATCATCACACTCCATGTATCGCTCCACAACAGAGCCAATATTAGGGAAATTTTCAGGAAGTTCATATTTTGGAGGAATGTTTTGAACACATACCAAAAAAAACAGTGAATCAAACACCGGAGACTCCATCGTAAGGTTGAATAACGACAGGAGCTTGTTGGTACCACCATGGACCGCCTCGCATGACCTTGTTCCGATCTTTGATGATCGAAACCGATCACAAACAAGTTGTTTGGCCTTTCCTGAATCTGAAATGGACGCTCAAGCACCCATACCCGGCTACAGAATCTTCTCGTATCGGCTAGGGTTGGTGGATCCGAGTTAATTGGTTTGGTGACCAAGAAAGACTTTTGCGCATGCCGTCTTGGTTCTTGGACTCGATCAGACAGATCAATCACCTTCGAGTCTGCAATAGCAAGAGATGCGGCAAAGGATCTGGTTACTTCGTCAATGGACGAAGCAGCCGAGGCACCGCTAAGGTTAGGGATGGAGGATGTGGAGGATGGTGTTTTGGTAGGGTTTGTGGGTGAGGAGAACAGGTTGACAGATGCGCCGCTTTGGCTGAGCATGAAGGAGGTTGAGGACGGAGATCCTGTGTTCTTGGACAAGGAGAATGGGTTGAACTCTGGAGAGAGAACTCCATTAGAGCAGAGAGAGGTGATGCGTTGAGCATACCTGCAAGTCTTTGAAAGGAAAATGTGTTTCGTTAAATAAAACATGACGCGAGATGTAGACACGAGTGGAAGAGGGATCAAGACAACGATATCCTTTATGACGAGGACTATACCCGATAAAGACACACTCAATACTACGACCTGACAATTTATTTGAAACGTATGGACCAAGATGAGGAAAACACAAACAACCAAAGACACGAAGAGATGAATAAGAATGATGACATTTATAAAGACGGAAGTAGGGAGTCTCCCAATTGAGAGTGGAAGTAGGTAAAAGATTAATGAGATAAACGGTGGTGATAACTGCTTCAACCCAAAGATCTTGTGGAGCATGAGAAGTGAGAAGAAGAGATCGAACCATAGAAACAATGTGACGATGTTTACGCTCAGCAAGACCATTTTGTTGAGGAGTGTGTGGACAAGAAAAACGTTGTTGGATTCCCATGGAGGAGCAAAATGCGGAAAACGCATGATTGACATATTCAGTGCCATTGTCACTTTGAAGATATTTAACAGTCCCCTGAAAAAGATTTTGAATAATGGCGACAAGCGTCTGAAAATGAGTGAGAACTTCATTTTTTCGTCGCATAGGATAAATCCAAGTATATCGAGAATATTCATCGGTAAAGAGAACATAATATTTAAAGCCACTAACGGAAGGAACCGGAGACATCCAAACATCACTATGAATTAGATAAAATAAAGATGGAGCAAAGTCACTACGTGAAAGAAAAGGTAATTGGCGCGATTTGCTGAGCGCACATGTATTACAAAAGGAAATAGATGATAACTTTGACCCTAGAGAAGACGCAAGACGACTTAAAACAGATGACGACGGATGACCTAACCGATGATGCCACAAAGAAGAGGACACGGTAGCTAGAGCATAAGGAACTGAGGAGGACGAACCGGAGATAGGAAGCGGATAGAGACCATCTTTACATGGGCCCTGAAACAATAAGCGACCAGAGCGTAAGCAATAAATTCGATAGAAATTAGGAGCAAATAAAAAGAAGACAAGGTTATCTTTGGTGAAACGAGCAACGGAAAGAAGATTTTGACGAAGAGAAGGGACACGAAAGACATTAAGAAGAGAGAATTGAGAGTCCCCCAAAGAGAGGGGGAGATTACCCGTGTGGGAAACAGGCATAGAGTCACCGTTACCCATAAAAACATTGTGTGGACCGCCGTATGGTTGAGGATTATGGAGAGGCATAGAGGTCATATGGTGAGTGGCGCCAGTGTCGGGATACCAAAGATCTCCAGAGAAGTGAGCGCCAGCAAATGGAGTAGCAGCTGTCGGCCCGGAGAATTTGTGAGGACAAGAATTAGACCCATGATGAGAAGTCATGCAAGTGGGACACCATTGAGCTGGGCTAGGTCCAAGAAGGCCTGGGAGTTGTTGACCAGGGAAGGTGGGCCGCGGGGCAGACTGAGCCCAAAAATTCGGGTTGAAGGCGGGTGGAGCGTGAGAGGGATAAGAGACCACATTCTGGGCATGGAAGGGAGAGACACCATACTGAGGGCGAGTGGTGGAGCCGTTGAACCTGCCACGGCCACGACCACGACCACGGCCACCAAAGGGAAAGGCGGCGAACTGCCGACGACCGGAGAATGAAGGGCGGCCAGGTTGGGAAGAGCTAGAGAAGAGGGCTGTGACAGAATGGTTCTCAGGGGAGGGCTGGTGTTGGTTGTCAAATGCCAAAATCCGGGCACAGAGCTCAGTGAAATCCGGTAAGGGAGGATTTTATGTGAGGGCAGTGCGAAGCATCAAGTAATCCGAGCCAAGTCCATGAAGAGTAGCAACAACCAAGTCCTCATCGGGAACAGGCTTGTTGATGGCAGCAAAGGAATCAGCAATAGATTTGGCATGACGAAGGTACTCATCGATTGATTGAGTGCCCTTTTTAAGATCAAGGAGCTGCATCTTAAGGCTGGCAGCACTGGCAACCGATTTCTGAGAGAAGTGACGAGCTAAGCAATCCCAAATTTCTTTAGCAGTGTCAAAACCAATGGTAAGAGCGGCAATCGGCTTGGTGAGTGTGGTGGTGAGGATACTCACGGTTAATTGATCATTGACAAACCATTGTTCGTATGCAGGATTGGGGATACAAACAGTAAGAGGAGGAACACCTTGGACAGAAGGAGCATCTTCGGTGGTGGCGGAAGAAGGTGTGGATGGGGTGGAAAAAATGGTGGTAGAGGGAGCAGGAATAGAGCCATCAACATAGCCCCAAAGTTTGTTTCCATGGAGGTAGGGTTTGATTTGACGAAGCCAGACGAGGTAATTAGTTTCGGTGAGTTTGATGAAGTGAGAAGTATTGGGGGAAGGGAGGGAAGAGATAGAGGAGGAGGCAGAGGCCATTGTGGAAGAAAGGCTAGAGGTAAGAGCCTGGAACTACTGATACCATGTAGAATTTGTATTCCCTTAATCAATATTGTTTACACAGTAGGTTTATATATAGTACAACAAGACTTGGTAAGCAAGAAATAAACCTAGACAAATTATATACAGACTCTAACTCTGTAATCTAGAAGATTCAGGACTTGATTTGAGGCATAGAGAGAATCTCGCTAACAAGAGGAAACGGTAGAGGGGAAGCTAGGTTTTGGAGATGGCTGCGTCAAAGAGAGGGCGCGGCCTTAGGATTTAGAGTTTAGGAGGCTTCGTGGGTTTGATGATTAGGCGCGCTGGAAGTTACTCTCCCCTATATATACCAACACTTCAATGTGATGGTGTAAACTTTAATGTTTATGTGCTTCCTTCAAATCATGGGGCTGCTGGTTTTGTTTTCTGGAATGATCGAGGTATCCTTTATTCTAGATTCATCTTGGCAAATCAAATGTTTTACATACAAAGGCTTTGGTCCTAAAATTTAGTTTGGTTGTCGCGGTTCTTCATGCATACTTAAGA
This sequence comes from Fragaria iinumae, assembly GCA_009720345.1. Lineage (NCBI taxonomy): Eukaryota > Viridiplantae > Streptophyta > Magnoliopsida > Rosales > Rosaceae > Fragaria > Fragaria iinumae. Next base: position 19,939,815 of record CM019123.1, on the reverse strand, counting down.
TTAAAAGTTGAAGGAGATTTGAAATTACTCACCGACTCTATTAACAATAAGATTCATATTGCTTGATTTGCATACACACTATTGTTCAAGACATTATTGGCCAGCCAATTATAAAGTGTTGATTTCAAAGACATCTGGAGGGAAACTAATTTCTTAAAAGATGCGGTTACTGCTCAAGGAAACACCTTAACTAAAACTAGTTACATGGCCGGCCCTTACCCAAAGCAACCAAGGCGGCAGCCTTAGGTCTCAGTTTGGGGAAGGCCTCGGTTGTAAATACTTCTATTGTTTTGTTGCTTTCTCTGCAACTGAGACTTTCAGAATACTGAGTCCATAAGTATATTGAGGCCTCAGTTGTAATTACTCATGATGTTTTGTTGCTTTCTTAACTGGCTATACGTCATAAATACTTTGCCTCGATCTTTATATGTCATCTTGTCAAGTCTCAAAAGGCTATCAAAGATGGCAGGCAAACACTCTCTTAACTCAATATCTCATACTTAATTTGCTTTCAATAGTTGTCAAAAGTTACTATATATGTGTATAGTAATTCTGACTGATATTGCTTATAATTTTAAAGGGCTTGTTGTGCTGTCACTAAAATATGTCTTACAAGCTGCTCACCCGAGTAACATCAGCTATTGGAAGGAAGGCCAAAATGTGATGGGCGATTTCCGTTGGGAGTTCACTGAATCTGTCTATAGCAACCTGAATTTCAGCCATTGCAAACTTTGGTTCAGCCAGAATTGTTCAATGAAGAAATGATCATTTATAGGCCAGGCACATAACTAAAGGTGGGCTAGGGTTTGTTGCAGCCCACCTCAATAGTTTTTGGGAGGAAAAAATTGTATATAGCGACTTAAGTATGAGAGATATCTTGGAACAGGTGTTAGTCCCTTTTATTATAAAGCATCGATAATATGAAGATTGTTGTTTTTGATTTAGATATATTCATATTGAAACGAATTGGACAGTGTTCAGGGCAAGATGTCAAAGTCAAATTGAAATCGGGCATAAACGAATTGGGATATAAATATCAGACCAATGGTTCAGGACCTGATGCAGAATGCGAGTCAAGATGACAGCATACTTGGAGAAAATTGAGGGTTCTGGAGTTCGAACAAATTTCGAGGAGTATCTTTTTGATTTACATACACAAGATATGTAATGATGATAGTATGAAGATTGTTGCTTTTGACTTAAATATATTGATATTGAAACGAATTAGACAGTGTTTAGGGCAGGATGTCAAGGCCAAATTGAAATCGGATATAAACGAATTGGGATATAAGTATCAGACCAATGGTTCGGGACCTGATGCAGAATGCGAGTCAAGATTACAGCATACTTGAAAAAAATGGAGGGTTCTAGAGTTCGATCAAATTTCGAGGAGTATCTTTTTGATTTACATACACAAGATATGTAATGATGATAGTATGAAGATTGTTGTTTTTGATTTAGATATATTGATATTTAAACGAATTAGACAGTGTTCATGGCAGGATGTCAAAGCCAAATTGAAATCAGGCATAAACGAATTGAGATATAAATATCAGACCAATGGTTCGGGACCTGATGCAGAGTACAATCCTTGCACTAGTGACTAGAGGAAGGAAATTGACAAATTGTGGCGGTTTGAATGAAAAGAAGTCTCCCACACCTGGACATGCATGCTAGAAGATTTGTTGCTAGTGTATCTAAAGTAATTTTAGGAATGAGGGCTAAAGTCATATAAATTCCATGGATCGATTGCACAATAATATCGCCAGTCGCTACAAGAACCCTTAAGACAACATAATTAAGAAAATAAACAATAGCAACAGAACACAGATATAGGAACAACCTCATTAGCATAATTCCCATCAGGCACAGGGTACATCCATCTATATACACAACAGTGAAAGGGCAATTAATCAAATTATTACCACATACATGATACATGTATCCGCAATTCCTCATACGTTTATGTAAGGAAATTACTCACAACAGTGATTTGTGAAGACGACTATCCTACTCTAAGCGGCACCACATAAGCTTGTGTTTATAAGGGAACAAACATGACCACTGCTGAAGTACACTTGCAAAATGTCTGCGTCTAGTCGTGTATAGCACCAATTAAGTTATTAAGGTTTGCAATGACCCAAGCATTTTAAGCGATCTTGCCTAAAAATGGGGGTAAAAAAAGTAATACTATGTCTAACAGGTTCAGAACATACCCAAAAGATCTCTTTCAAAATGACATTGTAGGGGTGAAAACCACAGTGACCATGTCATCCATGTAAATAACTCGAATACTACTTATTTTTGTATCCAGAAACCCAAAAACAGGGGTCTCCTAAATTAAAAAACAGATAGAAGCCACAAAAGCTCATTGTGAATCACGATTTCTATAACACAATTCACCCACCAAGAGGAGCGCTGCTGGGAACTTCACATCAAATGATCACAAGTTCTTAAAAGTGGACTCACGAGCTGGTGCTTTATGCGGAGTCAGCTTTGCTAACAAAGCCTTGTTCTGACAATGATCAGCATCAACGAAGTAGAACTTCCCATTTGCCTTGAAAGTCACAAAAGGCCTCTGGGTTTCTGGCGGCCTGATATCAGCAAACTTAATTGTCCTTGGTATGTAAGTTGCTAGCCATGACAACATTTCGACCTCAAAACTGTCTGAACCAGGCTTCCACTTGAGCTTGTGTATGTATGGGGTCACAAACCAGTGAAGGGCAGCTGTGGTAGAAGCACTTAAGAATATCACTGAAGATGCCACCGCACCCTTCAAGATAACATTCATATCAGGTGATGTCATAAAGGTTATCACAGGGCCTAACGATACAGAAAGGCAGCAGGTTGAAAGCGAGAGAAGTTTCACTTTCTTGATAGTAGATGAGATTGGACCATAGTAAACAATCCCAGAATCTTTTTCATCTTTCCCAGTTTCGACACCTCTACGGGGTCCGATGCTGATTTTGCCATCATCTTCTTTTATAGCAGCCTGAGACGCCCATCTCTTCTGGAAACCATTGATCCCAACACCAGAGTTGAAACTAGGTTTCGTGTTCAGGCCACGTGCCCATGCTCCAGACTCGCAAGGCTGATATCCTGCAGCAAAAAGATTTCAGTACCAACAACAGTGACCAAGGGGCGGACTAGAAGATGGAAATTGGACTCTGGATAGTAGTTAATACAGAGCAATAGAGTTTAGAAAATTGGAATCATAGAATGAGATGATTGAGAAAGAGTAAGATTTATAGATATCATACTACACACAGTGTAAACTACTTAACAAATGAACTTTAACCGCTTCCAATATATGACCAATCAACAGATGTGAAATGTTACTCGGTCAACATCAAAAACAATTAATTAACATAGTGGTTCTCTTTTCTGGTAGTATTCAGTTCCGTTGATGTTAAGTTCATTCAAGAGGAGTATCCTAATGACAGTGGTCATAGCATGACATAACCACAGCTTCGTCCTCAGCCTACAGGCTCAGGTCACCATATACAAGACACTGTATCAGCAGTGATACACTCAAATATAGCAAAATCAAGTGAACAGCAATGCCTAATTCTAGCAATGTTACAATTCCACATAACAGTCTGGTCTAAACAAAAACCCAACAACAACACATCGATTCTGCAAAAAGGGTTTTCATATTTACAGCAAAGATCTAAGCTTTCGACCACCATAAGCTCACAACAGCCAGAAAGAGAAAGAAAGGCATATCCTTTTGGCTTTGCCTAAACCCAAATTTCAACCATGCCCAATTCATCACTAAAACCACAAGATCCAGAAAAAGGTATCTACCCATGAAAATTCAACATTGGTTACTGTGAATGGTCAATTGGGTAACGGATTCGTTGTCCAATTTTATGATTTGAGAAACAAACACGTAAATGAAAGACAGAGATCTTAAACCCTAATAGACAATAAGCAAAGGAAATAAAGTAATAGAGAAGAAGAGGAGAAGAAGGACCTGAAAGGGTATTTGGAGTTGCGAGGCGTTTAGAGTGTGATCGGACCAAGTGAAGGAGAGCCGTCCTCGCCATCTTTTTACTTCTGAAGTCTGATTTTGAACTACACACTGCACCGTCCTCCAATTTTCAGGGTTTAACATCCCTTCTGGCCCAAAGATAGGAATTGGATAACACGTCATATTTATATAGGTGTAACAATAGACCAACATCGGGCATTTGGTCTAGTGGTATGATTCTCGCTTAGGGTGCGAGAGGTCCCGAGTTCAATTCTCGGAATGCCCCCTTTCTTTGTTTTCTTTTCTTTTTTTCACTTTTTAATTGCTTTGTTTTTGGGGACACTTGTTCTAGATTTACTATCTATAGTCTGGTCTGTCCAGAAGAGCTTGACAACCAAGTAACCCTGTAACACACCTCTATTTCTAGAAGCACCACTAGTACTACATGCTCCATACACAGTTACAAACCCCTGAAGTCTGTAAGCCAAATTAATAACACCTAGCTAGGTCTTGTCTATTTTCAATAGTTAATGTTATCCAAGTCTTCTAGATAAACCACGAATCCAGGTCCCTCTTCTAGGGGCTCTATCTCTTCCAACTTATTAGTCAGACGAAGTCATTTCTCCCCCTGTTAATTTTCAATTAAGCTTCTTAGCCACCATTCTCATCCGTCCAGAAACTTGACCACCAAGACAATTAACCCGCACGCCACGTACCATCTATATATCTAGAAGCACTACTTCTTACTCCATATATATACAAACCCAAATCAACAAACACCAACATCGATCATCATCATCAACCTCTCAACTTCTTCTCCTCACCATTTCAATTCTCTAGCTACTCTAACTCACCTCTACCCTAATCGGCAATGGAGTCCTACAACCCTCGTTTTGAAGCTCCGGCACAAGGCTTTGGTTTTGCATTTGAACAAGACCAAGAAGAAGACGCACTTTCTCTCTGTGATCTCCCACTCCATGAACACAGCGAAGAAGAAACTCCGGCCGCAGTTTCCGAGCCGGAAGACTTCTTCGAATTCCCTGTCGACCCTGTCTACGGCTACTACCCTATGGACATAGTCTTCTGCGGAAAATCCATCTCTTCCTCAAAGCCAAACAACAAACAACTCGGCTCCAGATCAGAATCCTTCAAACTAGGGCATTGTCCTAGTTCTCAATCTCACGTCATGCAACATCACAAGAGTCTGAAATCCAAGTCTAGCAACTCACATAAGCATTTGATAGGGCTGGTGAAGTACCACCAGCAGGAGATGGACTTGAACGAGATAAGAAAGCGGCAAGGGAGGCGAGCTCCGGTGGCGCTGTTTCCGGTGAACGGCGGGGAGAAACCGGAAGTGAAGAGCGAGGGGAAAGGGCAGTCGGGTGTGATGAGACCGCTAAGGTGTCGGTCACACTTGTTAAACGCGTTGGCTAAGGCGGCTCTTGGTTGCATACCTCATGTTTGAGACTAAGCATCACTTAGTCGACTGAAGACGTGGTTTTAGACTTTTTGTACACATAGATTAGTGGAAAATTTGTGTTCTTTGTTTGGTTGTGGACTTGTAGGTGGTCATGTACATTATATTAACAAACATATATGAGTATACAATTCTTTTATACGTCGTAACCATTAGTATGATGTAGAACTATTCTTCGAATTGTTCTGGTCAGTGGTCACCAAAAATTAGCAAGATGTGCCTTCATTCTAAACTAATTTACAAGAGAGCTTGCAATGATTACTGAAGTATTTTATAAGCAGGAACTTCTGATTTTAATATACGAACAGACTATTATTGTGTAATCGATCAAAATTTTCGAAAGAACTAAAGAAATTTTATGTAATTAACAACCCAAGAATCCTCTTAACAATGTGAAGATGAGCTTGAGTGGGAGCTTGCATAAACTGGCTAACAATACTTACAACATAGGTAATGTCTGGACGAGTTATTGTAAGATAAATTAACTTACCAACCAGTCTTTGATAAGATGTTACATGAGAGAGAAAAGCACTTGAAGTTTTAAACTGAAGTTTGCTATCCAGGGGAGTGCTAGCTGGTTTGCTATCCAGAGGAGTGCTAGCTGGTTTGCTATCCCAAAACTCTGACTCTTTCAACAGATCAAGAACATACTTTCTTTGATTTAGAAACAACCCTCTGTGAGAAGTAGCCATTTCTATATCAAGGAAGTACTTAAGACGTCTCAAATCCTTAATTGCAAACTTGCGACGAAGAGATTGCTTGAGGACATTAATCTCTTCTAGGTTATCACATGTCACAATTAAATCATCAACATAGATAAGCACCATAAGCTTGCTTGTTGAACCAATTCGAACAAATAATGAGGAATCTACATTGCTGCTATGAAAACCAACTTCTTCAAGCACAGAATTGAGCTTGGCATACCAAGCTTGAGGAGATTGTTTCAAACTATAAATGGCTTTGTGAAGTTTGCATACCATACTAGGATCAGAAAACTGAGAATGACTGGGAGACAATTGCATATAAACCTCTTCTTCAAGATCACCATGTAGAAAAACATTCTTCACATCCATTTAAAAGAGAGGCCAACCATGATTCACAGCAACCGAAAGGAGAACTCTAACAATACTCATTTTTGCAACAGGAGCGAAGGTTTCCTTGTAATCAACTCCATATGTTTGAGTGAAACCTCGAGCTACCAATCGAGCCTTATGTCTTTCTATAATACCATCTGAGTGAAACTTGGTCTTATAAACCCATCTACTGCCTACTACCTTCTTCCCTTAAGGAATCTTAACCACACTCCATGTTTTGTTCTCATTAAGAGCTTGAATTTCATCTGCCATAGCTTGTTTCCACACTTCATACTGATTTGCTTCATCAAAGCTTTGAGGCTCATGAGTAGCATCAAGAGTGCTAAGGAAAGCAACATGAGAAGCAGAAAATTTCTTGTAAGAAATAAAGGTTGTCATTTGATACCTTGTTGTGTAAGTCACATAATCCTTAAGCTTTGCTGGAGGTCCTCTTGCTCGTGAGGGATTCCTTCGAATAGCCACTGGACTAGATTGAAGTTGGTCAACAACAGGTTGCACATCAGCTTGATCACACTCAGGATCAGTATTTGCGTCTTGAGCTTCTTGAATTGCAGTAGGAGGATTGGAAGACACATTGCCATCCTCAGAAACCGGAATGCTGGGAGTTGGAATTGCAGTAGGAGGATTGGAAGGCACATTGCCATCCTCAGAAACTGGAATACTGGGAGTTGGAAACAAATCAAACAGAGACTCCCCCTGACTATAACCATCTGAATTCCCAGCAAAGAAATGACTATTCTCATCAAATCTAACATCCTTGGAAATAATGATCTTGTTAGAGGAAGGGCTGTAGCATTTGTATCCTTTTTGAGTGGATGAATACCCTAGAAACACACATTTTTCAGCCCGAGGATCAAGTTTCCCTCTTTTATTAGCTTGTATGTGAACGAAGCACACACAACCAAACACTTTCAGGTGAGAGATGTCGATCTTCCTTTCTTTCAACACTTCAAGGGGAGATTTACCACCAAGCACTCTACTAGGCAGCCGATTGATGAGATAAGTGGCAGTGAGCACACTTTGAGACCAAAACTTCTTAGGCACATTCATTTGAAACATCAGAGCTCTTGTTTTCTCCAAAAGATCTCGATTTTTTCTCTCAACAATTCCATTTTGCTGAGGCGTACCAACACAACTAGTCTGATGGAGAATTCCATTTGTGCTCAGGTATTGTGACATGTTATTGGACATATATTCAGAGCTATTATCAGATCTTAAAATTTGAATATGAGATGAAAATTGGGTGTTGACAAGTTTATGAAAGTCTTTGAAGACATAAAGAACTTCACTTTTGAATTTAAGAAGATACAACCAAGTAATCCTTGTAAAATCATCAACAAAAGTTACAAAATATTTGAATCCATCATAGAACTCAAGAACAGGACCCCAAATATCTGAATGGACAATTTCGAAAGGATTACTAGACCTAGATAAGGAAGAAGAAAAATGCAACCTAGAAGACTTAGACAAATGACACGCATCACATTGATCATTTGTCTTACACATATTTGGAAACAAAACAGACATCACTTTTTTTTGATGGATGAGCCAAACGCTTATGCCATAGAGGTTGATCTTGAACTAAGCTTGAGCTGACTTGGAAGACTTTGAGAGCAAAAAGGACCTTTGGCAGATAGTAAAGTCCATTTAAAAAAAAAAACCTTCACCAATCGTCCTCTTGTTGATGAGATCCTGAAATATAACATTGCAAGGAGAGAAGATTACTAGACATTTTAGAGTATGTATGATCTTTCCAACAGAAAGAAGTTGAAAAGGAAAAGAAGGAACATAAAGAGCAACTGACTCAGTATGATTAGACAAAATTTTGATTTTTCTTTTTCCTAAAACAGAAACCCTTTTGCCATTTGCTACAGAAACTTTGGAAGGAGTGGACAATTTTTTGAAATCGTGCAAATTTTGAATTTTGTTTGTCATGTGATCTGTGGCCCCTGAGTCTATAATCCAATAATCATTCATAGAACAAACATTCAATGCAGTAGAGAAAGACTTTAAGATACCTGAAGCATCTTCTTGTGAAACACAATCAGCTTCTGCAAGGAACCCAGCAAACTTCCCAAGGAGAGCAGTGTGGTCTCCTATCCCTGATTCACAAGCTTCTTCCCTTCCACTATGCATATGTTTTTTTGTGAGGAAAGCTGCGAACTCATTAATCAAGGTAGATGGATTGGAAGTGAAGTCAAGCATACCCTCAGAGGAGGAGGTTGCAAGGTTTGCTCTGTGTGATGAACCATTCCAACTTTTGTAACCGCCTTTGTTCTCTTTTAAATGCTTTGGCTTTAGCTCAGGATGGAGGATCCAACATCTATCCCTGACATGTCCCATACCTTCACAGTAACTACATTTTGAAACATGTCTTCTCCCTTTGTAAGACTTTTCTTCAACCTGCCTACTGTCTAAAACATAGGCTCTAGTTTCCGAAAGAGTTAGCTTGATCTCTATGTTCATCACTTTTCTTCGGACCTCTTCTCTTTGAATGATTGCACATACACATGTGAAAGTCGGCACCTCCGCATTCATAAGGATATGGCTTCTCAAATCTTCATAGTCTGAGCTTAAACTAGCGGGAAGCTGAAATATCTTGTCTTCCTCAGCTCTTTTCAACAAGATAGCAGCATCTGTGGTATGAGGTCTATAAACATCAAGCTCATTCCACATGCTTGTGAGACCACCAAGATGTTGCACAAAGGATTTACCTTCTTGTTTTAAATTTGAAATGTCTCGCTTGAGTTGAAACACTCGAGCAACATTGTTTTGATTCTCATACATCTCTTTAAGTTGATCCGAGAGATGCTTAGAAGACTCAGAGAAACTGAAAATTTTTGAAAGTTTGCTCTCCATAGAATTGAGCAACCAAGACATAACCAATTGATCTTTGGAAAGCCAAGAATCATAGGAAGAAGAACCAACATCTGGTTTCTGTATGGATCCATTAACATAGCCTAACTTGGACTTTCCTCCAAGAGCAAGAGTAATTGCTCTAGTCCAACCTAGATAGTTGTGTTCATTCAACAAAACCGAACTAAGACGTTGATTCGGATTCATCTCAACATCAGAAACACTATAAGTGTTTGAATTGATATTATCACCAAAAGGATTAATACCAGAACTAATCTCAGCCATCTATAGCTTGAGGAATCTAAGAGAACCGTCTCTTGAAAGAATAAGAATACGAGCAACAGAGCCAGGACACTAAAGTTCCTGCTCTGATACCATGAAGAAATCTAAACACAAAGATTGCGGAAGCTTTTCTTCAATATTTCTTGATGAACACTTTACAAGGTTTAATCACAAGTATATATAGATACAATAAGAAATGTATAAGGAAAGCTAAAGGAAACTCAGCCACAACCACTGTTGTGGCACCAAGACCAAGGTCACCCAATTGTTGCAACAACAGAGAGACAAGCCGCTGCAACAAGGAACAACAGAAAAAGGAAGGAGACCAGAAGTACATGGTAGCACACCAGCAGGGCCTGAGGTATCACAGCGCGTAGCTCAACGCTTCTAAAGTCAACTAGATTAGTTCAATTTGAACTAATCTCTAACTCTCTCAATAGTTACCTGCTGACTGCAGTTTACGTACTCTTCTAGTAGCTCGATCATATATATCCCATCTAATTTCTACTCCTGTTTCCCCCCTCTTCCTATTTTCTAACTCGTTTTGCACTTTGTCGTTTCCTCTTTCGAGAAGCCTTAGCACCAAAAGGACCTCTCCTTTCTACGATTCTACCCCCCTTCATCTAGAAAGTCTAATACTAACTTGCTTAAGGAACCAACTTCTGATTCTCATTTCAACAAAAACACATCATCCCGTGCATAATATATAAACCACTTCACACACACCTCTTCACCATCTCATCTCATCTCTCACATATCAAACTCTCTCAACTTCTCTCAAAACCCTAAAACAATGGCAGACTACAACAAAGACCTAAGCGACGCCGACGAAACCCTCTCCTTCTGCGACTTCTCCATCTACAACGACGACTACGACAACTACGACTCTCCTCGGAAATATTCAGAGTCTCCAGACATGTTCGAGTTCCTTATCGATCCAGACTTTGAGCTCGACTCAACAACGGACAACACCATCGTCTTCTGCGGCAAACCCATGAACACCACCACCACAACAAAGCAACAACCTAAGCTCTTCACAAGAGACCCGCAAAACGGCCTCTTCTTGGTCAAAACCAACTCCTTCAAGCGATCCAAGAGCCTCCGGTCGATCGACCTCGCCGCCAAACCCTCGTTCAAGTCTTCACCGGCGACTGCCAGCTGCCGGTTCCAGAGCACAAAGTCTAGGAAGCACAAGATGGTGCTTATCGGATCGCTTTCCAAGCCTCAGCCAAAGATGGTGCTTAGTGACATAAAGAAGAGGCAAGGAAAGTTGGCTCATCCGGCGCCGCTTCTGTTTCCGGTCAGCGAAGGCGGAGAAGCGGCTGTGGACGGTGGGAGTAGGCCCCACAAGTCGAGCTTGCTTCGGCCACTCAGGTGTAGGGCTCACTTCGTGAGCGCGTTGATGAAGGCCTCCTTTGGTTGCATTCCGTCGCCACGACCGGTCAACGGCCACGCTGCATTGACTTAGAGCCGCCGGCGTGATTCTTATATTAATTTTCTTCTGGTTACAGATTTCTTATACACATTAATAATTCTTGGGATGATGTTTTTATTTTTATTTTTCTATTTTGCTTGGTCATTTGTGGACGAAGTTTTCAGTTATATTCTGTTTGTAGAATAAAAATAAAAAATTTCCCATCCTATTTCTTCTACTGAGAGCCAAGTTTTCACCTAACAGGCGCCGGCTAACACCCAGCAGAAAAGTCCATGATATGAACTATTTCCAAAGAAAAAGAAGCCATGATACTAATCTGTCATTAGAATATCGTTGTTCTTTTGCAATATTAGTACTGTATAACATGGTTCTGTACTGAGGTTTTCCTTCGTAGAACTTCAAAATAAGCTGCCAAGCCAAAGACCAAAACAACGGTATCGGATATACCATAGAGTTACGTACCAAGGTCTCTTTTTATTTTGGAATTTTTTTTTATATTTTTCATTTTGGAGCATGGGTGAGTTTGGATATGTGCGTACACGTACGTTCTCCTAGTGGAATCGTTGTAGGTTGATGGTAGTGGTCGGAAAAGTTAAGGTTGTTGGGCTATTTAGATATGTAGATCGAGGGTGGTGTGACGGATGAAGGCAAGTTAACGAGTGTAATTCAGTAAATCTTGTTGTGACAATTAAACATAGATTTCTTAAAGGTGATGACATTCTCTATAACCTCTAGGGTTTGGCCTTTATTCTTAAGAGAGCGAGTCTAATGGTTATTTGAGCCATTTTCTTTTAGTTCGATGTGCCTCCTGAGGAGATTGTTTGATAGGGTCGAGACTCATTTTGCCTTATGTTGGTTCAATGTCGACTATGATTCCAATCCGGTGACATGATGCGATTTCTAGGAGAGTTTATAAATTTAACGATCATGTTAGCCTATAAGTTGTTAGCTAGGATCTAGGATGGTTTCTCAGGTGATGAACATATCACACTCACTTTGGCTTGATGACCTTCATTCTATTCAAGAAAAATTAGCTGATGAAACAAATTCCTAACCTTCATCATTTTTTTAATAATACGAAAATATTTCATTCATAATAAGTAAATGTTACAAAGTAAATCATTCAACCACCTTGCGCATAGAGGACAAATAAGGACAAGCGATTTGGAAAGGATAACATCCATTCAAATTCATTTAGTAAAACGAGCCTATAATCAAAGAAAATAGAAGCATAGATTATAGACAAATCCTATCCTAAGATAACATAAAATAAAAATCTTTTAAGATAACAACTAGGGCAAGATTTATTGCAAGGATTAAAAATTGGGAAAATAAAACCAATAACCAAAAAGAGAACATATTATTGGCAATTGTTCAATTGAGAAAGATGAAATTCAAGAACTTCTTTGCCCTGACTAGGGTAAGGAGGTTTTGGACCTTTTCAAAACTTGCTTATGTTTTTCGAGCCCTTTGATCTGTGTCCTATTCGTACGGAATGGAACCTACTAAATAATTAGCAGTTGGCCAGCGATATGCTGCTTCTATTCTTTTCCTTGGGTAGTCCGACGGCGTATCGGTTTGCAAAAGCTGCAAACCGACATCGCATGGGCATTTTTGGTCCCCTGCCCTCCTCCCCCCCAAAAAAAAAAAATAAATAAATAAATCTTGAACCTAACGAGCATTTTTGGGGACTAGCCCGCTTCCCATCTTGTCCTTCCGGTACATTTTGATGGGATTCCTTGTTTGGCTTCGACTTCAGACGCTCTTAGATCTAGATTTCGGGCACCCAAATTTTCTTGCAAAGCTTCTTCATATCCACCAAAGAAAGCGGATCAGGTTGGAGAGGCTACGCAACCAGATAGGACTGAGAAACCTTACATTCCGCATTCGAGATGCTAGTAGAGATGTTCACTACCTTCCAACTCGCAAGATTGATAGAGGTTGCGAACGATTTGGTGACTTCACCTATGGAGTACGACGCCTTAGAAGAGGATATGCTTGTCTTCTTCGAGAAGGAGGAGGTAGCCATCGCTTATTGTTTACATAGAACAAGGTTTAGGATTTGGTGGCTACCACAACATAGCAGCCTTAGGGTTTGGTGGCGGCAGATTAGGTCTTCTTGATAATTGTGCTACTGATTATTATTGATTGAGCTAACCTTTGTTATATTAGAAAGTAGAGTTTCACTCTAAATTGGGTTTTCAATTTTTTCACTATTTCAAAAAGGGAGCTTCTATTTATACCTCCAAAAATGGAAGTTAGACCTTGAGATACTTCGTTCGGCTAAATAGTCATCAACATCAATATTGCATTCCCCGAATATATGAGAGTTTAGCATCATTCATTTTGCTCATTAAGTTGCTGCAGGTACGAAGAAGAGATCTCAAGGGATGAAGAGAAAAGTCGGACCTATGCATCAATTGAAACCAAGGTATCAGAATCGTATTCAACCTCTAAATTCATGATGTTTAAACCTACAACAAGTTCATCAAGATTTTCACCAGCACCAAGATTGATTTGAAAACGAACGATCCAATCCCCACAATGATAGTTAATCTTGTTTGAAGATGTTGTTTAATCATATCGATGCTATTTAATGGGCCTCTAGTTTACTTTTACGAGAAGCTGAAATGTTATCTACATACACCTCCCAAATGGTGCAGTTATTACCACCATACGAACTACTTTATTCACCCTACGTTCTTTTTTTCACCTTACATACAATTTTTTAATATCAAGTTTACTTTTCTTACCCATTTGCATTCCTCTAAATACTCTTTTCCAATACTACGTTGTTCACCTATTTTGTTACAAATCACATCTCTCTCCAATAAGAATTCCGTCATTAATAATTTGCATCAGCTAGGGTGAATATTTATCAAACAAATGAAATGAAAACCAAAGACCAAATAAAGAATCCACCTTTGAAAATCAAGAACCGGTAACAAATAACACAAGGGGGTTTAATCGTCTCTAGTTATATGCTATTAAGAGATTGATTGGAATCAATTCAAGAATTGCATATTGTGGACGAGTTCAGGATTTAGGTTTTAATGTTGGGACTGCGTGACAACACCCTTACATATCCAAATTGAAGAGTCTACCCCCCTTTTGGTTAGAAAAGTACACTGAAATGGTCTCCAGGTCTCGATGCATTAAGCTGTGGTATATTTGATTTGGTAGGTTACATACTTTCTAGGCCATAATAAGTTCATTTTTGAACATTAGTCTTTTTTTTGTAGTATTTGTAGTTTTCTTTTGAATTGTAGACATGCATATGAGCATCGACTTATAAATGGAGTTGTTTTCGGACAATTTACAAGTTTGACCTAATACGGTCGTATGATTGAAATTATTAGAATCCATTCCCCACAAAAAAAAAAATCGTAAATTAGATTTTCACTATGAAAAAATTATTAAGTTATTTAAAGGTGTGTATATAAAATTTCTCTTTCACTTCACTGTTTCAGAAAAACTGAAAAGAAAAGAAAAAAAGAAGCCAGGGAAAAACACCCTAGTAAACACACACTTCGGTAAACAAAATCATCACAGTAAAATCCATAAGACGAAGGTAACAGACTGGAAATATCGAGCGAGAGGGTGGAACAAAAGCCGACGCCGTTATACAACTTCTTAAAGCTTCAAACCGCAGCACAAATTTTCCCACACCAACATCTTCCCCTGCTCAAAACCCAATCTCACATCCTCCGTCGTCGTTTTGGTACCCAATTCTTCTTTTGTACGTATTTATTTCATGTAATTCTACTCTCTGGCACTTGAGTACTAATTAGTTGGTGTCAAAAACAAGGCCTAAAGTTTCATGCTTTTGCTTTCAGATGGATCAAATGGAGGCACCAATTGTAGATGTCAGCCATGTTGGTACTCTAGATTTTACTGCCAATGGTGCTGAAGCCGAGTCTTTCAAGCACCGGGTTGATGAGATGTTCGTTCAGGTTGATAAGGTACAGTCAAAGCTTTAGTCTTTCTGCTCTGTATCACATAACTTGATGAAGTATAGTGCACCCATTTTGAGATAGTGGTCATAATCTAAAGTTTGATGAGTAATTGTTGAAATCAGATTGCTTTCTGAATTGGGTTTAGCTTAGAATGCTGAATTGTGGGTTGATCATGAGGGTAGTGCTTGGTGAAAGTTTAGAGATTTGTGTAGTGATAATGGGGTGATCGTTTTTTTTGGGTTTTTGTAGCTTGAGCAGAGAGTGAATGAGATAGAGCAGTTTTACTCGGGCGCGAGTAAAAAGCAGGGGAATGCAAGTAAGAGTGGTTCAGGTGTGAAGGATAAAGAGAAGCATGTTCCGAGTATGAAGAAGCAGCAACAAGAGGCTGCATTGAGGGAGGCAGCTGCTGCAAAGAGAATGCAAGAACTTATGCGTCAGTTTGGCACGATATTGCGTCAAGTAATTAACTTAACTAGCTATCTTGATGTGTTCTGTGTGCTGGATTCTAGATATGTGCATGTGTGTAAGCATAATATTATGTACTGTTGAAATGATCTGTTATTCTATGTGGGGAGCACAGTGGTTATAATCTTAAACACATCCAGTTCAGCTGTAACATTAGAGTGTTTTGTGTGTTATTACTGATAAGTAAGTTCCCAGTTAGTTTTCTGATGTAGATTTTGCCTCTGTAATCAGATTACACAGCACAAGTGGGCATGGCCCTTTTTGCAACCTGTAGATGTAGAAGGTCTTGGTTTACATGATTATTATGAGGTAAAGTCTATTCGTGATCTTCTAACATGTATTGCGATTGGTGTAGGCATCTATTCATGTTACTGTATGCATGCTTTGCTTTAATCTGCTTGGCATGTCTCCCAGACAGAGTATATTCATGCAATCTTATGGATTTTGTGTAATGAAGAACTTAATGTATTTACTGTCATATGTCACATTCTAGGTCATTGACAAGCCAATGGATTTCAGTACGATTAAAAATCAAATGGAGGCCAAAGATGGTACTGGGTATAAAAATGTACGCGAGATATGTTCTGATGTCCGGTTAGTTTTCAAAAATGCGATGAAGTATAATGAGGAGAGAAGCGATGTTCATGTCATGGCCAAAACTTTGATGGCAAAATTTGAGGAAAAGTGGCTGCAGCTTCTACCGAAAGTTACTGAAGAGGTATAACCCAACATGATTTACGATGAGTTACACTTTCCACCACAATAGTCTTCTTTATCATTTGAGGTTCAGAAATGCTGGTAATTTGGTGTTGGAGAGATTTTATAGCATCTTGGATCATTAACTTCGGAGCAATATAAGTGCAGGAAAAGAGGCTGGAAGAGGAAGAGGCAGAAGCACAGTTAAATATGCAACTTGCTGAAGAGGCTGCTCATGCTAAAATGGCTAGAGACTTAAGCAACGAGGTGCGTTTGAAATAAACAACCTTCTGTGTATAACCAATTTGAAACCTTCTGTGTAGATACATATCAATTACAATTGAAATAGTAGACTTTGTTTTTAAACCCTCTGATGTCTTCTTTTCAGCTTTATGAGGTTGATATGCATTTGGAAGAACTCCGAGAGATGGTTGTTCAAAAGTGCAGGTTGTTTAGTAACATCTTATCTTATTATAAAGTACTTTTCATCCTATTCAAAAAAAAATAAAGTGCTTTTCATCTACATTTTGATCTAATATGTTGCAAGTAGGCATCTGGTGAATTCAGTATGCATGCTTGTATCTATCTGTGAAGGGAATGGGTGATTATATGTTCTTGTTCACGAATTGAGTTACGTGTGTGTGTGTATATATATATATGCCTCTGCAGCCTGTCTTATTTTAGATTATGTTGTTTCAGAAAAATGTCAACTGAAGAGAAGAGAAAGCTTGGGGTAGCCCTCAGCAGACTGTCCCCAGAGGATCTCAGCATGGCACTAGAGATTGTTGCACAAAGTAATCCAGGTTTTCAAGCTACTGCTGAAGAGGTGGACCTTGATATCGATGCTCAGGTAACTATTTATATTCATTATGGATTGTTGCCTAACTTCTAGTTTGTTCCTATTTCATGTTCTTATACTATATGCAAGTGTTTGCTGAGTGTTCTATATGCATGTTTTACAGACTGAATCTACCTTGTGGAGGTTGAAGTTTTTTGTGAAGGACACTTTAGAAATCCAGGCCAAGAGCTCGGCAAGCTTAGGCGCCACCAACAATGACAACACCAACAACCACAACAGCGGTAACAAAACAAATAACATCAACAACGCTAACAATAAGCGAAAAAGAGAGATTTGTAATGCTATTGCCAAAACCAATAAAAAGAATAAAAAACCGGCCTCTTGATCATGCCATGCCGTGGGAGGCAGCATTTAGGTTGTTCTTTTTGCAATTCCGTTGTTGTAAGTTTAGCAAAATTGTAAAAACAGTTATTTTTTTCTGTGGTGTTTCTCAATGAAACAGGCCAAGTTCAGTTTCTGAATCTCCTAATGGTGATGGGTAGCAATCTTGTTTGCTGATTTTACAATGAAATACAGATTAGAAGAAAACATACTAGTTTCTGTACTATGACTTATCACTTGTGAGGAGTAGTTTAGTCTTAAAGCACCATGCTCTCCTGGTCCCTAATCAGGAACAATGTTTCTTGAAAGGTTCACACTTCAAGCCAAATCACAAAGCTTCTGATTCAGTCTATCAATCAAAATGAAATGCAAGTGACATGAGTTTTGCTCTTAACTTAACAGACAACTCTTTTTAGATCAAGTTTGAATGATGTAGTTATCAACATGCTAAAGTTTAATGAGGTTTCAAATTCGAGTCTTCTTTGATTATATAATTTTGAATTTGAAACATTAAAACCCGTTATGGAATCTTCATCAAGTGTACCTACAAAAAGGATCATACAAAAGTTTATCAAATTGTTACTATAAATTTTCCGTAAAATTCATACCGATCGGTGACGGTGAATTAGAGACAATTTATTTTATTTTCTCTAAACAATATCTGTTTCCTCCAATTACCATAAATGAACCTATACCTAGCAAAAATACAAAAGTAAAATCATATGTTCCTTATGTATATGTGACCACTGACCAGACTCTTGGAAGGTCTCATGACAGCCGCGGCCTAGACTCCATAGCCGCCAACCGATTTCTAAGACAAAAGTGAAAACCTCGAACCATCTGTCTGACAAAAACTCTAACTATCTGTCTGACGCCAAACCTATCTATTGTCTTTCTCATCGTGTTCTGTGAGCTCTCACCCCAACCAATCACACACCGCCTCACGAAAAGTCCATAGTCCTCCCAAAGCAGACAACCCAACCCCGGACTTTAAAGCCGTTCCCGAAACTGAATTGGATAAACCGGCTTCAAGTCCGCCACAATAAACCAGAGGCTTCACCAAAGTCGGAGTCTTTAGCTCAAAGGAACATGAAAACGTCACTGATGATGGCGCCACAGTAAAACCCACCTCTCAATTCTCCGACTTGTCGTATTGGGTATGCATTCCACCGCATGCAGGTTCTTTAATCCCTTCTGGGTTTTTTGATCCTTATTGGGTTTTGGGTTTTTGATTGAGTTTGTGGGTTTTTGGTATTCAGGTTTGTTTTGGGTTTTTGGAGCTGGAATGGATTCAGCTGCTAAGGAAGTGGATTTGATGACTCAATGCAAGGTGAATTCTAGTGTTTTGAGTTTAAAGTTTTGTGCTTTATTAACGTGGGGATTGTAATTTGTGATTTTTGGGTTCTGAATTTGGAAATTGGTTGTTTTTGTAGACCAAGTTGGGGTCTTTTCGAGTTAAGGAGCTCAAGGATGTTCTGACCCAGCTGGGTCTTTCCAAGCAAGGGAGGAAGCAGGTATGTTTTTTGGCATCTGTATGAATGTAGTTACTAGTGTTTATAAGGATTCATGATCAATTGTAGCCGCCCTGCTGTAGATTGGTCTTGCATTCCATTAGTTGCTTATTGCTGTAGATTTACTAGCTGTTTGTACAATGCTTAGCTGTTCCAAATGTGCTGGTTAGTAGTGTTGCTTTGTATCGATGGGGTGTTTGAATTTGAGTTCAATTACAATTGTAGGTTGTCTTTCAGTTATTTAGAAGCTTGTTTCCGGAATAACGTTTATTACGAGTTGTCTAGAATCTCGTGGTTTTGGATTTCATTGTTACTTTTTGCTTGCGGCTCTCAATAGACATCTTTTAGCCACTTCTGATCTCATTATTTGAAAGAGTTTTTGCGGTCTAGTTAGTTGTCTATGTTTTCTTTTATGCTCCCTAATTGAATGCTTCCACCACCTGGTGGCTAATACATATCTGTTGAGTGATGTTGGGGTTTTGTTTCGTATAAATTTTGTGATATGAGGTAAGCTGTTGTACATTTCTTTGCTCTGCAGGATCTAATTGACAGAATCTTAGCATCAGTTTCGGATGAAGAAAGTAAGTTCTTCAACCACACCATCATTATCACTCCAGATATTTTGTTTTCTCAATGGACATTGGTCCTATTGGCAAACTGCAGTAATTTACTTGAGTACAAGTACAGGTGTAAAACCAAGTGGTGTAGGTGTTTTAACACAATTGCCAGGGTTTTTTCTACAAATTGATTGACTTCTGAGAGTCGGACACATACCTCTTGATCTGTCATGCACTGTATGCTTAATTGGAAATCTGATTATGCTTCTTATATGGCCGTAATTCTGTACAGCATCCAATACACGCAGTCTGTCAAAGAAAAAAAACATTGAGAAGAACGGAGTAGTGCAAATAATTGATGAAGCTTACAGGTGCTGCATTTGTTAGCGTTTAATGTGTCTTACCTGAGTGTGTTGCAATTCTGAACTGGAATATGTATTTTATTGTTTCAGAAAGATGCAGAGCACACCGTCAACAGATTCTTCAACAAAGGAACAGAGTGGTTCAGATAGTTGCAACGTGAAGCCCCCTATAAAGGAAGAAAATTTGAATGGTCCAGACGTGAAGACTTCTTGCCCCTGTAGAGGTTCAGTGTCAACTGATTCAATGATACAGGTCTTGTACATTTGCTTTAATTAAAATCCTATCCTTGATTTATTTTTCTGCTTGTTTTCATTGGTCTGTATACATGCAGGAGCATTCAAGCATTCATTGCAAATTGAATTCGAGTTGCTCATATGCTCTTTCCATTTTTCTCCATTTCAATTTCTATCGCTTATGTGAAGAGTATAAAAGCATGCGGTATACCTGTTAGAATGTAGAACACGGAGTAAGCCTATAAAGAAGGCTTGAGCCAATATGTCATGATGCCAAGCAAGCTATTTATGTTTCTCCTTTCATGCGAATGTTTGTATAACAAAAGGTTCTAAATATTGGAACTTTGATCCACATGTACAAAATCACACATTTCAGTGGTTATTGCTTTGCCTAATATTGTAAATATATGTGGGCAGTCCAATCAATCTCTTTGGTGTCATCTAAGTTGTAGGATGATGATTCTAGGGCAGTGCGAGGAAGTAGGTGCTTACTGAAATCTATGGTATCATTTCCCAAGGAGATACTGAAAACAAATTTGTCTTATTCTCAATTAGTTCAATAAGGTCCGTATGTGCAGGTTCAGTGTTATAATTCTTAGGGTTTAGGAAAGAAAGACTGAATTTGTTAGGTTTCATGGTGCAGTTGTCACATAAGTCTGATATTTAACTTTGTGAAGACTACAGTTTTCTCTGGCATACAGCAGACTGAGACTTTTGAAGAAACGGTAGGTATGTGGATTATGGCATAATTGGTAACAAGTATCTAGGAAGTTAGTGTGAAGATTATATACCTTAGGTTAAAGTCAAATAGCACTCTTCAAAATTTCATCTATTTCTTCCACCAATATAGAGCCAATTTTTCCAGCTGGGGGTTATGTGATTTTCTTTGATATGAGCCAGGGTGAGTAGAACTTCAAAAGTTCATATGAAGCCAAACAAGCCTGTTAAGAACATCTGGTTTTAACAAATAATCCCAATATCCTTTGCTAGTCATTTTCTTCGTTGTGCTCTATAGTCACCATGATTTCTCCAACCTATTTGCAGCACGTTATAATATAGTAATTTACTATGAGTGCAACTTCCAGAAATTCCATTCTTCTGGGAACACTTATGTTGAGACACTGACATGGACACAGACACATGTAGGAGCTGCATTGCCCTCTTAATACCCAAAACCTTAACTTGTTTGCACTTCAGTCTATTCAATACATTTCTACTTTAATTATTTTGTTGTAATTGGCGCCATCACTTCCCTTGCATGTAGTTGTATACTTATTTCCTCCATCATTTTTATTTGAAAGTTAGTTATGGGCCATTGTCTAATTCAGTTATATGTTATCCACAGTGTGTAGATCCAACATGTCAAGTCCGGCAACATATTGGTTGCGTAATTATTCATGAGAAAACAAAGGATTGCAGTCCACCGCTTCTTTTCTACTGTGAAATGTGTCGTCTCAAACGAGCAGATCCGTATGTATTGTGCATTTGTAGTTTGGGTTTAATGTGTCTTTATTATGAAATGAAAATATATATGGTTCCAATTAAAATGCCTATTTTTTCATACATTGAATGGAAGGTATATCATTGGTTTGGAAAGATGTGTTTGATTCTTAATATCCCTCAGGAAGGTTATTGTTATGTAACTTTACCAATTGTTCAGTGTTTTAGACGTAAGGCTGGAATATAGGTTCAATGGGGATTGTGGGGATAACTGTTGTTGTCGATAAGTTTACACAATGGTTTTTCACTTTGTTTCCTCTCGACTGAGGGAATTTTGATATTTGTGCATTTATTCCAATATACAGTTACTGGGTGACCGTGGTGGATCTAGTATCTGCAGTGAAGTTAAGTGCTTCACATATCCCAAAAGATGGGTATCTCTCTTTCTCTCTCACTCGCTATTTTGGTCAAAGAGACTGTTATTTTAATCAGTTGTAATATTCCCTGTCTTCTGTTTATTAAGTCATGTGTTCTGATATTACTATATCCATGGTTTCAGTGCAAATCCAACTCAGAATGTTGAGAAAAATTTTCAACTTTCCAGAGCCAATAGAGAACTACTTCAGCATAATGAATATGATGTTCAGGTTTGTTTATATTTAGTGTTTAACTGTGAGAAGTTATATTTGGTGATAGTTGTGGTCATTCATTGAGTATTTTTTCTGAAAAAATTTATTATTTACATGTTCTAGCTTTATTCTACAGGCTTGGTGTATACTTCTCAATGATAGTGTTTCATTTAGGTTGCAATGGCCTCAGTTTGCAGAACTACAAGTTAATGGTATGCAATTCGTTGATCCGTTCCATTAATAGATGATAATATAACTAAATTGGTTGCTCCGCCTCTCTGTCTCTCTCTCTCTCTCTCTCTCTCTCTCTCTCTCTCTCATATTTTCAATGATGGTGACTGGTTCAGCTGGTACATTGAACTGGTACCTGCTGGGCTTTTGTTTTCCCCTTTTCATCTATACGTATACTCAATGGAATTAAGTCAGGTATTTGGGACAATTATGGAGGTGATAAACCTCTCTGTTAGCTCAAGATGGATGTAGGCAATAAGCCAGAGTCAAACACCTCTTGGCTTCAGCCTTTGCATACTGTATCTTTTCTTTAATATATCCCCCATTCATGTGCTCTAGAGCGAACAGGCCCACTGAGTTTGGCTTGCTATTTTTGGCATCTTTGGATGACCTAGAATTAATTCTTTTGAACTATTACAGTCTGGCTAAACTTAAGAAATGTGATTTTTAAACTCCGTAAGGAAATGAATCCTCTGATCAACTGACATGTAAATTTGTACCCTATTTACAGGTATGAGCGTTAGGGCATTTAATAGACCAGGACATCAATTGTTAGGTGCTAATGGCCGTGATGATGGAGCATTAGTGAGTCTCTATTTCACTTATGTTTTTATACATTAAGGTTTCTTTTTATATATTGTTAATTTCATCTAATTAGTTCACTGGAAGACATTCCATATCTATGGATTGCATACTTCATTGTTAATCTTTAAGTCTCATTTGCATATATATATATATATATATATATATATATATATATATATATATATTTGTGGACCTATCCTTCGTTTTGCAATGTCCGAGAATTGTTTGATGTAAAATTTTATATGCTGTTTACTTTGGTTGTTGTCTGCCCTCTGGTAGTTTCTTAGTAATAAAAACTTTTCTGAACTGAAATTACTTCATTATTTTTGTGATAATTAGATCCATATATGTTAGCAAAATAATTCAAGTCTAAATTAACCTTTCTTTATGTCAGATCACATTATACATTGGGGAGGGTATCAATAAGGTTTCATTGTCAGGATGTGATAATCGTGCTTTCTGTTTTGGTGTCAGACTGGTAAAACGACGAACATATGAGCAGGTACAACCTCACTGATTCTTTGTACAACTTTTTTTATTCGTGAAGGAAAATTATTAATCCATGACAACAAATATGAAAATCTGAAAATTCTTTACTATTTGTGTTCAGCTATTAAATCCCAACAAATAGGGATGTTAAAAGGAAAACTTCAAATCTAAATGACATTTCATATCACCAACTGCAATTTTTTCTTTGTAACTTGATGTAAAGGTTCTCAACCTGATTCCTAAAGAAGAAGACGGTGAGCTTTTTGAGGATGCACTTGCAAGGGTTCGTCGTTGCATTGGTGGTGGGGCTGCTATGGCACATGATGATAGTGATAGTGATGTAGAAGTGATTTCAGATTCAGTTTCCGTTAATCTCCGCTGCCCTGTAAGTGATGGTTCATTTCATCAGATAGCATTATGGCCTTTAAATTTGATTTTTTGTTTTTAATGATATTCTGCCTGATGTATCCCTGCCTCATGGGTTATACATGAGGTGGTCTGGATCATTTTTTTGTAACTTTTAGATGCTGGGGATGAGCTTGCTTCTTTGGGCTTGCCCACAAATATTGAACATTAAGAGTTTCTGGAGTAATGAGAGACCCTACAGCCTAAAATCTTTGCTCATGCCAAAGCTTTCTAAAGAAGAGCTGGGCTTCGCCGACCCTTTCATAGTCTAGGAGCCCAGTGATGCTCCACCACATCATGAAAGCTCTCTATTTTTTTTTTATTGTTTGGTTCAAGTATAACCTCAGGATAATATACAGTATTGGGTAGTTAAGGGCAGTATCCTATCATATGTCATCTTTGGTTATATTTTTTTTTTTTTATGGCTTTGACTATATCATATAAATGAAGTGCCCTTCACTACCCAATAGGATCCCATCATATGTCTTCTTTGGTTAAATTTTTTTTTTTTTTTTTTTTTTTTAAATTTTTTTTATGGCTTTGATTATATCATATAAATGAAGAGCCCAAGTTGTCAATGAAAAGAATTTTATAGTTTAGCTGTAAGGTTTTGGTGTATAGTTCATAGATTATGCTGCCTATGGGATAATGTTTACATGTAATATTTTAATTGGCAGATGAGTGGTTCTCGAATGAAGGTAGCTGGCAGATTCAAACCTTGTGCTCACATGGGTTGCTTTGATCTCGAAACTTTCGTGGAGCTAAACCAGCGATCTAGGAAGGCAAGTGATACAATATGGTGAAAGTACCTATAAATGTTAATTTTTTTAAAACATATGCAATTATGAACAAGTGGCATTTTATAATTGCAGTGGCAATGCCCCATATGCCTCAAGAATTACTCGTTGGAGGACATCATCATTGACCGTTATTTCAATCGCATCACAACTATGGTAGTTCCTCTAGTGGACATTTGAGTTTATGTAGTGTAAAATTATATGGAATCAAAGACATATCTTTCTGTTTATCTGGTGCACAGATGCGAATTTGTGGGGAAGACATAACAGAGGTCAATGTGAAGCCAGATGGTTCTTGGAGTGCAAAGACTAAAGGTGAGTTTAGCGACCTTGCTCAGTGGCACTTTCCCGATGGATCTCCATATGTTGGTATGGATATGGGAACCACAGGCCAACCCATCCCAGAATCATGTTCAAACCAACACCATAAGTTTATGTATAATCATGGTGGGAATGAAGCCGGTAAACATCTGGGCGACCCATTAGAAAAAGAATTTGAGGCTTTTGAGCAAAAGGTTATAACAATGAGCAGCAGTGACACTTCCTGTGGCAGAGAGGCTGAAGACATTATTAGGAATCAGAAAAGCAGTGTTCATATAGATGTCTCAGCATGTGATGACAATGAAGTCAATTCATTTTCTCCTAATTTAATTATTCTCAGTGACTCGGAAGATGAAACTGTCGACTTGATTTCTCCAAGAGTTATCAACAATACTTATCCAGTAAGTAGCAGTGCATGCTCCCTGTCTGCACCTCCTGGCATTTCAGACCCATTTGAGTTTTTAAATGGAAATCGTAATGACACTGGGATGCTACAGTATCCATATCCTACTGGTACTCAAGAAGATCCTGGGTTCCAATTTTTTGGTACAGAATCAGATCTCTCCGATGCTTTTATTGATTTGGAGCAGACATCAGTTGATGGTTCAGCTCCAATGAATGGTAACACATTGATTTCAGATAAAAATCTAAAACCAAGCGGACATGTCTTAAACTCTTCTGTTTCCCATACCAATGGTAACCTGGCTAGCTTGGTTGATAATCCTTTGGGCTTTGTTAGTGAGGAGCCATCAATGCAAAGTTTTCTTCCAAGTCATCCCTCTTGTTTGTTGGAGCAGTCTGATTTTGGACGACAACCACCTGTCTCAAATGGCATTTCTAGTGATTGGGTTGCTCTTAGCCTTGGTATAGGTGAAAGTGTACCTAATGGCGTTGATGCAAACGCTGAACCTGCAGATACAAATGGACTACAGTTAACTAACCAATGTGGATCAAATAAGGGTAATACTCTTCATTTCTTAAATATTGCAATCGCTGAAATAGGAATTTATACTGTATTAATGATAATGCCTCAAAGAAACATTATTATCTGATTTTTATTATTTTTGCTCGAGGAAAGGTTGGTATATAATTATGTCTATCCCTCTTCAAAAAAAATGTCTATCCTAATATTTATCAAATTTTCAATATATAATTATGTATATTACATATATATATATATATGGGCGTATGTGTATATATATATATACTTGGATATCTGTTGAGGTCCGAATTTGTTTTGCATATAAGGGTTTTGATGTTTCTGTCTAAATGTTTCATATTTTGGATCATATGCAGTAGCTTCAACTACGGATAAAAACGAGGGAGCCAAGTCAAAGTCTAACAAAGCAAATTCAAGGAAATTTTCAGATGGGCCTTTCTCCTTTCCCCGTCAGCCACGGTCTGTGCGACAGCGAGTGTATCTGTCGGTAGATTCCAATTCTGACTAGACAAGGTTGTTGCATAGGTAAGAAGCTACTAGTTACATAATTCACTTTCCACAGTTTCTTTTCACTTTTGATCATTGAAGATTGTGCATTTTATCTCTTATTTCATTTTATCAGGATGAACAAACACCTTCATTTTTGGAAGTTCAAGGTTTCAGTCATGTGCAAAGCATATTTGTTGGACGACCCTCTCATCACAGATTCACTCTGGTGAGCCCTAAATTCACATGATCATACATATGACTGTATTGACATCTGCATTAATTGCAAATGTTTCAAGATCCTGGATGATTCATTAACTTTTCCAGCATTAGTATGCTGACATCTACCAAGAAATGTATCATAAAATGGAAGTCGACTGAATAGTCTCCATTTGCATATTGTACATACATTTTCAAGCAGCTGAGTTTGACACACTGCTTAGAAGCTCTGACAATATTTTTCTTTCTCAGGTAAATTCATTTTGTTTTCTACTCTGGTGGTGGTTTGACTTGCTCCACTGGAACTAATTGTGAACTGAAATTGGCATTACATAATTCCTATAAATCCACCACTTGCTTATAAACAGACGCAGTGGAAGCCTAACCTTTATAACCAGCAAGCAGGTTCTCTTTTAGTGCCTACTGGACTATCAAAGTTTAATACTTGGTGTTTTAGATGATTTAGCTGCAATGTAAAAAGAATGAGTTCAATCTACAAGCTAGCCGTGCATGTAACATTTGTACTTGTTAGTAGTTAGCGTGTTCCTGTTTCTTCTCAATATGGTTATTGACTGGATATACTGGAGGTGAGTGTACATAGAAGATTTTGGATTTCCGTCCTGGCTGGCTACTTGGAC
The DNA here is from genome assembly GCA_009720345.1 of Fragaria iinumae. Lineage (NCBI taxonomy): Eukaryota > Viridiplantae > Streptophyta > Magnoliopsida > Rosales > Rosaceae > Fragaria > Fragaria iinumae. The sequence goes on along the minus strand of CM019123.1, from coordinate 19,912,557 downwards.
TTGAGATAATCTAGCACAACATTCGCCAATTATTATTTATATTGCACAAGATAAATGATTTTCGTCTGCGCTGACTTTAGACAGAGACGGGAAGAGATGGGCACCGAGGTGAAGTGGGCTAAAATATCATTAGATCAGTGTAACTGGTCTGTTCTAGTTACAGATTAGTGCTAGTGTTCAGTGGTTAAGAGGAGGTAGTATCCTGTACTTCCCTGAATATGATGTCCTAATATTCTGGGTACTTTTATTTGTAAACATATATTTGATATGCAGCATCATTGTAAAGCCCCACCTGTCATTGATATTCTGTTGGCTGTGTTTCCCAGTTATTGCCCTCTTCATCGTGTTAGCAGTGAACTGAGAATTGTGTATGACCTTGGTCTTTTTCTAACATCAAATTTTGGGATCACAAAAGAAAAGAGAAGACTGCCTTTTCTAAACCATGTAAAACACACATCTGCCTAGTGTTTTTTGTGGGCTAAGTATATATGAAAACATCTATGGCCACCCGTATTATTGTGAAAGAGTTGC